>OW584239.1:53248950-54643147 GCA_939192795.1 Bombylius discolor | reverse complement strand
TATTAAATTTTACATACGCCCATCAATGTTAAGGACATTTTTGTAGTCATTTTCGTTCCTTTAAAAAAGTATGATTCCGGAGGAGTAGGAAGTTAAAATTTTGACAGAATGTCCCTTGAAGTTCTCTGTCAAACAAACTTTGAACGGTAGAAATTCGTTGACTAGGTACAACAGTTATAGGGTAAAATGCAAAACAGCGTTATTTTTCGTAAAATCAACATTCTTTAACATTGATCCGCGTAGTTTTTTTTTTCTTTAGAGCCCTGTAACTCGCTCCATGTTGCAGGGATTTTTTTTTATTTTTATTTTTTGTAGAGAATAACGAGAAGAATACCCTGAAGAAATTTCCTTATTCAGATCATAGGGTCCAGAGATATTTAAATTTGAAAACTGGTTTTTAACGAAAATGTACCAAAATTGACTCAAGTGTTAAAATTTCTCATTTTGTTGCTTTTAATTTTATTGAAAATAAATTGAAAATATTTCAATAACGTATCCACTTTTTTGTTTTTTTTGTTTTCTGGCAAATTTATTTTTAAATACTGAAATAGCTTTTTTTCTTAATAGATGTTTTATTAACCTTTTATAATTTTTGTTTTCTGTATGTGTAAGTATTTTTTTTTTTTTTTTAATTTTTAACCCCTTTAGTGCCGAGCAACGATATATCATCGTACACTTACAAAGAAAATAGAGCACTGTAAAAAGTCTTTAAGTATTGCCCAGATGGAAAAAGAAAACAAGAAAGTCCAAAGGCAAATTGGATTGACGGTTTCGACAGAAACATGGAAAAAATTGGCCTAAGAAATTGAAGAGTGTTGGCCCCAAACATGGATCAATGGAGGCGTGTGATTGCGAAGGCTAAGATTCAGCATTAGGAGTGTGTAACAATGAAATTTATTTACTACTACTACTACTAATGATGACATCATCAAATTGTATATTTACACTCATTCGTTACTCATATTTAAAATGAATCTTTAAAATGCTTAAAGCAAAATAATATACATATACGAGTACAATAAATCTTACGGGTCGTCATGTATCTAAAATAAACAATTTATATAATTAACTGAGATTATCATTAAATAATGTATAAATTTTTAATGTTTAATCATGAAAATTTAAAGTAAATACCTATTCTATTTTTATCTGCACTTGTATATCATATTTTTCAATTATACGTGTGTGTGCGTGTGTGTTTATGCACACAGAATTTATAAAATATAGGTACTGCGCGAAATGAACTCAACAATAATGACAATATCTTTTAATGTGTCACATAAAAAAAATAAATAAAAAAAATAGAAAAAAAAAAAAAAAAACTTTCTAATGTTTCTTTACTTTTCATTAAGTTTTCCAACTAAAACACAGAGAAAGGAAAAATAAAAAAAAAAAAGTAGGTCGTTGTATTGTATTGTGTTCATTCATTTTGTACGTTGGAAAAAAAAAGGATATTCATAAGCATAAAATACATACTTAATGGAGGAAAAAGTAAATAATAATGCATTTTCTGATATATTTAGACCTTGATGAATTTAATTTCTAATATAGGGTTTTTCTCTTTTTCAATTATTATTTTCATGATGGTATTGTTTACCATTTTACATTTTACTCCTTTTTTTTTTTTTTTTTTTAAATAAAAGAGTAATTCTGTTAGTTAACGTGGCGTATAAATTGAAATTGTATAAGTAATTATAATTCCAGAATAAATAAACTATTGACACAATTACTACTTTGTAGAGGTTTTTACGTATTTTTTTTTTTTTTTTTTTTTTCAATCCTAATACGAATTTGTGTAAAATTCTAAATTAATAAGGATCAACTTTAAATTATCTGTACCGTCATATTAAAAGTACTCAATCAAAATTTTTAGTATATTTTATGTAAACGTAAAAAAGGAAACATATTTTTTTGTTTTTTCTTGTTCGTAGAACTTTTATCGTAAATTCATTGGTTAAAAGGATTTTAAAGCAATGTTGCTGGCGTTCTTAAGTGTTTTTTCTTTCAGGACTATCTTTATGAATTTACGTGAGATTATAACTATGAATTATTTTTACTATTTAGTTTTACCGAAAGTCTTAAGAGATCTATCGATCTCTTTGGCACAACAGTCTCTTGAGCATTGACCGTCTCAAGTTACTTGAGGTTTCGTGACCATTTTAACTGTCATACATGCACCTAAAGTTTAAAGTAGAATGCGAATCACTAAATTCATTGACAGGACTGGTACTGATATTTTTATAGTTGATTTTGTGGACTTTTTTATGATCAGTAAGCAGAGCTACCAAACTACATCAGTATGAAGCACTTATAACCAATTTAAATAAATTGATACTCTTTCAAAGCTGAGTACCACTTCGACCACTGACCGCCCTCCTAAGAGATCTATCTAATTTATTTTTTGTTTGTTTTTGTTTTTCGAGTGAAAATTTAAAATTAAGACGAAAAATTTATAATTTTATGATTTTATATATCGACCATTCCACACGGAGTGTTACATCAAGCCCAAAAAAAATTTTTTTCACTACTATAATATTTTTTTATTACCAAAAATTGTTTTTTAAAAAAATCAGGTACATAAACATAACACACATATCACACCTACCCTAAATAGGTTTAAATGTAATGTTTTTGAGCTAATAACTAGTTACCAAATGCATTTTATGACAAATAGTACAGCATTGTTTTATCTTTTCTTCAATGTCCCGTCCGTCATGCATGGAATGGTCGATATATATACAATATTTTGAATTGATTAAATATTCTCATTCACGTGTTTTTTTTTTTTCAACTTTTGAAATTTTGAAATTCTATTCTCTCAACCGAAAATAACGCTTAAAGGATTTCATATCATATTTAATTTTAAATGAAAAGCTTCACTTTTATTTAAATTTTCATTTTATTCATGGAAAAGGATCATTTTTAGCGAAAAAAACAAACAAAAAAAACAAAAGTTAAATAGATATTACAGCATCAAAAATTTTCAATATTTACGATTGAATTTTAATTAGATTCTTTTTTATTTTTTTTGGAAAATGTTAGTAATTATTTTCATATGATTTAAGCTTGAAAAACAAGAATAGTATTTTGTGTTTTCAGAGAAATGCTCATGAATCTTTTTTTTTGAAAAAAAAAAAAAAATTATTTTACAATTTTTCACATTTTATGAATTTACAAAAAGTAATTAGATAAAAATCTCGAAAATTTTCACAAAATTTTATCAAAAATAATATCTTTTTCATAATGAATTACATATCTGTAGTGTAACATGTACAAATGTGTGCGTGTGTATGTATATACTAGGCTGTTTGATAAGTCATTGGTAGCCTTACGAAATAGTGTTGCAAATACTTTTTTTTTTTTTGGCGACTACAATCCCTCAAACCTTTAAATTTAAATTTTCTTGGAGATATGACAATTAGTTTATATTTGATAATGGTTTTTAAAATAAACAATTTGTGGTTCTTTTAAAACAATGGAAAAAAATGAGTTCTGTGTATTAATTAAACATTGTTTTTTGATAGGGAAAAATGGAGTACAAACCAAGGAATGGCTTGATAAACGTTACGGAGAATCTACGCCATCGAAGTCCACCAATATACCTAAGGTTTGATGAATTTAAAGATGGCCGTATGAGCACAAATAATATGAAGCGATAGGAAAGTAAAAATTCGAGAAATAACTCACATTATAAATATTTCAACAGAACGTGTGTACAATTTATAATACATTAATATTTACATATGAGAAAACCAGCTCATTCATCGGCAACAGCAACAGTAAAATTGCTAGAATTACGGTACAAAGTGCTTCCACAATTCAAATCCACCATATTCTGCGGATTTAGCACCGTGTCACTTATTTCTTTTACCAAAAGCGTGAAAAAAAGACTTATTAAACAGCCTAGTATATATGTACATACATATATAAATTTCATATTACATATAATGTGGGTGCATCAATTATAAAATTTTAAGTAAATGAAATTCATGAAAATCATATGCATGAAAATTCATTTGAATGAATGCGCATTAAAATTTAGGGAGTATTTTTTTTTTTTTTTTTTTTTGAATTAATAATTTCAAAAATTCAAATCTATCATAATTATTATCAGTAATCATCAGAGACAGAAAAATAATAATAATCTAAAAATTTCAAAATTTACCTGTTTTGATTTCAAATGAAATGAAAATAATATGTAGGTAACTATATAAAATATTTACACACTACAATAATTTTGTGTACATACGAGTATATGTACGATGAGTAATTCATTATCCTGGAAAATATAAATATTCATAATCAAAACAAACAAAAAAAAAAAAAAAAAGGATAATTTCAAAATTTGAAATTTGTGATGTGAAATGTGATATGACGTGTTTTTATGTCCAAATCCTTGTTTTTTGTTTTTTTTTCTTTTTAAATAATATTTTCATTTTTGTGGATTTAGAGAATAAATACAATTGAAAATGTAAAATATTATGTTAATTATAGCTTTTTCCTATTTAATAAATATTATTCAAGTAAATATTGTATAAATTGAATTTTGAAAAATATGAAGGAATTAATATTAGTCCTTTTTTTTTTTTATTTGGAAAAAAGTTTTGTGGTTCTTTTTAAAATAAAAAAAAAAAATTGATATTTTGTTTAATCTTTTCGATTGAATTGATATAACAACCATCAAAACATTATTTTTAGTATATGAATTGAAAATGACACTCTGTCAAGAGGATAAAATAAAATTAATTAAAATATCCTTTTTTTTTATTACCATTTTCTAAAATGTTTTAAATAAAACTGTCAATACATTTTGATGAAAATTATTGAATTATGCAAAAAGAATTAGTAAATTAAATCTTTGAAATTCATAAGGATAATCAAAAGGATAAAAATTAAATAAAGATTATTGAAAAAGTGGTGATAGTTTGTTCGATAAAAATTTTAGCTTAATATTTACATTTTTTTTCAAATGTTAAATAGACAGAATTTAGAATTCTATGAAGTGAGTTCAAAATTTTTTTCTGGAAAATCTCGAGACAAAAATTCGAAGAAGAATTCATAGGGTATATAAACAATGAAGGAGTTTAGCGTGAATTATACATGCCATCTTAGGTAATCGGGCAAATCAATTTTTACCATGACTGCAATGGGTCAAACACGCCCAAGAAAAGAACGATGAACGTATTCTGAAGAAAGAATGTGAATATCGACTAACGATGGAATTAACAAGACAGAGTCGATAACAGGATTGAGTTGCTTGGAGGCATGGAGGACGAATTTAGAAGTCCAAAAGACTCCACATGACAATTCATAGTTCCATTGAAATTTGACAGAAAATATTAATTTTTTAAATAAGGATTTTAACATTTTAAGCAAAGCGGATTCTTTGAAAATTTAGCACATTAAACAAATACCTCAGGAAAGAAGAATGTCAAAAACAAAATTTTGCATATTCTGAGTATACTTTTAGGCTTTCATGTAATTTTTTTCTTGCAAAGTTTTGAAGTTACTTCTTACGATTTTTTTCTAACTGATGAAAGCATTTTTTTTTTCTTGTGTTATTACTAAGTCATTTATTTTCGAAATATTCAATTAGTCCTTTAGCGAAACACTTCATTTTTATTCATATGTTAATTCATTGTAAATGAATTTGACTTAAGAAAAATAAAAATCATATTTTCAAAAAATATGAAGAAAAAATGACGAAAAGTGTAATGACATGAAATAAATGAAAAACAATAAATTACTTTTTTTTTTGTTTATTGACATTATTTTATTAGTGAAGCCTGTAGCAATACACTTTCATAGTAAACAAAAAAAGGATTTTATTAAATATACATATATGAAACAAGTTGAAAAAAAAAAAGCGCAAACAAACAAATAAACAAGTAAAAGTCAACAACAACAACAACAAAAAAGTAAAAGTACGAAATAAAGAGAAAAATATTTGTAGTGGCAAAAAATATAGCAGAAATAGCAAAAAGATTTTTCCCTTTGCAATTTTAACTTTTAAACTATGTATTTGAAAAAAGAAAGAAAAAGAAAAAAATGAGTGTCAAAAACACACACAGTAGTACATCAACAAAATCATTTATAAAAAAAAGGTAAAGAAAAATAAGATTTTGTACTATTTTGCAATTTTGTTACCTAATATCTACAAATACAACAATATATACTTCAACATTATTGAAAAGAGAGTATTTTATCAAAGTAGTTTGCAGTAAAATTTTTGCTAGATTTTTTTATTATCCGTTTCTGAGTATCATTTATATACTAGAAAAGAAGAAAATTGTTTTTTAGCTTCTATATTATACACTGTTTTAATGCTAAATACTAAATACACTACATAGATACTCTCTATATAAAATACTGTTAACTGCTCATCTCCTTGATAACTATAACTCCTACTAGAGAATAATAGATATATGTATATAAAGTATGCGGCCCTATTATATGTTAGTACATACTCAAAAACAAAATGAAAAAATCTGACTTGTATAGATATATACTGATAGCTTTCAATTCTACTTATGTTTCATTCCCATATATACATGTATACATAGAAAAGAGTACCAAAAAATACATAGTACATATATGGGAGAAAATTTATTTGCAGATACTATTAGAAGATACGTATTTTCATGGATGAATTTAACATTGCAGAAATAGAAAAGATAAATCAGGGTATTTTATGCAAAAATTGTATTCAGTATTTTGTATTTGATTATTTTCAGTATTTGGGTATAGATACTTTGTTAGATTATATTATAATATACCAGAGATACTACATAATTTTAAGAGAATGAGTAATAAATAAGATGCATTTTATATACTCGTATGTATATCTACAACATTCACAGGGTATCTGAGTGTTACAAGATATGTACATAGTAGATGCAACAATGAAAAATTGAAAAAAAAAGATCCCCGATTTTTTGAATTATAACAGAAAATCCAATAAGATTTAATGCAATATCTGTTCAACTATAGTATCTTCTTGAAAGTAGATGCCCGAAATCAATAGATACCTTATTATGAAAATTCTAAAAGAAAGATTAAAAATATATACCGAACAAATTGAGTAACCTGAAGTTTTAAGATATCCTGAAGAATCTTCCTTAATTCACAGTATTTCTTATTTTTTAGGCCTTTGAAACACCCTGTCATTTAACTACTTATTAATATTTGCAACTGGCAAGTCAATTTACTATAAACTAAATATGTAGCCTTTTTGTTGTTTTTTTTTTTTTAAACTTCATATGGGTATTTAAAGTTAGTGCAGTACTACCAACAACACAAACTACATTTAGGTACATTTTGTACTAAAACATTCTTTTTAGTTTATCGTCGAATTGAACAACAAGCAAAAAAAAAATTTTTTTTTCATATGAATTGACTATAATATTTTGCATATATAGCACATACATATGTATGTATATGCATGCATGTACATATTATGTATGTATGATACCTTTATGTACACATTCCAATGGATATTTTCAAAGCGATAATCAAGTTAACTATGTTTAAAACCAATTAAATTACGCTATTTTTGGGCTTTTTATATGTACCTTCCTTCCTTTATACATATCTACATGTAGTAAGTACATATATGTATGTATGTACGCCTGAATACACATACTATGTATATGATCAAATTTTCCGTATGTTTCAAATTGCAGTATATGTATGTCACTTTGAATATAAAATACGCATATTAAAGGATTATTTCCATTTCATTTCAATTTAATTTAAAATATATAAAAGAAAAAACAAAAAAAAAAAACAATCTATAAAAAAACGAACTATCGTTACAACATAAAGTAAGCAGGTATTTTCTTTTATTTTTTTCTGCTTAAAAAAACAGTAAATGAACGAATAAATATATGAACTTTCACATCGTTTAATTTGTATCTCTAAAAAAAAAAAAAACAAAAGATGAAAAAAATTCCAATACTCCATTCAACAAAATAAACATATTTTTCAATAGTCATAGGTGTATCGGTAGAAAATCAACAAATGTACTATAACAAAATATTCCACATTATATTTTCAATATATATATACAAAAAGGTAACACACAAAAATAAAATTTATGATTTTGAATTGGACTATTGATTACTTAAAATTATGTTCAATATGTACAAGAGTATATCTATACTAATAAATATCTATAAATATAAAGTTAGAATATCTATTTATAGAAAACCAATTTTTTGGTTTCAACCAAAATGAAAATACTTATGCGGAAAAAACAAGAGAAATATGTTATATATGTATAAACTTTTAATATTTGGTACACGATATACATATGAGAAATAAAATACTAACCAACAAATTCAAAAAGTATCTACTACTACTTACTAGTAATAGTATCTACTAGAGAACTAAAAAAAGGACAAAAAAAAAAAAAGATTAGCTATTTGAATAGTTTTAGCTTTTTGATTTTACCAATACACATATTTACTACGTATACGTAGTACGTATAACTATTGACTTAAACTTATAGAATTTAAAATGGCACTAAAAAGTGATAATACTGATGATGAGGATTCAGATGAGATGATACTAATAACTGTAAGCCTTCATACATATATGTAGATACATATATTATGTAGTATGTACTTGTATATTCTATTATATATGAAGGATACATGCAATTTTGAATCTTTTCAAATGTAAAAAATAAAAAATCATATACACGGATGGTTACGTTTCTATGTATCCTTATTTTTGAGTCATTTAATTAATACTTTAGAAATATAATAAAATGTCTTTTAAACGTAAATGACAATATTTTATGAACTAAAATAAGGACATGATTCAAAGATACTAAATTAGTACTTATTTATGATTTTAAATGAAAAGGATACAAGTATTTTTTTAAAATTTTACATGAATTGTAAACCACAAGTTTGATTGTAAGGAAAATAACTTCTTAATTATTTGATTAAAAAGATTTTTTAAACGTAGTCAGATTAATCAAATAATCCTTTGCCTTATTTCGTTTAGTTTCAAGAAATAGCATTGCTATACATGAAAGTGGAAGAAAGAGAAAAGGAGTAGTTAACAAGCATATTATCCTTCTCGTCTATTACCACACTTCTTTTCTCCTGCATATGTATAAATGACAATCAAAAAAAATTTTTTTAAAAGCGAATTTTCTTAATTTTTCATACACACATACTTTTCTTTGTACAACAAAAACAACAAAATTTAAAAAAAAAAACGTTTGTATTTCATTTTGGTCATTTGTCGTTGTGCTATTGTCGTCGTTTAAAAGAATATAAAAGCGAAATTCTTTTGTAAGGGTATTTTTTTTTTTTTTTTAATAACATAGTGTCAAAAGCACAAAAATATGAAAATTTTATCAGACATACTTTTTTTTTTAAAAAAAATGTGAACAAAATAAAAAAATTATTAAAACAAAAAATTAGATTGAAAAACAAAAAGAATGAAACTTTGAAATATCAAAGTAAAAATCTCACAGAAAATGATAAAATGAAATTTTTATATTTTCTTGCTATTATTTTAAATCCTTTTTTTTTTTATTTTTCTATTTTGTAACAGGTAACAATAACAGAAGGTACATTTTCATTTTTTTTTTTTTTTTTTTTTTTTTTTTTTTAATATCTTTTGATGAAGAGAACTTATTGCTTGTTGAAAATATTAGACACCGAAAAAAAAGAAGTATACAGTTCACTTAAAAAAGGGGAATTTATTCTTTGATAAGAATAAAATGTCACCATGTATATGAAAGGACTACAAAGAAAAGAGTGTGACAATTTTGACATTTAAAAAAAAAAAAAAAAATACAGGAATTTTTAGATTGCCCTTTTCGGTAATATTAATTATGGACGACGAGGTAAGAATTTTCATTAAAGAGTTGTTTTTTTTTTCCAAAATTAAAGTTTTTAAAATTTTTCCAATATGAAAATAAAAAAAAATTTAATTAATTTCATGAGAATTGATAAAATGTCAACTGTGAAAAAAATTTCCACAATTTTCAGTAGAAAATGAATGTGACACGTGTTACTTTTTGATCTTTAAGAGAAAAAAAAAAATGAAGAAATTTCCTAGAAAAATAAAATGACAATTTTTTCTTAAATCAAACTGATGAAAACTTGTTTTTTTTTTTGTTTTTTTAACTGATATCCTTTTTGTCTGTTATATAATTCAATATTGAAAATATTCATTCTGATAATTTAAAAACTATTCTAATTACTTTCAATAATTTTCTTCTTTTTTTTTCATTTTCAAACTTAGTTTTTCCATAATTTTTTATTTTTTTTTTTTTTTTTTTTTTTTTTTAAATAAAATTAAAGTTGTGGTTTTGTTTGTAAAAGGAAATTCCTAAAGTTATGTTATTTGAAAATCTATTACCAGAATATTTTTAATATTTTTCTATACCAAAAATTTTCAAAACTTAAAGCATATAAAGTTTCTCGAAGAAGAAGAAGGCACATAAATCAAAAAAAAAAAATAAATAAAAAAAGGAGAAGAAAATGAGAGAAATTCACATATGAAATATTTAAGGATTTAAATATAACTCTTTTTTTTTCCTTTTTATTTATTATTATTTTTTTTTTCAGAATAAAAATTTTTTATTTAAAGTTATTTTACATGTAAATAAAGTAATAAAATTTTTCTTTGATGATAAGTAGTATATGTAGCTATATGCTTGTCTGTCTGATACATGTCATTTCAATCTATATACAGGAACAGGAATTTTCAACCACATTTCAACTGAAAAATCAAGATACCTGTATAACAGTGGTTTATAAAAAAAAAAAAAAAAAAAAAAAAAACAGAGTTTCCAACTGCAATTTAATACAAACATATGTATAAACTTTCTTATATGTATGTTGAACAAAATATACATATGTACATATGTATTATATGTAGTTTTTTTTTTTTATAAAAACATCAAAAATGAATAAATTTTTATGTTTTTATGTAATCTCTTCTTCTTTTAGTCGTTCATCTCTGTCTATCTGTGTAAAATTTATATATGTTGAATTGAATATTATTTTTATTTTATTTTATTTTTGTTTTATTTTTATTTTCTTGATGCTTTATTTCTTTTTATTTGTGTGTGTGTGTGTGTGTGTTAATGTGCATAAACAAACATTTTTTTTATGATATTTAAATGTTGAAATTTATATATTATGTAAAAACATAATTCAAAAGGATAAACAGAAGTGATAGAAGTATAAAAAAAAAAAAAATAAACAAAAATAAAAAAGAAATTCCGAAATAATATAAGTAAAGGTCATAAAATGAAAAATATTGTACATTAAATTTCTATAATAATTTCAACTATTTACAATTATATTTTAGAACATAAAAAGGATATATTAAATATTTAAAATCTCATATAAATGCCTTTTGTAAAATCAACAAAACTATTTTAATATAAAAAGAAAGATATTAAATGAGATATTTCCCACCATAATCATCATCATCATCATCATCTGACAACATTCATAAACTTTTCAAAGCTTAAATTTTTTTTTAAAAAAAAATATAAAACGGAATGAATATCATATAAAAAAAAATTTTAAAAAAACAATTTTATTTTTTATGTGTTCTACCCTATGTTTTTTAGTTAACAAAAAAAAAATTTTTTTTTTCTCTTTTAAATAAAGATAAACAATAACAGAACAAACATGTACAAAAAAAAACAACAACAACACACAAAAAAGGATAAATAAATAAGTAAGATAAATGAAAAAATGTAAATGAAAATTATATAACTGTTATTCGTCGTTTACAATTGTCTGTTTTTTTTTTAGTTTTAATTTTTTTTTTTTTTCGTCCTGATGGTTGTACAATGAAAATTTGAATGCTTGATGTAATTAACATACGACAAAAATTTAAATTATTACAAAATACAAAAAAAAAACATGTTTTTTTTTTTTAAATTATTGAGTGAATTATAACTGTACTATTGCCTTCAATTAAAATGATGTATCCATGTTGTTCCACACTGTAACTTATTTGAGCTTATTAGCATATCACGATATTCAAAAAAAAAAAAAAAAAAAAAATGTGAATTCGATTGAACATTGAAAAGTAATTTTTTTTTTATTGAAAACAAAAAAAAAAATTATTCAATACTCACAGGATGTTTCTTCAAACTTAGAAATGAAAAAAAAAAAAAACATTGAATGTGAGGATAAAACAATTTAACGAGGTGATCCATACAAGTTCTAGGACGAAATAAAAAATTTGAAAGTTTGAAACCTTTTCTAAGATTTTTTTCGAAGACTTGGAGAAAATCAAAAGAAAAACTCTCATCAAGAGTGATTTGTCCTTCTTCCCTATATTTGGGTTTAGTGAATCACCCTAGAAACTAAAATAACTTTCGAAAAAAAAACAAGTCTCACATCGCAAATATTTAAAATCTCATTTTAAAAAAAAAAATCTTGAGAACTTCTGAGAGATTTTTCAACTGAATATCGAAAATTTTTTGTTCAATAGAAGATTTTGGTTTGGGTTTTGTTCCTTTTAAATTGTGTGTTTAATTGAAAATTTCTGTAGTTTACGATTTTTCGAATTTAGAAAAACGTTTTAAGAAAATTTGTTTCGATCCTTTGACTTTATTTAATTCTGTTAATTTTACTCGAAGAAAAATTTTTTTTTTTAAAATTCAAATTGCTCCATGTATGACACGAAAATCGTCTTAAAAAACTCAAGTTAACTTAAGTGTGTCGTATGAACCAGTTAGGAGTGAAGCGGTGTATTAAAACTGCTTATATAAGATTAGATAGTTTAGATAAGGATTTAAAAAAAGAAAAAAAAAAAAAAAGGGAAAAGAAAAATTAAAACGTACGTCACCAATCCTGCAGTACACTAAAAGACAATTTCTTATTCCTAACAAGTCACATTATTCTATCATTCACTTTCAAAGTTTATAAACACCATGTTGTATCAATCACAGATTGAAAAAATTAAAAAATAAATAAGAAAATAATATGAAAAAAAAAAAAAAGAAAAAATGAAATAAAAAATAAAATGAAAATTTATATTTTTCGTTACTTATTTTTTTTTCTTTTTTGAGAAATATTTTATATTCTACACATAATGTACGTATGTGTAAAAGGATTCTATTTTCAACGAAAAAAATAAAAAAAAAGGATATAAGAAAAAAAAAAAAAAAAAAAAGCAAAACAAAGCAAAAAAAAACAAAGACGACAAATAAAACGATAAAATATATCGATATTATATTAATCGAGAAATCATTGAAATGTTACATAGAAAAATTGTTCATACACACATTTATTTTTTTCTTCCAACACATTTTACTTTTTCTTTTTTTTTTTCAATATATTATTTCTTATAACCATGCCACGTTATATTGATTCTATAACACATTTAAACATTCTTTAAAAGCTTCTTTATCTATCTTTTCAATTTCCTTTTTAAGACAAAAAAAAAAAAAAAATAATAAAGCAATGCAGAAGAGAAAAAAACACTTATACATATGTACACTGTATACACACATATGAATTCATAAATTTTATGGTTTTTATGTATGTTTTCACATTTTTTTTTTGCAATAAAAAAAAAAAAAATTTGTGTAACAAAAGGTGACAGTAATAAAAATTCAAGTCAATATAATATTTTTTCTTCGAAAATAATAAGAAAAAAATATTTAAAAAAAAAATATTCAAAAAAAAAAAAAAAAGGATTAAATGTCTATCTATCTATCTGCGAGTACAATATTAGATAAAGTATTTTCTTTTTTCTATGTTATAACATGTATCTTATTTTTATATCTAATTTTTATCTATCTATTTGTTTCTTAAACATTTTATACAAAAGTTTGAATTGTTTTTTTTTTTGCCTTATTTTTTTTTAATAAAAAAAAAAATTTTCACAATTTTTTATTTGAAATTTATTTTTCATACTTTTTTTTTTAAATGTCCTAATATGAAATATTTTTCTATTTATTGAAAATGTTTTTTTTTGTCATTCACAAAAAATGTAGAAGTTTGTGTGTGTGTGTGTGTGTGTGTGTGTGTGTTATAATGTTTCATACAAATTGTGAAAAAAAAAAAATATATTTTTCTTTTTGTTGTAGCCACATTTATCTATTCTAAAAAAAAAAAAGAAATTGAAATAAAATATTAAAATATGTTTAGATATCTGTAAAAAAATATTTTTTTTTAAAGCTTTTATCAGATATTTTAACATATCATCATATTGACCTGATCAAATTTTATAAATATACATACTATTTTTTTTTTTGTATCTTTTATCTCTAAAAAATTTATACTAAATGACAACAATGTTTTAGGGCAATATGCCAAAACTAATAGCTACTAAAAACAGAAAAAATTGTGAATAAAAATTAAATAAAAATCAAATAAGTATAATTGACATGAAAGTTATTTTTTTCTCTGTATCTATTTTTTTTTTTTTAGTAGTTTCAGTATGTTTTAGTCGTTTTTTATAAAATATTTAGAATATTCAAAATTAAATGAGATAAAAAATTTTTGTCTGTAATTTTTTTTTTTTTTTTTAAATAAAAAAATAACTAAATTTTGCATTTAGAATTTTCTATAAAATATTTTTAAATTGAAATCAATACAAACAAACATGAAATATTTATATTTGTATTTTGAAAAATTGAAAATAGAAAAAAATATATATGTATATATATTTGTACGGTTTTTTAGGATAAAATGACAATTAAATAAAATATGGAAATTGGAATTTGGAAAAATAGAAAATTTATTTTGAATTGATATCTACTGGCTATCAAAATAAATAAAATTGAATTAATGAATATGAGAATTACCTGATTTTTATTTGAAATGAAAATAAAATAAACGTTATTTCAACAATTTTATAATAATAATTTTTTGTTTTTTTTTGTTTTCAACGGTTGAATCGATTAAAGTCTTGAAAATTTAATACTTTTGATGGTCATAGAAAAAATAAAACAGTAACAAGAAGAGGAAGCTACACTTTAAAAATAGATCTGAAACACACATGAAAGATAGGCCTATTATCCATCACAGTTTTTTTTTTTTAAATAAACGCCGTCCGGAATCTGATTGGTTTTCTAATGGAATTTATTTATTGTTGTTAATAAAGTTTGAAAGTGTTCACAGTTTTGATAAAAAATCATGTTATTGTGGGCGGTAAAAATGTAAAATTTAAACGAAGATTTTCTCGTGAAAGACAAACATTAATTTATAAATCCTTTCATTAGCACCAACTTTCAATATGAACAACAACAATTGAATCTGCTTCAAATCCACTGTCATCCCCCTATTTTAATGATAATTTCAGTCCAGGTAAATTGTATTCAATTTTTTTTTTTTTTCAAACTTTACTTTCTTTCTAGAAATAAATACTTTTACTTAAACTGATTTAAATTTAAAGAGAAAAAAAAAAAAAAAACAAAAAATTAATTGCTTATTAATCATCATATAAATTTCAAGTTTTATTTTTTTTAAATTAGCAAATTATAAACAAAAGCTTCATTATTATATAAAAAAAAAAAAAACAGAAAATAATTGTAAATTATAGGTAGCGAAAACTTGAGTAAAACTGACGATAATTATGAATGAACTTTAAAAAATAAAAATAAGGCTATTGTCAGATAGGTGTGAATTTTGAAATATGTATAAAAATTCAGTTATGTGATTTAAATGCATAAAACTTAGAATGGTATCTTGAATTTTTTTTTTTTCTGATGATATTTCAAGATAAAAAAATCTAACTAATTCAAAAATATTTGTAATCTTAATTAAAGGACATCCTGTCAAATGTAGAAGAATTTTTTTTTAAATTTGATAATGATGTTTTTGTGTTTAATTTCGATCACGGTTAGAAAATTATAAAACCAACTATCAATATTTGAAATTCTTCAGAAGATGAAGATGCTGTGAATTTGAAATGAATTTTTGTTTTTTCTGGATTCAATATCATGTGAAAATAGCTTTATAAATTTTGTCGTATTTACAGAAAGAAAAAAAAATTTCCTGTATATAGTACATATGTACTTTTTTTTTTTTTTTCAACAACATGTAAAGATGAATTTATTACAAAAATATCTCTTCAATTTTATTTCATTATTCATAACATCAATAATAATCTTTTCCTCTTTTTTTTTTTTAATCATTTTTATTATTTTTATAGTACCAGGCATATTACTTGTAGAATGTATCGAATGTATCCTTATAGATACGAGATACAACCATGAAAAGTAAGGATAACAACAACAACAACAACAACAAAAAAAAAAAGTTTTTGTTGATGATAAATTTTATACTAATTTTCTACCTGAATAATCCTAAAAATCAGATGATTAACTTCTCAGGGATGAGAAAAAAAAACCAACAATAACTACAACAACAAAAAAGGAAGAAGAATAACAATAATCAAAAACATGAATAAAAATAAGGATGAGAAAACATTAAAAAAAAAAAAAAAAAAAGAAGGAAAAGTGTACATCCAAACCAAAAGTGGAAAATGGTACACACAACATCGTCGTCATCAGAGAGATGATAATGTTAAAAAAAAAAGGAAAAACAAAAAAGAAAGCAAAAAAAAAAAGGAGAAATATCCTATATCCATATTTTATTTTGTATCGTTGAATAAATAAGAGCATAGTTTGTTCTGAGAAGATTACATGATTAAAAGGATTTCATAAAAATAAATTGTATCTGTGTTTGTGTGTGTTATATATATTTAAACAGTCGGATTTACGTTTACGCATTTTAACAAAATAAAACAACAACAACAAAAAAATGGTACATATGCAAAAAAAAAAAAAAAAAAAAGAAAGGAAGGAAAAATAATACGTAAACATTTTTCACTTTTATTTGGACGAAATAACAGACAAACAAAAATAAAATAAAAAAATAAGTCCCAGAAAACCAGAAAAAAAAAATTGTAACTGAAATATAGGTTGAATGAGAGAGCTTTAATTTTTTTGGAAGAAAAAAAGATACATATTTCTTCCCTATACTGTCGCGTGTATCCTGTATTCCTGTGTGTTTGCGATGGTTGTGTAGTTTTCGTTTCTCTCTTTTTTTTTTTTTTTTTTTTTGTCAATGTGAATAAATAAATAAGTGAATAAAAAAAAAAATTCATTGAAGATGGTATTAACTAAAAGGAATAATTCATAGTTTTATTTCGTATAATAAATTTTTATATGGTAACGTTTTTTTTTAAAAAACAAAAAATTATATAATTCGTATTAATTTTAATTTAAAAAAGAAAATAGGCAGAAAAAAAAGAGAGGAGAAACTTGAATCTTTTTTATCGATTTCTGATGATGATGAAAAACTAGCACAACAATTTAAATTTTTTTAAAGAATTAAAAATTTTACATTTTTAGTATTAAAAAAAAAAAAGGATTTATTTGTACACGTGAGTAGCTATGTATTGAAAATAGATAAAGAGAGCAAAAAATGAAGATTTCTTGGTTTGTCCAAAAACAATTTCAAAGATTAAAAAAAAATGTTGTACTTACCTTTTCCTTTTCACACTTTCTACCTTCTCGATCCTGTAAGAGAAACAAGAGAAAAATAAGAATTACAATAATTTTAAACTTTATTATTTTTGTTTTAAAATTAAGTTCGTATGCCAAATTAAACTATTTTTCTACAATATGGATGCCTACATGAAATTCTGATGTAATGAGAATGAAAGACATCTGCTTTCAAGTCCAATAGACAAGGTTATCTTGTTTATTAGAAAAACGAGAAAATTTTACTAGAGATGGAGTACTGACTACAATAGACTCGCCTGTCTGAGTGCTCGCGGATGTATGTATAAAACACCTCCCCTCCTCCCTTCTTAGCAAAATAAACAAACAAACGAACAAATCTAAATTTATCACAATCAAGCTTTAAAAAATATACATACATACATATATAATTCTTGTTCTAGGTTCTAATGTACCTCTTTTCGCCAAGCTTCCTTTTTAACAAACAAAAAAAAAAAAAAAAAACCTAATTTGCCACACTGAATTATAAACTTTCTCTTTTTGTTTTTAAATATTTTCTAATTTTTATTGTAAATATTTTAATTTCTTATTTTTTGTTTTTATCTTTCTCTTTTCCTAAGAGAATATTTAAACGTATCACATTTAATGCCAAAAAAAAACTTTTCGAAAATTTATTTTATAAATTTTCAAAAGTTGCTTTTTCTTTCTTTTTTTTTTCTTGAAATTTCATTTAATTTACATATCAGTGTCATTTATTTATTTCAATATTTACATTTTTAAAAACAACAACAACAACAACAACAAAGCTCATTTAAATACAAAGAATAAAAAAAAAGTACTTAAAATCTACTGTTATCTAAAATCTACAAATCCAAAAATAGAGATAAATTTTGTTTTTTTTTTTATTATTTTTGTTTTCTTTTTTTTTGTTTTTTTTTTGTTGTTTTTTTTTCCATTCCCTAAAGAGAAAAGTTTTTCATAGAAAATTCTAACAATTTTCTGTATTTTTGTTTACATAACACGAAAATCATTAAGAAAATTAGCAAAATTAACAAAAAAAAATATTAAAAAAAACATAAATATCAATAAAAAAAAAAGAAAGAAGAAAAACAAATAAATAAAACATATTAAATTTATCGTGTTTACAGTAATTATATCTATCTATTAAATTTTTTGAAAATGTTTTCAAATTTATTTTATTTGAAAAATTAAAAAAAAAGTAAAAACAAAAACAAAAAAACAACAACACATATTTCATCGTGTGAGAAAATATACCTTATCCTGGTGCTAAAATGTCATCATGATGATGATGTATGTATGTATGTACATATACATATATTATATTTATCATTATCCTGATGGATTTTGATGTTTGTTACAAGAAAATTTTAAATGTTTTTCCTGGATGTGTTATACACACACAAACATACACAAATTGAATGATATAAATGCTATATGTGTGTATATTTTATTTTTCAGTTTTTATTGAAATTTTCCAAAAGAGATAAAGAGAGAGAGAGAGATAGAGAGATAGAGAGTGAGAGAAAATGTTAATGAATTGGGAATTTTTCAACACCTAATCGTCTGTCAATTATTTTCATTTATTATTTGACATTTTGTGAAAAGTTTGAAAATTAAATAAATTACACACATAACTCATTGATAGAAAATTTTTGCACAAAACATTAGAATTTTCAAACACAAAAAAAAAATAAAAAATAAAAAATAAAAAATATAAAAAATAAATAAATAAAAAGGATTTTTAGTTAGTAAAACTATCAAAAACAAAAATGAATAAACAGGATTTAGGTGAAATATACATATTTGATGAAGTGAATGTGTCATTGTTTTTTTTTTTACAGTTACAAAAAACAAAAACAAAAAAAAATGTATTTCTACAAAATAACAGCTGGAAAATTTATCTTGAAAATTTTTTGACATAGATTTATATAGCAAAAAGCAATAGATAAAAAACAGGAAAAAAAAAAACCAATCCGTAATAGTAAATGGTTTTAAAAAAAGATATAAAATGTATATATGTAGGTACATAAAATTTAACTGTATCTATAGTGTAAGAAATGCACAAAATTTAGTTGTATTCCAGTTAATTTAAAAAATTTCGAAGTAAAAAAAAAAAAACATACATGATGAATGATTGTTGCAACTGTAACGAAATTATCCTTTTTTTTTTTTTTGTTTCCTAGTATTTTTTTCTGATAACAATATTTTTTTTAACTGTAGTTTGTTGTCATTTCTATATTATTGTATTTTAAATTTTCAAGGGATAATTTTTGTTTTGAAGGAGATACCTTGAAACTTTATGAAAACAAAAACAAATCTATATAATATTATTTCATACGATCGTTTAAATTGATTATGTGAAGACACATATTAAAAAGATCCTTAAAATATTATCAGAAAAAAAAAATATTATGTATCTAGATAAAATTTTATAAAATTTCAAAGATAAAGATATGTGTTTTTAAATTTACGTGAAAAATAAAACCAAACAAAAAGATACAATATGATAGTAGATAGTACATTATACATAAAACAGATTTTTAGCTTAGGGTTTCATTTTAAAATAAACATTTTGCAGGAGTTAAATAAATTACAAAATTATTTTATATGTATTTTGAAAATGTGAATGCATAAAGGAAATCATATTTATACTTGTATTATTTACATATGTATGTATGTATATATAAATATAAATATACAATATGATGATGTTTTTTGGAAAGTCATTTATATACAGATACACACACATACTCATAATATATATAATACATACATATATTGAAGTTCATTATAGCGTGTGTGTGTGTGTGTGAAAAATTAAAATAAAATGACAAAATGAAAATATTTTTGAGAAAGTTTTTCTTATCCTTATTTTATTCTATTCTACAGTATGTTTTGGTATTAGGATAGCTAAAAGGCTAAATATATTATTAGAGAATTTTCATGTTAAAAACTTTTCAATTCAATTAAAATTGTTATTTTACTACTTTTCTAAATTTTTTTTTTATAAAAGTAGATAAAGTATAATACACAAAAAAAAAAGGAAATGAAATTCATTAAAAACTAATTTTGATTTCAACAACGTTTTTGGAATTTTCATGTTGAACAATTTTTTTTTTTTTTTTTTCAGTATAAAATCTCGAGCTTTTTTTTTTGTCTGGAAATTCTATAACGAAAAATTTCATGAAAAGGACCTACTACTAGACTACAGAAGCATGAAATATTCGAAAGCTTTCCATAACAAGAAAAAAAAAAAAGGGAAATGAAGGTTAAATTTAGCGAAATGTTGTTCAATAAATGAGCGAAAGGGAATTTCGAAAAGTCGAAAACGCTAAAACGAAAGTAAAGGGAAGAGTAAATGAAAAATTGAAAGAGTGATTGTATTTAATATTTTGTGATGATTGAAATTTAATGGAAGTGTGGATGTCCTTGTTAAGTTATTTAAAAAATTGTTGAAAATTTACAAAATCATGAAAAAACTCTATTTTCCATATATTTTTCATATTTCCTTTTCCCTTTTGGACCTAATTACAAGTATAATTTCATTGGACACACATTCGTTTATATCTTGACACCAGCTTGTACCGTCCCTATGTAGTTAACTAAAACCAAGAAAACGACATTCGATTTGACTGTGATTCGAACTCAAGACGTTTGCATTGCCGGGGCACTGTTCATTGATGAAGAATACTCAAATTTTCTACACCAACAAATTACAGTGACGGCATCAATCTGTTGAAATTTTACTTTAAACTTAAAATAAGAACGTGACAAAAATATAAATGTTTTGATTTATGATTTCTGTAATTTTGTTGTCCTCAAGCTGTAATCTGTGTTAATTAAACTTTTTTGCACACCTTTTAAAAATTGAATTATTGATGTCATTTTCAAAAAAAAGTTAGCGAAAAGTTTGTGTTCCTTTATATTGTCTATGGAATTATATAAAAGACTTAACTAATCCTTAATCTTCATGTTAAAAACCATAATAAATCAAAATTTAATCATTTAATCAATTTTTTAAATTACACAATATTTTTTTTTCCAAATAACCAAGAACAAATTTGACTTTACTTTCAAAAACTTAAAAATTATAATTTTTATTATTTAATTTACTTTGTTTCCTCAAAAATTCAAGTACAATTCCGTATTAAATATTCAAAAAAAAAAAACAAAAAAAAACCAAAATTATCAACCCTATCATCAAATAGTAATTAAATTCAACACAAAAAAAAAACATAAATGAATGACAAATAATGTTAAATTAGTTGATAAATTACTATAATTTAAGATTAATTTGAGTGGGAGTTTAAATTGATTATTTCCTCCTTTTTACAGATAATATTTTTTTTTTTCTGATAAAACATTTAATTTGTGAAAAATTATATATATATTTTACTTTATAATTTATTGTTGTAATAATTAATTAAGAAAATTAAGAAATAGAAAAGATAACAAATTTTTTATATTTTAAAGCACATTTTGTATCTAAAATTTTAAAGATAAGAAAACTTCATTTTGAAAATGTACTATTTTTTTTTAATAATTAACTACATATATATAGTACATACATATTTTCAATTTGGATTAGCACAATGTAGGATTTTTTTTTTTAACAAAATTAAATACCAAAAATTTATTGAAATTTTAAAATTTCATTTTTGTGTTCAATTAACTTTTACTTTTGCAATTAAAATTTTGACTTTTATTTAAAAATACATTTTTAATTGAATTAATATTCAAAAAAAAAAAAAAATCTTTAAGATTCTTTTTTGCCTTTTTAATAAAAAATTCATACAAAAATTTAATTATCAATTATATCATAATAAATTTATAAATTAAATTTTTCCATTTTTTTTTTCCTTTTTTTTTTTTTCTTTGTGTCATAAAAAATATGACAAATAAGTATCTTGTATAAGTAATTAATTTATCTTTTTATATTTTTCTTTTTGTTTTGTTTTAAATTTTCATTATCAGTATATCACAATTAGGGTCCTATTAAAAAATGAATGACTGACTATATTTTCTGTATAAATTTTTAATAAAAAGAATGAAAAATGAAAAAGAATTTTCTAAAATATCACTGTTTGATGGTATTATCTGTCAGAATCTAATATAATAAAGTCAATCTATAAAATAAAAAAAGGAAATATATACTCGTATATACAAAAACACAAAAAAAAAACAAAAGCAAAAAGCAAAAGCCAAAAAGAAAAACACCAGGACTTCATTCAAAATGTATAAATATAGAAAAATCCATTAAAAACTTATTTTTCGATATTTTGATTTACAAAAAAAAATATATATATATATATGTATATGAGAACAAAAATTATGAGAAGAATAAGGATAATAAAAAAAATGGTAAAAAAAAAAAAAAATCGTTAAAAAACATTGAAAATTCATTCAATAAAATCTAATACACTTTTATAATACTGACAAATAGATGTATTTTAGAGCCAGAGGCATTCTATATCAGAAAAATAAAATCCTGATTTTTTTTATTCATTTTTTTTTTTTTTGTGTGGTCATCATCACCACAAAAAAAATCGTTAATACTTTTATATTTTATGCTTCACAGTTTTTTCTGGTTTTTAAAAATCTTGTTATTCTATCGTATATATTTTATGTTTACGACAGAACTACAAGGATAATAGGGTAAATATTCTCAATTTCAAATATGTATTCAAGAAATTTGAGGTGGTATTTTTTTGTTGTTGGAAATCTCTTAAAAAATGAAGTTACAGATTTTTTAATGAACATTTTTCAATTGCTACCAATAAATACTTTCGAAACGACCAACCAAGGATTTTTTGTTTGGTGATAAAATTCGCAATGAATCCTGATCCTTCGATTCCATTGATTAGCTTTTAAGTATAATGATGAAAACAAATCGATGCAAAATCAATAGAACTTTTATTTTCTACAATAAAAAATGAGGGTTAATATCAAGCACTTTTTGAGAAAAATAGGGTTAAAGTAAAAAAAAAATGGGTAAAAAAATGACAAAATTTTGGATTTGAGGCCTTGTTTTTTTTTTAAGATGTTGGAAAGAAACAGGGGTCCAATACAATTTTGCAAAAAAAAAAAAAAGGTGTGCTCCTGTAAATAGTTCCACGGTAAAACAAGGAAAAAAGTGGCAAAAATCTTTCCGTCCCCCGTCCCCTCCCCCCTCTAACTCCGTAACGGTTGAGATTAACAATTTTTTTTTTTTTTTATAGATTATTGAGATTTTTATGCGTATGTGAAAAAAAAAGAAACAAAATGATAAAGGAAACATTTCATGTACACCAATTTTTGTTTTCAAATCAATTTAAAAATATTTTTTTCAAAGGCCAATAAAACAAAAGCAAAAACTCTCTCATCATAAAGGTGTCATATCAAAAAAAAAAAAAAAAAAGCTGAAAAACAAAATCATGTTTATTTTTTGCAGGATATCGAACTTTTATGAAGATAAATGACATTCAATTTAATTTTTAAAAGCCACTTAATCTACCCTATATATATTTTTTTTTTGTGCTTTAAAGATTATAATAACATTTCGTAGGAGGTGAATTCTATTTCTGTAGCTTAAAATAAAAAAAAAAAACAAAAAAAAAATGTTTACGTAAAATTTTGATCTGTCTCTGTTACGAGAACAGTTTTACTAGAAAAATTGAATTAATACTCGTATACATTCGCACAATGATGTAAAAGTAAGTCAAATGTGAAGATGACCTCTTCAAAGTTTACGATAAAAAAAAAAAAACTGACTATAATGATTTTCTCTCATAGAAAGTATTGTGGAAAAATTATTGAAATCTGAATTTTGAACTTATTAAATGTGCGGTTATATCATTAAAAAAAAACAAAAAAAAAAACAAAATCAATTAACTGTATTACACAACCAAAAATGATGGTTGTGTTTAGTAAAGCTAAGAAAATATTAAACCAAATCCTTGTTATGTCTTTTCGTACATTATACGCGGTGAAAAGTTTTGTCTTTTCTTCTTGGTACTTCTTTTGATTTTTATTTGTGAACGATATCCTTCTTGAAAATTTCATTAAGTTTGGGATTAAAATTAAATTGAAATGCTTTGAAGAGGAATAATTAGAAGAAAAAAAAACAAGAACTGTTGTTTTTTTTTTTAAACACAAGTACCGCAACAATTTTTTAATTATGCTGTTTTGAGGGAAAATTTTTGCTTTTTAATATTTTATCCTTTTTTCCTTTCTTGCTGTTGTATTTTATTTTTATACTCGCACAAATTTAATTCACATTTTTAAGATGTGACAAAATTATGTGGTTTGTCAAATATTTTGAATGCACAAAAAAAAAAAAAAAGGAAAATTCAAGGATTCAAACAAAATTAAAATAATTAAATTCTGTAAAAATGAAATATTGATTAAAACTCATGAAATTTAACAAAGTTTGAAAGAAAGCAAGAAAATTGGGATTTTTGTTGTCCACTATTGATTTAACGACAATGTGTTAAAATTGAAAATTGATACTTTTTGAGAAAGGTTTGCTTTTTATGTAATCCTTTACTTTGATATTTACATAAACGAGAATATGTAGAAGAAAGAGTGTTGGAAACCACTTTACTTAAACTTTTAGAGGTCGAAAATACCGAGATATTTTCAAATGTTAATTCTACCACATTAACTTTTCAACAAAAAAAAAAAAAATTATTAAATTATGTATTTTTTTTTAACATAAGTGTCAAAATCCTTTAACCTGACCATATCCTAAAAATCACTATAACTTTTTTTTTTTTAATTAAAAATGAAAATTTAATGGTTTTTTTTTACATTTATTGGTAAAATGTTCAAAAAAAAAAAAAAAAGTAAAACAAAAATGAAATCGTTTTTTTTTATGAATAAGGATTTTCATTTAAAAAAATAAAAAATAAAAACTAAAATTAATTAAAATAAATTGTTATTTTCAGTGCATAGATAAAAAAAAAAAACTTGTATGTGTTTTTATTACCGTTGTTGTTGTTTTTATTATTATAATTATAATTATTATTGGATAAAAGGTTTTATAATTGTTTTTTTTTTTAATATATACATATTTCTGACACTTACTAATTTCTTTCTCTCTCTTTTTTTTTTGTATAATAAAATTTTCAATAATAATATGCAACAATATAAAATTGCATAATTATCATCAATTTAACCATTATAATTTTGTCAATATTTAAAGTACTTTTTTTTTTTTGTTTTTAATTTTTTATCAGATAGTTATTAAACATTATTTTAAATATATTGTATGTATATTCAAAATATGTAGTATATTCATCTACACAGCGTATGTATACATATTCTGTTTAAAAAGTGATAAAAATCATTTTAATTTTAAATATAATAGACGTATATCATCACGCATACACACACACACACACTTCATATTATGTGTGTGCGTATGTGTTGATAATTTAAAAAAAAAAACATAAAATAACAGATACATTTTTGAAAACAAAAAAAAAAAAACTTCATTTTAATAGCCAGTCTTTATATTGTCAATATTAACGTCAAATCATCAATATAATATCACCTTTAAGCGATTAAATTATAATTATTCGCTATACAATAACAACAACAATAACAACACAAACAAAAGCAATAACAATAACAATATTATATATCAAAAACAGAGAGAGAAAAAAAACTAGCTATATCCTAAAAACAAAAAAAAAACAAAAAAAACCAACAAATATTGTACGTATATGATAAATACACACACATGTACATACATACATATATGTACATATATGATTTAGTCTCTATAGATATTGTCTATTAAAATACTAATAGCCTAAAATTTATTTTAAATAGTTTGTTATTATTAACGAGAATCCTTTATATTTATTTTAATATGAATTTTCCATCTACATATTGATGATGATAATAATATGTATAATAAATTTGTTGTTGTTGTTTTTGGTTGTTATATTGTTATTATTGTTAGTGTATTGGTATAAAATTCATTTTATAATCATCCTCATGATAGTTTGGTGCATTAACACCATATTTTTAAAATGATGATGATATAAATCTCAATAAATTCTCTAATTTTAATTTATTTAATATACTATATATATTGATGTCCATTGTATTTAAAAGTATGTATGTATACATACTCGTATGTATGGACATACATATGTATGTAAAAATTATATAATTTAGATATGTTAAATAGAAAATTCATTAAAAATTAAAATATAAAAATGTCTATATATAGATTATACAATATTTTTTTAAAAGGAAAAAAAATTAATTTAATTAATTAATTAATTAGAAAATAATTTGAATAAATTTAAAAAAAAGTGTAAATGTTCTTTCTGAACAGATATTCTTTTTGAAGAAAAAAAAAATTGGTATAAAAAGCTGTACCAACAGATTGAAAAAAAAAAAATGATGAGGTTACAGGTTTTACTTTAGAAAACCAAAATTTAATTAAATTAAATTTCAATTTAAGAAGTGAACAATATTTTTTTTTTTTAAATATAATTCATGAAAGTTTTTTGTAAATGTAAATTTTCAAAATATGTACTTTTATTCCAAAGTGGGTAATTACTTAAGTAATTCCTTCTTTTTTTTTTAAATAAGCCACAACGTACAAATATCCCCTTCACTACATTTTTTAAGCGTAGCGCTGGTGCATTAAGTAGGAAAAAAGAGGTTAGAGAAAGTTACAGGGACAAAAAAAAAAAGCAGTGAACGACATTCAATAATCAGCTGATTTTACATGGAATATCTTTTACTTTTATTTTTTCGAAAAACCTATTAAAATATTCACGAGTACACAATGTCCAGACATGATTATCAGTCAAATAAAAAAAAAAAAATCTTAATCAAAATAATTTAACAATAATTAAATATCAAATAGAATAAATAGTACATATTTATTTTAAATGATTATTCATCGGAAAAATTTACACAAAGTAAATGATAATTAAAAAAAAAAAAAAATACAAGATAGAATTAAAATCTGCTTGTGTCATTAATTAAAAACAAAAATTAATTTAAAAATAAATAAAAATTATCTTTTTTTTTTTTCTCTATTCAAAAGGCTCTTTGTTTTCAAATACAAAATTATTTGCACGTGGTAAAATAAAAAATAATACCCAAATTAATTCGAAATTTAATTGAAAAATATTGAAAACTAGTTTTTTTGTTTTGTTTTTGTTGTTAAATTTTCAACCGATATTATTTAAACAGTTTTTTTTCCATGCGAAAAAAAAATCTATTCACATGTGGAAAAATGAGGTTATAAATTATTGTATCACAATACAAATGAAACATGTACAGGGTGGTCAAAAACAAATTTAAAAAAAATAATAAATAATGCCATAGGCAGGGAGTATTTTCGAAATGTTCAGCTTCTAGAAGAATAACTACCTACATAGTCTTAATTTGGGGTTTTATCGTTTCTGTCAAAATTTCAGCAGGTAGATAAAACTTCAGAAAAAATACTTTACTTTTCCGCAAATAAAACTACACTTTTCCTCTATTTTTTTTATTGTCATTGATTTTGGGTTGCCAGCTTGAAAAATATTCTGATAATAAATCTAAAAGGTGTTCTTTATTTATTTTTTTAATTTTTGTTTTTGTTTTTTTTTTTTTTGAAAATTTATTCTATTAGTTACACTATTTTAAATTTTTCTGACACTTTTCTTCTACATTTCTAATCTAGAAATATTTTGTTTTATATGAACGGATTTTGTAATTATTTTCTGTTTATTTTTTTGTCTTATATTCAATTCTGCACTTCTTATTTTTACATAAATGTTGGTTCGAATCATTTTTAAAACATTTATAAATTGATAAATTTGTGAATGATGACATTAAATTTTTTATTAAAATCTGATAACACTAAATAACAACTGAAATCACTCTCTACTACCCAGTGCTGTCGTTAGTCCGTTCGGAGTATTTTTACTCCGATTTTAATAACCGTACTCCCGTACTACTCTTTTTACTGCGGTACTCCCTTATTCATAAAGAACGAATAGGATTTCTTTTTCTTGTTTCTTAAAATACATACCTTTGTTGTTGTCTACAAGGCACACCTTTTTTCTGTGGCGTACTCCCTTTTTTATAGCTTTTTTGTACTATACTATTCAAAAAACCCAAACGACAGCACTGGTTGTACCTGTAGGTTGTTTTTTTTATACTAATTTTCATCAAATAAAAAACGGTGAAATTTGTCATTATCAAGAAAATAGTTGTGAAAAAAAAAAAATCGAATCGATATTTTTTGAATAATCGTATTCACGTGCAAAAGATAAAATTTCGTTTTTTTTTTGTTTTAATTTTTATTTATTTTTTTTTTTTTTCATTATCGCGCACAGAAAAAATTTGATGTACTTTGTAACATAGTGACAATGTCATTAATTTATTTTGAATGTAAAAAAAAAGAAAGTTAGAAAAATAAATAATATATATTTTTTTTTGCATTTTTTTTGTATTTTAGCTGAATAAATAGAAATTATTTCAAATGATAGTACATACTTTTTTTTGTTGTTGTTGTTATTTTCACTTGATTTTGAAAAAAAAAAAAAAAAAAAAAAGATTCATAACAGGAGATAAATTTCAGATTATGATGATGTTATAATCTTGGTTGTTTCCAAGTGAAATTTATTTTTTCTTTTAAAAATTTTTTCTAGTAAAAATTATGAAATTTGAATGTGAAAAGAAAAGATATAAAAAATGTGTCAACGGAAAAGGTATTCTTAAGTGTTAAGATTTGAAAATTTTTGTTGTTTTTTTTTTTTCTGAGTCATTATTTAAAGGGTTAACTCAACCTTTTGTTAATCTGACAAATTTTATTTATTTTTTTTTCGTTGTTTTAGAAACAAAAATAAAAAAAACGGAAAAAAATAAATGCTTGTAAAAAATGGGATTTTGTTTTGAAAACACACAAAAAAACAACAAAAACAATCACGTCATCAAATTAATCAAAATAATTTTCTTTTCGTCGAGTTCGTTTTTTCTCACAGGATTGAGCCTTAAAATTAATTATGCTGCTAGATCCCATTCAATTGATACCAGAAAAATTTTTCTCCAAGCATCTTTTGTGATTCGTGTTCTAAAATAAGGATCTTATGCTCCACAACTAAAAAAATAAGTACGTTTTCTCTAAATTTGATAAAAATTAAATAGAATGGTAACAAGATATTTCATCCACAAAATTCTGATATCCTTTTAAATACAGAAGTCTTGCTAGTGGCAGCAGTACAATTATTTTTTTTTTCATTTTTAAAACTTTTCTTTCAATTACTTTTACATTATTTATGTCTTGATACACCAAAATCATTTCTAAAAATTACAACCGAAGAAGTTCATAATTTTTTCTGCAAAACTGAGAAATTTTTATTTTATTTTTTTATTTTTTTAAAAAGAAAAAAAAAATCTCATTTTTTTCCCGATATTATCTTTATTTTTTTTATTCTTGTTATTTTCCTTGTTCTTATTAAAATAGGTGGCATACCTTAAAAAAAAAAAATTCAAAAAGGATCTGTGTATATTGATGGGCGTCTTAACATGTTTTTTAGGGTGGTTCTCGTGGGAAACGAACAAAACAGCACAATGATAAACACGCTAAATTGAACTTACAAATAAAAAAAAAAAGTATCAATCGACTGATAAGAAATTTTTTTATTTTTGTTGTTTTTTTTTTCGTTTTCTTTTTCTTTTTAAAAACGTTTCAACAAAAATTTCATTTTTACCTTTCTCTAAACTTTTTTCTCTCCCTCTCATTTTTTTTTTTTTACTTTTTTTTCTTGTTCGTTCCCAGTTATAATTCATCAAAATTAAAAATTTTTTCTACTTTTATATCTCCTTTTACTTTCTCCTTTATCTTTCTTCTTCTTTTACTTTCTTTTTTTTTTTTCATTATCACAATTTCTATTTTTTTTTTTTAAATCTTTTCCTGTAGAGAGACTACGACAACGACGACTATTAGAACGACAAGAATGACGACCATATACTTTTATTACAACAACACTGTAAATTCTGTGAACTACATAAATAATAATTTTTATTTTTATTTTTATTTTTTTTTTTTTAATAACAAAGAAGAAGAAAAAAAAGTGAAAAATATTTCTGAACGATAACAAAAATCCGTTTTATGAATGATTTATTAACTTAAAGCATAAAGATAAAGACGATTTACTTTTTTCTCTTATTTTTTTTACTTTTTTTTTTTTCGTTTTAATAATAATTTTTCCTTTTTGATTTTTTTCTTTTTCTTTGGAATTCAGAAATCAATACGGCAATGAAAGCTACAAGAAAAAAAAAAAACAAAATTAAAAAAGGAGTAGAAAATAAAAAATTAAGGATAAGAAAGTACATTTTTAGGTGTTTTAAATGCTTTTAACGTGACATCTGAAATTGACGACATAAGCAACAAAAATTTGTATAGGAAAAAAAAAAAAAAAATAAAAAACAAAAACCACAGAAAATGAAGAGTATGAGATTGTTTTGTGGGTGTGGATGGGTAAAAAATATAAAATGAAAAATTCCTTTTCTATTCGTTTACGTTTTTTTTTTTTTTTTTACACACACAGATATTTTATTCTTCTCATTTGATTTGTGTTATGAGAAAAAAAAAAAATAAGGAACAAAAAAAAATTTTGTAAATCATTGGAGTGTGAATAACATAATATTTTGTTACGCTTTGTTTCATTTTTCAAAACAGCATATGTATGTTTTTTTTTTTCATCTTTTTTTCTTTTATTTTATTTTTTATTATTTTTTTAATATAAAAAGGATATCACAATGTGATAAAATGTTACATAGATACGTTAAAATTCTTTTATTTTACTTTGTTTTTTTGTTTTTGTTCTTTTCTACATGGAATGGCAAATTTTTAAATTTTTTTTTACACACATGGAAACATCCTATAGAAGACATATACACATATTTAACATTTTTTTTTTTTTTTTTTTATTCAAAATTTCAACACCAATAATTTTTATTTTTTTTTATTTTTGCATTTTATGTAAAAAATATGCATCATCCTTTTCAGTAGATTTTTTTATATTTATATTTTAAAAGGAAAAAACAAAATACACTCACATACAGAAAGACAATTGGGTACAAAAAAAATAATAAAGGACTTGAAAATTAGAAAGAGACAGAGTAAACCATCATTTTTTTTTTCGAATAAGAAAACTATAATAAATCAATTAAAATGAGTTACGATTTGTCTTTTATTATTTTTTTTTCCCCTAATTTTTATTTTTCAAATAAATTTCCTTAAACTGAAAACTTCATTTTTTTTCCATGGTTTGAAAAAAAAAAATATATATATAATTGTGGTTTTATATTTGAGTTTAGAACTTTTTTTTTTTTTAAAAAAAAAGGATATTTCTCATTCAATGTGTTCATATTTTTGTCTTCCTTATTTTTTTTTTGTGCATGTTCTGCAATTTTTTTTCCTCAACAAAATCTTCTTTTCCTTTAAAAAAAAAAAAGGATTTTGCATATAAAATGTTGTATTTTTTTTCTCTTAGTTCATAGTTTAATGTTTTTTTCTTCTTCTTTTATTTTAAGAATTTCTTGTGAAATGTTTTATCGGTATATGAATAATAAAAAAGACATAAAATTAAAATAAAAGAGAAACTAAAAAGTAAAGAAAAATCATAAAGAAGGAAAAATGAATTTTTATGGTGATTCATTGAACCGTGTGTACATTAATAATGTTATGACTCTTTTGGTATATCAATTTTTTTCTTATTTTTTATTTTTTACTTTATTTTTAGATCAAATTATATTTAATTTTTTTTTTTTATTATAGTTGAATTTTTTCATAATTTTCCTTTTTTATTATTTTATCAAAAATTGTGGTTTAAAAAAAATTATTGTACAGTGTACTTGTGATATGAAAATTTAAAAAGTTTTACAAGCTTTTAACAACAAATAACTTGAACTTCTGTAATAATATAGAGAAGAAGAACTACTAGAACCCTTAAGACTTTTTCCAACTTTGTTGTTCTATTACAATTGAAATTTACTGGTTGAATGGAAGCTCTAAAGTATCTGAATAATTGATGACAAGAAAACTGGATAGGTGGTTCAAAAATAAGTCATTTTCGGAACTTTTAACTTTCCTGTTACTTTGATTACTCGGCAGATTCTATAGTGAAAAAAGGTACCAATACTTAGCTCCTTGGACCAGAACCCTTCTGCTGACTGTCAAGAAGCCACGCAAAAAATATTATTAAAAAATGAACAATGGAAAAATGAATCTCCCGATGGCAAAAAAAATTCCTGGAAATTTACAATCAAAGGAATTCATTAGACTTTCGTCTTACATTTCTAGAAAACTAATCAATTTCAACAGGAAGGAGCTAGGGACCATTACAGGAGTTCTCACCAGACACTGTCTATTCAGGAATACAAGAGGATGACAATTGTAGATTCTGCAAAAAGGCCTCAGGAACCTCAAAACACATTCTATGTGAATGTGAGGCATTGGGCTCTAAAAGAGGCACGGGCGGCACAAAAGATCTCCACAGGTCTAAGTGCAACGATAGCCACTATATCTATCTATCTATCTACTTCGATTACTCATATAAAGCATAAAAAATATTCAAAAAAAAGCTTTTATCAAAACCCTCAAAAAATTTTGACAAAAACTACAAAACTTTCGCAAAAAAAACTCTCAATAAATTCACAAAAAGCTTCTTCCCAACAACTTTTCACAAAAATTTGCAAGTAATTTTGTCAAAAAAACTTTAAAATCCTTGAATATTCAAGTTAATGTTATAGAGAGTACACTGTAGTATTTCCTCTCTTATATTTTATTGAATTTTATTTCTTTTTCTCTTTCATAATTTTTTTTCTTCATTTTTTAGTGTAGAATTTGATTTTTTCTCTAGATATTTTTTTTTATCATGTGATTTCTCCAATAAATTTATAACTTTGTCACATGACAGATAAAAAAAGCAACAAAAATTTTAATTGAAAAAGTAAAAAAATAAAAAATAAAAAATAACTAAAAAAAATCAGTAAAAGCAAAATTTGTCGCAATTGAAAACTTTTCAATATATGTATTTCAACATAAAAAAAAAAAAATGAAATATATCACACTTACTTTTCTATTTTTGAAAAACAAATAAATACAAACGAATGTATGTATATGTATGTGAAAAAATAAAATAAAATACAATTTTTTATTTAAAAAACGCGATATTTTCAAATTATAGTGAAAATTTTTTTCTACAAAAATTAAAAAATAATATTTCTCGTGATAAAAGTTCCAATATGAATATTAGAATTTAAATTAAAAAAAAAATTATATGACAAATATTATGGTTGAATAATTCTACACTATTGAATAAATAAATAAATATAAGGAAAATATATTGCTTTTTTATTATAAAATTTTATATACTTTTAAATAAAATGAAAGGTTGCTTAAATCATAAATAAAAAATTTAAAAAATACACAAAATGTAAATTATTTTCAGAAATTATGGGATCCTTTTCCTTACAAGTATATGATTTAAAATTCATATTTTTTATTTTGCTCCTGTCGTCGTCCCAACTTCAAATAAAACACTCAATAATTCACAGTATCCTTGAAGCCAGTTTATCTCTTCCATAGCCCCAAAACTTACAACTTCTTACTTAAGTTAAGAAATTTGGCCGGGAGGTGATATGCTCCAACTATAAAAAATATGATTTCAAAAGATTTTTTTCTACTTCTTTTTCTTCCAGGATAAGCAGGATTAAACGCAAAGAAAAAGGAAAGAAAAATTTATTATAGGTCTTGGAGAATATACGAGTAAAAACGAAGTAAAAATATGATATTGAAAATGGCTTGGTTTTTATTGAAAATATCCCAAATATGAGAAATTGCAAATGTTAGAATTTTAATCACTCGTCTTTGCAAAAAAAATCTTGATTTGAAATTTCAAAACTTTTTCATTGCAATTTAATTTTAAAATCATTATCTTTCACATTTTAAACGAAAAACAAAAAAAAAATTGATAAACAAATTCACAATTCTTAAAATCCTTAAAATGTTTGAACAATGTTTTATTCTGTTTTTAAAAACAAAAAAACAAAAAAAAAACTTACACTAAATTATTAAAATAACTGTTTTTCTCGCACTATTGTAATTTAATCAAATCAATCAACCATTTTATTTGAAAAATACCATCTTTCATTTTTCAAGAAATTTTTCTTTATCTGTTTTTTTTTCCCTTTTTATTTTCATTTCATTTTATTTGTGTTTTTTTTTTTTTCATTTTCTTTAAACATTCCATTTACCTGATGTATGGTAATTTCTTATTTAACCAATTCATTCAATCACAAATCCTTATAGGAATGTGGTTTTTCAAAAAAAAAAAAATAAATAAAAAAAAAAAAAATAAAAAAAAAATAAAATAAAACATAATCGGTGAAAAATTTTCCAGAATAAAAGAAAAATTTATTTAAGTATCTGATACTAATACACACACACACACACACACACTATCACCACCATACATCAATGTTATGTAATCATTCTTGATTTATTTAAACACAAAGTAGCGAAATCCATCAAGTTTACTCTTCATTTTCAAATAAAAAAATATGTTTTTTTTTTGTTTGTTTTTGTTGCTTTCTTTACTTTCTCCTGTTTCACATTCGGAATGTACCTACATAAATTTTCTTCAGCTTTAAGTGTATTTTTTGGCTTATTTTTGTTATTGTTCTTCATTTTTAGCAAAAATCTGAATAGAATACACAAAAAATGGAGAGATCTCATCACGAGTGGGAGTTAAAAAAAATTGTATTTTTGAAATACAAATAAAATAACACATGCATCAAAAATATATATAGAAAAAAAAAAAAAGTGTGCTGGAAAACTGAGTTTGAAGCATCATCATTATTATGATCAACTAAACAAAAGTATATTCATTCATTCATCTAAAAACATCCAGCGAGAGTAAGCAAGGAAAACAAGCTTTAAAAAAAAAAAAATAAAAAAAAATACAAATAAAAAAAAAGTAAGGAAAAACATTTATTTCACTTTTCGTATGAATGTACATATAACATATACATATGTACGTATGTATGTAGGCTTGAGGCGAGGAAAATCAATTTGTTTGCATGAAAAAATACATGTGTACATTTGAAATGATTGTCTAGAATTCACAACATTTCAAACAAAAGCACCTGTCACCATGCCATAGGTGATCAAAAAATATTATACTATTTTTTTTTTTTTCTTTTCGAACTGTTGTTATATACTGAAACAGCCAGAATTTTCATAAGAGTTGGATTGCATATCCTGCCAAATAAAATATACGACGTGTGTTCTATACTTGTATCGAATTTTGGTTCAAATAATGTGAAATTCATATATGTATATTTTCAAAATGTAATTTTGAAAAGGCTGATTGGGATTTAAAATTTTATTATTATTATTATTATTTTTTTTTTTTTTTGTATTGTTTAGTTTGTGCATATCTGTATACATATTTTTATATGTGCAAAATTTATAAAGACTAAAACAGACAGAGGACATGGCAATGAATAGGAAATATTTTTCTGTGAAATAGAACACGTCTTAAGTATTTTATCTGCTAGTTTAGGTGTGTTGAAAGTTTTGGAAAATTTTTTCGTAAGTACTTCGTCCTTTCCAACAACAACGCCTACAGAGCTCTCTAGCTTATACTTTTTAAATTACTTGCAATTTTTTTAATTTCAACATACTCGTGTAGACAAATTTTAATCTTTTTCAATAATACTGCAAAAGTTCTCTTTGGCCGACTGTTAACTATTCAAAATTTAATATCACTTCACGTATGGTTTCTTCATCATTTTATTTCCAGATTTTCTAATTGCTATGAAAATTCATTGAAAAGGACCAAAGGTTCAAGGTTTGCATAGAAAAGTATCAATCAATACGGACTTCAATCTAGTTATACGGTGCTTTTTTCTTAAATTTCACGATTGTAAAGTGTCATAAAACTTATTTGACAAAAAAAAAGGACCCACCATTCTTTTCGAAAAATCTAAAATTATTTCAACTCTCTTACAAGATTTTTAAGTTTTCCTATGAATCTTTTTGTTTTTAAAGAACATTTTTAACGATTTTAAAGTGAGTTTTCGATTATTTAAACACAAAAATTTCGACAAAAAACTCTAAAAAATTGTTTTTTAAAACATAAATAAAGTATAAAAGGTAAATAGATATAAATTTTAGTTATTCGTATTCAGGCTACAAAAAAAATGCTTTTTTTTTTTTTTTGTAATTTTATCTACGTATCAGAAAATAATACATTTCACTACTTTTTGTTTTTTCCTTGTCAAAATGAACACACGAAAATAATACGCAATGTCATTGAATTCTGAATAATATTGTGTGTACCTGTCAATGGTCTGGTATCCCTGATACTTAATTGTATTATGCTGCATAAATATAAAATATCATATATACGAGTATATGTTATAGGTATATATATATACCGCCCACATCCTTTTGGCTTTTTAAATATAATTTAATTCAATCTCATACTTTCATCTCTATATTATTATAATATGCATTGTATAATGCACAATACATATTCTATATATGTATGTATATTTTTATGATATTTATATTATCCCCACAATTGTTTCACTGATTTCCTGTTTCTTTTTTTTTTTTAAATATACAAATAATTTTTTTTTTCCTTTTATTTTATTTCTTTTTTTACCAAAAAGGATGAAAGGATGAGAAAAAAAAAAAAGAGCATGAATTGCATTTACATGTTAAACTTTTGTCATTTTTTATTTTGTTTTTTGTTTATGCATTTTTTTTTTTTTTTTTTTGAACATTAATCAAGCTTTCAATGTTTTTGTAAAATACAAAAAATAAAATACACAAAATACACAGACAAAAAAGAAAAAAAAAAAAAAAACGTGATACCTTTAAATATGTAATCACCATATAAAAAATTAATAAATCGATGAAAACGAGTACATTATTTTGTAATTGAAGATATTAATATACATATTCATAATTTTCGTTTTTTTTTTTTTTTTTTTGATTTATTATTATTTTTTTTTATATTTTGCTGAATTTTTTAAATATTTTTAAATTTTGTTTTTTTTTTCGTTTTTTATCATCAACAATAAAACTGAACTGAATTTTCATGAATGGCACAATAAAACAACAACAACAACAACTAAAAGGACATTTTAAAAAATCATACTCAAATCATTTCTCTCCTCTGCCTTTTTTTTTTGTTGTGTTGTCATTTTTTTTTTAGTCCTATGTTTGTTTTTTCGTCCTTGTTTTTGTTTTTTAAGTTTAAATTTAAATTTTTTCATGACATGATTTTCTTTTAAATGTTTGTAAAAAAAAAATAATAACAACAAAAAATATTATAATATAAAATACAGGACATATCAAAAACAGGAATCGAACTGAAATTAATTGAGGGAAAATATACACAAATAAAAGATAAACAAATATATCATGCGAGAATGGTCAATGTATACCGGTGATTGAAAATAATTAAATGAAATTCTTTTAGTTTGCTTTGTTTTTTTTTTGTTTTTTTTTTTTGTGTGTGAGAGTGTGTATTTCACAATTTTTTGTCCTCCTTTAACATGTCGCCTTCAATATCCACCAAACTCCTGTATTCTATACTATATAACATACCTCATCTTATGGGGATGAGAGGGTGAAATTGGTACGATGTGATATCATATCGTTTTTTTTTTTTTTTTTGCGAAACATTTTTTTTTTAAAAATAAAATAAACAAAAACAAAAAATACATCGTATAAAATTATATAGAGAGTTCTGTGTATGTTCTTCCAGGACATTAAAAACAAGGAAAGCAAAAAAAAGAAAGAAAATGGACATTAAAAAAAAACAAGGAAAATAACAAAAAAATAGAAGAAAAAAAATTGTTACAAAATTAAAACTATCATCAAAGACTTCAGAATTTTTTTTTTTAAAATAAATTTAATTAAAACAAGAATGTTTTTTGTATGTCCGAAAAAATAAATCAAATTGTTCTTCTTCTTGTTTTTATATTTTAGAGTTTTTTTACTTTTAAATGTTCATACAAATTATATAAAGAAAAAGTAAAAAAAAAAAAAGAAGAAGAAAAAAACGTATACCTTCATTAAATATCAAATTTATTTTTTCCAATTTTGTTTCATTTAATTGATGAATACGCGAAAACTAACGAAAAAATAAAGTTTAACTAACAAGGATAAAGAAAAGAGAGAATAAAAAAACAGAAATTCGAAGAAAAAAAAAAGAAAAAAATCGATAAGATACATATTCGCCCTGTGTGAATTTTTTTTTTTTTTTTTTTTTTGTACCTATTACCATCATCATCATCACGATCTTCTGTTCTGCACGGGCTATCAAGGATATTTACATGATACGCCAATAATGTGTATGAGCTAGAAGAAAATTCATTTCTTTTTTAAACTACAATTTTTTTTCCATGTAAGAAAAATAAAAGATAAAAAAAAGAAAAATAGTAAAAATTTCTTTATTGTTTGAAAATGAATTGGGAAATTATTAAGGAAAAAAAAAAATTACTTCGTATATTAAAATGAAAGAAAAATTAAATGGACTAGAGAAAATTGTAATTTTCTTCTAAGAGACAATTTAAAAAAAAATAATAATTATGATATTTGTATAGAATTAAATTAGAAAACTAAACTGAAATTTAATGAAGATGATTGTCTATCTTCTGTTTTTTTTTTTTTTTTTAAATTATGTTTGATAAATCTGAAAACTGTGGGAACTGGTAAAGGAAGAAATTTAAGGTGGAAAACTTAACAAAAAAATACTTTGAGAATTTTAGTTAGTTGAATTCTGGAATTATCGTTACTAAAAAGGATATTAATATTATCGGCTTTATGATTGGAAAAATAAAAACATAAAAAAATGAAAATTGCATAAGTGTGATGATCTCGAATTACACAATTTTTGTGACAATTTTTTTTTAAAGCAAAAAAAAAAAAAAATATCGAAAAAATCAATCGAGAATTTTAAAAAATTATCAACAAATTCTATAAATAAATTTAAAAAATTCATTTTTCAGAAAAACAAGTCCTATACAAAACAAATATCACTTTAAAAGTCAAAAATAAATGTTTTCTTCAATAAAAATTTATTAAGCTTTGAACACACTAACATAATTTTTTCTTGTTAAACAGATAAAAAAAAAAAATTCATTTTCAACTATCTCTTTTTCTTTGTAAAAAAAAAAAAAAAAGGATTCATTACAAAAAAAAAAAAATTGGTATCATTTAAAATTCAAAAATATTTCGCTAATTTAAAATATCTTTTGAAGCGCTTTTTTTTCTTCTTCTTCTTTACTTTCTGTAAAACCGTTAAAAAAATATCCTAAATACCGTTTTATATTATTCAAATAGAAAAAGAGCTTTATTAAGCAAAAAAAATATATATATATATACTATATAATATATATAATAGATAATTTATAATTTCAAAAATAAAGACCATAATATTTTTATATTTACATTTTTTTTTACAACAACAACAACAAAAAAAAGGATTAAAAGGATTTTAAAATAATATTAAAGATTAAAATAAAAATTATTTCGTATCTTTTTTATTCGAATAAAAATACTTATTTATAGTTGAATTTAGTTAAAACAAAAAATTTGTGTATTCATCATTATCATTATTTTTTGATAACAAAAAACAAAAAAAAAAAAAATAAATTATTAGTAAACAAAAAATAATATCTTTAAAAAATCTGACTTCTGTTTGTATACATTTTTTTTTTTTCTGTTCATTTTTGCCCTTTTTATCCTCTGTTTTTTTTTTTCTTCTTTTATATATCTTTATGTTGAAAATTTTGAAAATAATTTATGTACATATTACCTACCTAAAATTTCAAAATGAAAAGGAATAATTTGAATGAGAATGACTTCATGTACAAAATAATAATTATTTATATAAATATATATATTTTTTTTCTGTTTTTTGTTTTTTTTTATTTTAAATGCAAAAAAGTAAAAATTACTAATGAATTACGTTCATTACGTGAATTTTCCACCAAAGAAAAAAAAAGAAAAAAATAAAAAAATAAAGAAAAAGATAGAAGGAAAAACGGTTTAACTATACTAACGTATCTAAAAGTATGTATTTATTATATAGTTTAGACTTTAGAGAGTTAGTATTTCTTTTGATTATAATATAAAATGTTGTTGTTGATGTACATATAATCTATACAGTGATTATGTATCTTTTTTTTTAATTTATTTATTTATTTGTTTATATATCTTTTATCTTGTATCCTATATCTACATCTAATACAGTTTATACATATATCATATATGATTTTATATTGTGTATGTATGTATGTATGTATGTATGTATTTTATTTTATTTAGTATACATAAGCATAGAATACACATTATTATAAGATTTTTACATTAAAATGTTGTACAACATGAATTATATCATGCAATTATTCTTTTCCAAAAAAAAAAAAAAACATAAAAAACATATACATATACATAATAATTATTTAGAAGACAAACTAAAAATACTTGCATAATCTTTTACATTCTATTACTATATTATTATTATTATTATTATTGTTCATCTGATGATGCTGTTTTCTGTTAGAATTTTACAACACACTATACATATTACTAAACTGACTTAAGATACACTTGTAATCTGAAATTTTGTGCTATTGCTTCTTATAACTCAGTTAACTATGGTATATTCAGTTTCTATTTGCTTAAGAGGGGTTTTTTTTTTTTTTTTTTAAATTTTTCTTCTTCCTTTTTATTCCTTATGGGAAAAATATATGTATATGAATTATGTGAATATCTAGATATTGTAGTATATATAGTGTATCTTTTGGCTTATATAACTCCCAAATTTAATTATTACAGGTCACTGAACGCTAGTTTCTTATATTTTCTCTTTATTTTAACTCATCTACTATTAAAATACGAAAAAATATATATATATATATACATATTTATAATTTTTGTATATATAACATACATATAGTTTATTATTCTTGTGTATTTCTCATATTCTAAGATTTCTAAAATTTCATATACATATGTATATAAACATCTTCTCATTATAAATTTTGTATACTTATTATAAGAAAATTTTAACTAAAAATTTTATACAATATCAAAAAAAAAAAAAAAAAAAAAAAAATGTTGTTAGATACGTCATGTGTATACGTATGTATATGTGAAACATAATTTCCTTTAGAAAATTAGTTTTTGATTAGTTCGAGTAATTTCAATTTTCATTATGGTGCGATGTACATATATGGATATGAATACACATAATGTGTGTATGCAACAATAATACATACACATACATATGTACAGTGAATGTCTTCTTCTATCTATCTATGTATGTATGTTATTTTTATTCTTTTGTTATTTTTAATTCGATTCTTTTTATTTTGTTTTGTTTTATCTAATCAAAATCTCAATAATGTTTATCATGAATTTTATCCTTGTTCATATTTTTTTTTGTTTTTGTTCTAAATCCTTTTGCTTTTATAAAACAAAATTCTTGAATAATAATTTTCAAAAAGTTTAAACATATTTATTAATTATCCTTTTTTTTTTTTGAAATTTAAATTTTAAATAGAATTTAATGGATCGAATGCATATTCTCTTTTAATTTTATGTTGTTTTTTTTTGTAATTTCGTTATTTTTGTTTATGTACACATAGTTTTGAAAATTTCTTCTTTTTTTTTTTTAAATAAAAACATTAAATTAATTGAAATTTATTAGATTAGTTTCGAAGTTTTCGAAATGGAAATTTTGAAATATTGTGTATGTATTTTTTGTATGTAAAAATTTAAACATTTTGTTTTAAAATTCAAATGAAATTTTGTTGTTTGAATGAATGAACATGAAATAATTAAGTTGTAATTATTTTCAATTTTTAATTAGGAAAATTTTTAATGATTTCAAGATTGCAACATTTTAAGGGCGAAAAAAAATGGAATTAATTTACAGTTACATATGGAATTAAAAAATTTATTCAAGAAAGAAAATAAGGCTCTTTTTAAAAATAAATAAGAAAAAAATTTGAATCAAACGATTTTTCATTATATACTTGGTTTATAAATCGAAGTCAGTATTGTGCTTATAGAGTCAGTACCCGATTAGGTTCTGATAACTCAAAATATAAATGTTTTTGATAAATTATAAACTGAAATTGAGATCTGATCACCCCACACAAGAGACAGATTTATACAAAAGCAATGTAAAAGAATATAGAAAAGTATGCCTATGTTATCTATACTGAGTTCGATTTATAAACCGATTATAATAAAATTACATGTATGTTTCTTAAGGTTTCAAATAAGAAGAATAAAAAGTAAAATTAAGTCAAAAATTGTATGATATCTTTTTTCCAACATTCGAAACGATGGATCTATGAGGTCATACAGAAAATTAAATCTCTTTTTTTTAATTTTTTTTATTTACACTTACATATTTTGTGGAAGGCCTTCAAAAGAACACCCTAAAACCACAATAATAAATTTTTTTCTATTTTATAGAAGGCAAATCACGTCAGGAAACTTAAACTCAAGAAATTATTTTACAAAAAAAAAAAAAAAAACGAAAAAATAACCCCTACAAATTTTAATGACTGAAAATTTCTCAAAAATCAATTTTTTATGTAAATTCATTTTGAAGTTTTTTGCTTTTACATTAAAATATCAAATTTTCAAAAATTAATTAAAATCAGTAAAATTTCACGTTTAGATATGTTTTTCTGTTTTGTCTATAAAAGTAAATACACATAAATTTTCATCATTGATATCCTTGAAGATTTCAATGATAATGATGATAATGATGATGATGAAATAATACATCCTTATAATAAACTAATTCCTTCTCTCTTGAAATTATTTTAATTTTCATCATTCCATAAACTCAATAATAATCAAACATAATTTTACTTAAAATTTAAATTTACATAAATACTATAGGATGTATAAATAACTGTGTATTTATGTATGTATAGATACATAGATTCATACAAATAATATTAGTTTATTGAAAAAGGATAATCTGACAGATGTTATTTGAAAATGAAATATCCTTTATATATAAGTTTTATGATGAAAAATTATTAACATAACCTCACAGACAGACAATATTATTTTTCATAAACAAATATTTATTTTGACTTTATACATTTTATTTTTGATATTATCAAGCATTATATTATATGTACATATGTATAACAAAATTATTATTACGGTACATACCTTTTTGGTGTGTTTCAATTTTTCTTCTACACCGTCTTCAGTTTTCTGGAAAAAAGAAAAAGAATTAAGAATTAAAATTCGGTATAGCTTTTATTTTTTAAACGCCCTCATAAATTTTGTCTCAATTAAAAGCTTAAAATTCTAAAAAATCCTTTAAGATAGAAAAAACTATAATTTTTAAAGGTCCTTCTAGTTTTAACTCACATTTTAACTATTCCTTTAACTTCAAATTAAGAATGGAATCTACGACTCTGAGAGGACCTTAAACTGTTTCTTGATATTTCTTTTTTTTTTTTTTCAATTGAGGGTTCACAAATTTCAGTGAGCAGATCAATATGCTGTTTGAATGCAAGACAAGTTCGAATAATTGAGACTCTGAGAGCTAAATTAGAATACTTTTTTAATAGTCAATAAATTGGGTCGACTATATATTCTAAAAGATATCTTGAAAGACTACAAATAAAATGTTCATACCTCTTTTTCGAAATTACAAGCATGGTCTCATTTTTTAAAGGTCCTATTTGTTAGAAAATTTATTGGAACTACTAGCCTGCTAAAAAAAAAGAGTAATTTTCGGGAAAAAGTCCTACAATGCTTCTGGATAACTTGGATTCATTATATACTGACTTTATTTCAAGTTCACTGTATAGTCTTAAGAAAATGAACTGGAGAAGTAAACAGAAACAAGCCAAAACAACACTAGCCACAAATGAATTTCTTTCATAAACTCTTCATTGTCAAATAAAATAGTGAAAAAAAAGGGCAATTTCCATCTCACACGAATGTGAATTACAATTTCACAAAATTCACAAAAACAACAATTTTTTTTCTCCTTAATTCAATTTTGCATTATGAAATTACACAAAGCTATGTTGGCTCGGTTCCATTCATCCTTATTTCACATAACTTATTGACACTGGGGTTGTTACAAGGAATTAATCAAATGAATTACATTCATGGTACAGGATTTTACTTCCTATTTTGTAATAAATCACAAAAAGATGTAATTTTGTTTTCTTTTCTTTTGCTGTTTTTTTTTTTCCTTTTCATTTCTTCCCCTAAAGAATATTTACTTAAGTGCTTTACCTTTGTGGTTTTGACTAGCTTTTTAAAAGAATATATGTATGTACGTACTATATAAATGAGCAACAATTAATATTTTATTACAATGAAAAAAAAAAACGAAGAAGAAAGTTTTTAATTCACTTTGTAAATTTTGATCAGCACGCACATTAAGCAAATAAGAAGAAAACCACAAGCAGAGCAGTTTGTGCAAACAATAAAAGTACGAAAAAAGAAAAAAAAAAACGTAAAATTATATTGTTAAAAGTTTATATTAAGAGAGGGAGAGAGAGAGAAAAAAAAAAAAACAAGAAAATTATTTTTTGTTGTTTTGTTGCTAAGAATATTTGATTTAATCGAAAAGTTTTTAGTACTGCAAATTCTAGCAAGGCAAAAAAAAAAAAAATTATATTAAATATTAAATGGCTACAAACTCATGATGTAAGTATATTATAAAAAGAAAAAAATATATGTAAAAAAAAAACAAGAAATCATCCAAAGTACTTTGATAAGCTACTAATCTAAAAAAAAAAAAAAAAATAATAAATAAATAAATAAATAAAAAAACCATACATATTGCAAAACATACATAATATATTGAATCATATTTCGTATATCTTCTACTACACATGTACCGTTATTTTTAATCTATAAATATTTAATAAAATATCATAACTTTATTTTTTACTTTTTTTTTGTTTTTGCAGAAAAAATTTAAAAATAAAAAAAAAAAGAAGAATTCTTTTGGGACTTTAGAAATTTTCTCTAAAAAGTTTTCACTTTTTCTTTGGGTTTTTATTTTATTTTTTTTTTTATTTTTTAATAAGTTATCCCTTAATTTCATATTTCATTATTATCATGATAAATTATTACTGTTATTCTTTTTTACTTTTTAACTTTTTTTTTTTTTATTGTAATTTTTTAGATCAATTTTAAATAATTGATAAGATAATTTTAGTAAGTAATTAAACTGAAAGTTTTATTTTTTATTTTTAAAAGTCACATTCTATCCAGGAATACATTATATCTAATTTTATGATCGTTTTGAGAATTATTAAAAAAGTTTTTCTATAAATTTTAGATATTCATTTTCAATTCAATACAATTTTTTTTTTCTTTTGTTTTTTTACTTTTTTTTAATTTTTTCAAGTATGATAAAAAGGTAATAAAAATTCACTTACAGAATATTTTAATAGAGAAATTTTTTTTTAAATATTAATTTTCTTGTATGATAAAAGGAATTTTCTTTGTTTTAAAAAGTACAGAAAAACTACATATGTATGCAAAAATTCCTTTTATGATTTTTAATAAATTCAACTCAACAAAAAACGGTTTATATTGGACATACATTCTTTTATTAACTTCTAATTAAATCAATTGATGATAAAATCTCAGTGATCAAAACCTAAATTGTACTATAGTAGTTGCTTCTAAAATTTGAAGTTTCAAGACCACCCTAAGTTTACTTACTATTAAATGAGTAAGCTTTTCGAAAGAAAAATATCAGTACCAGTTCTGTCATATAAATAGATATCGTTCTTTACCAACGAACAGTGGTTTGAATGCCACGTAAAACTACAGGTACATAGACGGCAGTATGAAAAAATAGTCATGAAATTAAAAACCTAAAATCGCATTTGGTCCTGGGTCAAGCAAAGTTGTTACACAATGGAAGATAGGAGAAAGAAAAGGACCGTCTAGATAAAAATTCTTCGGGCACTTAGGCAAAAGTTAATATAGTTAAAGTTTTTACCAAATTTATTTTAGAACACTTTAAGGTATTTGGTTTCACATTATGTTCTGATGAAAAATCATTCATGGCACGACAATCCGTATAAAACCTTGGTCTCCTTCAGCCCTTTTCTTATTAATTGACCACAAAATACAATTTAGTTCACAATATCTTTAATTTAGAAGATAGATGGAAATAATCTTTAAACTCATAGGGTGTTTTAAAACTTGAACTAATATGATGTACCGCTTCTCTGTCATACATAAATCATGGCTGTACATGACTGAACTAAATTATACAGAAAAAAAAAATTCTAACAGAAATACAAATCCTCTAAAGGATCCTACACAAGATATTGAAAATTGTACCCTATAGAATTCAATCTGCAGAACAAAACGAAAAATCTATTAAATTTCTTTTTTTTAAAAAAAAATATCTATAAATATCTTTTAGGTAAATGAAATATTCTTTTTAAAAATTCTCTTACTAAATTTTCAAAATTAATCTTTAAATACGATTTACATAAATTTTTCACAAAAATATATATTTTTTTTACAAAGTATTTTAATTAAAAGTTCTTTTGAATTCTTACAAAATTTAACAATAATAAGCGTCTTTCTTTTATGTATATATTTCTCCATACAATTTTACCCTCAGCCTATAAGAATTTAAAAAAAAAAAACAACAAAAATCCTTAATAAAAAAAAAAACCAATAAAATTCTATCATGCATAAATGTTTCAAATTACATTCATTCTATACCACAAAACAAGATACAAAAACATAATTTTGAATTATAATAGCTTGTTATTCAGTTGTCTTCATTAATAAATTACAATTATTATCAATATTTAACAATTATAAATCCTGAAAGAGAATATTAATGAAATATTTGATAAATTTTTTTTACTATAGTTAGTCATCTCTTCTGGTATATATGTATGTATATCATTTGTCAAAATCGAATCTAATTAAATCAATCTGAATATTATTCAAATGCAAAAAACAAAAAACAAAAAACCAAAATCCCAAATACCTACCAACGAAAAATCCATTAAATACTTATTTTTCGATATTTTGATTTAAAATTTATTGTGAAAAAAAGAGAAAAAATCACAGAAGGAAAATTATGAAGAAAAAAAAAAAAAGGAGAAATAAAATGAAAAAGTGTATTAGCTTTTATATTTCAAAGAGCACACACACACATATATACAGAACACATTAAAAACTCATTCAATAAAATATATTATATACATTTTATATTGCTGACAAATAGACGCAACATTTATAATAACACCAGCAGGACTAATAAAATAAAATAAAAAATAAATAAAAATTAAAACAAAACAAAATAAATAAAATAAATAAATAAAGCAATATAAAACATCAGCAGCATCACAGTTTTTGCTTTTTGTGGTCATCATCATCACAAACTGATGTTTTTTTTTTTTTTAATTTTTTTTATTTTTTATTTTTTTTGATTATTAATATTTCAATATTTTTATAAATTTATATTATCGCATCGTATGCGGCCAAAAAGCCTATATACATACATACATATTACATACATACATATATATACTCCCACTCATCATTCTTACAAACAAACAAAGGCACATACAAAAAGAGTGGGAGGTAAAAGTTTTTTTTTTTTTTTTTTTTTTTGGTGTATATCTTATGATTTATGATCATTTAGTACACTTCATAATCTATTCGTATTTATGGATTTATAACAAGGCAAAAAATATGTTGTTGTTGTTGTTATTATTGTTTGTATTTTATGTACATTTTATATCCTAACAGATATATATATTTGTAGATATTAAAATAGTGTGTCCTACACAAATAATAAACATGAAATAAGGTATTATTTAATTTAGTAATTTAGATATATACATACAAACATACACAAAAATAGATTATTTTGAAATGAAAAATTTAAGAAAAAAAAAATATGTACGTTGTAGGGTAGCGGACCCATATACCGGACACTTAAGAGACTTTGCAAAATGAATTCCTTATTACACAAAGTAATATTACTGTATTCGAAAAATTTCTTTTGCAAATCAATAGAAATGCCTTTGAATTTTCAATTTCAATTAATATTTTCTCAAATTATATTCCTATTTTTTTGATAACAATACTTAAAGTCAAAAATACACATTTCACCTATTATCGGACAGTTGGTGCCTAGTGCCGGACGAAATGGTTCCTTATACCGGACAGTACTAAAATGAAGTGTTTAAACTTGAAAATCAATAATATTGAGAAAGAAAACAGATAGAAAAATGTTAACAATAAGAAATTATAGATTTATTCAACAAAACGAAAATAAAAAAACATTTTTATAAAACTTAAATTGAAAAGACAAAGAGTCCTATTGTGTAATTCGATCGAATTTCAATCGCATCGAATGAATATTCACAAAATTTTGTGTCTTTATCGAATAAATGGTATGTAAATTTCATTTAAAATATCTAGTAATCTATGCTTTTTAATGTTTTATTCGATTGCTACCGAAAATTATTTCGATATCTTCTTTCTGATCGAATGAAATTGTTAAATAAAAATTTTAAATCATAGATCACTAGATTTTTTAAATGAAATTCATACAGCGTATATTATAGCATTTGTTTGAGAATGACATTAAATATGTATTGTAAATATTCATTCGATTCGATTGAATTTCGACAGTCCTCAAATTTAAATTAACAAAAAGTAGGATTCACTCCTAAAATAAAAAAGGACCTATAATATTAATTATAAAACTAATAAAAAATGAAATATATATGTATAGGTCTTAATGTTTCTTGTAAATTAGGCACTTAAAACTACTTCTATAGATGCCTGAAAATAGGTTTTGAAATGAGTACATTTTAAATGATACCAGCGAGGACAAGAATCGCATCCTATATCTTGTAGTACTTTTTCAGTTTTATCTATGTTACATCAAAAATAGCTTTTTGTAAATCGGCTTCGGTATAGTTTTGTTTTTTTCTTTCCATTTTTAAAATTAAGGATATAATTTTCTGAAAAATAGGCAAAAATCGAACATAGAAATAAGGATAATAGAATGTGTCCGATAAATGAATTGCTGGAGCCTAATACCGGACACCAGTGTCCGATAATAAGAAATTGCACAAAAGAATGCTCCTTTTACCAGACACCATAATATTATTGGAAAAATTAAAATTTTTGAGTTATTTTTTAAATTTTCTGCTTAAATTATTGCACTTAATCACTGTTTTAATAAAAATATCTTCAACACATTATTTTTAAACACTACAAAGCTTATTTTCCAAACCTCTGTTTTTTAAGAAAAAAATAAGAATTTAGACTATGACACGGAACGTCTTCATTCTTCAACATGCAGAACATAAATGACAAAATCTAGATAAATGGTGAATACATCAAAATGAAGTAGAGGATTTTGGCCACATTATAGACCTTTTTTCTTTCTAACAGTTAATACAGAAGTAGTAAAATTTTTCGTTTTTATTTCATAGTGTCCGGTAATAAGAGCCGTCCGGTATATGGATCCACTACCCTATGATGATTTTAAAGTACATAATTATATTTTAAGACTTTTTGAAATGTAAAACTTTAAAAATAACAGTAAATACAAAATGTTACATGGAAATAAATTAATTAAAACAACAACAACTACAACAAAATGTGAAAACGGAAGAGAATTTTAACACAATCAATGCGTTACTATGACAATATATTTTTGTTGAAGGATATAATTATTACAGTTATAATTTTTAATGAAATAGGAATCAATTACGAATCAATTTTCATGTTCTGGAATAATTAACTTAATCTGAAAATGGATATAATTTTTCGCCTTCCGTTGAAATATGTATCTTACCTTTCCCATTTTCCATTGAAGTATAATCGGGTTTTTTAAAATTTTCTTTGAATTGTACAGGCGACTAATGTTACCAAAGTTCTCTCTCTCTCTCTTTCTCTTCCTCGTTCTAATAAAGTTCAATTCAAGTTCCCAAAAAAGTAAAAAAAAATTTTTCTCTGCGAAAACACTTCTTTTTTTTTTTGTGAATATTTTCTACTTTCTTCGGAGTTTTAATTTTGGCAAATAAAGTACTTTGATCACATAAGTCGCATATACAATTTTTTAACTCTATGAGAAAAAAAATCTCTAATAGGAAACATTGTTCTTACTTGTTTGATTTCATTCCAAAAAAAATTATTGCCGTAAAAGACGTATCTTTCAAAAATACGTCAACAAGTCTTTCAAGAACTTTACTTATTCTTTTAGAATTTTATTTTTCGAATGTTTAGCCATTTGGAAAATATAACGATGTAATTTTTTTTTTTTTGTTTAAAGTTAAATACAATTTCGACAATCAAATCAAAAATTGAAATATCGTTTGATTTAGAGCAAGACTATGAGCGCGTATACTCCGCAGTATCAAACCGGTTCTAGTACTATTTTGGTACGACTAAACCATTTTAGAACCGGTTTGGTACTGCGGATTATACGCGCTCTTTGATTTTTTTCGTTATGGTTTATTTCCAACTATTTATTTATTTATGCGATTTACTGTGGCTAACAGGTAAATTCACAAAAGAAATTTTCTCTCAATCGATGGTCATAATTGTGTTCATACCTTTACAAAGAATTTCCTACATTCTGATGATTATTTATAAAATACATATCATTGATTTTTTTTAAATTCTCAAATACTTGCATTCATTGAATAGATTAGATTATATTCATAAACATTAATTGCATTTCATTCATAATCAATTAAATTTCAAAACTAAAACTAAAAAAAAAAAAAAAAATTATAAAATATTTTAATAATAAATGACAAAAGATATAGAATGTTATGAATTTGAAATGTTTAACATTGATTTAATACAATATTAAATACCTTATTTTATCTTATATAATCTATGCAATCCATCCACCCACATAAATACACACTTTTTACATACATTCAAATGAATTTTCTTTTCTGCACTACACTATAAATTTTTATTTATTTATTTATTTATTTATTTATTTTTTTGTTTAATTTTTCAATAGCCAATTTTAAATTGAAAAGCAAAAATACAAAAAAAAAAAAAATAAATAAAAAAAAAATCAAATAAAAAATAAAAGAGGAAAATAAAAATATTTTCATGACAGGATTTATTTTTTTTTCTCGTATTAATTTTCAGTTATATAATTTATGTTGAAATAATAATTCATGATAAATTTAATAAATTATGAATGAACAAAAAAACCGTTTTTTTATGACATGTAAATATTATGGAATATAAAATTTTAATTTGTGGTTTTTGTAAAAAAAAAAAAAAAAAGAAAAAAAAAACGCCTTTTTTTTTAATTTTTCTTTTTTTTTTTTTAGGCAAAAAAATATTAATCACATGAAATCCATTGGTTTTGTAATCTTTATTTTTGTATATTTCAATTTTTATTTCTATTTATTTATTTATGTTATTTTTTGCATTCTTATTATGTTTCGAGTAAATTACGTTTAAATACATTTTATTAAATTTAAATAATATTTTTGAAATTAAATAAAAATGAAAAATGATATATCGAATACAGGATATTTCCTGTTGAGTGTGGATCACAATTTAATGTGATGATATCACGAAAATAATGATTAAAAAAAATGTATTATATTTTTGTCCTTCAAAGAAACATTTAATTCATGCAATTTTGTTCCCAGTAAACAACAGATTAGTAACTGGTTTCCTGGGATTGACTATTTGTTCAAAAATTTTCCCTACTATAATTTAATTTTTATTGTTAAAAATTTATCTCGTCTGAGATTTCTCTGAATTTTTGACTATTTCTGGTTCTTCAAATACCAGAAATCCTTCGTTTCATCCTACCAAAGGCCCGGCTGATAACTACTGTATTTCTCGTGAAAACATCTCTTAGCAACTAGACAAACTGATTAAGAATTACGTGGCTTTTAAGGAGTCATTCTAGAAAATAATGGTCATCGAATTTTTATTTCGAAATTTGGATTTTATGAAAAAGGATTTCTTTATCATTTCCAAAGAATAAATTCTCCATTAAATCAAATTGAGTAATAAGACCTTCGAAAAATATATTATCGAAATTTCAACTGTCTGATTTTGAGAAAGAAAAAATTTTATTTTCTTCTAATGTCGTATTTTTCTCTTCCTTCAAGTGAATATCTAAGTACTTCAAAGGAAATTTTGTATGTGACAAGTATCAGATAAGTCAGTTAACAGAATTTGAAAATTTTTTTATTACTCGTACATTTCCTCTCTCATCATTTTTAAAAATTCAAACAGAACAGGATTAGATTAGATTATTATCATTGTATTGCGACCTTTTGTAAGAAGGTGCACACCAAATTTCCTCAGGTTTGAGAAAAAGCTGATGCATGTAGCAAATTCTCTTATAGGCCAAAGCCTCACATTCACACAGAATGTGTTTTGAAGTTTCTTTGGCCTCCTTGCAGAATCTACACAAGTCATCCTCCTGTAAGTATATCCTATTTAGATGGTAATTAAGTAGACAGTGTCCGGTAAGGAAACCTGTGATGTTCCTTAGCTCCTTTCTATTGAACAGGACAGGATATTCATCAACACTGTCTTACTTTTTCCCTGTTACTTTCTCTTGTTATTTTTCTTGTTTTTTTTTTTGTACCAGCAATCTATTTTTAATTTAAAAAAAAAAAAAAAGAATTTGTTTATGAAGGAAAAAAAAAATCGGAAAACTGATGACATTGAGCTCTTTTTTTTTTCTCTTCATTTACAAAAATTTCATATTTCGTAAAAGAAAACACCCTTTACACAAAAATAACAAAATTAATAATGATCAAAATATCATAATTTTTGTTTTTTTATGTTTACATAATTTATGATAAAATTTTCATTATTAATACTTTTTTATTGAATTCAAATTATTTGTTGGATAATTACTACATATTATGTTATCATTGTTACATATTATTTCCTTTTTTTTTTTTATTTTTTTTTTTTCAAATAAATAAGTAAATGCCTATTATACTTATACATTTATGCTCTGTTCAATAGAATGAGTAAAAAATTTTATTAATATTATCATTTTTCATTTAAAAAAAAAAAAAAAAAAAAACCCTCATATTTTTAACAAAATAACTGAAAAACAAATTACAAACATTATATCTATTTTATAAATGCACCCACCCACACATACATATATCATATATACACAATTACTTACTCATTGTTATCATTGTTATAGTTTTTTTTTTGAATAAATAAATTTATGGCCTATCAAAAATGAATTTGAAATAAATTATTTACATTCAAGTAGATATTTTTTTGGTGTTGTTGTTGTTGTTTTATTTTGGTTTTTCATTTTATTGTAACTGTTGCATTATATGTAATTACAAAATTATTTCAAGTATATTAAAATACGTATTACATTACACAAATAAATTATTAATTAATTAATGAAAATTATACGTGTACATATAATACCATATTTAATTTTTAATCATAATAACAAAAAAAACAAAAAAAAACATGAAATAATGAGATTGGTATCATTGTAACGAAATTAAATATATATAGAAAAGATAAAAATAAAATAAAATAAATTTCTACAATTATAAATTTTAAACTAATTTACATAATTAACTACAATTTTTTTTAAAAATGATGATAATAGATAATTCGTGCCTTGACATAGTTTTTAAAGGATCAACAGATATTATTGAGATCATCAAAATTTTGTTGCAGAGTCAACTTTCTTAAATATTTTTCTATTCAGAAAGACTTTTTTACCAAATTTTTTTTTTTTAATGAAAATCATACCACAAAGATTCATGTAAAAAATGTGTACTTTTTTTTTCTAATCCTAACGACTTCCTTGCGATACATACCATCAATCAGAACCTCGGGGCTACTTCAAATAAATTTAGTTCTTTTGAGAATTTTTTTCGTTATCATTGAAATAGCTAAGGATTTATTGGAAATGTGAATTACAAAGTTCGACAGCACAAAATGGACATATTTGGATGACTTATTCTAGTTTTTGTAAAACAAGTCTTAAAACTAAGGTTAAAAATTAACTGTTATTCTCTTCTAGAATGCTTACTTTAAAAAAACAAAAAAATGTCGTTCTTCTTTTTTTGTTTTTTCTTCAAAATAATCTTTCGATGAGCTTAAAGTGAAAAAGGAAGAACAAAAATAGATAAAACAAACTATTATTTTCCAAGATTACCCAATTGGCCCAATTCCGAAGTTCACAAAATTATTGAAGAAATTCGAGAACTGATGGCCTTCTACACCTAAATAGAAATTGAATTTTTATTTAGGAATTGATTATTTGAAAAAAAAAAAAAATTTTTCCATGACACTTTCTCCAACTCCTCCCCGCCTTAAATTTGCCTTTATCATTTCACCGAACATTTACCTCGTCTATCTACATACATATATATAATCTCTCGCACCATGATAATGAATTCTTGTAAATTCCCCACTTTAGTGTCTCTTACATCATGAACACCTCATAGAAAAAAAAACAAATTACACCACCAAGTCTGCAAAATGTCAAAATCACAATAAAAACAATAAAAAATTACAAATCGAACTAGAAATATCATTTGAAAATTTTAAAGAAAAAAAAAACATGTATGTGTGTAATTTGAGATTATTATACATACCTACATATTATCATAATTTCGAAAAAAGAAAACCCGATACAAAAAAAAAAACTTAAATACCAGACAAACATGAATGCTCACCTAATACGTAATGCAACCACCTGAGATATGAAAAATAAACAAACCAAAAAAAAAAAGCAAAATAGAAAAAATACAAAAAATAAAATAAAAACAGAAAAAAATGTGATTACGTATGTACAATAAAATGACGAGTGTTATGACTTCTTATAAATATAAAAAAAATAATAATAATAATAATGTATGATACGACGGTAAGTTATTGTAATAGAAAAAGCAGCAGGTAGATACATACATGATAGCATTCATATGTATGTTTACCTATGTACTTTATTTATAAGAAAATAAAAGGAAAATTAAAGAGAAAAAAAATGAAAAAAAACAAAAGAAAAAAGCGAAAGGTAAATGCAAGGTCGTTTAATTTATAAAAAAAAAAAAAAAAAAATAATAAATAAACGTGAAATAAACTTTACTATCTGCCACATGACGTTAACAATGCAAACAATAATATATCAGGCCAGGTGCTAAACTGTCTTCGTCGGAAACTTCGATGAATTAAAGCTAAAGAAGACAAAAAAAAAAAAAAAAAAAAAACTAAGTACAGAAATATACAGGTAAAAAAAAAAAGGTAACTACAAGAAAGGTAAATAAAATAGAAACAATAACAAATAAACAGAAAGAAAAAAAAAAAGTGTGAGAAGCGTAAAACATTGAACGTTGCGTTTTTTTTTTCTTTTTTAAATGTTGAAGCTTTTTTATTTTCTGATTGTTACGGTACTTGTAATTTTTGTCTGTTTAATTTAAAAATAAAAATAAAATAGAAACTAAAAAAAAAAGGATAAAATGTACTGCAACATATGTGTACACAGGTACATAAAGGTGTAAAATAAATGGCAGTAAATTTTTTTAATCCTAAAAGTTTTGTTTACTCATCAGTGTTGTTGTATTATAGGAGATTTTGAGGTGAAATAAAATTTGAAAAAAAAAAAAAAACAAAAAACAAAAACAAAATAGAACAAAAAAAAACAACAGAAAAATAAAGTTTGTTATAAACTTTTGTCACTATGTACACTTATTATACCTTTTAGATTTTTATTTTTTCTATTTTTATTTTCGTACACAAATGGGAAAAAAATTGATGAGCTAACAAAAAAAAAAAAATTCTCAACATATACGTATATGTATGTACGTACATATGTACCCATTATTTTAACACAAAAACACTAACAAAACTCTCTCACGAAATACATAAATAACATCTTTTGCTTACTTTAACAAAATTTTATTATTTTTTTTTTTCATCCTCTTGTACTTTTTGTTTTTCGAATATCGAAAAAAAAAACACATACATACAATACTGAAAATCAAGTGGAATGGAATACAAAAAAGAAATATAAAAAAAAAAACACAAACAAACAAAAAACAAAAATGTTATTTTTGCATGTTCTCTACTTTGAAACAGAAAAAGGGAAAAAAAGAAAAAAATCAAAAAAGGAAAATAATGAAAAATAACAAGGATAAAAAAAAAATTTTTTTTTTAAAAAACTTTTTCTACCTTTTTATTTGTTTCGAATGTTTTTCTTTTCTGATTTTTTTGTGTGTGTGTTTTTTTTTTGTCAAAATGTATTGTTATCCTCTAAAGCTTAAGCTTTAATCCCTAAGCTTTTTTTTTTTTTTGGGAGCCTTAAACATTTAAAATTTAATTCTTTAACTAATTACAATTGTAAAGTAAAACAATATAAAGGAAGAAAAGCAGAACGAAAAAAAAATTAAGTAATTTAAATTTCTCATTACCTTCGAATGAAAAAAAATAATGATGATGACTATTTTTTTTTTCTCTCTAACTCTCAGGAGAAGAAAAAAAAACCAATCATAAAATTCAACAGATTTCATAAAATCTGAGAGATAATATACGGACGGTAATGGGGAAAGAAGTAAATCTCAATCCGTAAAAAAGATAATTTTAATGTTTTATCAACTTTTTTTTGTTTTTTTTTTTTAGTTTTCTACAGTTTTTTTTCTGTCTTCGAATTTTTTAAAATTAAATAAAATTCATACTAAACGTATTCAAAAAAAAAAAAACAGCAACAACAAGAATAAGGATCCATAATCAAGAAGAGATTGGTATTATAACGTTGAACAGTCAAAAATAAAAAAATAATATACTTCCACAACAAACACACACACAAACACCAAAATGACAAAAAAAAAGTTCAATTGTTTTTTTTTCCTTTTTTTCTGTTCCATCAAAGTTCTTGTTTTAAATCCGTAACATCCAAGAAAATTCAAATAAAACTAAACAACAAAAACATACATAGCACATTTTCTCGATTCCTTGCCATTTTTTTCGTTCCTTGTTTTTTTTTTTTTTTGCAATGTACATTCGATATTAAATGAAAAGTATCAATAAAATTTTATTTTTTGGAAAAAAATTCATTTCTACCTTAATTTCGTTTAAACAAAATTTAAAAAAAAAAACACAAAAACAACAAAAATTAAATAAAACAAAATGAAGCTATAGAGAAAAAAAGAACACACACACATACACACACAGGAGGAATAGTATAGGAGGAGGGAGCAAATAATATCTTAATCGGACAATCAACCTGAATGTACATATACTGTAATCGCAATATTGACATAATATATAACGTATACTGATAGATAAAACGTACCGTATACGGATAATAATTTAGAATGATAGCATGAAAAGTACAAGTGAAATAATGGTCATTTTGTGTTATAACACAATTTAGAAAAAAAAAAAAAAATAGAAGTGAAAAAACAATTACAATAAAAATGATTACTTGAAAGAAAGAACGAAAAAAAAAATCACATTACTCTTGAAAACTATTTTTTTAAAAAAAAATAATTTAAAAGAACTCAGCATGTAAGTGGTTCTAAAGATTTTATAGTTATTTTATCCTTTGAATGGTCAAAAAGGTAACAAAGAGGATAAAATGTTGATTAATAAAATACCAATGGAGAAAATAACATAATTTTTTTTTTAGAACATTTTAAATTCTTTGGAAAACTTTATTTGGAAGAATTTCAATGAGAAATTTTGTTTAAATTTACTTTTGAAAATTTTAATGACAAGGATCAGTTATCTGTAATATCTGTGATTAACAAATTGTTTGACAGAAATGTGACAAAATTGTGCCATTTAAATAGAAGAAGGACAAAAAAAAAAAGTCAAAAATTATTGCCCATAGAACGAAAGTAAATTTTCGTTTACCTTAATTGAATTTAAAAATTAATCTCTTGCGAAAATTTCATTTTTTAGCTAAACTTAAAGTAAACTCATTTCAATGGTTGTTCTTGTAAAAACATAAAAATGACTTTAAAATCCTTATTTTTGCAGTTTATGTCGTCAAAACGACCTTTTTGTGTCTCAGCCATGCGTGTTATAAAGCAAAAAAAATTGACAGTACGCTGAATGAAAGATTAACTTGAAACTTATTATATGTCTTTTCAGTGGACTAAAAATTTTAAAAATTTTTTCAAACAAATTCCAGCAAATGTATAAGATTCGAAGACAATTGATTGGAATCATTTCAATGGAATTAGTTTCTTTCAGTTCATTTCTATCCATCTCAAAAGGGGCTATATGAATTTCCTAAGAAAACAGCTTTTTTAAGCCTTGAGGATGCGTTTTAATTCGACCTTAAGGAACAAGTGTGAAAGAATTGATTTTTAATTTTGTGCAAAAAACCAAATCCCGTATCATTTCTACCATTTTTCAAGGAACGTTAAAATTTTTATCAACCGTATTTTCAAGATAAATTTTTAGAGCCAAGAACAGATTGCTGCCAAGCAAAGTTCTCTTTTTAGCTAATTTTATCAAAGCATATCTTCACTCGATATTCTTGGTATTTCCTTTTCAAATTAATGAAAAACAACAAGCATGTCATTTCAGCTTTGAGAAAAGAAATTTTAAAATAGTGTCAAAAACCTCATTTCATAAAAACAAAAATCATTTTTCTTAACACTCTGCAAAAGAAAACTTTAAAATTTCCAATAATCAAATTTTTCCTTTTTTTTTTTTAATATCTTTTCAAGAGATCAATTTAAAAGGACAAACTCATTTAAAAAACTCTCTGTCTTCTGAGTACATAATAATTTAAATAATTACATTTACCACAACCAGACAATTTCATTCAAAAAGGATTCATCGTCGTTCAATTATTATTTTAATATCCATTTTTTTTTTTGCATCGATTTTCTGTTTCCCACTATTTTTTTTTTCTTTCTCACAAATCAAGAAAAATTTTTAGAATGTCATTTGATTTTTTCGCTTGTGTGTGTGTGTGTTTAAAAATATTTAACCAATTAATGTGTCGAACACATTATTTTTATTATTTTTCTGTTGCATTTGAAATTTTTATTATTATTTTCAAAGCAATTTCAATGAATTCCTTATCAGAATTAAAAAAAAAAAAAAACATTTTCGTATATTAAATTCATTGTTATGCTTCGAAAACAAACAAAAACAAAACGTAAATAAATAAAAAAAAACCCAAAAATTAAGCATGAACAATTTATACAAAAGATACTGTGAAAAACCAAAACCAATTTAACTTTACTACTATACATATATGTAATCTCATACATATAGTATGTATCTATGTATGTATATTTTGATATGGTATCCTGATTGTTGTTATAAAGCGTTAAAATCCTAGTTAACCGCTAATATAGTTTGGGTGTAGATTATCACATATATTCATTCGTTTAAGTAGTTTATGTAATAATATAAACAGAAAATGACAATGTGACAACCGATAACATAATTTTACATTGATATTACATAATTATTTTTTGTTGTTGTTGTTGTTGTTTTTGCCCTCTTTAGTTTCCTTTCTTTCAATGAAAATGAAGAAATTTTTTTTATAAAAAACACACATATTATACACATTACATTATCATTATACAAGTTTATGGAGTGTTTCAAATCGAATTATCGACTAAAAGAAATATTTTTTTTTTTTTTTCAAGAACAAAAGAACAAAAATAACACACAAAATGAAGGTGAATAGAAAAATTAAGAAATAACGAATAAATTATTAGGTGAACTTTATGAATGATTTGATCGGAAGGTGCACAAGTTCAAAAGAAAATTCATTTATTCAATTGAGCGGAACAATGAGCAAAACAAATATATACTGTTTGAAAAATTATTTTTAATACATACTTAGTAATTTGGAATTTCGTACTTCCACAAATAACGACCATAATAATGTGCTTTACTTTCTTCCAATCTGAATGGTTTCATTAATAAATATTTTCTATTCTCTTTCCACTATATATGTATGTACTTAAAAATCTATAATATGAGCCAAACTTTTACCAAATCAAAATTCAGTGAGAGGATACCACCTCTAAAAAAAGATTAACCAATTACTATATTTTTTTTCGGTATAAATTAATAACAAAACTAGAAACTAGTAAGAAATAAGAAAGGTCTTACCTTGAAAAAAAAACAGCTTCCCAAATGAACCCTGAAATAAAAAAGAAAAAAATTATATAGAAAATATACAGAAAAAATTTACTAGTTACAAAAAAAATTTGTTTGCAAAATAACAAAGTTTTTAAATTACAAGAAAAGTTAAATTATCCATACAGCTCCTGTAGAGAACACGAATTGATACCGGCACTTCCAAACACGATTTTTTCATTCTAATTTTATCCTTGAAACAAAAATTTTTTTCTTGAAAGAAAATACGTCAGCATATCCCGATTTCAATAAGCTTTTATATAAAAAATAGAAAATTCGTCGATTACTACTGGAAAAATTAAAAACTTTCAATATGGCTGCCATCTTTTACCGCATCCTTTCTTTTTAATTCTTCAACAGATTTTTATTTCGAGAACTTAACTCTTTCATGATCCACAAAAAACTAAACCAGGGAAAGAAAAAGTATCAATATCAATAATTGATCACGAAAACATGCTTTATCTAGGATAAGAAAAGGAAAACAAAAAATGAGCTGGGTGGTGGTAATGAAGAAACTAACAAGGTCGATTCACAGAATGGAATGATGCTAGCAGAAAAAATGAAGAATCGATAATATTAAGTACAAATTACCTATGGTTTGGATTTTAGCTAAAAAATCGAATAAATCTTGTGGAAATTTGAATTGGAAAAAAATCGTTTTAATTTCGGAATATTTTGAGAATTTCCCTGGAATTTTTGTGATTTTTTAAAGTGAAAATTGATTTTTTTTTTTGTAAGTTCCTTTCCTTTGTTATTTACAGCGAAAAATGACAATATGCGTAAAATAAAGAGTTTTAAAGAGCATTTAAAATTTTCAGATATAGGTGAATGTCTTATTTTTCGTGATACTACATTGTCACGTGCCTATAATTTCACGTGAATTACAAACCACAGCAAGTCATCAGGAAATACATAGTTACTTGTACATACATCAAAACTCATATTTTACAAAACTTGAATTCTTACTATATTTAATGTAAGTTTTGAACAAAAAAAAAAAAAAAATTTCATATCCTTTTACAAGGATTAAAATGATTTTAATTAAATTACAAAAATCAATTTAAAACCAAAAATATACTTAATTTCTAAATTTTGAAATTATTTTTCCGACACTTTTTTCCAAAAATTTTTAATTCAATTAGACTCAATTTAAATTGTCTTAAAAAAAAAAATTTTTTTTTTATCTTTTGCAAAATTTTATCCAATGTAATAGATTTTTTTTTTTTTGTGTTTTTGGTTAACATGTTAATTATTTTAAAATGATCATATAAAAGTCATAATGCTAAAAAAAAAAAAAAAAAAAATTAAATGAGAAAAAAAAAAACAGAAGAAAAGAGAAGAAGACAACATAGCTATGTTTTTGCCAAGTATGAATTAAGATCATTATCCAACCCAACAACCAGACTTATAAATATTAAGTATATTTTTTTTTTTTTGCAGAAAAAACAAAAACGTAATATGAATATTTTGCACATTCTCGTAAGACAAAAAAAAAAAAAAAAAAAAACAAGATGAACAGAAAAACGATATTTTTTTTTTATATTTTTTGTTCAAAATTGAATCAAATGTACGTGTTGTAATGGAAAATTTAAAAAAAAAAATTAAATAAAATAATTCTCACACTTTTTCTTTATGTTCTGAAATTAATGTTAATGAAAGTCGAAATAAAGTAAAATATGTTTTTTTTTTTTTTCACCTTATTTTCTCCATTTTTGTGTTTAGTTTTACATTTTATAAACTCTATAGGACGATGATAATGATGATGACGATACGTAAAAAAAAAAAAAAGAAGAAATTTTTATTGCAGCACCTTTCTGAAATTAATTTTTTTTTTTTATTTTTATTTTATTTATTTTTTTTTTTTCGACTTTTAAAAAAACAAAAATTTCACTTATAAAATGTATTTCAGTGTACAAACGCAAAGTAAAAAAGCTTTTTTTCGTAATACCTTGGATCTATTTTTTTTTTTTTGCTTTTTTTTTTTTTTTGTACTTTTCTCGTTAATATTTTCACGATGAAAATTAAGTAGAGCAAACGTTGTCATCATCTTCTTGCATTTATGTATGTATACAAAAAATGGGAATACAGTACGTAATTCCTAGCGTGAAAAAAAAAAAAAACCATTTGAAAATATAGGTAAAATATACTAAAACACACTATCTTTGTGATGAATAAACGTATAGTACGTACGTATACAGGTAACTGTATCTACATATACATTTACACCGTACTGTCGTCGTCATGTAATTGACTTAATTAAATTTTTTCTAAAAATTATGAAAATGTTTAAAAAGACTATATGTAAGAAGGATTCAATGAAAATATTGTATATTATGAACATTTTTTTGTGAAAGAAGAAAATATTTTTCATATTAAATACACGTTAAATAACGATGTGCATATACATACATATGTATGTACATACATATTAGGTTAGTTATATACGTACATAGTGTTTATAACTTATACTAAATTCTGTATGATGTATGAGAATTGAACCATTAATTATTCGAACTAATGCGCCATATAAAGATATGATTATCCTTGATGCCACAAATGAGAGATGGTTTGTTTTTCTTTCTTTTTTTTCTTGTGTTAAAAAATGAAGAAAAATAAAAAGGTGAAAAAAAGAATTTCAAAATATGATTTCTAATTGTTAGCAACGTTCTAATTTTTTTTTTTTTTTTCATAAAAATGTCACCAAAGCAACTCAATTTGAAAAAAAAAAAAAAACTTTTGATATACTTTCGAGACTTTTTAAACATTATAATAATTTTTTTTTTTCCACATAAGAGACAAAATATGTAATTAATTAAAAAATATAGTGTGTGTATACTCGTATATATATAGAAAGAAAAATGATATGTTTTTAATGTAGGTTAATAGAAATTTTTTAATTATGTGTAATTATAACTCAAATGGAGACCAATAAATTACTTTTTAAATTAATATTCATTTAACATATTCCGTAATATGGAGAAGTAGAAAAAACAAAAAACACACAAAAGATTCTAAAATAGAACAGCACAGAATATGTATGTATATGTTGTGTAAGATTTAATCTTCAAAACCACAGGATGTTTTTATCAATTGAATATCCTTTTACACATTGTTTATTAGATAAATTTAACTTAATTAAAACTAAAACAAAGAAATTAATAATTTTAGTAGAACATTTTCAAGAATAATTCTAATAATTCATGGAGCTGTGGTTCATACAGGAATTTCATTGTACCTATACATATACGATACTAGAAATAACTGTTGTAATACGGCTTCTATCTACATACGTCATTTAAAAACTAAAAAGTTTTAAAATTCGAATTTTTAATTCACAGAAGAAAACATAAAAGTGTTTCCAAGAAACAAAGAAAGGAAAGCAATTCAGGAACTTCAAAAGAACTTTCTTTTTTCGCAACAAATACCATAAAAAATGAAGTATGATAGGGTGCTCAAATCGATCCAAATTTATCATCAATCATTTCTCTTGAAATGAATTACATGAGAATAAACACATGAAATGGGACATGATTTTTCCAAAATGCGTTTTTTCCATCCAAGCCTTTCGTGGAACTAAAAACTCAATTTGGACTATTAAAAGAAAATTTTGCTATTTTTACAACTTGAAGTCCAGTTTAAAGCAGACCAAATTCACTACAGAAAATAGTTTCGTATCAATTTTAAAGGAATGTTTCACAAAAACCTCTTTTTTTACCAAAAGTTAGAAGAATTTCGTTGTATTTTTATTTAGACCCCTCTTGTTTGATACTTTTTAAAGAGCTTGGTACTTGGTACTATTCGTAAAATAGTTGACAACATTTAGTACTATTTTCTTTCCAGTTCCTGATTTTTTTGGTATAGCACGAATCAAATCAACCCGAATAAAAATCACTGTAATTTAAAAAAAATAACTCAAACCATTCTCTGATTAGCTGCATGAATGAAAAACCTTTGTTCTTGAATATTTGGTCTTGGGAACAGGAAATAAATATTATTTTACGATTCGTATTCGAAGACTCAGATGAAAAGTCGAAGTAGACCAAGATGCAAAATAGATAGAATTGCAGAATTGGAAGAGGGAAGCTTCAGATAGGATTTAATAGAGGAAAAATTTAAAACAGATTAATATTCCTCGTTCAGATTCAATTTTCTTTTCCTCTTATTCTCGAACTATTTCCGAAACTAATCATCTACGCTTTGAGACACCCTTTATTTAATAAAATAATCCTTTTCCAAAAACAAAACAAAAAAAAAACAAACTTAAACCAAATAATGATCAAACATTTTCCTTCTTCTTCCTTTCCTACATGAAGCATGTACACTCTTGTAACTTTTATTATTATTCCAACTTTTAAATTAAAACAGAAAATAAAAAAACACACAAAAAAAAAAAAGATAAATGAATAGCAAAATTAAATACAAAAATAAAAAAAATAAAATTTAATTTCGTAATACCTCCTAAACTTCTTAGTCTGAAGTACTTACAAGTACAAAAACAAAAGAAGAAAAAAAAAAAACAATATTTATTAATAAAAGTACTTAAAAAGTGACAAATATTATTCTTAATTGTTAGTACATTTAAAATTATGTTCTCACACATAAAAGTGTATAATGTCTTGTTATTATCAGATCATTAGAAGTATTATTATCAAATGATAAATTGACGACTGTAATTTATATTTTGTCCTTCGCAGATACATACATACATATACACTTAAATACACAAATTATTATTAATATTTGGTATTTTTTCTTGGGAAATTAAGAAGTCCAGAAGTAAATGAAAATGATACACTCCGCGACAAAAATATAAGAAATGCATTTAAATTATGTGAATTTCTTTGACATGAGAAATTACTCACACAAACATGTTTAATGCGTCAAAGATTACCTGTGCGAATTATATCATGATCTGTAATCCTTTTATTAAGATATTGGGAAAAGGTGAAATTTTGGTTGCGTCAAAAAATGACAAATTTAAATGACAAAAATTGGACAGAGAAGTAAAAATGCTATGACACACTTACTGAAAGACCCAGAAAACCATGGAAGAAAAGAAGTACATACATGGTAACGGATTTGTAATTTTGAGCATTATTCGAAAATTTCGTCATATCTCAGCAAGATTTTGTCTCTGAATAACTTCAAATAGTCTTCAGTGTAATTATTCTTCCGTCAATTAATTGTATATTCGTGTTACCATTATATCCCATTTTTGCCACAAATTATCACAATTCAAAGGCATTCATTATCTTTTTGTCGTGTAGTGTATATACATGTTACTTATTTTTGTGCTTAATAATAATGTCACTTGTACTACCATAGTTGTAAAATTAATTTAAGTAACAGTAATAAGAATATTTTGTATATAAATTATTAAATTTAACAGAGAGTACATATGTCACATTACTTATATTTTACTAATTATTATAACATATAGGTACATATACGTATGTATATTAAATAATATAATTACCTGATACCTGATATTTATTAACCTGTATAGAATATAATCTATAAAATTTATACCTGTTATTCACCTAAAGTGTACATACATTATATGAAATTACTAAAATTGTTTTATTATATTTAATTTTGAAATTCAATCGTTTGTAAGTATATAATTATTGTCAACTGTTTTGGTACAAAAATTTTATTATGTGATACAAAAATTTATTTATATTTATATATTCATCTACATACATATGTACATATGAAACATACATGTGTAATATATGAATATAATTAAGTGGATACAGTTTGTATTTAAAAAAAAAACAAAAAAACAAATAATAATTTGAATAATTAAAAACTTCAAAATTGCCAATTAAAAATGTCTCTCATCGTTATTGTTTACAAATGAAATTAAAAACAAAATACAGAAGAAAAAAAATAATAAAACATTCACAAAAAACGAATGAAAAAAAAAAAAAAAAACCATAAAAAATTAAAAGGATAAAAAGTTTTACATTTAAATGATTATATCGTCCTCTGTGAACATACACATCTCATATATGATGTGAAACAACAACACAATTCATTTTACATTTATCAGATAAACGTGCAAGGATTTTTTATTTTTTTTATTTTCAAAATTATAAATGAATTTATTTATTTAAAAAAAAAAACGGTTTTTATATAAAATATCATCATTGAAAGGATACACGTATGAGAACGTACAGTACATAATTTAATTGTTAAAATAAGTTAAAAATTTAATTGAGTTTATTTTGTGTTGAACATATTTAAAATGTAGAAATTGCTTTATAGAAATACAACACATGATCCTTCTTATTTCAAGTGAGAAATCCTTTAGAAATTAATCATATTTTCCATTGAATAATTCTACATAACACAAACATACATATATCTTTGTTTTCGTCTTATTCTTCTTTTTTTTTTTCTTCTTCTTCTAATATCTTAAATTCAAAGGAAACAAGATAAAGTATCCTTTACAGGAAAAGATGAATTACAAACAAATGTATGTCGTACATTTCATTCCATAGATTAAAATTTTTGAAATATTGTGACATATTTGATCCTATACCCTAATCCGTTATTTCTTTGTAGAAATGAAATGAAAAAAAAAAATACAAGATGAAAACAACATGAAAATCTTATCATTTCTTCTTTTCAATTTATATGTCTTGTAAATCTGTAGCATACATATCAGAATTTAATTTTATTCGCTTAAAAAATAAATAAAAAATTCACATTTTCATAAATTAGAATTTTCTTTTTACAGTAAAATGTAGAAAATTTGAAATTTTGGTAGGGTATAATACCTTTGAGGTATGTGAGTTTAAAAAAAAAACATGTCCTTGAGCCTACTGCAGTATCTGATGAAAATATGAGAAAAAAAAATTTCGTATCCTTTTTCGCTTCTTTGAAATGAAATTTATTTAAAATTTGCCTCTTGTAACTTGTTTTAGAAACATACAAGGACCTTCACGAAACCTTGAATCCTATTCCTATGGTGTTTCACTTCCATTGCAAATTTTTTTCTTCTTTTTTTTTTTGTGAAATTTCGGAATCACAACAATGAATTACAACATTTCGTTCAACAAAAATGGAAATCCTTACAACAGGACATACATTATAAAAGGAAAAAAAAAAATTCTACACGAAATTATAAAAAAAAAAACAAAATTCAACCTGTTTTGTCCTTTCACTACACAAACTTTGATAAAAGTATGAAAAGAAAACAGTCTTAAAAATTCAAGATAACTTGAGAAAGACAAAAAAAGTCAAACTGAGTTGTAGCGGTAATAAAAGAAGAAAAAAAAGTATAAGAACTTTGATCCTACTGGTCCAGCCAAGGTTAAATTAACGGACGGCCTTCAAAAAATTTTTCTTTTTGAAATTGACCTGCTACCACTTGAACGTGTAGAGAAAAAAAAATTTCGAAATTTGAATCCTTGAAATGAACTCACGTTGTATTTATCAGAATTATTTTTGAAATCACGTTCAAAGGACACAAAAATATCCATAACCTGAAAACTTAACAAAAAATCGTAATTGTGCAAGAGATATTTAAAAAAAAAGATATTTGAGTCTTTAAAATTCCTTGGATTATTTAATTTTAAATGTTAGAAAATTTATTGGAAAACGTATTAAAGAAATAAAAATTGTAGGAAAAAATTATTTTCCTTCAAAAAAAAAAAAAAAAAAGGGAAACAAAAAAACAATGCCATTTTAACGCTTAACTGAAGAAAAATAAATTTGAAAAAATAAAAAAAAAAACAAAAAGAGAAAAAAAAAACCCATAATACCGGAAAAATTATAGTTTCATATTTTCTTTACTAATTTTTACATTTTAGTAAGAAAAACAGATTATTTTCATTATTATTATTATTTTTTTTGTGTTATTAATTTTTGTTCCCTACCTTCTTTGTTACTTCTTAGTTTTTTCTTATTTCCTTATTTTCGTTTTTCTTATTTTTTCATCTTATTCTCATTTCTTATTGTTTATGTGTGTGTGTCTGTGTGGGTGTTTTTGTTTTTTTACCACAGCACATTATTGATTATAGTTTAAAATGCACCATGAAATCTGTATTTTTCCATTAGATGATTGCAAGGATGTAAAAGTGAAGACAAAAAAGCAACAACAACAACAACAGCAAAAAAAAAAAAAACTAGCAAAAAAAAAAATGTATATAAGAAAAAAATCCCTTTAAAGTTTTTAAATGTTTTTCTGAAACTATTTTTTCTTTTTTTTTGTTACTTCGCAGATTTACTGGGAAGAAACAAAATAATTGTGTAGAATGAAAAAAAAAACAAAAAAAAAAACACTAAAATGAATAAATGGAGAAGATAGCTAAAGAAAAACAAAAAAAAAAACTAAAAAGAAAGTAGAAATTTTAAAAATATAGTGTAGATTGACTGTGTGGTATATTTTTTACTATATGTACAATTATATATCATTATTACCACAAGTACATATTTGTGTGTGTGCACGGTAAAAGAAATGGTTTGCGTAATTGCAATTTTAATTTACTTTCTATCTAAGGAAAAAATGTAAAAAACAAAATAATAATAAAAAGAAAAATAAGTGGAAATTGAAAATAAGGATATTGTATTTTATGTACCGTTTTAATTTTTTAAATTAAAAAATAAATTAACAATAAAATAGTCCTTAAACATGGTATGTACTTTAAATGAATTTTAAGGACCATATAGAACCGACTCTACATACATATATGTATGTATGTACAGACATACATATACCTGTGCAGTGAAAAATTATTCTGAAGTAAAATTTAATCTTTTTTTTCTTGGATTGAGTTTGCGAGCTCACAATTAAATTTGATTGAAATTCATTGTCGAGCGGAAATTACTGGATGAAACGAACTTATAGTGATCGGTAAAAAATTCGTCCCACATAGTAAATTCAGTGACTTTTTAAGACCTATGGTGGATTGAATTTTAATTCTCAAGGAATTCAAAACTAATTTTTCTAAATTGCACTAACTAACAATTGCAAAATTTTAAGTAAAATGCAAACCACTAAAGTCGTTGGTAGAGAATGAGCATATTTGTATGACAGAACTGGTACTGATATTTGTGTAGTTGATTTTTGTAAAACTTGAACTTGTAAAACAGAAGCAAGCAGCACTCTACCAATTCGACTACTAACCACCACATATTATACCCCATATGACCTCGAAATGAAGTTAAGGAGTTCTTGTTAGTTGCTACAGGTACAGGTACAGATTGTGTAAAAATTGACAGAAATTTATTTTGAAATTGGCTTGAATCACATTTACGAATTTTGAGCTATCTAATGTTTCTTTTCAATTAACTCATATGTAGTATTCTTTATCAATGGTTGAGGAGCATTACCCCGGCAAGGTAAAGGTTCCGAAGTTCGATTCCCGGCCGAGTCAAATGTCGTTTTTTCATGTTCTTCAGTTACTACACAGAACAACAATTCTTAAATAATAAACTTTATTTACCACAAGAATAATGATTTATTTCGAATCGTTTCCCTTTTTTTTGGAAAATATTTCTAAAGCAAAAATTAAAAAACCTCAAAAACCATAAATTTCTGACTTTTAAAATATATTTTCAATAAAATAAAAAATAATTATTGGTATTTGCAAAAAAAAAAAAAATAAAAATATTTCAAAAATTCAATAAAACCTCAATGAATAATTTGGTTTCATACAAAATAATTGTAGCTCTATATTTTCTAGAATATATATTTTTTTTTTTTTAAATTTACAAAATTATTTTTCAATGTGTTCGATAAAATTTACCATCGAAAGAAATATGTACTTCTTATATAAAGATACCACCTTACAATATGTTTATCGATTCACTACCATATAAATGGAATCCTATAACAAAATAATAACATTCTAGATACTCGTATATATGTACGTTAAATTATCCTTAAATATACTGAACATTATTATTATTACACAACATATCCACTTAAATATAATGTATTTTATTTTCATACATTCAAGTACCACAATTTACTCTTTTCTTGTTTTTTTATTAACTCTATTTCTTTAAAAAAAAAAAAAAAAAAAAAAAAAAAGCAACAAACACAATAAAATAAATATGAATGTGGAAGGATATTATAATAAACCAAAAAAAAAAAAACAAACATTTTTTTCGTACGAAAAATTCAATTAATTTTTTGAAACAAAAAAATCCTTGAGAATTCAACAAAACAAAGTACTTACCTATAATTGATATTTTTTTTTGTTTTGTATTTATTTTATTAAATTTGTGTTTTTTCTTTTTTGTTTCAAGTGAAAAATAAATCCTTCATTAAAAGGACATTTTAATGTAATTACAATGTTATCTGTTTGTTAATTATTTTTTTATTATCCTTCACGATTGTGTTTTTTTTTTTTTTGTTTTTTTTTTTTTTAAATGTACCAAAAAAAATAAAATACAATGTGATATTTTTGTTGTTGTTTGTGTTAAATTGAAAAATACAAGGTTGAAAAATACTTAAACAAGATCCTTGTTTTTTTTTTTTATTTTTTTTTTTTATTTTTTTTTTTTTTAATTTAAAAAAAAAAGTAATTTTGTTTTGTTTTTCACGTAAATGTAAAAATTGCATTTTATATTACACTATATTCGAAATGCACATAACATTATTATTACGTAGATATTGTACATTTTGTTGAGTATTTTCACACGATATTTTGTACGAATGAGTTTTATAAAATAACAAAATTATGAAAATACAAAAACAAAAATAAGAGGAAAAAAAAACCCCCCCCCATAATTTGATAGGTACAATACATAAAAATACAATTTATGGTATATATTTTCCCATTTGAAACAAATGTTTTCAATAGATACTTTTTTTTTTCCTCTCATTTTTTTATTGGATATTATTTTTTTTTTGCTAATAAAAATCACGTGTTTACATACACTTAGTATGGTTTTTGTTTTTTATTCTTCACATATACAACAAATAAACAACAACAAAATAAAGGATGTACACATATATAAATATTTCGTGTAAAACATTAAAATTATATTTAATTATATTTAAACACATTTTTTTCTTCACTCCCCCTACTCTCAGTTAACTTCACTCACTCTTTCTTCATTACCCTGTTTTATTTTTTATTTTTTTTTTTTCAATTGCAAAACACTTCAAAAAAAAAAAAAAATAAGTGCAATAAAATTAAAAAAGAAAAAAACAAAAAAAAAAAATATTTGTGTTGTAAACGTGAAAATAAATGACATGTTCACGTGTGAAACACATTTTTTTTTTAAATTGATTTTATGTGTTTTTTTTTTTTTCAACGGACATAAAAACAACAACAACAACAACAAGAAAATTAATAGCTAATAAAAATAAAAATTCATTTGAAGAAAATTTTTCTAGGAAAAATAAAATTTTCAAGTACATATGTAACTCAAAATAGATTTTAAATTAAAAGACTATCAGTCGTCGTCATGATGAACATGGAAAAAAAAAGTGTTATTTTTCAATTTTAAAATATTTTTTTTTCCTTGAAAATAAAAAAATTGGGAAAAAGAAACCGGAATATTTTTTCTTTTGCCTTTTCTTAAGAAAAACACAGAAAATTTTGTTTTTTTCTTCTTATCTTTCCCCGTTTTTTTTTTAGACTTTTTTTGTTGTTGTTTTGCTTAAATTTTTAGTTTTTTTTTTTATTGCTTTTCAACTTTTCACCACCCCCAATTTTCATACTATAAAATGCTTGAATAATTATTATGCAAAAAAAAAAAAAACAAGAAAAATAAAACACAAAAAAGACAACAAAAAAACGTTGAAAAATTAGCTTGAAAGAAATCATCACCACACATAAGCGAAACAAAAAAAATTGTTTTTAAATATATATTTTTTTTTACAAATTTTTTTTTCACTTTATAACCGTTTTTCATTACGTAAAAAAGTATTGAAAGAAAGCAAAAAAAATTATGTGTATTTCTTTTCCAAGGAACTTTTATTAAAGATAAACTGAGTACAAAGTTTTTGTTTTTTTTTTTGTTTTTTTCTTTCAAGAAATTTAACACGTTTTTAATAAAAAAAAATTAATTAATTTTTTTTTTTTTTTTTTTAAATTTTTTAAAAGAAGGAAGAACCTAAGAAAACATAACAAAAGTTCAATGTTTCGTGAAAGTGGAAAAAAAAGTACAAAAAAAAATTCAACTTTGGGATAAAAATTAAAATTAGAGATATCAGTAACCCCGTTAATGGAAAAGGATATCAGTTTCGAAAATTGAAAGGTGTTTTGTATTTCTAGAAAAAAACAAAAATGAGGTGGTTTTTAAAAGTTTTCTTTTAAAGTTTTAAGCAAGAATAGTTAATATCATTATCACGATGATGTGAAAAGCTCAAAGTTTAAGTAAAATGGATGCAAAAGTCCAAAATTAAAATACATCAACGACAAAAATTAAGAATGATTTAATTTTTTCAACACTTCTTTTCAAATTACATTTTTACAAGTGAACAATTATGAATCCTTTTCGAAATTCCTCGAAAAAAAAAAAATTACAATTAAATTCAACAAAGGACGACATTGTACAATATTTTTGTCTTTTCAATTAAAATCATTTTCAATTACAATTCAATTAAAATTCATTAAAATAAAAATTTTGTTATTGCAAAAAAAAAAAAAAAAAAAAAAAAAAAAATTCACCTTTAAACTACTCTCGCGAGCACAAAGTCCAAAGAAATATCTTAATGACCTCATAACACGATTTTTGCAATTTATAAAGAAAGAAAAAAAAAAACAAAGAAGAAAATTTAAATTTATGTCCTTTAAAAGAAAATTTTATTAATTTTAATCTGATTAAAAATGAAGGGGGAAAAAGGGAGAGGTAAAAAGTTGCAATTCATTTGTATTTTTTTTTCTCCCTTGATTTGTATCTTCTTTCTACGTTTTTTTTTTTTGCATTACAGTCGATTTCTTTTATGACATCAATACGACAAAAGAAATTATTTTCCAAATAAGAACAAAAAATAAGAGAGAGAGAGAGAGAAGAAAAAAAAAATTTAATTAATATTAAAATCACAGAATATCATTACACTTTGTTGTTAAAGAGTGCATCATCATCATTGCATACAGTTTACATAAAATTACAGCACAATCACAGGAGTGTGTATGAGTGTGTGTGTCTGTATAATATATAGTAAGAATAATTGAAAGTGCAAAAATTTTTCTTCTTTTCCTTTTTTTTTTTTTTTTTTTTTAACTAAAAAGTCATAAAATGTTTAAATTGTGCTATTTTCCATCTCACAAGGCAAAAAAAATAATAAGTACAAAAAAAAAAACAAAATAAATGAAGAAAAAATTAAAATTAAAAAATAACGGACAAGCTTTTATCTCATCTGTCTCTTGAATTACTCTTGGAATTAATTAATCCTTTTTTTTTTTGTTTGTTTTTTATACTGTTTTTTTTCTTCTTTCTTTTACCTCTGTGCCTCGTTATGTTACTGTTATTCCTGTTGCTACTTTTTCATTTTTCTATCGTGTTTTTTTTTTTTCAATTTAAAGTAAAAAAAACAAAAATTTTGTTGTTTTGCATGACAGACAATGTTGTTTTTGTGCAAAACGAAAGAAAAAAAAAAAACAAAACAACAACAAGTATTAAAGTAGCAAGAGTAAAAATAAAATAGCAATATGACATTTTTGTTGTTGTTGCTTGCGTTGTTTTGTAGTTTATGAAGTGCTCTTTCACGAAAATGACTTTTCGCTTAAATGATTTTTTTTTCCAGTCCTTTAAGAATCATATCTTTCAATATGACTAAAAAGATTTTGTTTTTTTTTTTTTTTCATCTTTTTTTTTTGTTTTTTTTTTTGTTTTTTGAAGATTTTCCTCATCTTGTTTAAGTGTAAGGCATACAAAAAATATAAAAGCGAGAAAGAGAAAAAACAAAACAATGAAATATCCTTTCGGCCATATTAGAATGAATAAAAACTACTGCACTCATCATCATCATCATCATCATTATCATCATCCAGGCACATTAGTGTTATATATCACTTTTCCTGGAAATTTGCCCATTTTCGAAAAAAGAAAAACAAACAATACAAAACAGCAACAACAACTAAAACTATTATTTAAAAAAAAAACAAAATTTTTGTTGTTGCCAGTATTGCTCCCACAGTCCTTGTTCACACCCCTGACTGTATATATGTATGTCATCATAGTTTAGTATTGCAATTGTCCAAGAATTTTTGTTTGTTTGCGGAATGAAAATTGTTATTGTTAAATAAAAAAAAATTTTTTTTTTCCCTCAAGTAAATCATATTTATTATCAAATTTTTTTTTTTTTCAGAGACCAAAAAATAAAAATTATTTTCACATTTTTCGTTATAAAATCAAAATAAAAATACAATTATTATGTTTTTTTCCAAAATAGATGAGAACTAATAAAATTTTTGAAAAAAAAAAAAAAATAAAAATAAATAAATAAATCTCATCCTTGTTTTTTTTTTCTTTCAATTTGAAAAATTTTATATTTTTTTTTTCCCATACAAAAGAAAGTGTTTATTAAATTTTTTATTTTGCAATTTTTTTTTGTTTGTAATGTAATTGCAAATAATTGCATAAATTGCAAAAAAAAAAATGAAAAAAAAAAAGCTTTTTCCATCATAAATCAATTTTGAAGATATTTTTTTTTTATAAATACGAGTATGTATCTTCAACAAGCAAAATAACAAAAAAAAAAAAAAAAAAAGAATAAATAACAGCAAGAGAAGATTTATATTGAAAATTGGAATGGAATCAATAAAATCATAAGTACCATTAAAAATCTAACAGCTATACAACAACAAAACCAGTAAATATTTGTTAATGGAAAAAAAAAATTATTACTGTTTACAAAATGTGAAGAAAATATTGGGGTTCGATTTGTATGAAGCTTGAGATAAATTAGCTTATTTTCAGTTGTTGTGTGTGTATGTGTGTGAGTGCTTTATGGAAATTTAATTTTTACATTAATTACATAATTTTGAAGAAGCCTTGAAAAATTTCATTTTATTTGATATTAGATTTTAATAAATAATTTTTACTGTGAATTATATTTAATTAAATAATTAACAAGAAGACCTTAGGCAACGGTAAATTAGCATAATTTAGTTTGTAGACAAATATTTTTTGCCCTAAAAAACCTTACAATACGTTAATTTCATAATAACAGTACTTTTCCCCTTATTTTGTGTGAAACGTGAATTAATGACTTTGAAGGTTCAATAGTCAATATACAGAAGGGAGGCCATTTTAAATTTGTTTTTCGCGATAATTAGCTACAACACAATCCTTCAATGGAATACAGGATCCTTTATTCACTTTGCATCATCCCAAAATAACCCCCCCGAAAAATATCTAAAAATCCGTCAAGTCGTGCGTCAACGCATTGTGTCGGAGCAGATTTTTCTGTGAACTCCCATTAGAAGCTTCTTCTAATATACAATATTTAGCCCAGAAAAAATTCAAAAATAAATCCTAGTGTTAGATTTTCTGTACATATGTATATTTTTTTTTTTCGTTCGCTTTCAAATGATAAAATTCCTTTTGCCTAAAAAAAAAAAATTTCCACCTAATAATTCAAACACAGAGAACAAAAAACTCAGACAAAATAAACGCTTATCTTTATGACAATTTTTTTTTCGGTCTAAAACTGCTGAAACATACCGTCTGCGTTATTTATTTATTTTGTTTTTGCCAGTTTTATCCCACAAACGAAATTTCATAACTTCGAAATTGTTTTTTTTTTTTTTTTACAAGAGTGAGTCTAGTTTGAACTAGTTTTTCTGTTGTAATCGATTAATCATTAGGAATTGTTTGACTACGTCACGTTTTTTGTTATTGGCTTTTCTCCCACAGAAAACAACGTTAGACACAATAATCAACGTTCAAACAACATCTTCGGAATTTATTTCTCCACACCAAAAGGATTTCAAAAAAACAAAAACAAAATTTTTTTTTCGTCACAGATTTCCTAAAAAAAATATCTAGAATCTGCAAATAACTTTTATCTCAGTCTGAATACCACAATTAAAAAAAAAAAAACATTACATTTGAAAAATTTTTGGAATTAGAGCATGCAAAACTCAACTGTTTAACTTAATTTTGTAATGTTTTTTTTTTTTTTTTTTTTTTTTTAACTAAATGTGACTATTTTAGAAGACATTATCATTATTTTTTTCATGTGTGGTTTATTTTGCTAATGTACATATGTACGTGACATTCTAGAGAGGAAAAAAAAAAAAGTACCACAAACTTGGCAAAGGATGTTGAAATTTTTTTGAAAAGATTTTTTATCTTCATTTTTTTTGAATATTTTTGTTTTTACTGTTATTTTTTTCATACAAATTTTTATTATTATTTTTTTTTCGTGTTATTTATTTTTATTTATTTTTTCCATCAATAATTTAATTATATAAATTGCATAACGCAGATAAGATTAATGTATTTTACTTACTTTGCGATTTTTAAAAAAATGAAAAGTTCATATTTTTTTTTACCAACTCATCGGTCATTGTATTATAAAAAAAAAAACAACATGTCCATCTGAAATGAAAAAATGAAAAATAACAATCATTATTATTATGTTTTTTTTTATTGATTTTGATTTAAAAAAAAAAAAATGAATAAAATTTCATATTTGCAAGCAAATTACAGTTAATGGAAAATTATTTGTTTTTTTTTTTTTTAATGTGAAATTTAAAATTTCGTTTATAATTTTTTTTTTTTTTTTTCGTTGAGTTTTTCAATTTTTCTGATTGAAATGAATTTTTTTTTTTTTTTTTTGTAATCTCATATTTCAAAAATTATTATCATTAACGTAATGCTTACATTGTGTCCTCTTACATTTTGTTGAGTTTTTTTTTCTTTTTTTTTTCAGGAGTAGTCATTGAGATAAAAAATTAAGTAGAGCAAGTTAAGTGTGCTTAAAAAAATAAAGCTTTTCATCATAATCAAATGAAAAATATAATGAATTAGTTGCATGTGGAAAAAGAAGAAGAAGAAAAAAACCAACAAGAGTGTGCAAAATTGTGTTTTTTGTTGAGAAGTTGATTTTTGGAGCGAAAAGTTTTATTTGGTATATGATGTAAAATCAACCATCTGAGAGTTTTTTCCACGGATGAAAAATTTGTGAAAAAGTTGACCACCACAATCAGCTCGGTTACTTGTTGCGCAACGTTTTATTCTCAAAATTTGGTAGTGATAGAGAAGAAAAAATATAAAGTCAAGTCCAAGATAGTATGGAAGATACCAGAAAGAGGACAGAAAACCATACCAGAGAAAAAAAGTGTTCTGTGGAGAAGAAGAAATTAAAAAAGAAAACGCCGGCATGGGATAAAGCCTAAAAAATTAATAAGATTTAAAAAAAAAAAAAACTAAGAAGCATAATCGTCTTCGTTTTCACGAGCTTTTTTTTTTTCTTTTTTTTTTTTAAAGCCACAGTCTGGTCCGTTTTTTATTTTTTCTTTCTATTTTTGTTTCATAAGGAAAATTTTGGTCGAGAAAGGTGTTTTGCAAGGACATTATGTATGTTATGTTTAAGGATTATCATTCGTTAATCTTCAATTTGACTCGAAAAAAAAACTTCGGTACTATAGTTTTGCTTTTAACTTTGTGATTTTTCCTTAAAGTTTATTTTGTACAATTTTTTGTTAATTTGTTGTTTAATAAGAAAATGTAAAAGAAATTATGTACATGAATTGCAATTACTTTAATTGAAATATTTAAATACTTGAAACAAAACAACACCAACAAAAAAGAAATTTGAATTTTGTAATCCTTTTTCTTTCTATCTCTCTTTGAAAAAATGATGATAAACTTTTCGTATTTTATTATTATGAAACAATTTTAAAACTTTTCAATAAAATATAAAATTTTCATTTAATCTAAAATATAGTAAAAGGATAATAAAACATTTAATTTAATTTCTTAATAAAACAAAAAAGAAGAGAGAAGAAAAAGAAAACTGTTAAGTTATTTCACAATTACATAAAGTCAAAAAAAAAAAAAGAATTAATGATTTCTAAGCTCTAAAAAAAAAATGTCCTGCTTGTGCTTTTTTAAAAATTTTGTCGTTCTATGTTACAAAGTTTCTTTTCTTTTTTTTTTTTCTGCTTTGAAACATTATCAGGACATGTTAACTTTATCCTGTTTATTATTCTAAGCAAATAATAAAATTTACAGTCATAAAGTGTACTTTATCTATGTACTCATTTTTTTTTTCATCCTTTTTTTTTTTTTTTTTAATACATAAAACATAAAATACTAATTTTCATGTTGCTTTCATGCTTTTAAGAAAAAGGAAAAATAGCGATTTTCTTTTATAGTTAATATGTGAATCGAATTATAAAATATTATATTGAATTTTAGGAAACCATTATAATAATTGAAATAAGGATTATACATACATATATTTTGTTTTTTTTTTTAATTTTTTTTATTTTGAAAAAAATTTGTTTTTTAAAATTTATAAAATATTTTTTAAAAATTATTTTAAATATTTTCAAATTAATTTTTGAAAATTACAAGGACTTTTTGAGATTGTTTTAAAGAAAAAATGAAAAGAAAAAATGGGATTAAAAACTTATTGGAATTTTTAAAATTGATTTTGGCTTCTAAAAAAAAAAAAAAAAATGAAAATCAAACAAAAAAAGACAATAAATAAATATTTAGTTTACACAGTAAAAATTTATGCTGAGGATAATGGAAGTATAAGGATAAGTTAATTGTTAAGTTTCCTAAATAAATGATTTTACACAGAATCGTCTTCAAATTATAGGGAACTTTTTCACAAGGTTCAAGAACTTTTATTTATTTATTATTTTGTTTTTTTTTGTTTTTGAAGATAATTTCTTAAATAAAAAATGCAAATTATAAAGCGATATTAAGAAATTTTTAACTCCTTTCAATAAAAAAGTATCACGAGTTTCCACGAAGGATCCTTTGAGGATTCTCTATATCATGAAATAAACTTTGAAGGTTTAACTGTTAGCTATGACCAAAAAATAAAAATTCAAAAAGACCACCCGAGTCAGTTTAAAATCCCTTTTTTTTTGTTGGGTGTTCTCATATAATTCACCCAAAGAAACTCAAAGAAACTCAACAAAAAAATCAGTTCTAAATTAAATTTGTAGATTGATTCCTGAAATATGTATAGCTTATCAGAATTGATTGATTGAATGTATGAAATAAGTCAAATTTGTTGTTCAATTTCGAAACGGTTACAAACATCGGTTTTAAATCCAATTTTATTAAAAACTTTGAAAAATGACATTTTTCGTTTAAAAAATTTTCTATGACATTTTTTTTCTTCTTATTTTTAATCGATTCTAAAAAAAAATGATAAAATTTTCAATTTGATCGAATTTTTTAAGCAAAAAAAAAAAACCCTATTTGACTTACAGATTTTTTTTCTTCTTTCTATTCTGTTTTTTTTTTTACTGTATATTGTGTACTAACTATACTCTACACTCAAAACGTATGAATTAATTTTTTCCTTAATGTATGTGACATAACAATGATAAAAAAAAAAAAAAAATCACATAACTACTGTAGAAATAATTTTCATTATATGTATTATAAAAAATGTTTAATTCAAAAGCAAAAACAAAAGTGTTTACATGACGATGACAACTAAAGTTAATAGTTTATTCGCTCTTATTATTTATTTATTTTATTTTTTTTTTTAGTTTATTATTTGTGCAATAATCTAAATATGTATGTATAATGTGTACAGACAATATGGCATAACATGTTTTACATTTCTAATTAGATTCATGAAAAAACAAAAAAAAACAATAAAAATTTCGAAAAATTTAAACTAAAAAAAAATAAAACAAAAATTTAAAAAAAAAAAAAATACTTAAAAAGATTGCGAAATTCAAAGTCACAAACAAAACCTAAAAACAAACAAAAAAAAAAAAAAACAACTTATTTTTTAAAAAAAAAAATATGCCATATGGTATATCTGATATAATGACTAAATTTAATACAGGACATAAATAGGAGACAACAATCTTCAATCACAAAAATCAAAAATATTTACCCCTTGCACAGAAAATACGATCATCTTCTTGTGCGTTCAATTGAATAAATTTTTTTTTTTTTTTTTTTTTAATTTATTCTTTATATTATAAAAAGTATCTAAAAATAAATACAGTTCAAAATATCTATATGTATTTAATGTGACATACTGTATACACATTTTAAAAAAATGTAAGTTTCTTTTATTTTTTTTTTTTTTGAATTGCAAAAAAAAAAATTGCATTTAAAATAAATTCATGCACGTATAACGTATGTGTTTCGAAAAAAACAAAAAATATGCAATAATTAAAATAATGCCAATTGTGTGTGTATGTGTGTAAGCAAAAAAAAAAAAAAAAACAAAAAAAAGACTAAAACAAAAAGAAGACAAAATGAATTTTAATAAATCAATGTTATCAAATATACGAGTAGCTCATATGATTAATTAACTTGAGATTTATACATATATGTAATCAAGTTTTACATTTTTATGTCTATACTTTTTTTTTTTATTATAATATACAATAAAATATATATGTACTATACTATACCTGATACTATATAGTACGTGTTTGTGTATCTAATAAATTCATAGAGAAAAAATTTGTTGACATTGTACAACATTACATGCGATTGTATGATTATTGTGTCATGGTTAATGTATACTGACTTTTGTATATACTGCATATTTATGTATGTATTTTGCCAAGTAAGCAAAAAAAAAAAAAATAAATAAATAAATAAATAATATGTGATTGAAGAAAAAAAATATATTAACTAACGCATCGTGTTTTCATTTTTTATAGATTTAACAACAATAAAAAAAAAAAATTTTAATAAAGTATTTTATTGTAAAACACTTATTGATTTTTAAGTTTAATATAAAAAAAAATAATATTGCAAAATATTGATTATTTATGAATAATAAAAATGTGACGATAAAAATATTGTTTAAGGTTATCAAAAAATCAGCAAAATCGTTAGTGGAATTTTAGTATTATATTTTTTATTTCAATTACATATATAAGACATACCACATTGAATTAATTCGAATTAATAAAAACTAAAAATTTCACAGAATCTTCTAACTTTTTTATCACAGCTAAAAGAACAATAAATGTTTTTGAGCCGATAATGTATCAAATTTCAGATCCCTTTAAACTTAAAAGTGAATTTATACCCTCTTTCTTCTGAAATAAGGGTCTTACGATTTCACTTCACATTGAAATAACCGTTTCAGAATCTATGTTTCTCCGAATCCTATAAAACCGAATCCATATTTTCTAGCTGAGTTTTTCATGTTTTCCGTAATTTTCTTTATCTCTAATCTTTTCCTATTTTATGTACATGTGTCAGTGATGTACTGTGAAACAACAAAATTATGGATCACACGAAAAAACTCTGTGGACTCTAGACTAGCATTTTCAAGAAATTAGATTCCTCAAAATATAGAATTCATAGAATAAGATCATTCAAAAAATAACTCTAGCTAAATTAGTTTTCTTTTAGCTTTGCATGAGTCTTAAAAAACCATTTTAACATTTCCAAGAGACTAAAAACTGGCCAAGTAATGAATGGAAATATCGAAAAACGATAGAAGAGAAAAGCAAGTCAAGAATTTGAATAAAATAGAAAAGCGGACTCTAGAGAACACGGGTTAGTTAAAATATTAAAAATGTTTCTTAATGGCGCGTTCAGATTTAGTGAACGAATGCAAAACAAACATGACCACATGTGTTATATGATTTGCAGCTAGCTGCGAACGGCACCAAACGGCTTTGTTTGCCTTTGTTTGCGTTTATTATGCCTTACAGACTTTGCAAACTTTGTTCGTTTGTTTGTATTCGTTTGCTAAATCTATACACACCTTTAGGTGTAGTCTTTTTCTCTGAGCTCTTGAATCTAGAGCATCTCATCGAAAAAAAATTCAAAATTTAAATTCTTATGAAGTAACACTTTGAACTTCCTCAGAGCTCAGAGAGAATAAAAATTCAAACTTTAAAACTTGATATTTTTTTCTCTCATAGGAATAAGGACCTTCTTTCTCGAATACATAGAAACACCTTCTACTAACACAATTTCGCACACACATTAAACACATTAAAATAAACAAGGGCAAAAGCACAAAATTTCAAAAGAATATCCTGAATAACCATTTTTCTTTCATTTTTTTTTTTTTAAATTTTTATTTTTCTGTTTTATTTTAAAAAAGAAGTTCCCACTTCCTAGAAAGCAAAATATTTATTAAATAATTTCTAATTGTTTATTTTTCTTCCTTTTTTTTAATATTTTTTTTTTATCTTTCAAATATTTAAAAAAAAAAATGAGGTTAACCTAATTTTTTTATTTTTGTTTTCAAACCGCACTTTTGTCAGGCTGTAAAATTGGAATTTAAAAAAAAATAATTCAACTTTATGAAATATCCTTCACTTAGTTTTTTTCCCTTTTTTTTTTAACACAAATGCAAAAAAAAAAAATTAAAAAAAAAATCTGGTGAATGAATGAAGAAAAAAAAAAGGATAAATAAATAAATTATTCAATTAATTTTGAAAACTGCATAATAATACAATTATTATAAATTCAGTTTCATTAAATAAATATTTTACTAGCTACCTCCTAACACTCAACAAGGATATTCTATATTTAACAAAAAAAAAAATCATATTGTACAAATTTTTTTTTTTAAAATTTATCCACAATACAATTACACAGCACATACTTACCTATATATACTCACAATAGAACGTATCTACGTATATATACATACATATGTATGTAGAAAAATGAAATTCTATAAATATCCTTAAGCAAAATATAATTTATTCAATTTTATTGAAAATACAAGAATCCTTTACTTATATACAATTCCCTACTACTCATAACTAACCAACAAAACCATTTATTGAGTTTATGAAAGGATATTATAATAAATATTAAAAAAAAAATATAAAAAATTTCGGCCTTTTCTGTGTATAAGGATTGAAAATTCATAACGAATATAATTTTCTCACCTGTTTTATTAGTTATTATTACACACTTATTATTCTTCTCTTCATCATCATCACAGGTATCCTTTTTAAATTCTTCTTCTTCTTCTTCATTTCTCTTTTATTTAAATGAATTTTAGATTTCACAACAATCTTTCATTAATTTTCATTCTCCATCTCTCACTTATACAATTATTTTATGAATAAAGTATTATAATCAATAGAAAATAGCTGTAAGTATTTTTATCTCAAATAAAAAATAAAAAAAGAAGGATTCTTACAACAACTACTACATGTTCAACACAATTCAGGATTTTTTTTTGAAATTTTTTATTTTTTTCACTTTTCGAGTATAGTTTTTTTTTTTTTTTGTATTTTTCCTTCTAAGTTCCTAGAATTATTGCAGCAAAATGATATTTCTTTGAACAGAGAAAAAAAAAACTGTAAAAGATAAAAATCTGAATCTAAATTAAAAATGAATAAAATAAAAAAGTGTGGCTTTAGGTAATCAAACAAACACAAAAACAAAAAGTGAAAGAAAAAAATCGAGAAGAGGAATTTATTATTTTATCCTTTTTTTTTTTTTTTTTTTTTTGCGGTTTTATTTATTTTTTTTAATTTATCAAATTATTCAAATTTAGATTTTATTTCTTTTTATTTCTTTGAATTTAGAAAAATAAAATAAAACGAGAAAGAAAACAGTAGTTAGTATTTCATCATCATCATCGTCATCAATGTATTATCCTGACAGGAACCAAATATAGAAAAGAAAAAAAAAACCATGTCAACAAGCAGACATACAAGTTGAGGAGTATGACAACCATGAAAATCAAAACGGCGATTATACATTATTTCAAAAAAAGAAAAAAAAAAAAAAAGCCATGTAATTAAAGCAGGTTGTTGGCATTTTCACAAAAAACAACAAAACTATGAGAAAAAAGAAAAAGCACCTAGCTACATATCCTACATAACAGTTTTTTCTATATTATATATACAACATTTGCTTTTTCATGAAATGTGTATTTTAATATTGTAAATGAACAAGGATCTAGAATTCTAGATTATATTCCAGCTTGTGGGCGGCTTTAATTTACTGGAGGGAGGAAGATGGTAATATAGAATGTAACGAACCAGCAATATCTCAACTGAGTGGTGGTGGATACACGAACGGTCGTCATAAAAAGAAGTCAACAAGCGAATTATCATGAGTTCATCATCATCATCATCATGATTATCATTCCACATTATATTATCATCGTTACCGTTATCATTCATGAATTTTCTTACAAGCAAATTTCCAGAAAATATAATAATTTTTTTTTTTTGTTTTTGTTTCTTACTTTTTTTTATCATATTTATATCCTATTTTATTATTACAAGTTTTTCTTGTCCTTTTGTTCCTACATCCTATGTATTTTTTTTATTTTTCCTCATTTTTATTTTTTCTTTTGGTTTTTCAGGTTTTTACAAGTTGACTTAATCAGGTCGTGGTTTCCTTAGTTATCTTTATATTTTAGAATTAGAAAAACATATGAAATATTCAATGTGCTCTATTTTTTCTGTAACATATACAATAATCTTCCTTTAGAGTACGTATATCTGCACATATTTACAATACATACGTCTGTATATGTGTATTTTAATACACATTATGTATATCAAACAAAAATATGATTTTGTGTGTAATTTTTTTTTTCCATAATAAGTATTTGTTTCATATATTGTCCGAGCAAAGGGGATGATAAAATGGTGGTGTAGGGTGGTTGGCTTTTATTTAGATATGTAGTTGGTTTGTTGGTGTGTGGTATAACCCGCTTTTTTTTTTTTTTTTTATAGCATGACTGCAAATTTATGCATAAAATGTATTCCAAGCGTATAATTGTGTATAATTTCCTGCATTTTATAACATAAATAAGGATAATACATACCCCATTCGCAAACCATAACATTTGAATTTGAGAATTATTTTTTTTCTCGTTTTTGTTTTTTTCTAGTAGAACAGTAGCAACAATTCATAACTAAAATTGGTATTCGTTTGAATTTTTGCAGATAGAAAAGCTCATTGATTTCATAAGAATTATGTTTTTTTTTTTTTTTTTTTTTTTTTTGTATTCCTTGAAAAATAAAAACAACAGAAGGAACAAAAACGAATTCATGGAATGGGTGTCTGAAAGAATTTTTTCTACTTGTTTTTTAGTAAAATTGCTCTCTCTTTCTTTCTATATGTAGGCTCTGAGCCTTCTGCAACAAAACTCTCCAGATGAAGGTTTTTCAGTCGATAGCGACACTTTTCAGTTTTTGATTTTCAGGATTAATTTTGCATCCTTAATCATAAACTAATCTCTACATCTTCCTCGGAAATTTTACTACAATATAAAACTACTTTTTCCAAAAAACCTTCAGATACCTTTTATCACCCTTCGACTATACGATCAAGAAAAGACATGATCTACAGCAAGTTAATTTCAAGCCGAACTACAAAATTTTGATACCAATCCAAACTTCAACTATTTCTACGATTTTTCCAGCCATTTAACAAGGACTCATACAGTCAAACAAATAAAATAACTCTTAAAGGCATTTACACACAATTGACACAACTTTTGTAGTTATTCCAAAAAAACAAAAAAAAAAAACAAAAAAACCACGTACATTTAATGTTAGGGAATTTAAATTGCTGTTAACATTATTTTGTGGTTTTAAATAAGAATGGCGCGTCACTACAAAATTTAGTATAAAAGATTTTATGAATGAAAAAAAATATATATATATTCCAGAAAAAGGGCAAAATATTATAATTGAATTCTTTTAAATACGTTTTATACATACAAAAAGTACCCTAACATCCTTTTTTTTAAGACTTGAAAAGAACTTCAGTATAGTAACAATTCAAAACAAGGATAGTAAGTGAACAAGAACATTAAGAGGAAATATTGTATGTATATGTTATAGAATGAGAAAAGGATGTGTTCATATTACGAAAAATGTATCATGATAAAGTTTTCTTCTTTTACATTTATTTTTGTGTGTGTGTGTGTGTGTGTTAAAAAGCTATTTTAGTTTCATTTCGTATTGTAATACTTTTAACAAGGATAATCATCGTCATCATCATCATCATTATCATCAAGTACTCAAGAAAAATTGTTATGCGGTATCACACAACAACAACAACAACAACAATAACAAAATTTCACAAGAAGGCTTGTTTGGTGGTATAATTTTAAAGCTCAATAGGTGGTTACCACATTAACTAGCTAATACTTTAATGAATACTATAATATACTATACGCTATATATACTCTATTCAAAAATGCCATTTTATAGTTACATAGAAATGTTATTTGTATACGTTTATATCCTTATATAACTATATTTTTAATACTCTCTCATCAACTTTATGTATATATACTTAAAAAACTTAATGAACCAATACATCATTTGCATTCTGCTCATTTACTGCATGCTCGTTAAAAAAAAAAAAAAAATTTTAAATGTAAGGAAAATTGTTAAAATAAAAATAAATGTATTTTTTTTTTTTTTGTTTTCCTCTGAAAAAAAAAAAAACGGAAAATTTTTATTCTTTACATTAATTTTTTTTTTTTTCTGTATTCGTTCCTTTTTTTTTTTTTTTTTTTTTTATTCCTGTTCCTGTTGTTATTTAGAATTAGAGTAGCAACCAAGTGTAATGAAACGATAAATTTAAATTTACTAACTATTTTCTCTCATTTTATAGTATATACACAGATACACACAACAATAATCAATTTAATAGGAAAAGATTAAAACTTTAAAACACAATGAAAAAAAATAAAAATAAAATAAAAAATAAAACAAAACAACTCATGAGAAAGGAGAAAAAAAAAAAAAATTTATGAGTAGCACTTTTAATCAACTGAAAATGCTTCAAACCTAACTTAACCGCCATAAAAATGAATTTAAAAAAATTAAAAAAATAAAAAATACAGCAAAAACAAAATATAAAAAAAGGATCACATAAAAACAACAACAACAACAAAAAAATAACTATAGTTATATTATAGTTATTACTTTTTGTCCTTGTATTTTATAACAATTTTCTAGGCTCTATATATATGTATATAATAAAATACATTTTATATCCTAGTAGGGTCAAATACACACATACTACTTCATATATGTATTTACATTATTTTTTTCAAAGTTTTCTTTCTCTTTTTTTGTAACTTAACAGGAATTAAAGGATTATGTCGTATTCAAACCATTATTTTGACTTAACATTATTTAGTTTTCTAAAAAAAAAAAAAAAAAAAAAAAAATATATTCATTTTTATCGTTTCGTCCTTTCTAATTTTCTTTTCTTCATATAAATGTATAATTTTTTTTTTTTTGTTTTCCATTTTCTTTTTATTGTCCTTTTTTTTCTTTCTGTGCTATACAACAAAACTATATTATAAAGGATTTTTGGAAAATTTCAGATTCAGTAAAGAAAATAAAAAATCAAATTGAAAAGGAGAAGAAGAAGCAAAAAAAAAACTCAAAAGAAGAAAATAAAAGTTCAATTGAATTAAGGACATCGAAATGGCGATCAATGACATCCAGACGACCGAATATGTATTATGTAGGTATATGTACTTCACAAGAGGAAAAGAGAAACAGAATAATAAAAGTTGTAGGGAAATAAAATAAAATTCTTTTTTTTTTTTTGTAATACACAAAAAAAAAAAAAAAAGGAGTTGAAAAAGTATAAGAACAAAAACCATAGAGAAAAAAAAAAAAAGCTAAAAAGAAATTTCAAAAAGTTGGAAAAGTGTCATATCCAACAATGACAAATTATAAAGTATAAAAGGGTAATATTAGAAAAAAAAACGAATACATATTTTGAGTTTCTTTTTGTTATTACACAAGTTTGTTCTTTGAGGGCAAAAATAAAACCAAAAATATTGAATAAAACTAACGTAATTCATATGAGAGAAAACTAAAAAAAAAAAAAACCCACTCGTACTGAAAATTTTTTTTATAAAAAAGTAGCATCAAAGTACTTGAACTTAATAAAACTCATTGATCTTTAATGCAAAAAAAAAGGTCCTGTATAGGTTAAATAAATTATTATTATTATTTTTTTCAATGTAAAAGAGTACGTATGAAATGTTAGGTACACCAATTTTATGCGGTTTTTTTTTTTTTTGAAAAAGAAAAAAAACAAAAATGAAAATGAGATTTTCAATTACAGAAATCTGTTTTTTTTTTCTTATTTGTGTATATAATTGAGTGTGTATGTGTGTGTATATATAAAAGCAGAGAAATGAAAAAAAGAAATAAAATTACAAAAAAAGCCAGAAATTTTCAAGTAAACTTTGGATCCCTTTTTATTTTAATTTTTTTTTCTTCTTTTGTTATGAAAGTTATATAAACCATATAATAAAATAAGATTTTTTTTTTTTTTTTTTGAAATGTGTTTTGAAACAGGACAATGCGTATAACAAATGAATAAGATGTTGTTTTTTTTCCCCCAAGAAAAATCATGTTACGTAATAAATAAGTAAAGTGTCCCACATTAAAAAAATAAAAAAAAATGTAATGAAACCAATAAAAAGCATATTTTAAATATATTGTAAAAAAAAAAAAAAGAATTTTCAAACGTGTCCAATTTTTTTTTTCAGATTCCAAGCTTTTAAGCCGTCCAATAATTATGTGTTTTGAATATTAATTTGAAATTTAACCAATTCTTTTAGAAATGATTCCCATCTTTTGGCGTGTTTTGGATCACGTTTCAGGATTAAATCTAATGAATTAGATAATCGTTTACACAAAACCATTATATTACCCACATTCTAGTTAGAAGTGTTACTCACAGGTTATATGTTAACTTTTTATGGTAGCCTAAATTCATTTCTTCATCGATGCAAATTGGAATCACAAGTTTTCGTTTGATCGAAAAGTGAACTTTGCCAATGTGAAATAACCCATTTTTAAACTTAAAAAACTATATTCATATACGAGTATTAAATTCAATTCATAATATGGTTTTTTTCTGTTGGGACTTTTCAAACAAAAAATTTGATATTTTTCAAGAAGTTTGTCTTAAAACTTGTGTAAGACTTTAATTCATAATTTTTTTCAAAACCCATTTATTTTATAATATTTAACTAAGCATAAATATCTCAGAATGACCTATGACCTCTTTTACCATTGAATTGAATACTGATCATTAAAAGATTTTAAGTATGCATTTAAATATGTTACCTGTAGAAAACTGTTAAGGATTTCATTTTTGCCATGTTGTAAAAGATTTCAGGTATACAATACATAAACACACACACATATGTATGTACATATTAGCATAGTTCACCTGTACACTTCATCAATATCATTAATTAAATATTTAAAGTATAAAAAAATTTTCAATTTACTTTGAAAATTCCAACAAATAGAAATAAGAAAACACTTTATTGCTAAATTGTTCAAATGAAAATGTCAACAAATGTACATATGTACACTTACACATAAATACTGTACATTAGATACCATATAGCTAAAGTGCTTGATAGTGTTCCATTTTTTAAGGATGATCATATTACTTCAATTAAGTTCTTCCTACATACATACTACTTTTTTTTACTGACTTTTTAGAAATAGTAAATTAATGTTATCTTTTAGGGACTTCATGCAGGTATATGCACGTCTCATGTATGTACTATATTGAGAATGTATTACGTATTGTATTTCTGTGTATACATGTACGAATACTTCAGCATTTAGTATCACTACAGTTATTTTTTGTTCACATTAATATTATACAAAGTGCAATTAATTTTATAATTTCAATTTTTAAAATAATTAATATATGTATAGCATCTTTTCATATAATTGCATCATCATCATCATTATCACCGTTATCATCATCATATTTCATAAAATTTAAATTTTTCGTTTAAAATTATTTATTATGATAACCGAATGAATATAAATTTTATATATTTCACACAATTTCACACAATTTCACATAATTTCACACTATAGTTTTACATTTAATATATGTACATACATATGTATATAGTATCTGAGAATATAACAACAACAAAACTAATTTTAAAAAAATTCTTAAAACAAAAAAACAAAATAATTTCCAATATAAAATTCTATTAAAACACGCCACATTTCACACAACAAAAGAACTCTGAAAGCTGCTCTAAGGCTTTAAAAAGCTAGTGTATAATCGTCCAACAAGAAAGTACAGTTACACATACAATATATTGTTTTTTTTTTTTTAAATTGTTTTATTTTAAAATACATGACTGGAAGAGAAAGATTTCACATCATCATTATAGAACAACAAAAAAAAAGTGGAACAAAAACAAAAATAAAATATTTTATATAGCTTAGTTAAGTCACTATCAATTAAAATTACCTGAGCGAAAATAATCCTTGTAAAAATACACATAAAATCATTTTCGTTTTTATTTTTTTTCTATTTTTTATTTTTTTTTTTTTTCAAAGAAATAAAAAAGTGAAAATCGATTAAAAGCTCACTCAATATTTTTTTTATAAAAAAAAAAAATAAAATAAACAAGTTTAAATGAATTTTAAAAAGGGTTAAGTACTATGACAATCAGGATGCAGTTATGCAAACAATTATTATTCTACGTATATATAGTACAACAAGTACAAACACTATATGTACACTCTTCAAGAAAATAAACATACAAACATGAAAAAAAAAAATATGTATGTATATAGAAACAAACACATACACAAAAAACAAAATCATTAGATATTCTTCAGTAAAAAAATTGTAACTCATCAACAAAAATAATAAAGAAAAAGGACAAAGAAGAGCAAAAAAAAAAAAAAAATGAAAATAAACTAGTTACATACATATTTTCTCCAGGGATGGCAGGACAAAAGAGAATAAAAATAATAAATAAACAACCAAAGGAAAAAAAAGGAAAAGAGAAAAAAAAAACTTAATAATAAAATAAAAAAATTTTTTTTTCTATATAAAGCGAGAAAAAGGACATAAACTCACCATGAACATATACATACACACACTCATACAAAGAACGATCGAATAATATAACAACAACAAGAAGAAGAAAATCTTTTTATCTAACAATTGCTTGTGAATTGTAATTTAATTGTCCATGCAAAGTGTGTGAAATTTGCCATGAAAATGAATAACAGAAACATTTTCACTTTCTACTTTTTTTTCTCTCTATATTTTCCTTTTTTTTTTTTTTTTTTTTTATAGAAATAACAAGTTATTTGTTTTTTTTTTTTATTTTTTTTTATTTTTACACGCATTAAGTTTAAGTAAATTGCAATTTACAATGAAAAATAAAAAAAAACCAACCCACCACCCCCTGTTTATATTAATTTTAATAAATTGTCTGTGTTTGTTATTTTGAAATAAATAAAAAAAAAATAAATAAAAATTTAACGTTCAAAACATTAATTGAGAGACTGTTTACATAAATTTTATAAATATTTTGAAAAAAAAAAAATGAAACAAAATTAATAAATTTATGAGATCCTTTGAACTTTTGTACAAAGATGTGTTTCTTGATGGGTGTGTGTATCAGTGTACTCAAAATTTATTACAGATATTTTAGAACTGAAAAAAAAATAAATAAAAAAAATAATGTTTGTTTGTTTTTCATTAATGTTCACGAGGTAATTTCTCGTGGGAAAAAAAACTATGTCCTTATCGAAGGTGTAACGGATACTTTAAAACTCGTATTTAACAGAATAAAATGAATTTGAAAAAAAATCCTGACTTTTAAGTGGTTTAGCTTTATTTGAATTGATTTTTTTATTTTTAAAATCCTGTAAAAAAAAAATTGTAAGATAAAAAAAAATTTCTAGGCGTTTAGAGCAATAAATTCAAAACTTATCTAGGCTTCTTCCTCATTAAAAAAAAAATACATAAGAAACCAAAAAAAAAAAGAACCCAACAATTTTTGAGTCAAAACATATTTTACTGTAATTAAGTATTTCATCCTTTTTGTTAAAAAAACTCGAGCAACTCAGGTTTACCGCATAGAACAAATTTTCAGAATATCCTTATAAATTGTACTGTCCATATATTTTTATGGCGGTTAAAAAAGTAATTTACTGTTAAAAACTCTAAGGAAAAATTTCGAACTAATTATAAAGGATCCTCTTGGGATTGAAAAAAAATACCTAAGAAACAAAAAAAAATATTTCGTTCTTCTTGAAATTCTATAGAGTCCTTCATTGAGGACATTGTAAACCTTTGACAACCGATTTCGAGTGTTAAATGACACTTTTTCGATTAAATAGTTCCATAATCGACAGTCTATAGCATTTTTTTAACTCCCGAAAATTAATGTTGGTGTCGTCGAATTTTAATTCTTCTAAAACAAGGAAAGTAGCTGAATATAAATAGTTAACTATTTAATTTTTGTACCTAGAAAATTTTTATTTAATAGTTGATTTATGATTGAAATTGAAAAAGAAAAGACAGATCTACAGTAGACTCACTGAAACTAGGGTCTTATTATGATAACTGGAGACCCTACTTTCCATTGAAAAAATCCTCAATTTTTAACAAGTAAATTCCGTGCTTATAGTTAAATACTAACACAACAAACATTTTTGATTATATGTGTACTAAATCTTATTTTTAAAAAAATAAAAAATGAACATTTTAGCTATTAAAAAATTAAATATACATTTTATGTTCATAATCAGGTTTCATGTGATATTTAATTTTATTTTTTTCCATTAAAAAAAAGAAAAAAATATCATCATAGTAAAATTATTATTTAAATTTAATGACGTAGTTTAACCTAATTTATTACTTATAATTCAACACACACTTCTTCTCCCACCCCACTTTCTACTGCTACCTTTTTTTTTTTTTGCTACTAAATTGAAAGATATTTTAATTTGAATCTTTTTTTTTATGATTACACAAATTTACATACATTTGTCATATTTTTTTAAACTCACTCATGTTTTTTTTTTAAAGAAGATTTTACATATAAAATTTGCATTTATTATTTTAAATTTTCGTTTTTTGTATTTTTTTTTTTTTTAGTCATTTCTGTCTGCGACTACATATTACGGTAAATGGTCCCTAATTAACCTTATATCATAGTATAACATTTATGAGTGCTTGAAAGAAGAAAAAAAAATAGATATTTCATATGTGAAAGGGTTACTGTTTGTTTTTTTTTTTTTCTGTTATTTTTTGTAAATTTGAAAATTTTTTAACCATAATATCGCATATAAATGATACCTACATGAAAAATAATTTTTTTGCATATTTATATCAAAAATAAAGAAGGAAAAAAATCATAATTAATATATTTTTTTTTTTTATGATATGACAGTCATTTTATGATATCACGATGTTCAACGTTACACCAAAAATACATATGTACATACACACATATCTCCCCTTTTTTTTTAGTTTTTTTTTTTTTAGATAAAATTATACTCAATTCATATTCATTACGTTTATTTAATAATAAATCAGCATTTTCTACACGCACATACATATTCATCCACCCACCCATTGCGGTTGTCTTTTAGTGTATGCAAAGTAATAAAACATTATTTGAAAATTTAGTTTAAATAGAAAATATTTAAATTATAGCTTAATTTTTAATTCATTTTTTTTTTTTTTTGCTTACTATAAAACGAATAATATGATAAATTTAATATACAAATTTTCTCACACCTACACACATGCAATTTTTTTATTATTAAAAAAAAAAAAAAAAAAAAGGATACAAATAAAAAAAAAAATAATGGCTTCCTTTTTTTCTCATTTTTAATGTAATGGCATAAAATATACACAATAAAATTTATTTTAAAAATGAAAAAAAAAAAAAAAAAAAAAAAAAATCATCAAAATGCAGGTTGCAAAATTCAAAATTCAAAAAAAAAAACAAACAAAAAAATGAATTTGAAAAAAGCGAAAACGGAAAAAAAAACCGTAATAATTTTATGCAAATTGCGTGCAATTCATAAAACCAGCCAAAAAAAAAAAAAATGTATAATGTTTTTTTTTTTTTGTGGATGCGCATGTTAAAAAAAAATTTCGAATTCAAAAATCATTTTAATTTAACATTTAAATTATATACATTTACACAAACGGAATTTATACATTGTGATAGAGGACGTTTGAATATAGTTTTATTTGAAAATAAAAAATAAACAAAAAAAAAAAGGAAAACTAACTAAAAAATAAAAAAGCACATTCACTAAAAGAAAATCATGTTCCACAAGACAATTTTTAAAATGTTTCAATTTTTCTAATTTACAAAAATGCAATTTAGCAAAAAGAAAATATGTAAACGAAAATAAAAAAGTCGTTTCGTAAATTGAGCATTCGATTTTGAAAACGAAACCAAAATAAAAATAAATTAAAAATGAGGAAAAAAAAGTCTAAAAGTGTGACTGGAAGGTTGTAAGGTCGTGTGATAGGTTAGTTTGTTATATGAAAATTAAAAAAAAAAAATAAAATAAAAAAAAAAATAAATAAAAATATATATACATATGTATATTTAAGAAGCCTTTTGAAGGAAAAACTCATGTTTCTGAGGACCTGTAAGACAGTATATTTTGTATTAATGAAGAAAAAAACAAGAGGCCTCCTTCTCAAATTTGAACTTTAAAAAAAAAAACAGTCAAACAAGGAATATTTAGTTTTCACTAACTTACAACCTTCTAAGATTTTATTTTAGTCTCATGAGAAGAGAAAATCCTTAAGAAAAAAATTTATGAAGATATAATTTTTAACTCTAGACGTCTAGACAGGGAGTTTTTTGATTGACATACGACAAAGTACAGAGAAATTTATCAAATTCATCAAGTTAATGAAGCTTAAAGTTGGACCTGTACAAAAGTTTTTTTTTTTTTTCAAAAATTTTCACAAAATGTAACTCAAGGACTAAAATTTTATCATCTACATATCTCATATCGTATGATTATTCCATTTTATATATGAAATACATCCTCTGTTCAGACAATTTTTCTGTGGAATTTAATGCAAAAGTTTGAAGGTAAATGTATAATAAAGTTCTAAAAAAATCGCATGGACATGTTCTGTAGAAATTCTTTAAATATTTTCTATTGACATAGACAGGATTCTCGTAAGAAAAGCTATAAACAATTGTGGTACAATACAAACATCCTTAGAAAAAGATTAGATTGTTTTGCTTGTTTTAAGTTAATTGACCAAAATCCAGACCTATACGAAGGACAGAGAATGAATAAAAGTCCTTTATTGGTTACTCTAGGAATATAAATACTACATACTTTGATATAGAGAATGCAATATCTGTTAGTATTCAGTTATTGCGAAGTAGGTCCTTTAGAAGGTAAATTATGAAGCCTTTTGGAATGTGAAAATGTTCACTTTTTTTTTTAAATATTAAAAGCTTCTAGTGCTACAAAATTCAATAACTTTGAATGTAGAATCCAAGTTAATCCTTTAGAATTTTCTAAAACGTATCCCACCCTTTTCTCCACTTTCACAATATAAAACAAACTTAAAACTACCCTGTTTAAAAAAAAAAAAATGGGTGCACACAAAACTATAATTATTATCAAAAATAATTTTATGTTAAAAAAACACACAAAAATCCTATAAAAAAATTTTTGATTTACTTCTTCTTCTTCTTTTTTCACGCGTTTAATTATTCACGACGAAAAAAAAAATGTTATCATTACGTTTTTTTTTTTTTAAACTTATTTTAAAAAAGTGATTTTAAGTTTGACTTTAGCTTTGAATTGTTTTAATGACTTGAAGATTTGATGCACACACACACACACACACACTCACATAAAATTTTCAATTTCCATTTATTTTTTTTTTTTTCTTTATGAAAAGAAAAATCTTGAAAAGAAATTTTCTTTAACATTTTTTTTTTATTTTTCTTTGGGAAATTTCTTTACAAAATGCTAACATTTTACTTTTACGGAAGTTTATGAATATATTAAAAAATAATTTATATTATGTAAGTATATGTAAAATGTTTTGTATGTGTGTGTATATATGTTGTATATATTTTGTACGTGTACTTTTATTTAAAAAAAAAAAAAAAAAAAAAAAAAAATTGAAGAATGTTTAAGGAAAATGAGCTTTTCATAATATTTTATTTTGTCTGTTTTCTATTTTCTTCTTCTTATTTCCCAGATATAAATTTTTCTTTTTATGAAAAAAAAAAAAAAAAAACCCCAAAAAAACAAGAATGAAAAGTTTTTTTTATACAAGTTTAATTTTTGTGATATTTAGAAAATAATTTAATAATTGAAAAGAAAAGTTTTTAAATCTGGTTTGGCAGTTAATTTTTTTATTTATTTATTTTTTATTTTTCTTTTTCTGTCAGTTTTTCTTTTCTGTGTTGTTTGTTTCTTTGTTTTTTTATTTTTGTTTTTTTTTTTAAGTGCAATTTTCTCTATATGCATTTTGTTTATAATTTTTAATCAAAATGGAAAAATATTTTTTAAGTAAATATGTAAATACATAAGTTTTCTATTTATTTATTTTGTGTTTTTTGTTTGTTTTTGTTTTTATTTTTTGAAGAAAAAAAAAATATATATGGTTATTATTTGTGAAACAATAAACTGAAAAATATGATTTTTTTTGAAGTTTTACGTAAACATTATGAAACAAAAAAAAAACCTATGACAATGTTTTTTTTTTTTATTAAATAAATAATTATTGAATTAAAAATTTAAAATGTTTAATATTTTTGTTTTAATGGAAAATTTTCAAATTTATAGATAAATATTTTGAAAATATGTATTTTAATTTATGAAGAAAAAAAAAAGTAGCTGTAGACTTAACAGACTGTGACTAACACAAATTAAAAAAAAAAAAAATAATAATGAACAAATATTGAAATTGAAGTTGAGGAAAAAAAAAATAAAACAAAACAATCTTTTGGAAAAAAAAGTAAAGGCTATTTAGGTAATATAGCTCCTAGAATGTTTTCGACATTTATTTTCTGCCTTCTGTAATTTTTTAGCTCCTTCCACCAAATTACAGGAGAAACTTTGAAGTTTTTTTTTTTTCAAATGCTCTTATACAAGCAGCTATGTATTTCAAATGCATGAAGATCTCTAAAGTTCTATATAAAAAAATCTCACCCAAAATTTCAATCAGAAATTCGATTTGTCTAGAAAGTTTTTAGAACTGACCCTCGTATTTATTTATTCTGTGTAAAACCTAATCGATTTTACCTATTCACTCAACTTACAAACTTAATCTTATACTTTTAATTATAACAATTCGGATTCATGTAAATGGACAAATAAAAAAAAGAAAGGGGGGGGGGGGGGTTTATGGAAGAAAACGAAAAAATAAGTTTTAATGGATTTCATTTTTTTTTTTTTAGTTTTGATTTATATACGAGTATGTACGTCAGAATGATGTATTAAATTTTACTCATACAATATAGGTGCTTGTTCCTTGATTATTAATTGTATGTACTACAGAAAGCTCTTTTCTAATCAAAAATAAACCTAAAATCACATGATAGAATTTTGATAGCGTAACACACTTTCAACTACTGAAAAATTTAAAAGCTTTCATAATACACCCTAAAAAAAAAAATTCTGAATGAATATTCATGCATTTATTGTCGCGCTTTATTTTCAAGGTTCTTTGAATTACTTTGAATTTTCAAACATACCCTTGTTTGACTTTCCCATCCTATGCAGTCACCAAATAGGGAGTTTTTCAAAGTAAAGCTTTGAATCACAATGAAAGCAGTTTAATTTTGATTTTTTGAACTTCTTCTGAACAAACAGGAATAAAAGCAAAAAAAATGTTATTATAAAATTCCATGGAGTTTTCTCTCATTTTTTTTTTCAACAAAAAAAAAATGCAATATCCTGAACTAAAAATTAAAAACATAAATTAAAATCAATATTTAGATGCTACCATATCCTTGGTATACTTTATAACGCAGCAGCATAACACAGCTAATAAAAAGGACTCATAACTGTTGATTTAAAAAAAATACCGAATATAACGTGATAACACACATACGTGTGATTAAAAAAGGTACAAAAAAAAAAAGGAACAAATGTCAAACTTATCATCGTATCATTTACATAGTATTTTGTTTTTATGATATACGTGAAAAACTGTCATTTTATGGAATATATCCTTGTTGTGACAACATTCAATGTTTTTCCTTTTTTTTTTTCGTTACACTGATTTTATTTTAAAAGTACTCTACCAATCCTTCTCCTTCAGGATCAAACTCTCAATATCTAATTTTTGTCACTTTTTTCATTCAACCTGTTTTAGAAAATTTTTTTATTTCTTTTCTAGAAATCCCAGGATTATTCGTGGAATTTTAAAAAAAAAAAATATGTTTTTATTTTCAAATTTCCTTTTCTTTCTCACACCTTTTTTTTTTATTTTTTCTAAAATTTATCTTTGTCCTAATTAACTTAAACCAAAAAAAAAAAATTTGGTTTTTTGTATAATTTTAATTTATTCTTCATAATTTTCATATTTTGAGAATTTATTTATTTTCTTTAAAAAAGACAACAGCAACAACACGCAAAAACATATGTTAAACAAATTTTTCTCTTATTTTTAAAATTATATTTATTTACGCAAAAAAGAAAAAAGAAAAAAAAAACAGACTGATTCTCAAAGGATTTCCCATATTTGTTGTCTCTTTGTTTAATCTGTTTTTTTTGTTTTTTCGATGGTTTTTTTTTTTATCCTTCTTTACAAAAATTAAATAATTTATTTTTATAAATAAAATAAAATCCCAAATCAACAACAACAAATTTTTGTTATTTTTATTTTATTTAACAAATAAATCTAAAAATTAAAAAATTATTTAAACAAAATATGAAAAAAAAAAAACATACACACAAACACACACACACACAAACAAATATTTTATGAAAATTATAAATTTTCAAATTAAATTTTTTCATATAGATTTAAAAAACAAAAAAAACAAGTCGAACAAAAAATAAAAATGAAACATTAGCAGAAAAATATGAAGAAAAATAAAAAAAAGTGCTAATCAGAGTACATTAATTCTAATTATACACATATACAAACAGCGACAACAACAATAAGAAAATGAGGGCAAAAACAAAAAAAAAAATAAAATAAAATAAATTGTGGAAAAATTCCCAAGCAAACAGACTAGAGGGAATACAAAATTTAAAAAAAATAAAAACAAAAAAACAAAAAAACAAAATTAAGATACGTACCATATTTTAACTGAAATATTATACAAATTGTACAACATACGAAAATTATAAATGTATTTAAAGGAAGCAGCATGTAAAATTTATAAAATACCTACATACATATATCTATGACAAAAAAATTAAAAAAAATAAAGGAGCACACACTTCCAAAACAAAATAAAAAGCAACATATTTTTCCTTTTTTTTTTTTTTTTAAATTCAAATTAACTTTCTCATAGTCTCAAAAGGGAATATCCTTCTGGTTGAAGATATATGTATTTAACACAAAAATAAGCCTCATAAAAATGGGGAGGGGAGAAGAAAAAAAAAATTTCTCCTTTTTACAAAAAAAAAAAGTTTAAAAAAAACCCAACAAAAAAAATTAATATTTTAAGGACAATAATTTTTATCATCATATAAAATTCCTTCTTTTTTTTTATTTTTTTTTATTTTTTTCTTTCCACATCTTATGAATAATTTTTTATTTAGTAAACTTGAAACAGAGACAACTCTTATTTTTCTTGTTATTTTTGCTGTTGCTGTTTTAAATATTACATAAATTTGCCAAACCATCCGAGCCGCCAAAAACCATACACATACATATGTACGTACTACATAAGTGCATATATGTATGTGAATTTGTAGTCCATATGTTATGTGAATGAGGTTTTTCTTTTTATTCTGTAAGAAAAAGTAAGAGATAAAAAGGACACGAAAAATAAAACTAGTGGGTAATTAAATAAAAGAGGAAAAAAAAAAAAAAGCAACACACACACACACATATACACAACGTTATGAGGAAGTCAGTATATATATTTCCAATTAGTCACGATTTTTATATAATATATTTATTGTCATTGTAAAACAATCTTTATAACACACACACAAACCACAAACATTATAATATCTAAAGAGAAAGAAAAAAAAAGGACATAGAAAAATAAAAGAAAAAAAAGGACATACCAAATATAAAAAAAAAAACAAGGATGAAAAACAAGCTCACAAATAATAATTTCTAATTACACAGTTTTTTTTGCACATTGGGAGAAGAAAATAATAGATTTTAGTATTCAAGTACTTTGCTATGGTATAGTTACTTTAATGCCCAGTTTCACAGTGGAAGTTTAAACTTGGCAGAAGGGTTAAACTTATGTTTAAAATATTAATGAGTTTTACAGTATGGATTTAAACTTTAGGTAGGGTTTAACTACTGACAAAAGTTAAACTTTCAAATTGTACTAGTTAAACTCTAGGTAAGATTTAAATTAAGTGAAAAAAAAAAGTCAATATTCTGTTCACAATCCTGCATTTTATTTACAATAGTCCTTTAAACTCAGTTCAGTTAAACTGATATTTAAATTAAACTGTGAAACTGAATGGTTTAACAAAATTCGGGTTTAAACTGCCACTATGAAACTGGGCATAAATGTATGCAAAATAATCAAGTATGTAGTTACGTCAAAAAAATAAAGAAAACAAAAAAAACTGCTGTTTTATCACTTTCATATATCGTGAGTTATTAAAATGGAATAAAAGGACATAAATTAGTTATTATATGCTGTGTTCTCTTTTTCATAAACTTTTTTGTTTTTTTCCAGTTAAACTTTAACACTAAAGAAATTCATTAAGCACACACAAGAATACATTATTTATTAAAAAAAAAAATAAGAAAGAAAAACAACGCGATATATCGCTTTATTATGTTTCAAAAATAAAAAAATAAAAAAAGGATATATGTTATTACCGTTATTTTATTATAAAAAAAATTTATGTGTAATTCGTGCATGTTTTAAACAAACACATTATAAATATTCACTTTTTTATTCAACACACACACACACGCATACAAAAAAAAAATAAGAGGAAAAAAGAGAACAAACAAGTGAATTTGCCTTACTTGCGTTATACTGTACATACATACATATTTTATGATTTAATTGCTATTTTATAGGAAAACGTGCATTATTATAATATGTGTGACGGAGTCCTTTGCATTTAATTACCAGTAATTTATTTATTTATTTTTTTTTGTTTTAAATATATTCATCACCTTTTAATTTATATTTGAAGTGAAAAAAAAAAAAATATGATGGACTTATTGAAAATAAAAAGAAATAATAACCCAGTTGTGCCAAAAAGAATTGATTCCTTAGGAATGAATTCAGAATTCATTACGAAGTAAGCAATTGATTCTACTTCTGATTCCTGGTAATGCAGAAGAGAATCACTTTGTTTTGCGTACAATTTATTAGAATAAAAGAAATATAAAAAACATGATTAAGCATGTTAAAATTTTTTATTTTTTACGCAATTTTATTTGTTACGCGTACTTCAGTTCATTTGAAAATGTATGAATGAAAACAGGTGAGTTTTTAAAGAAAGTGTTTTTAAAATTCAAATCTAATTTTATTTCAAATAATTTTATTTTGAATGTTTTTTGAAAAAATTTGGATTTTATTCTTACTTTTTCTCTTAAAATTTCAGATTCATCAGGATTATTCGTCTAATCTCAATCATTTCTTGTTTTCAATGTCTTGTGCTCTGACGATGGAACAATGTGCTTTTAAATATAGTAAAACAAAATCTTATTCTTTATATTAAAAATGCATTTGGGGAATTCCATTTTGTAACGGGTGTGACATGCTGACTCTTAAATATTGAAAACTCGTAGAGCAATTGCACTCTGATTAAACTTAAATGTTCCTAATATGCCCTCTAGTGAAAGCAAACGACGGCTACGATAAAACAGAAAAATTCAAATATTCTTAATCAGAATCGTCACTTTAGTAGCGTAACGGGTGTGACGCTGAAGATTTTGAATTTCACGGATTTTCGTCTATTTCACTGAATATCATAAAATTTTCATATAAACAATTCCAAAAATTATTTTTAATTATATTGTAGAAACTTGAAAGAATCTTTTGGAAAAATTTGACGAGGAACAATGCAATACTTTTTTCATAATTAAAAAAAAGAAATGTAACGGGTGTGACATATTTTGTAACGGGTGTGACAGCGAAACGAATTTCTACTGATAAGTAGCAAACATTTTGTTTTTAATACTGTTCCTCATCGTGATATCGTAAATAATTTAAAACTAGATACACCAAAAATTGATATATACTTATCTCTACCAGCTTTATTAATATTAATTTTAAGGAAAAAAGTGGTCGATTTGCGTGGAATTCTCCATTTACATAATTTTATTTTTTCATTTAAAGAAAAGGACTGTTTTACTACATTTTAAAGAACAATGTTTCATCGTAAGAGGAACAAGACATTGACAACAAGAAATAGGTAGATTTTAATTCTTAATCAATTCAGAATTAATTTCTTGTATTCGATTCTGAATGCATTCTAAGTATTCAATTCAGAATGCATTCCAAGTAATCGATTCTGAATGCATTCCAAGTAATCGATTCAGAATGCATTCCAAGTAATCAATTCAGAATGCATTCTAGGTAATGCAGATGGGGATCAATTCATTACCGCCTATGACATGCCAATGTAAAAGTAACCAATTCTTTTGCCGTTTGGTAATCCAAAGTAGAATCAATTCGGAGTCCAAAGAATTCATTCTGAATGAATTCTGAATTAATTCTTGGGACAACTGGGAATTAATGCATACACACACATACAAAAACACAAACAAACAAAATTAATTATAATTTCATGCATGTCAATACATCTTGTAAATTAAATTCAATTACTCATTTCATTTTTATCAAAGAGCTATTATATATGTATGTAGAATGATTCAAAAAAAAAGAAAGAAAATATGAACAAAATATCCTTTTTATTTTTTCGGAACTAAATTTTTGTGTGGGAAATTTTTCAATATTTTAAAATTCGCAAAAAACGAAATTACATATAAAAAAAATGCCTGGTTAAAAATTTTCGAGTCCAAAATCAATGTTTCAATGATAACAAAAGACCAAGGATAAAAACAACAGCTATAACCTGAAATACGGTTCAGATTTTTAGAAAAATCATACTCGATTGGAAAACTGCTTTTTTGATTTTTTTTTTTTTTAATTTCAGGGTCACATTTGTTTTTGTTTTTATTTTTATAATAACTGAACTATGACCTCAGAATATATTTTTTTCCTCTTTATATTTCTCACATTTCAAGGATTTTCTATTTAAAAAAAAAAATAATTGAATTGAAGCGATCAACAAAAATAATATGTAATTTAAATTTAAAGTCAAAAATCATAAAACATAAAATTAATTGATTGTGTGTCAGCTGACATTTTAATTTACAAAAAAAAAAAAAAAAAAAATTTGCCAAAAAAAAAAAGATCAAAATTCAATGAACTTCACATTGTTACACACAATCCAATAGTTTTCAAGGTAAATCTGTTTGGCTTATCTCAAATTTTTTTTTCTAACATTGATTTTGAATTCAAATTCCCAAAAGCAAAAAAAAAAAAAACCCCCCAAAAACATGAAAAACTAGTCATAGAAAAAGTTGAAATAAGTATCTAAATCTAAAAGATAAAATGACGTAATTGAGCATTGGCCTTTCTTGACTAGTAATAATTTTAAAATTAAGAAGAAGAAAAAAAAAATAAGAAATTGTAAAATAACAGTAACCATGATTTAAATACTTAAGTTTTCTATAAAACATAAATAAAACAGGTTTTTTTTTCATTGATATCCTCATAATAAAATTCATCTATTTTAATCACTATACTTTACTCTGCTGCGAATGATGCTGTAAAGATATACAAAAGATACACACACTCATCGCTCTGGTCTGGCACTATGCTGATGCAGAAAAAAAGCTACTTATTTTTTTTTATTCTTTTATTTTTTTCAATCTTCTATACTTCATTTTAAATATCATTTCCTTATCATTTTATTATAAAGACAGCAACAACAACTGTTTTTTTTTTCTATCTTTACGAAATAATAATATTCAACACAACTAACATAATAGCACAATTTTAGCAACATGTTATAAAATAATATAATATATCAGGGATCCGGCGCCAAATTGCCTTAGTAGTTGCCTAATGCCGCCTTATTTTCTTCTTTTTCAAAGAAAAAAACTATAGGTATAATATGGTCGTCATAGACAAGAGACATCAACAGCAGTAACATATCAGAAAAATATCTTTTAGAAAAAAAAAGATGTAAGTATTGCATATGTATCTTTATATAATGTTTGAATTAAAATATATATAGTACATATGTATGGTGTAGTATCTACTATAATCAACTTCATTATAAATGTATATATTCCGCCTTAACATGTGTGATACCTTTTCTTATGAATATATATCTTTAAAATAGAATAAAGTAACGGCACACCATCAGAGGAATATCAGAGTATCTGAGCAAATATGTATGTATGTACATAAATACTACATATACGAATATAGCCATAGTATCTTTGCTTTTGCTTCAACTTCTTCTTCTTCTTCATCATCTTATTTAAATACTTGTTATAAAAGACATCATATAATATCTTTTAGTAAATATATATATTATTACATATGTACATATGTACATATTATAAACGAGTATCTATAAGATACATAACTATATATTTTTCGAAAAAAAAAAACTATGCAGATACATTTTAATATTACAGTCAGCAGATGTTTGTCAAGACCATACCAGATTTCTTCTACAACAACACTAAACATAGTCATCAGCCAGCCAGTCAGCCAGCTCTATAAGCAGACACTTTCTAAATAATTTTGATAAAGAAGAAGAAGAAGATGATGATGATGATGAAGAAAAACAAGTAGTACAGCAAGTTTGCCTTGACAATCAAAAAATATAAGCCGGACAGATTTATCATTATTATTATTATTATTGAACTTTTTAGAAAGTTTAAATACATACAAAAGATTTAACATATAAATAAAATATATTTAAAATTTATCTAGTAAAACAATGAAAGAACATTTTGAACAAATTTAAAAATAAAAATAAAAAAAAAAGGAGGAATAAGGATCACAAAGGAATAAAGAACAAAAAATAAATTTTTGAAAATTATCAATGTAATGTACTCATCAAATTTGATTGTAAATACTATTAAAGACAAGTTTTTAAATGAAAAATTTTATGCAATATCGGCAAAAAAAAATATATATATTTTATGATATAAAAAGATACAAAATATGATAAAATTTAATATGAATTTTTCAAATAAAATTTAAAATTTAACACTTTGTTGTTGTTAATAAGTAAAATTTCAATGGATACATTCTTTCAGCTGGCAGTGAGTGGATTACCAAAGACAAAATAATTTCTTTTTGATTAAAGAAATATGAAAAAGGTAAAAGAAAAGAACTTTCTTTCAAGTTTTGAGTTTTATATTTCAAAAAAAAAAAAAAAAAAAAAAAACATATTCAAAAAATATCCATAATTATGCTCACTATACACATTCTTTGTTGTTGTCAAGTCATGTCAACTGCTAAGTTCCAATAGTTTTTCTTTACACTTACCTATTTAATGTGAATTATGAACCACAAGTCGTCTAACAACTAAGTGTTATTATTTTATTCCAACAGACGCGTTTCCTTTGAGCAAAGATAAAATTGGCATATGAACAACACTGATTCAGTTGTTATTGACATAAACACGTTTTTCAAATTCAAGTACATAGGCTTTTAACGAAAGTTCCAATTCTGATAAGAGCTAAACAATTTTTCATGAAATTTTAAATTAAAGAGTTGTATTATTGAAAAAAAAAAAAAAAAAAAAACCTTAATTTTTTCTTTCGTAAAATGCTGAAAAATGATCAAAATTTTCGCTGATTTTCAATCCAAAATGTTGATAGAATTTCGAATACAAAAAGTTTGAAGGACGTACATATAGAAGCAGAAAGCCATTAAATTAGATTTTTTTTTTTTTTTTCAGAAATGTAATTTTGTTAAAGTTTTTAAAGGTTATTAAAATTTTTCGCTGAATTTTAGCTAAGTTTCGCTGAAATTTCATAATTTGTTTTCTATATATATTTCTTTGAGGAAAAAGAAAGTGGTAAGTGAAAACATGATAAGCTCATTGTTTTAACAGTAAAAGAAGCAAAAAATAATTTTTTTATTGGAAAAAAACTGACAATTTGATTACAATTCAAAAACTTGTTAATCTTGACACTCTGTGAAAGGACTTATCGATAAAATTTCATCAATTTTTCATTTCTATATTTTGGATTTAGGCTCTAGAAATATCGATTGAATTTTTTTTTTATCAGAATTCAAATTTTGTTTTTGTTTTAACGAACAATAACAGAACTCAAAACAAAGATTTATAAGATCCTTTTGAAAAATAAAAAAAAAATTCATCTAGCACACCAGTTAAAACTCATACATCCCTTCTACTGACAAGATTATAATATTATAAACTAATATTGAAAATTTTGAAAAACAATAACAATATACAAATATATGTATCTCTATTTTAATAATACATTTTATGCTATTAAATAGATAGATTCTTGAATACATTTATTGTTATTTAAATATTTGCATTAAAATAGTTACAATAATATACGAAAGTATATACTATACGAGTATACTTATAATAAGTTATAGAATATGAAAATAGTTGAAATATCGAAATTATATTTTAAATAGTTAAACAACTTACAAATGTACACACATACATATAAGTATATTTATAGGGGACATATTGACTGAGTATATTAAGAAATTACATACATATGTACATATATTGAATTGTAGTACATATAGTTACAATAGGCATACATACATTTATTCTTTAGATATTTATAAATATATGTATATTTTTTAAATAAAACTATAATGACAATTCAAATCTATACAATCAAATATATAACGTATACAAAATAATATAAATTTCTGTAATAAATATAACTGAAAGTGATATTTCAAAATGTTTACTGAAAATCAAATTTTAATAGTATAAATCAAAATTTCAAGAGCAAAATTTTATATGCAATTTAAAACTTATATGTATGTGTTTTTATTTATTTTTTTTTATTTATTTAAACACAAATATTCTTCTATCAAGTATCTGTTACAGGGTATTTTTGTGTTTCAAGTCCTCGTTAATAGAAATTTAGATTTTCAACACACTAACATAGAATACGGTGGAATATCAAAACGGCACTCATATGGTATTAATTGAAGTTTTGTGGAAGTTTTATCGTGAAACCACTACATCAATGATGAAATTACTTACAAGACATTTTGAGTGAGATCTAATTTTGACATAAGATATTTTTCAATGTGGTTTCATAGGGCGTCAATCCAAAAAAAAAAAAAAAAGTCATGAAAAAATATAAACAGAAAATAAACGAACATTATATAAGCATAAGCTTTCATATTATTCTGTCATACGTACACTTACAATTTTACGTGAATTGCGAACCATGTACGATACGATACTGGAAGATATGTAGACAAACTATAAATTTTCATATTATCACAAAAATAAATTCCTTTTTCCTTTAAAAATTAATTCAAAAGACATCACAAGATAACTATTTCAAAATTCATTTTAATGAGGTGAAGACTCATCCTGTACAGTTTTCCACTATACATCTTATTTATTATTCTATGTCGTCTATTGTGAAGTGATAACTAAACAATATAGAAACAGAAACATAGAAGTAAAAAGTAATTTTACTTTGAAGATATCGTAATTATTTTCACATCATAAATTTCAACTTGATGAATTTTTTCACCTATAAATTTACCTTAAAACGTAACGATTAGGAATTTCAATTCAATTAAGAACAAAAACTCATTTCAAATTCTTTAATTCAAAAGCTTTAAAAAAAAAAAATCAATTTTTCTCATAGTTTTTATTTTTTTAACAAACTCCCTGTTTAAAATGGCAAAAAAATGAAAGAAAAAAAAAAATGCAAAATAAAATCCATTTAAATTAAAAATGAGAAAAATTACAATATCAATGCAGATAATATTTTATACATTCATATATATACATTTTTGAATATCGATAGATTTTCTATGAAAATCACAACAACAACAAAAATATTCTTAGTATTTTTTAATATTTCGTGAAAAAAAAAAAAATACATTTGCAAAAAAAAAAAAAAATGAAAAATATACGAAAAACCATTTCTCACAGCTGTCATTACAACTTCGATTTTGATAGTTTGAAGTATGTAAAAGATTCTACATACATTTATTTTATTTTTTTTCACATGCTCGTGTGTGATTTTTTTTTCTTTCTTCCTTTTAACATGCATTATGTATGTATATTAAGAAAAGATACAATATCAAAAAATATTCAAAATATTTGACACGTTTTTGAATATTAAAAAAAAAAAAAAAAAAAAAAAAAACAATTCTGTATAGAAAACATCATAGATGTACATACATATGTATAATGTATGTGGAATAATATTTAGAACATTTTCATATTTTGAAAAGAAAAGCATTTTTATCGAAGAGAATATATAAATTTTTTTCTTTTATTTTCTTTCATTTTTCATCAATTTTTTGTTTTTTTTTTTTCTTCATTTTGTGTTTTGTGATTTAAATTTCAAAAATTTACATTTTTTTTTTATTTTAAATAATATTCGGTGTTATATTTTCATTTATTAAAATATTTTATGTTCATGTGTAGTGAGTTTTCTTTATGATATACAGGATGTTCTAGATTTATTTAAAAGAATGATTATAATAAATGTTGAATTGATTTTGGATGTAATTTTAAAAACACTAAAACCGTTAAAAATTATATCGATTTGAATACCTTGTCACACCAGTCATTTTAAAGAAATTTAAATTTAAAAAAAAAACACACATAACCTTAAACTATTTAGCGCAAGTTTTCTAATGACATGCATCACGCTTAGATAAAAAAAAAAAGATTTTTTTGTACTGTCCTTTCTTTTGAATTTTTTTTTTAAAAATTCGTCGTGGGCGTGTATTGCGTCAACGTGAAAGTTTTTTAACAAGATGCACTACGCTTGTCCTTTTTCATATTTATCATCGTAGAATAACTCCCGGGAAAAATTTCAAATTTATCGTGGCTGCGTCAACGTGTCAACTACACAACTAGCAAGTTACTATCATATTTACTCTCACTAAGTACACTTAGTTCAGCTGCTAGACAGAACTTTCATCTTTCATATGGATATGATATACCGAATTTCTCAGAATAAAAATCAATGCTCGAAAAAACAAAAAGAAGAAGAAAACAAGTTCAATTTGAATCTAAGTTGAACTTTATAACTTTTTTCTAGAAAACCTATGTTCTAAATTTCATATAGATCGCCCTGTGAATAATGAAGATGTCACTTATGGGAAATTTTTTTAAATGGTGCGTCATGCGTTTGAACTTTTAAAAAGAATTATACTAAAAGTTTTTACTAATATATTTTCGTTTAGAACCCTAGCGTTAGATTTTGTCAATACTTTCATTATTTTTAGACAAACATGATTGAAATCCAAGAAAATTGAAGATCTGTACATAACTTTCTTTTGTAAAAAAAACGGGGAAAGAAAAAAAAAAAAGAGAAAAAGAAGGAAAACTTATTTTTTCACGTATTTTTTTTTCTTCCAATCTGATTGTTTTTGATAACAGCAAAAATTCTCGCTTAATCCAGTCACAAAGTTTCAGCTCTTTATGGGATTTCTGTGAATTTGCCTTGTCCAGTACTGAACCTTCTTGACTGATTTATTAATTAATTTTTCACATTTCGCATAGCGTTAATTATTATTAAATTCCATTGTTCTACCACTAAAGCTACCCTACAATAATTAAAATGTTCAAAGAATGCTTCCATAAATTAGATCATTTAGTTGAATAAACAGAAGAGTACATAGTGTGTAATTTATTAAAGAGAATGGATAAGAAGAAAAAAAAAAGTGAATAAATTGTAATTACATGATAAAACAGAAAATTATAGTTTAAAAAAATATATAGTATATATCATATAACTGAGTTACGTACTACACGTTCAGTTCACGTGCTACATCACAGTTATTTTGTTCTATTTAAAAAAAAAAAAAAGACGTAGAACGTATGAGTACTTAATAATTTCTTTCAAAAGAAAATAATACTCAAGAGAAATTAATTATTTAATTCGATTTAATTGAATTTATAAATGTTAAAACGAAGTACGTTTATTAATTTTTGTACGTACTTATTTGTGTGTACGCATACATTAGAAAAAAAAAATTATTATTTTCACATTAATTTCAATTTATTAAATTTCCTAATTAACCATAAACAAGGCTTTAAATTTCAAATTAATCATTTAAAGTTAAGTTTTCTTTACACAAAAAAAAAAAAAAAAAAAAAAAAAAAAAAAAAAAAAAAAAAAATTAAGGATAAAAATTTTTTGGTGTTAATTTTGTGCAATTAACTAAAAATATTCGAGTTTCGTAACTGTTTTTTTTTTTTTTTTACAAAAACGTTTATCTTATTTTTGAAAAATACATATTGGCTTTTAATCCTTTTTAACAGAAAAGTACAACAAGAGAAGAAAAAAAAAAACATAAATTGATACTCTTGTATTTTAAATTTTATGATAAATATTGTAATATGTACTTGACTTCTGTTTACAGGACTTTATACCTTTTTTGTTTTTTTGTTTTTTGAATTTCAATGAGATTATAATATTATTTCAAAAGGATATTTTCGTATCGTTTTATTTTTTTTCTTTCTGTTTTTGAATTAAATTTCAGTATGCAAATAGTACTAAATTTTTTTTTTCTTTTTTTTTTTTTTTTTTGTAAAATAAATAAGTTCATTTACCCATTTCAAATATCGAATTTCTGAATTTTTCAGGAATTAAAAAAAAAAAATAAATAAAAGGATAAAATGTGAAAATAAACTTTTTTAATATTTTCAATAAAAATCAAAAAAAAAAAAAAAAAAAAAGTGGATAAAGACCTTTTTGACCGAGATTATTAAAAAAATAACGAAATATTTTTATGGAAAAATTTCTTGACTAACTTAGAAGGACAAAAAAATTGGTTTGCAATTGAAATGCGTGGCTAGAAAGATGGTATAAGTTATTTTTGTAAAATTTATTAATTAGAGTAAAATGATATTTTACTTAAGGGTTTTGTGCAAAATATGCCTTATTTAATAAAATTTCACAAAGCAAATTCCAAATTTATAGAATAAGAATGCTGTTGATATTTGCAAAAAATATATACATATGACAAACAAAATCATATCCCTTTTTTCACTGACTTGTTTTCACGACATTTTCCTTATTTATCGTTAACGCGTATACTTTGAAAAATCTACAAGATATTTACAAATAGTTTATAAGTACTATCGAAGGATCGTTGCTTTTGGTCCGATTCCGGTGTTCTTGTGGAAATTCTTAAAACCCGAGTATAGCTTAGATCGTTGAAACTTAACAAATTCTAACTAAAAATTGAAACAAAATTCAATAATTCACTGATCAATATGAGAAGATGGAGCTGAAATGGTCATATGCTTAGAAGGCCAATAAGCAGTACTATACGTATAGCCTTAGAGTGGAACCCACAAGATAATAGAAACAGAGGCAGAACAAAAGTAACGTGGAGAAGAATGGTAGTTAAAGAAGCTGCAGAAATTAACAAGACATGGTCGCAAATAAAACAATTTGCGGTTAAAAAGGGTGCGATGCAAGAATTATGTGGAGGCCAATTATGAAGAATAACAAGCACAAAGAAAAAAAAAAAAAAAAGTTGAACAACTAGAGGAAAGGTTTGGATTAAAATCCTAGAATAATAATCCCTAGCTTTTCTTTTTTGTGTTAACTATAACTTATATCATATCCTTTTTTTCCCAATTGGATAATTTTGTTTCCAAGTCTAATACAAGTAGAAGTTCAACTGTTTAAAAACAAAAACAAAAAAAAACCTTTTACCAAACCTACAATTTATTTTATTGGATGAAAACAAAAAAAGAAATTGAATGATTACTGTAATTTGATAAAAAGTACGGTAATTTAATAAATGCAGCACGTAATAAAAAAAAAAAAGCATTATCTAAAAAACTATCGAACAGTATGTAATAACAATTTGAAAAATAATATCCTTTTTAGTCAAAAAAAAAAACCTAAAAGTAAAACTTTCCTTTAACATGATCAAAAACAAATTATGTACATAGGTAATTTTTTTTTTTATTTTTTCTTCATCCTTGTTATCCTCTTACATATGAATAAATTCACATAATAAGAAGTTTACGAAAAAAGAAAAAGGAAAAAAAAAAATAACTTTAAAGTTTTCCCAACAAAATTTATATATGTACCTTTTTTGCTTCTGTCTCACTCAATTCAAAGTGCGATGATATAGCGCGAATTCAAATAATAAACGTTTACAAAGTTTTTCCCATTTTTGTAATTATATCAACATTAGAAAATCATTTAATTGAATTGTTCTTGGGTTTTTCTTTGTTTTTTAAATTTCTATCACCCAATAGTAAAATTATTCGTTACAGAACAAAAAAAAAAAAAACAATCCCCCAGAAAGAAAAAAGTTTGTTTTTTTTACCGTTTTATATAAGCTTTTATTACCATGTATCCCAAATGTGTAATTTTTAAATTTTAAGGCATTATCGTGCATTTGAAAAAACAAAAACAAAAACAAAAACAAAAACAAAAAACAAAAAAACAAGGATGAAAATGGTTTATAATAAAGTTTGTGAGAAGCTAAAGCTAAATAATAAAAGAACGCTTAAACGATCTGTATTCTTTTTTATTCAAGTTTTAAACATTTTTTGTTTTTTTGTTGTTTTTCATCTCATTTTCCATATTTTAAAAATTACGTGATGTTCATTTTGTATTTTTTTTCAGAGAGAAAAAAAATGAATTGTTCTTTTTTTTTTTTTAAAAAAAAACTTGTTTTTTCCTAACATTATTCTTACCATCTTTTTAGATAATAAACTTTTTGTTTTTCACTATAGAAAAATTATTCTTAAGGAAATGGCAGTAGAAGTGGGGGTGTAATTTAAAACAAATTGTTGTTGTTTAATGTATAAAATATTCGATAAAAAAAAAAAAAAAAAATCTACATTACCTAGTTATTAAAATATATTTTCATAATTTGCATATAAGTTATCTTAGTTTTCACACAGTTCAAAATAACGTACACATACATACATATGTATATACACACAATTACAGCATAGCACATTTTGTATGACAAATTATAAAATAAACAACACACTTGAGAGAAATTATTAATAAAATTTAACGACACAAAGAAAATAGAAAGGCAGGAAAAAGGCGGGAAAAGCCAATGAACTGAGCATGTTTTTATCTTTGCTTTTATTTTAATTTTTTTTTTTTTTTTTAAATTTTATTCTTCATTTATCCTTATTTCGTGAGATGAAGAATTTTCTAAATGAATTTTTCTTATTTTTATTTAAAGAAAATTTATAATAAAAAAAAATTTCAATCGTTTTTCAGTATTTTTTCATCCAATGAAAATTTATGTAAAAAAAATGATGGCTTCTTATTTTTTTATTTTTTTGGCTTGTTAGAGGAAAATATATAAATGACATAGAAAATCATAAGTATCATACTTATTTTAACATTATTCATCATACATACATGAGTTTTTTTTTTTTTTCGTTTTTAAATTCTAAAAAGTATCTAATATTGATTAGAGTAGCTATGTATATTGTCAAATATTTCATTTCAATATCATTAAATGACAGGCAATGTAATGAAGAAAAACGAAAAAAAAAAAAATATGTTTCGTATATAAAAAAAAATGCATATAATTTGTTAAAGAAAATTGGAAAAAATATGGGACAAAAAAAAAAATTGACAACCTTTCGAGATTGAAAATTTTTCTACCTTTTTTTTTTCTTGATACGAAAAGTAAAAAAGATACTCAATCATTAGTCTCATTTCAAAATGATAAGCCACATTGAAAAAAAAAAAAAAACAAAAAAATTTAGTGGAAAAGAGTAAACAAGAACATCGTAAGCGCAAAAGTAAAAAAAGCTCAAAAATTCTCGGCATTTATTCCAACTTATAACTAATAGTGCGAAAAAGAAGGTGTAAGGAAGTCAAAGGATATTTATTTTTAGGACAATTTTCTATTCTATATCTTAAAATCTATTTCTACCGAAAACTTAGAAAATATTAGAACCTTAGAATTCTTACAAGAGCCTTTTATACAAATGATAAATTTAATTCTAAGATATATTCCGAAAGTACAGTTGTACTACAATTACATTTTTGTTTTGCGTATTTTTTTTTCTATCTGATAAATTTAGCTCTGGACTCAAGTCTTTATTGATAATAATTGATAATAATAAATGAAAAATTCCAAGACTTGGTTCCGAAAAACCAAACTGCAATTTTTTCGCGTAGAAATAGTAATTTTCTTACAATTTAAGAAAAAAATTTGAAATTTTCTTTGAAACTTTAATGTGATAAAATCCTTGAAAAGCCACTTGTTATGATACCAATTCAGATACGTATTCAGATTTTTTGTTCAGAAACTATTATTACTTGTAGTTTTGCATTTAAATAAAATTTTTTTAAAGGTGATTTTATACAACTTACTGTTGAAACAGTACAGAACAGTACAGTTGAAAAAAAACATCGAAAATTCTAGAATAATCAAATTTCAATTGAAAAACAAATAAAATGAAACAAATAAGTTATCTCCTTGTCGATAAAAAATAATAACGAATCAAGCAATTCAAATCAGCAAACACTTAAAAAGTTATCACATCAAGAAAACCATTTCAGATCTTCTTCTCCTACTGTATCGGACTTGAACTTATTTCTTCTTCTGATTCTTACAGTCTTCAGAATCTAATTTATTCTATAAAAGTTAGAAGTAGAAAAAATTTAAAAAAAAATCTGCAAAACTAATTTTCTCTTCTTTTCTTTCTACTCAACGATTTTTTTTTTTTTTTTTGCAGTTAGATTAGAATTTCTCTATATATTCTTACTTTTCGGTCAAAAAACTTTGTTTTTTTCTTATTCGTCTCTCAAAGATGAAAATTTTTTTTTGCTTGTTTCACAAAATAATTTGAATTTAGATTTTTTTAAAAAAAAAAACTATTGAAACAGTTATTTCTTTCTGATTTGATTTTTTTTTTAACTGGAATTTATTGTTAAGGCAAGACAACAATATTTGACATAACTTTGTTCTTTTTTGTATTTATAAAAAATTAACGTTTTAAACGACCTTTTATTTTCTTTCTGTCTCACTTTCTCTCCTTTACTATGGTCTACCTGAAGAAAGTATAAATTTGGAATTTTTACAAGATGATTTTTGAAAGACCTTTCAGAGAAAACACTCTAACTTGTTAAAATTCTCCTTTTTAAATCAAAATCACAGAACAAAAAGGTCAACATTTTGAATTGAGTCTTTCTAAAGTCGTATCCTCTTTTACGGATATTTGTCACTTCGATAGAAAGTTCTAAAGAAATCAACAATAAAAAATAATTTATTTGCAAATGATTCAGTGTCCACGAGATCAAAATTAATCGGAAATTTTAAAGTCAATTTATCTGCAAAACGTGTACAAGAATATCTGAAACTGTTGAACTCTCTAAAAGAACAACAACAGCAACAACAACGTAGGCAAATTTTTTTTTTTGATTTGAATCTATCATTTCACCTTTCTTGTTTTCTAGTCTTCACTTTTCTTTTAAATTCTTGTGTAAAAGTAACTCTGGATTGTCTTCCTCTTTTTTATTTTTCAAAAAAGAATATAAAATGCTAAAGTTTGTAGTTTTTTTTTTTTTATCTTCAATTTATTTTTTTATACCATTCCACTATGAGACAACATATTCTTATTTTTAAAATAAGTTGTTTTATGTTTTAAGCTTCTTTATTTTAAAACTTCTTCAGAAAAATTGTTTGTAAAATATGCGGGAACCTAAAGATACATTTTTTCCTTTATATCATCTATATTCAAGTATCTGTGTGTTACTTTAAAAAAGAAAACTGTAAAACTAGTAAAAGTATCTTCAAACTATCTATTATATTTAGTTAGTATTATTATAGCGATATAAACATTAAAAACTTAAATTATAAAAAGATAACAGAGTTTGTTTATAATCTATCTATATTCTCAATCTATCTATCTATATGTACATATATCTGTCTAACAACTGTATCTGCTTGATGCATAATGTATCTTCTATATACATAGAATTTGTGTTCTGTTATGTTTGAAAAAAAAAAAATAATCAACAAAAACAAACACAAAAAAAAAAAAAAATAGAGAATAAAAGACAATTCTTTTAATATGATAGATAACAAAGACATGAAGAATTTGAAAAATGTTTTATTTTTTCTGGTTTTTTAAAATAAAATATAAAGCGCATCATCAGAATCAGTTATAAACATAAAAAAAAATTGTTAACTTTAAACGACTAAGAAGAAAAAGAAAAAAATTACGAAAAAATATTTAAAAAATAAAATTTGACCTCTTTTTTTTTTTCTCTTACACAAAAATTCAACATAAATTTTGTTTTGTTTACCCCACCCCCCTATTTTCATTTATTCGGAACACGTAAGCAATTAAGTGTATGTTATTGTTCTTTAAACTTTTCTCCTATATATTTTTTTTTTCTTCTATTTTTTCCAACAAAAATTTAAACTTTTTAATTCGAAAAAACACAACAAAAAAAAAATCCAAAAAATTTTTTAATATAAAAATTAGAAAGAAAAACACAAATAGCATGTCGAAATAATAAATTTTAATTCATACAAATTCATTTTTCTAGAGAAAACAAAAATTTGTTTTTTTGTGTGTCCTTTAAATATTTATCAAAATTATCACAAAATATTTGTCTGAATGTGGTCACATGAGAAAAGGCCATAACTGAATACTTAAAAGCATCAACGACTAATAAACTCATAAAGGAGGGAGTTCGAAAAAATTTTGACAATTTGTGGTACAAAAAAGTATAGAATGTCCTTCATACGGATTGATATTTCGATAATAGTGGGACTATCCAAGACATAATACATAGATGGATTAGCTAAGACACAGCTGTTAATGAGCTAAGTTTTACACCATTTTCAAAGATCTTCAATTATATTCAATAACTTTTACCAAAGAAGTTCAACTGTATAGCGTATTCTGAAGATTGTGACCTGAACACACTAGATAATTTTATGTAAACTGTGAAAGAGTAAACAAAAGGCTTCTTCAAGTTGGTTTAATCTAATGTAAACCACGTTTTGTCATACTAATTGTGTGAATTACGATGTAAGCTTACGTTAAAATTTCAGTAATCTTTCGTCTCAAAAGATACATCGTGATTGCCAGAAAGTGTTTTTTACAAATATAAAATTTTCGCTATACCTTTTTATTCAACTGCCAGTGACATTCAACAATGTTCCTGAACGACCTTGGCTTGCTTAAAATCTCTTTGGTTGATGTATTCAATAAAATATTTCGTCCCATACAGTAAATAAGTAATCATTTTCGAATTTATGTTATTACAAACATTTAGGACACATATGAATACAAAAAAGAAAAAAAAATATAAACATTTTCAAAAACTATGAAGTCGCATAAAAGTTTTGCCAGGGAAAAAAAAATTTTTTTTTTTTTTTCCTGAAAATTTAGATTCGTTATCAAAAACTGATAAAGTTTTTTTGTTTCTTTTTTTTTTCCTACTATTTTTTTCCTAGTACAAAAAAATGTATATTCACAATTTATATATATGTAATAATAAAAAAATGTCCTTTATTCTTTTCTTCCTTTTTCTTTTACATTTCTTCTTCTTTTTCAATAACTTTTTAAATTAAAGATTTCAATTATAAGTATTGATATTGAATTATGATGATGATGATGATGATGATGACGATAATGATAAAGTAACATACAGAAAACTTTTTTGCTCGATATTGCAAAAAAAAAAAAAAAAAAAATTTTTGTAAAAGTAAAAGAAAGAAAAAATGTCCAGAATACTTAGAAAAATAATGTCGAATGGGAATCATCAAAAAACGAGAAATATTTAGTAGTTTATTTTTCAAGTATCTACCTACTTTGTACATCATCAGATCCAATTTTACGAACGATAGATAAAAATAACTTTGTCTATTTCCACAAAAAAAAAAAAATTTTTAAATTTCGTTGTGTATACTTTTTTTCTCGAATTTTTCGTGAATTTCCTTGAACAGTTTTTTTTTTCTTCCTTTAATAATAATTTAAAATTAGAAAAAAAAAAAATAAAATAAGTAAAACCGTTAACTGACAGATAATGATAAATGAAAATTGTATAAGCAAGCACAAAAAAAAATCTACGAAAAGGAAGTGAATTTAAGGAGGAAAAAAAAAAAAACATATACTTGAAGTATTTAAATTAAAATTAATTTATTGGTAGGATGATTGGAACGTCAACCACAGGGGTTATAAAGTCATATACATACAAACATTATCATCAACAACACCAACAACACCAACAACAACAACAACAATAACAGTTGTAAAATAAACATCACAAGCAAAGCACAACCAGAATCAGCAGAACAGAATCAACATGGATGTTGAATTTTCTTTTTTCTCATTTCCTTTTTTACTTGCAAATAAACAAAAAAAATAAAAAAAAAAAAAAAAGATTGAAAAAAAAAAACACAAATTGCAAAAAGCAAAAAGCAAAAAATATTTTCATATTTTCATAAATCTTTTTTTCAAATCAAACTTTCGTACAAGAAGTTTTTGAATATTTTCTGCGTACTTTAATACACTTTTGAAATAAAATAAAGAGAAAAAAATTGCAAAAAGGATTTTTCATAGCATTAAACGCTTAGTAGCATTTTTAAATGGATTTTAAAGTTTTGAATTTTTTAAAAGATAAACGATAATCGTGTATTTTTCTAGCGTTAAACTTTTTGAATTATGTTAATTTCAGTGTGAAAAAAAAAAAAACAAATTCTTTTTAGTTTTCCTGAAACATTTCGAAATATTTGAGGATTAATTGATGTTTTGGACAATGAAACATTAAACTGATACACGAATTCTTCTCGTTCGTAATTTTGGAGAAAAAAAAAGCATTTTTTTTTTTTACTTTTATTTAAAAAAGGAGGGACATTGAAAAATTACAGGATTATTTCACGAAATACTGAAATAGTTTTATAAGTTAAAAATTACTGCTTGGCTCCTCTCAAATAAAACTAACAAAATAAAAATTTCTTTTTTATTTAACGAACTCGATACCTACGTTTTGTTTTTTTTTTATAGAAGTAGATTCTCACAATCTAAAGATTTTCCAATCAAAAATTCACCATTAATCATTTTTTGCCAACCCAGCTACTCTGGTCATGGGTAAATTATTTTTTTTTCTATTCAAGAAAAATCTTACTTCTAAAGATTTTGTCTATAGATTATTACACCCACAATATGTGCTAATTTACAATTAATTTTTTCTTATGTTAACTTTATTACCCAGAAGTATGGTTTCGTGTGTCTACCTGCTCTTCAATGGAATTTTTTTTTCTTTCAAATTTTCATTAGAAAATTCTAGAAATATCTAATTTCAAATTGATTTAGACATGAATTTCCAAATGAAAAATTTTTTTTGACCTTTGACCTTTTTCTTTTATGGCTTTTTTTTTAAAAAAAAAAAAAACAATAAATTTTATACTAATTGTGGGCTTAAAAAAATAACCAAAGAAAACTAACCAAAATCTCATTATCACAAAATAATAAAATTGTCAATAACATTTTATTAGACACACACACACACATATACTTCATTAAAGTCTAATCTCCACTTAAAAAAAGAAACAAAACTACTTAATCTATTTAACAAAAAAAAAAAAGAAGGATTTTCTAAAGTTGTTTTATTTTTGTCCTATTAATTTTTTTCAAATGTAATTTCAAAAACACACACTCAATTTTAGTTTTTTTTGTACTATGTATTTTTTCTTTTTTAAATAAACTTTAAATAACACAAAACAAAAAAAAAGGAATCGAAAGCCATTATCACTACGAAAAAAAAAAAAAAACTTACTTAAAAACTAAACAAATTTCTATCGGATTCACAAAACAAAACAAAAATGTTTTTTTTTTTTTCCTTTATTTGCGATAAAACAAATTCAAAAAATGTATGTGACTTAAATTCTACAAACAAATTCATGTTCTATTTTTTTTTTTTTTATTATTTAAGAGAAAAACACAAAAATAAAATAAGTAAAACGGATCAAAATAAATACAAATTAAGGATAATCCGCAAGATATTTTTATAAATGTAGAGGAGTCGATCAATGTTTATTGATGACGAAGGATTTTTGTATGTATGGTTTTTTCTTGTTATTGTGGGGAGGAGGGAGAAAAAAAACACAGGCAAAAAAAAAAAAATTTGTAAATTAAGTATTTTTCTGAATAAAAAAGTATTTTGTTTTTTTTTTTTTCTTTTCTCAGGAAATAAAAGAAGAAAAATAGAAATAATATAAATGAATGAAAGATTCAAGGACGTATTTTTTTTTTTAAGAATAATTTATTTTCTTGAAAAATCATAATAATAATGAAAAACAAAAATAAGAAAACAATTACAATTTTGAAAAAGAAAATAAACAAAATAAAAATATATTATAAAAAAAAATTCCTTGTTATCCTTGAATAAATCAAAAATTCAATTAAATAAAATACGAGAAAAAATTCCTGAAAATGCCAAAGAAACCTCATGTTTTCCACTTAATCGGAAACAAAATAAAGTTAAAGAAAAAAAATTAATTTAAAAAACAAACTTTTTTCATTTCGAAACTGAAATTTGAAAATACACACCTACACACGCAAATGAAATCATTATCAGATAAGGTAAGTTAAAAATTTTCTTCAAAAAAAAAAAATTATTGAGGACAAAAAATAAATTCGACTTTTCGAAATTATCAAAACACATTTCGAAATTTATTTTTCGAATTTATAGTATTTTTTTTACTTTTTCAATGGTATCACAATTTAAATTCGAACATGAGTCCGCGCCTCAAAAGTTAATTTTAACTGTACCTGACGTGTTTTGTGTTGCCATACATGAAACAACAGTTCAAGGTGGAATGGGAACCACTAATTCGTTGGCTGAGAACAGTTTTTTTTTTTCTTCATATGAAAAGACCAATTCTTGTGAGCGCACTACCTACATATACCTGCTGATGTTAATAATTTCGTACATCGAAATTTGGCCTCACTGACACAATTTGAATGTATGCGACGTCTTTTACAAGGTCTTGGCACAAAAGTCTTTTTTTTCTATATTCAAGAATACTTTCTAGCAATTCCACTATCACACCGTTCCGTAATATAACATTCATTAATTATTCATAATTATGCCTAAAACACATTGAACCTCAAACAAATAAATAGCTTCTTTTTTGTTATTGTTGATTTTTTTCTCCCCCTAATTTTATTTATTTTTGTAACTGTATATGCTTTCAAAAACATTTTCAAAAAAAAAATAAAAATAAAAAAATAGAAATAAATTCAAGAAAACAAAAATAAAATCAAAATAAAAAATAATCAAAACAAAATACAAAAATAAAAGGAAAAGAAAAAAAAACAAGGAAAAAAGTATATATTATCCTTAATGGTACTCATTACTGAGTAATTTACCTTATCTTATCAGTTAAATACTTATTTATCTATGTTCTTTAATTCTACTAAAAAGGATAAATATAAACGTTACGGTGTATATTTTAAATTTAGATACGATATATAGAACCTATTTTACATTTTATAGATACAATTATACATGTATATATTATACATATATAAACATAGATACTTTTATAGTTAAAATTAAATGACATAGAAGCTAAAGAACATAAGATGTAAAGAATGGAAAATCCTTAAATTATTTATTTTGTTAAACTAAAAATAAAAAGACTTAAAAAGAACAAATATCACACATTAAAATTTATAATATAAAACAAAAATTATGTAAAATTTACAGGATGTTTCGTAAGCGACTTAGTAAAAAATACTTTTAGAGTTAAAAGGATAACTGATTTATAAGGTATAAAACAATTCATATGACAAGGCACACAATGTTGATGTGTTTCAAACATGTATGCACTTTGGATGGCGATTGTGAAATTGGTTCGATTAGAGTTCAGACATTACGGTTTAAATTACGCGCTTAATGTGGTGTAATTTCAGTGTTGGTTGGTTGATTGACGTGGCGGTTTTCGAAATCTTTCGAAAACCCAATTAGCACTGATAGTGCCGTTTTGATACCACACCTCGCGTAACCTTAGGCAGTAATTTCAGTGTACATTTTCCATTTTTTTTTTCTCTTCATCACGTTTTTAAATATCTGCCGTTTTATGCGAAACACAATGTATGAATGATACACTTTTTTCTCTAAAAATATTTTTACTTGTCTTTTCTGCTGGTGTTTTAAAAGAAGACAGAGAAAATGAAAAATAAAACAACAACAAAAAATAGCAAGAACGTCCTATATATAAATTGTCAAGTTTGAAAATTTAATGCAATTTTTATGGAAAACGATAGCTTTTGAATAATGAATTAAAAGAAAGGTACTTAAATGATAAAATACAATCACACACACACACACAAACACATGTGATTTTTTTTTTTTAATGGTGTGTATGTCATTCAAAGAACACATAGAAAATCGATTAGCTTTATATCTAAAATTATTAAGTTTAGTTTTAAAGATATCTTTATAGTTTTTTGGTTAACTTTTTACTTACATTGTTAATAGAGTATCTTTTTTTGTTTAATGTGTGTGTGTGTGTGTGTGTGTCATATGTGTGATAAACATATAAATTGGGCATAATTTTAATAGAAAATTATTATGATATTCTCATTCAATAAGATTTTATAATACCTTTTACTATAAAAGATAATGTATTTTAATATTAAGATATATGTTACAGTATAATTAAATGAAAAATAATAGATAGGTACATAGGATATTTTGTTGTAGAAATGTATATATTTAAAATCAAATTTTAAAAACATCAAAAAAAATATTTTGTTATTGTATTATTAAATTGTAAATATGTATATATTTTTGAAAATTTTCAACTAATTGTTATCTAGGGAATTATTATTTAAGATGAATTTAAACAGATTAAATAGAATTGATAAAAATTTTTTTTTAATTTTTATGATTATTAAAATTTATATACTTAAAATATGGAAATTACTACGTGTAAGCAAAGAGAAATTATAGTTAGAGTATCTGGTAGTTGCTTTAATGGTGTAATTTAGATATAAAAGTTTTTAGATGAATTAAGAGAAAATAAAGATGAAAAATTATGAAAGAGAATTGTTTTGAATCTAAGATAAAATTAAAATTAAATTATAGACGGTTTTTTTTTAAGACAAATTTAAATTAAATCTGAGAATTAAGAAAAGAATTAAGTAAAAAATGAAAAAAAAAAGGAGACGTTCAAGTTATGAAATTTTAAAAAACAACTATTCTTTCATCAGTATGAGCAATTGAAAAAAAAGACGGAACGACTGACATCTGAATAAAATCAGAAAAAAGGCATTTACTGTTTTCGAAGACACCGAATCAGATTGAAAAATGGCTTAGCTTTCGAGAATAAAAACGTCAAAGAAAAAGATCGATCGAACTTAAGTAAACAAGATTTAGGAAGAAAATCCTTTATCAGATGGAAATGACTCAAAAACGCAATCGATATTATACTTATGTGTCGATTTTGCCCGACTAAAATTAAAGTCGTCTCATGATCATGATTTTAATGAGTTTATGCAAGTAAATAGCTAATAGAGTGACATAAAGAACCCGTATTAGACAATGCAGCCCAAGGCTTACAAGCACTGAAAATCAAAAATTGGAAAAACTTCAATCTATTCGAAATCTTTGGCAAAAAAACAGAAAACAAGTCAAATCTCTAATGTTTAAAATTTACAGAAACCCTTTCTTTTTTTTTCTAATTAAAATTTCCGGTAAGATGTAACATTTTTCTATATTTTAATGTTTTCCTGAACCATCCAGCATTGAACTACAATACGAGTAGATTTCCAAGAGAAAAAAAAGTAATTTGTATTTTCCAAGAAGTCATTAATTTGTGAACAAACAAAAACAAAATTGAAAAATTTTAATAATGCGTTCTGAAATATTCAAAAAAAAAAAAATAAATATTCAATAAATGTAAAATAAATGAAATTTCATTGGAAATTTAATATTTATAAAAAAATTAAAAATAAAAACGAAAATAAAAAAAAAAAACATTTTTTATAACTTTTTTTCCTTGTTTTCTCCCTGATTTTCCCTTATTTGTTTCTGATTTTATTTGTTTACATTCTGTTAAAATAAATTTAATTGATTTTAATTTTTTTTCATAATAATTGCAAAAAAAAAAAAAATAATAAAAGTTCAGAAAATTTTTATTATGAATTTTTTTTTCGCGAAAAAAAAACGCTACTTTATTTATGAAATTCTACACACATACACATAATAAATATAATTTTTATTCTATTTTTATGTTGTTTATTGGTTTTTTTAAAAAAAAAAAAAAAAAATTTTTTTTTACATAAAAATGAACTTTACAACCTATTTTACCAAGAATTCAGATAATACACTTTCATGTGTGTGTGTTTTTTATTCTGATCATATTTCCGCAATTTCATAGAATTTATATTAATTTACTGATTTTAATTTTAATTTAATAAAAATAAAAAAAAAAAAACCCGCGTATTTTAATATCAAGAGGGGAGAGTATTTAATTTCAATAAATAGCAAGTATGTTTTCGACAAGTACGATTTTTTTTTTTCTAAAAGAAAACAACAGCAAAAAAATTAATTATTTTCACTTGAAAATACTTTTTCAGTTGATATTTGTAATTTGATTTAAAATGTTTCATTTAATAAACGTTAAAAATAATTTACTATTTTTATTGTTTCTTGTTACGCATTTAAATCAAATTTTAGTGAGTGTAACAGGAGTAATTGCAACAAAAACAACAACAATATCATTATCATCATTAGTAACTGGAACTGAAACAACAGCAATTGACAATGAAGGATGTGTGGTTCCATTTTCATCTAAAAAATATTGGGATGTTTTTTGGCCACTAATATTTCATACGGATGGTAAATTATATGAAACAACAAAAATTGTTTATCAAGATGATGTCAGTTATGGTAAATCATCATCATCATCAGTAGTTGTAGTTTCATATGGAGATGAAATATTTGTTTCATGTAGTCCTAATTATATAAAAGAACGTATACCACAAACTGAATATGTAAGAGCTATTTGTCAAAATGATGGAAAATTTCTAGTAAAAGGCAATACTGTAAATATTTCACAATCATTATCATCATCAACAACAACAAAAACAATTCGTGATTTAAGGTGTGATTTAAGAGCAATTGAGGAAGTACTTGAAACAGTATCAGATTGTTCAACACCATCAACATCCGTTAATTTTGGTTATACAAATCCTATAGATAAATTATCATATGTTATTGGTGAAGCATGTTATAATACACAAAAAGGACAAACACGTTTTATTCATATTCATTTAACAGCATCAGCAGCAACAACAACAACACCACCACCTCCAGCAAACAAAATAAATTCAAATACATCATCATCTGTATCTGTATCTGATGCATCTGAACTTAGAACTGAATCAAAAAGATTTTTTAAAAAATCCCATCCACAACTTGGTTATAAAGTTGAATTTATGAAAGCATTTCGACTTGATGAATTTAATGATAGATTAAAAAATATTTTAAATGATAATGATGTGAACGATGATACAAATAATAATATAAATATTCCATCATTTAAAATAGAAAATTATATTGATGAAAATCTATTAGGAAATCAACAATATTATTCAATGATGAAATTATCATGGAATTATTTTATTATATATGATGATATATCAATAAATATGAAATTACTTAAAAAAGATATTAAAGATATTACAGATGATATTGATTTATATATTGGTAGTCATGGTGTTATAAAATTAAAAAAATCTATATCAAACATTGAAATACCAATTTATTTAATTGATGAAAAATTTCCAATACCAGAAATATTATGGTTTATTGTAAAAAATGATGATAAAGCAACTGTTTTAGTTATTTTTAATAATCCAGAATTAACATTAAATGATATTACAAATAATAAATTCTGTAATAGTAGTAGTAAATGTAATGAAATTACATGGCTAAAACGTACTGGTAAACAGGATGTGTATTTAAATTTAAAACATGGTGCAATCATTTGTTGTAATTACGATGAATTTAAAAAATCTATTGAAGAAGTGCCAAATTTAAAAGGTATAAAGGATCTTTATGTATGATAACAAAAACAAAAACAAAAATGATGCAGAAAGGAAAAAAAAACCAAAAAGGACGAACGAACAAATAAATACGACAAAAAATGAATAAGTTTTCTGAGAGAGAGAGAGAGAAAAAAAAAATAATATTTAGTTTTTACACTTTTATTTTTTATATTTTTTTTTACTATTTTGCATAATAAAATATATAACAAATGTTTACTGATTCTGACACATTAATGTTTGTTTGTTTGCACGTTTGCAAATGTAACTTCTTCTTCTTCTTACAATTTGTGTGTGTGTGTGTGTGTGTGTGTGTGTTTATGTGCCATGAATTTTATTTCATTTTTATTTTTGCCTTTTTATGATTTTAAATTTTGAAAAATTTTTGCAATTTATCATTGAAACAATTGAAGCATAAAAACAAGGGAACAAAAAAAAATGTTTTTATAAATTTGATTTGAAGTTTGATTTTGTGTTTTTTTGTTTTTTGTTTTCTTCCATGATCTTTTTTTATCCGTAATTTTATTCTACATAGTTGCTACAGTTTGTGTAACAAAAAAAAAAAAAATGACAATTCATATCATTGTCCTTTGGGTGTAAATTTTAGTGAGTGTTTTTTTTTCTGAAGAAAAGAAAAGTTAGTAAGAATAAAATATTCTAGGATTTTATTGTTTATAGTTTTTGAAATTTCATTAGTTTTATCATTTATCAGAATTGTGATACTTATCTTGTTATAGAAATAAATACAAAAAAAAGGATACAGAGATTTAATACTTGATGCTTTTCATTGGGAAATAAAATACATATCTCTGAATTTTGATTGTGAAATGTAAATTTTTAAGAAAAAAGAAAAAAAAAATCAAACGCACTTACCCAATATTTATATGTATCAGGAAAATTAGGACGTTTCCGGATTTGTCAAAAGTTAAATCTGTAAAAATAAAAAAATAAAAAAAGATTACAAGAAATTTTTGGATAAGTATTATTTTTTTTGTTGCTGAAACGAAATTCTGTCGAGGCTAAAAGGATCACAGTCTGCTGTAGAAGCGATTTTTAGATTTTGAAGCTGTGAAATCTTGTTTCCGAAGAAAAAGTCCATTGAAATTGTTTTGGAAATTGTTTACCTGAGAACTTTAGAAACTCTAAGAATCGTAATCAATGCAAAAAAATGGCTATGATCGTAAAACCGTTTATTTCAAGGGCTTAAGTTCATTGGGTATTAATCAGGATCACATTAATCATGTGTTTTCAAAATTTCATTCAATTTGAGGAAGATTCAATTCCCGCATATACTTTTTGTGTTATATCTTTTCTACACTTCAGTTTCAGTAGCCCTAAAAATTTTTGACTTTTTTTGGCCGTTCATAAAATTATCACTATGAGAGAGTTCAATCTAAATACAAAATAAGTTAGTACAGGGTATACACAAAAAAAAAAAAAATCATCAAAAAACCACAGTAAGTTGCTACGGAAAATTTCCATTGTAAAAAACAAGTATCTCTCTTTATTCCATCACTTTTCACCTTGAATAATTTTAAACGATGAATTTTTCTGATAAGAAAGACAATTTCTTAATTTTTTTCCACTTTTTTTTCCGCATTTTTAAATGACATGTCTTTCACGTAAAAAATTTCAAAACAAAAGAAATCAAATAAAAAACGAAAAAAAAAAAAACAGAAAATCCAACAAAAAATTATAAAACAATATTTATCAATTAAAAAAAAAAAAATCACAAAAACAAAAAAAGTAACATAAAATTAAAATTTTAATTAACTGATTAAAAATTAAAAATTAAAAAGAAAAAACAAACAAAAAAAACAGCCATAAATTAAAAATAAAATAAAACACATGAAGCAGAAATAAAATTTCAATTAAATTTAGAAAAAAAATTAGGAAATTTTTTCTATTTTCTAAAACTTTTCTATTCTTTTCTATGAGGGAAAAAAAATTAATATCGTTTTTTGTTTTTGTCTTCTTCTTCTCCAATTTAATAAATTTATTATTTTTTCTAAAATTGATTAATTTTTTTTTCACACATGTTTAAATTTTTTTTTCTTCTTTTGTTTGTCTGTGGTCCCCGTACAATTTTATATGTATGTACTATATATGTACTTTCTTTTTTCCCACCTTTATTTTACCTTGTTCATTTCACACTCTTTTCATATTTAAATCATTCAACATAAAAAAAAAATTGAATAAAAAATGTTGTTCGTTAATATTATCCCAAGAGAACTCAATTATTATCTGAGATATGAATTTTTTCTCGATATATCTTCCTTTTTTTGGTTAGAAAAATCATACAAAAAATATATTTACACAAAAATGATTTTATAATTTTTTTTTTTTTCGTGTTTAACAATCTATAAGGATATATGCATGCAGATAAAGCCAACTAATTAAGGACACCCACATAGTAAAATTTTTATTGTAGATAACGTATTTGAGGTACGACTTTTAACTTGGTCAATATCCTAAGCAGAAGTGCCGATGATTAACCAATTCTAATATCGCGTTGATATACCATTTAGGGCTATTGCGTTAATCATTTGGTACCGCATTTTATATTGGTCAACTATCTTTATTATTATTATTATTTTTTTTTTTTGTTAAATTTGACAGATAAGTGATTTGCTTACATTTTCTATACATATTTATTTTTTCCTTTTTTTAATATTTTTCAATTTTATTTGTAGTAAACTAAAAACAAGAAAACGACTTTCGATTCGACTGGGATTCGAACCCAAGACCTTTGCCTTGCCGGGGCACTGTTCTACCAAATAAACTATCGGATCACGGATGCCATGTCGCTCGCTCTTCTTAATTACTACGTAATCATTGATGAAGAATACTCAAATCTCCTACATATTTTATTCCAGGAGACTTCAAATTAATTTTAAAATTCATGATTTTCACTAATGTTCTTCCATTTTTAATATTTTTAACTATTTCATTTTTCTTTCAACGACAAAGAGTTATTTGGATGTTTCAAATCATTGGTGAGTATTGATTTTGTTTATTATTGTTCATACTTTTTTTTTTAGATGACTTCAACATCCATTAAAAGAGAAATTTGATCTTAAGTACACAACACTCACGAAGCCATATAATCTGTGGGCGCAACAGCTGTATGTGAACCAAAGCCTACCCAATTTAACTATTTTTCTGTCATACCTATAGTCTTATAAGTGTTCTAAATTATTTTACGTTAACTGTACTTATACCCAAATAACATAAACAAAAACAATACAATTACGAAAAGAATATTAAAAAAACAACAACAAAAAAAAAACTAAATAATAATATCCTTTCTATACCTTGAATGTTTACGAATTTCAAGTAAATTTTTATATTGTGTCTATGAATATGATTTTTGACATTTATGATTTTCAGTTTTTTAATTAACGAAAAACAAAAAACAAAAATGGAAAAAAATGAGGTATCTACAACATAAAATTAAAAGAAAATATAGAAAAAAATCAGAAAGAAGAAAAAGAGGACAAAAAAGCGAAAAATAATTAATTTTTTTCTTTTTTTTAAAAAAAAAATCTCTATTATTTTACACAGACGAGTAGTATGTGACATTATATGTATACTATACGATCGTACAGATAAATACTGAAAATATTTTTACTGTTAAAAATTTTTTTCCTCTATATACTTTTTTTTTTTCTAAACCACAAACGAACCAATTAATTTTTCTGTTTCATGGTTCCAATTCACTGTCATATTCAATCAATATTACTTTTTATGGTAGCTACCAATGTTATTGTGTACAAAAAAAAAAAAAAATACGAGTAGAATGAGAACAAGAAAAAAAAAAACTGAAGAAAAAATAAATTGTAAAAAAAAAAAAAATAATAATAAAAATCATAATGGAAAATGAGATATTGTATACTCTGTACAGGTAAGACAGGTGTAAATAAAAAAAAAATAAATAAGAAAAAATAATAATAAAGTAAAATAAAAGTCAAAAACCTTGAATTTTCTCACCCTATATTGTTTCCTAAAAATCTGAGAGAAAAACACAAATATAAAAATAAAATAAAAAATGGGAAAGAGAAAAAGAGCCAAAAAAAACAAGAAAAGAAAAAAATGAAAGAAGAAAAAAAAAACGACCATAAGAAGAATTCTTGGCAAAATACCAAAAACGACTTTACCATTTACCATTGACGCCATTTACACACGTACATTAAATTTTCTTCTGGTGTGTTTTTTTTCTTCTTCTTTTCTAAATTATATTTTTTTCCCTTCAGTAGAGTTTTTTCTCAATATAGCTTTGTCCTTTTCTCATTTTTTTTTAAATCCTTAAAAAGCACACTAAAGCACAAAAAAATGAAGAGGAAAAAGAAAAACTATATATATACATATATTCTTCTCTAGCACTTAATGAACGAGTAAAAATCCTTTTTTCCTATAACATTTATGGAATATATCCTTATCATCATCACATCTCATACATATAGTACATTAATGTATTTAAGGAAAAGTATAAATACTTAATGTCATTGTCTTTTTTTTTTTATACCATCTCTATACGTATGTATATCCTGCATTATACACAAATATTATAAGGACAAAATATAAAAAATAAAACACAAACAAAAAGAAAGAAGGATCTTAATTGAGTGCAATTTTTTAGGCATTCGACATGATAACGATAACAAGAAAAAGAAGAAGAAGAAGAGCAAAAAAAAAAATAAAAACAAGAAAATCACATTTAATAATAAAAAAAAGGATTCTACGAAAACTTTAAACTTTAAATGAGCACGGTTAAGTGTCAGAATCGCACAGACATTTTTTTTTAACCTTAAATTCTACTTTCTTTTTTCTTAAGGTATTTTTTTTTTTTTTTGTAAACAAGAATTTTCTCAAAAAATGTATTAGAAAGCCTTTTAAAAAAAAAATTATGTAATCGTTAATTCAAAAAAAAAAAAAATTCTAAGCGTTTGATACTTTCTTGAAGGGTCATGCTACGGTTAAAAAAGGAAAAGATTCCTTTATTACAAATCAACCGTCCAAGTAGAAATTGTGATTTACTTACATCACATTCCACGCAAATCAAAGAACAAGAAAAACATCAATAAAAGAAAATTTAGAAACTTACAACAACAAAATCCTCAACATTCATTTTCAAATTTCTTTTTTCCCGAAATTTTAAGAAAAAAAGGTAGTAAAAGTGTAGAAAAAAAAAACATGTCGCCCAAGCTTTTCAGGAAATCTGGAGTGTTTTTTTTAATTACAGGATCTTTAAAATTATTTTCACTTTCTTGCACATTTGTTTTCCTTCAATCTTTTTTTTTTATTCATATACAATGAATGACTTGTGAGAAATACATTAAAGATTTTAAATTGAAGAAGAAAAAAAAAATGTGTGAAATTTACACATACCTAAACAAATTTTCTTTTTCTCACAATTCAATTAATACCTAATTCGGAAGAAAATTATTGCACTTTTTCACATTAATGAGACCAATTTCCTTTTTAATTTTAATTGCTTCCGAAATGATTTGAATTATTTTTGCACATTTTACACACACATTTTTTTTTTTAAGGAAAAAAAGGACATACCTAAATTGAGTTTTGTACGTTACTTCTAAATAGTTAGCTAGAGAAGATGTTTTTATTTAGAAAAATGTTTGGTGAAGACTTTTAGGAGACATTTTAGGAAGTGACAGAGAAAAAAATTATGTAGTGAAAAGGACGATGTTGTGTAATAGGTTATGGATTAGAAATTGTAAAGTCTGCTCGAAGAAAAAAATGTTATATTAATAGTAAACTTAATGAATAAAAATTTACAACCTACAGGATCTTTAGAAAATGTATTTTGCAAATCAAGAATTTTAAATCAAAATGTCCTTGAAATCTTTCATTAAAAACGACAAAAAAAAATATCAATAAGTAAGTTAGCTTGAAAACAAAATTTATTTTTTGTGTTTTCAAGATATCAAGCATTAATGAACATATGATTCAGTAAAGAACTCTGAGAAATAAAATTGTGAGTACATGGCTTACCATTCTCTCATTCCAATCTATTTTTTGATTCTTAAAAAAGGTTAAAAAGGAATAAGCTACGAACGTTTTCACTAAAAAAAAAAATATAAAAACCTATTTTTTTTTTTTTTTTTTTTGGTACATTCGCTTTTTATGTGTGAGCGTAGGGCCATTATATTTCAAAGGATACATAAAACCGAAGTAGTTAAAATTGTTTTTTGAACGCTTTTGTAGAAATAAAAATTCGAAAGAAGAAGAAGAAAAAATCGAAAACCTACATATAAGTAATTTTAGCTTAATAGCCACTTTAAATTCCTACCCCATTAGTGACCAAAATAAAAACTAATCCCTTTAAAATAACTGAGAAAAAAAAATTATTATACCAAATCACATTTATCCTCTTTATTCAACATTGAAAATCAAAATTTAATATTCATCTGAAGAAGAAAAACTGAATTGGTTTTTCTCTTGAAAAATCTGAAATCGAAATTAAAAAATTAATCACTCTCAATAATCCTTAAAAGCAATTTTAATAATTTTCTTTTTTTTTTTTTCTTTTTTACCATTCACATTTTTTTTTTCTCCATTAATTAAGAGAGTAGATAGCTATAAAGAGAGTACCTACAATTCTGAAGTGGCTTTTACACTTGATTTATTTTTTAATTATTTAAATTTGTAAAAATTTTTTTTCTTCTTTTGCCTTGCATTCTTTTAAAATTTAAAAAATAATAATTGAGGGTGGCATTTATTTATTATTTTTTGTTTTCTCGTTAGAATAAAAGAAAGTGTTTAACCCATCTTTCTCTTTTACTTAATTCTTGTGTTTTTTGTTGTTATTGCTTTCTTTACTTTTGTTATGTCCTAAATTAAACTCTCCAGGCCAAAAAGTGATGATATTAATGATTTTTTCTTTTTTGTTTCTCTTCGTTTGTTTTTTTTTTTTTAATTATTATTCAACAAATTCCATGAAAAGTCATTAAATTATCATGTTGTCGTCTATGAGACAATCTGACTAAAATAAACAAAATTTTCAAAAAAATTTCAGATTTATATTATTTTTTTTTTTTTGTGTGCTAGTTACTTGTTTGTTTTCATTGAAAGAATGTTTTTTGTTCTGCTTCTTAAATATTTTTTTTTTCTCATTTTGAATCGATTATCATCATTAAGAAAGAAAAATTTACATTATGATTATTGACTTGCCTGTCATAAATGCTAATTTAGATTTCATTTTTTGTGTGTATTTGTGATTTTGTTATGATTTTCAGAATGAGAAAGAAAAAAAATTTAATAAATAAAAATAAATAAATAAAAATTGTCTGATTAAAAAGAAATAAACACACAATTTATTAGCCGTATCACTTTTTTTTTTGTGATTAAAAAGAAACTTATCATTTTATTGTACCCCTCAAGCCCTCCAGTCATTGAATCTTGTAAAAATCTGACATTGAAAACATTTAAGTAGATTTTCTTATCAACGTAGGTTGATTTCGTCAATTTCATTTTTTCAATTAAATGATAATCAAGACAACTTTGTCACAGTATTGCTTTATTTCTCATTTAGACAGGGTGTCTAATTGTTCTGTGCGCTTAATATAGACTATCAGTATTTTCGAGATCTTTTCTACTTTGCACAAAGAGCAAGTCGCGAAAAATATGGAAAAAACTTGTAAAGAGTTGGCTTAATGGTGGTTTAGCGCACCGACTTCCAAGTTCAATGCATCGTCTACATCAGCGCTTCGTGTAGAAAAAAAAGTGCAGGAATTTTCTGCGTTGTTTTATGGATATAGCAAACCGCGATATAGCTAACTAATGTGTGTGTATGTGTAATTTCTGTATTATGTGTATAGAGGCAAAGATGATGGTGCAGTTTCACGCACCTATCAAAAATAATATCGTTAATTTTTCACGTTTGCTCGAAAGAAATTTTCATTTTTCATTTAGATTGAAAATTATATTCTATTCTTTTCTAAAGAAGTACAATAACTTTCATTGCGTGAAAATTGTAGCCAACAATGCATTGAATTCTGAATTGATATTGCGACTGCGTAAACATGTTGCGTGACGTTCAGATTCATCCACTTTTTTAAATTAAGTTTTTACACATTTCTAACATATAATCGCATTCTTGCATTGCATCATCTCATCATCAACATCCCTTTCTCGTCCACTTATTCATCGATATTTCTTCTTCTTCTTCCTTTTTAGTTTTGTCCTTTTAGAAACTTATGTCTTTTGAAAACTTAAAGAAAGGCTAGGATGAACATTAAAATACATATTATGAACACCCTTTCATAAGAAAAAAAAACAACAACAAGGTAAAAGTTCATGTTTTAAAAAAAATCTACAGAATTTTTCAAAAAAAAAAAAAGAATATAAAAAGACACAAAGAAAAAATTACAAAAATGAAAGAAAAGTAGTACATAACAATAAAAAAAAAAAAATTTATATTAAATATTCAAAATGTTTAACAATAAGTTATATTGCATAATGTGTATAAATAGATTTAAATAGAAAAGGTTTTAGATATACTACATGAGCTTAACACACACAGATTGTATTATCCTCAATTGTTACTGCTGAGTACTTATACTATCTATCATGGTATAACTTGTAGCTTAGCTAGTAAGTAAAAATAATAACTAAAAGATAGTTTTTCTATTTTACATTTTTTTTTTTATTTCTTTCAACTTTTTTATGCCCTATCTGTTTCTAACAATAACATTTTTTTTTTCATCTTTTTTTTTTCTTGCATATTATATAAAACATTACTACATCCACACTGAGATTACTTTTACCAATTTGTTTTAAAGTGCTTACTTAAACAAACGTTGATCGACATCGTTTAGCTTTTCCGCCTTAATGTCTGCATGCATGCAAAATTATACTATGAAGACAACGACAATAACGATGACGATGATGATGATGATGATACTAAAGCAATATCAAAGAAATTCATTTTTCTGCTTAAGGGACTTTCTCCTTTCTTTTACAAGGATAGATTTTTTGTCTTTTTCTCATCAATTTTTAGTTTTTTGCAACCTTTTCTCATAGACAAATATAGAATTTGCAAAAAAAACTTAAAAGAGAACTCTTTATGATTGCATGAGAAGTTTTTCTTTTTATTTGAGCCTTATCGTCGTCGAAATAACTAATACAGGGTGGCCAATATCTAAATGTCAACTTTGGGATCAGAAATAATCCAAAATCTTCTAAACAAAATTTTTAAGTTTATAACCAATTTGATCCTTGACAAACACGTCTCTTTTCTTTTTTGTTGATAATATTTTTTCTTCAATTTTAACAGCCAATACAAAAATATTTGCCGAAACTAAAGGTTTTTCCATTCAAAGATATTTTTCAAGTAAAACTACTCACACGGTCGCGCTCAGTTGAAGTTTAAACACTATCTAATACTATCAAAAACAAATTTTTGTTTATCTGTGGAGCAACTTTTAATTTGTATAACCTTTCAACAAGCAGAGCGTAAATGAATTTTGAATGAAGCAAAACGTTCGCCTTGTGGAGTTCAGTGAAAATTTAGAGTTGATTCTAGGTTTATGGGGAACAGAATAAAGTAAGATCACAAAGTTAGTATTTTTTCTTAAATGTACCGCCATTTGACCTTTCAAATTTGAACTTTAAAAAGCAATTCAAACAACATGACACAACGTTTGTATAATCCTTAGATAGTTATTGTGGGCAACTAAAATGATTTTATTGTATGGTTTCAGATTTTTGACATGTGCAAAATTAAATTTAAATTTGTCTAATTTTCCATTCAAAATATCAACAACAAAAAAACTGGCAACACTCTTGATAAATATTAGATATGCATTTTACATCTACATAACCTAAAATGCTAAGTTTATGGTCTCAAATCGAGATATCAGGCATACTTTTTTTTCTTTTTTACTTTTTTTATTTTTTCTTTGCTGTAAGCTGCTGCTTTATATTAGACACACAAAGTCACATAATATGAAATATGTATGTAGCAGAAAGCAAGAATAAGAAAATAGAAAAAAAATAGAATTACTTAAAAAAAAAAAAATGAGAAATTTATTGAAAGTGCATGGAGTACCATAGTAAATTGAATTTAAATGAAATTATTGAATATATACTGATACATACATACATATGTAGGTACATACATATATTATGGTTATTGAACTTTCAAGAAGAAAAAAAAAAGTTAACTACAATTGAATTCCTTCCGATTTTTTTTTCTTTATAAAGAAAATAAGAAAATAAAAAGAATAAAAATAAAATAAATTCTTGTAATATATAACTGACGGTTAAAATATGGTTTAAAGGGTTTTTGATTGTAAATTTTATATTTTACAACAACAACAAAACAACAAAACAAAAACAAAATTTAAATATTAAATATGAAATTTTTGAATAAATAAAATTTAAATACCTAAACTACACAAAAATAATAAATAACAACAAACATATGAATGAGTATTTTATTTTTAAATATTTAGATATTCATAAAATAGAACAGGTGTTCGATTTTTAGTTAATTAATAATCACTTTTTTTCTGAACTAAAAATTTTATAATATTGAGTTGTGAAAAATATTAAAATGTTTGAGTAAATTGAAATTTAATTAATATTTGCACAAAAAGTTTTTTTTTTTTTTTTAAATTTGCATCATGAAGGCCAATTTTAGCACAGCAGTCATGGTCTGCATAAATTATGAAATTTAAAGTGCTAACAGGTGAACTTATTGAATTTAGTGGAAATAAAATGTAATGAATAAAAAAAAAATATGTTTAATTCGAAAAAGAAGACATATTTGATTTGTTTTTTTTTTTTTCTTTGGAGTTGACGACAATACTTTAGAAGTTGCCTCTATTCATCTTGGTGTATAGGCTTTATTTTGTTCGAACTAATTTTCTAACAGGATCCCACACCGTACTTTTTTTCAAGCTCTACCTTCCCCATATCCTTCCTTATTATCGTTTATTCTGTAATTGTAGTTTTGAGGAAAATCATGGAGCTCCACGGAATCAGGACAGAGAGAGAGAGAGAGAGAGAGAGAGAGAGAGAGAGAGAGAGAGAGAGAGAGAGAGAGAGAGAGAGAGAGAGAGAGAGAGAGAGAGAGAGAGAGAGAGAGAGTATGACGCCTACTATTCTTCTTTCTCAATGTATCATCCAGTTTTATCTTATCCTCTCAGTAAATCTTCGAATCTGGCGAATCTTTCAGTACTTTTATTGTAACCTTTTTCAAAACGTTTATTGTAAACTTCACCTTTGAAACAGTCGAAAGCGGTTCAATGAACTTTTGTCCTCAATCCAACCAAGTTCAATGAACAAAAGGCAAAAAAAATCTGTAATTGGAACTGTTCAATGCGGACTTCAAATCTGAAGCTTGTATTTCACCAATTATACTATAAGTAGCTTGTTATTTCTGCTCAATAGATGTCTCCACTATCACATTTATCACATTATTATTTTTGTTTCATACATCACATTCGCTCTTAAAGACTGTTCTTCTATATATCTTCTTTTTCTATGCTATCACTTGATATATAATTATAACATCAGATTCATGGTTTAAATTAAAGAAATAAAATTAGAACAAAAAACATAAAAAATCAAGTTCAATGACATCAAATTTGATTTAAATTTTGTTTTTCTGAAAATCAACTGATCCCATTTGTTGAATTTAAAAAAAAAAAAACCAAATTAAGACATGAACGATCTCACACATCGAAAAGGTGCCGGTGGATATTAATATCGTACAGTCAAAGTCTTAAAACGGCTTAATGCATGAAATTAAATATTAGCATCTCTACATCATACAGAGGATGTACTTTAAAAACATAAAAATCTACAACCATAAAACTTATTGACTCAATCTTCTTACAAGAATAAAAACAAAATACTTGAAAATGCAACAAAAAGGAAAAATAATATAAAAACATCAAAAAAAAAAAAATTCACACTTAAATTGATTTTAAAATTACAAATATGTTTTTGAGGATTTAAGTGGAGTTTTACTATTTTTTTTTTTAATTATTTTACAAGTGTTTCTTCTTTAGCATATTAAAAATAAAAACAAAAAAGCAACAAATGAAATAAAAAGGAAAAGAAAAAAACAAATAATAAAACATTGTGAAAAACAATAAAATTTTACTAGCTAATAACAAGAAATTATAAACGCAAACAACAACAAAATATCTATTGTAATATTCTTCGTGTATAATATGTACTTTTTAGATACTTTTCGTTAAAAAAAATATTAAAGATATTTTGTTATATACGAATAGTAGATACTTTTTTTTTTTTTCAATTCTCTCAATGACTGTCGATTTCATTCAGAATTCCTAAACTGACAACCAAAAGTAAGTATATTTAAGCACATGTATCTATTATATCAATATATATACAACATACAATAAAATAAAATAAAAACTAAAAAGAACAACAACAACAAAAATATATATAAGTATTGTTTTTTTTTTTTCTTTTCACTTTCTCATAACATTTTATTGCAAAAAATCACATAATACCAGAAAAATAGAAAAGCTTTTTATAATGGCAATATTAGTAATTGAAAAAAAACAAAAAAAAAAAAACAAAAAAAAAAAAACAGAAACAAAAATAAAATTAAGTTAAGAAACAAAAACGAAAAAAAAAAAAAGAAGCACAATCTACTTTCAATAAACTGGAAAGATAAGAAAAGTATCTATGTATGTATGTATCTTTTTTTTTTCTTTTTGTTTTGATCCCACATTTTTCTTTTTAACTATTATTATTTTTTTTTTTACCCTATCATTTGAAACAAAACAAAATTAAAATGAAGACAACACAAATAAAAACAGCAAAGAACAAGAAAAAAAATTGAGATGAAGTGTAATCCAAAACACTTTGTCTTTTTTTTTTTTTTTTTTTTTTTTGTTATTGTTTAAATCTACTTTTTGCCCTTTAATATAAAGATTTATCAAATTTGTTTTAATTTTTTTTATCAAATTCTTTTTAAAGAGAAGGACACATTACGATATATGTATGTAACAAAAGAAGAAAAATATTCAGAAAGGATATAATACATAAAAATGTTAAGGTTACTATTTTTTTTGTATCTATTTCTATAAATCTACAAGAAGGTTATAAGAATAATGTGATCTTTCGTTTTATTATTATCGCTCTTATATAATATCATTGCCTTAAAAATACTTCAGATACAAATATGTATCTATGTACACATATATTTATATTATATGATTTTTTTTCTAGAATAGACAATTTTTTGATAATCAAAAATTTCATTTAAAAAACTACATATACTATACATAAAATTGTTGTTGCTAATAATTTTCAATTTAAATGAAATACATATTCCAAAAAAAAAAATTGCTTTGTCTTGAATGAAAAAAAAAAAAAAGATACAAAATGTAAAATTATTAACATGTACATACGTTTATATATACATACATACATACATATATATTTTTATCATGTATCACACATTGAGAGAAAATACATAAATAAAAATTAAGTACCAAAAAAGTTGACCTTTTTTTTTTATATACATATATTTCTTATATGTCTTAGACAATATATCTCATACTATTATCATACGAATAAGATAGAAGATACTTTTTGAATTATTTTTATTACACAGAAGAAAATAATGACAATCTTACACAGTAACTTTTTTAATCCAGTCAAACAGAATACACTGGATTTTTTTTTTATTTATTTATTTATTTTTTCAATTATTCTTGGATTAAAATTTAATCCTGAAAATAATTAAAATTTTTATTTTGAAATTCCGCTTGAATCAAGGATCCAGTATTGATTCTATCATTTACAAGCTCAGTGGAATTTTATGTTTACTCCACCAATAATAGAACGACATTCTAACAGGCCGGGAATCGAACCACAGACCTTTTCCTTTCCGGGGCAATGCTCTTCCTAATGAGCTATCAGATGCCATGTCACTCGCTGTTCTTAGTTACCACTAGAGGTACTAAACCATTTACAGAGAATACAGACTAATAATTTGTTTCTTCAAAAATTAGGCGAATGAACTGACTACGAAACGGCGAATTGGAAAATACGATCATTTTTCGCTTTAGCAAATTGGGCACATTTTCAGTTTTTCAAAGCTTAAAATTTAAGTGTCTAATTTTCTATTCTTAGAAAGATTAAATTTCCCGCATAATCCAAAAAAAAAATTAAGATAATTTAATCCAGAATTTTTTCCTGTGTATGTACATAATGACAAAAAAAAAAAAAAATAAAATAAAACAAAATTACAATGTATTTATGTGTAAACATATATCCCCTAAAATAATGGTCAGTATAAAGATGTTTTTCATTTATATAAAAGATAACTGGCAATATAAGGATAATAAGTATTTTTCTTATAACTTTTATTTTAAGTGTAATTTTACGAATATTGTGAATCATATATCATTTTTATTTTTTATTTTTTATATATATGTATCTCAGAGCTTATGTATTTTTTTTTTTTTTTTTTTTTCATTTTTTTATTACAATAAAAATTGTATGATGATCATCAAAATAACCGAAAGGACATAGGTATGGATTTTTTTTTTTTTTTTTTTTTTTTTTTTTTCAAAATAAATCAATGTTTAAGGATAAGTCTTTTAATTGTCAAAAATATTTGCCCACCCTTCCTTCTTTTTTTTTAATTAATTTTTCACAATGAAATTATTTGAATTGACATTCTTTTTTTGGACTTTGGAAGATTTAAAAATTGTTGTGATCCAGTGGTAAGAAAAATTTTCGCTGTTAAATGACAAATATAATACTTTATGGCATCATAATCAACAATTCACACTTATATTATGAAGATCATGGCTGAAACAGCAATACAATCTTATCAAACCAAGCTTCTCTAATGCATCAACTTTGTTATACGAATTTCTATTCAAATTTTTCGAGGCGATTCTACAAGAACAATCCCATACATTTTTAAAGACCAAACCAAAAAAGTTTCTCAAAAAAAAATATATATATATACTTTATCAAACAAAAACAGATTTTATATTCAAATTTTTTTTTTCATATTATTATTATTTTCTTCTTTCTTCCTTGAACTTATCATGAAACTTTTTAAATTAAAAAAAAATATTTCTTGTACAAAAAAAATAAAAATAAATAAAAATTGAAAAGTGCCAAAATCTAAAACCAAAATTTTACAAGGACAAAAATACTAGATATCATTATGTTGTACATAATAACTTTTTTTTTTGTACTGACAGTAATTTTTGAGAATGAGTCCTGTTAAAGAAAAAATATTCAAGAAAAAAAAAAACCTACAAAGGTAGTATCTGTTTATAAAAAAAATAAATAAATAAAAAAAAACATACACGAAATTTTTTATGTTAAACATGAAATATTTCATTGTTTATCAACAATTTGATTTATGTTCGATATCATTTTAAAGAAAGAAAAAATAAATAAATAAATACAAAAACAACAACAACAAAATTATTTTGAATTTGTAATGAAGAACCTAAAATAAAATATGGTGAATATATAATAATAAGGATACCTTTAGATGTAATATATTTTCAGTAAAATTGTTTTGATTTTGTTTATTTTTTTTTTTTCAGTTTTTTTTTTTGTAGAAAAAAAAAATTAAAGTGAAAAAAAAATATCATAATAATAAGTTACTGGAAAAACAACAACAACAACAAAATTTAAAAAAAAAAACAAAAAAAAAAGTAGGGAAATTTGTTGTTTTTTTTTTGTCTTTTTTTCAAAAAACAAACAATTATGCAGACAATTTTTTAAATTTATTGTATTTAAATTTTCCCTTGTTTTTCATTTTTTTTTTTTTTTGTTGTTTTTGTCTGACGAAGGTACAAAATGAAAAACCTTTGAAGAAAAACAAATTCATATCAGAAGGTTGAGTAAATCAAAACAGAAAAAATCAATTTTTTTCTTCTTTTTTTTGCAAAAAAAAAAAAAAAAAAAAAACAGCGAAATGAGCATGAAAAAGGCGTTTTCACTCGTATTTTTTTTTTTGAAAGAAAATGCTTTAAAAAAAATATAAAAACAAATTTTTGAATTTTATAAAAATGACAATTTTTCCACTGTAAAATTCACAAATACAAAAAAAAAAAAAAGAAAAAAAAAAACGAAACAAGTGAAATTCCCTTATAAGACATTTTTTTTTAAATTTTCTGTCAAGTAATGTGTTATCGATCGTACACAATTCACACCAGTTACATAAAAAATACACAATAATGTAAAATGTCAATAAAATACAAAAAGTTCATTTTTAAATAGATTTAAATTGATATTGGATAGAACAAATTTGTAAGGTGTGAGAAAGTTCAATTAATAAGAAAGTAGAAAAATTTAAAAAAATAATATTATTCACTTTTAGCTTTCTCTTCAAAACGTTCAATTTAAAAAAAAAAAAAAGATGATGAATAAAAATTGAATAAAAAATAATTAATAACAATTTGTCCACTTTAATAGAAAACAAATGAATTTTTTATTCAGTTTATCATGACACTATTGGCATTCATTTAATCGTAAAATCCACTTCCCACATTTCAAAAACAAACAAAAAAAAAATTTTTTGTGAGAAATTGCAAAACAAGGTTATGATGTGCAAATTTTTTTTTATTATTTTTTTTTTTTTTAGTAGTGGGGACATGCCGGTTCTAGACCAAGTAGGGTTTTGTGCACAGCTTTTTGATGACGTCATGAGCTTTAGAGCTTTTTGGGTTGAGATATACGGTGAGAGCTTGAAAGCTTTGAGCTTTTGGGTTGTGGTATGTGGTGTAGGTTGTGGTATGTGGTGTAGCTTTTGTGGTATGTGGATTATGTTTGTGGTATGTGGTATAGCTTTGATGGTGTTAAGCTTTTTGGTTGTGGTGTGTCACCTTAAAGTATGCAAATTTTTTGTTACAAAATGGCGTCATAACCTAAAAGTATGCGAAGTTTGTTTTGAAAGTATACTGAAAAGAATTCAAAAATGTCGGCTCTGGCCCGGTTGAATGACATTATCATCAGACCTTGAAGCATAGAAAAAACCCGCGTGATTAACATGTGCTTTATCAGTGCTAATCATGTTGAGACATGTTTGTGTAAATACCACCACGCGCAATTTATTTAATTACCGACACATGCGATGTATATTTTTGCAAAGCTTGCAAATTCCATCCTAAAATAAACAAATGCGAATTCCGTTTCAAATAAACAACTAAGATTTAGGGATATATGAATTTTGAGACATGTTTGAGTTTATCGTTGTTTTTGTTATTTTTAATTAAGAATGAAAAAAAAATACTTACCATATTGTCAGAATCCGGATTTGAACCGGGGACCTTTAGAGTTTCAGTCTAACGCTCTCCCAACTGAGCTATTCTGACGATTTTTTTATGTGTATTATATGATGTTTTAATGTTTTTATTTTATGATAAGGATTTCATCAAATTGTGAAATTCTAGTTGGATGTGTGTGTGTGTGTGTGTGTGTATTTTGGCAGCATTTGTAAGCGGTGGAAAAAGGGTGGGGATAAGACTATAAATGAAGACGATTTCTACAAACGACATCAGTTCGTCGTTTAATTTTCAAGTGATTTGATTAATCTTTCGTGATTAATCTTTCGTGTAAGTGAATCAACAGCAATATCAGTTTTATGAATCAGTAGTTTTAAATAAGTTAAATTTATATTAAAAAATGAAGTTTACATGTGAATTATGTAATAAAGATTTTTCAACAAAATCAGTTTTAAAAAGACATGTTAATAGCATTCATGGTGAACGTGTAATTTGCGATATTTGTGAGAAACATTTAAGTAGGAAAGACAAATTATTAGAACATAAAAAGAAGATCCATTCTGATTCTGTCATCGACAAACTTTCTTGTGTAGTATGTAAAAAGGAATTCTCAAGGAGCGATAATTTATTATCTCATTTAAGAAAGAATCATACGGTTGAAGTAAAAAAACCAGTTGAGTCAATAGCGATAACAAAATTTTGTGATGCATGTCAATAAGATATTCCAACAAAGAATTGGTCATATCATTTAAGAACAAACATACACAAAAAAAATTCAGCTGAGCCTCTAAATGAAAATTTAAAGGTAATCAAAAGCGCTTTTGAAGAAAGAGTTGAAACATATATACTTGAAAACAAAGATGAAGGTGTATTAGATGTCTTGAAATTCTTTAATACATCAAAAGATCATATTTTAAATGCTTTAAGAAATCTACTTGATAAACATTCATCATTCAAGTTTAATATGGAATTATTTTGTGAATATATAAAAATTACAAAAGGAAATGATGGTGAAGATGATATCACACTTTCAGTTAAATCTTTTCAATCTTGTATGTCAATTATACAGAAAATTGAAGATTTATGCTCAGTTTATGAAGAGATGGTTGGAAAAATTCATAAAAAAATGCAAGAATTTCAAGAAAGAGATAGTGGTTGGGCTCTAGTAAGAATTGTTCATGTTGAAATTAATATTAATCAATGGAGACCTTTAAGAGGATCTCAGTATATATCACTTCCAAAATCTATACAAAATAAAAAAGCTTGCATCAATGTAAAGAATGAGGACGAGTATTGTTTTAAATGGGCTGTAATATCTGCAATGAATCCAATCGAAATACATTCTGACAGGCCATCATCGTATCAGATTGAGAATATAATATCTGAAAAAATAATTTTGAAAAATGACGCTGAACTTGATTTTACTGGACTAGAGTTCCCACTAAAAGTATCTGATATTTATAAATTTGAAATGCTGAATCCAAAAATCAGTATAAATGTATTTGGATTGGATGATAATAAAATTATTGGACCGTATTATTCAACGTCTAAAGAAAAAGAAATTCATATAAATTTATTATTCATACAAGAAGAAGAAAAATCTCATTACGTATGGGTAAAAAACATATCTAGGTATGTAATTGTGTAAGTGTAAACTATGAAATTTTATTAATTAACAAAAAATTTCTAAATTTCAGATTAATAAGTGTGCAGTTAACACATCATCACCATCAAATCTATATGTGTAACTCATGTTTATTTTATTTTTCTTCTGAAAATGACTTGAATGCTCACAAGAATGAATGTAATAAAATAGTAACAAAAATGCCAACAAAAGAAAAAAGTATTTTAAAATTTGAACATTATGAACGTCAACTAGATGTTCCTTTTGTAATATATGCTGATTTTGAATGTATTTTAAAGGATATTAGTACATGCATGCCAGATCCATCATTACCATCCACAACAAATGTACAAGAACATGAGCCTTGTGCTTTTGCATACTATATTAAGTGTAGCTTTGACGACAGTTTAAATCAATTCAGAACTTACAAAGGAAAAGATTGTGCAAAAATATTTGTATCTTCAATTATTAAAGATATAAAACATTTATATCACAATTATATTGAAAATTCGAAATCAATGAATCATTTAACATTAAATGAAATCAAAATCCAAAATGAAAGTACAGAGTGTCATATTTGTAAGCAGTTTTTAGATAAGAATAGAGTTCGAGATCACTGTCATCTAACTGGCAAATATAGAGGACCAGCTCATGAAAAATGTAATTTATTATACCGTGTGCCTAAATTTTTTCCAATATTTTTCCATAATTTTTCTGGATACGATTGTCATTTATTTATAAAGGAGTTATCTAATTTTGATGGAGATATAAATGTTATTCCTCTGAATAAGGAACTATATGTATCACTATCGAAGAGAATTTTCGTTGATGAAAAGAATACAATAGAATTGAGATTTCTAGATTCAAATAGATTTATGCAGTCTAGTTTAGATTCTTTAGCGAAAACTTTAACAAATGATATGTTAAGAACAGTTCGATCAGAGTTCAAGGATGATGAGAAATTTATATTGATGACAAGAAAAGGAGTGTTTCCATATGAATATATCAGTTCATGGGAGCGATTAGATAAAGCAAGTTTACCATCACAAGAAGATTTCAGTAGTAAATTGACAAATAGTGTATGTAATAACGAAGATTATAATCATGCGCGAAAGGTTTGGTGTAAATTTGAATGCAAAAATCTTTGGGACTATTTATTATTATATTTGAAGACGGATGTATTACTTTTAACTGATGTATTTGAAAATTTTAGAAAAGTTTGTAAAAAAATTTACTCACTCGATCCTTGTCAATATTATACTGCTCCAGGTTTATCATGGAATGCAATGTTGAAAGAAACAAAAATTGAACTTGAGTTATTAACAGATATTAATATGCATAGTTTTATTAAAAAAAGCATTAGAGGCGGAATTTCTCAATGTTGTCATAGACATTCTGTAGCAAATAATAAATATATGGATGATTATGATGAGCAAAAACCATCGCAATATTTAATGTACGTAGATGCAAACAATTTGTATGGTTGGGCAATGTCACAAGCTCTTCCTTATGGTGATTTTAAATGGATTGAAAATAAAAATATCGATATTGAAAATATTCTTGAAGATTCAGAGACTGGTTATATTTTAGAAGTGGATTTAGAATATCCTGAAGTATTACATGATGTACATAATGACTTACCATTTTGCTCAGAAAATAAAATTACTTCAAATTCAAAACATGTTAAATTAATTACAGATTTAACAAACAAGAAGCGATATGTTATTCATTATAGAAATCTACAACATTGTATTAAACATGGTCTTAAAGTTATACATATTCATAGAGTATTACAGTTTAAGCAATCAACATGGATGAAACGTTTCATTTACTTGAATAATCATCATCGTACACTTGCAAAAAATGCATTTGATAAAAATTTTTTCAAGTTAATGAATAATGCTTCATTTGGAAAAACTATGGAAAATGTTGATAAAAGAAAAGATGTTAAAATAATAACGGAATGGGATAACTGTTATAATAAATTAGGAGCTAGAGCTTTAATAGCAAAACCTAATTTTCATAGTGCTACACAATTTACTGATAATATGATTGCTATACAAATGAAACGTATGCATACTTATTACGATAAACCAATTTATTTAGGATTTTGTGTTTTAGAATTATCAAAATTAAATATGTATAAATTTCATTATGATTATATAAAACCGAAATATGGTGAAAATATTTTAATAAATTATATGGATACTGACTCTTTTATATATACTATTCAAACAGAAGATTTTTATAATGATATCAAAAATGATATTGATAAATACTTTGATACTTCTGAATATGCATTCAATAATCCTTATGGTATTTCATTGAAAAATAAAAAAGTTTTGGGTATGATGAAAGATGAGAATAATGGAAGTATAATGACTGAATTTATTGGTTTAAGATCGAAAATGTACTCATTAAGTGTGAAAGATTCAAAAGATATTAAAAAAGCAAAAGGTGTAAAAAAGACAATTGTTAATAATTTAAGTATAGAAAATTATAGAGATTGCTTGTATAAAAAGAAATTGTTTTATAGTAATAATAATATGTATGTATTTAGATCTAAAATTCATAATATTTATACACAAATAATTAATAAAGTAGCTTTAAGTTTTTCCGATGATAAGCGATTTGTAAGAGAAAATGGGATAAATACATATGCTTGGGGACATTTTAGAATTAATATAGATATAAATTAAATTAAATTTAAGTTTTTTTTTTTTAATTATAATGCATAAATTTATTATTAAAAAAATAAAAATAAAAAAAGAATTATTAAAAAAATATTATTCAAAACAATTTCTTACATTTTTTTATTTCAATAATCATAATTTCATTTAAATCTATAAATTGAATCAATGTGTAATATCGTCAAGCAACTGATATACACACATTCTGTTAACTCAGCAATTTGTAGGCAATGTTTAAATTTATAATTTTATCTAAAAACTAATCACTGAAAGTATGCGTGACAACATTATTCACTATTGGTATACACATATTTTGTCAACTCAAAAATTTTATAACATAGAATAGAATTTGAATTTAAGAATGTTAATTTTGCAGATCAGCATTTTTTATAAGTGGTAACTAATAAGATTCTTAAACTTAAGAATCTGATTGGTTAAACATAATTTCTCTTAAATCTATGCATAAAATGCTTTTTTTATAATCAAAATTTAGTATATAAATCCGTGAAATTTTATAACTAAAATCACTTCATAGTAAGAATTATAAAGAAAACGGTAAAATGAGTAGCAACAGAAGAGGACTAGGATCTGAGGATCAGGCAGACGAGGACACACCATCCGATATCCAATCGGTAATAAATTCAAATCTACAGATGCTCGCGGAAAGAGCATTTTTAAAATTTACATATATGCATGTGCATATTTTCAATTATTTTAATAATAGAAATATACCATGCAACATGGAAAGGTAAGTTTTAACATATAATTTTTTTTTTTTTTTTTTTTTTTTTTTTTTTTTTTTTAATTTTATTTTAAATATTATTATAATTTTAATTTCTTTACAGAATATATATTCAACAATGGGGTCGAGAAATGATTCCTAATAGGTACACAACGGTCGAATATCGAAATGAATGGCTAAGGAATTTACTGCAAGATGGTGTGTTCTTTATCCATATAGAAGCTGTTTACAATAGAGAAGCTATTGGAAACGACAAATTGTATTTTTGTTCAAAAAATGAAAAAAATAGGTGTTTCATACCTACAGATCCAAATATGCTTGTGACTGAGACGCAAGTTTTGGAATTTGTAGAGTATGAAGATTTATATAATTTTATTATAAATAATAAGTTTTACTGTAGTTTATGTTTTAAGAATTGCTACTCGATGCATGTGGTAGTTAATAGATTTTAAATTTTATTTAAATATTTAATTTTAAGTTTAAATGTAGTATTTTATATAAAATAAATTCTCTTTTGGCATTTTAGGATTAATATAGTTATAAATTAAATTGAATTTAAGTTTTTTTAAAATTATAATGAATAAATTTATTATTAAAAAAAAATACATGTTTTTTTTTTCTTTCTTTCTTTATAATTCAAGTACAAGATTTTCTTTTGCAAGCTCTTCATTAACAAAATTTCTTAAAACTAATACATTCTGTAGAGCACAAAGTCCATTATGTGTTGGGCATCTTAACGTTTGTGGATATTTGTTACGAATTGTTTGTAAATTTGCTGCTTCTAAATCATCCAGATCATAGATTGTATAGTTTTCACCCAATATATTACACAACCAGGATTTTTTTTCACTACCTTTAACGTATATTGAGGTATCTTCTAAATTTTTGCGTAAAAATAGCTTAACACTTTCAAAATCAATTGATCCTTCGTTCCATGTTAAACCATGGTGATTATTAAACAGCCATTTTGCTTGATTTTGTTGTTTTTTAGGTAAATTTTCAAATGGATATGGTGGTTTTATTATAAAAAGTTGAAACTCTTGAAAATTATATGATACTGCCAATTCTTTCACTACAAAATTATTTTTAATACCACGAAATCCTTGAACGTCAATAACCACACTTTTATTATTAAACATTTTTATGATATATGTGTATTCTCTCACAAGTTCTTTGAAATACTAAATAAATTTCTGATTTATAATCTCATTTATATCAGTTTTCTAACCTCTCCATTCAGTGGATTGTATTCAATTATTCGATCATGTAGTAGTAAACAAAATCCTGCAGTGTTGTTAGGAATATTGACGTTGCTAGCTAACTCAAACTCTATTCTAATATCAACAGGTCCTGTTTTTATTGTTTCATTTTGATGAGCACAATCAATAACAACAATTGGTGCTATATCCTTGAAACTATCCCATTTTAACAACGGTTGACAGTTCCTTCCATAATAAGTTTCTTGAAATTTTGTATACATATCATATAACAACGCATATCGATTACGTTCAAAAAGTATATTTAAATTATCATATGGATACGTTTCAGAGTTCAAATGAGCTTTAATGTTAGCTAGTTTACAATGATCAAATTTACTAACATCGGTCTCTTTTTGGTTTTGTCGATTGGTTTGTAATGCAAATATCAAAAAACGAGGTTTTTCTAGTTGCGTAGATGTTTTAACAGTCCATATGATATGATTTGTTTTTGGAATGTTGGGATATTCATATAAATCCCAGCTGCGGAAGCTAATACGAATTGGTTTCGCATTTTGAGTAATTTTGAGAAGTTTTAGTCTTTCTTTATCATCTACATTTATATGTGGTACTTTCCATAAGACTTTTGCGAGTGTAATTTTATAGTCTGCAGCTGTAGCTGGTAGTTGAACCGCATTTGCATCACTTCTTGCTCTAATTAAAACTAGATCGTGTCTTACATTCACAACTATTTTTTTGTAGTCTTCAGCAAATCCTAATAGCATTTTTAGAGGTATACAAAAATTAAAATATCCAGATGTAGGTAATATAGTACTATTTCCTGTCCATCCAGCATTATACAGCATTGTACTTTCACTTTCACTCAATGAAATGTAATTTTTTAAAGCACTGCTGATTCCTACATTTCGACAACGATCAATTTCGACACCATTCAATTCATATCGTATTTCATCAAATAAGAAGGCTCCAAAATTATTATTTAGTTTGTAATCAGGTGAATCAGTTCCATCGCCTTTAGTTAGAGTTCCTTCAATATATATAAAACTTTCACTTGGTAGTAAATATAAATCTTGGTTTTGAATAGAAATTCGTATTTCATCGCTATTGTTGTATGATTCTACAAATGGTGAATACGTATGATATTCTTTTTTAGTAATACTTTCATCAAAGTGAGGTTCTTCTAAAATATCCAGTATATCATGCATGTTGTTTGCTTTTTAAAACAAATCCTAATGACTCTAAAAATTTTCTGTTTTCAATTGTTAGTGATGATGGTTTCTTAGAAATGAGGTCTCTTTGTGTTGTTGTTGTTGTCTGTTCAATAGGTAATGGTGTACTAATGATATTATCACTTTTGGATGAGTTTTTATTATTATTATGTTTGTTGTATATCAGCATATCTAATTCTTATCTACTTGACACTTACATAAGAAATAATAGCTTTAGTAATCAGACTACTTATTTTATACTTTAAGTCTTATTTTATAATTGTGGTTTCAAATGTAATCTAACTGTAATTATTTCACCTCTGAAATTAATCAAATCTCCATCTTGATCTACAATTTTTACTTCAACAGAACTAATTCGTTTGACATTTACAGGTAAATATATAACATTCTTAGGAACTTCTGTTATTTTATACCCTGGTCCTACATCAGGCGAGAATTCATGAAGAGTGTGAACAGGAATATTATTAATATATGATCCTACTATTAGATTACATTCAATTCGTATAGCGTTAACTTTAGTTATATTCACAGGTAAATCAGACACATGTGTTGTATTTGACTCCAATTCTTTTTTACTGAAACCTAACAGTTGACCAATAGATCTGTCTCTGTTAAAGTAGACGTTGTGTGTACTTTTAATTTCTGTTTTGAGTGTGTTGTTGTTTGCTTGTATTTTGATAGTAGGCTTAGTTTTCGTTTTTTCGAGCTCTTTTTGAATGAAATTCGCGATGTCATCAACTTCATAAGATCCCACAGGTATTTTAATAGTTTCATAACCTATATGAAATAAGTTATTGCTACTATCCACATTAGGTATTGAATTATAGGTATGAAAATCAACAAGACCACAAAGATAGTCAGATGATAGATCTATAGGGGGGAAGTATTCAGTTGTTAATATAGATGTATTCCCACTTAAAGTTAATGTTACTGACATGTTGAAGGTTTTAAGTGAAATGAATAATAGTTTTATCTTTACACATTTATTTATACTAATTTACATCAATAAAATTATACAGAAACTTTAAACATAAGTGTCCACATTTAAATGAATTGAAATTTTGATATCTATTATAATTGTATTCTATATTATTTCCTAAATATCTAACAATTTCTAGAGGTGGTTGCAAATTACCATAACTGTCAAAGTATTCAACACGATTTCCTTTTTTTTGATATGCTACCCAATGTGTACCAGGACCACTTGAATCATCTAGATTTACTATACCACACTCATTTTTATAAGGTTTTGGTGGTAGTTTATCTTTCATGAATACAGCTCTAAAGTGCGGTATACTTTTACCATATCTCATTAAATCAATTTCACTTAGTGGTTTATTGGGTAGCTTACTTAAAAGTTTTTTGGATTTGGATTTAAAAAAAGACCAAGACCTTTCCTATATGGTTTAAGTTGTAATCCTTTTCCCATTGCTACTGCTTCCATAGTTTTATTATGTCGTTGATTTTCAGCTAGTTGTTCTCTAGCTTGTTTTGCATCTTTGATTACCTTTGCTATTTTTGCTGCACCACCAGATAATGCTCCTACTGCTGAGAGTCCCGCAAAAAGTGGAACTAAGAATGGTAAAATACCGCCTGTTTTTGGAATAGGTATGATGCGAGGTAGTTCAATTGATGATTTTTTTCCTTTTATAGTGTTCTTGGCTGCATTTAATGCTATTCTAATAGCACTGTTCATTTCTTCTGGTTTTTGTGCTTTTAATATCTTACGAGCATTTTGAATAGCTTTTCGGAACACTTTACGCGTTTTCACTTTATTCTTCTTCTTCTTATTTGTTGATTTCTTTTTAAGTCCCATGCCAAATTTCACTTTAGCTTTCATTGCGTTTGTAACAAACCAAGAGTTTATACGTTCACCAATACTTGAATCTTTTGCCTTTACCCTTTCCCAAGCTTTTTCTGCTAATATTTTGTCAGCTGTATGACGTTGATTTTTGTCCTTATGTTGAGAGTAAAATATATCGTGTTGTTTGCAAGCTTGATCTAACTGATTGATTCCTTGATCACCTCTAGCAAGACGTTGTTGTAGTTTTGTACCAGGTCCACAATATTGATAACCAGGAAGATGAAGCTCTACTGGTAACTTATTGATTAATGTATTCACTAATCCTTTACCTTTGCGAGTTTGAGATCGACTAAATGTTTTTCGATTATATTTGATCATTTTATATGTTTCCTCACACAGACAGATAAATAGAATGATGTTGAAAACCTATAAATTATGTATTTATAGTTGTTTTTTCTTTAGTTCTTATCAGTATGCGGTTCATAAAACAACGTGATACATTAAATGTAAAAAATGCAGATTTTGTAACAAATACTTCAAATAAAATTAAACATAGTAAGCTATTACCTAACAATGTACGTGCCATTATTGTGGGTCCGTCGAATTGCGGAAAAACAAATGTAATGATGAGTTTACTTGAACACCCGAATGGTCTTAAATTTGAAAATATTTACATATACTCAAAATCTTTATATCAACCAAAATATGAGTATCTTAAAAAACTGATTTTGCCAATTAAAGGGTTAGGATACAACACATTTTCTGAGAATACTGAAATAATGTCACCAGAACAGGCAAAACGAAACTCGATTTTTATATTTGATGATGTTGCAGGCGAAAAACAAAATAATATACGTTCATATTTTTGTATGGGACGTCATAAAGATATCGATAGTTTTTACTTGTGTCAAACTTATACACATATTCCAAAACACTTGATACGTGATAACTCAAACTTTATTGTAATTTTTAAACAAGATGAGATGAATTTGAAGCATATTTATAATAATCATGTTAACACAGACATGTCATATGAAAAATTTCGAGATATGTGTTCAAAATGTTGGAAAGATAATTACGGATTTTTAGTAATAAACAAAGATAGTTCATTAGAATGTGGACGATACAGAAAAGGATTTGATACTTTTATATTATTATAAATATATACGAGTGTATGAGTTGTAGCTATATCATTATTATTCTAACTACCGAGCTGTTTAAGCTGTTTTAGAGCTGTTTAAAGACCTGTTTAAGCTGTTTTAGAGCTGTTTGCAGACCTGTTTAAGCTGTTTTAGAGCTGTTCAAAGACCTGTTTAAGCTGTTTTAGAGCTGTTTGCAGACCTGTTTAAGCTGTTTTAGAGCTGTTCAAAGACCTGTTTAAGCTGTTTTAGAGCTGTTTGCAGACCTGTTTAAGCTGTTTTAGAGCTGTTCAAAGACCTGTTTAAGCTGTTTTAGAGCTGTTTAAAGATCTGTATAAGCTGTATTCTTTTGAAACGTTATTATGGAAAGCGAGTTAATTAAGAATATTATAAAAACAAGAAATGTTATTCGTAAGAAATATCAAGCTCTAAAAACTGGTAAAGCAGAAGAAGAAATACAATTGGAAAGTGTTTTTAAACCAATTACGCAACCTTTGAAAAAAATAGTAGATAAAACTCATTATCCGATAATTAAAACTGAAGTAAAAGAAGAATGTGAGACTCCATTTAAGTCTAAACGACTAAAAACTGAGTTTTCAAGTACACCACATGAATATTCAAAAAAGTTAGAGGAGAACTTTGAAACACCTCAAACAATTAAACAACCTAATTTTTCTCATAAATCATTCGATGAAAGTTTTGATGATGATGAATCACAACAACAACAACCAACATTTTCAAATTCACCGAATCGATTTTTGAAAGAAATGAAATTAAACGAAGATGACATTGATTACAAATACGGACCACATTTAGATCATGATAAAAATATTTGGAAAATAGGAAACTCTCCGTTTTCTATTGACGAGAAAACTATTGTTATCAATGGAAAGTTTTATTCTCTAACACCTGGTTTGATACAATTATTGTTTTTGAAAAATCCTAATAAAAGGAAATGTACTAACGAGGACTTCAAAAATTATAAAAAAATTATAATACAAACAAATGCAAATAAACGTGATTACGATGAAAGTGGACAAATATCTGGAAACAGAAGTAACAAGTATAAACTTATTAAGGAATTATTAAAAGATCATACTGGCTCTGGATTAATGCATTTACTTAAAGAAAAACCTAATTATGTATACTGGGATGATCCAAACGAATTAGTGAATAGATTGAAATTACTACTAGCATCTGCACATGCAGGACATAATAATCATAACAATGAGATAGTTTCAATAATTGAAGAACTCAGAGAAGCAGATATTATCGTATAAATTTATATTCTACATCATGAAATTTATTATTTACATTATGAGCGTTGACAAGTTTGGACGTTTCTCTATTCGGAGACATCATCATGCTACAATTTCTTCTGAACGTGGGCCTCCTGGTCCATCAGGAATAGGATTTGAATTAACAAATGAAGGAAACTTTAATATAAATTCAAAACGTATAGAAAATCTTGAAAATCCTTTAAATGATAATGATGCAGTAACAAAAGAGTATGTTGATAATGAAATTAATGCTTTACATACCAAACTTATAAAAAATCAAGAAGTATTTATTGAAAATTATGATAAGATGTTGAATAATTTGAAAAATTCGTCACCACCCGTTCAAGATTCTCTTACAAAAGAGTATTTAGACAAAGAATTAGAACCATTTCGTCAACAACTTGCAAAGAATAATGAGATGTTGTTAGATTACCGTGAAAAAATATATGGTTTAAATTATAACATTGAAAATATTCAAAAGTTTTTATTCGATGAAATAAAGAGAAAACATAAACCTGAGCAATCGATTTTCCCATTAGAAAGTGTACCAAAATAAATCATGCAAAAACAACAACTTGTAGAAGAACTTCATAAACCTGCTAGGAGAAATTTTAAACGGCGACATGTTATAGTAAAAGGAATTAATGATTTGTGGCAAGCTGATTTAGTTGAAATGGGAAATTATTCTTCATTTAACAAAAATTATAAATATTTATTAACCGTAATTGATACTTTCTCAAAATATGCCTGGGTACACCCTGTTAAAACAAAAAATGCTGTAGATGTTACTAAGGCAATGAATAACATATTTAACACAACACAATCATCACCTAAGAATTTACAAACAGATTTAGGAAAAGAATTTTATAATACACAATTTAATCAACTTATGAAAAAATACAATGTTAATCACTATTCAACATATAGCGTATTGAAAGCATCGATTGTTGAACGTTTTAATAGAACATTAAAAGAGATGATGTGGAAAGAATTTAGTATGAATGGATCATATAAATGGATTGATAATGTAAAAGCGTTAGTTGCCAAATACAATAACACTATTCATCGAACAATAAAAATGCGCCCAAAAGATGTTAATAAGAACAATGAAAAACTTTTATTAAAAACAGTTTACAATAACTTAAAAATTTTTCACAAACCAAAATACAAAGTTGGAGATAAAGTACGAATAAGCAAATATAAACATATTTTTGAGAAGGGATATACACCCAACTGGACCACCGAGATTTTCACGATTACAAAAGTTCAAAACACAAACCCCATAACGTATCTTTTAGAGGATTATGAGGGACAACCAATTGAAGGAGGATTCTACGAAAAAGAAATAATTAAAACCAAATATCCAGATCTTTATTTAGTAGAAAAAATTTTAAGAAAAAAAAGAAACAAAGTTTTTGTGAAATGGTTAGGATTTAATAATCAACATAATTCGTGGATAGAAGAGAAGGAATTATTAAAAAAATAAATAAAATGTATGAAAAATTATTTTTAATAAATGTTTTTTATTTGCGAAATCTTATTATTTATTGATATTGGGATTTATTTACATATTTGGTGTTTACCAACCAACAATTTTTATTTAATATCAATAAAATAAAGAGAAACTAATAAAAGTCAACTCATGCTTGAAATTATTAACAGTCAACCAGCATTATTCAGAGTGTAAAGATGAATTTTGAAAGCGAGTTTTACACAGATTATTTATCACACGAAGATAGGAGAACTCTTGTCTACTATCGAAAATATATACAAAAATATGAAAACATAGAAAAAATCACATCAGTTCATGGAACACATTATGCTGATTGTTGTTGGGCTAAAGATGATACAACTACCGGACCAGATACATGTAGTTGTACTTATAGACAAAATAAAGTTATCAAATTTAAAAATGAATTTGAAAAATTATTGAAACTTTACAAGAAATTGATTGAGTACTTAGAAGAAGGAAATCTAGATATAATAGATAATATTTCATTTTTTCTAAATGAATTCGATACATTTTTTTTTAATACAGAATCATATGGACAAGTTGTTTTTAACAAAAAAGAAATTGAAAATATTCGAGAATATTTAAACAACAGCAAAAGTGAAGAATATACATCAAACGGTCATTATCTTGCATGTTCTTATCCTGAAGACAATGAAAATATTTGTGAATGTGATTTAATAGAAGAAAAACAAAGAGAAAAAACTGATAGAGCTAAAGAAGGTATTAAACTTATAAATGAATTTCTTGGAACAATATATAATAATTATTTTGCTGATTATTAGTTAATAAATAAAAACACTTGATATTCATTTAAAAAAATTGTTTTTTATTGATTTTATATGTATTTTATATTACATTATAAAAACCAGGTAAACTTATATCAAATTGTTGTGAATATTCATCATAATTCACATTATCTTCTGTTTCTGTTGAATATTGCTGATCTGTTTCTGATTGTATAGGTTGTTGTTGTTCATTCTCTGTTACTTGAGGTAGTTGTTGTTGTTCTTGAAGTTCACTAAAGTCTATACTGTAAGATTTTCCTACTTGACCATAGTTGATTAAGTGATATTTTCCCTTGTTCAACCCTGCTATCACATTATCTGATAATTTATTATACTTTTCAGGTAAATTGAGACGTTGATTTCCTTCTAACTCAAGCAAAATTCGATCACCAAATTTTGTATTAACTTTTTCTGCACTGATGATCTTATATGGATGGTTTTTTACCATATTTCCCAAGTTTAAGTATATAATGTTTCGAAATGATTTTAACTCTTCCAGCTCAGAAGCAAATACTTTGTTAGGTAGTTTATCTCTAACAAGTTTATCTTCCTGTTTGCGTTTAACTGCTTTTGATGTCTTCAGTGTTTGTTTTGAACTTACTTTTTCAGGTTTCTGTACTTCACTCATTTTACAAACTTTAAACGAAAGATTAATCAAATCACTTGAAAATTAAACGACGAACTGATGTCGTTTGTAGAAATCGTCTTCATTTATAGTCTTATCCCCACCCTTTTTCCACCGCTTACAAATGCTGCCAAAATACACACACACACACACACACACACACATCCAACTAGAATTTCACAATTTGATGAAATCCTTATCATAAAATAAAAACATTAAAACATCATATAATACACATAAAAAAATCGTCAGAATAGCTCAGTTGGGAGAGCGTTAGACTGAAACTCTAAAGGTCCCCGGTTCAAATCCGGATTCTGACAATATGGTAAGTATTTTTTTTTTCATTCTTAATTAAAAATAACAAAAACAACGATAAACTCAAACATGTCTCAAAATTCATATATCCCTAAATCTTAGTTGTTTATTTGAAACGGAATTCGCATTTGTTTATTTTAGGATGGAATTTGCAAGCTTTGCAAAAATATACATCGCATGTGTCGGTAATTAAATAAATTGCGCGTGGTGGTATTTACACAAACATGTCTCAACATGATTAGCACTGATAAAGCACATGTTAATCACGCGGGTTTTTTCTATGCTTCAAGGTCTGATGATAATGTCATTCAACCGGGCCAGAGCCGACATTTTTGAATTCTTTTCAGTATACTTTCAAAACAAACTTCGCATACTTTTAGGTTATGACGCCATTTTGTAACAAAAAATTTGCATACTTTAAGGTGACACACCACAACCAAAAAGCTTAACACCATCAAAGCTATACCACATACCACAAACATAATCCACATACCACAAAAGCTACACCACATACCACAACCTACACCACATACCACAACCCAAAAGCTCAAAGCTTTCAAGCTCTCACCGTATATCTCAACCCAAAAAGCTCTAAAGCTCATGACGTCATCAAAAAGCTGTGCACAAAACCCTACTTGGTCTAGAACCGGCATGTCCCCACTACTTTTTTTCGATTATCTAAGAACTAAACACGTAAGTAAGTCAATTTTATTTAATCATGTAATCTATCTTTGAATTATAATATTTAAAAACTATCTCTTGTGTAACATAAAACCTTCAACACTAGTAATTCAACTTAAAAGTATTTCAATTGTTTAAACAACACGACACATAACAAATATTACTCAGGTAAATGAATTTTAAATATAATTTCAATAATTGATTTGAAAAAAAAAAATAATAATAATAATAATAAAAAATATTAGACAGGTTTTGTAAACAATGTGATTTAATTTTTTCCATAATTTGAAGGCCTGTTAAAAGTTAAATAAGTAGCTAGTTTTTCGGTCGTTTTAATTTCTGATTGATTCATCATTTGAAAAAAAAAAAAGCTATTCTTTGCGATTATAAATTGCGTGTTCGAAAATATGTAAAAATTTTCCAGGTGAGATTTTGAGTGTTGATTGAATCGCGATAATGGTGATTTTCCAGAGCTTAATTTACATTTTTCCATGAAAAATTAAAAAAAAAAAAAAATCTATTTGAAATATTTATAACAAAAATCTGATCCTTCACTTTAATAGTTATTTTTAGGGTTTAGAAGACGTTTTGTAGACAATTTCTTAGAAATATTTTGAAAAGGTGCCTAATATAATTGAGAACTAAACAGAGATATTCCTCTTGTTCTTTTTAGAAAGAAAAAAAAAAACCTAAAAAAGAAAAATAGAAGACTTCAAAACCGGCTATGAAAAGAAGGACGAAAAGCGAAATAAATTTCACGCTGTTTCAAAATGCTTTTTTTCGTTTGTGGTGAAAAATTGTGGGTTATAATTTTCTCTACTATTTCTGAAAAAAACGAAGAAGAAGGTAAGAACAAAACATTGTTTTTTTTTTGTCGTTGTTTCATTTTCTAGGGTCGCACAAAAAGAATTTAGACTAGAGAATTTTTTAAAGTGATCCAGTTATATTTTTATAAATTCTATTTTAGAGCCCACAAAAAAATATATTCTGTACTCCCCCACATGTTTTTTTTTTTTTTTTTTTTTTTTTTTTTTCATAAAAATAAGAAAAATTTTGTTTATATGAAAACAAAATCTTAACACGCGAAATTTTTATTACTTTTTTTTTCCACATTAGTGTCATTTACGCAAAAATTGAATAAAAAGCTACTCAATTGATCGTTAAGGTTATCTAAACAAACAAATAAAAAAGGAGGCATTTTAAGGATTTTCAAAATAGCTGTCGTAATTCAAAAAGAAAAGAAAAAAAACAATAACAAAAAAAAATTTTAAAAATGAGTGGGCAGTTACATGTTTTCTATATTTACCCCGTTTATAAGAAAAAATAAAAAATAAAAAATAAAATTATATTACAATAGGATAACGTACTTCTACTTAACCAAGTATGTAAATGGAAAAAAAATGTCATTGAAAAATAATTTAAAATACCTAAATAAAAAATTCATTACAATATTTTTTTTTTTTAAATTGTAGAGAATAATGAACTCTGAAGGATGAATTAAAAAAAAAATAAATAAATAAATTAACAATGCCTCCCCCGCATTCAAATAAAATCCTTTTTCTGTATACTTATTAAATTATTATTATGTATCTTCTATAGCATTAAATCACAAAAATATAATGTCACGTAAAATTTAATAATTTGTCTCCACTTTTCTAATTTAAATATTTTATGAGCTTATACTTTCAGTTAATAAAATGTATCTAAATTAAAAAGTCAGGAAGAAAAAAAAAAGGAAAAAAAAAATGTTTTCTTTCCTATTACATACTCACTATTATTAGCTAATACCTATCTACTTCTTTTACAGTTAGAAAAAAAGAAGTGTTTTTATTTTCTTTTTTTTTTTCAACGACCAAAAGACTAACAAAAAACTATACTTTATTTCCTTTCTGTATTCAAATAGGTATAACGGTACTAAAAGGATACTTTATTTTATTATTGTTCTTGTAATTTATTTACATACTTAAGCGCTTTAAACTGTCAAACAATGCATACAACTTTTTTTTATTTTTTTTTTTTTAGAGAAACATTTGAAACGTAAAAAAAAAAGAAAGAAAAAATGTTTCAAAATGAAAAAAAAAAAAATAAATTTTCTTTTCCGAATCAAAGAAGAAAAAAAAATGTAATAAAAATACAAAATCACAGTGAAAAAAGAAATTAAATTGTAAAAAGTAGCTAAATTCTGAAATTGAAATTCATCTGAAAAATTCTTTAAATAAAATTTTTTTTTTTTTCTTCTTTTTTTCCCGTTATTTTATTCTAAATGACTTAAAAATGTTAAATTTTTCACCAAAAAAGAAAAAAAATAAGAGAATTTTTTCGCAAATGAAATCAAAGCAGAAAAAGAAAAATAAAAATTGCAAAAAAAAAAAAAAAATAATAATAAATAAAAAAAATCAAACAGAATTTAAGGTTTCTTTTCGTTTTTTTTTTTTTTTTTTTTTTTTTTTGTGTGTATGTGTAACAATTATGGAAATCATATGCTAATAATATATACATACCATACATACATACTTTTTTTTTGTGTGTTCTTAACGTTGAAGAAAAATAAACCAAATTTAGTAAGTAAACACCAAACAAAAAAAAACGAATAAAAAAAAAATTCCACAACACAGATTGATAAAATATATTTCATTAATTTTTTATTTAATTTTTTTTTTTTTTTCATTCTTTTTTTTTCCAGTTTTATTTTTTCTTCCTGAAAAGTTGGCTGATTTGATTTGTTTCGAAAAGAAAGAAACGAAATGTATATTTTTTTCTTCTAAATTGAAAAAAAAAAAGAAGAAAAGATTTTTTGGATTTTCATTTGAAAAGTTACAATTGTATTAAAAAAATATGAAAAAAAAGAAAAATAAAATAATACATAATTTAATTTATATTTGCTTTAAATAAAATAAAAAAAAAGAAAAGAATAATATGAATAAAGTTTTTCACTTCTTCTTCTTATTATTTTATTTTTTTATTTTTTTTTTAAATACAAAAAATGCGTAACGAATATTTACATTATTTTAAATCAGGATTTTTTGCTTATTTTAGAAATAAAAAAGTTATTTTAAGTTTTTTTCTTTTTTGTGTACTTATAGAATTTAAATATTAAAAAAATCTCCTGTTCTGTTCTATCTTCCTTGGTTTCTTTTTTCTTTACTTTTTTTTTATGCTCAATTCATTAGATATTCAATATTTAAATGTAAACATAAAAGTAAGTAAAATTCGATACTAAATGACCAAAAAAAATGAGCTTTTTAAAGTTTTAAAAATTTAAGAAATGTTTATAGACAAATTTTTGAAATATTCCGGTACTACTGAATTTGAATATTTTACCACACATTTTATTTACATCAAATTTGTCAGAATTTCGACAAGAAATACCGGCATTTCGACTCTAATTTAGCCTACAAGATATTACAAGCTTCCATAGATCCATCAGTGTATACACCCTCCCTTCAGTTTAAATACCACAATAATAAGAATTAATGTACCTATACTTCAAACCTAAAAATTTCGAAGACAGGACGTCAAAGATACTTCATATACAAATTAATATCCACATTTTTTTCAGGATATTTTTTGAACAGCTTACTACACACCAAATTCTGAATGATAAAAAACCATCCACTAGGACTAAAGTTATAGGACAAAAAGGACAACAAAGTCGTTATTAAGATAATACACCGAAAAGTTCATCTTTTATTTCTTCCTTGACCAATTCCCCCTTAAATCATGAATTGCAATAAAACCCCACGCAAAACTTAAAACAGGTGTATTTCTTAATTTTCAATTTTGAACTTGGTTTTAGGTACAAAACCTTTAAAAATTAATTAAAATTACAATCATGTTTATTTTTTTTTTTCTCAAATTTAATTCATTAGAAAAAAATTAAGTTTTCACATTAAAAATACTTTAAAAAAAATTTGGAATAGATTACGTATTGATGTATGCATGCGTATGTAAGTATGTAAGTACTAAAATACGTATATAACTAAGTAGTAAATGGATATTTAAGTAAAATGTTTTACATTAAAACATTATCCTAGACAAAAAAGAAAAAAAAAACAAGATCCTTTTACCTTTAACCCTTTAAAAAAAAAAAGGTATAAAACCCAAGCTTAAACTATACATATAATATTTTTTTCTAAATTTATAAATAGGATTAAATACACGTACAGGCTAGTGATATATGTATACGAGTAAATTGATTTTTTAATATCACGTTGTTGGCTCATTTCAATAATTACCGAAAAAAAAGTAGGTACAAAAATAAATACAAAAAAAAAAAGTAAATTTACGTAAAGTAGCTGAACTTTTTTATTTTAAAATAAATTTTTATTTTGCAATTTTTTTTTCTTGGTAATTTTTTTCATCTTGTACAAGATAACCCTAATAAATATTCCATCCGTAGTTATTTTCTATTTAAATGCACACACACACACACACACACACACACGTATACACAAACAAAAATAAAATAATAAAATGTTGCTGTAATCCTCTATTTACTTACAAGATTCTTTGAATAATTTAATAGCTTTAAGTAAGCTATAAGTTGTATTCAAATGTACCCTTTTTTTTTTGTACTCCTTTTTTTTTCTCTCTAGATAATGACTAAGTTTTACTTTCTCATTTTTTTTTTGTTTTTGTTTTTTTTTTAAAGTACATGAGAAATTTGTTTTAAAATTTTTCAGGTTTTTTGTTTTATTTAAAAAACAAAAACCTTAATTTTAAGTGGTACTACAAAGCAGACACTGTGGGTTGTAGTGACTAGTGGGTAGGTGGTAGTAAGGTGTGGTAGGGGTAATCTACATCATTCGCTGTAATCATTGTCATATACATTAAAACCAAAAAAAAAAAACAAAAAAAAATAAACTACTATATTTTTCCAATAAACCAAAAATTTGTTCATTTCTTAAATTTATTCCTTCCTTTAGCTGGTTTATTCTTCTTTTATCGCAATGTTTTTGTGTTTTATTATTATTATTTTACCCTCAACCCCTGTCAAAAAAAAAAATAAACTTATATTTTGCACCTGCTTCTTTAAATTAAGTTTCACAGAGAAAATAAAACAGCGTAGTACTGATGGAGGGGGTAGGAGGGGGTAAAAGTGTTAATTGAAGTGTAAAAATTTTAGTTATTTCAATATTATCAATATTTTGAGAAATATTTATTGATTTTATTTTTGAGAGAGAAAAAAAAAAGTTCTTTTGAAACATAAACATAAATTAAAATTCAGATGGTGGTAGGTAAAATAATTAAATTTATTGAAATTGTGTTATTTTTAGTAAAGAATAATTATATACAATATACATACATAAAATATGTATGTACATACATATGTAAGAGTATGTAAAACTTTAAATAAGAATTATAATATGTACAAGTATTTAACAAATAAACTATAGTTACATATATTTAAGTGAAGTGTAAGTAAAAGTATCTATTGTATGTATCTATTTTGGTTTAATTCAACATTTATTTCTTATACTATAGGTAGGTACTTTTACTATCTTATGCTTACTATTTAGAATTATACGATATATTTTAAGGTTCTTGTAGGATTAAATAATTTTATTTTTGAATATGCTTATACAGATATATATATATACAAATAATTATGTACATAAATATAAATTTAAGAAAGACACATACACATACATACATAATAAAATATACAAAGATGATCATTAATTGTAAAATAATTCTTAAATGTCTAAAGTTTGACAAAATATCATTTATTTTTGTATAAATTTCATTGTACAAAATGTAAACAAATGCATTTTATTTATACTTTACTTCACATTACTTCACTTTACTTTATTTTACTTTAGTTGTCTTTTCTTACGTAAATATATTACACATTTCATGAACAAACATATGTAATTATAATATGTAAAAAAAGAGTGATACAGTTATAAATTAGTTATAAGGTACATGCGAATACAATCGTACTTTCAGGACAGAATTTTATGTTCTTTTAAAAAACAAAAACTTTCAGCTACTTAGAAACGCTTTATAGTTTACAATTCACGTAAAACTTTAGATTTACATATGACAAAATACGAAAGAGTCAATATAACTTAAGATGATTCAAATAGATTCTGACTGACTGATTATTTGGATCGTATTGTTTAAAAACTTGATATCAAAAGAAAATTTTATTTAAAAGCTTCTTTGAAACATTGAACACAAAGGATACTTAATACTAAAGTAATGAACTTCAAATACCTTGGTGTAAAAATTACAGGAAATAAGAACCTAAAAAAAGAAGTGCAAGTTCAAACATCGAAAGCAGTCGTAATATCGGGATACCTAACATAAAAAGCTCACAACAGTTTGAAACTGTGCACACACATTATTTTTCAAAATTAAAAACTAAAGAAAAACTTCATATAGTGTTTAGTACCAATTAACTAATTACTGAATGTGTGGACACAAATTGATATTTTATATTCTAAAAGGTAATTTGCACCTGTAATTTTTTAGTTTCTCTTCTCCATGACATTACAATCCAACTAATCTATCTTCATGTAGTTACTTACATTTACCCTAATTGCAATTTTTTTTTTTTAAATTACATAAGTATAATGCAACTTTACTTTTCACATTTCACAAGGATATCATCAATGTATCTAATGTCAGTGAACAAATTTATTTTTGTTACTTTGTCATATATGTATGTACAAATAACTCGTAAAAGTAATAAGATACAAAGTACAAATAGTTATATAAATAACCTAAAATATAGAGTTATTCATTGTTTTTTTTTTTTTTTTTTTTTGTAAACGTATATGTGTAAGTAAGTAAAAATGTGTGTATGTATAAAAATTGAAGACGGAAGTGAAAAACAATTAATAACTTTAGGAAGACATTGATTTATGATTTAAACCCTCTTTTCCTTTCGGGGGAAAATAAATAAGTGTAAGGGGTGGTAGGGCTGTATATATATGTATGTACATATACACAGATATTTAATAAATAAGTATATATATATGTATATAAGATACATTTACATAGATAGATAAATATATGTACATATATACATATATAGAGCATTTATAACATATAAAACAATTACATGTCAAATTAATCAAAATTGTTCTTATGCTTTATAAAACATTATAAATCGAAATCAAAATCTTAAATTATTATAGATAGATACATCATTATCACTATCAATACACTGCGCGACACATGATTTGCCTGACCTATGATTTTTCATATTTCTTCGAAACGAATGATAAGTAAGTACAAAGAAATTTGGAAAAATTAAAGTTCTCAAAGAATAAGGATATTCCAATAAACAAGTGCTAGATTGATTAAGATTTTTTTTCAAGGAAAAGCAACCACCGATCGGGAACGTTAAAAAATCTTAAGAATTGTATACTTACAGATTAGGGCAATTGCAAAGTGAGATCAATAATGTGTATCACAGTGTTTTTATCTATATCTATCTAAAATTATCTAATAACTAAAACAGAGATATATTTAGATAGAATAGATTAAAATAGTATCTTTAAGCTACTTTAAATCAGTAGATATATACTTTTCTACTTATATTATCAAACAAGCAAGAAAAAAAAATAATAAAGGATATACCAACTCCTTTATTATAAGGACATACATACATATATTGATAATCTCTCTATACCTATTGGATTGTTTATATAAGATTATACGTACATAGATAAGGATAAATATTTTGATAATCTACATAATATTGATGTGATTATGATTTTCATGAGAAGAGAAACAAATAAATAAAAATTGAAAATTATGCTAGGTAAAAAAAAAATAAAATAAAACAAACAAAAAAAAACGTAATCAAAGTGAATTATTTTTACTTTTAAAATAAAAATTAAAATGATGAATTATTCATGTTGCGTATTGATCACGAAACAATTTTTTTTTTTGGTAAAAAAATAAAGTGTGTAAATTATGAGTGTGTGTGTGTGTGGGCCGTGGGGGGTTAAGACAAAAAAAAAAAAAGAAAGAAAGTGGAAAAAAAGTAAATAAATAAATTAAGATACCCCCCCCCCCCCCCCCGTTTTTTTCAGGTATATTTATTTCTATAATAAATTTAAATTTAAAATAAAAAATAAAAATAATAATTCAGGAATTTAAATTAGAAATTGATTTAGTAACAGAAAAATAATCTTGAAAGGTCATTTTATTGAGAAAAAAAAATATTCTATTGAAAGAAAATATAGATAAATTTTTATTTTTTTTATTAATAAATTGCAATTAATTGTTTATATGCGTGTGTGTTTCAGAAAAAAATTAATATATTGTAAACTTACCTATAATAAATGCTACTGTTTCAGTGCTTCATGTGTTGAGGTTGAGGGTAAGTAAGAATACTAAAAACAAGAGGACTGAAGAGTGAAATATTATTTATTAGAAGTATGTAATATTTTTCTGTAGCTATGCACGCATTTGTTTTTATGTTATTTTTATTTATTTACTTTTTTTTTTTCTTCTTGTCGTTATTTGTTGTTTTTTTTTTTTGTTTTTCTTCACTTGTATATTAAGATGATACATACACTGTGTACAAAAATTGCATTTAATGATTATTTTTTTTTTTAACTTTTTTTTTAAAAAAAAAAAAAAGCTGGAGGTAAAAAATTTATAGAATGATGATATATGAAGAACACCACAAATGTACTTGTACTTAAAAAAATTTAATAGATCTTATTATAACTGAACTTAAATAAACATATTTTATTATATATTTATATCACTAAATTCAGATTCAAAAATTATTTTAATATTTTAATATACATTACTTTTTTTTTTCTCTCTCGAATAAAAAAAAAATGATTAAAAGCAAAAAATAAAATACTAAAGAACTGTTGTGAATTTGTCCTTTTTACTTTTAATAAAACAATATTTTCCCTTTTATTTTTATTTTTTTCTGAGAAAATCACACTTCAGAAAAAAAAAACTGCACACTTTTTTATATTAAGATTCACACAAAAGGGCCTATCAAGGAAAACACAACGCAACAACAATTTTTGCACTCAAAAAAAAAAAAAAAAATTTTTTTTTAAAAAGTAAAGATAAGATTTTTTTTTCCTGTGTGAATCTAGTCGTAAGGGTCGTCGTAAGTATAATTACCGCTCAAATTATAGCTTCTTTTTTTTTTCAATTGAATAGAAAAAAAATTTTCTAATAACCGAACAACGCGAAGAAAATTAAAAATGAAAACAAATTTCCTGAATTTTGGAAAGCAGAAAAAAAAAACACGAAAAGAAAACAAGAAACCAACCAACTGTAAGCAAGTTTTCTTTTTCTTTTCTTTTTTTTTTTTTTGTAAATTAAACTCAATATTTTTTCATTTTTTTTTTTTTCGCTATCAAAAAAAAAAAAAAAAACACTGATATATTTTTCAAAATTTCAATTGAATTTTTTAAATTTTATTTTCAATTAATTTTGCACAAAATTCTTTTTTTTTTTTTTTAAATTTCCATTCACTAAAATTGGCCAAAAAACACAAAAAAAAAATGAATTTGAAAGTAAAAACAAAAAATAAAACTCAGAAAATAAATTCCCGAAAATGAAAATACATCACCTTAGCTACCATATGCACATTCACAGTACGTACACACTATAATGTTTTTTTTTCCTTCTTGTGTTGTGTATTCTATCTAAATTTGGTCTGCGATATATGAAAAATTGAGAAATGATGTTTCTTCATGACACTTTATTGAAAAAATGTTACCAGCATTTTAAAATAATTGTTTTAGTATAAAAACAAAATCGTATATATAAATAAGAAAATCTCTGTACGTTTATTTCACCACTACTACGCAAACGCAACTACCATTTTTTTGTTGCTTCTTTTTTACAGTTTTTTTTTATCTTTATTTTCTTATGTTTTTTTTTATTTGTTTATTTTTATACAAATAAATTTCGAAATTCGATAATCGCCATATTTGCGAAATTTTTTTGACGTTCTGTTTTGTTGTTGTCATTTCGCCTTCCATGAAAATTGAAGACAAAAAATAGAGTAAAGAATAAGATAGTTTGTTAACACTGGAAATAATGTCTTGATCTTGACTTTTTCCTAGTATTGACACCTTAACGGGATTTTTCCATATTCGGGGTATTTTTGTTACTTTAACCAAAAAATATATAGACAGAAAGAATTCTTATGTAGTATAAAAATGTCTCATACAAAAATTTTTGTTCTGGGGTTCCAACATTGGAACCCCATTAGTGAAATAGCTTTGAATGTACATCAGTATATTTTAGTTTTGTTAAAAAAGCTTTTACTTCTGCATAGAAATACATATGTACATGCGAATACGACAATTACCTTGTTTATGCACAAAAATTAAAACGTATTAACGATAAAACGTTTTGAACATCGTTTTAAGATAATACATTTTAATTGGTGTTTATGCGTAGTACAACACTTCATTCTCCTTTAAAACGTTTTGAGTAATAAACTAATACTACTCTAAAAGTTCATATTGATGTTTAGTATGTTACCAACACCATTTTGAAAGGTCAAATATGACAATTCATTTAAAACGAAGAAAATGTATATGCACATTTTAAAAACGCATTGAAATTTTAAATTCGGATTTTATAGTGTATTCACTCAAAACGAAATAAAGTTTCAATGCGTTTTAAAATTTAGTTTATGCATCCGTATTTAGTCAAAACGGCATGAGTTAATGCGAATTAAAGCTTCGCATAAACAAGGTAATTGATGGTGTCGGTGTGACTCATTTCATTCACATATGTTTCACCATTTGAAATTTTTTTTATATTCTATTTAACACACAAGAGTAAAATTTTTTTTTATTTTTCATTCATCTTGATCATGTTAAAAACAAAACTTAAATTTCAAAGCGCTTTAAAGCATAGTTAAAAAAGCTTTCACTTTCTTCCTTCTCTTACCGTACTGTTCTATAGTCTAATTTAATAATTACAATTTTTAGTCGATACTACATAAGAATTCTTTCTGTCTATATATTTTTTGCTTTAACTAAAAATGTGGGTAAGAAATGAAAAGGCACAGTTTTGAAATATACAAAATATATGGCCGCAACTTTACTTAAGATTGCTTTAGACTACTTGATTTATCAAGTATGATTTGTGCTTTGATATGAGAATGACATATCTTTTAGTTTGCTATGACAAATTTCGAATTCATCTGTTTATATGCTTTCACACTATGGATTTGATTTGTCAAACATTGTATGTACCTACGTGCAAAATTTAAAAAAAATTTCTGTAATAATAGCATAAGAATTTTTTATTATAAATATATAAATAAATAGAAACAAAAACGATTCGTACCTCTTTTTTTTTTTTTTTTTGTTAAAAATTTAACTTAAAATCGAAAAATTATGAAATTCTTCAGACAGCAATTTCGACAAAAATCAAATCAAGTCGTATTTGATAAATCAAGTAGTCTAAAGTAGTCTTTATAAGTGTTCGAAAAAGAAAAATGAAAAACAGGCTGTATTTCTTCATTTCGAAAAGATTCCTGTTTCTTAGGAAATGTCCTTAGAAAATATGATCTAAAATTGATTTCTAAATTCAAATCACATTTTCTGCTACAACTCTCCACCAAAAATGATAAAATTTCTTTTTAAATCGAAAAATATTTTGAAACATTTTTTTAATCTAGTTTAAAAAAATTTTGTTTAGTTTTGACTGGAAACTGGAAGTTGAATAAAATGGTCACACTAATGAATTTTTAAATTGAATTCATGTCTTTTGTATTTTCTTTTGTGGTATCTTAATAATCTTCTTCTTCTTTTTAAATATAATGTAATAAAGATTAAAGATAAAGAGTTTGTAATGGCGTATGGCGCTTACACAGAAATTTTGTGAATTATAAGTTTTTTTTTCTATTTAACTTTTTTAATTTCGAATTATTGATATTATTACTTCGTTCTGTAATAATAACCAAATAAGATATAATTTGTTAAAATAAATAAATTGAAATATCGAGGTAAGTATTTCAAAAAAAAGTAAAGTAGAATTTTTACGAATTATTCTGTTTTGCATACATTTTAGAAAAATGTTTCCGGGTTCAAATCGTGGTAAGGGAAGAGGTTCCCTAATGAAAACTTTATTAGATTCTCAAAGTTTAAAATCAAGTTCATCTGGTGATGATCAAGATAGTAAATTATCACCATCTAAATCAAGTTCATCAGATCCTACAATTGGTGATAGCGGTGTTGATATATCTACGATTAGTGGTCAAAAATTACAGGATGTTACTGCATCATCAAGTTTATATAAACCAAGACCAAGTACAAGTGGAAGTAGTAGTGGTCGAGGATTACTTTTATCATCTGTACAACAATCTCATAGTGATGAACAATCTATTCTTTCAAGAGCATCAACATCATCAAGTCATGGTAAAGGTCGTGGTAGATTAATTTCAAAATTATTAGAACCAGAAATTGAAAAACCTCAAATAGAACATGCTACCACCGTTCAACAAATTGAAGAAATTACAAAAAATGTTGAAGAACTTCAATTAGCCGAAGAATCATCTTCACATGTAGAAGAAATTGAAATAAGACAACCTGAACCAGTTATTAAAAAAGGAGAATTTGGTAAGTTTTTTTTATTTTTGTAAAAAAAAAAAAACAATTGAAAATTGAAGTGAAATACTCGAGCAAAATATTTGATTTATTTTTCCTAACCTGAAAAAAGTTTGAAACAACAGTAGGCTACCTGTTTTTACAACAACCAAAAAAAAAAGGCCAGAAAAAACTGTTATTTTAATTACAATCCCAATTCCCAACCCAATGTGCATTTAAACTTGAATGCCTGTTCAAGAGAAATTAACACTATCCCACAACAATTCCACTGAAATGTAACGCTGTTCTATGTTGTTGTTGTTGTATTTTCAAGCAATGTTCTTATGAATTTTTTTTTTTTTTTTAAATTCGTTTACTGTAATTGAGTCGTATTTTTTATGATACAATCGTGAAAAAAAAAACGAAAACAAAACCGTCCATTCAATTATCTGTGATTTTGATTTTTGAACACATAGAAAAAATCCAATTCAGTTATGATTTTATGCTTTGGCAGTTTTGGCACTGCAGTTATCGCTTTCACATATTAAAAATTTATTTTTTGTCATTGAAAATTATAATTTAAAAGCAGAGGTTTTTTTATTTTTAATTTTTTTCTTATAGGTACACAAGTAAATGCATCAGCAAATTATTTACGTTTAAAATCAATTCCAAATAAAGGTGTTTTTGAATATGAAGTATGTTTTACACCATCAGTTGATTCTAGAAATCAACGTATTAAATATTTAAATGAACATAAAGAAATAATTGGTAATACAAAAACATTTGATGGTGTTACATTATATTTACCAATTAAATTATCAAATAATATAATACAATTACAATCAATTAATCAAATTACAAATGATAAAATAAATATAAAAATTATTTATAAACGTAAAAAACCATTAAATGAATGTATACATTTATATAATGTATTATTTGATCGTATTATGAAAACATTAAATTATGTACGTTTTGAACGTAAACAATATGATCCGACATCACCAAAAATTATACCACAACATAAATTAGAAATATGGCCTGGTTATATAACAGCTGTTGATGAATATGAAGATGGTATTATGTTATGTTGTGATGTATCACATCGTTTATTATGTCAAAAAACTGTATTAGAAATTTTAACAGAAATTTATTGTTCAAATAATCAAACATTTCGTGATAATGCTAAAAAATCATTATTAGGTTCAATTGTATTAACACGTTATAATAATAAAACATATCGTATTGATGATATAGATTTTAATTCAAATCCATTATCAAAATTTAAAATGGCTGATGGTAGTGAAATAACATATATGGATTATTATAAACAACAATATAATATAAAAATATTTGATAAATCACAACCATTATTAATATCAATTAAACAAAGACGTATTTCTGGTAAAGAAATACCAGAAGAATTAATGTTTTGTTTATTACCAGAAATATGTTATTTAACTGGTTTACGTGATGAATTAAGACAAGATTATCGTGTTATGAAAGATATAGCAACATTTACACGTGTTACACCAAATCAAAGATTATCAGCATTACAAAAATTTTGTGATAATATTCATGATTGTAAAGAAGCATATGATATATTAAAAAATTGGGGTCTAGAATTAGATGATAAACCAGAAAAATTATTAGGTAGACAATTACCAGAAGAAGATATTTATTTTGCTAAAGAAAAATGTTCAGCTGGTATTAGTGCATCATTTGCACGTTATGCAACTAATAATGAATTATTAGAAATAGTACATATACAAAATTGGTTATTAATACATACAAGAAATACATCAAATGCAGCTAAATCATTTTTAGATCATATACAAAGAGTTTCTAAACCAATGGGTATACAAATTAATAGACCAATTGTTCATGTTATTAATGATGATCGTACTGATACATATATAAATGCATTAAGACAAAATCTTAAATCAATAACACAAATTGTAGTTTTAATATGTCCAACATCAAGAGATGATCGTTATGCAGCAATTAAAAAAATATGTTGTGCTGAAATGCCAATACCATCACAGGTAAGAAAATCTATTTTTCTTTTTTTCTTCTCTTGTTCTTAATCTCTACGATATTCTATTTTGTGTTAATGCGGGATCCAGATTATCTGTATTGAGATCTTTCGTTAGCCTTAACATCCAAGTAGTACATGATCTTCCACGTTTCCTCTTTTCTGTCGTAATGCTTAGATCTGTTCTAACGATATGATGTTGATATCTTCTTATGACGTGACTGTGTACTATCGTAGTCTTATTTTCTCATCGATGGATCTTATTATTTCTGCCGTACAAATGTTAAACTTCTTCTTCTTATTATTTTGGCTCTTCAGCTCGATGTATGCTGTGGCCTGATCGACTACTTTTCTCCAATACTTTCTATTTTCAGCTTTCATAGTTTAATTCCATCTTCATTTTCCAGAGGTCATCTATGAGCTCATTCAAATCACTTTTTTTTTCGGACGACCATTTTTTGATATCTGAAAACCTCTCGTGTAAACTTACCACCTTAAACTTCGTGTGCATGTATGACAGAAAAATGTTATCGAAATCTGAAGTTAACTTGAGGAATCTTGTTAACCGATGTTTCTTTCTCTTGTTTTAATTAACCATAAATCCAGGACATAAATAATTTCAATTTTTTTTTTGTTCCTTTTTTCAGGTAATAAATGCAAAAACATTATCGAATGATCAAAAAAATCGTTCAATTGTACAAAAAATTGTATTACAAATGAATTGTAAACTTGGTGGTACATTATGGAGTGTAAGAATACCATTACAAAATTTAATGATTTGTGGTATTGATTCATATCATGATGCCAAACAACAAGGAAATTCAGTAGCTGGTAAATAAAAAAATTCCTTTTTTAAATTAAATTTTATAATTTAATAATTATTTATTTTTTTTCATCACGATTTTTTAATTCTGACATTTTTTATAATTTTTTTTTTTTTAAGCATTTGTTGCATCATTAAATTCATCATTTACAAGATGGTATAGCAGAGCTGTTGTACAAAATAGAAAAGAAGAAATTGTTAATGGTTTATGTGCATCATTAAAATATGCATTACAAGCATATGAAAAAATGAATAATTGTCTTCCAGATAGAATTATGATATTTCGGTAAGTTTTTTTTTTCCTTAAAAAAAAAAATATATTTATGGGTAGGTTAAAAAAATGCAAAAATGTAATCATGATGCACAATTCAAGTTGAATTACACATACTGTTTTTTTTTTTATGTCCAAATTTTTATATCGAAAGAAAAAAAATTTTTTTTTTCTTATTTCTCACAGTGATGGTGTGGGCGATGGCCAATTAAAAGTATGCTCAGAATATGAAATACCACAATTTGAAGAGGCATGTCGCATGCATAGAAGTAATTATAATCCGAAATTTACGTTTGTTGTTGTACAAAAACGTATTAATACACGAATATTTGCTGTAAGTAAAAAAAAACAGTTAACAGTTAAAATTGAGAGGTGGAAGTATAAGGGATTTATTTCTTGTGACTGAATTTGACTTTTCTTATTCGAAATGTTCTACCTGAATTCAGCCATAAACAATTCGTAATGAAAGGCATTATTTCATCACAACAAGTAAATTAATTGAAGACTAAATTCCAAATAAATTTTAATGCCTTCATTCCGATCTTAGAAAAAGAAAAGTTTAATGAGGGTTGCGTTTCGAAATTTAACATTTTTGAGCACCACATCGTATTGATGAATCCACCTTGGTTTTAGGTTGTGATTATTGAAACACCGTAATGTGGTTTTGATGTAAAGGTTGTGCCATTCTGTTGAATTTTGAAATGAGCCCCAGATTTCAATGATATTTTCTTTTGAATTTTAACCTCTTTTTTTTTTTTTTTTCTACATTTTCTATAGGAAAACGGCAGAGAAGGTTATAAAAATCCGGAACCTGGTTTTATTTTAGATCATACAGTTACTAGAAAATATTTATATGATTTTTTTTTAATATCACAATCAGTACGTGAAGGTACAGTTAGTCCAACACATTATATTGTTGTTAAAGATTCAGCACAATTTAAACCAGATATTATTCAAAGAGTTGCATATAAATTATGTTTTTTGTACTATAATTGGCCAGGTACTGTTCGTGTACCAGCATGCTGTCAGGTAATTATTTAAAAAAAAAAAAAAAAGTAAATTTATAGGACAATTGACACACATTCGATCTGGCACTGGTTCGTCCGATCCAGATTCATGTATTTTGATATGTTTGTATGTGAACGTGGAATCGGACCAAAAATCACACACATACATGAAAAAATTCCTGAACCTGATCACGGACCTAGGGGAATCGAATCGGTGCCGAAGATCAAATGTGTCGTGTCAATCGACTTTAAATTAAATTTGTTAATATTTTTTTTTCTTCTTTCTCCATTTTTGTTTAGTATGCTCACAAATTGGCATATTTAATTGGACAAAATGTTAAACGTTCAGCATCTGATTCTTTAGCTGATAAATTATATTATTTATAAGCGAAATTTTTTTTTATTCATTTACTATTAGACTTAGAAAAATTTTTTGTTCTTTTCTTTTTTAAACAAAATAACGAATAAATCAATGAGATTTTTGATTTTAAGAATTTTAAGAATAATTTTACACAATGAAAAATATAAAATTATAAAACAGACCAACTACAGCACATTCTATGACAGACAGTATTTTCATATTACTTAATTAAGTTATCGTTCATTTATTAACCATTTTTTTTTTTTTTGTTTATAAAATTATTAAAAAAAAAAAAAATTAGAAATTAAAATAATCAATGGAATATTTTTTGTAAGCGTTAAGCAATTTTGTAGAATTCAGCTTAATTACATTTTTATAATATTGAAAAAGAGATTATTTTGTTTTAAATTGTTGGAAGTTTCGATTTCGAATATTGTCTCACCGAATTATCAGACTTGATTTAAATTTAATCATTCAGTATAACGAAATATTGAAGGATTATTTAAATTGAAAAGAAAAACAAAATTTAAGCTGAATTCTTATGATTAATAATTTTTTCTCTTCTCTTTCTCTCTACAACAAAGTCATTCATTTTTTTTTTTTTTGATTCATGTAAACTGAATTTTTAATTCAGTCATTAGAAATATGAAAATAAATTGTAAACTAAGAAAAAAATGTAGAATAAGATTTTTAATTAGAAAAATTATTTTTAGAAAATATTATAGTTTTTTCTCTCTCTCTTAAATTTCCGTTAATTATACCAAAAAATTATTTTAAAATGAACTGAAAAATGTTAATTTCGTTACAGAAATTATAAATTTTTTGGTTTTAGTTTTTTCCTTATATTTTTTTAAGGAAAATTGAACAAAAAAAAAAAAAAAATTAAATCAACAAAAAGAGAAAAAAAATGAAAATTGTTTAACACCAAAAAAAATAAAATAAGAATAATATGCATCTTCGAAAATGTCAAATGTAATTCATTTGAAGGAAACCAAGAGGTTCAATATGAAAAATATAGAATGATCAACAATTGACAAAATTTAGCTTAAAGCTGCTTTAATATTCTACTTTCATTTGTTTTAACGTTTTCGAAAATGCGCTATGAATGATGATGATGATCGTCATTTTGATTAAATTCAGAAATTCAAAAATTTAAACGAAGATGCAAAAATTCCAGGTGTTTAGTTTAAGTCGGTAGTTAGATAGGATTTTTGTAATTAAAAATGTACTATATATTTTTTTTTCGACAAATCTAATATTTTTAAGGATAGAATAAAATCTAGTGGAATATAAGAAGAAGAAAAAAAGATTACTCAATTGAGACTAGTGGAAAAAAAGGAAATTTTGAAAGAAAAACAAAAATTTTACATTGAAAAATGCAGCGATGCAACCGTGACGTGATGTGAAATTCAGTAAACAAGTTCTCAACTGAATTTCGCTCATAATTTCAATTTCGAAAAAAAAAAAACGAGAATAGAATAAGAAAATTTATTAATAAAAAAACATTTTTATAGAAAATATTTTTTTACTTAAAAAAAAAAAATGAAAGGACAAAAAAACTTAAATAGAAATAGATTATCTGGTCTTTTGGTGCACCTCGACCCAACAAGATCTTTTGTGACGTTGAATAGAAGTAATTTTTTAATTTTAGTTTTTTTATAAAGCCAAATTTTTTTTTCGAAATTAATTTTTTTTTTTTTATATAAAAATTATGAATTGTTTTTTTTTTAAGTTTTTCCCTTTTCAAAACGATGAATTTAGTTTGTAAGAAAAAATTGAATAAATTCAAGCATTTTGAAAAAAAAATATTTTAATCGAATATTTTGCCACAGTTACAATGTTTGAATTTCTTCGATTGTTAAGAGTGACAATTACACAAAAATTGAATTATTTTTTTATTAAAAAAAAAATTTGTTATTTTTATTATTCTATGAATATTACTATAGTTTTTTTATTTTTATTTTTTTTTTTTACGTTAAATAAAGAGAAAAAGTTTATGAAGAAAATGTAACGGGTTTTAATTTTTTTTATCATCGAAGTATGTGAAGTTCCTGCTTTATGTCATTTTCATTTTGAGGACTTGAATGATTAGTTTTAAGGGATTTTTATTTCGAATGTCACTTTTTGTCATTGAAAACCATGTTTTCGTTTGATCCTTAATGCATTTTGCACCAAAAAGTGAAGAGATTAATTCGCTCTACAGGCTGTAGCTTCTGAACCAAAGGCAGATAGAATCATACCGTAAAGAGCTAATTTGTAGAGAAAGAACTGTGATTTTTATTAATTGTAAAAGAAGTGTATGTTAATAATGGGTCTTTTCGAGAAATCACTGGATTTTTCCAAAAATTTAGGTTAAAAATTGGCAATTTTTTACTTTGATCGCTATTAAATTTTACGGTAAGGGGGATGAAGAGATAGTGCTAATGAAGGGCAAAAGGTTTCCTTTCGTATGATATGCGTATCATTGCTCTACAATAAACGATAATGGAGATACAGGGTATTTCAAAAAAAAAAAAAAGTCGCAAAAATCTTTAACCCCCCGTATCCTGGAAACCGATGAGACTAACACCGCCAAGACCTACCTGTATGATTTTTTGGTTGTCTCGGTGAGACCTAGCTGTGATTTAACTTTGTAACACCCTAAAGAGGACACCCTGTACTTAGTACCCCGTCTCGTTTTTCTAAAATAGATGATCTTGTCTAGGGGTTGAAAACAAATATCTTCCAATCTCATTACATCAGAATTCCAAGTACGGCGTACGAATCCTTGAGGTCATGCCCTTTGATTAGCCCAATGAGAGCCCGACAGCATTTACTGTTGAGGCTTAAAACGCCTTAACAAGGTTCTACATAGTTGCATCTAGTTTAAAAGTATACCAAACTAAAGCGGACTGAATCATCAATTTTGTAAATGTTTTACTGTTACCTAGAAGAAAGGTAGATTCTTTTTATTCAGTCACAAAATTCAATAGACTCATATTTCGCTGTTTTTCGACCTAATCCATCTTCTAACATTTTCTTTTCTTTTATCTCATGGATTTTTTAAATTTTTACTCTAGATTTCATTAGTCTACAAATTTTAACTCTTTTCCATCTTCTAAGGACAAATAATAATTTGTTTTTAAATTTCAAATGCACTCCTTGAACATGAAAACATAATCAGAAAAATCCTATCATTTCACATTTTTCTTAATAAATCACCCTGTAACTTTTTTCTGGTGAGTCACCATGTTTTACATTTATCTAAAGGATTATAGAGAACTGTTTTTCCTTTCTAAAATACCCTTACATGACTTTCTATGTGCAACTGTGTAAAAGATATAACTTTTAAAAGTTAAAATTTTGAAAAATTTTTAGAAGTTTTTCGAAAAAGGGTTAAAAATTTCAAAGATTTTTTACTGTAAGATGCAATTTTTACTTTTTTATATGATAGTCCCATTTGTTAGCAATAATTAATTGTTTAGATCATGGCTCTAGCTTGTATATTAAAAAAGTTATTTAAAAAAAACTAACCAAATATCAAGTAAGATATTTTGGATGTTTTTTCAAAACAATAGTTCAAAGTGGGTTGCAATTATACGATTCTTATAGGTCCTTGAAGGCTTAAAATTGAAACATTGAATTTTTGTACTAGATTTTTCTGGAATTTTATGTATTTAATGCTTAAAGTCTAAAAAAATTACTTGAATTACTGTTAATTTTTTGTCAAGCTTTAATTTTGGGTCCTTTTGGAATCTTTTTTTTTTTGGTTTAACAAAGTAAGGCCATTAAAAAACCTAGTTTTTTTTTTTTATTTTCATCTGATAGTGTAGTACTAAAAAACACAAGTACTAAAAAAAATGTGTATTCCAAAAAAAAAAAAATTATGTTCAAACCCTAATTTACACAAAAATTTTATGTAATTGGCAACATCGATGTACTAAAGTCATTGGAAAAATTTAATGGAAAGGTAACATCTTCTAAAATGGACGCGTTTTATGAATAAAAATCAAAACATAGCTAATTTTGAAAAATAAAATTTGTGTTAAAAAATAAAAAAATAAAATAACAGAAAAAATAATAAAATTTTAAAGATTTCAAAAAAAAAAACAAAAAAAACAAAAAAATGAAAAACAAAAAATATAAAACGATGAAAATTCATAAAGAAAATAAAAATTAAAAATGTGCATGCCAAAAGAAAAAATCAAAAGAAAAACGTGAAAAGAAAAAAATAAAATGTGAAAAACAAAAATTTTACTACTTTTTTTTTTCTTGTTTTTTTGCAAAAAAAATAAAAAAATTCCTATTCACCAAAATATTCCAAAATAAAAAAAAATAATTGTAAATAAGTGCGAAAAGGAAAAAATTGAAAAAAAATAAAATAAAAATCAAAATACCGAATTGCAATAGTTTCGTTTTTTTTTTTTTTTACTTTTGATATTTTTGTTTTGTTAAAAAGTGTTTTTCGTTTTGTTAAAAAAAAAATGTAAAAAAAATAAATTGTAAATTAAAAAATTGAATAAAAAAAATATTGTGTGTGTGTGTGACAATTTGTTGACAATAATAATTTTCCACACCCTAAAATAGGTCTGCCACGTTTACTTATAGCTAGCAATTAAAAAAAAAAAAAAAAAAACAAATGTATGTGCAAAACATACATGCAAAAAAAATACAAAGTACATAAATAATTATTTCAAAAAATAAATACGATAAATAAAATTTCAAAAAAAAAAAAAAAGAAAATTGCAAAAAAAAAATAAATTTGTTTTCTACGTTTTATTTTTCTTGTTGCACTTTTTTTTTTTTTTTTTGCTTTTGCCTTCAACGCAAGAATTTTGTGTAGCTGTTTTTGTTTTCTTTTCTTTTCTTTTGAAATTCTCTCATATCATCAACATATGTATGTAAATGCTACGCAAAAAATATATATTTTTTGCACATATTCAATTTCAATACAAATATCTTTTATTTTTTCTTCTTTTTTCTTTTCTTTTTTTTTTATTAAGATTTTGTTTTTTTTTTTATTTTTCGTAATTCATTTTTGAAATAATTTTTATTTTACTATTATTTTTTTTTCTCTGTTTAGAAAATTATTAACCGTTGTTTTTTGTAAGAAAAAAAAGAAAAAAAAAATTTTTTTTTTAAAAATCAAAAACATTTTTCTTAATAAGTGCGTTCAAGGAAAAAACACGGAAAAATGGAAAAATAATTTAATAATAAAACAAAAAAAACAAAAAAAATAAAAAAATATACTATTTTTTATAAAAATCGCACTTGTCGCATATAAATACGTTGCACAAACACATCTAACACCTTAAAAAAAAAAAAAGATACATACGTATATATACATGTACGTATTCTTTTATTCATATATGCATAACACACCACCACCACCACCACCAACAACAAAAACAACAAAAACAGTATTTTGATGCGATATTATATTTTTGAATTTTATTCTAATTTTTGTTGTTGGTTGTTTTCGTTTTGAAATAATAAAAAAAAAAGGGGTTGATTTTCTTTTTTAATCTAAAAATACAAACAACAACAACAACAACAAAAAAGGGTTAACGATATATGTAAAAAGAGGAGAGCAACGAAAAGAAAATTTTTAATAGTAAAAATTTTAAAAAAAAAAAAAAGAAAAAAACGTTTTTTATAGTAAAAACGAAGGGCGAAGTGTGAATTGACTTTTTTTTTTTTTTTTGTTTCTTATTTTTCTTCGTTTTCATTTTTCGTAATAAAGAAAAAACAAACAAACAAACAGGGACAGAAGAAAATGAAAGAAAATAAGAAAATAGTAAGAAATGCAGTGTACTAATTTTTAAGTTGAAAAAAAAAAATTAAATAATTGAAAAAAAAAAAATGCATGTTAAAATTTTGTAAGAAAACAAAAAAATAGAGTGTAAAATTTTTTAAGTAAAAAAAAATTTGTTTAAAATTTACAAAAACAAACAACAACAAAAAAAAAAAATAATTTAAGGGAAAATTATAAATTTGTGAAAATTAAGTTTGTTTTTTTTTTTGTTTTACAACGAAAAAATTGTCTACGTCTACAAAAAAAAACAAATTAAAATTGTGTATAAAATTATTTTCACTTAAAAAAAAAAAAAAAACTAAGAAAAAATGATTAAAAAAAAATCATATTTGCCAAAATTATTTAAAAATAACAAAAAATATTTCATTTTATTTTAAAACAAAAAAAAATATTTCAATAAAATTATGTGGAAAAAAATGAAATTTTAAGAAAAAAAAAATAAATAAATTACATATTTTTCTCAAAATTGAAAAAAAATCGTGTTTGCAATCAAAAAAAAAAAAAGGGTGAAAAAAAAAAAAGAAAATTGAAAATCATAATAAAAAAAAATTTCTTTTGTGATTAAAAAAAAAAATTTCAATTTTAGACTACAAAAGAAAATAACCTATTTAATTAATTTTTTTTTTTTTAAAAGTTTTGTGGGGTGTATTTTCAAAAAATTTCCAAAAAAAAAATCCAAAAATCGGAAAGGGAATGAAGGAATAAAATGAATTACATATAAAAAATGGTAAGAGTATGGGCAGTTCAGTTTTGTTCTTTTTTTTTTTTTTTTTCATTTTGTATTTTTTTTTTAGTACGTAAAATAAAATGCGTTCAAAATGAATTTTCATTCCATATTTTTCTTTTTTTTTTTTTTCACAATTTTTAAGTATTTTTTTTTTTTGTTTTTTTAATACATTTTTCTTTATGGCATATTTTCGTATTTATTTTTTTTTTATATTTTATTCTTCTTCTTCTCTATAAATTCTATCCTACCTTATTTTTTTAAATTTTTTATTTTTTTTTTTTTGTCAAGAAAGTAGGTACAACAGTATTATTTTTGTTCCGGATATGGGATTTTTGTAAAACAAAAATAATGAAAAAAATTTAGAACATTTTAGAAACAACAACAGAAAAAAAAAAAAGAAAAAATATTCTTGTGTAGTATAGAAAAACTAATTGCGTCGCATACAAATAGTAAGAAAAATAAAGATGAAAGAAGAAAAATATAACGACGACGACTGTTGCGGCGGCCAACAACAAAAAATCGTCGGCGACAGTATGCTTATATCAAAATTCAAAACATATCAAATCAAACAACCAAAACCAACAACAACAAACTAAACCAGCTATCTATAATAAAAAAAAAATGATAGCAATTTTTTAATATGAAAAACACGACACATTTTTGTTGTTGTTGGTTTTTTGTGTACAAGAAAAATATGAAGTATATGCGATATATACATACACACACACAGCTTGGAAAAAATAAAAATAATATTCAAATTGAGATATAAAATGCGACTATATCGCTTGTCGCCTCTATATAATAATAAAAATATAAGCGCATAATAAGTATATATATACCTACAATCGCAAGTATTTTTTTTTCTTCATTTCCACATATATATAATTCACTATTATTAATGTTGTGTGTAACATGTGCCGTGTTGGCCATTTATATACATACGTCCTCATATATACTTGTGTGGTGCCGTGTTGCACATGTCACAACAACACAAAGTTTGCGCGACGATATTTCATTCATTCACAAATCACAAATAAAATAATACGGCGTTAATGGCAGGCGCAGAGCATTATATAAAACGAATTATACACGCGATAATTATACAATAAAATATACATATAGTACAAAACTTGTTGGTTCATACAAATCTACATAAAATACATACATATATCTACATATATGTAACGGTTGTGTGTAAAAGTATTAAAAAAAAAAAAAAATTAAAAAAAAAAAAAAAAGAATAACAAAGTAGATACTCGAAAATATCGATATTTTTGTATCGTGCATCGTCGCATAATAAGAATTTTTTGCAAAAATAATATAAATATATGTAGGTATCTGCCTGTATATTAATTATCTACAACGCATATATAGATTTTGAAAAATACATTCATATTGTTTTTATTATGATTTATTCTTAATTGTAGGCACGTCACACTATATGTATATTTCTCAACGTGTTTACATTTTTTTACACGTTTTGGGTTACCAGAAATAACAAGAAATTAGCTAGGTATATACATATATGTATATAATTTTATTTCGTAAGAAAATTGTGATTTTTTCCGGCTTTATTTTATTATTTTCTTCAAAATTCAAAATACATACATATGTATTTACATATAGGTACTTTCAGTGTAAAAAACTTTTAGGACTTTTCATCAAAATGGGCTTTTTCAAGAATGGTAAAAAAAAAAAATTCAACTTGACTCAACTTGAAGAATTGTAAAAAATTATAAATTTAAAAAATCATTTTTAAGATTAATAAATGAATAAATAAATAATAAATGCAGATTCAGCAAAGAAACCTCGAGAAAAATTCTGTGTGAATGTTATGAGGCATTGGCCTCTAAAATAGTGAGCTACTGTATCAACTCTTTTTTAAACCTAGAGAAATATGGAGTGCATTTTCTAGTAGCTTTCAATTATGATTTTTTTTTGTGTAAAATGAATTCATAGAGAGTATTTCAAGGTTGTCAAAATGTTACAAGAAAAATGAAAGATTGCTTTGGAACGGCTTTTTTTTTTTTTTTTTTTTTGTGAAATATTAAATGAAGCATTAAAGTGATACATTGAAATTTTTCCATTAAATTTGGTTACTTAACAGCCCCTGAAGAATTTTTTAAAAGATAATTTCATCGCAAATCATGCTGGTTTATACTTTCTTATTAAAATGAGGGGATTCCCCATTGTTCAAAGCCGGAAAATAAAACATAAACATTGTCTCAAATTTACTTCCTATCACAAAGTACCTACGCTATTTTAGTTTATATAGTTGTCTGTTGTTTCACATAAGAGTCCCATGTACATATGTACATATGTATATGATTTCAAATAGGATCATGTTACATGACAAATAAATAAACAAAAACAATCTTGGGACTTTTGACAAAATTCTGTACTCCACAATATCATTTATATTTTAGAGTTTTTGTCATTTACCACAAAACTATCTTTAACACAAAAAAGATCCCTGAAACAGGGCGTGAGTTGCAGAGCTCCAAAAAAAAAAAAAAGCTAAAGTTAAATGTAAATCATCGTTGTTGCTCTTGAAAAAGTATGTTTCTGGGAGAGTAGGAAGTTAAAATGAAGTTGAAAGTTGGTGGAAAAACACTTCAAGAATTGTAATGTACACTTTTTTTTTTTTAGGATAAGTGTCCTAATAAAGAAGATCCCAGTAGAGGGGAGAAAAAAGTTAATTTTTTTTTTTAAAAAGCGACTTTTTTGTGTACTATAATACCTTATGAATTTTGCCTTAGTTAACGGATTTCTATCATTTAAAGTTTGTTTAGTAGAAAATCCTTCAAGAAATATTTTGGCCAAAATACAAGAGTTGTTAAAAAAAAATTACAAGCTTTAAAATTATGCCAGATTTTCAAATTTTAAGTTTTTTCTTAATAATTTTAAAATTCTCTCATTAAAATTCTTTTAATTTTATTAACAGTTTTTTTTTTTCGTATTTTATCTATTTTTAGATTTTCAATGATTTCACATTAAAATAACAACAACAAAAAATAATATTTTTAAAAGAAACATAAAAACTTTATTACTTTGAAAAATTTAAAAATAAGAAGAAGAAATAAAAAACATCAAAAATGACATCGAATATAATAAAAATGAATTCAATTGATAATGTTGTCCTTCAGGGATATCATAAAAAATTGAAAACAATGAAAAAAAAATATTTTGTATTATGTAGTGAAAATGAACAACAACAAGCACGTTTAGAATATTATGATAGTGAAAAAAAATTTAAATCACGTTCAAATCCAAAAAGAACAATTATATTAAAAAATTGTTTTAATATATTTCGTAGATTAGATACAAAACATAAATATGTTATATCATTATCAATGAAAGATGAAGGTTTTTGTATTGTATTAGAAACAGAAGATGAATTAAATAAATGGTTAAGAACATTATTATCATTACAACGTGGCGAAAATACAACATCTGATCCACCAAAACCAGCTTTTGGTAAGTATTTTTTGTTGGTCTTCTTTAGTTGTTTTTTTTTACATTTAAAAAATTTAAATTATGAAGAAAATAAAATAAATCTGTAGGAGAGATTTGAGTATTCTTCATCAATGATTACGTAGTAACTAAGAATAGCAAGCGACATGACATTCGATTGTGTAATTGGTTAGAACAGTGCTCCGGCAAGGCAAAGATCTTGGGTTTGAATCCAAGACGAATCGAATGTTGTTTTCTTGTTCTTAGTCTACTACAACTGATTTTAGAGCTTCAAAATTGAATTTTAGAATTGAATTCTGCTTCAATTCTAGAGATTTTTTTTGCCGCAATTCTATGGATTTTTTTTGCTGCAATTCTAGAGATTTTTTTTTGCTAGACAGTTTTAATCGAGTGAATACAAATGAATTCAATCTTCAAATATAAAATTAATTCTTCTTCTCTTCCTCCTTTGCGCTACATCTCATTGAGAGCCTTGGCCTCTCTTACACCTTGGTCCCAGTTTCTTACATCTAGTTTCATTAGATCAGCTTTAACGTTATCGATCCAGCTAATTCTGGGTCTGCCTCTACTTATACTCACCCCATTGTTAAGAAATCCTGTATAAAGATTTTTCATTTTTTCATTATCACTATAATTTAGATGTCAAACGTGAAATGGTATGACCTATGGACTAAGCTGTACTGGACTGAAAATAATTTTAAATTGGGTAGTTTTTATTCAAGGATTTTTGTGGAATTTTTTGTTTTTTTTTTGGAAAAATTAAGAGATTTTCTCTACTAACACTTCAAAATTCTAGGTTTTTTCATCTCAGTATGACTGTAAAAATATGGAAACATATTGTAAAAATACCAATAACGTTCGAAACTCGATCATAATTCGAAATTCAGCTTGATAATCTAGTACGCTGAATTAAAACACAAATCCATATTTAATTTTAAATGCTTGAACGGAACTTTTGAACTCTGTTTATAAATTTAAATTACATAACGGATAGAAAAGAGAACCAATTTCAATTAAGCTACAATCTGGACTAGCATTTTTATTCGAATTCTTTAAGCTGAACGGAAGCACATTTAAAAAATGATGTTGATTCAGATTTGAATCTTCGAAAAATTCAAATGATCGATCATTTGATGAAAATCAGTTTAAAACATTTCTAAATTTAACATTGACTCATCTACTTTTTCTATTACACTATTAGATGATTCTAAACATCTAAAATTAAAAATCCTAAATCTTATCCATGTTTATTTTTAAATCTTTTTCAGATCAGAATTTCAATTTCTTTCTTGTGCAGAAAGTTTCGTTTTTTAATTTAAGATTTGATTATTGCAATTTTCTTAAGTTGCACAAAAATATGTTTTACAGAAGAATTTTTTAAATCATTTTAGTCATTTTTTTTATTTCTTCGTAAAATTTTTTGTCATTTTTTGTTTTGAATTTTCCATTTGAATTTTAATTTTTCTTATATTTCATTTTTTCAAGGAAAAAAAAGAAAAACATTAAAAATAAATCAAATTTAAATAATAAATCATCAGGATCAAATTTGTCTTATTTTTTTTTTTTTTAATGTCATCATCGTCTGTCGCATTGAATTTTTTAGATTGAAAAAAATCAAAGTAAAAAAATAATAATGAAAATTTAAAATAAATAAAAATTAGCGATAATTTGGAAAAAAAAAAATTGACTAGCTGTGCTGCATCAAATTTAAAAAATAATAAAACGGTTTTTTATTTCTTCACGGTGTTTTCTGTTTCTTTTTTTTTTTTTTGCACACAGCCAATTTTTTCTTTGTATCTACTCTCTTAAAATTTCATATCAAATTTATTTCATAAAATATTTTATTTATTTTATTTTGCATTAATTTTCTTGTTGTACGTGTTGAAAATTATTCTCCTGTACGACAAAGATAATTATTTCTCTTACAAAAAAACAAAAAAAAAAAAAACAAAAAACATTTTATTTTATTTTTTTTAATTTGTTGTTTTTTTTTTTTTCCTGTTCTTGTTTTTAAATTTCTTATATTATTTATTTTTGTGATATGCTAAAAATATCGACTAGACATTTTAATCATAGTCGTTACACAAATAATGTACTCTAATGAGGGAAAAAAAAGCGTACAAAAACGTGAAAAAAAAAAACAGAAAATATCTTTTTAAGAAATTACCAGCATATCACATACATATATTTATTATAAATAGAATTTTAATATACATACAGCAACGCTTAACTAAATAGAAACGCCTAAATAGAAAAATGTTATATTGGTTTTTTCAACTTTTGGAGTATTCCGATTCTTTTTAAAATTTGCTATCAGAAATTGTCATGTTATTGTCTTCAAATACCAATCAAATGACAGAAGAAAAACTTCTGCAAAAGAGAAGTCAGTCATAAATAGTATGTTACCAGAAAAACTAGTAAAAAAAGCAATGAGCTTCACAGAGCTTCATTTGAGTCGCAGAATAAATCAATGAAAGGTTTGGGAGTGATCAAACGGAAATTTTTCATATAAAATCACATAGGAGAAGAGTTTTTAGGCATTTGTCAAAAAGTATATGTGATTCTAACAACACAACTTCCGTTTTAGGAAATGAACCCTCAAAAAACTCATTTTTCTAATACTGGTCTCTCTGAGAACACTGTGCACTGCTGACTTCTTTTCTGCACCGGTTTTTCTTCTGTTATTTGAAATTTATGGACGTCTATAGTATAGAACGTATATAATCTAAATTCATTCTCTTTTTACGCCTCTAGGCTTTTTTGGACCTCTGTTCTTTCATATTTTTAGGATTTCCTAATACTGTTTACAATATTTAACAGCATCTAACACCATTTATTTTCAATTTTGCTTCTCTGCTATAGTTCAGCTCACTGTACCAAGTGTGACCACTGTATCATCTTGTTTCTGGATCACACCTTATACTTTGTAAAATTTGAAAAAAAAAAAAAATTTCAAGTACGTTACAAATTCTAAAATAAAATACTTTTAACCAATTCTGTCAAAAAATATAAGAGATTTGAGTATTCTTCATCAATGATTATACGTGTTGTGTAAGAACAGCGAGTGACATGGCATCCGATAGTTTAATTGGTAGAACAATGCCCCGGCAAGGCAAATGTTTTGGGTTCGAATCCCAGTCGAATCGCGAATTACGTTTCTTGTTCTTAATCTACTATAAAAATTACTTTAATTCCCACACCAAATTTCAAAAGAATCAGAATACGTTAAAGATTGAAAAACCCAATATAAAATTTTTCTATTTAGGCGTTTCTATTTAGTTGAACGTAACTGTATATAATTTTTCTTATTATTTCAAGAAAACAGAAAAAAGGAAATTGAAAAAAGTAAAAAAATAAATTGAAAAGTGAATTAAAATAAAATGTATCACATACCTAAAAAAAAAAATCTGTATCTCATGCATGATACTTTTTAATACTTTTATTTATTTTTTTTTTGATAATGTCTAGCCACGAAGGCGTTGCACCATGCACATTTCTTTTTCAAGAAAAAAAAAAAAATACATAAATAAATAAAATTAAAAAAAAAAAGCAAAATAATGAAAAAAATTTTGTTAATAAAAATTTTAAAATATTTCATCTTAGACAATAAAAACAACAAACGACGACTAAGACGACGACAACGACGACAAAACTCTTTTTCACTCATGATCATTTTTAGGTAAATAAAATATTTTGGCGCTTGTCCATTGACATTAGAAAATACTGATGATGATGATGATTTTTAAAAAAAAAAACATAAGAAATAAATAAAAGAAATAAATTTTATATTTTTATTTACATATATATATTTTTTTTAAAAAGAAAATTTAGAAATAATTTCTAAATTAACCCTAGAATTGACTAATCGTTTTTATTCAAAAATTTGTAGTGCATAATGTACACAAATGTATGCCATATATTTTATATGGAAATTTTGATATTTTTTTGTTGTTGTTCAAAAACCATTAACTTAGCATCCATTTTTGTTTTTAAGTTGAATTTTTGTGACTGTATAAAAACTTTACGTCTCTTCACCTTGTTTTACCTTTTATCTTGAAAATTACGGTAGTTAAAGGTTAACGGTATAAGAAAATTTCGAAGAGGACACTTCGGAATTACAGTTTTTGGTTTACGGAGTGCTGAGATACAGTTTCCATACAAAAAATGTACGGTAGATATACATACATATATGTACATTTGTATACACATCGTCAGTTTTGTGTTTTCTCAGAAAAAAAGGGACACTTTGTTCTACCAACTTTGAGCTAGGTCTTTGAAAATTTGGATGATCACGTAAAATCCTCCAATGGAGGTAAGTTTCAAGGTCATTTCTCGAAAGAATCATGTTTAAATTAACGCTCAAAAACCAAATATATACATTTGTATACGATCAGGCAATTCTAGGGTTAAATAAAAATGACTTATGTTTTTCTTATTATTTTTTTTTCTACCACATTTTTTTTTTTTTAATTCTTAGACAATGATGACAACGAAAACGACACTTTGCTGCTTAATTGCATCAAATTTTTTCATTTTTTTTTTGATACCAAAAATACTAGAGAGCTAAGGAAAAATGTTTCATTTCTTCGAGAAATGTTTGTTTGTTTTTTTTTGTTTCAAACCGATATAAATTTTTAATACTTTACAGTTGATTATAAAAATATTTTTTCTAATGACACTGGTTTATTTTTTTTTTTTTAAAGAAAAAACTTAATTAAAAAAAATTAATTTTACTCATAATAAATTTATTATTTAGAATTTCGAGAATAGTAAATAAAATTAGTAATTTGATCACATGTTATTGTCTGTCTAGTCTAACATATGTCATGAAAAAAACAGAAAACAAATAAATTTTAATGTAATTATTTAAATATAAAAAAAATTTGTTAATATACCACGCTTTTAAGTTATTATTATTGACATTATTGACAATGAAATAATGAATTTCTGAATCTATAGGCTAGATTATTTAGAAAAAATAATAAATCGAACTGTATTATCGATAATCCATTAAATAGTTTCCCTATGAAAATTTAACGAACGGACAGACAAGAAAGCGAGTTAATGTTGCATTGTCATCCAGTTCTGAGCTATGTATAAAGTTTCAAGTCTCTTTCTCATCAAAAAGTTGGATAAAATTCAATTTCTAAATTCCACCCGAAATGACAGACAAGAAAGCGACATAATAAAAACCTTTTAATAAGAAAAACTATTTGTGAGAGAGGAAAATTTTTTTTTATGTTCCAGAAAAAAAAACATAAACTTCCTGTGAGAAAATGTCATTAACCAATTTCTTTTTTTTTTGTTTGTTCTAATTATTTTTCTAAGAAGAATTAAGAGATTATTCACAGACAAATGTTCTAAATTTTTTTCGTAGAATTTGAATGTTTCAGGATTTTCAGTTTTGTAAGATTACTTTTGTTTGAATTTTAAAGCGGAAGCTAGACTATTTTTAGAAATAGTCGACGTAGAAAAACAGAAAAAGAGCCATCACTAGCTTAAAGTTACCAGTTACCACTTACCATCGGCAAGAGTGAGAGAGGTACACTTGAATTCCTCTCAACGTCAGATTTTTATCCTTTTACTGTATACATTGCTAACACATGAAGGAGATGAATTCAAATTTTTGGGTAAAGTTGCCGATGAAAATGATTATGCATATACGGTAGGTTTGTAAATTTGTTTATCGAAGATAGTAGAAGCAGTTCGACCTATTCTCTGGACAGCTCCCGATTCTAATAAATTTTAAACTTATTCATGTGATTTCTTAAAGCACCTGAGTTAGCTGATGATGGTTTGAACCTGAGATCTCCCTCATTGAAAACCAACGCAATGCCAACTAGGCCATCGACCCTGTTGTTGATTGAAAGTTATTTTCGAAAAATTTCGATACAAGTGAATGAAATTGATTGTCCAAAAGTCTTCATCGACAGTAAGTTCTTTCTTTTTCTTTTGTTCCTTTTAATCTACAGAGTTCCACTATACCCCACACAAGTGCTGCCACTTATTGCCTTTGAAAAGCAAGCAAAATGGTCAAAAAAGCAAATATCAACAACCTAATTTTCGAAGATTTAAATCAAACAAAATTTTTCAGAACTGAAAAACAATTTTTTCACCTTATTTTCTTTTAAATTTATTAAAAATTTTATTTCATTTTATTTTTTTTTCCAAAGAACATATCTGGGAAGTTGTTGTCCGACCAAAAGGTTTAGCTGAAGAAAGAGGTATCCTTGGCGGTTATTATGTTTGCTTAACAATGAAATCCTTGACATTGATACCAATTGGACATGATCGAGATAAAAGATTAAAAGTTGATTTTCTTTTAACAACGATAAGAAGGTAAATTTTTATTGTTCTTTCGAAAATAAAAAATTAATTTAAAATTTCATTTCTATCATGAAAAAAAAAAAAAAAAAACAGGTGCGGAAATTCACAATGTTATTTTTATATGGAAGTTGGAAGATACAGTGCATTCGGTGCTGGTGAATTATGGATGGAAACAGCTGATCCTTTAATTGCACAGAATATGCATACATTGATAATTAAGTAAGTTTAAATTTTTGTTTTTTTTTAAATTAAATTATAATTTTATTAAATGGCTAAGAAATTCAGTTTCATACATATTTCAAAGCATTTATGTGTTTATCCACCTTCCACCATCTGTTCCTTGGTCTTAACTCTAGTATTTAAAATTTCAAATATAGTCTGAATTTTAAAAGTTGAGGTTTTTTCGCGCATGTTTTACATGGCTTTGTGATCTTTTTTGTGTAGATATACGAAAGAAGAAACGTGTTACAACAACAAAAACGCATGTGTGTAAGTACCTTTTTTGCTGCGCATGTTTTTCTAGTATAATACGAAACCTCAACTTTTAAAATTCTGACTATAGTAACTTTTCACACTTGTTTTTCTGTCATTCTATTAACCACCCAGAAAACATGGAGAGTATGCCGTTTACAAGAAATTACATTTTTAACTATGACCTATGATCTTTGATATCCCTGTTTTTTATTTGTATTGTAATTTTTCTTCTTGCTAAAATATTCTTTTCATCTGGTTTTTTTTTTTAGTGCTATGACAAATAGCGTTAAAAATCGTGATGATAACACATGCCAAATGAGAAAAAGATCATCATCCGAAACATCAAAACCGATATCTGTAATGCAAATGAGACAAACATCATCAAATCGACCATTAAATTCATCTCCATTAAGCGGTAAGTTTTTTTTTAATTGTATTTTTTTCTTATTTTTTTAATTTAAAAAAAAAAAAATTAAAATTAAATTATTTAAAAAATAATAATTATACAAAAGGTTGTAGGACAAAATTTTGTGTGTGTAATTTTGTTATTTTATTTTTTTTTTTTTGGTATTAAATTTTTTTTTTTTTCCGTTCGTTATTTAAATTTTTCTTATTTTTTTTTTTGTATTTTGTAGATAGTTTGAAAAACTTTAAAAAGTAGTCGATTGTTCATTAAAATTGAGAATTTTTCTTGAAATTGAAAAAAAAAAAAATGAAAATCTTATTTTTTTTTTCAAATTTTTGTTTGTTCTTGTTAAAGCAAAAGAAAAAATCATGATTTTTATTATCTTAGTCATTGGTATTTTTTTTATATTTATTTTGTTGTTAAAAAAATTGGATTTTTTTTGGTGTTTGACAAAAAAAAAATAAAAGAGGATTAAGGGAATTTTTGTGTTTAAAAAAAAAAAAAAATTGTTTTTGTTAAATAATAACAATGGCTAAGCTTTTTTTTTTTTTTTTTTTGATACTTTCATTCTTTTTTTTTTTTTTTTTGTACTTAGTTTTAATTAATTTTCTTTTTAGAGAAGAAAAAAGAAGAAGAAATTTTTTATGTGGAAAACTGTAAATTCTTAAATTTAATGGAAAAAAAAAACAAACAAGAAAGCTTCTTTGTGATCATAAAGCGAATTTGAAGATCTTCCACCAAAAATGATCAATTCAAAATAACGGTTCTAAAAATGAAGTCGATTAGCGATTTTTACTTCCATCAAAAAATTATTTTTTTAAGAATTTCAATTTGAAAGATTCATAATGGCGATCAAGTATTAAAATTAAATAAATCGAAATCTAACTTAATTGATTCCACTTCGATCTGTGTTCGTTTCGAATTTCTTATGGTTAAATTCTAAACTCAACCTAAAAACAAGTGAAACAAAACAACATAATTTTTTTTTTAAACATATTCAAGAAAATGAATTAATAAAGTGCATTTTCGAAAATGTCGAAAATGGTCCTAAATTAACGAAACTTAGTATGTATATTAAAGCTGAAGCTCTAAGCTTAATTTTGTCAATTAACGATCGATCATTCGTCATCTTCGAATGATACAAAACTCATAATCTAAATTGGCTAAAAAATATGTATTATCGTTTTTTTCGAAATTCAAGGTATTCGCATAAAAAATTTCAATATTTTAACCAAAAATGATGTTTATTTTTCTATCCTTTTTTTTTTTTTAGTTTTAGATTAAATTTAAAAAATTATTTTTAGAAAAAAAAATCTACAAAACGATTTTTAAAAAAGTATCAGTTTCGAAAAATTCTATTACTATCATTATTATTATTATTTTTTTTTTTTCAAATTTTGTGTGTGTGTTTTCCTAAAACAAAAAATTTTATTCAACCTATTAAACTTCCAATTTTTTTTCTTATTATTTGAAAAAAAAAGACAAAAAAAATTAATAATTTAAAAAAAAAAAAAGCAATTAAAATCCAAAAAAAATTCATCATCATATTATCATAAATAATTTGGCTGTTTTCAGAAAGCCCAAGTGCAACTGCATCTACAATTAGTTCTACTACTAGCACAGTTATTCAATCCCCAATAATAAAGCCAACATGTAGTAGTAATAATAGTAGTAGTATTAATAATAAAAATAATCAAATTTTATGTAATAACGTTATGAATACTACTACAAATACAACTTCAAATTCTTCTATAATTAGTTGTTGTAATAATCAACTAAATGATAATAATATAATACAACAACAATTGCAACAGCATCATCATCAACAACAACAACAACAACGTCCTGGTATGAATTGGTTTAAAATACACTTATTTTTCTAATTTTTTTTGTTTTAATTTTTTTTTTTTTCCTACTGTTTTTCGGTAAAAATTTTTAACTATTTTTGTTTTTTTTTTCTAAATTGTATTTTGATTCTTTTTTGAATGATGTTTGGACTTACAACAGCAAAAAAAAAAAAAAAAATTTATAATTTTCAAAATTCAAAATTTTTTTACTTTTCTGTTTTTTTTTTTTAATGAGACTTTTTTTTTCCAAAATTTCTGTAGTCTAAAAATTTGGCTTTCTATTAATTTTTTGATCAAAAAGAAAAAATTATTTTTTTCCTGTTTTTTTTTTTTTTGTTAATTACGAACACATTATCAAAATTAAAAATGTAGCAGGCGTTGTTTTGTTTTGTTTTTTTCTTCGAAAAATTGCATTTATTTTTATTTAATTTTTTTTTTTTGTTTTAAAACAATTTTTGGAAATTTAATAATCAATAATTTTGTGTATTATGACAGAAAAGGATACAGAAATCTTATTACGTATATGAAAAGCAATGCAGCTTTTTATGTATTATGAAGCTACCGGTACTTCCACTATGGTACTTTTATAATACGCTAAAATTTCTCAAATTTTTTTTTTCTATTGTTTTACAAAAAGCTTTTATTAATCGCAAACTAGGAAATTTTGAAAAGCAAAACAATTGAATATGAAAAATTAGAAACACAAATTCGCTTTTCTGTAAACAAAAATAATCAAGATATCTATGAAAAACATTCGAAAATTTGAGCTTTTTTCGAAAATGGTTTAGAATCAAGGTAAATTAATTGTAAGTGATTGTAAGTTTCAAAGATGTCGTTGTTTTTTTTTTTTTTCTTCTGATCAATAAATTTCTTTCTACACGGTACATCTGTAACTTTTCTGTGGTAATATTTATAAGAGGGGTGGAAAAAGCTTCGTAGAAAATTATATGTAATTAATTTAGGTGATTGAAATAAAAAAAAAAAAAAAATTTTAAGAATTTGATGAACCGAACAAACTTTATTATTTTGTTGCTTTTATTTTCCTCTCATACACAAAATTAATGATTAATCAAAATTAAAATCAAAATTTAAATTAAAGAAACAACAACAACAACAACAAAACAATTTATTTAATTTATAATTTCTGTGTATGAATTTTAAAATTTACATAAATATGGTTGGCGTTTATTATTGCTTTTGAAAATAAACATGTTCTTTTTTTTTTTTTTTAATTTGGGGCTTTCAATTTTGATTTTGTTTCTAAAATGATTTTTGTTTGGTTGTGTTTTTTCAATGATTATGTTTTTATGTCAATTTCGGAGAAAAAACATGATGCATAATTCTTGAATTTTTGTTGCTTTTTTCTTCAACAAGCTCTGTTTTTTTTTTTTTTAACATAATCATTAATACATACTCGTACATACATACATATTTCATTTATACAATTGCATTATTTTATCATCATACAAAAAATACAAATAAAATTGAATTAATATGATTTTTGGTATTTTTTATGTTTTTTTTTTTTTTGTTTTTGTAAAATTGTAAAAATTTATGCTTCAATCAAGGATGCTTTTAACTCTAACAAGCCAGGACTAGAATTACGCTTTAGCCTTCTCATAAGAGAGAACTTCATTAAAATCCATTCATTTTAAATTCATTTTGCTATGAGGCTATTGTGATCTATATTGAGCGAAATTTAACCGCCACGCTAACCTTCCATTCATTATTTTTAGGTTTTGTTCTTTTTTTTTTTTAAGAAGTTTGTACTCAAATTTTGGACCTTGTCTGAACTCACGAAAATGTTAGTTAGGATTGCTACTACTAAGATTTTCAGAGGTCCAATGAGTGAGACCTCTTCTAAAATGGAATTTATTCTAATTAACTTATCAGCAATCTTCGAAAATCTGATGATCAATCATCGTCTTTGTGTACGTGCATCTTCGAAAACGTCAGATGTTCGCCAATTGATGAAATTCGGTAATTCAAAATTTTAAACTGAATATTTTCAGTTGACGATCATTCAGACGTTTATCGTTTGAGTAAAGTGACAATCAATTTATTATCTGTTATGTTTGAAATTCAAAAAAATTGTATCAGTTTCTCAGAATTTTCAAGAAAAGGAGCATCAACCGTACACACAAAGGGTAGGATAAGAGAAATAACGGTTAATCGAATGATCGATCGATCGAGTGAAGCTATAACGAATGTTATGAAGGATTTTGAAAATCTTGTCACATATTTTTTTTTAAAAGGGAAAGTGTGCGAAACAAAAACATAATAAATGGTCGATATTCGAATATTTTTGAAAGCTACAATAGCATAGTTTTTCTAAAAAATGAAAAGATCGTCATATGATGATATTCAGCATATTAAAGATTTGATATGATTTTATCAATCGACAATCGTTTGATATTTTCGAAAATACGATTACTAAACATTTGGACTATTAGGCTGATGATGGTGACAAATTTTAATGATTTTATTCATTTTTGTATAGCACTTTGTACATAAAATGCTTAGCTTGAAATTTACTAAAGAAAAATATATAAATATAAGAATTATTGTCACAAATTTAAAATTTTGTAGTAGCTTTTAACTAACCCATCATAATTTGAAAATTACAATACAATATTGCTTTGTATAAAGCATAGTTTTTGTTTTTACTTTTTTTTTTTTTTTATACCAACAACATATTCATTTATTTTTTTTTTTAATAATACGCTTTTTCAACTAACAAAAATTGCGCTTTTTTCTTACTTAGTTTTTTTTATTTTCAGTTTTTAATATTTTTAATTTTTAATTTTTTTTTTTTTTAATTAATTTTTTTTATATTTTTATCATATATTTGCATTTTTATTATTCTTATAATCAAAAACAAACAAAAAAACAAAAAAACAAAAAAATTGTCATCCACATTATTATTATTTTTTTTTTCATGTGGAATTTCTTAAAATGCTTTTTCAGCCCTTTCAGCTTCTAATTGTTGCTCTCGTGTTCCATCTACTTTAACAAGTACTAGCTATAACCCGCATTATCCATTTACAGCCCCATTAAAACCTTTGGGGTGTCAGAGACGTCATTCGGTGTCAGGTATTTTTTTCTCATATTTATTTATTTATTTAAAAAAAAAAAAAAAAATCACACATTAATTTTTTTTTTTTTTGTAGCTTGTAGATAATTAATTTATTATTATTTTAAATTTTATAAAAAACAAATGACATATAATTTTTTATAATTTTGTTTTTAAATCATCTACTGAAAGAAAACTCTTTCATTTTATCTAAGGGTTTGTGTATCTTTATTTTTTTTTTGTTATCGATATTATTTACTTTTTAATTTTAAAGGTTATTTTTGTTGTGAAATTTTTGAATATTCTAGCGCATTGATTTGCGTTCTTCAATTGAAATTGAATTTTACAAATTTTTCTTCTGTGAAGATTGTGTCTTAAAAATCAAAAACGAAATTTGTCTTCAATGTTTTTTTTTTTTTAATCAATACAAAATTTTATTATAAATAAAAGCTTCCTTTTAAAGGAAGAAATAAAAACATAATTAAATAAAAGGAATTCGTGTAAAAGAAAATAATTTTCTAGCTAAATTACCTTGCGAATTGCTTCGAAAAAAATTGATGTCATAGCGAAAATAAAAAAATATTGCTTGAAAATTTACAATTAAACAAACTACTAAATCCTTTTGTAAAAATGCTATTGCATGATCCTTTTAATTACTTTGCCTTCAAATATTTACGCAGTTTGTCAAAAATTAATTTTATAGTAGTTTCTTTGAAAGCTTTTTTAAACTGGAAAAAACTTTTTTTTTCTTAAAAAAAAAATTGCTTTTAAAAATAAAATAACGAATTTCTAATTTTTTCTCAAAAAAAAAAATATACATATGTATATATTTTTTTAAAAAAATAAACGAACTTTTTTCAATTTGAATAATTTTCGAATTTGGATTTTTTTTTTTTTTTTGCTAAAAATCACTGCTTGATAATTTTTTCTTTCATATCTGAAATTTTCTGGACTAATTGAGATATTGTGAAAAAATGACTAACAAAATTGAAAACAAAAGTTTTCCTTTTAACAAAACAAAACAAAAAAATACACTGTCTTCTCTTAAAAAAAAATAAAATAAAGAAAAACATTTTCAATACAAAATATAAAAAAAAAAAGGTTATTTTTTCTTCTTCATGATATATTTTTAAAATTTTCAGCAACATCTACTGCAATATGTCACCAAAGAGCATTATCTTTACCGAATGGCGATACAACAAATAATGTTGTTAATAACAATAACAATAATAATAGTAATAATAATATAAATAATGCCATTATTATTGCAAATCAATCTTTAAAATCATTAAATAATATTAATTCAATTTGTAATACATCTGTTATTTCTACAACAACAAACACAACAACACCAACAGCTATGACTAATAATAATTTAAATTCAATAAATTATAATAATTTACCAAATATAAATAGTAATAATTGTAATACAACAACAATTACTACAATTAATATACAACAACAACAACAACAATTACAACCCATACACCAACGTACAAGATCTTTACCAATAACTGAAAATGAAGCATTAATATCATCAACATCATCATCCACATTATATGGTGGTGGTTGTAATAATTTTCATAATAAAAATAATAATAATAAAAAATCATCAACACCAATAAATTCAGTTTTTGGTCTTTTATTACCATCATCATCATCACCATTATCATCATTATCATCAATGAATGATAATAATCAATTAATAAATTTATTAAATAAAACAACTCGTGGTAAATTTAACATAAACAATAAAACTAATATTACCAATACAAATATCACCAATACAATAAACAATAACAATAATAATAATAATACAAATACACCAATAAAAATAAATGATAATACTGAAAAAAATATGATGATTGTAAGTGATGATGATAATAATAATCCAGATGTTAAAAATATACAAAATTTCATTATGAAAACAATAAATTCGGGTAAATTTTTAAAAACAATAACAACAACAACATCAACAACAACACAATCATCATCAATAATACAAAATTCGATTTGTTGTAATAAAAAAACTTCACCAACATCATTTAAAACAAGAAAAGGACAGAGAAATGTTCGTACATCGCGAAGTACGTAAATTATTATTATTATTATTTTTTTTTTTTTTAATTGACTTCTTTTTTTTTTCTTTTCCTCTTTTGACGTTTTTTTTTTTTTAAACCGATTTATCCTAAATTTTCGCTTTAATGAATTTTCTGTAATTAAAAAGCAATTGTTCTTTTTTTTTTTTTTTTCAGTTTTCTTGTATTAAATTTCTTCCCTGTTTGCATAATATTGTTTTTTGTTTCTTTATTATTTTTTTTTGTTACTAATCCTGATTTTTCTTTAAAAAAAAAAAAAAAACAACTACTTAACAAAATTTCACAAGATTTTTTTCGGTGATATAGATGAGACCGAAGCATAGTGAAACTTTTTTAATGCGTTAGAATAGTTCAAGTGTTAGAAATCTTTTATAAGTATAAAAAAAAAAAAATCTTTAACAAGTTTTTCTAGTATAATACGAAACCTCAACTTTTACAATTTCGACTATATTACATGTTTGGTTCCTTGGTTTTTTTTTTGTTGTTGTTTTAATTAACAGAACTCTCAAATTGTGGAATGTTCTTCCATCTCACGTGTTTCCCGTCTCTTTTAAAATGTAGAAGTTCAAGTTCCACACTTCTTGTCTTCACTCTTATAATATTTCCCAACCTCTTTTTGCTGTCCTTGTACACAAGCGTTGCTGCACTAATAAAAGTGTAGTGAATGGATATCCCTACGTTATGGCTCATTAAATAAAGAAAAATAAATGTGGAAACTACTTTTTAGAAGAAGTTTGGAACAATGGAACACTTGAACATTTTTATCCGAACGTTTAAAGTATAGAATTTTTCTTTTAAAGTATATTCTGAAAGCTTTGGTCTCATGATGTCCCGAAAGTGTATGTTAAGTAGTAAACAAAAATATTTACGTACTTTCTTTTTTTTTTTTTTTTTCCTCAAACTAATCTAAAAATTTTATAGTGAAAAACAAAACAAACAAAACAAAAAAATCAGTGTTTATGACGATTGTTATTTGTTTAAGACTTAGGAAAAAATTTTGTAAAACCAAAAATTTAATATGTACCTATATAATTCGTGTAAAATTTGTGTAAAATATTTTCTTTTCTTTTTTTCGTTATAATTATAATGTGATCCAAAATGTGATCTTTTTTACTTGTTAGTCATTTATAATTCACGTAAAACTATAAATTGCATGTGTGAAGAAAAAAAAAAGGCAAGCAAATTTTTGAAATGAAATAATTTCATTACATTTCAATTCATGTGTAGAAAGAAGTGTTTGTAGGTCTTAAAAGCAAGAGAATACTTTTATTTTTACGAAAATAAAATTAACTTTCTCATAATACATGTGATTGGCATGTTTTAGAGTCCTTCGAGACCCTTGTTTTTTAACTTTCTCACATGCTTTAAAGTCCTTTTACACCTTTTTTTTTGTTTGACTTTCTGTGTTTGTGAATTTCGAGAAAAAAAAAAATTTTAAAATCTTTTGAAGACGATCAATAAATAAAGACACAATAAATTTGAATTAATGGAACAATGTACTGGAGACTAGCACCATAGTAAATTTTAAATCAACAAGCTCTTGCTTTTTTTTTTTTTAGAATTTTATTTTAACCTGTGAAAAGGTCATAAAAAATTATTAAACGTCCTTTCATCATTCTTAACACATTTTTTTTTTCTTTCATATTTCATCAACAAAATTTCCATTTACTATTTTTATTTTCGTTCATTTTTTTTTATCCTTTTTCGTTATCAACAACATTCAACATTATAAAATCATTTTCTTTTTGTACATTTCAAATTCTTAAAAAAGTTAAAACATTTGTTGTTGTATTTTCATGATATTAAGAAGAATATCTCAATTCAAAAAAAAAAAAATAAATAAATAAAAAAAAAAATAAAATAAAATCGTGCTATAAATAAACAATCACCATTATTTTCATTAAATTAATAATAAAAATAAAAGAATCATTATGGGAAAATTCGAAAATTGATCATGGTAGCTTTCATAATAACCAAAAGTAAATCTACCATATTTGATAATTCACCAATTAATAAAAGTAACCAGTTATCATATTTGAATATTTACATTTTCGGTACCACAGTAATCAATGTTTTTCCATGGTTGATTTCGTTACTTACCAAAGTGGTTAGCTTACTTACCATATGGTAGCAGCACCAAAATGGTGCTTACCTATGGTGAATTTTTGAATTTTCCTTACATGTGTTCATGTATATTTTAATGTATACATAATATATGTATATAATGTACATTTTTCTTTCATACATTTTTTTCATGTAAATTTTTATATTATGTGTGTGAGGTGAGAATATCATACAAACTAATTAACTGATTAGCAAAAGAAAAAAATAGCTTTTCATATAAAAAAAAAAAAAACATTTTTTTTGTAGATAATTTCATTAAAATTCACCAAATTTTCATCATAATGTTTTTTTTTTTTTTTTTTTTTTTTTTTTTTTTTTTTTTTTTTTTTTTTTTTTTGTGTTGTATTAAATTATTCTTAACTGTAAATTTATTTTTATTCATTAAAAAATGAATGAAATGTGTGTAAAAATATAAAAAACAAAAAAAATTCAAACTCTTTGAATTAAGAACGTTATTGTGATTATCGTGAATTCATTGAAAGAGATTTGATTCTCGAATATCGAAGTTGCGATTGTTGTGATTTGTCGGTTTGATTCGATTTGTGGTCGACATTTTATAATGTCAACAACAACAAAAATAGTTCACAATAATCTTAATGTACTAAATCGATTCTAAATACGGCACTACAATTATACAGAATGTTTCACAGAGCGTGTGCCAAACTGAGTAGGATGATAAATCTCGACAAGAAATGAAAAAAAAAAAACTGTATTGCAGTGTGGGGGTGGATTCACATTATGTCGACACATAGCTCTGGCTCTGGCCTATTGGTAGTTATAAGGCATAATTCAATAGCAGTTTCTTCAAAATCACTTGAATTTTTACTTGCGTACATGCACTTTGACATGTTTGACGCTCCGTGAAACATCCTGTATAATGTTGATCATGTTATAATACAATACCACGATAATTTCTTATCAATAAAATAATTGGTTAATTTACGACAATCACAATTAGGTCCTAAAAATATTTTGCATAATTTCTATTTATTTATTTTTTCTTTCTAAAAATTGCATGTATTTTTTTTTTTTTCTAAATTTTATGATGTTTTCTTTATTTTTTAATTTTTTATGTATATTGAATTTTTATAAATTACTACTACGAAAAAAAAAAAAACACAATTAAATTATTTAAAAAATAAAATTAATAAAAAAAAATTTTTTTCTACAAAAAAAAAAAAAACAACAACAAAAATCCTAGGTTCAACAATGGGACGTGAAAGATGTGATAGTTTACCATCATCACGTAATCGTACAGCAAGTGATAGTAGTAATCGTAGTCTAATAAATCCTATTAATAATTCAACAATAATAACATCATCAATATCATCATCAATAATGCCTCCACCTCGTTCTATACCAACAAATAGACCGCATTCAATGTATACAACAACAATAAATAATCGTCATAGTCATAGTCCACCAGTTAATACAACATTAAGTCCATCAACTGGATGTTCAGAAAGTGAAGGTTCCTCATTAAGTATTGATGAAACAGATAGTTTTGGTCATTCATTAACACCAGATGAAAGTGGAAATTTTGTACCACGTTTTTACAAGTAGAACAGAAATTTTTTTTTCAAAACAAACAAAAATTTAAAAAAGAAAACTAATTTTTTTTTTCATTTTTTTTTTTTTTTTTTTTTTGTTATAGTTCTTGTTCAGGTGGTGTTATACCTGAAGAAAATTGTGATGATTTTTGGTATGCAACAGATAATAATAAAAGTAATTTAAATGAAAGATCAGGATTTGGAATTGGAATTGGAGATGGTGGTAACTTTAAATTTTTGAATTTTTCTAATAAATTTTAATGTAATTTTTTGTTTTTTCTTAAAATACAGTAAATCATAATTTATTGATGCGTCGTGGTAGTCCAGCATCATCACATCATGTTGGTTCAGCTGAAACACATGGACAATATATGGATATGTATAGTCCATATAGTCCATGTGGTAGTTCACCATGTGATCAAATTGGTAGCAATTATATGATGCCAATATCACCAGGTGGTGGTGGTATTGGTATTGGTGGTGTTGGTAGTGGTGCAATTGAATTTTCATCATCTAATCGTGGTTTATATGTTGAAAGTTCTGGTGGTCATTCACGTGCATCAAGTTTAGCTGAAGAAACACAAGATGGTTATGTACCGATGTGTCCTCAATCACAACAACAACAACAACAACTTCAGCAACAACAACAACAGCAGCAGCAGCAACATCAACCACAAGATTATGTTGATATGGAACAAGGTTCATTAAAACAACAAAATTTAAGTGGTTTCAGTTCAGCAGCATCAAGTTGTAGTATAACATCTGGTACACCATCAACAGATGTTCGTTTTGCTGAATATCCCCTTGATAAAGTACAATCTCGATTTACACCAGATGATGAAGATATTCAGTAAGTTCGAAAAATGGAACATTATTTTCGTCTTTTCTTTTTAATATTTATTTTTTTTTTTACGCTTATTAACTTTTTTTTTCTATTTTTTCATTTTAGGTCAAATAACGAAAGACCAATACGAACATGTTCAGTTGGTAGTCGTTTAGAACATAATAAACGTAAATTACGTATTGATATGCTAAATAATGATCAAAATATGTCAAGAACTCGTGCATTTTCATTTGGTTCACATACAAAAGTTCCTCGTTGTGATATAACTTATCGTGCTGGTGTTGGTGGTCATATATCATCAATAAATCATAATTCCGATATAAATACACATATTGGTAGCTATGGTAGTAATAGTAGCAGTGGTGGTGGTAGTAGTAGTGGTAAAGGTAAAAAATCATCATCAGCTCCATTATTAGCTCATAAAAGTCAAAGTTCTGTTGATCGTATGAGTGATTTAATGGAAATTGATTTTTCAAAGAGTGCTTTAGATCGTGCTGAAACTGTTATAACATCTGGTTCAATTGCAACTCCATCACCAGTTCGTATGTCATCATTTCCAGTTCAAATACCAGGTACTAATTCATCATCATCAATTACTACCAACAATAATCATCATCATTGTTGTTATCGTGAAGACCAAATGAGTACCTCTTGTTCACCTAAAAATGATAATATCCTAACAATGGCTTCCTCATCTTCTTCAAACACTATAACTGGATATGTTGAAATGACACCATCAACTGATAAAATATCAACATCATCAAAATCTACTTCAGGAACAGATACTTGTGGTTATCTTGAAATGAAACCAGTAGGTTTATCAAGTTCACCAATAAAAACATTATCATCGTTATTATCCTCACAAAAATCATCATCGAAACAGCATCAGCAACAACAACAACAACAACAACAGCAGCAGCAGCAAAATTCATCAACTTCGTCATTGGTTACAAGTCCGCCAAAGCAACAACAACATTCAAGTAATGATTACATGAATGTATCACCGCCAAATTTAGCTCCAGATTCATTAACATCATCATCATCGTTATATCGTAGTAATTACGATACAAATAATAATAATAATAACACCAATAATAATTGCCATATACATCCTAGTCGTCGTCAGAATTCATCATCATCAACATCATCATTCATGGAAATTGATGATTACACTTTAACTTCATCAACAACTCCTTCTGCTATGATTGATTCAATTTCTGCTCAGCAACAGCATTATCCTGCTTCTCCTTTTACTGCCACAACCACTACATCTTCTCTTGGTACTCCAGAAGGTTATATGGAAATGTCATTTAGTCAAAACACACGAAATAATGATAATCAATATCGTTCACTTGGTCTTAATGGCCGTTCAATATCTTCACCAATTGATATTAAATTATCAAAAGATAATAAAAATGATGATAGCGGTTTTGAAATATCATTAACAAAATCAATAACAAATCGTCGTTATCGAACCGATTCAACAGATTCAAATCCTCCATCTCATCAACATAATCGTCATCATTCAATTGCAATAACACCATCATCATTATTATCATCATCACAATGTTGTTGTGGTAGTTCAAGTTCAAGTTCATCACAGACACCAGCAGCAACAACAGCAACAATTGGAACTGGTGGTGGTACTGGAACAGCAATATTTCCGTTTAGTTTAGGTGGTAGTCCATTAAAAATATCATCATCATCATCATTGAATAAATTACAACAACAACATAATCGTAAATGTTTAATTGATGGTACAAGTGGTACATTAACAATATCAGAAGATAATAATGATAATCAAAATGATATTGATGATAATGAAAAATATTGTTGTTGTAATAATAATGAACATTCAACAATAAAAGAAACAAAAATTTTAAATACAGACATGTTACATCAACATCAATGTTTATCATCATCATCATCATCATCATCACAGTCTAATAATATTTCATCACAACCACCACAACCCCAGCAGCTCACAACATCATCATCAGAAATCAATTTTTCATCATTAAATTGTTCTAAAAATGTTGAAGCATTGAGTAATGATTATGCTGATATGTCATTGACTGATGATAGTAATACTAATTCGCCATTAAATAAAAAGTCCTTTTCAAATAGTTCTAGTAGCAATAGTAATAATTTAGTTAAAATGAATGATACAAATATTACGACGACGACGATGACAACAACAACGAATGGTGATTCATCTACTGGTGATTATGTTAATTATGTTCCACAACAACAACAACAACAACAACAACAACAACAACAAAATAATTCCATTAGCACAAAATTTCCCATTAATTCAAAATTCAACACTGATAATGATTTATCTGGTGATTATGCAATTATGAAACCAGTTGCAACAACAGTAGCAATTGCAAAACAAATGCCAATCACATTGGGTGGATACTTTGGTGTTAGTGGTGGTGTTATCGGTAGTGGTAATAAGGAAAAGATAAAACCATTTGAAGGTTTTAAATCGATTGCTTCAACGAATTGTAATGATGATTTATGTTTACGAGAAGGTGGTGGTGGCGGTAGTGGTAAATCAACAACAACAACGAAGAAAAATAACAGTAATTCATCATCACCAAAATCAATGTTACTTTCAATAACTACAAATTCATCAAAACGAAATAATAATCATTTTAATGATAATGAATCTGGTTATGAATTACTTCAAATTCGTAGTGATAGTTCATTATCAACTTCAGCGGCTGCTGCTGCTGCTGTTTCATCAGGAGGCAACAATAAAAGGAGTTTGTCACGACCAAATTCTGTGAATAGTGAGAAAATTCCTCCATTTAAAGGTGTTACTACTACAATTTCTGCTACTACTGACGGTAATTGTACTACCATAGCTGCAAATAATATTAATCATCGGCCAAATTCAGTGAATAGTGATTGTATATCATCAATCACATTATCTCAATCATCAATATCAACATCGTCTTCAACATCAACGTTATGTGGTGTTGGTGGTTCATCAACATCAACATCATCTTCAACATTATGTGGAAGTAAAAGCCAAAGTCCATTAGCAACAAATAATTCTTCACGTCCACAATCGTTTACCAGTGATAATACAACAATGATTACATCACGACCTTCATCAACATTAGATCCATTTTCTTCTTCTTCTTCTAATCAAAATGCTGTTACAACAATACTATCATCGGCAACAACAACAAATACTCCAGTTATATCAACTGTCACAGTTGGTAACACTTCTTCATTTTCTGTTTCTGGTAATAGCGGTATTGGTGGTGGTGGTGGTAATGGTATTACTATCGCTGCAGTACAATCATCACGTCCACCATCAGTTAGTTCTGAACGTGAATTACATTATGCAAGTCTTGATTTACCAGCACCAACAGTAACAAATTCACATCATCATCATCATCACCATCATCATTGTTATCAAACACAAACATCTGGTGGCAGTAATAGTGGTTCTGGTAGCAATGGTTCTGGTAGTGGTAATGGTAATGGTAATGGTAGTGGCAGCAGTGGTACCAAAGTAAATTCTTCAATAGTAACAACATCTGGTGGAGAATCATCATCATCAACTAGTCCCAGTCCGATAATAAGTTGTAATAATCAACAACAACCACAACAGCCTGCATTCACTTATGCTCAAATTGATTTCAATAAAAGTGAAAGTTTAAAACTTGCTATGAATGCAGTTGCAGCAATTGCATCATCAGCATCATCTGTTACTGCAACATCTGCTGCTAATAATCAGTAATTATATAATTTATTATATTACACACTAAAAGCAAAAAAAAAAAAGATATATTTTTATTGTTGTTACAAAAATAGAATCAATTTCTTTTTTTCATTTTTTAAAAAAAGGGAGATTTTTGACAAAATTAGAAAATTTAAATAATTGTTGATTTTCTGTTTTTTTGTTTTTTGAAATTGTTTTTTTTTCATATTACCGTGCTCAATTTCTCAATTAATATAACTCGGTTACAATATAGCAAAACCATCGATTAATCGTCGATGCCAATAGATTAATAGTCTATGCAAAACGATTAATAAGTCTCTGATCCTTAAGAGCATTGACTCGAGATATGATTGAGGGTGAATAACTTTACTAATTGCTAGGCTTTAAAAAGTGCCTTTTTTTGTTTTGTTATTTGTTAATTTTTTACGTTTTTTTTTTTTTGAAATGCTTGCAAACAAAAATTTATGTTAAGTGTCAGTTCAAAAGTCTATCTTTTAAAAAGAAAATTGATTTTATTTTTGTATAATTAAAAAAAAAAAAGAAAGAAAATAATACGTTAAAAATTTTCTGTTACTCAGTGTCATTATTATTTAATTAATTATTAAAAAAAAAAACAAAGGAAAATTATTGTTGTTGTGAAATAAACCGGTCTTGTTATAAATATATGTAAAAAAAAATATATTATTATTATTATTGTTAATTTATTATTATTTTTTTTTTTTGGTTAAAAACAAACAAACAAACAAACAAAAAATAACAGAAAAAAAAACATTTTTACTGCCAATTATGTTGTCTAATTTACAAAAATAAACATAAAATAAAATGGGAATTTTTTCAGTAATTTTTTTTTTTGTTTTATAATCATAAGATTTATCATAAGAATTAAGAAAGAAAAATAAAACAGTTTTGTATGTTTATTAAAATAAATAACAGTTTTACATAATTAATATACATACATACGTAAGAAAATTTTAACAGGATGGTTGTTGAAACAAAAATTTTTGTACACGAAAATTGTTAATTTCACAACTTCAATTTATGTTCCGATACAATTTCACAGTTTTAATTTATTTTGCAATTCAATTTCACAGTTTCAATTTATGACCAATTCAATTTCACATCTTCAACTTATGTTGCAATTCAATTTCACAGTGAAATTTCAAATCATTAGATTTATTTTCGCTAAATTTCGGCTTGTACTTCTTTGTGTTTTGTTTAAGTAGTATTTAAACTTTAAAAATTGTAGCATTTCAAATAAATTTAACTAAAAATTCTGTAAAAAAATACAAAATCGCATTATGAAATGAAAAAAATACAAATGTTTCAGCTTAGATCATCTAATGAAATTCAAACTCTTATTGGTGAAATTAGACATTAGTTTTTTTTTTTTTTGTTTTTATTTAAAATTTGAAATTATTGTATCTTTAGTTTGAATTTGAATAAACAGTACATTTTATTGCTTCAAAAGCAATCTAAAATTGCTAAAATTAAGAATTTACTTCCAGGAGTTAATTTCATATGATCTAGGTTACAGTTTTTGTATTTCGATGTCAATTTTATTGACAAACGATATCTGTATACATATATCCTTTATAATATTGCTTTTATCTTTTGTCACAAAAAAACTTATGTTTCAAGTTTCAGAAAATCGAATATATAACCGAAGACTTGTATCTTTTGAATCTTTTTTTTTTTTGTTGGAAAAAAAAATAACTATGTGAAATTAGTTCAATAGAGAAAGTTTCTAAATTGCCTTCATTTTGTACAAAAATTAATTCAATTACAAGAAAGAGAAACAACAAAAAAAAAACATCCTGTTTTAATTCACTACACACTATTTAAAAAATTAAAATAAAAAAAAAAAATTGTTCACCAATTGAAAAAAAAAAAAAAGATAAAAAAAATATTTTTTTGGTTGAAATTTACGATACATATAAATTATATATTTAAAGAGATTAAAAAACAAAAAAGAAAAAAATATACATACATAGTTTAATATTTAAAAAAAAAATAATAATTAAAATTACATACATAAGCTGCTATTTGTCTGCCAGAAATTAAAGAAACAAAACAAAACAAAAAAAAAAAACAACATAGTTAAATAAAATTTAAAAATTAGAACTAAAAAGAAAAACAGAATTGAAAATAATAAAAAAAAAACTGATAATTATTAATACCTTACAACAACAAAAAATATTATATATACATACCTAAATTATACATATATATATACATACGTATATTTAAAATATATATACATACATATATATATTTATAAATTATATATGCGTTCTATCCAATGACATTATATAACTGGACAGAACAATTTTGTGTTTCATGTGGGATCACATCAAAATTTCGTTTATTCCCTAAGAATGAGACATACATATATATGCATTATTTTCAATTATCCACCTCAGTTTCACTCATTTATTTGACGTTAAAATTATACCTTCATTTATCGATTAAAAATGTAAAATGTTCAATTAATCTTCATTCACGGATTCCCTAAAAGTGAGACAGCAATATAAAGTTAGTTCCATTTTTACAGTATGATGTTTTATAGAGAAATTCTATCCAGTTATATAAATATCATTGATTCTACCTAATCAAATAAATATATATCTTTACATAAACTACACAAATACACATATACACATACAACTATACACTAAATATATGATATATACATACATATATAGAACTAAGGACCTTTTTGTGATTTTCATAACGTCGCCGACTGATCAATTCTCGAATGTACTATCATGAGGATAAGTCGATGAGTGTCGATTATGAATCGATTTAATCGATATGGCACGACACAAACACAATATGTTGTCCGATTCTGTGTTACACAGTATACATCAGCAACAAATTTTTCTTCATCGATTTTTTTGTCGACGATGTTACGAAAATCACATAATAAGGATCTAAATTTAATTTTTAAGCTATAAAAACTAAATTAAAAAAAAAAAAAAACCAACAACAACATAAAAAAAACAACTAATTATGTATTTTTTTTTTTTCTGGAAAAAAAAAACACTAATTAAAAATTGAAAAAAAAAAAAAAAACAAATAAAACAGTAAAAAAAAATGTAATTAATTTATTAATTAATTAATTGAAAAAATAATGGTGGCCTATATATGGAAATATTCTGACCTCTAGTTAAATTGTTATTTTTAATTTAAAAGAAATAAAATAAAATAAAAGTAAAAAAAAAAAAAAAAAAAAAAAAGAGTAAAAGTAAAAACAAAAACACCTAAAAAAAAAAATTCGATAACTGTATATCTGATTAAAGAAATAACGGTAAAAAAAACAAAGAAATTATGCACACAATTGTATTTATTCTGCATAACAAAAAAAAAAAAAAAATGAGATACAAAAATAACAGAAAAAGAAAATTAAAGAAAAAAAAAAAAAGAAACAAAATAAGATTTTTTGTTTTTTTCTTATCTACTAAAATAAAATATAAGAAGAAGAAAAAACAACAATAGTACTTTTTATTATTATTATTATAATTATTATTATTAAAAAGTTATAATATGTATACATGTAAATTTTTATGTGTTTTATTTTTTACACTTAAAGTCCTATCGCTTATCATGTGATCCTTCCATAAAAAAAAAAATACATTTTTGCGTGAAATATAGAAAACACAACTTTTTGTACATTTTAACTCTATTAATTTTTGCCATAGTGAAGGAGTGGAATTTTACCATTTAAAATTTATCCAGTAAGAAAGGGGTTAGTCGAAAACGTCAAATTTCATGCTTTGCAAAAGCAGTCTATTCAAAAACAATTAATGCAAAGCAAAGCATATGTTCAAAAATGTATAGGTAAAATAATAAAGTTGAGATTTTTTCACGCATGGCCTAGTGATCTTCTTTGTGTATATATACGAAAGAAAAAACATGTTACAACAACAAAAATGCATGTGTGTAAGTATGTTTTTCTAGTATATAATATAATACGATACCTTAACCAATGACAATGTATTCTATAACAGACTTATTATTCCCATATAGCGAAATAGTCAGAACCAGTTGACCTCCAATCTCAACGTTTGGCCTCCAATCTAAAAGCTGTTTAAGCTCTTTCTTATTCTCAAAGTTTTTTCTTAATTTCTCACTTTTTTAAAATATATTCTCTTTTCTATCTATTCTCCATACAATACATAGAAAATTTTAACAAAAATTTGAGAAAATTTAATATTTTTAACTCGCTATACAATCGTTCTAATGGTTCTCATTACTATACAGAATCATATGGAAACAGCTTTTTCTTTACTGCATATATTCAGATATAAGTACATATAGTAGTATACATATCATTTGGTTCAGTAAAAAAATTTAACCAATTTGTATGAGGAATTGAAGATATAGGATTTGAGGGTATATTTCAAGAAGAAGAAGTATACAAGTAGCTAATTTGCATATGATCACATTTATAAATTTTAATGGTAATTTACATATCGAATTTATTATTTTGCATATCAAATTTGATCGTTTATCAGGTCAAATATAATGTTGATATCAAAATGATATTTTTAGAAAATTATTTTATTGATAAATTCGATCAAAAATCCTTAATTTTCTAGCACTAAAAATCATTTTTGCACCAGGCAATCAGAAATCATAGCGATCAAAAATTTAAACAAAATCATCTACAAAAGTATCAAATATTTTTGTACTTTAACGATTATATATATATTAACATTGTATTCATCCATATAAGAATTGTTTGAAAGTATGTGTTGATGATACCTCAAGAAAACAATTATAAGGAGATGTTATACACATGTATGCCTTCGAATAATAATATATGAGTTTACTTCACTTCAAAATAAAAAAATAGTATTCAATTTTAAAGGATATATACATACATACATACGCATATATATATTTGTTTTTTTAAACAGCAAAACATATACATCAGCTGCACATACAATTGGAACAGGTATAATTTGTTGTTTATTTTTTAATAATAATGATATACAAAATTGTATTAGGACAGCCGCTGATATACTTTCGTTTGATAGTATATGTTGACGGTAACAAAAAAAACAACAAGGAGGTGTTATACACATGTTTATCTTCAATATATAATATCACTTCAAATAGAAAAAAAGATCTTTTTTCCTTATTACCCTTTATACCTTACCTCTATACATTTTTCAATGCAAAAGACTAAAAATATAGTTAATCACCGTACAAAAAAAAATGTATATGTGTTTGAAAAAAATTTACAAATTATTCAATTTATGCGTAAATGGTATTTTTGTGTTTTGTTGTTTTTGGAAAAGATATATGATGTGTATGGTATATGAGAAATGAGAAATGTTGAATATAATATTTTTATTGTTGCATTTTTTTTTCTTGTGTTTGCTTGTGTGTATATATTTTAAAGTAAAAATATATATTCAGAACAGCATTAGATATTTTTTAATGTAAAAGAAAATAAAATAACATGCCTGTTAATTCTGATCTCTTGATCCATTACAGATAAAATTTTCATATTTCCTAATGAAAAAAATTTCTGGATATGAAAATTTACGAAAATGTAAAAATTAATTTTTAAAATTTGAAATAACAAATACATATTTATCTGAAATAGCTATTTTAAGAGATACATAAACAACAAATATATACCATATGTACATATTGAAGAAACAGGTATAATTTTTTGTTTGAAACTAGAAAATAAATTTACAAGTTCAATATGTTTTTTAATATTTTTATGCGTATATTTTGATTTTTGGGTCGTGTTGAATTTACAGTATATTTCAATAATCAATATATGCATTAAAAAAAATTTTTAGAACGACAAATGGGAATTAGGTGTGTGTATATGTATTTGTTATATGAATAATAATATTCTGTGCGTAAATGAGTAATAAACGAAAGTTTTCTCATATATTTTTTCGTGAGAGATAGAAACTTTTCGTCTCTCATACTTCCCCGCACAGGTCTACAAATTTTTTGAAAACTGCTGATTTTCGAATGTACTGACAGTGTACCTCTCTATGTATCTGCTCTGTGCCTTAACTTTTATTATTTTACCTACGTATATAAATCTATAATAGATTGCTTTCATGTGCATAATAGTCGAGCAGTATTGATGCGAGGATGTCAAATTTTATGTTATAAGGATAATTTTATGTTATGTGTAAAGTTGTGGTGTTTGACTGATTTTTTAAATAAATTATAAATAATTAATTATCATAATAGAAATTATTTAAAAATAATTTTTGTCCTCCATGTTTGACGCTTTTCACTTTTTTTCTTTTCGTTAATTTGCAGAAATAATTTCACAGCTAACAGAACTGCCAATATATGAACTAACTGTTTTCTCGCAGAAAATAATATGAAAACAATTCTAGAACTAAAGTTAGAACTACAAATATAAACTCACTCATGACTTTTCTGTTCGGCGTATTTTTGTATTAATATTTTTTGTATTAAAAGAAATTTTGTAGTAAATGACGCGAAGAGTATCATGCGGAAATTTCAAGTTAATTGGATAACAGGGTTCGAGGATATTTAAGTTTATCCTTGAATGATTAATTTTTTCACAAAATGAATCCTTTTTTTTTATATTTCAATTATTTCAAAAAAAATTATGGTCAATACTCCACCTCATAAATATTCAAATTATAGAGCAATCATTTCAGAGAGTTCGTGTATAAGTCAAAAAGAGAGGGAAAATCATGTAAAAACCAAAAATTGTAGCAACAAATTTCGATGTAATGATGATGTTCAGTTTAGTTTTGTTCAGAATGTCGCTCAATATGGAAGTTACATTTTTGTTTCAAAGTAAAAGTTAATTTTAGTGCTTTTTTTTTTCATTTTCTGGAATTTTTCAAAATTAAAAGTGTTAAAATGTAAAAAATATTTCTCATTGTGTAAAACAAGGAAAGAACAGAAAATATTTGATTCTAGAAGTGAGACGATGAGCATAAAACGGTAAGTGAAAGTTTTAATTTTATTTCAATAGGAAAAACAGGAATGATACTTTTGGTTTTGACTTATAAAATCAAGCTCTTTTTTCAATGAAAAAAAAAAAAAGATCGCTAAGACCAACTTTTTTTTTTTTTTCATCATAAAATTTGATATAAGGAATAACTGTTTTCTAATCATTTAGACTTTGCTTCAATATCCTTCTCTATGGTAATTTTTGAACATTCAGACTAGAGTTACCACAAATCCAGAAAAATAAACCGCACTGAAAAATAAAACCAAATTAATACAAAAAGTAGGAAATCTATGTTAAAGGTAAATTTTTGAAAAAACTGATTAAATATATAAAAGTAAGTTAGGCGAATAGAAAATCTAATGTTCAAGGTAATGTTTTTAAAAAATTTCTGGGCAATTAAGATTTTTTAAATTATTAACGATCGACAAAATAGATCGTACTGTAGAGATCTTTAATCGGTTTCTTTCTATGGTCCACTACGGCTCAAGAGGAGTAAACAAACGTTCAATGTTTGCATTATTTTCAATAATTCTGAATACATTTTTGATTTAACATTCAAATCAACTATATAGACAGATTGAAATCAATTTAAATGTGAAATAATTGTAGTTAAATCTCTCCTCTTTTTTTCTTAATAAAAAAATGACATTACAGGAAATTTACAAAAAAAAAAAAAAATAAATAAAGGACATATTCCCTTTGTTTTGGAAAAAAGCGTAAAAAGGATGATTGGTTTATTGACATGACGGTTCTCGGATTGCTTCCGAAGACCCAATTAGCACTGAGAGTATCATTTTGATACCACTGACTTTTGCTATTTTGTTAACGTCTTTAAAGAGGAAGCTCCCTATTGTCCGGCATCTTAAATTAGTAAGTGCCGGACAGCTGTAGAGATAGTGGGTGAGGTGAGGGTTTTTTTCTTCATTGACCTGCTTGCAGTTGCGGTAATTGGTGTTAAAAGAGATATACTCATTTTCTCTGGGTGATCCCCTGTGATACATGCCATGTCCTCATCAAAATGTAGTGCCTTAAACAGAAAGGATATTCATACGATCTGTAAAGCTAATTTGAACAGACTTTATGCACTATAAAATTTGTTAGGGAAAGCAAAAAAAAAAAAGCAGAGAAATTTATTTAAAGGACAAAATGAATATTTATTCTTAAATTTTGAACATTAAAATGCTAATAGTAATGAAATATCGTTAAAATAAAATTCAAAAAAAAAAAAAAAAAAAAATGCTCTGAATGAATACATCCTTGTTTTGTTTTTTTTTTTTGCGTTTGTGTTTAAATAGAATTTTAAAAAATATTTTATCCTAATAAAAATTATTTTAAATAAAAAAATATTTGTTTTTTTTTTACGTTATCATGTTAAGTTATTAAAATTAAAATTAAAATTAAAAAAAAAAAAAAATGATATATAAAAAAAAAAAAGAAAAAAAAACAGCAAGAAATCTTATTTAATTTTATAATTAATTATTAATTTAATTTAATTTAATTTAAATTAATTTAAATTTTGTGCACAAATGAAATGAGGCACATGTCTAATATGTTCTAAAATCTATTATAAAAAACTGTTTACTATTATTATTATTATTAATTTATTTTTGTTTTATTTTTTTTATTTTTTTTTTTATTTTTTACCGTTATTAATATATTCTTCAGTTGTTGTTTTTTTTTTCTTCTATCGTTATTAATTTTTCTGTCATTTATTTTCTATTTTATAATTTATTGGCAAAAGAAAAATTATTTAAAAAAAAAAAATGGAAAAAATTAAAAGAAAAACTATTTTTGTTGTTGTTGTTTTGTTTTCTTAATCGTTTGATGAAAGATTTAGAACATCATCACGTTCATTATTGGGTTTATTAATTTTAGCTGGAGGAGGTGCTGCTAAATCGGCAATCGATGAGAATTCCATTCTTTTTTTAGTTGTTTGTTGTTGTTGTTCTTGTTGCTGATATAAACGACTTAAATCTACTGGAGGAGTATCTGATGGTCGACGAGTTATTGATGATGATGAACCACCACTTTCAGATGGTGATGGTGATGGAGTATTTGATGGTGGTGCTATAGCTGATGGAACACTTGATATTGCCAAATCTACAGCACTAAAATTATATTTTAAACCGGATGATGATGATAATGAAGATGCTGGATTTTCTCTGTTACTGTTACCGCTACTACCACCACCACTACCACTGCCACCACCCCCACTACCACTTTTTGTTGGTGTTAAACGTTCAGCTAATGCTGATTGTTGATGTTGTTGTGATGCTGGTGAAGCAGATGATTCACGTACTCTTGACGTGGAACCAGTCGATGATGATGATGATGCACTAGAAGATTTTGGTGGTTTCATCATCATTGCATTTAATGAATCTTGTTGCAATTTTAATAATGTTGATGGTGACATAAACATATTATTTGCAGCTAATGTTGACTTTGATAATGGATCTGGTATACCACCACCACCATATTTACTATGATGTTGAAATAATGCTGCATAATCTTGCATTTTTTCATAATAACTTGATGGACTATCATTGCTTGCCGATTTCAGAGATGAAGATGACGCTGCTGTTGGTGGCATAAAGAATGCATTTAAATCCATAGCTGCTTTATTTTGTTGATAAAGAAGTGCATTTAATTCATTATTTTTATCGGATTGTAGAAGTTGATTAAGAACATCCGTTGTATTATCTTTGTTTTTCTTGCTTGACCCTCCACTTCCACTAGAACCACCACCATTTCCTGTTACTGCAGCAGATAATATTGAAGAAAGTTCTTGAGAAATACCACCACCACCACCACCACTGGAACTAGAACTACCAACTTTTGAACCACTACCACCGCATCCACCACTACCAATGCTACCGGTAAGAGAATAAGGATTCGATGTATCAAAAAGTTTCGAATAAGTCTGTAAAAGTGTTGCATAATCTGTTTGTGATTGAAGCTGTGATTGCTGTTGTTGTTGTTGTTGATGTTGATGTTGATGTTGATGTTGCTTTTTAGATGATGATGACGATGAAGCAGATGATGATGAAGATGGTGAAATTGGAATCATTTGCTGTTGGAAAAATGAGCTAAGATCATTTGTTGCTTTTGTGGCGTGTTGCATGTAAGCATCATAGCCAAGTAATTTTGATGCTTGTAATAGATTTGTATAATCTGCTGCGGCGGCGGCTGCAGCAGCTGCAGCTGCTTTCTTTGATGAGCTACTATTACTGCTTCCACCAATACCGCTACCAGCTCCTGCTAAGAATGAAAAATCTGCACCAAAACCCAAACTACCCAATGTTGTTGCACCGAGAGCTTCAGCTTGCTGTAAAAGTAATGCAGCATATTCTGGTGAACGCATTAATTCACTGATCTTGATTGGATCATTTTTCAAATCTTCAAGCTCTTTCATTAATTTTGTTTTGTATGAAGTGCCACCACCGCCACCGCCACCCATCGAAGAGGAAGATCTTAATGATCGTGATGATGATGATGATGAGGATGACGTTGAATCCTGTTGTTGCTGTTGTTGTTTCGGTGTTGATGTCTTATTAGTCATTTGTTCGATTGATTTTGAAGATGTCGTTCCGGGAAGATTTTGATAAGTTGGATACATGGAAATTGAATCATTTGATGCTGTTGTTGTTGTAACTGCAGAAGACATAGATGATTTATTTCCACTACCGCCACCAACTTTAGCAGCAGCTGCTGCTAATTGATTCAATGACGAACTTCCAAAATCTTTATGTTGTTGTTGGAAAAATGCACTTAAATCTCCAGTTAAAAAACTTGATGGTAATTGTCCAGCTAATGTTGCTAAACTTGCTGCCATTAAATCATTTGCTGTTGCTGTTGTACTATGAGCTGATGATATATCATAAATTTTATTGGGTGTTACACTTGGTGAATTACGTGATATATCACTAATACTGAATTTTCCAGGGCTTGGTGCTGGTGAATTACGTGTACGATTTGATGAACCAGATTCAGATTTAGCTGGTGATGGACTAGCACGTATTGGTATTTCAAATTTAGCTGGACTTGCTGAATTTGATGGTATCGTTATTGGACTATCACGTGGTGATGAATTAGCTGTTGTTGTTGGTGTTGGTACAGGTGTATGTGTTGCATTTAGATTACCAATTGATGCAGCAGTTATAGATAAACCTGCTGTCGATGATAGTGTGGGTGTTGCTGTTGTTGTTGTTGCTGCTGTTGCTGATGATGATGATGCTGATGATGAAGATGATGATGATGATGATGATGCTGATGCTGTAACTGAAGCTAATGGTGAAACTAAACGTGTTGGATTCATATTTAAACCAGATGGAAGGCATAATTGCTCTTGTAATGATAAAATTTTTAATTCTGGTGATGATGATTGTTTTATATTATGATGATTAATATCAGAATTACTATTATTATTTTCATTTTTATTATTATTAATTATGATAACATCATCTAATTGTTCAATTTTTACAATATTATCTTTATTATCTTCTAATTCTTGTTTAATATCACCAGTTAAATGATGATGATGATGAAGATGATGTTGATAATTATGATGATGATGATGATGATGATGATTATGATTATGATTATTATCATTATGATGAATCATATCATGTTCATGTTGTTCAAGTATTTCAGCTTTAATCATATCAGCTGTCATAACACCAGGTGGTAAATCATTATTATTATGATTATGATTTAAATTTAATGTATTATTTATTTGTATATTTTGTTGTTGTTGTTGTAATTGATGTAATTGTTGTAATTGTTGTTGTGATATTTTTGGTGGTATAAATTCATCCTCTTCATCACAATTTAATAATTTACATATGAAATTCCATAAATCTTTATGATTTTGTTTTTGTGGAAATTTATTATATAATGAATATTTTAATTTTTCTAAATATGTTATATTATCATTATAATTTAATGAAAAATTAATTAATTCATTACGATATTTATTATAATAATCAATTAATAATTTCATTTCATTATTATAATCTAATGTTATTTCTGGTTCCATTATAATACCATATTGCATTAACATTGGTCTACAATATTCAATATTTTGTCGATTTTCTGGTGGTGGTATTACCCAAAATGATGTTATTGAACTTTCTAATGTTAAATTATTTTCATAATATGGAGCTAAAAATAAATATGTTTAAATAATAAGAGCAAAAAAAAAATAATGTGTTGAAAATAAAACAAAAATCATTATTCTGAAAGTCACCTCACTTCTTAATTGGTATTTTAAAACTCACTTAAGGTAAGAGAAAAAATATTGTAGTGGTAATATCGTTGAAATTTCGGATCTATCCTAAAACGTCAAAGTTTACATTTCGGATACATCATGACTACTTTTGTTATACACATTTTTGTGACATTAATAATACAATGCAGTGGTCTAGTATTTGGTTGAGTTAACTATTAGCTTTTAATTTATTTCAGATTTCATTTGTAATTTCATATTTCAAAAAGTGCATTTAAATTCTCATTGAAAAGAAGAGAAACAAAACTCACGGGATATTTAAACGTGACACTAGAACTCACCTCAAGTAATGATTTGTTAATTGAAGTGACTGTAAGAATACCGATTTTTACTATTCACTTGATTTACAAGTAAAGTGACTTGTCAGAATAAAAATGGACTAAAAAATTTTCGAATACTTACAAAATATAAATCCAACACATGGTGTATATGTTATATCATTTGGGCCACGCATTTTTATTTGATAATCTAATTGAGCATCACAATCTCTTAATGTTGGCTGAGATTGAAATTTTGGATGTGAATGATACCAACCAACTAATAATAATTGATCCTTTAACATTGCTTTTTGTATTTCTTGTTCAATTTCTGCTGCATTTTGTCTATCATGCCGAGAACTTTTACATGGATAAGCTTTTGTAATTGCTAAAGCTGCAAAATAAAAATTTATAAATTTGTTGAATTAAATAAAAAATAGTACGAAAAGGGATTGTTAAGGTCGATTTAAGGTCCAAACAGTTTCAGGTATATTTGACATGTTTGTATGTGATTTTTATGATCGGAACCGAGCCATAAAAATCACATATAAAGATGTAAAAACGACTGAACCGGATCGGATATGTGTGGATCAACCTTTATTGATTTCATTTTTTTCACTTACTATGTGAGTTAACATCCCAAGATCCAGCTAAATAACCGCAAACTTCATAAGGCGTTAAATGGCAATGAAAATCAGCTAAAAGTAATGCAGATGATGACATTGTTATTAAAAATGGTTGCATTTTATTTATTGATTGGAAAGGTACTGTTTCAATTAATGTATTTGCGTCACTAGAACAGAAAAAAGAAAATACCAATTCTATTTCAAAAATTATTCTTTTAAAAAAAAAAAAAAAAGGCTGCGTTTCATAATTCAACATTATTGAGCACCACACCATAATGGTAAATTCACCACCCTGGTTGCAGGTTTTGTTTATTGGTTTTATATTTTCGTATATCGGTGAATATTTTCTTCTTCGATGGCGCTACACCTCATATCATTCAATCTGTGGTATATGTCTTCTAATTCTTCACTTTTAGCAGCGCCCATGCATCTGTTGAGACGTCATCTCACCTTGCTCTAGGTTTTCCCCTAGGTCGTTGTTCATGTAGTCTTTTTTCCATTAGTTTTTTTCTTTTTGTATACAAAGCAAAAGCTACTAAATAACATTCATTGTGTAATGTTGAGTTGACCATTGCAACCAACCAGTGTGGTGATAAATAAGATTTTTAGTGGAGAAGTTAATGCAAAATGTTGAATTTTGAAACACAGCCAGAAAATTATAGGTACTTACTGCATTATATTTCTATTGCTTATTGTATTATGAGGTAAAACTTGTCGTTTAATTGGCGGCGGTGGTGTTTCAGATTTTTTTTCAGTATCTGTTTGATTATCACCTAATAAACAGTTATGTACCATTTTAATTGTCACAAAATAAAAACATAAAAAATAAAATAAAAAAAATAAAAAAAAAAATGAAATTATAAGAAAATAAAATAAATAACAAAAAATAACAGAAAAAATTCAAATAAAAGTGATACATTACCCTCTTCTGGTGTTGATTCCTTTTGCATTGCACATTTTCTTATCCATGTTGCCTTATATGCATCTAATTTTTTACCTTTATATTTAACTGATGCCCAACCACAACCAGATTTTTTATCTGGATTTATAATTCTTTTACAATGCATTGCCCATGCACTTGGTGATAAAAATACTGTTTCGGTTTCTTGGGATTTTATTTTACCATCGGGTAATAGATCACCAATAAATTTTTGACCCTTTTGTTTATTTTTTTGAAGAAGAAAAAAAGAAAATAGAAAATAGATAATAAATAAAATTTATGAAATTAATTTACTAGATATTCAATAGTCATTGTAGATTTTCCCGGTTGTAAAACATTTGCAGCTAATAACATTTGCAAGGTTACGGTCCTGCCGGAACCATTAAAACTATCAAAATTTTCTCCTTTGCTCTATTTGAATTTTTTTTTTTTTTTTCGCAATTTATAGAAAAAAAAAATGTAAAAACAAAGAAGAAACAAAAAAAAAACGAATGTTATTTAGAAATCTTTTTGTTTTTTTTAAATTTTTAATTATTTTTAATTTTTTGGTTTAATTTATGTACCTCATCATCGTTTTCCTCTTCATCACCATCGCTTTCGTTATCCTTATCACAATTATTATCCTCTGGTATAGTTGTATCTTTTATTGTTGAATTTTCTTCAGTAGATATATTTTGTTGTTCATCAATAATTGTTGAATTTATACTTGCTTCTTGCATTTGAACACAAATTTTACTATTTTCTTTTTTTTTCTTATTGTTATGTTTTTTTTTTTTTTTTAAAATGAACTTAAATTTATTGATTGTTCTTGAATTTATTTACTATTGTGGAAAAATTAAAAATTTATTTATTATGACATTAAAAAAACTCATTATTAAAATATTTACGAAAAGAAAGCACACTTCTTTACAGCAGCGTCCATCTTACATATACATAAGTTAACACATATAGACACACACAGAATATATATTACAAATATTATAATAATGCGAGAATTAGAAGCTCGCAGCAACAGCAACAGCATTTTTTTAAAATTTTTTTTTAAATATTTCTTTTAACGGTTATAACTTTTATTTGTCATTTAACAAATGCTGGTTATTTTAAAGTTCAGTTTATTTTTATTAATTAGATTTTATTGAAATGGCTGTGAAATATAATGTTTTTTTTTTTCAAAATTTTTATTGATTTAATTATGGTCTATCTACACTTCAACGGTTTTATAGATTAGCAACGAGAACAAGAAAAAGACGAGTTATTGGACGAGAGAAATATACATACACAGTTGAGGAAACAGAGAATCATGATTTCTTTTTAGGTTTATTTAAAAAAATAAGTAGCAAGCAATGATGATGTATAAAAAACAATGTTTTGTTATACAAGAATAGGTAATTTTGAATCTCATTTATTTTCTCTTTGATTTTTTTAAATTTTTTATTGTAAAATGTTTCACTTGAATTTTTTTCAGTTTAACGTTAAAATAATATTTGAGTTTATAGAAAATGTTACCAAGTTGAGGAATACAATAACAAGAAATTAATTTTGTAATATAGCCATCTTGACAGCAGCGACAGCTAATTTAGAATTTGATTCAAAAAATGCTGATGCTGTTGCTGCAAGGTTGTATTTCTCGGGTAACAAATAAAAAATGGTGAAATCCTGTGTAATCATTACCTCATCAAGGGTGGTGAAATCGAAAAATGAGAAAAACGAAACAAAGAAACATGAAACATTTATATTTCTTTCATTCAATTTTCAGTATGAAATGAATTGTATTCTTGACATTTTTACTTTTTCATACACCATTCTTCCTTCTTTCTTTTCAATTCATTGTTCATACACAAATTTTTCAATTTATTTGAATTTTTGACAACGGTCGTGGGGAAGAAGCGTGTAAAAGTACGGTATGAGATGAGTTGCAGAGACCTCGAATTTGAAGCGTAATATTATTTACATTTTTTGTATTTGCAGCGGTAAAGGTAGGGGGAATTGCAGATAACATCCCTATTACAGTGATGAATAAAATGTTTTACCACGGTAAACTTAACCTAATTTTTGACTAAGTTTGATTGATTGATTGGCGATTGTTTAAAAAGAATAAAAACAAAAGAAATCAAGTTGTTTTTGATCCCAAAACGGCATTTCTTGGATTTTTGGATTTTGTGATTAAATTTGTTTTAATTTTTCCACCTCAGTTTGAGATTAAAAGATAATGGCGATGGAAAAAATAAAAGAAACCATAAGGCAATTGGAAAAAGAGGAATTGGATGTAAAAATAAATTTTTTTCATGAAATATTTTATTCAGAGGATTTGTTTTTTATTTTAAATATTTTTATTCATATAGGGCACATATGGAGAAAATAATGAATTATTTGGTATTTTATTTGCGGCGTATCTTTATGATGATGATTTGTAAGTTTATCCTGTTTTTGAATTTTTGTTTATTTTGTTGTAAATGTTAAATGCCTTGATTATTTTTAGATCAAATGCTCGCTATTTATGGAAAAGAATACCACTAAATATAAGAAATGATAACAGTGAACTGGAACAATTATATGAAGTACATTCAGCATTATGGAATAATAATACACCAGCATTTTTTAATGCTATTAAATATTCTTGGTCGAAAAAAGTCGGAATAATTATGACTGAATTAGAAAGTGAGTAGTTTGAAGTCATGATGGTGTTTAAAAATTAATTTTTTGGATATTATGAAGACTAGGTTGATTGCTAAAAGATTAAATACTCTTTAGAGATCCGAAAGCTTCCATCTCTAGGGTTTCATAATTTTCTTCTTCTTTCACGGCACTACAGTTCTAAAAAAGAGTTTTCCTTCAAACGACCCTGATAAAAAATGTTTATTCAAATTTATAATCCCTCCCCTTTCTATTTTTTTTCCTAGGAAAAGTAAGAGAAGAAATTTTGGATCTAATTGGTAAAGCATACACATCAATTTTTGAAAATGTACTAATTGAAAAAGCTGATATACAACCAGAAAAAATAAATGAAATTTGTGAAAAATTAAATTGGAAAATTGAAGAGAATAACAATTGTAATTCACGTCTTATCATACCAAAAAAGAAAATCCAAGCGAAATCAATTACGAGTAGTTCTGAAGATCAATTATTAATACTCACTGATTTTGTTTCATTTTTAGAAAATTAAAAAAGGGAAATTTAAAAAAAAAAAGAATGTATTTAATTTAATTTGGGCTGTAATAATTGAAAAACACAAAGAAAATAAAATGAAAAATGTTTGGAAATCATTTAAAATTTGTGTGATTTGGAGGACACGTTCAACTGATGATAATTTTACTTCTAATTAATTTTAAGGGCCAGAATAGAAAAGTGATATAATCCTATTGACCTTAGTTCAGACTCGACCTAGAGCATAATTTAGTATCGACGATAGAATAGGAGCAAAGTAGTTTAAAAGAAAATAAAAGTCTTAATTCAAAGTTGCATTACAAATGCCTTTTATTACAAAATGAGAATAAATTTTAATGGATTTTCTAAATATCATTTCTTAAAATTCTTATATAAGCGACTTGTTTAGTTTTTTTCCTTAAGAGATATTAATTGAAGTATCAAAAATTAGAAAATTGCTTTTTCATAAGTGTAAAAATACCCTGGAATGCACTCTTAAGTACAACAAAAAAAAAAAAAAACAGTCGTTTATATCGAAAATATCAGAAATATATAAAAAAAAAATCCAATTTTGCTTGCTATGTGAAACTATTCTTCTTCTTCATCAGATTCCTCATTTGAACTATCGTCGTCATCATCATCATCATTTGCTTGTTGATATTTCCGATTAACATTTCTCACATTGAACATATTTTCATCATCATCATTATCATTGCCATTCTTTTCATTCTTTTCAGGTAATTCACGTTTTTTTGTGAATTTCTTTGGCCATACATCATTTTTTGTAAATTCTTTAATATGTTCTGTTGTTAAAATTCTTGTTATTTCAGCTTTAACTTTATCACCTTCTTCAATTGGATCAACTAATAAATAATCACCTCTTTTAACCCACATATTTTTACGAAATTTATTTGGCATTGATACTAAAAATTTTTCATCATTTTCATTTTCAACTTCATGAAGATTATTACCACGACTGCATAATACACGAACAATTTGTTGATTATCCTTTGGTAAATCAAAATCATCATCAAACATTTCTTTCATAACATGTTTTTTTCTCATTGTACGTGACATTTTCTTTTGTTTCCTAAAAATTCTAAAAAAATTTAAAAAAAAAACAAATTCACAAGTTAAATTGGTAATTTGTGAAATTAATTAAATTGCACATACCTTTTATCTATAATTTTCTGTAATTTGATGTAATTTTCTAGTGAATTTTTTAAAATTATTACAATTCTTGATATACATGCTATATCGTGGCGGAGGCGGAAATCGGAATGCTAATAAAATAGTACGACAAAAAAAATATGTCAAATGAAATGTCAATTTTGACACTACACGATTGTCAAAAATCAACTTTCAGTTCACTGACTACGTTTATGCCAAAATGAAATTTCCCCCAATTGTATTGAATCAGACCCTGCTATAAGAAAAATCGTAAAAAAAAAATTTAGTTAAGACCCTGGATCTAAAATTATTCGCGTCAATTTACAGTTATTTTTTTTTGCGCCGGAAAGTGATAAAGAAATTAGTGAATTTTCTATTTTTGTGATTTTTTAAAATGAATTTGACACTTTTTCAAATAATTTAATTTGTTGCGTAAATGTTGAACAGTTATTTTAAAGTTTTTCAAGTAAATAATTTATGTACCTATATAAAATCATCTGAAAATGCTTAGACGGTAGATATATTATTTTTCTTTAAAAGTGCGTATTGTAAAGATTATTCGTGAAGAGTTCACAGATTTTGTATTAATTTTGTTAATTCAAGTTGACTAAAGCGTATGAACACTTCTTAAAAATATATGATTAACTTGTGAAATTCAAAATAAGTACCAGAATTCGTCCTGAAAAATTTTTAACACGAAGCTAAAGGTAAGTGGATTGCAATTTCTTATTACTCTCAGGGCCACATAAGATCACACATATCAATAAATCTGTGAATAAAAATTAGTCTAGGAAACAAAAGTCGGGAGTATCTTTCAAAGTGTAAAATTGAAACAACCGCCAAATTTTCTACTTATTTTCTCAAGGAGAGCGAAAAAGATAAAATGCATAATTTAAACGTATTATTTTTTTTTTATTGTAAAAAACTAGAATGTTTAATTATATATAACATCAAAAAACAGTTATCCTTTTTCTAAAAAAAATTTGAAAGAAACTAAAAAAAAACAACAGAAAATAAGATGTTCTCTTTTAAGAGATTTATAACGGATTTTAAAGCAATTTCTTTCTTTTTCAACAAAGGAAACATATTTCTTTTTTCATAATCAATTAAATTTTCTTTAAAACAAAAAATTAAAGAAAAATAATTAAATAAAAAGCAGAAGAAGAAAACGAAAAAAATATTAACAATACTTTTTTTTTTTTAAATTATTTTTTTTTTAGTAGGAAGGCATTTTGTTTTTATTTTTTAAATAAATTAAATAATTATTGTCTAATTCATGAGAAAAAAAAAAAAGAAAATTTAATGAAATTAAATAGATGATATTTAAATAAAATGGGCAAGAAGGCATTTCTATTATTTAAATGTGTTAAATGCTCTTTGTTTTTGTTTTTTTAAAAATATTTTTAGGTACTAATTTATTTTGTTGATTAATTATTTATTTTTTACTAAGGCGTAATATTCTTTCTTTTAAACTTCCTGGTTTCATTTTTTGTGCCTTCTGTTGAGCAGCACGATTTGGTTTAACTTTTTTCAATCTGAAATATAAAAAAAAAAAAAGAAATATTAACAGAAATTGAAAATTTTAATGAGAAATGAAACAGTTGCTAAAATTCCAGGTGGAAAAATAGAATAAAGGTCGATCCCATCCGGTTCCCCTCCGTTCATGTTTGTAATTATGTGATTTGTGACTGGAACAGGGTCAGATGTATATGAATCGACCTTAAATTCTTTTTTCTTCGCCATTTTTTCACAAAATGCAATCAAATAGTAAGTTTACACGACAGGAGACTTGGGTAAACACTCAAGAGACCTGAAATTATCTGGGAGGCCCAGTCGAGATACAATTTTTTTTAGTATCTGGAAACCAAAGTTTCCTGACGTGTAAAGTTACCAAAAAGTGTACTTTGAATTTTTTTTTTCTATCCAACTTACAATTCATTTGATAAAAATGTCATTTCTTTTTTCCAAATATCCTTAAAATCATACGTAAATGATTGCCAAGATTCAAAAAATTGTTCTGGTGTACATTTATCAATTGATACTGCTTTCGGTATAAAATGATAAAATTCTATTGTTCGAAGAAATATTTTTCTACATTCTTCTAATTCTTGTTTTTGTTTTTCAATACGTTTTGTTGCCATTTCAATGAATTCTTCCATTTTACTTTTGAATGGTTGTAAATTATTACTATTCGATTGTGCGATTACAATTTCAGTTGTTTTTATGCAATCTAGATGAAAAAAAAAAAGAAATTATAAAAAATTTAAATTAAAATTCAGATGAAAATTTGAAAATGAAAAAAAGCAAAAGTAAAATGAAATGAAAATCAGTTAAAAAGAGGAATTAAATATGAAACACATTTTGACCGACGACCGTTCACTTAATAGGTGTGGCATTAGATGCCACACCTCGTCCACTGTTAGGTACACTTGGAGGACGAGATTAGCTCGCATCCAGTTTTCGTGCTTAATTTATTTTGCGGATACAGAAGAATGCGTGAAGAACGTAAACTGCACACATTCTCAATTTTTTTGGTGGATATTTACTTTAAGATTCCGATTGAATCTTTTATGAAGCGTATGGTCAATTATCCGGTTTAATTGTTCAACGTGATTCTCTATAACGGAAAAGCTGTTTTGTCGGAAAACGTATCAAACACTCCGATTTAAAAAAAAAAAAAGGTTTTTCTTGTGACTTTTTTCTGATTTTTTATTATATTTCTGTTGAAAACTTACTTTTTAATTTTCTATCAAGATCAAATATTTGCTGTTTAACTTCATCAAAATCAACAGTTGTTGCTTTATCAATATCATTTGGTTCTGGTATTGGTAATTGTACTTCATGTAATGGTATACCATCATTACGTTTTTGTCTTATATATGTTTTAACAATAAAATGTAATAATGTTATTTTTGAATCTTTTGATTTAACATCTTTTAATTTTCCTAATATTTCTAAACCAAAACCATCAGCTTGTCCACGTTGACGATTACCACCATTCATATAATTACCAAGTGTTAATATTATTGAAAATAAATATTTTAAATCATCATTTTCAATTAAAAATAAACATAATTGTATAACAATATCTAATTTACGTGATATATGTGTACATGATTCATCAAATTCAGCTTGAAATACAATACATGTAATACGTTCTGATGATGATGTTATATTTGCTAATTTTAATAAAAATTGTTCTGGTCCATCTAATGGTATCACATTATTATCATCATTTATATTATTATCATATGAATTTTTAATTAATTGTAATTCTTCTGGTGTTGCTTTTATTTCCATTAATTGTTGTAATGTTTCTAAACTAATTATTGATGTATCACAATGATAAATAGCATGTTCAATTTCATCAAAATCAACATGTAAACTACGTGAAAATATTCCAACATTTTGTGAACGTTTACTATCTAATACTTTAATTGTTTTTATACGACGTGACATTTTTATTTGTTTTTCTTGTTGAGATTTTATTTTTGGTTTAATTGCTTGTCTTGAAAATAATTCAGTAAATTCATCAATATTATCTAAATTTGTTTCATCAATTTCCATCCATAATTCAATTTTATTATTTAAATTTTCTTTTTCATTATCTTTATCATTTGTTGATTGTTCTTGTTTTTGTTGTTGTTGTTGTTGTTGTAATTCTTCTGCAATTGATAATGATGGTGTTTTTGAACATACAATTCTTGTCCAATATAATGGTTTCATTGGTTTTGGAGGATTAACAGCATTTTTACGTAGTGCTTTTAAGAGAAAATAAATAGTTAATAGTAGGAAAAAAAAAGGCAAAAAAAAAATTTACCATTTGCTTGAAACCACGCATTTCCAACGGGAGGCATTGGAAGTGGTGAAGGTGTAGCAACTTGCATTGTTGACCTTGAAGTATTTGGCGTTTGGGGAGTATTTTCGATATCTATGCATCTTTCACCAGATGGTGGTGTTTTATGAATTTGTGTTGATGAAGTGGAAAACAATATTGATGGAAGTGGCGGTGGTGGTGGTGAAGGTCCAGCAGCTCCAGAAGGAAGAGGAGGAGGAGGTGGTGGTGGTGCTGGACCAGAAGTATTTCCAGAAGGTGGTGCTGGAGGGGGTGGAGGAGGAGGAGGAGGCGGTGGTGTACCTGAAGTGTCAGCAGGTGCTGGTGGCGGTGGTGGAGGAGGAGGAGGAGGAGGTGCTGGAATTGGTGGACCTGCAATGTTGCCCAAAGGAGGAGGTGGTGGAGGCGGCGGCGATGGTCCTGAAATATTGGACGTAGGCGGCGGTGGAGGAGGAGGAGGTGGCGGAGGTGGAGGTATACTTCGTGATGAAGCTGGTGGATGAGGTGCAATTTTACGTCCTTGAACAGATGGTGATGGTGATTTTTTATCACGTGATGATTCATCTATTTCCGAACTTGTTTGTGATATTTGATCAATTTTTTTAGATTTTTCAATGGAATTCCTGTTGCAACTGCCACATTTTGAACAAACATTTTCATCATCATTTAAATTTACTTGTAATGATTTATCACTTTTCATATTATTGTTATTAGAAAAATTATTACAATCATTTTGTGTTGTTTTTGTTTCAGTTGATACTTTTTCAAGTTTATAATCTTGTAAAATAGCCTCAATCACAGTACATAGTTCTGTTATAGTATTACAATTTATAAGTTTTTGTTTCCATTCTGTTATTTTATCACAATGTTGTTGTTCTTCTTCTAGCTGCTCTTGTTGTTGTTGTTGTTGCTCCTTTTCATCTCCATCCCCCTCCTGTTGATCATCTTGCTGTTGTTGTTTTGTATTAATTGAAGAATTATTATTCATTTGTAAATTATTTAAAAAATTCTCATTTTCTACGGTATTATCAACAGTTTGTGCATCAGATTCAACATATTTTGTACGTTGTTTTTGTGAAATTTGTGGTGGTGATAATTGTCGTTGCCAAACAATATTTGTTTTTAATTTTCCAGGTGTAATTGGTGTTGGTGGTGGTGTAAGTGTATGTGTCCATTGATACATTTGAAACATCTACAAAAAACACAAACAAACAAACAAAAATTCGGTATTTTAAATATTTTTGATGAATATTTTTCGTTAAAAAACAAAAACAGTTTTAAAAAAATGTTATTATTGTTGTTGTTCTTACTTGAAAATTATTATCCTCGGTTAATGGTTTCTCTGATATTGGCTTTATAACACCAGCTGATAAAAGATTCAAACAATACTGTTGTGTTAAAATACTAAGATCATTTTCATTTATTGTACAACCAGTTGATTGTAATGATGATACCAACCATTTTATTAACATTTGACCTTTTGAGAACAAAACAAAAATAAAATAAAAAAAATAAATTAAATGAATATTTTCAATTTTATAATTTTTTTTTTTTTAAATTACATTTTAATCAAACGAATTAATTGAATTTTTTTATTTCAAATTTTTTATTTTTTTTCGATAGAAATAAAAAGTTTCAATTTACAATGAAAAGCTTTTAAATGCTTGAAATGATATGACAACAAAATTATTTTCCTAAAAATCGAAGTATGAAATAATTACTTTTTTTTCTTTATTCATTAAATAATTTTGATAAACAGATGCCAGACGTTTTGAATTAAAACCACAAAAATTATTTTCTGAATATTTTTCTTGTTTTTTTTTTTTTAGAACAAAAAACAAAAACCACAAAATAAATTTTTTATCAAATTATAAAAAAGTTGATCACAGAGGTATTTGATGAAAATTAAATGAAAGCCAATTTTTCTGTTGTTGATATTTTTAAGAATGAGTGTTAAAAGGAAATAAGAAAAAAAAAAATAAGAAAAAAAAAAAAAACAAAATATGTACCAACTGTTCTCTCACCTTCAAATTTTTCACATGCTGAAAAATTTAATTTTTCTGGTACATGAGATTGACGTTGTTTCGTTGTATTATTATCGTTTGTTCTTTCATTTGTGAATGATGCTATTTTTTTCATTACATTACTATCTGTAACATTGAAAAGGAAGAGAAAAAAAAAAAATATGCATATATAAAATTTAACTATGACAAAATGTAGAAAATTTTATTTTTGAAAATTACATTACCTGCTGGAATTGTTGAAGAAGAATTTGATGATGGTGATGATGTTACAATGTTAAGTTGATTATCATTTGAAGAATTTTTAATAATAGAACCAGAATCTGAATAGAATTAAAAAGAATAAATAATTAGAATTCTTTTCTGTTTTTTCGATATGAATGTGAGTATTTTTGAAAAATGGAAAATAGTATACACTAAGGAAGAAGGATTAGTTTGTATCATCTTCAGTCGTTAGAGGATACAGAAAGGATGGGAAGGAGATTTCATTCCTTAGTCAACCTTTTTAAAAATCTGAAAACATTGTTTTTTTCAGAATCAAAATTTTGAACCTTGTTAATAAATTTTTTAGCTAACTCAACAATTTCTGAGGCGACAAAGGCTGACGGTAGTGACTGTAGTGCCATCAAAGAACAAGGAAATAAAATTTTTTGAAAAAAAAAATTTTCCAATAAATGTCATTATCATTTGGCTCTACAGCTCGGTATGAGCTTTGGTCTGGTCAATAAAATTTCTCCAATAAACTCTATCTTCAGCCTTCGAGCTCCAATTCTCTATCCTTTCATTTTCTAGTGGTCCTCCATGATATTACCAATTCACTTTGTTTTCATATAACCTCTTGGTTTACTTACTGTTGGTGATGCGTTGAAAATAGTCTCATGTATTCTTTCTGGTGGTATTCATGTGAGATGTCCCAACCATTGTATTCTTAATGTTTTAAAAAATCTCACAATATCTTTTTGTTGTACCAAATTTTTTAGTTCGTCGTTATGGTAAGTTTACAATTTTTTAAGTTTAATAATTTTGGTCTTTCCTTGCTGATAAATTTTAGCTAACTAAGAATGGTTATTGGAGAAAATTTTTCGAAGGGATGTACCTACTGTGCAAAAATTCTAAAAATTTTCTCCACTTTTGGATATTTCGTAGAGTATACGGAATTTGATTGTCACTGTGAACTTCGTAGGGTATGAGGAATTTTATTTTGATTTTCAACAGGGTTTCTTTTATTTTTCTTTTTATATAAAAAATATTGGCTTAAAATTTAATTAATTACCTGCTACAGTATTATTTTCTGATGATAATTTCGTTGTAAGATTTTGTAATTGAATTTTTTTCGTTCTAGCAACATTAAATATTCCATTTTCTGTAGACATTTCAAATTCATTTAAATTATTTCTTTTTTCTTCTTCTTGTTCTTCTTTTTGTTTCTGATTTCTATTTAAAATTTGTTCATCATTTAAATTAAATGAATCAACAGTATCATGATGATCATAATTAAATTCAGAATCTGATTCAATATTCAGGTACGTTATTTCCGATATTTTAAAATTTGAAATTTTATTAACACATTGATTATTATTATTATTATTATTATTAATTTTATTTTGATGATTTAAATTAAATTTATCACATATATTCTCTTCAGATATATAACATTGATTTATTTCTGTTGTAAAATCTCCAATAATTGGTGTTGTTAATGGATCTGTAAATGAATCTGAACTAACTGAACCAGTTTTTTCACGTATTTTTACAATATCATATTCTTTTTCTGTAAAAAAAAAAAAAAATAAAATAAATAAATAAAAAAAAAAATAAAGATTTAAAAATTAAATGAATATTTTCAATTTTAATAAATTCAAGGATTCAAGTAATTTATAAAAAACAAAAAAATTAAAATAGCGAAATCAAAACAAAAAATTCGTATACGTGAGACAAAAAAAAAAATTAAATTTAAATAAAAATAAAAACAAACCTTCTGTGACTTAAAAGAATATCTTAAGTATTTAATAACTTTTTTAACGATAATTATTAATAATAGCCAATTTTCTATTTATGTATTTTTTCTAACTGATTTATTTAAAAAAAAATTTTTTTTTCTATTTTCAATGTTTTTTTGGTTTGTGTGACATGCGCAACCATTTAAATTAATTGAAATCCACCACACTTAAAATAATTATTAAAATCAGATGACTTAAATGACACAAATTTAGAAAAAATTTTCCAATATTTTTTAAAAATTCAGGAATGTTTTTTGTATCTAAAACTTTTTTAGCAAAAATAAATTCTTGAACATTTTTTGTTGATCCAAAAAAATAATAAGCAAAAATGACAACTAAAACTATAATTGGTTTTTTTGTTTTTCAGTTTTCATTTGTCAATTCAGTTCAGTGACTTATTCAAAGATCGCGCGAAAGATCATAATGAATTAGCCGCAGGGCTGTTAACTATACAGACTTACTATGCAGGGTTGTTTTGAAAATAAAGAAAAACCGTTATTATAGTATTAAGGCACCAAAACCCAAAAAAAAAAAAAAACATGGATCGCGTTAAAAGTAGATCCAATAAAATACAGATAGTATCGTTAAATTGTCTGTTTTTGAAAGAAATTCTACAGTTCAGAGTGAATTTCCCAATATCTCGGAAATAGTTTTGGTTCAACTCAATCGACTTGCAAATTTAAAATTGATGGCATTACCGGTAAATGAGTTAAATTGGTAATGCAGTTAAAGTATTAATTTGCCGCTCGTTTTTATTAGTTTTTCAATTTATGCGCATATAAGAAAATTTTTGTTGGAATAAAGTGTATTTTTTATGCTAAAAAACTCGTTATAATTTGAAAAAAAAAGGTGAACTATTGTTTGTCAATGATTACATAAATTTTGTTTAAAAGAATTCTAGTTCCAGTTCCACTAGGTAAAATAAGTGGTGTTCTTTGAAAATGTGTTTCTGTCTGAAGTCTGAAGTGGTTTCACCTAAAAACTTTTCTTTCTACTCTTCTGTCTTCCTTTTCGTTTTTATTTTTTTCAACTCTCTTGATTTTATTAAAAAAAAATCTAAAAAGTCCTAGAGACCTCACACCGCATAAATTTTTCTTTATAATTTTGCGTATTTTGAATTTTCTTCCTATTTAATTCTAAAACTATCTCAGCGATTGTTAATTTTTATTTTTTCAAAAACAAGAACAGAAAATGCATTTTTAGGATCAAAACATTAAGCAAATAAAAAGCAAACATTCAAGATAATAATATTCTTTGAGTAATTATTTTAACACCTAAAAATCTAAAATCTATTGAAAAAAGGAAAAAGGAAAATTATATTTTTTGGTTCAGAAATCGTGCAATCAAAGAAATTAAATTTTATTATTTAGAAAAGAAAAAAAAGTTTCTAGATACCTGAATCAGAAGATTCTTGTGGAATTGTGCATTGAAAATGTTTTGCAATCTCCCATGAATCAGTTTCAATTAAATATTTATCCTTTTTTCTGTTCGTTAATGATGAACCAGATGATTTTATTTCAATAAATGATGAATTATTCATTTTATTATTATCGATTTGAATAAATTTACGTAATATTGGTAAATTTTTTAAATGAAAAAATAACGAACTACATGATGGTTCAATAATTGTGTTATTTGTATTATTAATTTGTTGAAATATTAAAGGATCATTGGAAGAAAAAGAACAATTTTGAAATTCATCTAAAATTGAATTATTTAGTGCTATTTCGTTGAATTCCGTTTCGTTCAGTTTTTGTTGTCCTGTTAAAAATAAGTTGTTGTTATTATTTTAAAAAACAAAATAGCGGAAAAACAGAAAATCAAAATAAGACAAAATCAAAAAAAAAAAAAATTTGAAAACATGGATTTTTCTAAAAATAACAAAACGTGTAACAAAAAGTTAGGTGATAAATAAAGTGTTTTTGTTTTAATTGAATGAATTAAAGTTTTTTTTTTTGTAAGATCTTTCACTATAGATAAAAAATAACTTAGCGCTTAATTTTGAACTTTTTATTAATGGAGCGACAAGCTAAGTATTATCGGCTTTTTAAAATTTGAAAAACTTTTCTTCTTCAATGACAAATCCAGCTCAGGATTATTCATTGTGTGAAGATCTTAAGATTCAAAAAGTTTTTCTGTGGTCATGCATGCATCGAGAGTTTAACGTGGAATGTGAACCATAGCAGGTTCCTATCAGAAAATTTAAAATTTTCAGGTTAAAATTATTTTAATATCGACTTTCGATTTCCTAATCGTTTTTTTTATAGAATTATTGCACTTCGACCTAAATTTTCTCAGGTTTTAGAAAGAGTATGTAGCGCACTCTTCACACATATTGTTTCGAGGTTTCTTTGGCTTATTTGCAGAATCTGCGCTTGTCGTTCGTTCTCTTTTAACCCTATCCTACTCATATGATAGTTAAGTGCCCAGTAAGAAGACAGATGATTGTCTTCAACTCATTTTTGTTGAGGTGGAGTAGTTTCCTGGAGATTGTTAGCTGAAGGTGATTGGATGGGAAAGCGACACAAAGAGACACTTGTTTTTCTTTCAAAAAATTTCAGGAAAATGATAAAAAAAACGTGTAAAAAAAAACTGTAAATTGATTTTAAAAAAAATTTGATGATGATGAGAAAATTTTCCAAGGTTCCAGTTAAAAATCGACGATTTTCAAAAAATTAATTTCTTTATTGCATCTTTTTAATGTGCTATTTAAAGCTTATCGTGTACCATGAGCTTAAACAGTCCAACTTTATTATGAAATACTGCATTTTTTCACAGATAATTCTGTTTGTTTATTATTACTTTGATTAATTTTCGACCCCCTATATTTATTTTTCCATTTAAAAAACAAACAAATTATTTTTATCATCATTGATGTTCTAATTCGGGTAAACAAAAAAAAAAAAAAGAATCTATTTATTGTATCTTATTCTCGGCTCTTTTAATCATATTTTATTTTTAGTCTGTGGTCAGATTAAAATGCCAGCTTTTATGTACTTTGTAATTTTTTTTTTTGTTCTCTATTCTCATATAAAAAAATTAGTCATCAGATATAAAAAGAAAAAAATTAATGGAGAATTATGAAAATTTAATGAAGCTTTAAACAAACTTGATGATTATAGAGAAGCGTGAAAAAAAAAACCAAACTTGATGATGAAAAACAATTGCAACATCAAAAAACACATTAATTTTTTTTGAAGGTGTCATAAAACAGGATAAAAAATGACAAAAGGAAAGTCAATTTATCACACATTCAGAAAAGGCAAAAAGGAAAAGAACTGACCTTCATTATTCTTTCCGTTAAGTGTATCAAGTACTATGATTGCATCACATGCGCTTTCAGCACTATCCTCACGTTTATAATGATCATCAACAACAATATTAATATGTCTTTCATTTACTTCATCACTAGCAGTTCCTTTTCCGTAAAATGATATATCAGCTGATGATTTTTGTTGTTGCTGTTGTTGTTTTTGCTGTTTTGTAGTATTATTTTTTTTATATTGTTGTTGTTGTTGTGAATTTTCATATTCATCTTTTTCATTTAATAATAAATCTTTTGATTTTTTATTACCGAAACGTCCAAATACTTTATCCTTTACTCTGCTATTTTTTCGTATTTTTCCTGTTGATGATGTTGTTGGTGTTAATGATTCTGTTGTAGTTTGAGTATTTCCCATGTTGATGATTTTTTTTTATTAGATATTATTTATATTTTTATTTATTAAAGCTGATTTTTTTGTTGTTGTTGTGGAACTTCAAGTAACAATTTGAAATACAAAATGAAAAAATAAAAAATTAAGTATTCGAAAAAAAAAACAACACAGGACACACAGGAATTTTTCATATAGAACTAGGATGAATTTTTGATTTTTAACACAATAAAAAAAATTTCTGATATATTTTTGAGGATATAAAAAATGATGTCCTTTTTCTTTTTTGATTTGATTATCCAGTAGTTGTACACTCTGCACTAGCTTTCCAATTAAACAAAACCAAAAACAATAATTTCACTATTTTCTTTTAATATTTTCCTTTTTTTTTTAGAAATAAAAATTGATTTTTTCTTGCTTTATTTTTCTTAGCTTAAATTTAATTTTCTATTTTATTATCCTTTTTTTTTTTTGTTTTTTTTTTGAATAAATTACAAACTTATTTCACTTTATTATTTTTTTTTTTCACAAAAATTTCAATTTAAAGATTTTTTTTTCTTCACATTTTTAAAATTTTTCTTTTATTAATCAAAAAAAACATTTAAAACAAGAAACTTTTAAGCTTGTATAAACCGAAAAAAAAAATTTTTTTGTAAACATATGAGAAAAATTTTTTTTTTAGGGGAAAATCAATAGAAATACTGAATTGAAAAAATAAAAATTTAAAAGACAGAAAAACAAATAGTGGTGTAATTTTTTTCCAATGCCTACTTTTGTTTGTGCGCACTATGGTGTAATGCGCATACTGTATATATGATGATACTGTCCAACTTCAGAATTTGATGAGTTTTGAGATGTATTTAATTTGAACAAAATTTATTTGAAAATTATTTGTATGTTGAAAAATTCATTATCGCCCACATATAGTACAACAACAAAAACAACAAGAAAAGAGAAGAAAAAAAAAAATACATAACAACGATGCATCAAGAGAAAATTATTGTTTTAATTTTTTTTTTTTTAAAATAAATTCTTTTTTAAATTCTCGTTCAAAATATTTATTATTCAATATTTTTTATATATTTTTTTGAAAAAAATATATTTTGCACTCTGACACAGCACCGGTGACAAAATAAAACCATAATTGTGCTCTCTTTAATAAAATCGTTTAATATACTGGCTCATTACATGATTCATGTTGTTGTTGTTGTTGTTAATATTGTTTTTTTTTGTTGTTGATGTTGTTTTTTTTTTCGCCTCTTAAAATGTTCGCGTTATCAGCATCCATTGGCAGAAACAAATTTGTTGCGGTTAGTAATCTTTGATTGATAATATATAGAGCTCATATATGAGGTCATTTTTTTTTATGTATCTACAATACATATTATTTTATGTACTATACGAGAAAAAAAAAAACAAAACAAAATATGTAGTAAAATTGTGAATAGGGTGTTTATTTTTGTTTTTTTGTTTACGTAATACAAGATAAGAAATACAATACACATAATGTTCTAATAATTGTTGATGAAATTGTTTTGTAGAGATTAGCAAGAAAGTAAACAAATTTAATGAAATGAAAATAAGATGATGGAGTGTGTGTGGACTGATATAAAGGGTGAATGGGTGATTAGTTTTCTTTAATTGTTTTAGAGATTACTGGAAAATTATGAATTAAAAAATCATTTTGCTTTTCTTATCCTTATTAATGACTTTATTGTTTTATAGAAATCAAAAAATCTGGTTAAAATCACTTATGATCCATGTCTGAGTTCCTTACACAACTAATTTGCGTTTCTGTAGATTCGAAAAATTTTCCTTTTTTTTTTGTTAAATAATTCTTAGATGTCCAAAACTTGTTAAATAAAAATCATGTTATAATGTGAAAAATGCTAAAAAGATCAAGTACCTCCTAGATTTCCGGAATGTAACGTTGATTTTGTTTGAACTCATGCGTTTTCGACGGACAAGATTCAAAGCAGAATCATCCTGAAGTTGATGATTTTTTTTTATAGGTCTTATTTTATAGAATCCCAAAAATTTATAACCCTATGTGAACCTATACTTCTTTTTCTGTTCTGATCCTTTTTCTAAAGATTTGCACAAGGAAAAGCCTATGATTTTTTAGTCCCAGTTTGTGTTCATCTCACAAACACATTTTTGTTCTCCTCTTTTCAAGATGAAGGGGTAAGACTTAGAAGTATAATGTGTTCAATGAAATTTTTAGGACTACTCCGAGATCACATCAAACAAAATTAAGTAGGATTTTTTCCAAGCTGACTTGAGAGCTTATTGCTTCCTTGTTTTGTGAGGTACAGTGAATTTCCAAAATTTTTCACTGAGTAGATTTTGTCTTTTAAAATAAAATTTCGTTTTGTTTTTCCAAAACCTGGATTCTAACAAAATTTTCTTGTATAGACAAGAAAAAAAAAACCTAATGGAATCGAATACCCTATTTGAATGTAAAACGTGTGATAAATAATACAATTTCGTGTGCTTTTTTAAATACAAACAATAGGTTTTTTTTTAAAAAAAAAATGTTTCTCTACCATGAAATATAATTATGTATACTTATTACACTTTTGAAATTCAAATGCAGTGTGTTTTATTGAAAGTGCACAATAAATAATGCAACAACATGATAGGGTAATAAGCTACATGAAAAAATTATTTATTTATTTATTTATTTTTTTTCTGTTTTATTTTTTTTTTTTTACTTTTGGTGTATATTACAAAATATTTTAACACGAAAACTATATTAACTTTTAAACTAATTACATAACGAACGCGATGTTTATTTAATGAGGCTAAAATATAAGTATTATAAATTTTGATAGAATCAGGAACGTTTCAGCATTTTTAGTTTTTTTTTTTTTTCTTTTCATTTTTCATATTGAAGAGAAAATTTATTATTTTTGTTTTGTTTTTGTAAATTTAAATTTTGATTTGTGGTAACGAAAATTTTTTTTTGCTGTTAAGGGGTTTGAATAATAAGTTAATTTGTCTTCGTCGTTTTTATTTTTTCAAATGAAAGAAAAAGCTCCTTAAGGATATAGAGGAAATTACTTTGCTCCTTAGTGTAATGAACTCAGACTGAGTGTTGACTTTTGGTATTGAAAATAAAACTCTGTTTCAATTCAGTCTTTCAGTACCAATTTGAATGAGAAAACATGATAAGAACTATTGTAATGTGATAATAATAGGGAAATTTTGAATTTTCAAAATGGAGAGCAGGTTGGAATTAAAACTACTTCAAAACTGAGCCCTGTTTATTTAATTAAGCAGTTCTCCAACTGAGTTGAAACTCTCAAAAACTTGTGGATTTCTGGGTGCATGTATCTTTAGGCACTAAGAAAAAAGAAATGAAAATGAAACTTTACTTTAATGAGTTTAAATGTTTTTCATTCCTAATGATGAAATATTTCAATTTTGGGTGGCGTTCTTCAAAATACTTTGGTATTTTTGTTGTTTTCTTTCTAATTTCTACTCAATAATTTGTATCATAATTTTTGTTTTTTGAAAGTCTCTTCAAGGGCGTCCTTTGGATTTTTATTATTTTTTGTTTTTCTTCAAGAAAAATTGTTTTAATAGAGAAAAAATAAATAAGAGGATCTATTTATTTTTGGTAGGAATATCTACTTCGACTTTTTAATGATTAAGAATCCCCACTCCTCATTAAAATGGTATATTTTTATTATGATTCGTTTTTTTTTTTAAATAAAAAAATGTCCCCTACTATAAACAAATTTCAAGAATCAATATACTAAGAACAATCTTTATTTTTCAGTATGAATTTGATTAATTTCTGTATTTACATATACATATGTAATCTCTGACCACATGTTATGAAAACTTACAAAAGTCTTACTTTTTAATCATTCTAAAAATAATATAATTCATTTCATTTATCATAAAAATCTAAATTCTCTAAATTTAATTATAAAATAATTTTAAATACTTTTTATTTTTTTTTTCTCATTCTCTTCTTCTACTTCTTCTTTTTCCTGAAAAATTAAATTTACAAACCTGTTAGACTAATTAAAATTCATAACTTGTTAAACAAACAAAAATACTATACAAGCCACATGTAAAAAACAAAAAAAAAAACAACAAAAAAAAAAAAAATAGTAAAATTAGAAGAAAAGCTAAAATGAAAAACGAATAATTTTAATTTGCTTTCTGAAGTTCTTTTTTTTTTTTTCTTAAAGAAAAATATTAGGTGCTTTAGATAAAAGTTGTGGTATATGTATGTGTATTCAGAAAAAGGATATATGTATGTATGTACGAAGAAACAATTTGATTTATAAGGTGTACATTAACTTTTATAGTATGAATTAGAAAATGAATATAATAACATACATAGAAGACCTTTAAAGAAGCTAACTTTTTGTTAGCTCTTGCGTTTAAAAATAAAATTAAAAAAAAAACACACACACACTCACACACATACATATGTATACAGAAAGAAAACAAAAAGGATATGAAAATGTTTCATTTTAATCTGACTAAAGAATATATTATTATTATTATTATTATCAATGTATGCACATATAAGTGCAAATATATATATTTATACATAATATATATACATATAATTGTTTGCATGAATGTATGTGTGTGTGTGTGTGCTTATGATATATATTTTTTTTCTAAATTGTATTATGAACTTTGATCTTTTTTGTAAAATAGAAATAGTGTGTTTTTTTTTTTAAATTTTATTTGAATTTTAATTCTCTACTTTCTTCCTTTTTTTTTTTTTTTAAATATCATGTATTTTTTTTTTCTCGTACGTACTTATAACGATTTGTTTCTGTGTGTATGTTGAAAATTTTGCAAATATGTAGATAAAAAGTGTAATTTATTTTTTTTCTATTTAAAAGGTTTTCTTTTTTTTTTAAACTTTTTATTTTGTATCTACGAGTACTTAACATTGATGTAGGTACTTATACGTATGTATAACTAAAGCCTGAAACTAATGCACTATTAATTTATATATTAATATAATATTTTGTATTTAAAATACATGTAGTACATGTATATGAACATATGATTAATAATATGTATAAATGTGGTGAATAGACTTTTTCTGTATTATATATATAGAAAAAAAAAGGATTACAGGTATTTTCATTATACGTGTATCTAAAAAAAAAAATACTCTGTATATAAAGGTAATATATGTATATGTATGTATAGAACATATATAAAACACACATACTTAATTACGTATATGCACGTAAAATGTTATTTTTTAATATGTCACAAAAATATTTTAAATATGTTTCTCTCTCATCTATTATTACGTATACATATTTTAATCATTAAATTTTACATCATATCCTTCAATATTATTTTTAGTTACAAACCTACTTTTTTTTTTTTTTCATGCTTGTTTTTTTTTTTTTTTTTTTTTTTTTTGAAATTCTAAAATAGGTCAATTCTTATTTTTCATTTCATATTTAAATAATAATAATGGGTAATATGAAAGATTAATGGATATATATTTAAAAAAGGATTTAAAAATGGGAAAAATTACAGAAGCATATAATTGACATTAACGTGAATGAAAAACAAAAAAAAAAAAACATGTAAGGTAAAATTGCAAGTATTGATTAAAGATCTCTGTGATGAAACTATATAATATACTCTCTATTATAAAAAAACTATGTGATTTTCTAAATTTATATGTATAAGGTCCAATTTATTGAATTCTCAGATAAAAGTAATAATTCTAAGAGTTCTAATAGATTTATTACAAAAAGCTTGAATTTTCCCTTTAACTTTGTATAAGATTTGCATTGATATTTGTTATTTCTTTTGTGTTTTACAAATTTCTGGTGTGCTCTTGATAAAAAAAAACAAGTAAATGCTTCCTTTTTTCCTCCCTTTTTATTACAAGATGAAGTAGTAAGGAGATCCTATATTCCGAAACTTCTTCCAGGTTTTGCTAGAAAAAAAAAAAAAAAACAAAGATTATTATCTTTTAATTTCTGAACCAAATAATGTACTTACCTACATAGTTTTGTTCAGACACGTTGGCGCATTATGATGACACGCCGACTTTGACTTGATTTTTTTAAAATAAATCACACTTTTTTTTTCTACTTTCAAATCTTGACAGCTTTTTTATACAAGAAACGTGTGAGCCAAAAAAATAAAAATTAAAAAAGCAATAGAAAAAAAGGAGTTCGGCACATGATAGCTTTTCCCTACAAGGAAATAAAACGAAAGTAAAAATAGAAATTTCCATGTTAAGTATTTATTTAAAAAATCGATAGTAAATATGAGTATATAATTAAAGATTCACTTAAAAAAGGATTATCCAAACTAAAATTTTAGCCTTTTTTGAACACTTGAATAAAAAACTCATACGAGTATTATTACTTTTTTTTTTCCTTAATCAATTTTTAATTAAAAAATAAATAAAAAGTTTCTACTAGAAAATTATAAGGTTAGTTAATTTACAAATAAGCTTAAATGGAAATGGACATCCATTAGGACTTTGAGGGTAACTAAACAGATCTGTAAATTTTTTAAAAAGCGTAATCTTAAGCGTGTCGTCGTATTTTTAATCAGAAGATGGTTATTAAAAGCCTAATTGCATAATTTGAACAAATCTTTAGTCTACTTTGAAATATTTCTGAAACAAATTTTCAAAACGATTCTAAAAAAAAAATTTTGATTTATGCAATGAGTCATGGTTTGGTTACTTTTAGAAATTCACAAAATAACTTTTTAGAAAATAGGAAATTCAATATTTTTTTTTTATACCCTTTTGTAATTCAAATCATGTACGTTCCTTATAGAAAATATTTCAATAATTTAATTTAAATATCCTGGTACAGAATAAATACGCATATTGTATATTCAATAAAGAAGAAAAATAAACCCTTATAGAATTTTTGTTTTTAAATTAAATTGCCGTATAAAATATAATTATTATGATACAATAAAGTCTCATCTATAAGGAATGCCATAAGGCATTTTTTGTTGTTGTTATTGTTGTTGTTGTTTTTTCTTTTTACATCAGCAACAACAACGAAAATAAAAAATTCCTGAAAGCTTTTCATCCTTTTGTTTTTTTGTTTTTATTTTTCATATCCGTATCACTATACTCTTTTTTTTTTGAAGTACGTAATATACGTTGTATAAAACATACTTGTTGAGATTGACCCTCACCTCTATGCAATTTTCATGCTGTTTTTCTTTCCTTTATTATTTTTTTTGTTGTTTTTTGTTTTTCTTTATTGCATATTTTTTATGCCGTAAGGAAGAAAGGATCTTCTATCTTTTCTTCTTCCTCTGTTTCTTTTTTTTTTATTTATACATTCAATTTTTTTTTTTTTCATTTTTATTTTTTTTTTTTTAATGAAAAATAAAAATATCCTGTGTATGTGTTATTTTAAAATTGTGTAATCAAATGGAAAAAAATCGAATTTAAATGGAAATTCTTTTTTCCCATTTTCTTCCAATACTCAGTTTTTTTTTTTTATGTTTATTTCTTTAACAATAATATAATCAGTCATTCAGTCAGTCATTATTGTTATCCTTATACTATTTTCTATAACTAAATCTACCCTAATTTTCTTAAAAATAACCCAAATATAGAGATCCCTTTTTTTTTCTATATTATTTTTTTTTTCTCAAATTCGCTACTCATCATACTTCAATTTAAACGAAGATAATATGCACATTTCTCTAAGGACATTTTCATTTTCAATGTTGTTTTTTTTCCTTTCCTATTTTTTGTTGTTGTATATTTATTTAGTTGTTTTCCTTTTTTCATTTTTAACTTCTAACCCTGTGTTTTTTCAAGAATATAAAAAAAAAAACCAAAAGGAAACTTATTGCTTTTGTTTTAACAGCCTTATTTTTTTCTTCCATGCTTTGTTTTGTTTTTAGTTTTTTTTTTTGTGTTCTAAGTTTTCCCCTTTGTTTTGCATTTTGCAAGCTAAAAATCACGTGTTTCAAAACGAGGGTTGGTTTTTTTTCCCCTAAAAAAGAGAGTGGAAGTGTATTGTGGGGTGAAATTTTTTTTTTTTTTTTTTTTTTTTGTGATGTAAACGATGATTGTAATAATATGGTTGATTTTCAACTTTTAATCTCTTGTAAATAATGGTTTTTTGATTTAAAACGAATAAGTTATTAAAAATTCGTAATTCATAACTGAAATTTGTTGAGAGGAGAAAAAAAAAATAAGAAGAAAAAGAAGAATTATTCAAATTTTAAATAATGTTCAATTGTAATTGGAAAGAAAATATTATTTATGGTTTTTTTTTTCTGGAAGGGGGGAGTGAATATTTTACTTCTTTTTTTTATTATTACAAAAAAAGAATATTTTTTTATCTGAGTTTTCCATTCCAAATTTTCTTTTTTAATGGCGTTAAAATACAGCATCTATCGCTTTCAGAAGTCAGATATTATTAACGCAGTCCATTTTTGATTTACATTCTCCTTTTATTAATTTTTTCTTACTTAATTTTATTTAACAGTTAAACATTTTTTTTTTATTGTTTCTAAAAATCCCTATCATTCTTGTGAATGTCCTTTTTTTTTTTGTTGTTTTGTAATCACTTTTCATGCTGTCATCTTCACATTGTCCGCTTGTTTTTTTTTGTTTTTTTTTTTTCATTTTCAAAACATTTATTATTAAAAAATTCCTAAAATAAGATTGTTCTTCTGCTTTTTTAATGAAAAAAATTTAAAAGGATTTTCTACCACTTATTACAAATATATACAAAATTCTTATTAAAAAAATTTATTATTCATGCCACATAACTTTACAATGTAATAAAAAATAAAATATAAAAAAACGTAAATGAAAAAATAAAATAAATACACTGATCACCCTTCAGTAATATTCGTCAAAAAGAATTAAAAAAGGATTTTAAGCTTAAGCTGTTTAACCACTTATTTTGAGCTTAAAGTATAAAAATCTATTACCATCCACATCATCATCATTATCATCATCATCGTCATTTTGAAATAGTTCCAAAAAAAAAAAAAGAATATGTTTACATTAAAAATTAAACATCTATTTTGAATTTTTCATTAAATAGAAAAAAGGAAAAAAGGAAATTTAAAGAAGTTAGATACACACACAATCTGTGTTTGTGTACGTTTGAGCTTAAATAGAATGATAGAATCATTGTTTCCTATTTTTTTTTTTCTCTTCTAAAAACAAACAACAGTTGTTTGTTTATCTTTTTCCCTATATAATAAAAAAAAAAAGGTATGCAAATGAGTTTCATCATGCCGTCATCTTCTATCATCAAATTCAAAAAAAAAAAAGAAGTATATTTTACCTTATTTATTTTTTAACAACCCCTTTTTTTTCTATTTTGTAAAATATATTCTGTTTAAAATCTATCAATCCCCTTCTATTTAAAAAAAAAAAAAAAAAAAAAAAAAAAAAAAAAAAAAAAATTTAACTATGAACATTTCGGAAATGCTTATTGCAAAATTCAGAAAACTAACTATAACGAATGTGCTTTGCTCAGATGTTGTATGTATATAATTTTTAAAATGTATCTTTTTCATTTACCGAACAAACATAACCGTAGACACTTGTGTACAATATTAAAAAAAAAAAAAAAAAAGAAGATACATTTACTTTTTGTTTCTTTAAAATTAATAGAGGGGTGTGGGAGATATTTTAGAATTAAAATTCGTCTCAAATATTTCATATTATTTCAATCTAATTCGACTTTTCATGCTTGATGTCATACTCAAAATGTATCTTTCTATCTGGTAGTGCCATATAGTGGTAGCTACTATATTCCTCTTCTGTTTAGTAAACAAAAATTTCTACATACATACGTACATAAAGTGATTATAAGGAATTTTTTATTACATACTTTGTTTTTTTTTTTTGAATGAATGAATGTTGTTTCATTATAAATGTACGGACATAAAGTATTTTGTAATATATTCTATGTAAGAGTTGGTATGCTCTCTGAATGGATGTAGTAGATACGTCCTATGTAATTGATTATTTGCTTACTTTTAAGGGTCCTGTAAAAAGTGATTGGGATGCTGTATTCAGACTTGCACTTGCTTTATATGGATACATCATAAAAAAAAAATATAAAAAATTAAGGATATAATATGTATATGTTCTGATGACTGTAAAATATTCTTTGAAAAGGGAAATAATAGTAAGCTAAAATCCTTATGATGATATAGGCACGTGTCTTTAATACATATAACATCGTTCCTTCTATATATTTTATTTTATACATGATCTATAATATTTTTTAGTACGTACATATTTTAGATTTAGTAAATTTTACAAAACAATGAACGCATAAAATTTAGGTACATACATACATACATATATATTTTGTTATTCGTATATTATGAAAATGAATAATTCCATGAAAAATCATTCAAAAATATTAATGTAGCTACTATGTACAATGTATGTACATATACGTAATACAAACGCTCTAGGCGACAACCATTTCAAATTTTTTTTTAATAATAAAAATTTTCTTTTCATATGAAAGTAGCGGTTTGGTATAATAAAAAAAAGAAACGAAAAAAAAACATAAATCCTATGTAAAAATGCAGATAAAAAAAAAAATATGTGTGTGTGCTTTCTTTTTAATTAACTAATATTGCGTTCTGTAGTGAAGGATATGTAAAGTGTACTAAACAGGACACAGAATCATAAATGAATCCTTTTTCATGGCTTTTCATCAGGGATTGAATTCTTTTTTTTTGTCCGATTTAACAAAGTTGTACGGAATGATATGCAGGTGTGCACTGTGAATGAAGATATCATTAATTTTTCAGCAATTACAAGCTAAGTGGTTTTTTTTTTGTTTTCAAACATAGAAGGATGATTATGTTTTTGTTCTTCATAAAGAGAGAAAAAAGGAATAAGGAATGATGGTCTAAATCCGATTTTTTTCATAGGAAAATCACGAATTTAAAAAATCATATAACGCAATCAATATGAAAATTTCAAATTTGAAAGCTTTGTGATTTGCTAATTCGCTTCAGATCAAAGTCACTGCCATTGAAATAAATGAAAATCCGAAAATTCTACGCCTGGGGCCTGGACTTCGAAGCATTTTACTTTAAAACTTTCCTTGTATATTTTTTGAAACAATTTCACAAAAAAAAAAGTTTGGACATTGAAAAAGTTCTCTTATTATCTTGCTTTTTGGGACTGTGTCCGACAACATGATCTCATAATATGTATTCATAAAATTATTGAAATTCTTGAACTTAACCTAAAAATCCTTGTTATTGAAAGTAAATTTTCTTCATTTGAATCACATCTAAATCACCCTAAAAAACAAAACACATTCAAATTTTAATATTCGCATTTTATCTTTTTTTTTTTGTTTTTCAACTGAGCTATCCTGGAAAAACTCCAATCCCATATAATCACGTAAGATGACAAATCAAAAATCATTCTTTTGAAAATAACGTTGAACTAAGGAATTTATTAAATATATAAATTCTTGTTTATTTTTCCAGACAGTTTAAAATATTTTATTGACTTGATTTAAAATAAAATTCTGAAAACTATGCTGAAATTTTCATAATATGTACATATTTCATTAAAGGAAAAAAAAAAACAACAACAAAAAAAAAAGAAAAAGGTATGCTTTTAAAGAGGGTCAATATTTATTTTCTTTATCATTGAAATTTTTCATTAGTTTTGTGATTTCGTTGTAACCCAAACTTATTGTACATACGTATATATGTATAGTTTTTTGCTTTTTCATAAGCAAAATTTGAAAATTTCGCAAAGAAGAAGAGGCGATAAACGTTTCAATTTTAAGATGATGATGCTTGTTTTTGTGTAAATTTTGTATTTTCTGTCCTAGACTGTTTAGTTCAAGGCCTTATAGTATCTTTTTTTTTTTTCAGCAATTTTAAAAAGAAAAACCATTCAATTTTTGTTTTTACTTCATATTAAAAATTATTTTATATTACAAATAATAATATTGCATATTCTTAGCATATTTACAGGCTTCGGGAAAAAAAAATTACTATTTTTTGTTTTTATACATTTTCAAAGATTTTTGTCGCCATCACTACTCTGTAATTTGTTCTTAAATTGTCTAAATGGATGAAAAAGTTTATGAAAATTATCCTTTTTATGTTACAAAATTGAATAAACAGGATTTTTCTTTAAATATATATTTTTTTCTTTCTAATAAAAAATTTCATTTAATATTATTTTGCTTTTTTTTTTGTTAGACAATTTCAATTGACCAGTTCATTTAACACATTTAAAAAATTTATTGTAGAAAACTTAAAAATTGATGTTGTTGATGTTTAGAAAATCGAAAAATACAAAAACAAAAAAACAAAAAAAAGAACAGAACGAGTAAGTAAAAAATTTTAGAAGAAGAAAAAAAAAAAGAAATTTGTTGTAAATATTAAAATGTAAAATATTTGGGAAAAGGATAGCAAAAAAAAAAAAAAAATGACAAAAACAACATGTAAAACATGATTTAACATTTTATTACAAATCTAAAAACTTTTATAAGGATTCTTTTAAGAAAAAAAAAAAAATATAGAATAAAATTACTAAAATGAAACAAACTATTTAAAAAAGGCAAAAAAAAAAAAAGATTAAATAGTCATGAGGAAAATCTTTTTTTTTTTTTTTCTTCTTTCTTGTTTTTCAAACTAAAAAAAAAAGAATATTACGTGATTAATTTGGTAATGAGTTTTAAAGAGACATTGAATCATTAATTTTACTGTTATAATACTGCAAATTATGTATACATACACATATATATATATATATAACTCACCTATAGAAAAAAAAAAAAGAAACAAGGAATAAAGTAAGTATTTCATATTAAAATTATCTATAAAAAAAAAAAGGACGCAATTAAAACCAAAATCACGTCCTATGTAAAGTAATTTTTGGGATCTGCATAAAATATTCCTTTCTCAAAATACAGAAATAAAAAAAATCACATTTATTTTTTTGTTATCCTTTTTTTTTTTCACTTCTTCTTTGTGCTTTGGTTTATTTTGTGAATACAATTTCTTTTTTGAAGCAGTAAAAGTGTTAAAAATTCATGGTTTACATAAATATAATAAAACTCTCAAATGAGTGATTTTAGAAGATTTACGTAATAGTAGAATATCCTTTTTTTTTTCTATACTATATATGAAGGATTCTTGAAGATTTTCATTTGAAGCTAAAAAAAAAAAAAAAACCAAACAACAAATCAGAACATGGTGGTTCACTGATAGAAACAAAATAGTGATAAAAAAAAAACAAAAAAAAAAAAAAAAATAAAGGACAAAATTTGTTGTTTGGAACACAAAAGGATGAATGAGAAGAATTAGAATTAGAATTATTTAACTTTAATGTTTTTTTTTTTTTGAATACACACAGGATTATACAAATATACATAAGAGGTGGATTTCTTTTGATAATTTGATAATTTATTTTATTTTATCAAATTTAAAATTTAAAAATACAACAACAACAGCAGAGAAAAGGATAATTTTTAAATTTTTAATGATAATTTTGTGAAAATTTTCTAAAAAAACCCCTCCTCTACGCCCAAAAAAAAAAAACCAAATTGGGAAAACTTTTTAAGTGTTATTTATTTTATTAGATTGTTGATTTTGATTTTTAATTGTATTGTAATTTTGTAACAATTTATTATTAAATGGAAGATTTTAAAGGATTTTTAAATAATGCATTCTAGGATAAGTCAATCGAAAAATTAACAAAAAAAAAAAAAAAGTAAAATAATTTCTTTTTGAATGAGATAAAACAGTTATTGCTGAAATTTTATTGTGTTCTCGTGTTTAGGATTTTTAAAATGAAAGTCATTGAACTAAGGATATAATGGTTTACATCCTTTTATTGTAAATGGCTTTTTGTGTAAGCTTGTAAGCTTTTTTTTTTTTCAATGGGGTTTAATTAAAAATTGATGCGAAAACATATGCGTGTTTGAATGAAACATACATAGTTGGGGTTCCAATGAATAATTTATTGTGGGGGATTAAACTTTTTAAATTGAATTAATCCTTTTAGGGTGCCAGAAATTCTTTGAAAATTTTAATTAATACAACAACAAAAAATTTCAGCTATTTTATTATTTGGGAAAAAAAAAATACATTTTAACGACTTTAAATCAGTGTATGGATTTTTTGTTGCTCATTTTATTTAATTTGTAAGGATCAAGGATACTTAATTTTAGATTTATTTTCAATTCACTCTTAGAATTTGTCATGCTTGAAGCTATTTTGCAATTTTCAACAGTTTGTAAGGAAATCTTGCGCCAGCTAATCTTGCTTGCAGGCTTCTAAGTTTTATATGCATGCACGCAAGGTGGCGCAAGACCTATATTTTTCACTTTTCGAGATTGAAATGAGGTAGTCAAGAATTTTTCTCTCCTATTACGAAATAGAAAATTCATTATTCGAAACATCCTGTAAAAATATGAATTTAAATTTGCCGTTGTGTTGTGGCTTTTTTTTTCCTTCATACTTCTTTTTTTTTTTTGTTGTAAAATTTTGAAGATTTAATAAAATATGTATCGCTAGTAGCAAATTTTCAAATGAATATTCTCTTATCAATCAGAGAGCGTATTTATTTTGTTGTTGTTGTTGCTATTTTTTCCTCACATCTTATTTTATAAACATTATTATTTCTACTTTTTTTTTTTCCTCCCACCCGTTGGTGTTGTAGAAAAATATTGTACATACTTTTTTTTAAAAAAAAAAAAAATGTATTTATGAAAAAAAAGTAGCAATTTTGTTTATGCCTTTTTATTGCTTTAAATATGTACATCCTTTGTACGACTAGGCAGTTGTAGGCATAACGATTTAAGGATTTAAATTATGAACATTTTCATTTTTATTCTCCTTGTTTCGTTTGCTTTTTCGTTATCTTAATGTTTTTTTTTTTCTAACGTTTTGGCTTTTTTATTTGAAGAACGCTTTATTAATGTGCATAAACATATGATAAAGAAGAGAAAAAAAAAAAATTAGGAGGGTCTCTCATTTTATATAGGTATTTCACATATGAACCTTAACCGTTTATTTTTTATTTTATTTTTTAAGTGTGATATAATGTGATGATGATAAGGTAGGACATTTTTATACTTTTTTTTTTTTCGTTTTTTTGTTTTGTTGTTTTGAGTATCCTTGTTCTTTTCACATTCATTATAATCTAGTTATTATGACTTCTTTTTATTATCGTGTTAAAAAAAAAAAAATAATAAATTTTATATAACAGCAATTATTCTGCTTGTTAGATTGTTATAGTCATTAAAAGGGTTCATATTATATATTTTTTTCTTGTATCTTTTTATTTTCCATTTTTTTTTTTCTTGTTCTTGTTTAAATTTGCTAGACGTCATTTTCTTAGACATTATAACATTTTTATTTATGTTATTTAAACGTATTTATTTAATGTTTATTTTTTCTTTATCTTTCTTTATTTTTTTGTTGTTGTTATTTTTTTTTTTGTGAAAACTCTATTTATTAAAACCTTATAAAAAAGCTTTTCAAATCGTTAATCAGTTTTCTTGTATAAGAAAACAAAAATGGAGGGTATTTACTGCTAAAAAGACAAAGTAAAAAGCAAAAAACATAAAATGATACAAATTATATGTGTAAGACAAAATACATAACACAAAAAAAAAAAAAAATGTTGAAATAAACTTTTGAGTAGAAATGATTACATGAAAAAGCTAAAAAGTAGAACACAAAATAGATTTATCTATTTAAGTTAAAATTTATATGAGAAAAAAAAAAGGATTATAATAGTCGACTATATAAAAAAAAAAAAACAAAATGAGAATATAAAGTTTAAATATAAAAGAAAAACGGAAACTATATACTAGATTTTTTTTATTTTTTTTTTTTTACTCCTTTTACTATTTTAAATTATTGTTCTTCCGTTGTTGGTTTTTTTTTATTTTTGTAGACGACATGAAAATAAATATAAATAAATTGTGTAAAAGGTTTTACTTACTATTTTTTTTTTGTATTTTCTTGTTAAGGACAAAAAAAAAAAAAAAAATTGGAGTAGTAAATAAATAAAGTAAAATCGTTTTACAAGAATTTTTATTATTGGAAGAAAAATATAAAAAAAAACGGAATGGAAAGCGATATTTTTGTATGTATATACAAAAAAAAAAAAAGGTTTCACAAATTAATAAAATCCTACTAAGGACTTCTTTTTTATTGGCTTGATTTTATTTTTTATTTTATGTTTTGTGTTCATGTAGTCTCTTTAGATATTATTTAAAGGGTTAATTGAGTTCGGCTAGTCAATATGTACATATAAATTTAAAAAAAAAAAAAAAAAAAAATGGTTATGGGTGCATAAACACTGGGTCTTAACAGGTTCTCTAGTGTTTTAATTTCGTTCCAAACCGTTGATTATTTATTTTTATGCTCAAGTGGGTCAGTGGTGAAGTTTTTTTTTTTTTTCTCGTTTTATTTAAAGAAAATCCCTTTGGCGATAACCACAAATGTCAAATAAATTTTTGAAATTTTAAAATAAATTACTATGGACGATGTTTTTATTGAGAGAAGACAAAAAAAAAAAACCGTTTAAATTCAGTTTTATATTGTAATTATTCATCTTAGGTGGGCCCTCGCTTCTTTCTTATATGATGGACTTACATTTTAACAGATTGTGAATTTTTAATTCGATTTGTAAATTTGCATTAATATTGTGACTATAGTTTTCATCAGGTTTTTTAAGCTGAATTTACGGTGTTTTAAAACATGTGCTATAATAAAAGTGCAGTAAAGGACTATCTCTAAGTTGTGTCACATTTTAAATTTAAAAAAAAAAAACGGTACCTATTTCCTTTCAGTATTGAATTTCACCTTCGCTATTTCCAAAAGCTCTAAGCTTTTTTAACGATTTGAATTCAAGAACTCTACACACGTTTCAGACAGATTAGTCAATGAGGAAGCAGGTACTCTTAAGTTCAATTAATTTTCTAGTTTCTTTGAAACTTTCCCGATTATTTTTCTCGTCGTTATTTTTTCTTTTCGGCATGGAAAGGATTTTCTTTACAGTACACTTACAGGAAGGCAGAAAAAAACAGACTCGTGAGTCCTTTGACCTTGAATCCAAGATACAAAACTTTGTGAAGTAAAAAGACCCGCGGTATGACCATTGAGTAATTGTTTGTCTTCTGTGGTAGTGTTGCATTTTATTGTCAGTGGTTCATCGGCAGTTGGATGATTTATCTGTCCAAGGATTTTAGGGATACTTTGTTGCTGTTTATTTCGAAACTTCTTCTTATTCTTCCTTTTATTTTAAACCTTCATTTAAACTCGATTTCGTTGATTAGCGTTCACATAAGTTCCACAAATCGTATGTACATATATCGTGTTTTATTCTGCTAACTCTTACTTTGCTTTGGGGAAAAAAAATATGATGAAGTCCCTTTTTTTAGAACTGTTCAGTGTCCTCAAAGTGTTAATTGGTTTTATGCTATAATTTTTATTTCTATCATGTTATTTTTTGTCCTTCAGAATGTAATAGAGAGATTTTTTGTTTTCAAACAGGAAATAAAGCAATGTGCATTTTATAACTTTTGCTTTCTTGTCTGGTATACTTTAAAGTAATTTTTCAATTTCACAAAGAAACGTTTTTATTTTTTCCATTTGATAAATTACCATCACTCATTTAGTTTACTATTTAATTTTTTTGCACACACACACATATAGACAACAACAAAAAACCAGAAGCTATTTGAATTAATATTTCATTTTGGAAAGATTTTATTCTATGACATCATTTATTTAACGGTTATTATGTGCGAAAGAAGAAAAAAAAAAAAAAGAACAAATTCTTCATGCTGCTGGCATTTTATTATTTTTCTGTGTTGCAAAAAAAAAAAAAAAAAAACTATAAAAACATCATCACCGCAAGAAAATAAACGTGAGGAAGAAAAATAAATAAACTGTCGGACATTCTGATTTATAAATTGTTCATGTTTATAAAATGTTATATCCTTTTTTTTTTCTTTTTGAAGTAAATCAAACATTTTTTTATTTTTCTTCAGTTATTTGTTTGCTTATTTCTTTTTTTTTTTTTTTTTATATCTCATTATTTCTTGACTAATTAAATTCAGTCATTTTCTAATATTTTTTCTCCTTTTTGCCTTTTTTTTATAGATTCTGTGTGCATGACGTAAAATGTGGTGCAGTAAAATAAAACATACACACAAAAAATTGGTGACATGTTAATATAATATAGTAAAAAAGGATCTCGTTCTGCACCTACGAATTTCTTTTCCTTTTTTCTTATTTTTTTTTTTTTATCATTTAAGACATAAATTCAAAAACTGTCAACATTTTAACGATTTGCTTTTTTTTTTATATATTTTGTTTCTATACCTTTTTAGTCACATCATCGATTTAGATTTAAAAGTAAAAAATAGTCCTTTTTTTATTTTAAACAAATATTTTGCATATAAAAAATATTTAACTGCATCATGTGTCTAGTAATAGTTTTTTTTTTTTTTTTTGCACTAAACTAAACCAATAAATGAATTTCAACTACAATTTTCTTTGGTTTTTGCGCTTTCTTTCTTTCTTTTTTTTTTTTTAAATTGATTTTTTTTTTTGCTATCTATATTCAATCTGGCTGAATAAAAATACATATACATATGAAGCACATATGTACATACATACAAGAAGAAGGTAATTACATCAGGCGACTAAAAAGGATATTGTGAATGGATAACCTCAACATAATAAATTTTATTGTATGTTGTTCGTGTGTTTTCATTTTTATTTTTTATTCAAGTCCACAAAAAATGTATATTTTTTATTTTTTTTATTTTTTTTTTTATTTTTTTTTCAAATGAAAAACAGCAAAGTATAGAAAGCAAAAAGAAAAACCAACAAGAAACCGGACTAAAATTGCATCGTTTATCAGACATAAAACAAATTGCATGTGTGAACAGGTGCAACTGACTGATTCTAAAGGCCAGTTTTATAATAATAACAATAATAATCATTGAGGAGGATTCGTCATATAAGTACATAATAAACCAACAACAATAGTAGGTTTTTTTTTTGTATTTTAAATGTTAAAACAAAGTAAAAACTTCTTCATTTTAAAAATGACTTTTCTTTTTTCCTTTTTGTTGTATACTTTCCCTCCTTTTACGATACATTTTGAAAAGGAAAAAAAAAAATAAATGTTGGTAGTGATGATGTTGTTGATGATGATGATGATGGTTTGACTAAGAAGAAGATGAAACAGAACGAACAGGCTAATAAAACGTTACACACATCAGGTTATTTTAATTTTTTTTTTTTTTTTTTTTTTTTGAAATTTGTTGTACTTTTTGCATAGTTTGTCTAACAAGAAAGGTAAATAAACTTAAAACAAGGGAAACACCGCTATAATATATGACAATTCAATTGTAGCTACACACATGCTAAGTAGTTAAAAAAGATGGTAAGTGATAGTAAAGAAATAACGAATTTATTTATATTTTTTTTTTCTTTTTGTTTTTCCTTCTTCACTTTTAAATTATTTACTATATTTTGAGTATCGAGTATTTGTGTTACCTGTATAATAGGGTGATTTAAATTTTTTTCTAATAAAAAAGAAAAAAAAATATTGATATTTTCTTGATGTTCTGTCGATTTGATTCAATCGAATTTTTGAAATTATAAGAAAAATTCCTTATACATATTCTGAATGCCTTCCATGTATTTTGAAGGAATGGCAAAATTGACAATTATTTGCAATTTTGTTACAAAAAAGGCAAAATTTTCGAATGGAAATGGTCTGAGAAGTTTCTAGGTCAATAATAAAAAAATGTATACTTTACGAAGAAAGACTAAAAAAATTTTTGGATAAGGTATTCTTCAAAAGATTTTCTCTAATTTGAAGTTTAGTGGTCGAAAATTCATTCTCTAGGAACAAAATTAGGGAATAAAAATTGAATAACAAGATCAGTTCGTAGAAATTGGGTCAAACTGAAAACTTTGACTTTGAAGTTCTACCATAATACTTAATTTTCAAAAGACCTGCAATTTGTTGAAAATACAAGGAAAGAAATTTCTGTGAAAGAAACATAGTTTTTTAATTGATCAAGACATGCTCGAAAATTGTCGGAAGAACTAATACCAAAAGAAAAGTGATGACAGAGTAAAAGGTAAACTTTTGGTTAGAAAATTGAAAAAAAGTATAAAAAGACGGAATAGAGAATAATAGTGGAACACTGATGAAGTGCTGAGAGAACAAAAGTAGGAGACTGTGTTTGAAAATGAAGGTCAAAATTTAGGATATCGACTGTGGTGCTATAAAGAAGATGAAAGACTTAGGTATCGATTGACAGGATCCAAGTGTGACTTGCTTGTTTGTCTCTGTACTTTCTTCTACTCGAATTTTTACTCAAAATTTACATTTTCTGTTACTGCTACTGAACATACATCAATTTCTAAAACAAACTTCCAACAATGAATTAAATTTGAAAATTTTTTGGTACACCCTCCTGCATTAAATTTCTTTTTTTTTTTGTTTTCCTTTTTTGAAATTAAAAAACCAACTTTTCAATGTAAAATACATAATAAAAGTTACTCTTTAAAAATAATAATAAAGCAGAATGTATAATATAGAACAAAATATATTATATGTACAAAATTGTACACACCAGAGAAAATATGTACGAGTATGTATGTATGTATGTACAAAATAGGTTTTGCTTGAATTGAAAACAGAAAAAAAAAACAGTAAGAAAAAATTTTAGAATTTATTTTCTTCAAATAATATAATTCTTCCTGTAATTATTTTTTCTTCACCTTTTTTGAGTAATTCATTATTTTTAGTGATGCATTTAAAAACACACAAAAAAAAAAAAAAGTAAAAAAAAACATACCAAGTCATTTGACTTGACTGGCTGAGAAACAGAAGGAAAAAAAAAACAACAACAAAATGAAATATATAGATGGTCTCCTTAATATTAAGGGGGAAAAAATGACAAAAAAAAAAAAAACATAAAAAAACCATTTAACATGCACGAATAAATTATGATTTCTTGAATTGTCTTTTAATTTTATTTCTTTTTTTTCTTTTTTTTTTTTTAAATAAACTTTTTAATCATATAAAAAAAAAACTATCAAAGTTTATTGCTTCACTTTATTTTTTATTTTTTTTTTTTTTAAATATTTTTATTTACTTTTTTTTTTCTCTGAAAATGATAAAGCACAATTTATAAAGATTGAATATGAGATTTTTAATACCATGTTTTTTTTTTCTTCTTTTAAAAAAAACTTGTCCTTTTCCTTTTTGGTATTTTTGTTTTTTTTTTATTTTTTTGTTTTTTGGTTTATCAGCAAAGATAACTCCTTATAAACACACAATTCTTGTAGTTTAGAAGAAAAATAAAAGGACAACGAACCAAAAAAAAAAAAAAAATCAGAAAGATTTTTTAAGAAAAAAAAAAATTAAGGAAAACAGAACATAAAAAAGAAAATTGAAAAAAGAAGAAGAAGAAGAAGAAAAAAAAAAAGATTATGCAATATTCTTGTTCTTGAAAATTTCTTTTTAATAGCTTCCTATTAAAAAAGTTTCTCTTTTCGCCTTTCTGATTTTTTTATTTTTTTTCATTTTTATTTTATTTGGTTTTTTTTTTTGCTAAACTTTTTATAAACTACAAATACCGTACAACATAGAGATTTTTTGATAAACTTAGCTTAGTAGAATATAGTTTGTTTTATTTAGTTTTTTTTTTTTTTTTTTTCTTCTAAAATCCATTTTTTAGTGGAAAAGAAAAAGCACAAAATATTGCTGTTGTATATATTTTTTTAAAGTTTTTCTTAGGTTTATTTTATTTTTTTTTTTTCCAAAGAATACAATGGAATTTTGCTCCTTTTTACAATTATTTAGTGTAAAATGGTAAATGTTAGACATAAAATGTATAAATTTTATTGTATGTAGCTTTTTGCTTTTTTTTTTTTTTGAAAAATAATAACAAATGAATGAAAATTTTGCTATAAAAATGTTCTTTGTATATATACACAGACACAATGTAGAATAATTGTTTTTTTCATGTTTTATTCTTCTTTGTCTTCTTATATATTTTTTTTTTGTATCCTTTAAAAAAAGTTTTCGGTAGTAAATTCGATTAATATCCTCTTTATTTAAGTTTATTATTTGTTTCTTTTTTTTTTTTTCTTTTCCTTTTGTAACAAGTAAATTTTAAGAAAAACATACATGAACAGCTAATTTAAAAATAAACTCTAACATAAAATTTGCCAAAAAAAAAAAAAAATTAAAAAACAACAACAAAGGATGAAAACAATGAAAACAAGTAAAAATTTAATAAGAAGTTAATTTTTGAATGTTAAAAGAGAAAAATTTTGATTTAAAATACACGAGTAACATAAATATTTTGTTGTTGGTTTTTGTTTTTTATTTTCTTGAAAAGTTTGTGTTATTTTGAAAAATGAAAATGAATGTCAAAGAGTAGGTATATTTAATTATCCTTTTTATTGTTGTTTTTTTGTTTTTCGTTAAAGCATTTTGATCATTCATAACGTCTTCAATAAAAAAAAAAAAAAAAATAATGTCCTACAAGAAAGCCAAAAGAATCTACTTTTAGTTTTTAAGTGGGAAAAAATAATACCAAAAAATAGGATCTTGGCAAGGTGATAGAAAAAATAAGGTCTTTTTTAATGTGTCCTTAAAATTTTAAGAGATCTTTAAGATAGGATATTCGGATGTACTTGGATATTTGGAGTACTACAGAACACCGAAACTTAGAAGAAAATCTTTACACCATGTGGGTTTGTGATAGGTCGCTCAAAATCACTTTTGATATTTTATTTAAAAAAAAAAAAGAACACGGCCATTTTCATAGCTTAGAAATTTAATGTCCTTCAAAATGAGAATCCTATCTAAAAATTCATTACAGGTTTGAGTTGATAATATTCAAAGGAATTTCTCATTAAAAAATTCTGATAAGCAATTTTTAATACTCAACTTTTTTTTATTCAAAGAGCCATTTCTTCTCTTTCCTTTAACAAGAAGTGAAAGTTATTCTTGTTAAACTGTCTAATAAATTTAATTAGTGTGTTGTGATACTAAGAAATTTAAATTTTTTAATGAAATCCTCGGAAATGTTCAATTATGAATTTTTGTGAAATTATATTACGTAATTAACTAAAATCTCACTTTGCCGAGAAAATAAAATTATTCAGAAATTTCTTAGTAAGTTAATATTTGATGAAACAAAAAATATGATCCTTATTTTAAGTATTTTAATCCTTTAATTAAAAAAAAAATTTAATAATAAAATTTAAAAAAAAAAATTCATATAGTAAACCAAATTTTTATTTTTGTTTTTGGTTTTGTTTGTGTCAGATCTTCTAGAGATCGCCTTACTGTGTTAAAGGACAAAAAAAAAATGATAGAAGCGTTCATAAAAATATGAACTTCTCCAAGAAAAAAAATTCAGTTGTTATAGGTACTTTACAACAAAAATTCAACAGAACGAAATAACACTTTGAACTCAGAATCATCTCATTTAATTGAGAACGTCTAATCACTCAATCACTTGAATGACAATTCAATTGAGTTCATAAACAAAATTACAAGAAAATTATTGAAGATTCACACCTTTGACTTCTGAGCGGTTCATGTAGAATATATTTTATCTTATACGAATCCAAACCCTTGCCTTGCCCTTGAAGGGTTAAAAGAAAAGAAAAACTCAAAAATGCTTCTTAATTTTAAAACTAAATTACAATCAAATTAAAATTAAAATGAATTTTCTCAAATAACTAAAAAATTTTCCACTTCATTATTTCTGCATGAATGAGCATTATTTGAATTTTATTGAAAATCGATACATGAATTTTCTTATCATTTAAAAAAAAAAATAAATAAATTGCTTGTAAAATAAAATCCTTAATAAGATTTTATAATGAAAATTAATTTGTGACTTACATAAATGATTTTCAATCTTTATTCATTAAAAAAAAAAAAATCGCAATCAAATTCAAATATCTTTTGATTAAATGACATTTTCATTGCAGTAAAAAAGTATCTTTTGATAAAAGATAAGAAATTAACTATGATTTTTCAAAGATTTCATTTTTCTTTGCATCCTTTTACTCTTCTTTTGTCATGTTTTTAATGGCATGTTAAAGATCCTTCCTTTTTTTTTGGAATTTCTTTATAAAAACCAAACACAAACTAACATTTCATATATGTACATACATATGCATGCTTTAGAAAGGATAAAAAGAAAAACATCTGTTGCATATATTCTTTAAGGAAATGTGAATCCCAGTTTTTTTTTTTAAATTTCATTTTATGTATTTCTTTGGAAAATTTGTGAAAAATGAAGAGAGAAAAAAAAAAACAACAACTTAAAAACCAATTTTACTTTACGTAAAGTAAATTCATTTTATCATTTTCAAAAGATATCCATAGACTAATTCAACTTTTCAAGTATGGTTCATTGATAATAGTCATGCTATCATTATCATCATCATCAACATCCACTTATTATCCCAATAGGAAGTCTTATATACACATAACAAACGACTATATACTTTACAAATACTTACTTGGTGTTAATATAGTATTTTTCTTTAAACTGACATTTCATGTTCGTTTTATAAGAAGTTTTTTTTTTTCTTCCTTTTTATTTTTTTGTTGTGTGTGTGTTTTTTTTTTCTTCCTATTTTATATAGTTTTTCAGTGAAATACTGTAAAATTTAGTAAAATGCAACAGCAGTTTAAAATAGTAATGCATAAATACAACAATAAGATAGAAAATATTGTTATGTTATGTCTTGAAAATTTGTTCTGATGATAAAAATATAATAAAAAAACTTAAATTTGTCATCTTAAGTTTATTATTTTTTTTTTTTTTAATAAATAAAATGAACTCTTGACAAAATGTAGAGAAAAAAAAAACATCACAAAAAAAAAAGGAAGAAATATAAAATAAATTTTCCATTTTATGTTTTATTTTTTAAAAAAATTTAAAATTACACCAGTTTACAAATTTTTTATTTTTCTTCAAGGATTTGTGGAAAGTTTAAGTTCAGAACGTTTTCATTCACTAATTTGGAATTTAAGATCAGAGTTCTTTACAGGTCATTTTCACACCCTAAAAAAAAAACAATGAGTATTTTTAGGTTGTACGAGCACACAGAACTAATGTTTTGAACTCGTGGTACATCTGAAATGGATACAAAGGATGAAAGAGCTATCAAAGATGACTTTTAATCCAAAAATGTAGGTTATTTTCCAAAAATTAGATTCAAATTTTAACCTTAAAATGTCGTTTTTCTTTGTAACTAGGGCTGCACAAAGTTTAAGAAATCATATGACAACATTCTGGAAAGAGAAAAGGACTATATTCATATCAACTTCTTTGAAGAGCAATTCATTCTGGTCAAAACTTTTAGTTAGCGAATTTTTCTGCTAAAAAAGTTAGCAGGTTGAGATGGTAGCAGATTTTTAAAAATTCTTATTCTGGTCACAAGTCTTTTTTTGGAAACCTTTATGACGCTGTCAACCGAAATTTTTAACCTTTTTACACTAGGTAGTTAAACCAGTTTTTTTTTGCGTTCGTTGTTACAATATTGGTATAATTTTTTTCCAGCTCGGTACAATAAAAATCATCTAAAATAATTTTAGTTTCACATGGTTAATACACTCTTGTGTTAACCAGAGTCTAAAATACGAATTTTTGTCTTATCAGGTTTTTTACGAGTTGTCAAAATTTTATATGAAAGTTAGCAGAATGTCAAATTAGCAGAAATTGTTAACTGTGATCAAAATTGTCCTGATTATTTGGTGATTTTTAAGCAAAAGTAACATTTTTATATCTTGAAGCGAAAAAATTTTATGTGAAAAAGATTTCCTAGTCTCCAGACTCACAGTTCGAGTATTTCGTCAATGGAACGCATTTTTTATGAAAAATAGCAAAATGTAACCAAAAAATTTGATTGACAAGTTAATTTTCAGCGTAACTACACACGAATGAGAGCATGGGTAGATGGGATTACTCCCAATTATTTACAAGTACATAGTTGAATTAGCCCAATGGAACATACTAAATTTAAAATTCATCTTTAAGAATGTCAAAAAGGTAGTTTTATACTTTTTTTTAAACAAAATCTTACATTAAACCCACAAAAAAAAACCCATCAACTTCAACTTTTTGTTGTTGTTGACTAGTGTTTGAATTGTCACACAATAAACCGCAAAATTTTATTTATCATACATTTTCACAAACAATATTCTTTAAAAAAAAAAAAAAAAATCATAATGAAAATTTTATTGTTTGCTCTCATTTACAATAAAAATCATATAATCCTTCTTTTCATAATTTAAAATGACAGAATTATGTATGTATGTTTTTTTTGTTATTTTTTTTTTGTTGCTTTTGTAAAATATGATTTTATACATTTATCTTTTCACCATTATAATCATGATTATTATTATATGATTTAAATTCTCTGTGTGTTTTGTTTCTCTTTCAATATTTCTTGATGTGTGGTTTATGACATTTTAAAATTTAAAATATAAAAACAAAAACAACAACAACAACAACAAAAAAAACAACAAGCTTATAATTTATGAAAATTTGTCCTTAAGCAAAAATATCTGCATAAACAAAAATCTCTTATTTTTTATTTTTCGTTCAAAAAAAAAAAAACAGTACATAATCAAATATCAAATTTTATTTAATAAAATTATTTATTTATGTTTTTTATTGCTTTATAATTTATTGTTTTATTTATTTTATTAATTTATTATTCATTTATGGTTTTTTTTTTTTTTTTGGTTTATTTCTTTTTTTTTTCTTTATTAAATTTTATTTTTGTCCTTTTTATTTGCCATTCATATACATATATTTACTAATTATATATGTATGAGAATTTTTGTTTAAATTTTTGTATCTGTGCTTTAATTAAGATTTTATTTAATTTTTCTCTTATTTTTTGAATTTTATTCCGTTCGTTTTTTTTTTTTTTTTTTGCCTGATTGTAAATTTTAAAACTAAAAATAAATTCATACATATTTTATTTTTATTTCATTTCCTAGTCTTTCTTTTTTGTTTACTTTTTTTTTTTTTCAAAAACAAAAACTTTTTAACTTTATTAAAAATTTAATTGCTTACGAATAATTTAAAACCCCTTTTACACACACACATATATATATACAACAATCATAGCTTTTTACATGTGGAAATTGTGTGGACGTATACATATACTTAGTTAGTGAATTTATAATAATTGCGCGTAGCCTTTTTTTTTTTTTAGTTTGTTTTGTGAAAAGTGAATCTGAAAAATAAAATCAAGTGGAAAATAAAAAAAATATGTACGAGAAAAAATTAAAATGCAATGAAATGTAAATTGTAGGTCAATATTGTAAAGAGAAACTGTTGTGGTTTTATATGTACATATTTACGTATGACAAACAATACTTGTATGCAAACAATAGAATTTTATTAATATTTGACTTTTTTTGTTTTTTTTATTTCAAATAAATACCACTGTGGAAAAAATAATTACAAAAAAAAGGAGAAAAAATTCAAATTTAACCCCATTTTGTCACCCAGCGTATTTTTGTCTTTAAATTTTGACCTTGAAGAGGTGGATAGAATCATCTAATGGACCAGAAATTGTAATTATTTTGATTAAAATATTTTTTTAAAAGTTTCAAAATTATCCTATTTTATTAATTTTATGTTTCTTTTATAATAGTTTGAATTTAAAGAACGAAATAAATGAAAATGCAAAGATGCAAAGAAGGTCATAAAAAAACAAAAAACGCTCAAAGTATGAAATTGTATGTGGTACATTTTATATGGGTGATTTTTGGAATTTTTTCTTCTAAAAACAAAATAAGGATATTTTACATATTGCTTATACACTCACTTACAGTTTTATGTGGAATGCGAACCACTAAGCTTTTTGGTAGAGAACAAATTTTGAACGTACTTGTATGTATGACAAGACTGGACAAGCAGAAATCTCCAATTTTAGGAGCCAGCAATCAGCACTCCATCATTTCAGTTACTGACACTCCACTGATTTTAAATTTGGGATTTCAGAGTGGTTCCACTAAAATTCTTCAAGTGACAGATTAATGAAGTTTTAAGAAAGTAATTCAAAAGGATCATGTTTACAATAAGGCACAGAATTGAAATATATATTTTTTACATGAAAAAGAATATGTCTACGTGAAATAAATGCCTGTCAAATGTGACAGGTATACTGTTATATTCCCAAGGATTTGTCTAGAAAAAAGCAAAGGTTTTATAATTTTTGTTTTTTTTAAAATTACAATTACCTTCCACTTGACCCAATTGTTTTTTCTTGAGCCATGAATCTGTATGAAAATTTAAATTTTTATTCCCTATACATTGACAACTTAATATAAATTCGCTGAATTTTGTTGTTTTTTACAACAATCGAGAAAAATGTGGAAAAAAAAATTGATTTTGGTATAAGAAAAGTAATTTGTTAAAGCTTGTTCTTTAGGTGATTTTTTTTTTTTTTTTTTTATTAGTTAACCTGTAAAGTTCATCAGTTATCTGAATAAAAACAAAAATAAATAATTTTATTTTTCTTGGTAAATTTTAAAATGATTTCACTATAAATAAGAAGAAGATGATGAAGAAGAAGAAAAAAAAAAAAAACAAGTTAATCTAGATAAATTTTTCACAAATAACTGTTCATGAAACATTCTTGAAGAAGATTAATATTTATTGAATTCAAAATTTATTGGTTTGTTCAACTTAAATCATTTCATGCTAAATGCAATGTAGCACGTCTGTTATGTTCGTTTTTTTTTTTTTTTTGATGTTTTAAATAATTTAAAGAAATACCTCAAGAATAAAGTTGTAAGCAAAAAAAAAAATACCTGTATTTCACTTATTTTTTGCTACTTCTTTTTTTTTTTCTTGTTTTTAGAATTCAATTCAATTTTTTTTTTTCGAATATAATAATTTTATGAATTGAAAAAAAAAAAAAAAAAAAACTGATGATGCATTGTTATTTCATTATCAATTAGCCTAGATCTTATTTTTATTTTAGATTGAATGTAAATATTCATTGAAATTTTAATTTGTATTTTGTTTTTTAAAAAATTAAATAAAAATATTGTTTTTTTTTTTTTTTTAAATTACGATAAAAATATAAAAATTCATAGTACACACATATTTTTTAATTTATTTTATTTTTATTTTTATTTTTATTTTTCGTTTATAAATTTTCATGATTATTCAATTTTATTTTCATTTGAATTTTAATTATTTTAAATATAAAAATTTGGATTTTGTTTATTCTACAAAAAAAAAAAAATAAATAAAAAAAATAAAAGAATGTAGATTTTAATGAAATAAATTTAAATAAAAAAATGTTAATAAAATTTAAAAAAAAAAAATAAATAATGTAGATTAATGAGATAAATATATTGATCTAATTGCTTATGAAATTCAATAAAAATACTATGAAAAAAAAAAAAAAAACAAATTAAAATATACTCCTAGGATATACAGAGCTAATTCATTTTTTTTTCCAGAGTACATTCATTTGTAGATTTTTTGTTGTTGTATTTTTTTGCAAGCATCAAAAAAAATAATGTTTAATTTTTATTTTATTATGTAGGATATCATTAGTATACTATATATAGTACATATGTACATATGTATGTATGTAGCGAACGTTATAGTACACAGCAAAAAATTATAGGCTAAATTATTGAAACTCTTTGTCAAGTTTAAAAAAAAAAATCAAAACTTTTTCAAATTTTAGAAATAAAATTTTAAAAAAATTTAGAAAAATATTAAACTCACAATGTTTCATTTTGAAACCTTGAAAATTTTACATTTAACTTTTGAAATGTTTAATTATTATTTATATGTCACTATAAAATGTTTAGAATTTACTTTAAAATAATTTTTGAATGGATTTAAAAACGAAAAAAACGGTGTAAAAACATTTGTTTGTTTTATTTTTAATTCTAAAAAGGCTGATTTTTCTCGGAAAATGATGATTTTTTGCATTTTACTCTATAACTTTTGCCCCTAGTTGACTGGATTTTGGTAGAGAACACTTCAACGAACAGCCTGGCTAAATTTCAACTTCTTAATCCTTCGTAAACATACGTTTTTAAAGGGACGAAAAGGTCTATTAAAATTTTCTTAACATAGATGGCCGGATGTAAAATTTGACATACATAGGGCATGAACACATTAGGTGGTTATAATAACGTTACTTCCAGCGCAAAATAACCAGTTTAACCACCTAATGTGTACAGGCAGATGGATCGGAGTGTTAAACCACTAAGTTTAAATTGAAATAAAACTTTTGCATTGTTTTAAAAGGAAACCTTTTTTTATTGGAATTATATACAAATCAGAAAGTTTAAATTTAAAATTCATTTTTTTAACTGTGTATGTACGTAAAAAAATGCTGAAAGTAAATTTTTCCATTTAAAAAAAAAAAAATTATCTCATAACTATTTTATCTTTAATCTACAAATATCATATTGTATTTCGTTATGTTCAGATGAGCGAACATTATTTTTTTTTTACTTATATTTTTAAATTTTCCTATTTTTTTTTTTTTTTTTTTTTTTTGAAAATATGAATGGGATGATAGAGTAACGCATCAGCTATATCCTATTATACATAGTTAGTAAGTAGATATTATATTGACACTGGAAGAATATAATAAATGTATAGCTATATTTTCCACATTTGCAATTTTTTCTCTATTACTTTGTTTTTTTTTTCTTCCTTTTTAACACACTGATCTATGTTAAATTTTACATACGCGGATAAATTTTAGAGAAATTTTTGTAGATCTTTTTGTTCCTTTTAAAAAGTATGTTTCCAAAGGAGCAGAAGTTGAAATTTTCCCAGGATGTTTCTTAAAGGGTTCCCTTCCAAACAAACTAAACTGTAGAAATCCGTCAATTAGGGTAAAAATCAACGTTTTTTTTCCCTATACTGCAACCCATTTATTTTTGCACTTATCCTGGATATATTCCCATTCCAATTAAATTGAAGTATTTTCTGATCTAGTTCTTTTTATTTGATTCAAATCTGTACAACAGAGTCCGAGATATAACAGTCAAAAATCTCAATGACAAAAATGTGCCAAAAGTGACTCGAGTGTTAAAAGTAATTCATTCATTTGAATTTAATTTCTGCATTCTTTATTTTATCGACTTGCGCAAATTATCACATTGATGAAAAATGAGAATATGAAAAAGCTCTTACTTTTGTGTGTGTGTGTGTGTGTTTTTTTTTCCTATTCGATTCATTTTTTTGCCAATATCTTTACTTATTTTTGTTTGCAATTACTTTTCTCCTTAAAAAAAAAAAATGTAACAAGGAAAAAAAAATGACACTTGAAAAAATAAAGAAGGCGCATAAAGGAAGTAGAAAAAGAAAGTACAAAGTAAAAAGTTTTGTTTGATGATGAAAGTGTTGTAAAAGTAACATTTTTTTCTTCTGATTATTATGTATTTTTTTTTTTTTTTAAGAATAAAAGATACGATACCTTGACTTTAATTTCTTCTTTTTGTGTGGCTTACACAGCATTAATGACACTTTTTTTTTTTCTTCTGTGATTAATTTTTTTTCTTATTTGTTTTTTTTTTTAATTTTAATTTTTCGTTTTTGTTTTGTTTTTAAATGTAAATAGAACACGAAAAACTGTTTTTTTTTCTTGTTTTGTTTTTTATTTTTCATTGAATTTCTTCACAGAATGTTATCATAAAAAAATATCTATTATCTATGTATTATCTTTTTTTTTTGTATCTTTTTCAAATTAAAACTAAAAAAAAAATAATAGTGAGATAAAAACAAAACAAAAATGAACTTTAATAAAAGTAAAAAGTCTAACAATCAAGAAAACAAGAAGAAAAAAAAATCAACAATTCTCTAATTTTTTTTTTCAAATTAAAAAAAATAAAAGATACACTTTGATGATGATTTTTTTTAAAGCATTTTCTTAAAATATGTTTTCGCGTTCTATTTTCAAATTAAAAGGATTGTTGTTACAACATATTATTAGGATATAAAATGAGAAAATATGGTTGTACTTTTACTTACTTATTTTCTTTTTTTTAAAATTTTTTTTTAATGTAAATTCCTTTGCACAAGATACAAGAACAAAACAAAAAAGTTATCATGATTCTCCTTGTGTAAGATATTTATGTTTAGCTACCTATGTTGAAAGTTGAAATTGTAAGTTGTAAGTATATTATAATCGGTGTCATGCTGATCCTGTGTGTACAAAATACAGTACAGCTTCAGTTATATATTTACATCGTTCTTTGGTGTGTTGTAATTGTAATATATGTATAGTACATACATACATTACATACGAGAACATTATGATGTACATACAAGCAGATTTGTATGTTATTGACTTTGTTTTCATTTGTTTGTTTTTTTTTTTCACGCTCTCTCGGAAAAAAGTATCTTAGATATATGTACACACATATCTTTTTCTTTTGACTTGTACATATGGTTGATAAATGATATACTAAATTTTAATTTTTGAATTTGTCTTTGTTGATGTTGGATTTAGAAAGTTCAAAAAATAAAAAGAAAATATGAAATAAGATAAGATGCTTTTTTTTATAGTGTTACCAATGATAAGGATATGAGAATTTATGAAATTTCTTTGAGTCGAATTTAGTTCTAATTGTTTTGAGTTTTTTTTTTCTACTTAATTTGAGTAATTTATTTTTGTATTTTTTCAGGTGCAAATCTCTTCAGAAGAATTATGAGGATTTGTTGAATCAAGTGAGGATTCTTTCATTTTAAAGGTAGGTGCATCAAAATTTAACATAAAGAAGAAAAAATAAGGGGTAAGTGCTTTTAAAATATTTTTCATTATTTAAGAAAGGGACTAAATTTTTAAATTAGAGGCAAAAGTTTCTGAAAAACGACCTTCTCATGTGGATATTTTCAAAAAAAGGACATGAATTTTTCTAATATTTTCGACATAAATTAAATGAAAGATAGCTTTTTTCTTGTCTTGTGGTTATTAAAAGTTAGAATTCATAAAAATATTAAGAAAGTGAAGTTAATTTATTTTGAAACTTCGTGAAAATTAAAAATTAACTGTATTTTATTTGAAAGCTTAAGGATCGTTACACACCTCAGGGCCTTTAGCTATAGATACCCAATGAATACTATTTAAAAAAAAAACGTGTTTTAAAAAAATGAATATAATTCTGAAAAAATGAAAAAGCCTATTTTTAAAAGATTAAAGGTAAAAGGGCAAATTTCAAAAGATTATGAAGGGGGTTTTTTAATTTAAAGTAATTTGTCCTGTATTTTAGCTAAGACAATTGAACGAATTGAACTGAACTGATTGCGGTTGGCTGGACACTTAAGCTAGGCTGCGAACCTAAGTTTTGTTTAGTCAATTTGTAAGCTCAAACTAGGCTTAGTTTGCGTAAATTAAACTAGAAAAATTCACCTTGTATAACTTAGTTTCTTAAACACTCTTTCTTTTATTGAACTGTTTTTTTTTTAAACAAGTAAAAAATCTATAGCATTACTTCATCGGTTTTGGCTTGTTTAAGATTGGCTGATTTAAGTTTATTTGTACTGAAGTTCGTAGCAGACTTAATAAAGAATGCGAAAGAAGAAATTGTTTTTTGATTTTTTTTACTTTAATTTTTGCAAGCTTTTTTGTTTTTAATTTTTTAACAATTTTAAAATTTTTACATTTCGTAATTTGTACAATAATTCTACTTTTTGGTTTTTGTTAAAAAAATTCATCAATATTTTTTTCGGTGATTCAGAAATTACATAATTAAGTTTCCGAAACTGATCTAATGCAAATTAGATAATATTTTCCATTTATCTGAAAAAAGAAAAAACTGTAACGTTAATCATGAGTCACTTCATTTCGTTGGCTTGGGGAAAACATCACATATCCGCCTATTTTACTTCAACGACTCATCATATTTTTGAATAAATTATAATTTTTTTTTTTTTTTGTCAACCAGTTACTTAGTTGCTCAGAGGCCGTAATCGAAAATTAAGAAAATATTCTGATTGATAAAAGATAAAAAAAAATATTCTTTAATGTCAAGAATTCATTGATACAATCTGATTGAATTATGTACTTAAAAAAAAAATGAATTGGCCACTAATCCGAAATTCAACTGTTTAATAAACTTCACACAAAATTAAGTAATTTGACCCTCATTTTTTGTATTAATCAAAATGCATCACCCTCAATATCGAATTTCGGTATTATTTTTTTTTTTTTTTGTAATGTCCTTCCCTTTGTGCATTTAATATTTTCCACCTCAATGATTATTAAATTTATTTTTTACCCCTGCTTTTTCTGGATTTCATTTTTATTTTTTTTATTTTTTGTTTTGGATGATAAAAAAGATTAAATTTAAAATGCACTGGTACGTACGGTAGTCAATATTTCTCTTCTTCTATTTGAAGAAAAAGAAAAAAAAATGTCATTAAAACGAAAATTTGTGATTTTTTTTATTACGAATTTTTATTTTCCACGAATATCTTATTTTTTGTTTTTTTTTTTTTTTTTGATTTCAGTAGGTTTACGGTCACGATTTACTGAAATTATAGCTTTATAGCTTTATGTTCAATGATAAATCATTTTATCATCTAAAAAATGAATCAATCTTTTGGATTGCATTAATTTTAAAAAAAAAAATATACATATAATCTCTATTATTTGGAAATCGTTATAGATAATTTTTTAAACGTGATGATCGAATCACCTACACGCCAATGCCATTTTAATTTTTTTATTGTATTAATATTTTTGAAATTTTTGAATGAATCAAAAAAAGCGCTAATTTTTGAAATTTAACGTATGGAAGATGTGAGTATATTTTTGGAAGTTATCAAAATAGGTAACACTTTTTTTTTGTATTGTTTACTTTCATCAATTAACGTTTTTTTTTTGTTTGTTTTTATACTTCATTTTAAAAGAGAGATTTTTTTAAAGTAGGGTTACAAAGATTACGTACATGTGACGGGTTACAATATGACGACGTCGACTCGTGTAATATTCACGAATCTTCTACCACAATCATCAAAATCAAAAATATATACATGCATGTAAGTATGTACATACATACTTTTGTAAAATGCTTGTTGTTTCACCAATCATCAGGTATTTTCAATTGGAGTAGAGGGTTTCCACTTTTTTTTTTTTTTTTTCAAATCACGAATATTCTCAGTTTTTCATTTTATGTTGCATTGCATTTAATGCATTCAATGTAATGTGGAACTCGAATACTTTTTGTGTAGGTAACTGTGTTTTACTGGTGAAGTGGTGAGTGGAGTTGTTACTGTATTTTTTTGTTGTAATGTTTCAGTTATTTTTAATATTGTGCTGCTCTCACTTCTTGTTTGGCATTGCATTATAATTTTTTTATATTACACGTGTGACTGTAAAACAATGTAGAAAATTGTTAAATAGGTGAATTCTCTCATTGTTGAAGTTATTTCTTTTTCATTTTCACTACATCAAGTACTGGCATTCAATGAAAAAGTATCTAAAGTAACTCAAAAGAGTAAATTTTAATGAAAGTATCTTGTGTATGTTGTGTATCTTTTCATTTTTTTGTAGATACTAGATATTCAGATACAAATAGTTCCCTCGCCTGTTATACTGTTCATTTATTTTATATCAATCTTTGGTTCTGTTGGTATACCAAAATACTTTGAATAAAATCCACAATTTTTCACCAATATCTTTATCATCAACAATATGTGTATTCAAAGAAATGCTTGGGTATGCATGATATTATTTTTGATTTCATATTTCAGTTTTATGTTAGATTTCGGTATATGAGGGGGGTTGTATATTCGAAATAATCGAAAAAAAAAAAAAAAACAGTTTTGGTCCTGGATGTTTTATATTTTTTATTTCACATTTCCTCTACAGTAAATCTTTAAAAAAATCAAAAAGGATTACAATTGAAAAAAATAAAAGTGAATTTTGGTGGTTTTTTAATTGTGAAAAAAAAAAAAATGTTTTGAAATTACTAAAATAATTTTGAAAATTTAAAATGTGCATAAAGTGAAAATCAGAAAAGCATCAGTTCAGATCAGCATATACAATCAGTATCAAAGTAAACTTACTGTTTTTTTTTTCTTCTTATTCTTCTTTGAATTAAATTTTAAATTTTCTTTTTTGTATTTTGTATTTCAAATAAAACATTACTTGGCTACTTTTTCGATGTAAGTGTGTCTTATTTTAAATGTTGTATATACTTTCAAGAAATGTATTCGATAGTCGTGACGTGTTTATTTGGAATTGAAATAAAATCATGTTACTGTTTTTTTAATAAACTTAAAATGACCATACCATAGGAATTTTGTTATAAAAAAGAAATTGAAATACAAAATAAAATTTAATAATAAAAAAAAAAAAGAAAAAAGAAAATCTTGGTTTTTAAAGTGAAAAATTTAAAACGTGTTTGTATTAAAAAAAAAATTAATTTTCTGGTATTTCCATGTTTGTGAAATTAATTTAAAAAAAAATAATAATTTCTTATGTGTGAAATAAATGTGATTCATAATTAGATTATTATATTTTTTCATTTGAAAAAAAAAAGGAAAAAAAAGGAAAAATTGCATTTTAATAAAAAATTTAACGAGAAAAAATAAAAAGATTTTTCTGTTACACAAAGTTTTCTCACGAAAAAGAAAAGGAAAAAAAAAAAACAAAATTTGTAAATTTTTTATGCTCACGTAAGCAAAAAAAAAAAAATTAAAAAAAAATATATTTTCTTTGTGTAGTTTTTTGTTTTGGTTTTGTAAATGTAATATATGTTAAAAATGCAAATCTGAAAATTTATCCGTATAATATGTAGTACAATATTTCACATGGTGTTTTTTACTCTTGTTTTTTGTTTATATACAAAACCAATTTATTAAAAAAGAAAACAAAAATTTAAAAAAAAAAGAAGAAAAAAAATTGTTTCAAGAAAATCAGATTATAAATTTTGTAAACCGTGTGTATGTGATTTTTTTTTCTCCATATTATTATTTAATTTTCTTTACATTTGGATTTAAAATGTTTGTTAAATGCGTTTAGCATACAATTAACAACAACAAAATAATTTAAAAAAAAAAAACAACAACAACAATAACTAATGTGTACATTTTTATAGTTGTTTACATTTAACCGAGTAGAAAAAAAAAGAAAAAAATAAAAGTAAACCAAACAAAAACCAAAAGGAATTTTCATTATAATATACAACCCTTTACTTTTAATTCGAAAAAATCCGAACATACATACCTACATAGGTGAATTTTATTACATTAGTATATACTATACATAAATATGTAATTTTTGCTTCAATTACATATTAATACCGACTTTCTTTCATTTTAAATTTATTAAATCAAAATAATACACTGCCATACATAAAAAAATTAAATTACAAAATCACAACACACATATTTTTTTTTTTTACAAAGAAAAAAAAATAAATAAAACATGAAGTAAATGTTGTGTGTTTGAAAAAAAAAAAAAAAAATTAATAAAATAATAATAATTAACTAATTAATCAGAAGCCATGCAATAATTTTTTTATTTAATTTTTTTTTTCCTGCTGTTGTGTCTAGAAAAGTGATTGAATTTGTTTTTTCATATGGTTTTAATTTTTACATTTTTTTTTTTTTCGTTTACAAATTTGCATTGTTTACATTTTGAAAAATTTAAATGAATTAGAAATAAAAAAACAAAATTAAATCGTGTATATTTTTCTAAGCATAATAAATTGTGGATTACATACATACAATTTGTGTACAATAAATAAAAATAAAAAATTGGATTATTGAGCCCATAAAGTGTTAATATTTTATAAAAGATATAAAAAGTATCTTTTTTTTTTTTAATTTCTTGTACAAGTTCCGGATTTGATTGATATTATTCAAGTGATATTTTATTGGAATTTCAAATAAAAGTCAGCTATTTCTTTAATAACAACAACAATAACAATTATATTGTGCTGGATTTATTCACATTTAACATTATAATCACCTGAATCATTTTTTATTTATTTATTTATTTTTTTTTTTCAATGGAAACTTACCTTGAATATTTATTTCAATCGGTAAAATAAAATAAGAAAAAAAAAAAAAAACCTTACTAATTCTGAATAGATATACGGAAAACAAATGATACCTATTTACCTATAATAATAAACCACATACTGACATACATATAAATATTAAATAAAATATGAGATACTTATTGTGATTATATGTATTTTTTTTCTGACAGATAAAAGATATTACATTCTCTATATGGTCTATGAGTTATAATAATTGAAATAAGCTAAATATATTGTCAGAAATTAAATTAAAATATAAAAAAATAAAAACAGTAGACTGAGATAAACTAAAAAGTGTTGTAATAAAATTCCTTACAAAAAAAAAAAAGGATATAAGAAGAAAAACTGAACAAAATTAATTAAAGAAAATAAGATTGAAATTAAATTAAAAAAAAAAAAAAAAAATTTATCTTTTTTTTGCCATTTTAGCTATTTTTCACCTTAAAAACACATTCACAAACATTTTTATCGACTTAATCACTTAAAATATATTTTTACTGCTTGCATTTACAAATTTCTCGTTTATTATTATTTTTTTTTACCTTCGTTATTTTTTTGGTTTTTTTTGTTTTTGTACCTATTTAATATCCCTGATTGGGAAATGTATAAATTAAATTATTACGAATTTTACGAATAAATCATAAATAGGTATATATAGTATATTTACGACAAACGTATCTGCTACATACATATATGTATATGTATTTTATATAAAATAGTATATACTTGCATCAACTCTTCTTATACGGAGAATTGTTTTTTTTTTTATATATATACATATATATTCATCATATATTACATACCAGGATCACACAGCATAAATATATCCGTTTCCAATGGATAACCACGCCATAAAATATTTCATTATAGGTAAGTTGAATTTTTTTATTTTTTATATTTTTCGTATTTTGTTCTTTTTTTCTTTATTCCTGTCAAAAAATTATTAAAAAGAAAATATTGATGCTGATTTTATTATTATTTTTTTTTTTTTATTATTGAAAATGTCTTTTTTTTTTTATTTTTATTTTTTTATTTTTTTATATTTTTTGATACTTATTGGCATCTGCTGTTTCAACAGATTTTTTCTTTTGTATATATTTTTTTTCTCATTCATAATAATATACATATTATATGTATGTATATTTTTTTTTTTGTTATGAATTTTTATGATATGAAAAAAATATATTTTTTTTTTTATACAAAAAAAAAAAAATATATCTAAAGACAAAAAGTTCTTAAAATGAGCAAAAAAAAATCGTTGAAAGTTGAAAATTGAATTTTTGTTTCAAAATTTTTTTTTTTTTTAATAGTTGTTTTTATTTTTTCTTTCTTTTTCTTATATTATTTCATTCATTAAATTTTATTTTTATTATTTTACTTTTTGATAATATAAAAATTCTTTTTGTTTTGATTTTATTTTAAAAAAATTATTTGTACATAACATGAAAATTTGTTGATACATCAAAAAAATGTTTGTAGATACATATTTATACGTACGAGTATCTGATAATATTTGTAATAAAATATTAGCTGTTAGTCGTTTTTTTTTTTAAAACGAAAAATATTTATAGTTTATTATTATACAATAAATATTTATTATGAAGTTATTTTTTTATTATATTATCATTATGAAATAAGCTATATTTTGAATATTTTATTGAATTTTTCTTGTGTTTTTTTTGTATCATTTTTGTCTTATGTCTTTGGTATCAAATTTAATGTAATAATTTTGTTGTAACTAAATAACTGTTACTGATATTCAAAATTGTGAAAAAAATAAAAAAATAAATTTTTTGGATTTTTCAATAAGCCCAGCAAACATTTTGAAATGGTAGAGAATTGAAAATTGTGATGAAGTATGTATTTTATTAAAATATTTTCAAATATGTTCTAGAAAATACATCCACTAAAGGAAATAGCATAGACTTTTTTCCATTGAATTAACCGGATGTTATTTTAATTAATCAGCAGAATAGGTACACGCGCAACTGCCTCGATCGAGCCAATAATTTGTATACAGTTTGAGGTCAACCCGCGTGTAAACCTATTTCTGCAAGAATTGCAGTTTTGCTTGAATACTAAAATCGATTTGTGAAGAGGTAGATCGATTAAGAATCAGAAGGATCTAAATTGTATCCTCCGGTTTCTTTTATCCATAGTAATAAAGTTTTATAAAAGAACGAAAAAGTTAACGTTTCACTTTAACTACACACACACTAAAATTTAAACCTTACAAAATCAGAAGTATTTTTTTTTTGTTTGTCAGATTTCGAAAATGTTATTTCGATTAAGAATTGAAAATAAGCTGATTTTTTAGGATCTTCTATTGAAAAATTTGCATATAAATTTGATTGTTATATGCAATATTTTAGCAAAAACTAATCGGAGTCGGATTTTAGTACGAAATCTTTACTCTTAAAATATTCAATATTTATTTTTGAAATAACGTCAAATGATTGTGAATTGACACATTGACAGTATTTAGTTTGAACTTTCGATATGCTCAATTTTTGTTTATTATGACGATCATTTTGATGCTTTCGAAAACGTATAATCTTGCGAACACAATGGAGGTTTTTTCTCTTGAATTATTATGTTGAATAAAACAAAAAAGGAATTATAACGTTAAAAATGTACGAAAAAAATTCAGAATAGAGCAAAATGTAATTTCGAACTCAATATCGAATCAATATTTGACAAAGCAATCAATATCAGAAGGAAATATTCTTGCAATCCAACCAAATGTCTGTCCAATATCTTTTATTTAAAATATTGAAAAAAAAAAACCTTCTACATTACCATCACGATCGTTCATACTTGAGTTCTTACTTAGAAAAATGACAGTTTCCGAAAAAAAATATTTATTAGCTTTTTTTAATTTTCGAAAATTATACAAGATTTTTTTTTTTTTTTTGTAGAATTATCGAGTTTTTAAATTTTCTTAAGATTTTTGAGAAAATGTTGGGTGGGTTTTATTTTTTTTCTCTGCATATTGTTTTGAAATTAAATACATCATTACTCTATTTTAAATAAAGTTGATTTTTTTTTCTTCTCTTTTTGTTGTTGTTGTTTTTATTGCTGTGTTATATGTATGTACATATGTACTTTTTTTGTACTTGTTTTTTATAGCAAAGTTAAGTTCTACTTTAATACAGTTTCTGATCGTTGAATGTGTTTTGTATTTGTTATTATACAACTTATATTGTTTTTCTTAGTAGGTATGTATTTTTATTTCTATCTAAAAAAAAAAAATGTTTAAATTCGAAGTGTTATATTAAAAACAAGTTTTTTTTTTCTTCTTAATATTTGCCATATCTGTAAAAAAAAAAAAAAAATATGGCTGATTTAACATTTAAAAAACTGTTCAAAAGGTGAGAAAGAGTAAGAAGAAAAATTTTAATATTAACTGACAATTCTTGCTTTTGAATTTTGCTGTTCAATAAAATTTATACTTTGTCTTGTAATTTTCTTGATTTTTTCTTTTTATTTTTTTTTTCTTCTTGTTTCTTGACAGTTAAAGCATTTTGAAAGTGATTTTATAAAAAAAAAAAAATAAAATCAATGTCTTCGATTAACGCATAAAAATACAATCACTTTTTTTTTTGGCGCAAATATTTGTTATATATTTTTTTTTTGTACATACTACATAATTTAAAGAAAAAAAAAACAAACAAATAAGTGATTTGTATGTCAAGTTTTGAATAATAACGAAGATGTTATGTTTTCAATTTCCTAAAAAGAAAAGAAAAAATTGATTTTTTTATTTTTCGGTATAATTTTTTTACACATTTTTTTTTGTTTTTTCTCTTTGGAATTTTCTTCTTAAAAAATGAAGTTTCAATTAGATCATGGCTATTAAAAGCATGCTGTAATAAGTCAGCATTTTGATTAAATTGATTTGTTTATTGCGATGGATGCTAAATTATCTGTTTAAATTATATTTCAATGTTCTGATATGAATTTCCATACACGCATAATTTTTAATATCTATAATACCTGAAGCTATAAAATATTGATTTTTAATACTTTTTTCTAAAGTTTTACCTGCAACTTGAAGATACTGTACCAGTCAAAATCACAAAGACCGGTTTTAGATCGTAAAACGGCTGACAAAACTTAAAGCAAATTTTTTTTTAATAAAAAAAAAAAAAAGGTCCTTCAAGTGTCATATCATTGAATTTCATTTGAAATTTAGACATGATGTCATGGATCGGCAGAAGATCGTGCAAAACAAAAAAAAACATCACAGTGATTCTTGAAAATAATCGAAAATCATTCAAAATCAATCAGAAAGTAGAATGTTCTCAAATTGTCCAATTCAACAATTGAATCGAATCTAGTATCTATTTTCTCAATTAATCTGGTAGATAGTTCAATTCTAAAAGTAGTCAAAGAAAAATCTAAAATAAACTTTAACATTATGTTTTTTAAACCTTGAGAAAAATTCAATGAATTGAGTCATGATAATTTACAAAAAAAAAATGCACTAAATAGATTCTTGATACATCTTCACACGTCACAAAAAAAAAAAAAAGATTCAATACTTTTTTGTGAATGAAATGAGAATATGAATCATTTTCATGGTATATTTCACAAGGCCTTTTGTAACGCATCGTTGATCTAAGTGTTAAACTATTTTTATACGGTTTGGTAGCATACCAGCTGACTGAAAAAAAAAACGATGTGCAAAAAAAAAAAGAATTTTTATGAATTTTACAAATTGTTTACATTTTTTTGTTCTCTCTCTTATTTTTTAAAAAAAAAATGCAAGTAATTTTCATATGGAACATAGATTTCACCTGTCATCACATCTTTACCCCATTTTTTTTTTTGATAAGGTTTTACTTTTACTTTCAGAATATTGGATGGTGTTACTCGTACAATTAAGAATTTTCACTTCAGGACAATACAATTTCCTATAATTATTAGAAAGTGATATCAAAAAAGGATTATTTTAATCACCAAAAATGCGAATAAGTAATTGGAAGTCAATAGAGCTTACCTTTGAAATAAAATTTGAATTGGACTTCCTTTGAAATAAAATTTGAGCTGGGCTTTCATTCCAATACGAATTTATTATTATCCTTTACAAATTTTCTTAAAATTCATTCATCTTGTTCATGTTACATATACATATGTACATACATATTTTTTTTCTTCTTCTTCTTCTTCTTCTGTGTAATAATTAGTATTCTATTGTTACACAAATTTTCTAATAATCTTGTTAATCTTTTATCAATCTCACTAAAAATCACTCATCATCATCATCATCATCTTTATCATCAAATAAAGTGCCAGAATATAATACATATATGTATATGTATATAAATAAATAGAAAGAATGATTTATTTGACTTTTGGAATTGTATGAGATATATGTTCCATTACTATACAAATAAATTCTATACATATATGAAAAGTTCTGTGTGTAATTGAAAATAGCTTAAAGCATATAAAACAGATTTTAATTACATTGAGATACATCAGTATTATCTATAACTTTAACAACACACAGAATCTATAAAACTTTATTATCAGTTTTTTGTTTGTTTGTTTCTTTTTCTTTTATTTTTTTTTTTCTATTGCTTTTTTTTTTCTTCCTAAGAATGCTCTAGAATCTAAAATTAATTGAATGGCACATTTCAGATGTTACATCAGAGCTACAGTTATCATAGAAAAAAAAAATAAATAAATAAAGGATATTCTTTGAAAAAATTAAATAATCTAGTTTTCGTAGTTTTGATTGAAATTTTTTTTTTTTTTTTTGTAGTGTTGAAATTTTGTAAATCTTTTAAGTCTTTCGTATCTTTTTTTCTTGTGAATACAAAAGTCTTTTTTTTTTCTCAGAAATAATTCCTTGAGCATTTTTTCTGTACAATCTTATAAAACGAAACATTTAAATATTACTCTGTTGTTCACTATTTTTTTTTTTAATTGAATCCTTTCATTTATTTGAAGAAGAAAAAAGAAGTCCTTTTATATCTTTTTTATTCTGTTATGAACTATTCCAAAAACCGATATACATACATAATATGTAGGTGGGTTTTAATCAGAGAAATAAGCTAACATAGAGAAAAAAAAAATGTTTTGACCTCTATAGTCATATGTATGTTTTATTGAATCCTTGTTTTTGCTCCTTCTTTCTTAAATAAAAGTACTTATCAACAGTTTTTTTTTATATTTTAAACTTTAAAACTGATCAAAATCAAAATCATGTTTTAATATAATGACCGTAAAAAATTTTCATTGCATTCACGAAAAAATAAAACGAAATAAAAAGTTTTCATAGGAAAAAAAAAAAAAACGAAATGATTTTTTATAGATGTGTGTATGTGTGTTTTTTTATAGGTATTATCAAATAAAAAAGTTTTAAAATAAAAAACTTTTTAAATTTATTTTATATTTTATTTTAAATAGAGCGTATTTTATATACGTGTTAACGTATTTTTTTTTTTCGCGATAAAATAGATTTAAGAAGTCGAAAAAAAAAATAAAATAAATGTACATACAGGGTGTCCGAAAGCTGGTTTTACGGAACTCTTTAATAAATAAATAGATTTTTTTAAAATAAAAGATAAATCAAAAAACGGAAGTAAATCATTATGGAGACATTGAGGCTCCGTTTTTATGATTCACCTTGAGTTTTTTATTTTTACACACGTTTTTAAATAGCTTCTATATAAAGAAAATCCTTTCTTCTGTTTTTTTTTGAAATTCTTTTTCATTGCTGTCCAATTACGTAACAGTTCCCCCGAAAATTTGATACTCCAAACCTCAAATATGGTGAAATTTCCTCTAAATAGAAAAAAATTTTTTTCATCAAAGTGCTATCCAGATAATCGATCAGAGTTCCGTTAGTGTATAGGTTCCATCAAAATCTCGCTTTACCAATTTTAAAATTTAACGTAATGTTTTGGAGACGGACAAATGTGAATCAATCTATTTAAAATCATTAGGATAATTTTTTGGTTTTTTTTATAAGAAAGTTCGAAACATTGGATATCTAAAAATCATTAGAAGACAAATTTATATTAGCTACAATCTTATTTTTCACAAATCACATGATATTTTTATCTTAAATAAATTATGTCGATTCTAGAACTTGAGAGAACCAATAAATTAGAGTGTTTGGTTTATAATAGAACTCTGCAAAACCTTCAACCACCGACACCCTGTATAATGCAATAATAAAGGTAAAGATATTATGTAAGTATCTTTCAATTTTCCAGTTTTTAAAGGAATTTGAAATAATAAATAAGAAATAAAAAATACCTATTTAAAAAAAATTTTATTCATAATTTATGAAATAATTTTAAAGTTTAAACTTGATTAGATTAAAAAAATATCAACAACAACAACAAAATTTATACAGGTATTAAAAAAATACTTCATATTATTTAAAAAAATCCTATTTCAGATACTTTTATTAAAATTTCCTGTTTAGAAAGTCGATGTTATAATATGTACATATGTACCTATTTTTTACCTTCTTCTTCTTAATTTCTAACCTGTTTCTTGTTTGTTGGTTTTTTTTCTCCTTTTTTTTTTTTTTGTAAAGATCTAATAAAATTCTAAGAAAATTATGTTGGTAGTTTCTTATACTTAGATTATAATCTGTTGAACTGAATTTAATTTTCTTACTTTTATAAATTTTTTTTTTTTTCCTTTTTTAATTTTATTTTATATGTATGCTGCTAGTTTCTGTTACGTTTTAAAATTCAATAAAATATAAAACTCTATCTTATACAATATATTTGTCCTTTTCAAACATTTGATGTAACAAATATAGCATCAAACTTTGTGTTTTTTTTTCTTTTGAAAAAGTTAAAAAGTACACAATCGGTTTGGATTTCAAGATTTTCAAGATGCAAGTAAAAAAAAAAAAATTCATTTTTAAAGATAAAGGGAATTTGTTTTTTATTTTTTTTTCTTTTTTCGATTGACTTTTTTAGATTTGCTTTATCTTTTTTTTTTTTTCTTTCCAAATAGCATTTAACACTTCTGTCGGCCAATGGCCATGTGGTGAAAAACAAAAACAAAAAAGTACATTTTCAGTGTAATTTTTTGTTGAATTGTTGTTTTAAGATTCAAATGGAAATATTTTCCAATCACCTGTGGTATCTTTTTTTTTATGGTAAACTCCATTGATGGAAACTTTTGATCTTTCGTAAAAAATTTTTTTTCAATGTTTTGAAAATTTTCTTTTGGTTTGAATACGTTTTTGTAGACAAATTAAAATTCGAATATTTCTTAGATTCTGTTGTAATATTTTTTTGAAATTCATTTAAGTTTAAATTTTATTTAGGGGTCTGCCAAAGCAATGGAAGTTGTCTGCTTAGAATGTTCTTATTGTACTTAGTATTCGCCAACTTAACATTTGTGTATTGAATCATATTTTACTGATTTTCGATTACACAAGAACTATTAGATCGAAAACTTTTTTAGGAATTTGTAGATTTTTTAGTGGATGAACAATTAGCGACTGTTTGAAGGAGTTTTGCTTTAGAAAAGGATAAATGATATGCCAGGATAAAAATTGATTTCCGAAGTGAGTTTTTAAAAGGCTTTAAAAAATTAAAATTTACTAAAAAGCAAAGTGCAAAATCAATTACATAATTCTACTTTTATTTATTAAAATTATAAATCCCGTCGGGCTTTTCCATTACGCCAATTGCAAGGTGAAAAGGTGACAAGAAACCATTCTCGTTTGAAAATTTGCTTCAATAAGGTTCTACAATCAGTGAGTAGATTTTGACCTGACATACGTAGTTTTAAGAAAATATCTACCTACATTGTTTCATTTCAACTGACATTGTTTCAAAATTCTTAAAAAACATATCTTTAAATATTTTCCAGATGATAGATAACATCCGAAAAAGTTCATATTTATTCCCCAATTCATTAACTTAATGACCATTTGCCTTAAAAAAGTAAAAAAAAATAAATTTTCTTGCTGACAGAAGTGTTAACATGCATTCAAGAATATATTATTTGATATAAACGTGAACGTGAGTTAAACAAGCAGATGTTGTATATATACATACATTTATGTTTATATGTGAAAATATAAACTCTACTAAAAAGATATACTGAAAGCGTGATCTTGTTCTGAAACAGCTATAGTTGATAACTATTACATACATGTACGTACATATATATTAACAAGTTCCACAAATAAAGAAGAAATAAAGAAATATAGGTAAAAATTCAGTTATGTTATGTTATATATATATGTTATGTACATACAGCAAACATATGAAGAACGAATCTAACATACATATATTATAAAATGTATCTGATGTATTTTATATACACAAACAAGAGCAGATGTTTCAACTTTTCAACTTAAATTTGTTTTTTCTTCTTTTAAACTCTAACTGACGGTTTTTTTTTTTACTTTATCTTTAACAACAACAATAATAAAAAAATATACCAGCAAAAAAAAAAAAAAAAAAAGAATTGGTATGCTGCTCAATTCAATCTTTCTTTGATGAAGGTGCTGTTTTGTAAGCTGGTTGTGGCCCTAAGTCGATTTAATATTAAAAAAATAAAAAAAAAATAAATAAATAAAAATCTTGTCCAATCTCTAGACCCTTGTCTTGTTAAAGAAAAAATGTGGTACTTTTGTTGCTGGTGTTGTTGGAATATATGTTGAATTGTGATGATGTATATAGAAAGTATATTTTATTACTAAAAGAAAAAGAAAAAAAAAAATCTTTTTTTTTTTTTAATATGTTTTTTAATTCAATTCTTCTTATTTTTCGTCGTCTCCTTCTTCTTCTTCCTTATACATATATATTTTTTTTTAAAAAAAAAATTATAATTATAATGATGATGGTAATCATTCTGAAGACTAGAGAGCTATAATAACAGAATGGAAAAAAAAAAGAAAATAAAAAACGAAGAATAACAACATGATTTTGGTTTTAGAACCTTTTTTTTTTTTAATATTTTTATTTTTTTCGAATGAAAAAAAAAACACTCTTTAAAGAAATAAAAAAGAATTGTGAATAAGAAAACTTTTTAATATACAAATTAAAAATTTAAAAAAAAAATGAAAAAAAAAAAAAAAACAACATAAAATTGTATTTTGTTGTTTCTTTATTTATTTTTTTAATGTTTGATTTTCCATTTAAAAAAAAAAATTTAAATTACTGAAAAAATGAATATTTTATAGTCAAAAATAAGAAAAAAAAAAACTCTTTAATTTTTTATTTATTTATTTTTTTTAATGATATTTTTTTTTTTTTTTTGAAAGTTATTCATTTTTATAGATATTTTTTTTTGTATTATTTTATTTATTTTATATATAAAATCGAAGGAAAAAAAAAAAAAACAGAACAGAACAACAAAGTCATAACAAGAGAAATATCAATGTTAAAAATCTTAAAAAGAGAGTTTAAAGATATTTAAAAAAAAATAAAGGTGAATAGAACACACCTTTTATAATAAAACATTTTTTTTTTTTTATTGTTATATTTAAAAATGAAAAATAAACAAGAGAGAAATATAGAAAAAAACAGAAGTAAAAAATGAATTACAGAAAAGAAAAAATAAAATAAATGAATAAAAAAAAATAAAAATAGTATACAACAATTTTTAAGATTTAATACTTAAGATTTCTTAAGTATCTATACACCTTAATTTCCATTTAAAATTGCATTTTGCATTCTGATATTATTTATTTTTTTTATTTTTACTAAATTTTGCTTTTTATACATATATTAGAATAACATTTTTGTTGTTGTTGAGTTGTAGTTGTATTTAAATTGTTGTACTGTTTTTATATTGTAATAGATATACAGATACATAAAGGTATTTTATTTTACATTTTAAATAAGATTCGTTGGATATATATTTATGTATATATACATAATTCGACAAACAGCATTTTTATGTTTATCGGATCAACATTTTTAAATTAATCCAACAAAAAAAAAAAAAAAAAACAATGAAAAATGAAAATAATGAAAATATTGTAATCATTTAGTTGTATATATGTGTGTGTGTGTTTTTTTTTCTATCCTTCTGAAAATAAAAATATAATCAAGAAAAACTAAAAATAAAATGAAAAATAAAATTAAATTGAATGAAATTTGTTTATTGTTTTTTTTTTTCTGTTTAAAAATAATTTGTTGTACGTGAAGTATAAACGAATGGTCTATGTCGGTTATTGGCATTCACTGGTTTAAAAATAAAAACAAAATTTATTAGATAATTTCAACTAAAAAGTATCTTAAACTGTTCATTTACAAATTTTATGTTTTACATTTGTATATAGGAAACATTATAACGACCTGAACTTTTATTATTGTGAAATTTGTGAATTAAAAGCTCTTAAGACAGTTCAACAATCTAGAAAAAAATTGAAGTGAACAAAAAAATTGACTACTTTAGAAGAAAAAAAAAAAATGGGTGAAAAATTAAAAAATTCTTAAAGGATCATATCTTCTACATTTTTGAAAAAGTTAAATTTTTATAGATTTTTGTCCAGAATCTTCAACTTTTAATTCAATCTAACTTCAGTTCTAATAGAATATTTTTATTTTTCGAAGGTTCAATTTCGAAATTGATAATTTTTTGAATTGATGGCAAAAAACAATTTATTTGAAAATTGAACTTTTTCTACTTATATGGTGTGGAAATTTTAATGTTGAATAGAGAATAGGTACAAACATGAGTCGATCCACAACTGTAGTTCGATAGATAAGATGTTTTCTTAGATCACAAATCACTAGAATCTCCTTTCAGGTCACCTAAAAATGAATTCGACAGACAATGTTGAGGATCGTTAAGAAATTGGACGAATGCTTCTGGAAAAAAAAAAAGCTTTTGAGGAAAATTGAACTCCCACTCAAAATACCAACTCTCAATAACTTTAATCAGTTCAACGGTAATTCTTATGAATATCTTATTTAAAATCGACCGGTTATTTCTTACTTACTTTTACAAAAGATATAAAAAAAAATTAATCACATGCCCAAGTATACATAATCAAGTTTTTTTTTTTACACAAAGTAACAGAAAAATTGTAACATAATGTTGCGTTTCAGATCAGATTTCATTTTATGTTTTGACTCTGTTTTGCAACAAAGTTGAATTTTAAAAAAAAATATAGAAAAAACAAAAACAAATTGGAGAATGGCAAAAACAAAAAAAAACCAAAACAATAAACAGAAAAAACTAAAAATAAAAACAATATAAAAAGGAAAAAAAAAATTTTTTTTCTTGAAAAAATAATTCTGAAAAATTATAATTAATCTTCTGTGTTGTTTTTTTTCTCCGCCTCTAAATTTTTTTTCTTGTCTTTGTTTTTGTTTTTTTTTATTTTTCTATTTCTAATTAAAAAGGCAATCTTTTTAATTCAGGAAATGGCTAACATAGTAATTAGTAGAATGAATCAGCAACATACAGGACGTATTAAAAATACAATAAAAAAAAAATAAGAAGAAGAAAATAACAAATAGAATATAAAATATAGATTATAAATAAATAAGGAATAAAAATAGCTATTTAAGAAAAATCTAAATGAAAGGAAAAAATAGAAAAAAACAGATAGAAACAACATGTAACTAATGAATAAGAATTTGGCTACAATATCAACATTATTTGAAAAAAAAAAAATAAAAATAAATAAAAGAAATTATAAATGAAAGCTAAAAGGACTATTTAAATATAAAAAATACTCAAATGTTACATAGTACAACACATTAACACAAAATTAATGTAAACACCATTAACTAGGATATTAAATTTACATTATACAAAAGAAGAAGAAATATTGTTAAATATATTTTTGATATCATAAACAAAAACGATAAAATAGATGATATTCAAAGAAAAAATCGCAAAAAAAAAGAAAAAAAAACTACAAGGAACATTTTGTGTGTGAAATACAAAACAACAACAACAACAAAAAATAATAATAATTTAATGCACATTTTAAGTACATAGATGAAAAAAAAATTACAATTATAAATGGACAAGAGAAAATTCATTACGTACTTTTACTACAACATTATTCTTTTGGTTGTTATATACACTAACATATATACGTATTGAATTTAAGGACTTCTTTTAAAAATAATGCTTATGGTTTTGGCAACGAATAATTTTTTGTTTTTTCGGATATAGATGAGTCCTTATAGTTGTTAGCTTTTGTTTTTTTTATTTTTTGAAATTAGAATTTTCCAAAATTGCTGATTTTTTGTTATGTGAAAATGATTATTTTAACAAATAGTTATTTCCTGTATAAAATTACAATTATAAATTACACAAATATGCACACAAGGAATTTTTATAATATTTAAAATGTCTAAAAATTTGGTAGTTTATTATAATAAAGTATAACTATAATGCCAAAAATTACTTGAACATCTTGATAAATAATTTGTAAAAAATTGAAAAGGAAGGAAGAAAAAAGGAACATTAAATTTCAAAAAGTGCCAAAAAAAAAGAAGTGTTTAACCCTTTACTTTTTGTATTTTTTTTGTAGGAGATTTGAGTATTCTTCTAAAAGAAAACTAAAAATTTAAGGCGAATGAGGAATCTTGAAATAGTAGAAAATTGTCTTTTTGAAATTCTGATTCTCTTGAATAGTTGAGCCGCTTTCAAAACATATTGGATTGAAAATTAAAATTGGTTTGAAGTTGTCTTTGTAATTTAGAAAACCAGTTGATGGGCACTCTATCTAGACTAAACTTAGCAACTGCTATATTGTATGTCACAAAGGTTGATCATAATCTGCTCACCTTTATTTTTCAAATCTAAACTCACCTGTCGATGAGTTTCTCATTAATAATTTAAAAAAAAAAAAAAATTTAGTGACAAGATTTCATGATTAAAGTTCATAAAACTTAGGTCGTTAAGGGTCGCACATTGTGTTCTTTTGGTGACTAAAGAAATTTTTAGCTGGAAAAAAGCCAAAACAAAAAAAAAAAACAAACACATTAGATATTACTTTGTAGCATAAAAAATTTTTTGGTCGTTTCATTACAGCTAAATTACAACGAATTTTTCACCTTTTTATTTTCTTTTTAAACAAAACAAAAAATAAAAACCTCTAAAAAGAAACTATAAAGATAAAATCAAAAAAGTGTGGTATGAAAAAAATCATAAAAAAAAGTGTGACAAAATTGATTTTTTACAGTCTAACATAAAAAAAAAAAAACACAAAAAATGCAAACTTATTTAAAATGCGAGACGTATTCGATTTGATATTTATTTTTTTATTTTGTAGAAAAAAATATATGTATAGAAAAAATTGAAATGAATTGAAAAAGAGGAGGAAATAAAAAAGGGGTGAGAAATATTTTTTTTTTTTCTGTGAAAAGAAAACACTAAAAAAAAGAGCAAAACTAAAAAACCAAAAAAAAAGAAAAAGAAAAAAAAAGTGTAAATAATCAAAAACTGTAATCATTTTTATTTTTGTGCATTTTGCCAGTTAAAAGTAATTAAATTAAAAAAAAAAATAAAAGCTTAAGCTTTTTTTTTTGGATCGTTATTTACTCTCACAAATCCATTGAACTCTGAAATGATTTAAAAAAAAAAAAGCAAAAGACTGTGAAAAGTTGTGCAGACAGGATTTGGGTTTTGTTTTTCGATTAAAAAATACCCCCTTTTTTTTTTTTGTTTTTTTTTTTTTTTTTTTTTTTAAAAGGAAAGTAATTCAAAGTAAAAATGAATGAATGATTTGTTTTGTTTGTATTGCGAAAAAAAAAATAATCTGCATATACTGTAAACTATTTGCACAGAGCAGATACATAGAGAGGTTCACTGATAGAACATTCAAAAATCCTCACTTTTCATAAAATTTGTAGACCTGTGCGGGGAAGTATGAGAGACGAAAAGTTTCTATCTCTCACGAAAAAATATATGAGAAAACTTTCGTTTACTACTCATTTAGTCACAGAATATAATTATTATTCATATAACAAATACATATACACACACCTAATTCCCATTTGGTTCTAAAAAATTTTTTTAATGCATATATTGAAATATACTGTAAATTCAACACGAGCCAAAATATACGCATAAGAATATTTAAAAAGTATTCAACTTGTAAATTTTATTTTCTAGTTTCAAACAAAAAATTATAGCTGTTTCTTCAATATGTACCTACATATGATATGTATTTGCTGTTTATGTATCCTTTAAAATAGTATTTCAGATAAATATGTATTTGTTATTTCAAATTTTAAAAATAATTTTAAAAATTAATTTTTACATTTTCGTAAATTTTCATATCCAGAAATTTTTTTCATTAGGAAATATGAACAGGCACGTTATTTTACTTTCTTTTACATTAAAAAATATCTAATGCTGTTCTGAATATATATATTTTTACTTTAAAATATATATACATACAAGCAAACACAAGGGAAAAAAAATGCAACAATAAAAATATTATATTCATACATTTCTCATTTCTCATATACCTACCATACATATCATATATCTTTTCCAAAAACAACAAAACACAAAAATACCATTTACGCATAAATTGAATAATTTGTAAATTTTTTTCAAACACATATACAATTTTTTTTGTACGGTGAATAACTATAAAAAAATATATATATTTTTAGTCTTTTGCATTGAAAAATGTATAGAGGTAAGGTATAAAGGGTAATAAGGAAAAAAAATCTTTTTTTCTATTTGAAGTGATATTATATATTGAAGATAAACATGTGTATAACACCTCCTTGTTTTTTTTTGTTACCGTCAACATATACTATCAACCGAAAGTATATCAGCGGCTGTCCTAATTTTGTATATCAATGGATATTATTATTAAAAAATAAACAATGTTTTCTTGAGGTATCGTCAACACATACTATCAAACAATTCTTATATGGATAAATACAATATCCTATGTAATCATTAAAGTACAAAAACATTTGATACTTTTGTAGATGATTTTGTTTAAATTTTTGTTCGCTATGATTTCTGATTGCCTGGTGCAAAAATGATTTTTAATGCTAGAAAATTAAGGAATTTTGATCGAATTTATCAATAAAATTATTTTCTAAAAATATCATTTTGATATCAACATTATATTTGAACTGATAAACGATCAAATTTGATATGCAAATTAATAAATTTGATATGTAAAGTATCATTAAAATTTATAAATGTGCTCATATGCAAATTAGCTACTTGTATACTTCTTCTTCTTGAAATATACCCTCAAATCCTATATCTTCAATTCCTCATACAAATTGGTTGAATTCTTATACTAAGCCAAATGATATGTATTCTACCATATATCTGAATATGCAGTAAAAGGAAAGCTGTTTCCATATGATTCTGTATAGCAATGAGAACCATTAGAATGATTGTATAGCGAGTTAAAAATATTAAAATTTCTCAAATTTTTGTTTAAATTTTCTATGTATTGTATGGAAAATAGATAGAAAAGAGAATATATTTTAAAAAAGTGAGAAATTAAGAAAAAATCCTGAGAATAAGAAAGAGCTTAAACAGCTTTTAGATTGGAGGCCAAACGTTGAGATTGGAGGTCAACTGGTTCTGACTATTTCGCTATATGGGAATAATAAGTCTGTTATAGAATACATTGTCATTGCTATTTGTATACTCAACGGAATGATTATCCTTTTTTTTTAAAAAAAAAAGCAAAACAAAAACAAACAACAAAAAAATACAACTGCAATGAGGATAGAAGAATGAAATTAAAAAAAAATTAAAAAATTGCATAACTACATTAACGATTGTATCTTTTTTATGAGAGATAGAAAAAAAAAATTCACCTAACTTATAAATGAGATTTATCAATATCGGTCTGATAAAATTACTTTTCTTTCATCGAATTTCCATACTAGTATGTATGCCGTCAAACATATACGTACATACATTCACATGAACATTTACATATGTATGTACGTGTATTATATCCTTTTTTTTTTTTTTTTACTATGTCGTACCAGTAAATTCAACTCAATTTTCATCAATGTTTTCATTAATGATTTAGTAGTCATTAAATTTTACACAACATGTTCCAATTTTCATTACATAAAATGATGATGATGTACATGATGATAGAAGTACGTACCTATGTACATATTTTCATAGAATAAAAACAAAAAACAAAAAAATAATATATAAAATTTTACTAAAATAAAACGTACACTATATGTATATATACATATATAGGTACATAGAAAGAAAGGATTCTCGTACACTAAATATGTTGCGGTATATAAATTCATCGTTAAAATATACATATATATGTATGTATATCAATCGATTTTTACTTACATTTTATGAACCATTAGAATAAAGTTACATAAAATGTCTTAGATCATTGTTTAATTACATCTCTCAAATCCTCATTTTTATTGATATAATGTTTCTAGAATATTGGCATCTGATAATGTGATAACGAACGGTTACATATAAAGTACAATTTTTGAAACGTACCAGCTATACTATAATTTAATGTAAAAACCATCATCATCATTATCATCATCATGAGAAAATGAATGAAAAAAGGATATATAATCGTCCGTGGTTTATGTACATACTGTATATGTATGTATGGTATGTACGGTTCAATAATGATTATAATGATGTAAATAAACGTACACATTCTCTAGGATTATAAATCAATATAATATAAAATATAAAATCAGTTTATTTCATTATATGGGTCATAATCACAAAATTTTCTATCGCAAGTCACGTTCTATCCTTAAAAGAAAGAGAAAAAAATAAAAAATTTTCGTTTTATGTTTTTGTAATTATTTTTAATGCAGTAATTGCTTTACATCAATGTATGTACAAACATGTACACTTCATTTTAGGGATATGAACGTCAAGCGAAGTAGAGTCCTTATTCTTATCAAAATGAATTTAAATACTACAATGAGATTTTTTAACATTAATTTCACATTTAATTTTCGTCGTGAATGATAATTTCACACGTGAGATTCACATAAGTATACGATTAAAAAGAAAATTGGATTATATCAACTTTTAGACACTTTATTTTAGAATTGATCGCATTTCGAAAGAAATGTCCTTCAAAATATCACAATGTATATTTTAGATTTCACTTTAAGTTTCATCGGACTTTCGTTGTGTGAAGTGAAAAAAAAAATTGAATTTTGACAGTTGTCACCTAGCCACAAGGGGGTTTATATATCTCTAAATAGGGATTCGTTAGAGTAATGTATTCTTATTGTGAAAATTCACCATAAAAATGATTTTGATTTTTTGAAGAGAATTGTCTTCTTGATTTAAAGTGTCCCACTGTCGTATCTGAGGTGCTAAAAATTCAATAGTGTTTTTTATTTTTTACAGAGAACTGTGTAAATCTTTTTTCCATGGAAATGCGATCCTTGTTGGGTCCAGTGTTTGATTTCATTTAGAATCGGATAAAAGAGTAAATTCTACTTTTTTATGAGCTTTTAAGTTTTTATTCGAAAGAATTTTTAAAACGAATTAAGCAAGAAAAGTTCATCAACATTTTGTTTTCCCTTTTCATCTTCAAAAAACGAAGATTCTAAAATCAAGCACAGTACATTGAGGAACATTCATTTCTTTATCTGAAGTTTACGACTATTTTCCGATACTAAGTTAAAATTATCCTTTATTCAACGATGGTCTAATATATTCATGATTTTTTTTTTTTAAATAGGAGAAAAAAGAAAATGAAAACATTGGAGAAAAAAAAAAAATACGGAAATTGTCCTGGCAATATTTTTTCGATTGTGTATTATAAAATCGTCTTTTATTAAAAACCACCATATCGTGTCATTGTTATTGTTGTTATTGCTAACAAGGATACGTATTGTTAAAGGATATTTAATGCTACATGACCAACAGTATTGAATAGTTTTTATTTTTTATTTTTTTTTTCATTTCAAATCCAGTAATATGAACTAAAGAGAAAATCTTTACATTATTTTTCTTGTCCTTTCTTCTTCTTCTTTTTTTTTTTTAAATATAGAAGTAGCAAAAAAATAGTTTAATGCTTTTGCAGAAAATTAAAATTGTACATTAATGTTTTGTTTTTTTTTTTGCTTTCTTTTTGTATCTTTCGTAAGGATAATTTTTCAAAATGTACAAAATTTTTGGTAGCATTGTTCTTTTTTTTTGTTTGTTTTTTTTTCTGGCATTAAAAGGAATAAATATGCTGAAATGTCAAAAGACAACATTAAATTATACAAAACGATTTAGTATGTATTACGAAATGTTTTTGGTATATAGGAGAAGAAGGGAAGAAGAAGGAGGTTAAATAATAATGTATAATGAACAAGTAAGAATAAATTTCATTCATTAATTTTTATTTTTATTTTTTCGTGTATGTGTTTTGTTTTTTTTTTTTTTTTTTGCTGTTACATACGATATTTAATCACTAGATTGCCATTGGGTAATAACATTCTTACAAATCAGTTTAATTATTTTCATTTTAAAATTAGTTTGTTTCATTTTTTTTTATCTCAAACAAAGTATTTTTTTTTTTTTTTTTTGAAAGAGTCATTTTATCCTTTTTCTGTAAGTTTGATATAGTTTATTTGTTTGTTATAATTTCTTTTCAAAAATTAGCTAAAGATTAGACAATCTAAGCAATTTTTTTAGTTACTTATTCTTATTTTTTTTGGAAGAGTTATTCAGTTATCCGTTTTTTTAAAAGTCCAAAATTATGTGCATTACATAATACAATTATCATTTTTCTATTTTCGGATAGCAATAGAAAAGTTAGGGAGGAAAATTTTAGAATTTTCCCAGAATATACTTTTTTTTTTTTGGGAAAGATAGTTCAATTTAGTGTTAAATGTGATTGCAGTTGTTATTAATCTAACTTAAGTCTAGACATAAGCTTTACCTTTTTTTTCTTCTCTCGTTTGTACATCATATAATTCACAAAAGTTTTTCAATCTATTGAGACTAGAAAGAAGAAGAAGAAGAAAAAGAAAAAGTAGTCAAAATGGTATTAAAGTAAATTAGAACTTTTTTTCTATGTGTTGATATTAAATCTTATTTTCTAACTGGAAAGGTGGATTTTTTTCGTTTTTTTACTACTTTTTTTTTTTTTGTTTGTTTTATTTTTTCTCCAAGAAAGGTGTATTTGTTCCAAAAGTATAAATACTATCTTCTGATATTCTAAAAAACTTTTCCATTATATAAATTTTATCACACAAACACTCACAAAAAAAAAAAAAAAGAGTTGAAATTTATTTTTAGCTTAAAATATAATTTGCTTAATTGTTTTCTGATAAATTTGATTAAATTAATTAAAGGATTTATAGTTTGTTAGTCATTTGTTTTTTCTTCTTTTTTTTTTCTTTGTTTGAAAAATTAATTTGTTTGCTGTTTTTAATTTTAAATTTTAAAGATTTTAATATATTTTTTTATATCGCTCGTTGCTTTTAAATAAAATTAGTAAAATTGAATTTTTTTTTATGTGTTTGTCTGTTACAATTATGAACTGGTTTTTTTTTTTTTAATATTTTTGTTGTTGTGACAAACAACTTTCATATTTCATTTTTTCAATGTTACCGTATAGAAAAAAATATTACCGTAATGTTTAAACTCATAATTAATTAGAGTTTATTTTTTTTTTAAAATTATAAATTATATTTTTCCTTGAATTTAATTTTTAGAAGGTCAACATTCGGAACCCAAAAAACAATTTGATTGACATTTCTAATTTTTTTTTTTGAACCATTTTTTTTAATGAATTTTACGTAGCGTATAGTTTCATAAGTTTTTGACCATTGAAAAAAAAAGAAAAAATTAATAAGAAAAATACTAGTATTGTAAAAGTCATGTACAGTTTTGATTTTTTAAAATTTTTAATAATCATTGCATTATTTCTAATTCCTTTGCCGTTTTTAAGTTTAGAAATGTAAATTTTTCATATCTACTCATATCCTGTAGTTCCTTATTCCAAGAAACAAACAAAAGTCTTATCACAAACATTGACTTCGCAAGTGTCCTTATAATCATGTGATTGGCTTCTGTGATGTACTTGGCGTCTCTTGGTCAAATTAATTTTTGTAAGGTCCTTTGAGTTTCTGGTAAAAGCTTTTTTCGATGGCCACCCACGTTTTTCTAAACATCAATTTCGAAATCTTTTTTAACTTTTGACATAAAGCCTACCGACACTTTGTGAAATTCTGTAATTTTTCTAACAGAGAGACCACTTTTAATTTTCTCTGCTATTTATTTTCGAAAATTTAAGCTCTTTTTCATATTCATTCAAGACAGAGCAAAACTACAAAAAAAAAAAGGAATTCTTTGAATAAGTTTTTCATTGCAAATGTGTTTTTGTAAAGTTGGCATAAATAATGTTAAATTTTTATTAGAAAAAAAAATATTTTTCACGGAAACCACAGTCTCTTTGAAAGTCCTTTGGAATTCTGGAAAGTCTTCGATACAATTTTCTTTTTAAATACTGTTAAAAATCTTTCTATTAGAAATCATAAAACACACTAAAATTTATTGACCATTCAATTCTGACCAAAAAGCTCATTTGCATGATTTTCTCAAAACATACGAGTAAATTTTCAATCTAAGAATCATGAAAAATCATGATTTGGAAAAAAAATTGTTATTTTTCAAGCAACGAAAAAATAGAAATAAAAAAAATTTCGCATGTTTTTGTTGGAATTTTCTGAAGAAAATTCTTTGTAATCTGTTGAGAAAAATTCCATTTGTATGGTTGCGCTCTGAAATGATTTACCAGGACAAAGAAAAGTTTCTAGAGTTGAGAGATTGTGTAGTCAATTTTGGTTATGTGTAATGGTAGAAGGATCACATCTTGCTTTTTTGTTTCTTTTATTGCCACTTTACAGAATCCTATTTTGAATTTAGATTATATTACAGAAGTCATTGTTTCATCATCTATATTACAATTCAATTACATTTTACTTTTGTTATATACACACACACATCCACAGACTCATCTTATGTAAAACAATTTTTTGATTTTCACAAGCAAATTTTATCCTTATTTACTTTCAAAATGCATTTAGCATGAAAAAAAACAATTTCTTTTTTTCAACCTTAAACCAAAAAATTTGCATTTTATTCTTTTGAGTTAAAAATTTGTCATTTTTGTTTTTTTTTTCGAGAAAAAACTTTCTCAAAAATTAAATTTACACTTTTTCATATGAATGAAAATTTTCATATTTTTGTTTTTTTTTTTATTATGGAATAAAGTTGGTGTGTGTTTTTGTGTAATTTGGAGATACTCGTATGTCATACATAAAAGAAATGACAACAAAAATAAATTATTTTATTTTTTTTTTTGTGTGCAGGAATAGAATCGACTTTTCAGCTTACATATAAAACAAACATGCACAAACACACACATATGCACTGAGTGTTAATAAAAGTTAAAAAAAAAAATAATTGATATAAAATTATGATTTTTCAGCAACAACAAGTATTTCGTTTGTTTTTCTTGTTTTTTTATTGTACATTTCTCTTTTAATTTTGCAAAATAAATACACTCACACCCATATACACATACAATACAAGTTAAAAAGTTTTTGAAAACTTCATTAAATACTTTTTTTTTTCTTTTTTTTTTTAATATAAATACCTTTCAAAAGTTAAATTTGTTAAGAAACTTAAAAAATTTTTATATCATCAATATTTTTCCTTTTGTTTGTATGATGTTAAATTGCAAAAAACAAAAAAAAAAGGATAATACTCGTAATTTATTTTCTGAACTGAAAAAATTGCAATTAAAACTTCGATTTTTATTTGTGTATAATTTTTTTTTTTTTTCGAAAATAATTTTTAAATTTTAAATAAATTTCAAAAGGTGAAAATAATTCTTTTTAAAAAAATAATATTAAGCGGGTTGATCGGTGGGTCAAGAAAACTTTCAGTAAGAAAAAAAAATATTTTTTGAATTTTCAGTGATTTTTTAAATCTTTGGAATTTTTTTGCTTTAAATTTTAAAAAAGGATCATGTCAATTTGACGAGTTACATATAAGAAATTTTACTGTGAATTCTTTTCTTTGAATCGATGTGCCTTATGTGACTTTTCTTTAGCAATTCCATACCTAAACATGGTTCTGTGCGCGCTGTGAGAAATATCGAAATATCTTGTATTCAGCCTGAATAAATGGCTTAGAAATTTTTTGAAAAATTTATGAGAAATTTCAATTTAGTGAATGGAGCCAAAATCAAACCAAATCTAGTAGATTTTTTAAGATTTTTGCAAAAAAAAAAAAAGCTATACAATGCTAAATTAAATATAGTAGCTAAAAGATCGAGTCAGGTTAGTTTGGGTATCTTATAACAAAATTTAATTGAATTTTAAATTTTTTTTAAATAGATCCTTAAATAAAAATATCCTTTGTCCATTTTATATACCAGAAGTCTCATGGAAAAAAAAGTTGGGAGACAAATTTAAACCTTTCTTTTATAGGTTAAATAGGAATGCACTGACTGTCTGACCGACCCCCTCTTAAGCTTTTTTTTACTGCTCTTTTACTTTAACTTTTAATTTCACTCATAACTTTTTTTGTTTTCTGAACTCCTTGAAAGTGGTTTTTTTGTTTTTTTTTTTCTTGTTCAAAATTTGTGAACATAAGTTTTCCTTCGGTTATAATGGAAATTATTTATTTAATTTCATACAAGAGATAATTTACAATGTAAAGTTATTTAAAATTCTATAGAAATGTTGAACAAAAAAAAAAAAAGTATCTAAGTAAGTAAAATACTGTAATTCTTTTAGAAAATCGATATTTAAAAAGTTTTACTTTTTTTTTTTTTAACAACTTTTACAATTCAAAATAACATTATAACACAATAATCTCCTGTTAAGGAAATGGTTTTATGTGTTTAGTTCTATAATTGTATCTAACTACTATATATAAGTATGAGTATCTAAGTATATCTATTTGGTCTAACATTATATATTAAAAACGAGTATAAAATAAGTTAAATGTAATGTAGAACAATAATAAGAAGACGAAGACGAAAAAGAAGAAAATTTTAACCACAAACTTTTCATTATATTATCAATTCTATAAGAAATAAAATTAGGAAGTCATTACTTTTAAAATGTAATATTGTATAGTGTGTTTTCTTTAGTGACATTCTATTTTATTTTTATTTCTACAATTTTTCTATCTGTTTTTTTTTTTTCATCTATTCTTTTATTGTATCTTTTTTTTTATAACCGATTTTTTTTTTTGCTTTGCTTTGCTTTGCAGATTTTATTGTATCCATTCTCCTCAATGTGTTTATGTATGTCCTTAATAGGCGGATACAACAATATTTTACTGGAGCCGTTTTTATAAATAAAAGTTGAATTTGTTATTATTATTTTTGTTGTTGTTGTTGTTGTTGTAGTTCTTATAATACTCCTCCTATATATAGAACAGTTATATGAAAGATAATACATTATAGCTTAACCATCAGTTGTTGTTGTACAAGAATAAATATGATTTTTAATGACTTTTTTTTTTTTCTTCTATATTCATTTTCTTTATTTCAATTTATAATTCTTTTGTTTTCCGTTTTAGAAAATGGATTATATTCGTCACAGGGGGTTTTTGAAAAACAAAACAAAAAACATACTAAGAGGACAGGCTATCTTAAACATATGAGCTTGTTTTGTTAGTTGGTGTTATTAACAAACAAACAAAAAAAAAATTGTTTATAAGGATTTTTGTTTTTTTTTTAATTTGAAGGGTTTGTAGTTTTTATAATTTCATTTTTCTTTTGTAAGTGAGAAGTTTTAAATTAATTTTTGTTGAAAAATAAGAGGGAAGAAACAAAAAATAAACTTCAGATGGCCAACAGTTTTGAGATTTTTTTTTTTTTGTCGTTTGTTGGTTGTTGTTTTTTTTTTTCAGTTATTAATTTTAAATTTGAACAGACAAACAGGATTCTTATAAAGTAAAAAAAAAAGGAAAAAATTGTCAAGAATTATAAAAGGGAATCCTTTTCAGAGTAGCTGTTTGGTTTTTTTTTATTGTAACTGAAAAATTATTTCTTTAATTGTAGTTTTTTGTTTGGAAATTTGTTTGTGTGGAAAAAAGTAATTAAATTGAAAATTAATTGTAAATAAGGAATTTTTTTATGAAAATACTGAATTAGAAAATTAATTGATTTAATATTATTGACAGACATTATGGCTAACTAAGCAGCTGTTTGGTTCCGTATGTAACCAGTTCGAGTTAAGTGATTCTGATTTGGTTCATCATATAAATGAAATGGTTAATAACCATTGTTAACCAAGAAAAATTTACTTGGTTTATGCGTTAACTAAGTACTTTCCAATGACAAACGTCGAACTTTCCAGTTACTTCTCATTTTTTTTAAAAATAAATTAAATAAATTAAAAAATTGCAAAAAATGTCTTCCAAAAAAAATCTAAACAAATGTCAAAATAAACTAGCTGACATTATGTCTGTCACTTATTTTGGTTCCAAAGTTGGTCAAATTGAAGAGTTGGTTAACCAACCTATGTCTGTAAATAGTATAAGAAAGCCGTAGAATTCTTGGTTGTTAAACGTACGTTTTTTGTTGAATCCAAACCACAACTTCATTTACAACATCCAAGGCAATTTTGTCATTTCTGTGGTCCACTTTCGTCATTTTCACAATATTGGACGTTTCGATAGCAAAGCTTAACTCACGATGTTCTTGTCTGTGTGAAACGGGGGATTGATTTTTTTTTTTCATCTAAATGCTTCTTTAAGATATGTACAACAGTCATATCTATATCTACAGGTACACAATTCCAGATATGTAGATATTTTAAAACACACTGTATATCAACAGATAAAATAAAACATATTGTATTCAATTCCTAAAATTTGAGCCCACATTTATATCCTGCTTCTACAACAAAAGAATTTCTGTTATTGCTTTTTACATAATGACAAACGATATGCAAATCAGTAGAAAATTTATGTACTCTCAAAATAACTGAAGTTCATTACATGTGAATAATAATAAAAAAAAAAATATCCAATAGAAAAAATTTATTTCAATGTAAGATATTTTTGTTGGGGGGGATTGGAACAACAAAAAAAATTTTTGTAAATTTATGGAGATTTTTCATATTTTTTTAAGGGTTCGAAAAAAAAAACCATAAAAATATTTATTTTCTAATTAAAAAATGAAATTTCGAAAACTTTGTCAAGGATTCAAGGATTTTCAAACACATGTTAAAAAAAAAACAAGGCCATAAAACATTTAATATGAGATTCCTTTTCATAAAAAAAAAAAAAAGAAAATTTATATGATTTTGTCTGATTAAAAGGTTTTCTTAAATGAAATTTTCCATTATTGTTTTTCTACTATTTTTCAAAAAAGCGTACATAAATCATTCACAAAAATGAATTTTCCTATACCAAAAGATTTTTGCTTATGAACCTTTTTTTTGTTACCAAGAATTTATGCTTGTCTAAAAATTGTGTTGTTGTTTTTGTTGAAAAAATGAAGAATAATAGGCGGTTTTCGAGGAAAAAAAACAAACAAACATGAAAAAGAGGTGGATCATTGTAGTATTCAATAAATACTTGTATCTATTTTTTTTTTTCGAATTTATTACAAATTAAAAAAATATATTCTTTTTTCAACAATGAACCTTTTTATCTAAAATTTGTTAGTCTTATATAATTTTTTTTTTAATTCTTTCGAATTTTTTATGAAATTTATTACATTTTTCTAACAAAAGATTTCAACAATTCAAAAAAAAAATTTCGTAAAAAAAAAAAATAAGAAGAATGCAATCTTAGCGAAGAATCATTTTTCGAACAAAAAAAAAAAAAAAACAAGAAAAATAAAAGATTTATTTTTTTTTTTTAAATTGTGAATTTTATTTTTATCTGGAGAGACCTGTAATAGAATTGTATTGTGTTTATTTCACTTATTCTTGAAATTAATACCTTTGTGATGATGTGGCAACAGAGCATGTTAAAATTATTTAAAAAAAAAAAAATGAAAGATATTTCAGGTTATCAGCATCGGATGTTTGTCTGATCATCATCATGATCATCTTCATCATATAAACAAAGATCTTCCATATTGACAAATCATATTAACTACATACAAGTATTTTTTTTTTTCCATTTTTATCTTATTTTTCTTGAAAAGATTTTTTAAACCATATCTTTTTAGCTGACATGACAAAATATCATGTATGTACTTCAAAATTCAAAATAAATCCTACATTATTTCATTTAAATTTTTAAGTTGTTTTGTTAGTTGTTTAAGTAGTAGCCCTTTAATTATAGTTTTCATGTTATTTTTGTTATTTAAATTTGTTATCTGTTTTTGGAAAAAAAAAAAATAATAAAATAAAAGATACAAAAAACAAAAACATTGAAAATTTTACAAAATAGATTACGGCGATGATTATTAAATCTAACATTGTGTTTTTTTTTTATTCTTTTTTAAATTTCGAAAATACAAAATTATTTAATGCTTTCATGAGGAAGAAACTAATTAATTCTTGTTTTTTGGACTTATACGATACGCATGAAATTGTTGTTTTAAGAAAAATACATTTTTTATTTTTTCTGTTTTTTTTAAAAAATTCATTATACTTGTTATGCTTGTCCACATACCTACAACCTCTATTATAATTTCAAGAAGACCATCATCATCATCATTATTATTGTCGTCGTCATCTTGTTTCTTTGGAAAACAAAACAAAATGTCTTCCAGGTGCAACATACAGCAATCTGTTCTTTTGTATATAAATATAATCTCACCTTGTTAAAGGTAAAAAATTAAAAGAACAAGTATAGTAAAAATCTCTGGAATCGAATACCTGCATTGATTTAATATATTATGAGGTACCAAAAGTATATACAGTCAAAGTCCTCTAACTCGAAATCTCTATAACTCGGATTTTCCTTTAACTCGAATTTTTTAGGCCTTTTTTCGCGCTCCCTTCAAATTTCTATATAAAAAATATCCTCTAAGTCGAAATTCCTCTAAGACGAAAATTCCTCTAAGTCAACATTTTTTTCAACGTTCTAGAGACCTGTAATTTCTCTAACTCGAAATTATGCACAACAAAAAATTGTAAAACAAAAATAAAAAGGGCTTCTATTTCATTTTATTTTTGTGTACACATTTCCTATTGTTCTAATATTATTATTATACACAAAAAAATAAGAAAATGTTCTCTTTCATATTTTATAAATATTTTCAAGTATGTATCATTTAAATATATTTTTAAGATTTTTAAATAATAAATTACATCTAATATAATGGAATTCTTGTCCTTTTATTTCTAACAAAATCTTTACTTTTGTTATATGCAAATCCTTTAAATACGTAATTTTTTTAATATACACAGTCCAAATATTCAATATTCAATATATTGATAAAGAAAATATAGTTATTTCCTTTTAAACGATATTTAGTATATGTATGTATGTATTTAGGATCGAGAAACTATAATTGCATCATTAAAGAAAAACGGACACAAGAGCGGTGGAAAGAAAGGTTAAATATGTAGAGTTTATTAATAATAAGTTTAAAAAGAAAAGAAAAAAAAAAAACAGAAAAAAATATTTTGAAATTTTTCAACCTATAAAATTAGCAAATTCTATACATATTTAGATATGTATGTGTTTCTTATATTATGTAGTTAGCAAAAAAATTAATTTTTTTTTCCAATCTCTATAACTCGAATTTCTTCTAAAATCCCTTTAACTCGAACTTATTTTGATGGCAGCTGACGATTCGACTTAGAGGAATTTGACTGTATATCTACTACTACTACTACTATTATTACTACTACTACAACCACTTCAACTTTTACAATAAAAGACCATGAAAATATCTTTTTATATGCTACCGTGTATATTATATGCATGCATATGCAAAGATACATTTTAGTTTGTCAAGTAATAACAGCAGCAGCAGCAGCATAGCACCTTCATTTTTTTTTCTTCCGTTTTCTTCTTCTCGATCACCTCCTCCATCATCATCATCATCTTAACTTGAAATAACATTAACTTCTTCGTTATCGTTTGTTGTGTGTTGTGTGTTGTGTTATGTTTATTGTTGTTGTTGGGAAATTCAAGTTACCTCTCTAGCTAAGTTACCTGTTTTGATTTGAGACCAACAAACTCTGTGACCTCTTGTTTAGCGTTCATGGCTATCTTTTATATAGTAGAGGGTACATACCTTCTTCTTCTTATGCTTCTACTTCTTCGAATTTTTATATTAAAATACCTTTAGTTTCTTTGTTTTTTTTTCTTTTCTCTTACGGGATAAGAAAAAAGAAAAATATGAAGAAGAAAAAAAAAACCGATTGAATATCATTTTTTAAAAGTTGTATGACATCTTGTATTGTAGGTTTACGTTTTCTTTTTTTTATTTTCTCTGCTTCTTTATGATATAAAAAAAAAAAAAAATCAACAACACAATGATAGCAGTAAAATGACGACAATAGATGGATTGGATCAAAAGTAAATTTTTACTTAAAGAAGAAAAAAAAAAAAAAATTGACAAAGTTTATTATGCTTTGTTGCCGTATTTGGGATTTTTCTGTTTTGTTATTCCTTCTTTATAGTGCAGTAACTACAATCATGCTGAGAGATTCTTTTTTTATCTTAAGATACTTTTTTTTTTCTTCTCTATTTCTTAATATTTCGCACTTTTTTCTCTTTTATTACATTTATTTATTTTTCATAGAAATCTAATGAAAAAAAAAAAAAGTATAACGTAAACAGGATGTGTTTTATTTTAGATTGGTTTTTTTTCTTCTTCTTCTTTATTTTACAAAGAAGTTTTCACACTTCTTTTGTTAAAGGTATTTTAGTGTTATCATCATGATTAAGTACAAGTTGTTTTTTTTTTTCCTCTTTAAAGTTGAAAATAAATGTCATATATACTCCATATAGAGTCTAAAGATATAAAAACAAAAAACAAAAAATGTCTACGATAGATAACAAATATTTAAAGTATCTATTGCTTTTTTCCTGTTCTACTTAAAAAAAAAAAAAATAATAATAATAAATAAAATAGCTACTATCTAAAATACTTATCATTTAAATTGTATCTATGTAAGTACATTAAAGTAAATTTGTATTTTCACACATATTTTCACACATAAAATTATTAACTAATATATTTTAAAAGATAGTTAAAATTAAATAGAATTTTATTTTAAAATGATAAATTTAATGAAGTATCTATTTGTTACACGTAAAAATTTCATTTATGTATATCGCTTTTTTTTGTTTTTTTCTTTTGATGACATTAATTCAAAACATTTACAATGATGATGTGCAAACATTTTATAAATTTATTATAACATTGAATAAATAATTTTCCACTAAAATACCTATTTTGTATTTAAATTTGATGATTTATTTATAAGTAAAAGGGTTATTCCAAAAGTTTTGTGATTTATTATCAAAGAGGAAAAAAAAAAAATGTGTTTCGAAAAAATTGATTTGAAAAATTAGAAAATAAGGATCTTCAGATGAAAACTTTCTCAATGTTCCAAAGCAATGATTAAGCCATGAGGCCGAATTTGAAAGTAGCAAGTTTTAGGAGCACTAAGCTTTATTATTTCAAATTGTAGAGAAACTACATTTGTCTGACTATACAAGGCACAAGTAAATTGCACTCATGAACTAGAGATACTTTTTAGTTGAAAACGTTTGTTTTTTACCTACAAACTTTATGGTGTGTATTTCACGTAAACGCAGGTAAAAGAAAACTAAATTATATTTTGAACAGATTGATGATAGTAAATTCGGGCAGTTTTACCAAAGGATAAAGGAGAAAATTATTAGATTCAGAATTCTTGCAATAATTCGATGTACTTTGAAGGAGCGTACATGAAATGATTGATCTGGATTGAGTACTGTAAGAAAAAAATATAATTCTCTCGACAGTTTCAGGATAAGTTTCAGCTTCTGGTTTTTTCGTACTTTGTAGGTACATGAATATGAAATTTTTTTTTACAATATCATTATGAAATATAATCTTTTTCTTGCTTGTAGAATGTTTGAACATGAAAGTGTTAAAGTCATTAAAACACACAAAAAACGAACAGTAGACTTGAGCAAGTTTAGAAAAACTCAATCAAAATCCATCTCAGAAATGGTCACAAAACATTTGACTTCAGTTTTATCCTAACTTGGAAATTAATTGAATAATTTGGCTTGTTTTTTATTTGAAAACTTTTTTAAAAGACTGTTCATTTAGATGTCGTGATGATTCTCACTTAGCTGGAGATTAAATTTCATGGGTATCGGAAGAGCTCTGCTTCTGAAATGATCACTTTAATCCAAATTGAAATATTGAGCTTTTCGCCTTATCTGTTAGAAAAAGGACTTGTAGAATAAACTACTTTCGAAGTAAATAGAATTAGCTTTATAGAACCTGAGATTCAATATAATAGAATTCATTCAGGATAAATGTTTTTCTATTCAGAAAATTTTTCAAAAATTCTCTATTTTGTTTTCCATGATGATTTTGATAAAGGAACATTTCAGTTTGTCTTGCTTCTTTTTGTGACTCCTAAAACTTTTGAAATAACCCTATATTTGTCGTATCCTTATCGACCTGTTATATTTAAAATAATATATTTGAAATACATACATATTTATTAAGTATTTCATATAAAATATGTTTTGTGATTGAAATAATTATGAATAAAATGTTTCATAAATTGATATTTTTATTATCTATCATATTTTACGTAACCTGTGAGAGAGGTGAATTGCATACATGAAACTTTGTATTATGTGAATTGTGTGAAATATATATGATAATGTAGGTACATATATGTGCATACGTATGTGTATGAAGACATCATTGTAAAGTAATAATAATAATTGTAAATAATCTGCATTTTATAATAATTTTCATACAGATTTATGTTAATACACACAAATTATTATTTTAAATAGAAAATAACATATATTTAAATTAATTTAAATTTTAAAATGAAATATGATGAAATTTTTCATACACATATACATATAAACATTTTCATGCAATTGAAAATTAAATGTTTTTTTTTCTCTCTCTCTCTCTTTTTTTTCTCTTCTTCTTCTTCAAAATAATATTTTATTATGATTTGTTTAACATAATTATATCCTTGAAATAATTATAATTAAGTTCGTGAAAGTTTTCAGAACAAAAGGATTCTGTTTCTTTTTTCTTTCTTTTTTGAAAAGATGTTTTTTTTTTTTTTTTAAATTAGGGGGAGTTGGGGATATTATTTCTTACTACAGGAAATGAGTTTTTCCATATACATACATATAATAAAATAATTTATTAAAGAGATTATATCACTTATTAGAATTTTCGAAAATACGTGTGTTTTATATGAATAAAGGATAAGTTGTCTTGGTGATGAAAAGTAAATATAATTATGTATTTACATCCTTATATATGTATGTATATAGAAAATTTAATGTTCTCTATTGTTTTTTTATAAATATATAAATCATGAAATTATTTTCAAAATATAATAATGAAAATTTATATAATGAATGTAAAATTAGGATATTGAAATGATTTTTGAAAATTTAATTTAAATCTGTTTCTCATTGTTTTATGAATTTTATATAGTAAAAATTTATTGAAATTGTTTTTGTATTTTTTTTTTTTTTTAAATCATTTTAAAGCTTTATTGCTAACTGTAAGAATAATTATTTTTCAAAGGATATGAGAGGGATAAGGTGGTGGTAGCATTTGTTTGTTTATTATTGTTTGGAATTTGAATTTTTTTTTGTTCTTTTATTTTTAAATATTTCGGAAAATATGTATATACTATATATATTTGTAATTTGAAGAATTTGTATAATTTAGAATATTGGTTAATTAAAAATTATTTTATTCATATTTAATGGAATTATTTTTGAAGGATATTTTAAGAAAAATGTAATCCTTTTTTGAATTTTTAAAAGCCACATTTTCATTAATTAAAATAATTAATATAAATTCTATTTTTTTTTTTGCAACGCGTTGCCAAATAAAAAGTTTAGTTTTTGTGAGGATTGTACTGTTAACAGTACAAACAAATTTTATCCTGTCATTGTTTTATTATGGATTGGATTTTTAAGCAATTTCCCATGAACTACTTAAATTTCAGGAAAATTTAATTTTGTTAGTTTTATTCGACCAAGTAACCAAAAATCTACTTGTTTTTGTGACGTCCAACGTGTTTATAGATTTGAACCCACTAATTGTTCAGTTAAGAGTCTTCCTATTATGAGTTTGAAAAGATGACTAAACCTTGTTTGAGAACGTTAGTTTAATTTTTAGATTTTAGGTTTTAAAATTCCATAAAAGGATGGTTGGTTGGTTAACGTCCACGGTTCTCTGATTACTTCTGAAGACCCAAATAGCACTAAGAGTGCCGTTTTGATACCACATCTCGTGTAATCTTAGGACGTAGTTTTAGTGGTGTTTGACAATGGCCAGGAGTTTCTTATACTATAAAAGGATATTCAAATAATCTCAAGGCACCAGAAAAAAACTTTGAAATTTAACGGTATTGAAAAAACCCAGACTTTTTGAATGTTTATTCTCCTATGTCCTAGAAGGAATTATCTTCCTTTATTTGTTTTTGTACAATCTTTTGCTTTAGTACGTGGATGTCTTTTCTTCAAAATTTCAGAGGGATTTCTTTATTTCACCTGTCACATAAATTTCATTTTCATTTTACACTTCTGAAGAAAAAAAAAAAATTCGTAACAAAATTGTCCTTTTTTCTTCTCTTTCTTTTGAATGACCTTTATTTTTAACAATTAACACTAGAAGAACTGTTTCGTAGTGGTCTGAAAAAAAAAAGTTCTGGGAAAGCTTTTAAAAATTTTCAACAAAAAAAAAAAAAAAAAAAATTCGAACTTATTTTAATCCTTTTATTACTTTTTCCTCTTATTTGTATTTTTTCTGTACGAGTTTTGGAGTCTATTCATAGAAAAATAAATAAAAATGAAGAGAAAGTTTGCACATGTATCAAATTTTGGTTTACGTACGTGGTTTTCTGTCAACAAAAATTTATATTTTGTTAAACAATTTTTTATTTTATTTATTTTTTTTTGTTGTTGCCTTTTTAACTTTTAATCTCTCGAGTATAAATTTAACATTTATTTCATTGTTTATACAAAACAAAAAAAAAAATTCTGTTCCTAGAAAAAATTTGTTTTTGCTAGATTTTTCTATTCATGCAATGAATGAATAACATTTTAATTCAATTCTCAAATTTATTTATTTATTTTTCAATTTTTTTTTTTTTTTAAACAAATTTGAAAAAAAAAAAATTACATTATCAACTTAACGGTATTTAAAGCTAATACCATAAAATCAAATAAGAAAAGTCCTGGAAAAAATCCTCAAGAGATCGAAAAATAATTTTTGTTTTGTCGATGGTGTTTGTTTTTTTTTTTTTCTTTTTTTGGTTTTTTCCGATTTTCCATAGAGTATGGGAGTAGTCCCCTTTTTAATATACTGAAGTACTTCTAATAGGCTTCCTTGAAAACAGAAAAAAAAAATTTTTTTTTTTATTTTTGAACTCTATAGGGATAATCCTTACATCATACACGCAATTTATATCGAGATTTTCACATTTTATGTTTTATAATCACTGTAGTGTGTATACTAGTTTTGGGATTTTGAGACCACCAACAGTATCATTAAACATTGCGGTGTATCGTATTTTCATCTCTTTTTTTTTTTTTTTAACGTGTATGTGTTATGAAAAAAAAAAGAAATGAAAAAAAAAAATTATTTATGAACGTTTTATATATTTTGAATTTATTGGTTTTATTTTCACACAGAATTTACAATAACAGGGTAATAATTCTTTTTAAATTGAAATTTGTTGTTGTTAGTATTTTTATTGTTGTTGTCGTTGTTCTAGTGTAATAATTAAAGGACATACTTAGATAAAATTTGTTTTTTTTTTGTTTTCATTTTGTTTTCATTTTATATGGCTCATTCATTTTAAAAGATTGTTTACGAAAATTTAAATACAGAAAATTTTCTCATTAAAATTATTATTCACTTATTTAGTTTAAATTTTATCTACATCTCTAATAAACTTATTTAAATGTATATTTATATACAGATTCTTCTAGTCTAGTACAGGATGTTCCAAGAAAAATACTGAGTAATGTAGAAAAGTATGTAATTGGTTTTTTTTTTTTTGTGAAATTCCATGCTGATTTCTTGAATAGTTATTATTTTAATTTCTTCGTGATTGGAACATATTCATGAATGAACGAACTATTGTACAATTTCATTGGTTCAAAAATTCAAGGACCTTTTAAAATTTCAGCTAAGATGAGTTTTGTTAACGGAGGTTTTTTTTTTTAATAAATAATTAATGAGCTATAATGTAAGAATATCCTTCTACTGCACTTTTTTGAAAGCATGCAAAAGAAAAATTGAGGTGAAATGTTTGTACTTCTGATAAATGTCCTTCACAAATTACAAGAGAATGTAGTCACATTCTACATAGTTTCTGAAGCTTATGAAATTTGAATTTTTAAATATTAGTTTTCTCCTTCCAAATTTCATTAAGTAAAAATTATTTTTTAAAAAAGAGAAACTTTGTGAAAAATCTCATGGGCCAAAACAATTTCATGCAAATTTAAATTTTGCACGAAAAAATTCCATACACAAAAAGGAAGCAACGATATCCAGATACATTTATTCTTTTTTTTTACACTTTTAATTCTTAAAAACTACACTAAAATTCTTATAAAAAAAAAGACAAATGAATATTTTCAAAATAAATCATTTTTTTTTTCTTCTCAACCACCTTGTACTTTTTATGTGTGTAACTTTCTCTTATTTTTTTTTTTTTTTCTTTTTTTAAAGCTATTAAAAATAATAGATAAATGTTAAATGAGAATGTCCTTTAGATACCTGAATAAAATGAAAATTTACATAGTTATTGGAAATCTTTTATATATACTCGTATATATTCAAAGTTCATAACAAAAAGGACCTACTTATTTTTTTTTTTTTTTGTTATCATTTTGCTTCATATTTCACAAACAAAAAAAAATGTTTCTATATAGAACTTTTGCAGAGAATTCTATAGAGAGATACTCACCTTTAGATACTATATACATACATAATTTTATTGTATAGTTATTTTACATGTACGTTGTATGTATGTATAACTGAAAAAAAAAAAATTAATTCATAATATGTGCTAAAAAGGACATAAATTTTGAGTGTAGATTGTGTGAAAATGAATGAACACAAAAAACAAAAAAATTATTCTAGTCTAAAGTTTATGTACATTAAAGATAAAAAATAAAATAAAAAAAAAAAAAAAAAGAACTCTCATACTTTATAACAATCTATATGAGTTCGAGAATATATAATACACAAAGATTTTTATTTTTCATTAACCACGCCGAGACTAGTAGATATTTTTTTCTATAACATAATTTTTTGTATTTTTTTTTTTTAAATAGAAAAATCAGATAATCTAACTAAATGAATGTTTATAAGCTCTATAAACGTGACAAAAATACCTAACATACCTACTTTTTTTTTTGTTTTTTTTTTTTTTTTTTGGTTTTGTTTTATCGTTGTTTTATCATTGTTTTTTTTTTTGTGTTGCTATATGATTGTAATTATATGTGACACGAAAAACAAAAAAAAATAACACATACAATATATAATTTTTTATTTTTCATTTTTTTTTTGATTCTGAAAAGAGGAGTGGATTGAGAGAAAAATGTGTGTGTGTGTGTGTTTTTTTTTTGTAATAAATTTACATACATATTTTAAAAGCATAATTCTATTAAATTATTCAAAAAAAAAAAAAAAAAAAATACTTAACTTTTAAAAGAGTAGCTTATGGTTCATAAATAAAAAAAAAATCACTGTTTTTTTTTTTTTATAACATTTTCATATAAAACATATTTTTAATTTATCGTTTTTTATCGTTACACACATTGTGTGTGAGAAAATATCTACAAAAAAAAAAAGATTATTTGAAGAAAAAAAAAAAAATTCAGTTTAGGTATACATAGGTGATCGATTTAATTTTCTATGAATAAGCACGTTGCTAAAACAAAAATAAGCAAAAATAAGCAAAAAAAAAAAAACATGATGATAGGGTAAATACTTTGTGGGTTTAAGTTACCCTTTTCTATTTTATTTATTTATTTTTTTTTTATTTTTATTTTAAAAATAATTTTTTGATTTATAGTATTTTTCCCTTACCTAGGTATATGTTCTCAATGCGGTGGAATTACACTTTGTTTTTTTTTTTTATTTTTATTTTTTTCAAATTTTTGCTGACAATGATTTTTTGTTATTGTTGGAAAAATATTTTTAATTGAAATTTTTTAAGCATTTTTGACTTATGACATTTAAATTGGCTAGATTGTGTGTGTTTATTGAAAATGATTTGTAACGATTTAGAAAATATTTTTATGAAAAAAAAAAAGTGTTTGAAAAAAAAAAGAAGGAGAAAAACACATAAAAGCTTTTTTATGTGATTTATTGGAGGTCAATATAGGTAATTGATTTTTTTTTGTTTGTATAAATAAAAATGAAATCATTTAAGTTTATTTTAGAAAGGACAAAAAAAAAAACACAGTTTTAAAACAATAGAAAACAGTTTCTAGTTCAAGTTAAATTTTTATTGAAAATGTCATTTTTTTTTAGTCATGATTAATGAGGAAATTGTTTGGTTTTTTATCAAAGTAGTAATTTTAAGGGACTGGGAATGCTTTTCCTACTTGCTAGTACATAAACTAACTGTATTATAAGTCACAGCCTTGACATATACAAATAAGTTCACTCTTTACCATCGAACAGTGGTTCCCATTTCACTTAAAACTGAAAGTGCATTAAAAGTCTCTTTCGACGGCTTGTAAAAAAAATGATTTGCCGGTTTGTGCCTCCACTTTCAATTCTCATTCAATTTTTTGGTTCATGTCATCGTTCTTCTAATTTTTGATTTAGCTTTATAGCATCCTTTACGACCTTATCTCTCCATTTGGATTTTGGTCTGATTTATGGTAACGTAAAAAATTTAAAGAAGCGGTCAAAGGTTATGTTGGCTTGTAACGTTGGATGGAGAATAGTTTTTGAAAATACGACGAATATTGCGAACTTTTTGAATTTGTATTTTCCTAAACATACAAAAATTTTTGAAATTATTTAAACAAAAGATTTTTTGAACAATGAATATATTTTTTCAAATTAATTAAAATTTTTCCAGATGATAAAAATCAATTTTTTTTTTTTGCAAATTTAAAAGTTTCCACGATATTTTTACTCATTGAGCACAATCAAATCTATATAATTCCCTCTATTATTTATTAAAACAAAAACAAAAAAAATCCTTAATTATTAAAATAAATCCATTAAATAGATAAATTCTTTGTTGTTTGTCACCCTTTTTTAAATTACGTGACTAATTACAGTTTTAAAATTCACAAAAAAAAACAAAGAAAAAAAATTATTCAAATCTTGAAAAAGCCTGTTTTCTATTTTTAAATGATGAAATCTATAATTAAACATTTTTCTAAACCAAAAACAAACAAAAAAAATCGTTAAAAACTTGTTTATTTTGACATTGCCAATTTTTAATGGTTTCTCCTCCTTAACAAAAACAATAAAACTAAAAAAAAAAACAGTGTTTTTGTTTTTATTTAATTTTCTGTTATTTAAAAAAAAAAAAAGCCTATTGTTTTGTGGTGTGATAAATGCTTAAAAATTAGATATATCTTTCTTATTTATTTTTTCTTCTTCTTGTCTAAATACCCTTTTTATGTAAATTAATATCTTATGTTGCAAAATAGTTATTTAGTATAAAATTAACAAATTGTAAAATAAAAAAAAAATAAAACAAAATTTACAATTCACTTAAAAAACATTTTAATATAAATAAATTTAAATTTACATAGATACAAGTATCTTAAAAGATACAATAGATATATGTATGTATGTATGTAAAAGTATTTACGTGTATGTATAAGTAATAAATCCTCTAGTTATTTATTTAAAATAGTTATGTAAATAATTAAGACTTTTTGAATCGAGAATAAGATATTTATTAAGTTTTCTTGTTATAGTTTTATTTATTTATTTATTTATTTTTTGAGTGTGTATCTATAGATACATATATGTATATGTACATATGTATGTATATTAGGTATATACTATATATAAAGAATGAGTATATATGATTAAAGCATTAAGTATAATAAGAAACCAAAAAGGGGGTTAATATTTAAAATCAAAAAGCAGAAGAGAGTAAAAAAAAGTTTTTATATGGTAATATGATGTATGTTTGCATATAAATTAGTTTAACAAAAAAAAAAAAAAAAAAAAAAAAATAGAAATAAAGTGAAGTAATTTGAATAAATAAATTAACAATTTTAATGCTGATGATAAAAGAAAAAACATCTTTATTTTGTTTTTATCTTTTTTTTTTTTATTTTGTGTTTAATTAAATAAATTAAGAAATTTACAAGTTGTTTTTTAAAAAAACACTTTACAAAACCGTCAATACACCGTATATTTATTTTGTATAAACTTTTATGTATAATTTTTGTGGAAAATTAAAAAAAAAAGTTTGTTTGGGTTTTTTCAAAAGTCATAGTTTTCACAAGTTTATCTTGTTTGTTTGTTTTTTGTTCTTTTTTATTTTTTGTCATAAATTTTTTGTTGTTGTTATTTTTAAAATAAGAACAAAATATTTGGAAAATTTTAATTTTAAGGGCAGTCAAAATTTCACAAAGATATTTTTAAGAAAAATTCAGGACTACTTTTCAAAGTACAGATATCTTCATCGGGCAGTGGCCGAGGCGAGAGAGTGCCGACTTCTGATGCTGAAGATATCGAGATCGAATCCGTCTAAGTTCACTAATGCTTTGAATGATTACCAATTCTTTGGAGTTGGCTATAAGTGCTCGGTACTGAAGTACTCTGCTTAAAGATCATTAACAAGTCCACAAAAACCAACTACAAAAATATCAATTCCAAGCTCTGTCATACGAATAAATTCGTTCTCTACCAACGAATTTAGTGGTTCGCATTCCACTTTAAACTGTAGGTATATGTATGACAGAAAATACCGTCACGAATCTTCAATTGACGAGGCCAAAGCTCGATTTGGGCTGTTACGCAATTAGAAGAAGACATTTTCAAAAGAATGATGAAATTTTTTCCACTCTGTGTTGATTGATTAGATAAATGATGAACGTAAATTAAAAAATATAGAGACACACAGATATTGAACTTCTCGGTTATAAAGGTAAAATTAGTGTTTTTTTTCTTTTAGTTCCAATTTCACAATATTACAAAACTAAGGGAAAACATTTAATGAAATCATAAAAATCCTCCAAGGAAGGATATTGTGTGGTATTTAAAGGATCTACGATAAATGGATCCAATTTGAAAATATTAAAATGTAAAATGGGTTTGACATTGAAGGGTTAAAAATAAGAATTAAAAATAAATCAATCCGAAATAATTACATCGAATATTCATTTTTAATGGAAAAATTCAACAACAAAAAAAAAGGAAGAATTCTAAAAGAAAAGAGAAAATAAACCAAAAAAGAAAAACAAACAAACAAATGAAGAAACTTTGTCAACGACCGCAACAAGTAGGTACATCCCAAATGAAAAAAAATAATAATAATAATAGTACACACACAATTTTCTTATAACTGGATGTTATTTCCTATTATCTTATCCTTTATCTATTAATTGATCACGTACAAATTTTTATCTACTATATAGTGTTCAGAAAAAGGATTTTAAATGTGATTAATGATTTAAAAAAAATACATAATTTTATAGATAAAAATCTCATCAATAGTATTTACCAAAACCATCATTTTAATCTTTTACATTCCTCATCATCCTGCTTCTCTGTATGTTCCTGTACTTTATCAATTTAAAATTTAATGAGAGACAACATTAATAAATTTTCTTTAAAAAAATATAAAAAAAATAACAAATTTTTCAGTTACATTTTATTTCCCCTTAACACACATACACACACAAAAAAATATTTAAAAAAAAAAAGTATCCTTATTCTTATGAAATATTATTGTTGTTGTTATTTTCATCCCGGAAAAAATATAGAAAGCATATTTGTTTTTCTTTTGAAAACTAAACAATCCGTAAAAATATTTTTTTTCCTCCCCATTCGACAATTTTTTGTTGTTGTTTTTTTTTGTCGTTTTTGTTCCTAAAAGTATCTTCATTTAATTCTAATTCCTGTGTATTATCATTATACTTATAGTTCTTCTTGTTTTTTTTTTTTTTGCTATTTTTTTGAGAACTCTTTTCTCATGCGTTTATTTGTTTATTTAATTCTTTTTTTTTTCTTCCTATCATTTTTTTTTTGTTACTAGTTGTTGTTTTTGTTATTGTCCTTTATTGTAAATATACTATGTATATAACAAAAAAAAAAAAAATTTTTTCATGTACTATATCAAATACAGCTTTAGGGTAACACTGACTGTCAGCCATAAGGACCTACATTAGATATTATATAAATATGTATGGATGTGTGTGTGTGTGTTTGTTTATAAACAATTTCTCTTCTTCTTATTCTTCTATATATATAATATATTTTTTTTTTGAAAGGAAGCCTAAAAATGAATAAATAAAAAAGAAAGAAAAAAACGGAAAAGGAGAAGTATTTAAAAAAAAAATCCTAATTGTTGATTACATAGGACTTTATTGTGTGTCCTAGAATTTATACTGGAATATAAATGTGGTATAATAGATCCATGTACTACAATGTATAATTTGTTGTTGATGTTTTTTTTTCTTCCTTCTAAGTATATTTTGTAGGATTATATATATATTTTATTATAGTATAATATGTCCCTATGGTGTGTGGCTGTAAATTGGAAGAAAATGAAGAAGATTTCTAAGCACTTCTTGTGTGTGAAAGTTTACTTCTTTTATATAGTTTTTTTTTTTGTTTTTCTGTTTTTTGCCTTTTTGTCATTTAGTTGTTTATTATTATGTATATATATATTTTGTAGTGTAGAGTGTGTGTCATAAAACATATAACCATAATATATCATATAAAAATAATAAATTTTAATTAAATATTTCTTTTGTTTTTTTTTGTTTTTTTTTTTTGCGTTACTGATGGGATATTTCAAAAGCAAACACATATAAGTTTTTAGTTGTTGTTGTTTTTTTTGTTCTGTTTTGAATGCACATATGCACATGCAAACAGAAAATTTTTCATATAAATTGATTGTGAGTATAATTTAGTAGTGATTTGTTTTAGTTTTTTTTTTTAATCTGGTATAAACTCTAAAAGTAAAAAAGAGAAATATAAAAAAACAAAGGCAAAATATTCATGAATTTTAAAGATCCATTAGAAGTTTTTTGTTGACTATTTATGCAAAACAAAAAAAAAAATAAAGTTCTGAAAAATTAAGTAAAATAAGTTGTTTTTTTTCTATAGGGAAGGACTATCATTTATATCTGGATAGTCGTATTTTTCAATTATTTTAATTGACATTTAAATTTTAGCGTTTTATCAAAGCTATAAACTAATTTAATTTCAAGATTGATTTGAGTTTTGGGCTTTTTTTTCTTTTCCACAGAACTTGTATTTCTGAAAAAATTTTGAGTATCTGGAAAAAAAAAATGTGTCATGACTAAAACACACGTTAATGTCCTTACGATTTTTGTATAGTAGTAAAAAGTTTTATTTATGTATTGCATGTAAGATATTGCACAGATTTAGTAAATGAATCTGAACTAATTTTTGATTTTTTATATAACGATTCGATATTCTGAGTTAATTTCTAAAGTTAATACTCTGCCAGAAAATTGTTCAGAATAAATTTTTTCCCTTCCTCAAAGTCCTTTATTATAACTACTAGTTTTTCGCGTTGCAGAAATATGTATATGCGATTGCTTGAAAAATTCTATCACTCCAAAACAAATAATTCTTTCAAAAAATTTTAATATTATGTACCAAAAAAAAAAAAAAAAAATTAAAATAAAAATAATCTCGTTAACTTTTTTACTGAAAACTTTCCATCGAAAAAAAAAAAATAATAATATCTGAATTTTAAAAAGTTCTTCTGAATATGAATTTCTCCACTTTCATAACTTTTTTGTGTTTTTTTTTTTTTTTTTTTTGTAAAAAAAAATTATCTTGTAAATGAAAATAACGGGAAAATTCTTAACATTACAAAAATTCAATATTTAGATGACATTTTCTTCCAAGTTGAATAAAATTCAAAATAGAAAAAAAAACGAAATAAAAAAAAAAGTTAAAAAATTTCCTTCCACTTAATTTCTCATATTGTAAAAAAAAAAAAAAAAAAAAAACTGAACAGGTATTTTGTTCATAAAGAAATAACTATAATTAAAGAACAATATCCTTGAAAATTAATTTTTTTCTATTTTAAATTTTTAATTAAAGTTCATTTAAATTGTCTTTAAAAATAAGAAAAGAAAAAAAAAATAATAATAATGGAAATTGTACGTTTTTATTCTTTCTTTAAAACAAGAAAAATTTAATTTTATAAAAATTTTTGTTTTTTTTTTTGTTTTTTCTTAAATTTTTTATTCAATTTTTTTTTTGTTTTTTTTTTTTTATATTTTATTTTTAATTAAAAACTTTTCTACAAAATTCATGAGAAAAATTATTTAAAAAAAATTAAAAAAAGTATTAAGTAGAAAAACAAAAAATTCATCATCATCAGTAAAGATTTGTGTGTGTTGTTTTTTTTGAATGCAAAAATAAACAAAAAAAAAAAAGAAAATCAAAAAAAAAATTAAATAAAATAAATTTTTTCAATACGTATCTACGTACTTAAAAAATAATTTGTTAAAATATTTTCAAAATACGAGCACATTTCAATTGAATTCATGTTACAAACAATTAGAATTGTTGTTGAATTTTTGAATAATTATAAAACTTTTTTACTAGCAAATTATTTTTTTTTTTGTTCTATAAAAAAAAAAAATAGCCATTATTGTAACAGAGATATCAAAAAAAAAAATTTATCCACACATCCACCCACACAAAACTACTATATAATCACACACATGAATATATGCATATGCATAAACTTATTCAGTTCAATGAAGTTAATCAAACTCAATTCAATATGACAGGCATTAAAAAAAAAAAATAATACAAGTCGAAACTTTATTTATTTATTTACTAATTTTTTTTTTTTTTTTCCTATTTTGTGTGTTTTTAGAATTTTGTGTTGAGAGTTTTTGTAATTGAATTCGATGAGGTAAAAAATTTAAAAAAAAAAAAAAAAATGAATAGTAAACATTTGTTAAATAAATAAATAAATTGCATATAACAAACTAAATAAAAAGAGAGAAAAAGTAAAGAAAGGATACGATGGAAAATACATTCAAGATTTTTTTATTTTTGTGAAATTTTATTTTGTGATCAAAATACATCATACATATATATGTTTTAGAGAACACACATGAAATTTTCATTTTATTACAAAATATGTAATCAGAGTGTTGTCGTTTGGGTTTTTTGAACAGTAGTACAAAGCTATAAAAAAGCTAGTACGCCACAGAAAAAAAAGAAGTACGTTGTACGCAACAACAAAGGTATAGGTAAAATAATAAAAGTTGAGACATCGTATTATAATATATAGAAAAACATGCGCAGAAAAAAAAGATACTTAACGCACATGCGTTTTTGTTGTTGTAACAGGTTTCTTTTTTCGTATATACAAGAAGATCACTATGCCATTTAAACCATTTGCGAAAAAACCTCAACTTTTATTATTTTACCTATATTAACCGTACTCTCGTATACTACTCCTTCTAGTTCGGTACTCCCTTTTTCATAAAGAACGAATAGGTTTTTTTTTTTTTTTTTTGATTAAGTAATCATTTTTCAGAAGAAATTATTCAGATCATACATATTATTTAATTTTTCAGAAGGAAAGACCGTTTTTTTTTTTTTTTGTAGCTTGGGTTAGTTCTTAAAATCGGAGTAAAAACATTACGATCGGAATCTAACGACAGCACTGTATGTAATATGTGATGTGAAATTTCCTAAAAGACAAAAATGAAATTAGACCTACATATATATGTATGTGAGAAGAAAATTTTCATTACTGATGTTTTCCAAAAAAAAAAAAAAAAAAAAACAAAAACATAAACAAAAAACCCTTCCAGTTATTTACTATTTTAAACGTTATACAAAACAACTTTTACACACTGCTTTCATACAAAACAACAGAAAAATTTTCCTAGATTTTTCCATTTTAATATTATTTACAACATTTTCTTTTTCTTTTTTTTTTTTTTTTTTTTCGTTCTCTTGTAGTTTTGTTATTGGTTTTTCATTTATTTTTTTTATCCTTTATTTTGTTGTATTGTGTGTTGTGTGTGTACATATATACATATGTAGAGAGTTTAAACATTCAAGGAAAAATAAATTTTGATGTTGATGATGATGATGATATTTACAGTTTCTGTTTCACATATGATGATGCAATATAATAAATTCAAAATAAAATTGAAAAATATAATTTATTTTTGTTTTGTGTATTTTTGATTTGATTTTTTTAACACACACACATACATTCGAAAACAAAAAAAAATAACAACAGGAAAATCAATAATAATATTTTACTACATTAGGTAGGCAATAATAGGGAAAATTCAATAATAATTCAGTTGAAAAATGTAATTGACGAAAAAAAAAAAAAAAAATGCGGAAAAACAAAATAATTTTTGTTTTTTTTTTCGTATTTAATTTGTTTCATCCTTTTTGTTGTTTTTGGTGAATTTTAAAGTATCGAAAACATATTGAAAATGTGAAAAAATGTTACGGAATTTTTGTACATGAGTTTTTTTTTTATCATCTCTTTTTTTTTTTTTGAATATTATGATAGCGAAATTGTTGCTGTTATTGAAGGAAGGATATACATATTCCCTATTTTACGATACTTTTCATAATTTGAAAATAAAAAAAAATTGTCAGTTAAATGATAAAGCGGAAAATGTAAAAAAGGATTTATATCTTATGATCAATAAAGTATTTTTCTTCTATAATATTTTTTTTTTCTCATTTTTTTGAATAGTGAAAAATTTCACATCCGAAATTTTCCATATTTTCTTTTTCACTTAAATAAAAAAAAAAAAAAATCAAAATGTATGTGTGTTTTTCATAATCCGTGATAAATTCGATTTTCCATATCTATCGAATTTCATGGAAAATGTAAAAGTATTCACGATATTTGAGTTAAAATTATTTTTTGTTCTCAAAATGAGTTGAATGAGGATTTTGTTTTTTTTTTAAAGGATCTGATCTAATAATTCAAAAAACAAATTCTTTTTTTAGATCTTTTAAATTTTTTGAAAAGTGATAATAAAAACTGAAAGAAAAAAAAAAGTCATTATAGGGAAAAATTTATGAAAAAAAAAAAATATAAATAATTAATTAAGGATAAAAAAAAAAATTACAACCACTTAAAAAGATTTAATTTAATTTAAACTGTTGAATGTGGAGTAAATGAATAAATTTGGGTGCCTTGGAGACTTTGATGACCGAATTTCTACAATGTATATTTACTTTTTTTTTTTTAGTGAACTGTTAAACACTATAATTTATTTTTATACATTTTATAGACAAAATTTGATCTAAAATTTCACTTAAAATCTGTGTCCAGTTAATTTTTACAAGAAAAAAAAATAAGGGTGAAAAAAAAAGTCGACTTTTTACAGCAATTTTTTTTTTTTTAAATTCTTAATGAATTATTTTTCTGTTTTACTAACTACCCACTTTCACTTTTGCTCTTTGTCTCTCAAAATTTATAACTTTTCCCTATAATTTGTTGTTATACTCTCTGAGACCTTGACATATAAAAAAAAAAAATGTTAAGGAAGAAGGAAGATGAAAAAGGAATTTATTTTATATTGTTTAGGTTTTGTTTTCTTCAATGCGATAACAATTTACTAAAAAGTCCTTTTTTTTTTTTTTTTTGTTTGAATAGTACTTTAAAAGCAAAATAGAAAACTAGAGCAAAAAATAATAAAATAAAATAGAAAACTCTATGAAAATTTCATAACAAAAAAAAAAAATAAATAAATAAAAAAAAATCTGCTTTTTGTGATTTAAGAAAAAAAAAAAAGGAAGGAAAATTATGTTTTAGTATTTTATTATCAATTCTAAAAAAAGCATGAAAAAAGGATATTTTCTTCTTAATATGTACTCATTTTCATCTTCTTCTTTTTTTTTTTTTTTTTTTTTTTTTTTTTTGCTTTTTATTACTGTATGATTTTTGTTGTTGTTGTTTTTGTGTATTTTCAATTCATTGTTATTATTTTGATGTTCTAAAAATCAGTGAATTAAATAAACGAAAAGAAAAGTCGGTGTTATTTTTAGTATTATCTTATACCAGTTAAGTGCTTTCTTTTCTCTTACTTTATTTCTTTTATTTTTTATTATTATTATTTTTTTTTTTTCATTTTTCATTTCTTTTTCTTTGTGTATTTATAATAGTCTCGTTTCCCATTTGCCAGTCATCTTTTCTGTTTTTTTTTTGTGTTCTTTTTTTTTTTTTTTCTACTACACACAATATATTATGTATCTTTTTTTTTTTCCGTTTTGTTTTGATTGTATATGTGTGTGATTTTTTGCAAGCTTTTACTTTAAGAAGTATATATATCTTTTATATTGTTATTGTTGTTCATTTTGTTATTATTATTATTGTTGTTGTTGCTATTGGGTATAAAATATTTACTATAAGATATACAACATACCCTATTTGTCTTCTTTTTATATTTTTCATTTTTTTTTTTTTTTTATAATAAAATTTTCTCTTCTACATTCTCATTACAGAGATATTCTCTTTATATATTTTCTAAATAATAATTCTTTTTATTTTTTATTTTATTTTTTTGGATATCAAAATCAGCAAGAATCTACTAACCAAAAAATGATGAACAAAAAAAAACAAAAAAAATGGATGAATGAAAATAATAAAAATACAAAAAAAAAAAAAAAATAATAACATTTGGCTAAGGCAATTTTAACACAAATTTCTCTTCAGATAAAATAGCAGTAAAAGCTTCAATTGTTATCTGTTTCTTTTTTTTTTTTTTGCTTTTGTTCAATTTTTGTTTTTCTTTTCAAAATAAAAAAAAAAAAATTTTTCTTCCTCAATTTTTTTTTTTTTTTTGGTAGCTTACGTTTTTTTTATGGTGTGAAAAAAAAAAGTACTTATTCATTTTATTTTAAATTTTATATATTCGGTCATATAAGCACTCTATAATATATGTATATTTTTTTTTTATTAAGTCGTTCTACTTACATAGATAAATTTTTCATTGTCGATTTCAAATTTTTATTTACATTTTTTTTTGTAAGCCATATCACACACACATAATAATAACATTAATAACAACAAAAAATGTATCTTGTATATAGCATCATTATTACCTGTATAAATAAGTACTTTAGCGCATTTAAAAAGAAAAAGAGAGAAAAAAAAAAAAAGCTGATGCAAAATAAATAAAATAAGAAAATAATCTTATAAAAGCTTAGTACTTAGCTCCTAATGTTCACTTTTTAAATAATAATAGTAAAAAGAAGAAAAGATAAAAAAAAACTAACAAAATTTGATACAACACTATTCAAAATAATTTAAGAAAAAAAAAAATTGTTCTCTTTGTATATATGTATCTATCTATTTTTAGATACACAGAATAGAAAGATAGATTAAAAAAACATCATGTATTCAGTTTTTTTTTTTTTGCTCTCTAGATTTTAAAAAGGAAAACAAAATGAAAATGCAACAGCAGAAAGACAAAAAAAAAAGCGAAAAAGGAGATTAAGTATTAGAAGTTATAGATACCTCTTTGAATGTTGACGATGATGATGATGATGATGATGCCAGTTTAATGTTGAATTTATTTTTTAGTGTACAATTATTATTTAAAAAAAAAAAAGTACATTGAACACAAGATACTATTTATTTCTGTAATTTTTCATCATCATTCGTAATCGTATCGTATTTGCTTCTTTGACATTTTGGTTTGCCCTAAAGAAGCTTTATAAAAAAAAAAAGTGAATATTTAATATTATATATACAAATATATACTTATTTAAATGTTGTTATAATATTTATGATAATTTTTTTCTCATTTTCACATTAAAAGAAGAAAATGAAAAAAAAAAAAAAAAATTTAGAAAATTTTCAAATACATTTTCTATATATTATACCCGTACATACCAACCACCCACCCATCACACCTATTATCTCTCATTTGCCGTTTATTTTTTTCTTGGTTTGTTTTTTTTTTTTTTAATATTTTTATTTTGCATTCGGATAAATTTACATTTTTTTTTTATGAAAAAAGAAAAAAAGTTTCCATTAAATGAGTTATTTTATGTGTGAAATTAGATACGGACAAAAGATGTTAAAGAAGAAAAAAAAATAAATAAAAAATGAAATTAAAGTAGCTATAGATAACGAATAACGATGACAGCCTATTCAGTAAAAGTCGGAAAGGTAAAACAGAAAATGAAAAAAAAAAAAATAAAAAATAAATAAATGTGATGAAACGGTAAATAGGTTTCAATGTACACATTTCTAATGTCATTTTTATTTATTTATTTATGTATTTATTTTTTTTTTTCATTTTTTTCAGTTTTCTATTTTTTTTTTTTTCACTTATTTTTCTTCAATTTTTTTTTTGTAATTTAAAAAAAAAAAATAAGAAAATTATTTTTTGAAAAAAAAGGTGACAGATATTGTGAAATTTTTTTTTATCAAGAATATTCAAAAGTACTTTTTTTTTGTATAGAACATTTTCGGCATAAAAAATTTTTATATCATACATTGTGTGTAGGGTGTTCATGTGATAACGTACCGGAATCACTCGTTACATATAAATTTTAATTCGAAGAAGAAGAAAATTTGTATGAAAGGACATGGGAGTGACATACTTTAACCGTTGTTGGAGGGTGTTTTGAAAATTAAGAGACATTTTTCCTGTTGGAAGACTGGTTTATGTATATTTTTTGGGGACTATTTATGGAATATTTGTGGTTGAAATGTTTTTTTTTTTTTTTTTTTTTTTGTTTTTTTTTTTTTTTTTTAAAATAAAATAAAAGCTTCAGAAAATTTTACGAGAAACTCATTTCTTGTCGTATTTGTTTTTCTCCTTTCACAGTTTAATTTTTCTAATTTTAAATATCGAAGATTTTTAATTTTCACCTAAACACCCTATGTTCATTGTGCAAAAAAAAAAAAAAAAAAAAGAAATTTCACTTGCTTTTTTTGATATATGAGAATTATGAGAAAAAGAAAATTTTCTTTAGGTTAAATTAACGGTATAACGGTATTTAGTACACGCATAAGGTTTCTCCATATTATTCATTGACTTTATTCCTCTTAAGAAAATTTAAAAAAGAATTTCTATCTTTTTATTTTCTTTGGTCGACCTAAAAGTTCATTTTTATATTATATATGTATATGCAAATTAATGTGCATATACGTATTTAATGGTTTTTTTTTCTCTTTGGAATTTTTTGTGTGTGTTTGTGTGTGCGTGTGTGTGTGTGTATGATTATTTTTAATGTCCTTGTAATATTTTAAAAATGTAAGAATAAAAAAAAATTAAATACATTTTTATCTTCTATTTTTTGTTGTTGTTTGTTTTAAATTTAATTTTGTATTTTATTTTATTTATTTTTATTTTTTGTGAATTTACCATTATAAAGAGAATAATTGTCATTAAGGTTATAAAATGCAAAAAATAAAGAAAAAAAAAACAAACAAACAAAAGCAGAAAAACACAATTTAATTGAAAAATAAATAATATATAAAAAAAATATATATATATTTTATATATATATATATTTATATATATATATATAAAAAAAATATATACATCATATTCATAAAACATTTAAAATATCACATAATAAAGTAAATACATTATAATGTGACATACATATCCATATAATTGTATGTATGTATGTATTTACAGATATAAGGATGTTAACATGTTTATATAAAGGTAATTTAAAGGTTTCATATATTAAAACACATAATTTTGTAAAATATAATATTAATATACATTTATCCTCGATTTAATGACACAGTAAATTGTTTTACATCGCGTATTTAATAAAAATACAACGAACATACATATATGTACATACATACGTACATATGTATATACAATGACATAATATAATATTCAAAATTGAGCCTGTTTATATAAAAGTGATGTAAGTCTACTGTTTTCTTGTTGTTGTTTTGTTTTTTTTTTTTTTTCGTGAAAAATGATATTTAATAAATTACAGAGATAAAAATAAATAGGTATGTTGTGTGTTAATTATCTATTTACAATATATTAATGTCAAGCATACACGTATAATTAAAAAGAAAAAAAAAAAACGATAAGAATTAGGCAATTAAAAAATAAAATGTTCATATGGCGTGAGGTTCAGATTGCAAGGTCTTGTGTGCGTTATTCAATTGATTTTTGTGATTGTACTTTTTATTTTCCTCTAATTTAGGGCTCTTATGAGTAAATTATCGAAGCTTTTGTAATTTGACTCTTGAGTTTATTTGCATTGTAAATGAAAATTCGATGCGTAAAACCCAGAGGATTCCTGTAGGGTATAACATTGAAGAGAGATGGAATAAGCGAACGTAACCCTAGAAATGGTTTACAAAGGAAATTTTTTTTTCTAATAATAAAATCGTTTTAAGATGTATCCTGTTTAGGAAGGCCCAATCTTAACAGTGGAGAATTAGAAGTCGCTGTGATGTCCGGTCCGGTACAGGGATGGGAACCCATGATTTATTTGTTCCAAATTTCTTATTGGTGAAATTAGGCTTTAGCTTGAACAAGCCAAACAAAAACGCTTGAAAAAAAAGTTCTATGCTTCTACCCCAACTGTTATCGAACTTTGAGATGGAAAAATGAAATTGATTCTAAATTGCTTACTTTTACGATTTAAATTTATTGGAAACAAAAAAACGCTTTAAACATACTTCTAACCGTCTGTGCTTTTACATATTGGAAAACCTTGAACAAATTTTAAATACATATAGACTTACATGACTTTCAAGATAAACGGATCATATTGTAAAATTCTTCTACATATTAACGAGTAAATATATGTATTCCATATATTCTGTGCTAGATACATCTATAGATACATTTAATTTGATATCCACCTACATATTACCTTATACACAATATTTATAGAATTCCAAAAATATTTTGTTACATATTGAAATTTCATTTTCTGATGTCTTTTATTATGTACAAATTTTTCACTATATAGCAGGATGTAAATGGCCTGAAAATGTCCTAAATGGAAAATATGTATTTTTTCTTTTTTCTTATTATTTTCATTTTCTTCTTCTTCTAAAAACATTTTATTCGAAGAATTGAATTTTTTTTTTTTTCCTTTCTTATTTGTTCCTTTTTTTTTTCTTATTAAAAAATAAAGTCAATGAAACTGAAATATCAGAAAGAAAAAAAAAAGAAAATAAATACCTAAAAAAAAAAGAGGAAAAGAATTGTGTTTTTTTTTTTCGTTTTTTTCATTTTTTTTTTTTTTTTAAGTATAAAAATGGTGACATAACAAGCTTTCAAAAATAAAATGAAAGAGAAATGAATAAAAAAAAATAAAAAATAAATAGAAGGAATGTTTCCTTTTTTTGTTGCCTTTTACTTTTCTTTTTCTACTCTTTTTTTTATTTTTTTTTTCTTTTACAATGTGAAAATTTTCTGTTTTTCTGGTATTCATGATTTAAGTGTGATAAATTTCATAGTAATTTTTCAGTTTTGTATATATAAATTTTTTTTATTTTTGCTTTTTTTTTTTGCTTCTTCTTATTTTCGATTTCTATATTTATTTTTTTTTTATTTATTTTTTGTGTGTTTTGGAATTTTTTGTAAATATATTTTTTTTTTTTATAAGAAAAGGAATAAATTGTTAACTGAATGTATATTTTATTTTTATTTTTTTTTTTTTTATGATGTTTTGACGGCTTTTATAAATATCATCATATAATTTTCATTTTTAGACATTATGGGAAATCTTTAGCTCTTTTTTTTTTTTTTTAAATATTTTTTTCTTTATTTTCTTTTGTAGTATATAAGGATTTGATAGACAAACACACATTTTCATACATGCATACGTTTCGAAGAAAGAACCAAAAAAAAAAAAAGACATGTCATTTGAATAATATTTGGGGAAGTTCATGGTTTTATTCTTAAAAAAAAAAAAAGGAAAATCACGAAAAAAAAAAGAAAAGAGAGAAAAACAAAAAAAAACAAAAATATGATGTACGAGTATATTGTTTTTTTGTTTGTGTTTCAAAGGATTAAAGAAGAAACAAAAGGATATATGGAATTTATTTAAAAATGTCAGACAATTTTTATCCGGAAATGACAACTTTAATGAAAACACGACAAAAAAAAAAAAAAATGAAAATAAAAAAATAAAAAAAAACAGACAAATGTTCAAATGAAAATTTTAACAATGATGGGAATTATAAATGACAAATTTAGCTAAAATGTCATTTAAAAAAAAAAAAAATAAAACATGAAAATTATTATTATGTTTTTTTTTTGTTCAGTGTCTAATTTGTTTGAGGGCATAATTCAAATTGTATTAGAGTAACATTTCTTATCTGGGGAGCTTTTTTTTTTTTGTTTTGAAGAATTTAATTAATTAGCTGTAGGGAATTCGCTTTTTTGAAGATTTCAAAGTATAAGGAATCTTTTTTAAGAATTTTTTTTTTTTTTTAATTTTTTTTTCAAATAAGTAATGTTTAAAGAATCTTGTGCGGGAATAATTATTGTAATTGAATTATCCTGTAATTATTCTTAAAACATCAAACAGAAATTCTTCAAAACATTCATTTTATTTGTTTATTTTATTTTATTTTTTTTTTTCAATTTTGAAAAGGGTTTATTTCGGTTTTAAATAATTTTTTAATATTGTTACGAAAATAACGTAGACATAGAAAGATTTCAAGGATCTAAATTAGTATTGTAAAGGAAGGTGATCAATTGAATTTAATTTTAGAATTAATTGTTCTTTAAAGATTTTATTTTTAAATCATGGATTTCAGCTGAAAGTTATCCTTTTAATGTGCTATTTTTTTTTTAACCGACGATGGGTTTGGGTGAGTTCATGTTTGAAGAAAACTGATTGTAGTATGTACTTGTTATTAAGTTCTAAATTAGCCCTAACTAAGTAGAAAAACTGACTTTTTTCAGATGTTTTCGTGAACGTTCCTCTGCAAAAAGGAAGTAAGAAAATTTTTTTAAATTTATAAAGTCAAAAGTTCCAAAACATCAACCATATAAAGCATCCCGTTTCAAAACTCAAATGTGATTTCTTGACATTTACAAAATCAAGCAACTAGCGCATCGTGAATAATTATGTACTATGTACATATATCTGTCATATTGCAATCACGATGCAAAGCAAGTAGACATTTAGGAATACAGCCTTTCTTATTAATTAAAATAATATCTATTGATATCTTCACTTTCGTAATCCATGTTTGACGCTTTTTACATTCTTTCTTTCTTTGTCTTAATTTGCAGACATAATTTCACAGCTGAGAAAACTGATGTCAAACAAACTTTTACAGAACTGCCAATATGAAATTTATTACTTTCGTACAAAAAGTAACATGAACAAAATGCTTATACAAAACTATGTTAGAACTAAAAATATGAACTTAATCACTTTTGTCAAAAGGATTACAAAATAGACTTTTTTATCCAGACAAAACTTAGTTTGCAATGACACTATACGATCTTTTATGCCTAATTTTCAAGCAAAATTTTAAAATATAACTTTTTAGATTTTACAACCAAAAAATTGATTGTTTTCACAACAAAGTTTATAAATTTTAATTTTCTTAACCTAACAATTGAATAAATAAATCAATGTTTTCTTTTTTTTATCTTTATTATTAAGTATTTTAAAATACATATATCCTTTACATAATAAAAACATAGAAGTAATGTAAAAATTTTTTTTTATCAGATTCCTTTTCATTCACTCACATAACATCTTTTTAAATTGAATATTTTGTTTAAAATAAAACTTTTACTACATATAATACATATACTTAAATTTAAAAAAATGATTTTTCATTTTAACATTTTATATGTACGTTATACCTTAAAAATATAAGGAAAAAAAAAAAAAAAAAAAAACAAAACAAAAACAAAATAAACATTTTCTCTATAAACATTGAAAATAAATTGTTTCATATCAATTTTGTTAAAATAAATTTAATTCAAAAGTTTACATACATGTAAAGTATATGTGCGAAAGTTTTCATAAAACTTTCTAACAATACTAAAATAATATAAAATTTACCGTTATATATAAAAAGTATTTTAAATACCTATATGTACATATGTATCTAGGTACTTTCATATATAAGAGTACATACATACATATATACATACATATATGTATTTATATGTGGGGATTGTATAAGTTATAAAATATAAGTTTTTTCAAAATTAACTTTCTTCATATGTACACATATAATAAAATGATAAAAGTGTAAAGAAAGTTAGTTTTACTGAATTTTTTTGTTAAAAAAAAAAAAAATAAAATGTTCTGATATTGAAATATTTGTGGGAAAAAAAAAGTTTAAAATAACATAAGGAGTAAAATTATGTAAAAGTAAATAAATATACTACCTACATATAGTTCATATAGTTATCAGGGATATCTTAAGAAATACTTTTATTTTTATTTATTTAATAGTTTAATCAATAAATGATTTTATTACCTTTCTAATTTGAAAAAGTGAATGAGAAAAGTAAAGAAAAAAAAAAAAAGTAAAAAAAATTACATAAATTGAAAAAGGAGTTTTAGATTAAATTTTTATTTTTTATTTTTTATTTTTTTTTTTGGATTAAAAATATGTTCGTAACATAGCAGATTTGAAAATCAGTTTCAAACATTTGACTTGTATAGTTGGTTTTTTTTTTAATAATATTTGTGAATTAAAAAAAAACTAAATTTAAGGATTGCCATCAAAAACCCAAAACTGAATCAGTAAAAGTTTTATGGTCACATCCACAAAATAATAAAATACAAAAATCAAATTTTGACAGAATAACGAACAAAATACTACGAAGATCTAGATGTTATCAGATAAATTTTTACTTATGTGGACTTAAGCGGTTTGTGGATGTGACCACAGAGTTTAAACATTTTCTAAACCAAGTTAAAGGATCTGTGATTGAATATATCTGCTAATAAACGTTTTTTTTTTCTTCTTCTAATAAGTCTTTTCCCATGAAATTTTTATTATACATAATTCGAAATTGCTGCGTGGCTTGAATGTGACATAATGTGATTTTTTATTTTTTCGAAAATGTTTTTCACTTCATTTGTTTTCCCGAGCATAAACCATCCACTTATTAGATTAATTTAATCCTCAAGCCAAACAAAAAACAAGAGATTTTTATTCAATACGATTACGAATCATTTACAATTAAATTTATAATGTAAAAAATTTTCAATATATCATTTACAGGATTAAATTTTATTTTCACGAAAAATTTACACATTTCAGCAAAAACTTTTTTCTTTTTTTTTTTGGTTTAGAAAATTTTTTTTCAATCCGTCAATTAATTCAGTAATTATAGTAAAAGATTATTTTTTGTTAAATGTGAGTGTGTGTGCTTAACACACTTAAAGTCTTAGATGAGATACGACATAATTTACCAATAGAAAAACAATTTCGAAAAAAAAAAACAAAAATATTTTTCATGCAATTGATTAAATATTTTCCAATTTTTTCATTTTTTTTTTTAGTTCTCTGAAAAACAAAAAAAAAAAAGGAAATTTGTTTATTGATTTACGAGTAAAATAGAAAAAAAACAACGGTTATTGAAAACTATTATAAAAAATTCAAAATGAAAATTGATGGAAAACAAAAATATATATAGAAAAAAAAAAAATGTATATTTATTATTTTTTATTAATGCAAACAGGCACAATATTTATACCAGTATTTATTTTATTAGCATCACTGCATATGTACAAAAAAAAAAAAAAAATTTTTAAAAAAAGTATATACAATCTACTCGTATGGGTGGTATATTATATTCATTCATTTTTTTTTTTTAAATTTAAATTCTAAAAGGAAGTAACAGAAAAATATACATATAAGCTCGCATATGAAAAAGATACAAATTCTAAATTGGTTTTTTTTTTTTCCATGGATTAAAAATAACAACAAAAAAACGTAAATAAAAATATATATACATATGTATATATATTTTTTACGTACACGACATATATTTGTGTGTGTATGCATTTTGTTTTTGTGATGTGGAGGATCATACTACGTGTAAGATTAATTATTAAAGTTTATTTTAATTCTATTTTATTGAAATGTTCATTTGTTGGTTGGTTGTTTGGTTAGTTGATTGTTCGTTCTATATAGTGCATTCAATATAAATATGTATCTACATAAAAATTCCTACATACGAGTATATGTATCTATGAATATGAATGCAATAAAGAAATTTATATACACGTGAAAAAAAAAAAAGAAAATAAATATTTCAGTTTTTATTTTCAATTCAATTTAAAAATATAGGCTTTATTTTAAAAATAAAAAAGAAAAAAAGAAAATTTAAAGAAACAAAAAAATAAAAGTAAACAAATCGAAAATAAAATAAAATTGTATTTAGTTTATGGTGTTACCATATGTAGGTACGTAAATTACATACAAAAAATATAGATTTCTGATTTTCCAGAAGAAAAAACAATTAAAAACAAACAAACAAAAAATACATATATAAAAAAAAGTATGTACCATCAAAAGAAGATCAGGCAATTTAGTATTATGTATGTCGATTTTTATGAACTTAATTTTAAGATAATTTGAACAGAAATTCTTTAATGGCTTCCTTATCAAATGTAATAAATTTTTTTTTTTTTTTTTTTCTAAGAAACAAAAAATAAAACCAAAATTTGTTGTACTCTAATTTGAATTTTAAAAATTAATGAAAAACAGAAAATTTATTTCGAAATAAACATTTTAACCACACGAGGTCATTTATATAGCAGCAGTTGGTTTTTTTGTTTTTTCAGATTTACGAAATATTTGTGCAATTAAAAAAAAAATAAAAAAAAAAATTTGAATTTTTTAGATAACAATTTATTGAAATTTCAATTAAATTCTTTTCAAAGCATTACTGAACTGGAAAAGAGAGATCATATGGATGATTGTATAATTAAATTCCTTAGAATTTCATTAAAAAAAAAAATTTAGAATTACTTACACAGAATTTTGATCTCATTTGTAGCATATATGAAATGAGTTAAAGTTAATTCTACGTAATTTTTTATGAATTTTCGAAGAACTTATATGATAATAACCTGTAATCCTTTCCACCCACTCCATTCATTCCACACTTAATATTTCACATAATACTTAGAAATAAATTTAAAGTACTTGTACTAATTTTTTTTTTTTTTTTGTACTTAAAAATTTCTTTATTTTATCTTATTTTAAAAATTTCTGTAAATCTAAAAATTTTTCAACGTAAAGGATATAATGCAATTTTGAAATCTTTTCAATTTGTAATTCATTTAAAAATCAAATTTATCTCCATACTACACACACACACATACAAGTTATTTAGTAATTATTCAATAATTTTTTCAAAGTTTAATTTAAATTCTTGAAAAAAAAAAAAAAAAAAAAAATTCAATCGTATCAGATTTTTGATTTATGAGAAGAAAAAAAAATTAAATAAAAGAAAATTAAAAAAGGAAATCAATACTTAAAATTTCAATAATAATTTGCAATCATGCAATAATAAAATCCTATATACTATTAAAAATCATTAATCTTCTTATAAAATAACTTAATATTTTGTATCATATTTTATTGAAAGATAAATTAATACATCATCATATGTACATTTATTACACATATGAAAGAATATACAATATGTAGTAAAAACGACATATCAAGACAACAAAAAAAAGGACTAATAAAATAGTTAACTACTGTATAATTATATCCTTTGATGCATGAATTTAATCATTGAAACTTTAATGCTATTTTTACTATTGTACTATACATATATGTATGTATGTAAAATGTATATATGTTCTACATATGAAACAATAAAATATGCACTACATATCACAAAATAATGTGTTTGCAAAAGCATACAGTAGCAGTAGCACTAGCATCTCTATTACAAAATTTTTTCATTATTGACTCTTCTTTTTGACTACCCTTATTTAACACTCCTATCAATTCTGGACCGTTTTCGTCAAAAATCGGTTTTCAAAGTTAAATATCTCGGGACCCTGTGGTCCGATTGACTTGAAATTTCTGCACAGTGTTAGGCTCGTCATTTTCTACAAAACTCTCTTTGGTACCAAAAAGATCCCTGCAACAGGGCGCGAGTTACAAGGTGCTAAATAAAAAAGTCACGCCAATCAATTTTAAGTATCAAAATGTTACATATTTTGACTCTTTATAAAAGTATGTTCCCGTGGGACTAGGGAGCTGAAATTTGGCTAGGATATTCTTTGAAGCCTCTAGTTTTATGTGAATTTTAAACGGTGAAGATCCGTTTACTAGGGCAAAAGTTATAGGATAAAATCTAAAACAAGTCATTTTTTGAAAAAAAACTTTTTTTTCCCTTATATGGGGCCTTGAAAATTTCGTACCATGACCCTCAAAAAAAGAGTGCATTTTAATTCTTGGACTATTTTCTGACCTATTGCATTTTATTTGACTCAAATCGGTGCATTATAGCCCGAGATATAAGAGTTCAAAGTTAGCAAGTCACATTTTTTATGTAAAAATTCAAAAATATTGAATTATTTTTTTTTTTAAATTTTTATATGGAAGAATATGGGACTTTCCAACTTTGAACTCTTATATCTCGGGCTATAATGCACCGATTTGAGTCAAATAAAATGCAATAGGTCAGAAAATAGTCCAAGAATTAAAATGCACTCTTTTTTTGAGGGTCATGGTACGAAATTTTGAGGGCCCCATATGAGGGAAAAAAAAGTTTTTTTTCGAAAAATGACTTGTTTTGTATTTTACCCTATAACTTTTGCCCTAGTGAACGGATCTTCACCGTTCAAAATTCATATAAAACTAGAAGCTTCAAGGAATATCCTGGCCAAATTTCAGCTCCCTAGTCCCACGGGAACATACTTTTATAAGGAGTCAAAATATGTAACATTTTGATACTTAAAATTGATTGGCGTAGGTAAAATTTAAAATTGATAGGAGTGTTAACAAAAATATTATTACACACTTATGTATATATGTATACAATTGAAATGAAATATTACATATACACATATTTTCCACCAATTTCCAGTATTTTTGTAGTTTTTTTTTGTTGTTGATTTTTAGATGAATTTTCTATTTTTCTCTGGTTACATTGATGATTTTAAAAAATAAATTCATCAAGTTGCAATGAAAACACATATTATGTATATGTACATATGTAAAATAATAAAAAAAATAACGCTTCAATGATTTTTCGCGTTCAGATTTTATCAATATTTGAAAAACGTACAAAATATAACGTATACGTATCTATAAAGATATTTTGTACATGTTTGTTTATTTGTTTGTATCTATACATTCTGTAATATACGTACGTATAAACATAATGTAGTATAGAAACGTATCTAAAAAATGTTCATACTGTGTTTGATATAGAGTATATATTTTCATGAGGGCTAAATTTCTAGATGAATTCGAACAGGAAATTGAAAATAAAAACCGCATATCGAATCGTGTGTTATGTGTGTTATGTTTTTTCAATATATATGAGATATTGAGTGGAAATCAAAAGAAACTGAATTAAAAAAAAAACAACATAAAAATAGGGATTTCATTGAATAAAAAAAATATATATATAAATCTGTAAAATTGTATGAAAATGATGGTATTTTTTTTTTCATATACATATATGTACAAAATGTGTGTGTTGCACATACATAATATACATATACAGTAAAACCTGTATAAGCCGGACCCTTTATAAGACGGAATACTGGCTAAGCCGGAAAATTTTTACGGTCCCGAGATTTTGAAGTTCATTTTCATATAAATTAACCCTCTATAAGCCGGAACCTGTCTAACGCGAACCCGGAATAGTAAAACATGCTTTATTTGTGTTTGTAGAACCTCTTTAAGCCGGAAAAAAAATTTAAAAAAGCGGCAAAGAGGAACAAAAAACGAACAAAAATGCCTTATTTGACATTACACATCAAAAGCTTGTCGTAATCGTCAATTCGCTTTTGTTTTATTCGTGAACATAAGAAAAAAAGAAAGAAACAAGTGACTGTACATAAATCAGCCTGTTAACATTTGCACATTATTGTTTTGTCATGAAAAAACTTCATATAAAAAAGGGACATAAAATGTATTACCGTTTTTTATATAAAGTTTTTTCGTGACATAAAACAAAAAGGTGCAAATGTAAACAGACTGAATCAAAGACAGTATACAGTTCATTTTGCCTTGTAAAGGAGTGTGCAGCTGACTTAACATAGGCGTTTCTATACTTTTATTGAGATTTTTGAAACATACATATGTAGTATGTATGTACATATGTATTTTCTATTTTATAGAATATGTGAACTTTATTTAATTAAATAAATTTTGAATTTAAAATTGTTTTATGTGTTGTTATAATAAAATCATAGAGATATAGACGGTACATTTTCATTGGAAAATACATGACACCCTCCATAAGCCGGAAACCTGTACAATACGGAATTTTTTACCGGTCCCTAGAGGTTCCGGCTTATACAGGTTTTACTGTATACATATATAAAATAATAATAATTTGTTGAGAGAGGGTTGTTAAAATAAATGTAATACCTACATATTCTAAATATACAAAATACATACATTCTTTAAAGTATCTAATATATACTCGTATATATTATTAAAGATTTATATGAGTTTATAAATGGAGGATATTAAGTAGAATCATTCAAAAACACTAAAAGATATTTATTTGAAATTTATCTCAATATTTTGTACTTACATACATATACAGATACTTATACTTATTGTTTATATGAAGTGATATTAGATATATATTTTGAAATTTACATACATAGTTCTATAGATACACATATTTATATGTATTCAAAATCTGTATGTACTTACAATATAGATTATTTTTGTTAGAAGAAAATAAAATAACATAAGATAAAAGATGAATTTTAACCTACATAGATCCGCCATGTGTTTTACTTATACTTTTTACCTACTTGAAAAAAATAATAGAAAAAAAATATATATATATACAAAATCATAGCAAATAGCAAAAATTTTCAAAGTTAATAATAATATAATGTTAAAGTATTTTTGCATCATATTATATTTGTACAATATTTATATAATATACTTATTGTTGTACATACAAAGGAACATATAGGTATACATATGTAGCATAAGTACAAGATAAATATTCTTTAAAGTACTTTTTTGGTTACTTACTCGTGTATTTGCTACAAATTAAGCTCTCTAGATACTCTATACTAGAAGTTAATAAATATAAAATCTTGTTTTGATAAATTCATACTCGTATATGTATCTATTATATATTTTTTATTATATGCAAAACGTAAAATTTAAAAATAAATATTATTCTATGGGAATTTTTACTGATGATTATAATGGTTGTTTTTTTTTTTTTTATTTTTGTGATATGGTTGGTACATAATTATGTTATGTTTATTTGTTGAAAAAAATTAAAATAACAAATTTAGATTTTTACCAGAACCAAATAAAAAAAAATTAGCTACAAGACGAAAAAATAAATATATATTGTGAAATAACAAAATAAGTAGAATAATATCTTGTAAATTCAAATTTTATGCTTGTAAAAAAAAAACAACTAAAAAGCACACAAAAAAAAACAACAAAAATTCAGTTCTATTTACTCGAATATATTTCCTTATTTTTCTTGGAATCTAATAAACATGCAATTTTATTATTTGTTAGTATTTTTTTTTGTTGAGCTTTTTACAGTTGAAATGTTCGAAAAATAAAAATAAAAAAACTGCGTAAGAAATTGTATTTTTGATTTGCCAAACAAAAAAAAAAAATCTAAACAATAAATTCTATATTCTAGGAAATAAAAAGAGACAAAAAAAAACTTTAATGCATTATTTTTGTGGAAAAGATATTTTTCTAGAATCTCTTTAATTTTTTTTGGTTTTTTTTTTTGGTAATTTTGTTGAAAAAAAAAAAAATAAAATTCACTTAAGATAGAATAAATTGAAGTGGTCCTTTAAGATTCAAAAATGCATTAATTTGCATAAAATCGACTCAAAAAGCAATAGATATAATTTTTTTTTTATGTTTTTTAAACTTTTTTTTTACGCTTTAGTGTCTTGTTTTTTTTTTTTTTTTGTTGGCAGATACAAAAACAGAAAAAGAAAAAAAAATCCTTTGAACAAAAAAAAGTATAAATAACTGTAAAAGAAACTTGAAGGATTTTCTATAAAAAAAAATATCTAGTTGTTGCTTAATGAATTTCGTTCATGTTACAAAGGACGAAAACAAACGTCAGATTCATTCAGTTTTCTGCTCTTGTTTGCTATTATACATTAGCGTGTGTCAGGGAAATTTTAAATGATGATCCTAGAAGCAATTTTTAAATGATATTTGATTTGAATTTCTAGAAGAGAGTTAGAAATGTAGATTGTGAGATCCTGCAGCTTTAATTTATAGTGATTTTCATACAAAAGTTCCTTTAAAAAAAAAACTTGGTTCATAGAAATTTTCTTTGCTTAATTTATATTAAGTACTTTTTTTTTACGTTCGGGTAAAGGACATGCATTAATTAAAAACGTTCACAATCCACATATCACATTGCTAAAATTCTAAATGAATCCTTTTTTAGATTTTTTTTTTTTTTTAAATTTAATTCTTCAATCTCAATTAATTTAATTCCGAAAATATTTTTCTAGCACAAAAAAAAAAAAAAGATTTAATTAAGAATAAAATTACAAATTTAATTTATTACCCTTTTTTTCCCACCTCTAAATATCCTGTATAGTTTTATTTCAAAAACAATACAAATGAATTCTATTACAAAAAATTATAATTCAAGAAAATTTCATTAACAAATCATTAAAATTAAAAAAACCAAAAGGACAAAAAAAAAAATCTTCTAAAAAGAAACAACAACAAAAAAGAAGGATACATCTAAAATACTCTCTCTCGTCGTATACTTTGAAATATTTTCAAGCATTAATTAATCCCATTTTTCATCCTTTCCATTAAAAACAAAAAATAAAAAAAAAAAAATAAAATAAGAAAAATGAAGTAAATGGTCAATAATAATAATAATAATTTTTCTTTTCTATTTAAATGCATATTTTTTACCTTTTCACTTTTGCACAGAAAAAATAAAAAAAAAAAACAAAAAAATGTGAAATAAAAACTAAAATTGTAACAGAAAGAAAAAAGGAACAAGGAAGCTGTTTTTTTTTTTTGTTTAAACATTTAATTTAAAAATGTATAAATTTTTACTTTTCATTACGAAAATTATCAAACTGTGAATATATCTTTATTATACGTAATACGTACTACACCACAAAAGAGGATTTCTTGTTTTTTTTTTTTTAAATTTTTTTTTTTTTTTAATTTTTTCTACTTTTTCTTTTCCAATGTTTCTTTTTTTCTAATATTTCTTTTTTTATTTTCGTGTTCGGCAATAAACTTTTAAACTAAAACGTGCATTATTTAAAATAAAAGAGAACATTCATAGGCTATAATCCTTAAATAATATGTATTTAAGTATATATGTACGTATAGTATAACTCAATCCTTAAATTTTAAAGCCTCATATTGCCCATTTCAATTTTGAATAAAAAAAAAAAAAAAACCCAACAACTTTTTCTTTTCAAAATAAACTTAAAAATTACGTAAAGCATGAAAGAAAAATAATATTAAAGGTGGAGTGGGTGGTGGTAATGATGGTGGTGAATTAACCTCTTGTTTTTTTTTTTTGTTTTTTTTTTTTGTTCCATAAAAAGAAAAACGAAGAAAAAGTGGAAGTGTATGTATCATTTGATGTGCTATATATTTACTTATCCTGTTTTTTTTTTTTAAGTAGAAATTTTTCAAAAAGATATAAAATACCATTCGTTATAGCAGATACAAACAGGAAAAAAAAAACGTAAGATAAGAAACCAATTTGAAAAAAAAAAAATTATATAAATTCAAATTTTTTGTTTTTTTTTTCTTCTTCTTTATTTTCATTTTCCTTTTTACGAACGAGTATTTAAAGTATTTAAACTTTAATATCATGATAACGGCTTGTCAGATTAAAGAATGAAATAGGTTTTTTTTTCGTATTAAAAGGGCCAGTAGCAATATATTTTTATAAGTTTTTTTTTTTTTTTTCATTTTCATTTTTATTTTCAATATTGAAAATTTTTTTTTTTTTTTTTTGTGTGCTTCGCGATACCTTTAAAGGAAATTTTCTTCAGAAAAAAAAAAAAAATGGAAGAATAAATCAAAGTGAATTATTAAAATTTAATTGAAAATCATTAATAAAATTTTAAAGAAAAGAAAAATAAAAAAACAAAATTAGAAAGGATAAAAAATAAAGCTACATCAAGAGCTTATATTTAGAAAATTTTTTATCTGTTCTTCTGTTTTTTTGTTTTTTTAGAATCTTTAGATTTTTTTTTTTATCTCTTATATACTTCGAACGTCTTTGTTTCTTTCCATAATTTTTCTCCACATTAATACCGAAAAAAAAACAACAAAAAAAAATCTGACTTGAAACATATTAAAATCCTTTTTGTGTTTCAATAATAATTCCTTTTATTTAAATTATCTGATAATCTCAACACATACACACACACCCTTCTGTGGATTTGTGTTTTAATAGATTTTTTGTTTGTGTGGCTTTTTAACGTATCTCTTTTTTTTTTTTTTTTTTTTAATTTTATTTTTCTCCACCTCATCAAATTATTTTTTTTTTTGGCTTTTCTTTTTGTGTAACAAAAAAAAAAATGTGATGACACAAAAGAAAAAAAATTGGCAAACAAAAAAGAAAAAAAAAAAAAAATAAAATAAAGTACATATACGTACATACACATATCATTAATGAATTGAAAGAGTGATTTTCATTTACATCTTATAAGGGTAAAATAATATCTATTATAGATTAAATGACTTTAGAAAAGTGATCAATAAAAATCTTTCACCCCATAAAAGTTTATTATATGAATTGATTTTTATTTTATTTTATGTGTGTGTGTGTGTGTGTGTGTTGTATGGTGTCGTACGTTTAATGTTATATTATATGCTGTCTTTTTGCTTCATACTTTTAATTTTTTTTTTTTTCGCAATAGATTCTTATTATTATTTTTTTTTTATTTTTTTTATATATAAGGTTAATTTATGACATACAATAGAAAACTCTCCATATCTTTGGTGTGACAGTCACAAAATTAGAGTAAACACAGTTACCAAAAAAAAGTAAAAAAAAAAAAAAAATAAGGAAAATTTCATTCATATTTTTTCTTTTCTGTTATTTTATTATTATTTTTTATGTTTTACTTGAACAATTTTATTTTATGTACATATATACATACATATGTACAGTCATTTTATGCTTATAGATACATATTTTCTTCTTTTCTAATACATAATTTTAAGATAACAATGTTATTTTAACATATATCTTTGACACTTCTTTTATTTTATTTTTGTTTTTTTTTTTTTTTTTTTGCTATGAGAGATGTGCTTGTGCTTTATCTTTTTTGTTATATGCTTAAAAGCAGAGCAATATTCAACATTTTTATTTTATTTTGATTTTTTTTATTTTTTTTTTGGTACATAAAGCAATAAGATTTTATATATTTTGGCACTTTCATGATTTTTTTTTTTTTTTTTCACTTTTTTATTCTTATTATTATTTTTTTTTTTTTTGGTATGTGTGATTTGAACTTTGTAATATACGAGTATGTACAATTTTTCATATAGTCTTTATGTGATATATGACATCTATTGCTTAGAAAATTTGTGCAGTTAATAAGAATTATATTGAATAATGAAAGTAATTTATTAGAAAAATGAGAAAATTTACTAAGATTTATTGAAATGATGAAAAAAGAATGGTATTTTATGGACGATAATCAAAAGTATGACACATAAAAATCTACATTAAAAAATAAATATATGTATATTTTTTTCTTCTTTTGTATCTTTAATGCGATTTACAAGAATTTTAAATGTTATTTTTCTCATTTATTATCTTGAAAAAAAAAAAAAAAAATAGAATAAAAAGAATGCTGTTTATTTTTATTAAAAATAAACAATGAATTTTCATTAAGAAATCCTTGGATTTTCCAAGTAAATTTTTTATTTGTGTCATTTTTCACTAAAATTTATATTTTTTTTTCCCCCGGGATTTTTAACTCTCTAGATAAATTTGTATTATAAAATCTAGTTTGAAGGTTTAAAGATGATTTTATTTGGACCTTGCGTTTTCCTGCAATTTTTATTGTTTCTAAATTTTAAAATTTTTTCTTAATAATTTTCTAGATCATTAAAATTGTGTTCAGTTCTCAATAAAGAAAAACTGACACCTCAATGAAGGATATAGAATTTTTCAACTAAAATTTTCTTTTATCCTGATGATTGACATGAATCATTTGTTATTGAAAAAAAAAACTGTTTTTTTTTTGCACAAAACTATTATTTATCCTTAAAAATAAATTATATAAAATCCTGTACATCCTGTCTAAATTTCAATATTTTATTTCTACAAAAAAAAAAATCATATTTTTTTTAGAGCATAAAAAATTTTTACATTTTGTTGCCTACAATTGTATCTTTCTGCCTCTCTTCATATTTTTTTTTTTTTGTTAAAGCAGAAAACTAACAAGAAAGAAACCAAAAAAAAATTAAATTTTTTTTTTCTGATATTTGCAATTTTTTTTCAAAGATTTCTATTGTTCTATTTGTTCTGTAACCGGAAATTAATTGCAATGTTTGATGAAAAGCTTTTCATTTGAAAATTTTTCATTCCATGTTTTATCATTTTTGACAGGACATTTGATTCAATGTAATGAAAAATTTCGAAATAACCAAAATTAATGTATTTCATGAAAAACTTGGTTCAAAAAAAACTTTTTTTATTTTTTCTTAGAATATTTTGTTGTTGTTTTAATTCATTTTGTAATCATTATTGTGTTTTGTCTATTGAATCCTTGAATAATAGATGATTGGTTCAATGAGAATTTTCATTAGGTTTTTGTTAGTTTCGTTACAAATTCCCTTTAATTCGGAAGTTTTTATGATTTTGCATCTCTGAGAGAAGTTAGATTAGTTTTTGTTTTTCCAATTTTTTATTCTGTTTTGTGTATTAGCTTATTGGTTTCTTCTTCTTCATTTCACTTTTATTTCGATTAAACAGTTCTTAGTATTCAAAGAGTAAAAATGTGCATTCGATATTGAAATGTGTTCAATGGAATTTCCTGAATTACTTCGAATTTGTTTTTTCTATGAATATTTTTTTTTTAGATCACTTGTCACATTTCTACTTTTTTTTTTTTTTAAGTAGACATTCGTTTATTTTTTGTTTTTTTTTTCTAAATTTCTTAGTAAACTTTGTTTTCATTTGGCCTCAAAAAAAAAAATTGATCTTGTCACTTTTATAAAAAAAAAAAAAATTTTCATCAAATATAAAGAAAAATTCAACATTCGTGAGATTTTTTTGTTTTTGTTAAAGAAATTAATTTGTAATTTTGAATAAATTCGAAATTTAGCAAAAATTATTAAAAAGAAATAAAAATAAAAATTAAGAAGATAATTATTGATATTAAATTTTAAAAAAAAATTTATAATTTCAAATTTGTAAAAAAATATGGAAACAGAAAGAAGTCATAAAAAATCAATATTATCATCGACAACACCAACAACAATCGATACAAATGATGATGTATCAATTTATTCAACTATTAATTCAGATAATTTAGAAAAAATTATATATTTAGTTAATGAAAAATATATTCAAGAAATAATACATAATAAAATTGATACATATTTAAAAAATTTAGATTTATCAAAAATATATATAAAACGTTCTGAATTAAATGAATTAAAAGATTATTTTTTTAATAAAAATTATTCAAATTCAATAAATGATATTATACCAGTATTTTTATCATCATCATCAACTAATAATAATAATAATAATAATAATTCATTATCAATTAGTCGTAGTAAATCAGATAGTTTTTTACCAAAAATAAAAAATAACAATTATTATTTAAATTCAAATAATTTTTCGAAAATACATAAATTCAAAAATGAATTATCAACATTGAATGATTCAAATGATAATAGTAATCCATTTTTTAGTTCTATTTCAATTAAGGATAATAATAATAATGATAATGATAATAGACAATCAGTACATGTAATATGTGATTTAATAAAAAATTATAATTGTCATACTGATAAATCAAGTGATCATTTTCAAGAAATTAATGATACATCATCGTTATCATCAAATGATATAGATCCTAATGATGAATATTTTTATGAAAAACGTGAAAATCTTATGAATAAATTATTTTATAAAAAATCTGATATATCATTTTCATATAATTATTTACAAAAAATTGAAAAATTTCATATTGATTATCCATTTCGTGATAATTTCATGAAAATTACATCATCAAAATGGCCAATATTCCGAAAAACACCATCTAGGGAAAAATTTATGTAAAAAAAAAAAAGAAAAAAAATCTAATAAATTATATAATTTAATTTGATTAAGATCTTCGTTTTTGTTTTTAAATTTATTTTTTATGTATATAAATTTTGAACGATAAATTTGATAATTAAGGTCAATGAGCAACTCTAAAATCATCAAGTTACGAAGTTTGATTTTTCTATAAAAACCAAAATCTTTCAGAAACCCTTTATAATTCTGAAAAGTGTTCGACACAAATTTTCTCTTAAAAATCTATTTTCAATCAAAGATCATGAAAAATCATTAAAATGCCTTCAAAATCGATTAAAACGATTTAAAAAAATTTTAAATCGAAATTATTCACAACAAAAAAGAAATTTGCCAATTTTTATCCAAAATCCAAACCACGTTAAGATTATTGATTCGTCATTTTTTCGCTTGCATCATATTGCTAATCGATCTTGTTCGTTTTCTTATTGCCACCACCCAAATAAACTTTTTTTTTCTTTTTTTTTATCTTCTAATTCTTTCTAATTAGAGTAGAGTAAAGTAGAATAGAGTAGAGTAGAGTAGAGTAGAGTAGAGTAGAGTAGAGTAGAGTAGAGTGTGTTGATATTCATGATCAAGTGAGTCTAATCTGATGATCATTCACACTTTGCATTTGCTTAATTTTTTTTTCAGCGGTTTAATTTTTTGAGTTTTAAAGGAATTAAGTTTTTGGAAAAAAATTGTAGAAAAATTAAAAAGAAATAACCATATTTTTCACTTTTCCAATCGAAAGTTTAAACAATTCAGGATTTGATGATGTAATGTTTCTCAAGAACAGTTTTTTTTTTATGATGGGAAAATTGAGATAAAAAAGTGCGCGTTTGAGATAACTGCACTATATTGGTATTCAATACTTTTTTTGCTATATTCACTGTCACTTTATAGAAACCCAGTGATTGACAGCTCTGAAAAGGGCTAAGTGATTCTTTTTTATTTTATTTTTTTCTTAATTGTTTTCTCTTTTCAAGGACTATTAATCTGTGTTAAATTTAATTAGATTATCTAATCGCTGTCATTTCATTTCACTTTAATTTTTTTGTTTTTTATTATTTTTCTGTTTTTCCTTTTGTTAAAATTAAAAAGTCAATTGAGTCAATTACCTTTTTCTTTTATCGACAAAAAATTATATTTGATTAAAACAAATTTACCATCGATAAATATCGTAATATTGCAATTTAGAAAAATTTTTCTCTTCACTTTTTTTTTTTTTTTTTTGTATCAAAAAATACGTTTTGAATTTCAAAATGTTCTGTGTTGAAAAAAAAAAAAAGAAAGAACAAAAAAATTGATGAAAAGCAATAAAGAAATTTTAAGAAAAGGATACAAAATAAAATGATCCCAAAAAAAAGCTGCTTTTTATTTTTTTTATTTTTATTTTTTTGCTTTCTTTTAGTATAAGGAAAAAAAAAATTACGAAGACATTTCGAAACATTAAGTATTTTAAGTAAAACTTTCATTGAAAAAAAAATATATATATGAGCAAGAAATAAAGAAGAAGAAAAGAAAAAAGGGTTAAAACTGAATTGATGGTATGTTTTAGATAGAAACGTGATATTTCACAGCAGAATGTTAAATGTTAGTTGAAATTTTAGTGTATATTCTTGTCCGTATATAGTATATATGAGAGTTGAGTATATTAAGGTACTACTGTTTTTTTTTCATTTTCTTTTTTTTTGGAAGAGATACCTTTTTACATTTTTTTATTATATATTTAATACTACACGTATATATGTATGTATGTACAAAAGTACGTACGTATAGAGATAGATACATATGTATGTATACTTTTCAAACAATAATTCTTGTCCTGCTGATATATAGAGTCAATCGAAATAAGTTTTATCAAAATGTTGTGATTTGACAATATACTAAAGTAGTGGTAATAATTTTTTTTTCTTCTTTTTACAATTTTTTTTTTTGCAAGGATAAGGAATAAAATGTAGAGATGACTTTGCAACTTTTTGATTTTATACAACTATTGCTTGCTTGAATAAAAAAAAAAAAAAAATGAAAAGGAAAAAAAAAATAAATAGGAATTTTATAAGTTGTACTATGTTCGGGTTCAAATTAAGTTAGTTCATATATAAAAATATTCTATCATATTAATAAAAATTTATATACTATACATATATATAGATTTTTTTTTTTTTTTTTTTTAGTAGTACAACAGCTCAGCTATATTTTTCTTTTTTTTTAAAAAAAAAAAATTTATAAAAGAAAATTGTAAGATTATATTGGAAAAGAGATGAAATAGGAGTAAGAAAGCAACAAAAAAAAAAAAAAAAAAAAAATTATATAGAAAATAGGTGTGCAGTATATATAAAAATTATGCGATAAGAATATACGTGACTTTCTTTTTCTTTTTTTTTTTCTATTCATTTTACTTAATACTTATTATTTTTTTTTTTTCAAAAAAAATATAAGAAAGTATATATATTATTCACGTAATCCAAATCTCCAGACTCCTTCATGTTATTTTAAATTATTATCGTGACTTTGCAAAATGCAAAAAGCATAAGAAAAGAAAAAAAAACAACAAACTAATAATGAAAAAGTTGTTAAAGGAACAAGCGATAGAGAGCAAAAAAAAAAAAAAAAACAGAAAAAAAAATTAAATAATAATATAGAAAAGCAAAAAAAAAAAAAAAAAAAAAAAAAAGGAGTAAGTATATTACCTATTATAGGTAGTGACTAGAATGATCCCTTATATTTTTAGTTTCTTTTTTTTTTCTTCTCATATTGCCTTTTGTTATAAATTAAACTTATTGCAATAAAAAAGGATAAAAAAAAAAAAGGAAAAATAATAGGAAAAGAAAGCAGAATTGAACAGAATTTTTACAATGCTGGTACAAAATTACTCGAATAACACAAAAAAAGGACTTTTCTATTATTTTTTTTTTCTACTATTTATTTCCATACATATATTCACAATATAATACATATTGATAATTTTTTATTTTTTTTTTTGAATATTTTATTTTATTTTTTGAATAGATTGTACTTGTAATGATATAAAATTAAAATTTACCATCAGAATATAAATTTTTGTTGTTTTTTTTTTTTTGGATTACAAAAAAAAAATATACATACATATGTATGATTCGATCAAAACTTATTAGGTGGTTTTAAAAAGGAAATTGATTGTATGTGCGCGATACAAATGAATAAATTATATGCACGCACATTATGAGAGTTTGAATGAAAATATTATAATATAAAAATTATTTTAAAAAGTTTCAGATACTTTTTATTTTTTTTTTTTTAAAGTAAAATTATTCTAAAATTGCATTGAAAATTATTTGAAAAAAAAAAAAAAAAAAATTAAAAAAATAGAATAAAATTGGATCATAAGAACCTATATATTGTTTTAGTATATATAAGTATAGGCACTAAAAATAGAACACGAAAATGAAAATGAAAAAAAAAAATTAAGTAATTTTCGTGCAATCCTTTTTTCGAACGTATAAAAATCATGTTAAATTCTGAAACAAACATATACATATTTTCTTCTTTCTTTGATTATATTATAATTAATAATTTATACTAATTTTTGTTATTTATTTTTTTTTTCTTTTTAGGTAAGTGAACTTTCATATATAATTCATGTCATAATTTTGAAAAAAAAAAAAACAAAAACAAATGAAAATTTAATCCTTGATGACGGGGTAAGTACATATTTTAAAAAAAAAAAAAAAATTGTTGAAATTATTATGTAACTTTCAAAAGTTGTACATTGCCTGACAGAATATTTACTGGTAAAGTGGGAATAGTAATTTTGAAAATAGCCTCTTTTAATCGTCTTTAAACAAAAATTAAAAAAAAAAAAAAATAAAACATGTGAGAGTGGAAAAACAAAACAAAAGATAAAAGTCAACGATCTTAGAGAATATCAAAGAATATTTTTCTACAATAATGAGCACTGTAATGGCTCAATAGCTTCAGAAATAGGTTACCTAAATCCAAGAGCTATTGAGTTAAGGAATTATAGGATTTGATAATTCAGGACTTCACTGAATTATTATGGTAATGAAAGAATTAGGTTTCCTAATTCTTGTACTGGAGTAACGAATAAAAACACTTGCTTGCTTTTCAACAAACAATAAATTTTATTAATAAATTACCCGTATTTATACTAAAAAACATGCTGATTTATCAGTAATTAATTTTACATTCGATTATTTGATTATTACAATAATTGAGTATATTGAATCTATTGTTAATTCTTTTATTCATATATGGCCTTGAACCTAAAGTTATTACATGTTCTAACAAGTATTTTACCTGTCTAGACTAATTACATTTTACTTATTATATACTGCTTATGTTGCAATTATGTTTCCTGTGTAGTGAATTTATGCTAGCTATTTTGTTATATTTAAAAATTATTATTTATTATTATATGTGCTAATTTTAAATATATTATTAAATATTAATACAATTTTTCAAAAAAAACTAAATTATCTAAATTATGAATGTTTAATTTACTAATTTATGGATGTGCCTCAACATTTTCCCCCCTCTTGAAGTTTCCTACTTCAATTCTAAAATCTTCTTCTGATAATATCTTAGAACTCCTGGGTGCTGGTGTAGGTTTGAATTCCACTAGGCTTATTGCTGGTCCTTGCTCTCGTGTTCCAAGCATGATGATCTTGAGCTTATAATAGATGTATCCAACAATAATTGCGATAATGATGGTAATCCCAAGAGCTGAATAACCCACTGTATATTGATGGATATCATGTGTGAATAAACTTGTTACTGACTCTTCTTTTTGTCGAATGTTATATAATCGTTCTTGTAATTTATTAAGTTCTTGAGTGTGATCTTGATATGATGCCATCCATTGGACACTGTTGTTCAGTTGTAAATTTTGAGGTAGCGATACTTCAGTTGTTAAATTAAATCTTGGTGTGAATGTAACGTTTAAATTGGTTTGAAATGAATTATGCGAGTTTATAATCGTATCCTCATCCTTCATAGTACATCTTTTTTTGAATGTTAGTAATCCACTGCCTGATAATACTCGCTGAAATGCAAAGTCTCCACAAACTATGTTATAGACATATTCCTTATCAAGTGAATATAACCAATGATTGGCCTTGGATAACTGGATCCAAACCTTTCGCGGTGTAGTTATGCCTAGTATACAATCATCTGAGATTCCTTGCTGATTGATCATTTCTGCTTCACATTTAAACCTAACTGAATTTCGGTTATATATTGGATGTAACTGTGGACATATGTGTATTTCATTTTCCATTATCGCACATGATGCCAATTCTGCTTTCGTTAATGCATAGAATAAGTCTTTTTGTAAGTCAATCATAAGAAGCTCTGTTGATGGCATAATAGCAACGTAGGTATTATTAACTAAACTTGGCAAGGGAATAATCCTGTATAACTCAAATTCTGTTCTTAGTACTAAAGGTACACGTACGACAAATATTGTGTAATCCTTGTTTACAATGCATTTAACGCTCATTAGTCGGTATAGCTGTGTTGTGTCTCTACTGGGTATATCTAGTGACTGTGGGAGATGTTCAGATATCATTGAAATTTGAGCTCGTAATTTATCTGTTGACATAATACGGGGGTTCATTCTTCCATGATGAGCATCCATGACGTTATTTATTAATGTAGTCTGAATTTTCTGATATTCTGTGGTCATGAGTGTCACCAGTATCGCTAACGTTAAAATTGTTTGATATACCTTTTGATTTCTTACTTCTGTTGTCATATTTTTCATTTTATCGAGAGTATCTTGGAACGCAGATTCTACAGCCTTCATTTGTTGACCTATCTCTGTTTCTGACCTTTTCATAATTTCTTCTGTTGCTTCAAGCACTGATGTTTGATTACGCATGAGTGAATATAAATGTTCCTCATTATCCTGTACCTTTCGTATGGTTTCTGATACTTGAGTAGCATATTCTTCATCTAATACTCCGAATAGATACCTCGCTGCTGTACCTATTCCATTCACAAGACCTCTTTTATTTCTTTTTATTGATTGTGATCCTTGATTAGCCAAAAGAAACTCGTTAACTTTATCAAACTCTGATTCCGTATGCTGATATTGTGCCATAATAGCCTTGACATAGTCTGAATCAGACATTCTTGATAATATTTCTAGTTTGTGAATGCCTTTTTGAATAGTTTTTTGCAGACTCCAGTATCTTGCCATATCGTAATAAATGTACCACTTCCAGTCGTGCGACGTCAGTTTGGATGATCCTAAACCTTCATAATATACTCCTGCTTGATGCGAAAGAGGTTTAAGTTGAATATATTTTTCTGTAGGTGTTGACATGACAACTGGTAATGCTAGACATATTATTAATAGTGTCGTTAGTAGATTCGCTCTGTTTCGTCTACGTTTTTTATCGCTCTGTTTTTCTGAATCATCTCCTCGCACTCTTTTTGCCTTGATTTCAACCGCTGGTTCTTTGGAGGGTATTTGAACGATTTCTGTAGTGCTGCTTACTGCTTCTTCTTGACTGTCCTCAGGTTCTATAGGTAGTGGACATAACTTGTGTATAGCTCTTCTAAAAACACCTGCAGCCGTCTTGACATCTACCACTCTTATTAGTCCATCTGGTCCAGTTTTTATTCCTACGACACGTCCCAGCGGCCACTTTAGTGGTGGTGAATTGTCATCCTTAACGACAACTAGCCTGCCTATCTCGATATTTGGTAATTTTTTTGTCCACTTAGTTCTCTTTTGCAGCTCATTGAGATAATCTGTCATCCACCTTTTCCAGAATTCTTGTTTGATACTACTCACTAATTGCCATCTAGATTGTAGTGACATCGCTCCACTATCTGTTGAACCTGTTATTGCCGTGAGCGGTTCCCCAATGAGAAAATGTGCTGGAGTTAAAGCAGTGAAGTCATCTGGACTTGATGAGAGCGGAGTCAGAGGTCGTGAGTTTAAAATTGCCTCTATCTCTGTGACCACAGTGCTCAATTCTTCGTACGTTAAAGATGCCGATGCTACTACTTTTGTAAATAGATTTTTAAATGACTTCACTGCGGCTTCCCACAGACCTCCGAAATGTGGCGAGCGAGGTGGAATAAAGTGAAATTGAATACGTCGCTCAGCACATACACTCGTAATCTCTTCCTTGGCTTCCTTATTTTGCAGCAACTCATACAATTCGTTCAATTGGTTTTTCGCCCCGACAAAGTTTGTTGCATTGTCACAGTAGATATCCTTGCAGTGGCCTCGCCGTGCGATCATTCTCTTTAGTGCACCTATAAATGCATCTGTTGTTAAATCTGACACTACCTCTAGGTGTAATGCCTTGGTTACGAAACAGCAAAAAACTGCTATATACGCTTTTTGTGGCCTTTTACCTCTGATCTTGAAGTGTGTGTATACAGGACCACAAAAATCAACTCCAGTTGTTACAAACGGGCGTCCTGGTAAAACTCGACTTGATGGTAAATTACCCATCAGCTGCTGTAATAACTGTGGTTTAGCTCGAACACATTGAACACAATTGTTGATCACTGATCTTGCCAAATTTCTACCTTGCGTGATCCAAAAACGCTGTCTAGAAAATGCTAAAAGCGCCTGTGGACCTGCATGTAAATGGTGCACATGAAGATAATTCATAATTAATTTTGCAATGACGTGGTCTCCTGACAGTAGTAGTGGATGTTTCGTTTCAAATGGAATGTTAGCTGCCTCTAAACGTCCTCCTACTCGTAACAATCCTTCTTTATCGAGGAAGGGAGATAATGACGCTAGCTTACTTGAGTTTTTTACAACCCCTTCTTTCTTCAAATTCTCAATATCCATCTGGAAGCTATTCCTTTGCACCTCTTTTACTATCACATGAAGAGCCTCGTCAAGTTCATTCACTTGTAAAAATTCTGCTACATTTTCCTTACGTAGACTTCTTTTAAACAATTTGATACCACGGAGAACATATGCTACTATTTTTTGTAATTTCCAGAATGAATTTTTATGATCTATTCGGTGTATAAAATGTTCAGTGTTTGTTTGTGTAACAGCACAATTTAGGGCTATTTTCATTTGTTTCTCCTCGTCTGGTACCCTCACTATCTCGAAGTGTGATTTTGGCCATTCTGCTTCCTTTTTGTGGAGAAATGGAGGTCCTAAAAACCATAATTCTGAGTTGACTAGGTGATGTGCAGCTACTCCTCTCGACACTAAATCAGCAGGATTCAATTTAGTGTGTATATATCTCCATTGTGACGGTTGTGAACGTTCTTGAATTCTCTGTACTCTGTTTGCTACAAATGTTTTTAAAGCTGCAGGATCTGAGTGGATCCATGATAGCACTATCTGTGAATCTGACCAGTAGTAAACAGTCTCGATTTTAGCTCCCAATGTTTTAACAATTCGACGAACCAGCTGGCAACCTAATTGAGCAGCACACAATTCAAGCCTAGGGAGTGTGATTATTTTTAGTGGTGCTACTCGTGACTTTGCGCATAGTATTTTTGTTCGTATTTTTTCCTTATTAATTGATCTTAAATATGCCACTGCTCCATAAGCCTTTTCACTTGCATCTGTAAATACATGCAGTTCTACTCTTTCTGGCATTGAATCTATTACCACATATCTTTCAATTTTTAAATTGTGCAGTGCGCTTAAACCTTCCCTGAATGTTATCCATTTTTCTCTCAATTCCTGTGGTAATTCGTCATCCCAATCGAGTTTCATCCTCCACAACTGTTGTATAAAAATTTTGCCACTTACGATGACAGGATTAACTAATCCAAGCGGATCGAATAAATGTGCCATATCGGCAACAATTGTTCTCTTTGTCACTTTTTGTATTTCAGGCCACATCGATGTAAATATGAAATAATCTCTTCGTGGTTCCCATGATAACCCTAATGTCTTAATATGCTCTTCTCCATTGTTAGCGAAATTAATTTGTACTTCTAGATCTTCTGGGTGAATTCCTTCAATCAGCAATGGATGATTGGCACACCACTTTCTAAGTTTCAATCCTGCAGTTTTCAGCATTTCATCTAATTCATTTTTTATCTTCACAGCTTCAGAAAGGCTATCATGTCCAGAAATAATGTCATCTACATAGAAATCGTTTATGACTTGAGCCCCACGAGGATATCGTACATTTTCATCTTCTGCGAGCTGTTTCAAGCATCTAGTGGCTAAATATGGAGCTGCCTTCGTACCATAAGTGACTGTGCATAATTGAAAATATCGTACTGGTTCTTTGGGTGAATTTCTCCACATAATTAACTGTAATGCTCTATCTTCCTCGTTTATCAGTATTTGGCGATACATTTGCGCTATGTCAGCTGTAAAAACGTATTTATGCATCCTAAATCGTAATATTATTTCGAATAATTCATCCTGAATTCTTGGTCCTGCTATCATTAGATCATTCAATGATAAATTCGTGGACGTCTTTGCAGAAGCATCAAATACAACTCGTAACTTCGTTGTGCTACTTGTTGGTTTTAGAACGAAATGATGGGGTAAAAAATAATGTACAGGAGGAATCTCTTCAGCCAAAATTTCCTTCATATGTCCTAAATTCAAGTATTCTGCCAAAAATTCCTTATATTGATTATATAATGCAGGTTGTTTTTCTAATTTTTTCTCCATGTTTATCAATCTTTTGTATGCCATAGCTTTTGAATTGCCTAGTAGGGCTGGATCCGTAAATATTGGTAAATTGACTACATATCTTCCTTGTTCATTTCTCATAAATGTGTTTGCAAAAAACTCTTCACACCGTATATCTAATTGGCTAGCTACTACTTCTTGCTCACATTCTTCTAATTCCCAAAATTTTTTCAATTCACTGTCTAGCTCAGCATTCGTAAGTCCTGAAAATGGTTCTGTACATCCTGCATTCGAAAATTTTCCTAAAACTATCCACCCAAGAGTCGTATTTTGAAGCACTGGAAGGTGATTATTAAGTTTTATTTGTCCGTTTAGCATAATTTCACCATATAGTGCTGCTCCAATCAATATATCAATTTTGTTTGGTCTATTGAATTCAGGATCTGCTAGTGTAATATCTTGTGGTATATTCCATGTACTTATATTTATAAATTGTTGTGGCTGGTATGCAGTAATTTCCTTCATGACATATGCCTCGATATTCATACTGCATTTTGAGACTCGAGAATTAACATTCAAATTAATTTTGTCTTGAGATGCTACCTTAGCATTGCCAATGCCACTAATTTTAATCTCATCTTGTGTACCAGGAATTTTCAATTTCTTTTTTAAACTTTCAGTTATGAAATTAACTTGTGAACCTGAATCCAACAATATTCTACATTTTACTGGCTTGCCTTGACTGTCTAGTACAAATGCTGTTGCTGTTCCTAAAAATACATATGAAGATTCCTCTTCTAAATTAACTGCTGTTGAACCCAGATTCACTGATGCCCTTTTTTCATCTTTTTCTTGTGTATTATTAATTTTAGAATCTGATTTTATTGTAGTCAAGCTATGTAAGAGGGTATTATGACGTTGACTACATTTCAAACAACCTTTTAATACACACTTACTTGTATGATGATTTTGTCTTAAACAATTCAGACATAAATTCAATTTTTTTGCTGCAGTTTGTCTTTCTGGAGGTGAAAGCTTCAAAAATTTTTCACAATTATATATTTGGTGTGAGTTACTGCAAAAATAACATTTTAATGAGTTTTTTGCTACAGCTGTATGAACAGTACTTCTATTTTGATTGTTTTTTTCATTATTAACTTTCTTTTGCCCAAGTGCCTCTAGCGATTGGAACCGTAGTTCTAAAAATTCAAGAAAATGTTGTAGCGATTGTAATTCTCGAGGAGCCTTGAGAGTTTGCTCATATAACGTATGTGTAGTGCGATCTAGTTTTCTTGTTAAAATATGCAAAATCATTGGATCCCATGCTTCAAAAATGTTCAATCCCAAATTTTCTAGTCCAACAATACATTCTTTTGTAGTATCGTGCAACGTTTTGATTACTGAAGCTGATTCAACATTACTTGAAGGTTGTGATAACATTTTATCTAGTAATGCTGCAACCAGTAATCGTTTATTTGCGTATCTGTTGGTTAATAACTTCCAAGCAGATACATAATTTTCATCTGTAACAGGAATATGCCTAATCAATCTTTCAGCCTCCCCCACCAAATTTGACTTTAAATAAAACATTTTTTGTGCATTACCCATAGGTTGGCAATGTACCATTTGATTAAATAAATCATAAAATTGTTGCCATTTTAAATAGTTGCCGTCAAATTTAGGTAATTGTATTTTAGGTAACTTCAATGTTGGTTGATTTACTCGTTCGTTAATATTATTGTTATTGTATTGAATACTATAATTATTTTGATTTTGATTTGTAATTTGTTTTTCTTCTTGAGCAAATTTAATCATTACTTCGTCATACATCTCTTGAATTTTAATGTACTGTTCTACATTGTATTCAAATCTTTCTGGTTCCTCTATACTTCATAAATCGTTTTATGATTCTTTTTTATTTCATCCCAATATCTCTCAAGTGATTGTCTTTTAACATCATAATACTCCTTTGCTTGTACTTGATTTGTCGCTTTAATTACTTTCAACAAATTTTCTAATGTCATAATAGCTTTTTTTTGGCATCTAATTACTTTTATTTCATTAACCTCAACGTTTTTTAATGGCTCACCTTTATCTATTGTATTTTCAAAATTCAAATTATCACTTGATGGGATAAATTCTTGTCTTTTCTTGTGCTGATCTACAATTTTTATCAACTTTTCTAATTCTTCTTTCAATAATTCGTATCCATTTTTTACTAACATGTAGTAATTTGTGGTGAAATATTGATGCTCGCGCGATGTTCCACATTTCTTTTTGAATTCCATGTCTCCTTCATGAAATTTTCTCCAAATGTCCTCAATTTGCGCTAATTTATCTTTTAAATACGATAATGTTTTTTTGTCAGGTGACTCATCGTAATATGCCTTTGAAATCCTTTCGATTTCTTTTCCTAATTGTATCTGATGCATTGCTAACGACTCTATTATTTAGGATATTCACCAAAAAATTAAAAAAAAAAAAAAATTGAAGGACTTCACCAAAAAAAATCCAAAAAAATTGAAAGAATTCACCAATAATCAAAAAAAAAAAAAAAGAAAAAGAAAAATTTTTTTTTTTTGCTTTTTAATCCAATATTTTGTATAAAACAACAACAACACTGTAATAATTTTTACTCTTTATCTGCGTAATATTCAATATACGGGGTCACCAAAATGTAATGGCTCAATAGCTTCAGAAATAGGTTACCTAAATCCAAGAGCTATTGAGTTAAGGAATTATAGGATTTGATAATTCAGGACTTCACTGAATTATTATGGTAATGAAAGAATTAGGTTTCCTAATTCTTGTACTGGAGTAACGAATAAAAACACTTGCTTGCTTTTCAACAAACAATAAATTTTATTAATAAATTACCCGTATTTATACTAAAAAACATGCTGATTTATCAGTAATTAATTTTACATTCGATTATTTGATTATTACAATAATTGAGTATATTGAATCTATTGTTAATTCTTTTATTCATATATGGCCTTGAACCTAAAGTTATTACATGTTCTAACAAGTATTTTACCTGTCTAGACTAATTACATTTTACTTATTATATACTGCTTATGTTGCAATTATGTTTCCTGTGTAGTGAATTTATGCTAGCTATTTTGTTATATTTAAAAATTATTATTTATTATTATATGTGCTAATTTTAAATATATTATTAAATATTAATACAATTTTTCAAAAAAAACTAAATTATCTAAATTATGAATGTTTAATTTACTAATTTATGGATGTGCCTCAACAAGCACTTTGAGATCACTTAATCCTTATTCTTCTTTCAATGGCGCTACAAATTCGAGCCTTGGACTCTTTCTTCCTTGATCTTTGCGTGCGTGTGATAATGAAGTTGCAAAAATACAATTCTATTGATGAGACACCGTGATGACACAAATGTATTCTGACCGTAAATGTTCTTTAATTTATTATTTTATGTAAATTCGATAAGACTACCTCAGAACAGGATCAGTATATTTAATTTAATTTTTGTTTTCTAGGACCTCTTTTAAATATTTGATTTTAGAATTGTGCTTTCTTTAAAAATCATCTATACTGAATTTTATTTTTCTCAACTAAAAAACCTCATTATAATGACAAAGATTCTAAAATTTTAGAATTTTCCTTTAAAGTTATTATAATAAATTTAAATTATTATTTTCATTTATGTATCTATATGAAATTTCAAAAGGACATTTCTCATTTACATATATATAGTATTCAAGGATAAATAAAAGGACAAGTTATTGAAACGAATCCCATTAGATTGACATAAAAATAATAATTTTCTATACTCAAAGTTCAATTTTCGTAAATTATATATTTTTTCTATAGTACGTATACGTTATCTTTTTTTAATTCAATTTAAGTTAAAAATATCATGTGAATCAACAATATTACATAAATTTAATAAGATGGAAAATATTATACAAATTTTATTTCAGAAAATTAAAACACATATGCTGGTTTTTTTTTTTTTTATTTTTTTTTTTTTTTCATATTTTAATTTCAATAATATGTTGTTTTTTTTTATGTAAATTAGGACATTCTTTTTATTTTCCAACAAAAAGCCCAAGAAAAAATCTCATAGAACTTAGAACACTATAACGTCTATAAAAATTATCATTTTCAATAGATTCAAAAAAAAAAAAAAATAAAAAATAAAAAATAAAATATTATGTTTATGTTGTGTATTTTTTGTGGAAGGTCATATTATTATGATTATTATTTTTTTTTTCAATATTTTAAATTAAGAATTTTTCATCTACATATATTTATAAACATTTTTCTTTTGAGTTTTCTTCATCATCCAAAATATCTAAGAAGACAAACACATAACACAAAACATTTCAAAAAATCAAGAATAGATGAAAAAAAAAATATATGTATATTTATAGACATTGTGTCTCCTTATGTCAAATTAAATGTATTAAAGCTTTTTTTTTTTTAAAAAATTTTTTCTTCTGATTTTCTTCTTGGATCTTCAAAATTTTTTTTTTTTTCGCTTCTTCCAAATAAGTTTTTATCATCTATAAGATCATGAATTTACATAAAATCTTTAAGTTAAAATTATTATTTTAGTTTTTCATTTTATGTGTTATATAAGTATTTTATTATTTAGGAAAAACTTTTTAACATATTTTCATTCACACCCAATGGAAAGAGAATTATTATGAGGAAAAATTAGTCTCCCGCTGGATTTATGAACGATAATTTTTGGTCATGCTGGTTTAAAATAAAATTCAAAAGGAAGAAAAAAGAAATTTTTTGGCCGCTTTGTTTTTTTTTTTTTTTTTTTTTTTTTTTTTTTTTTTTTTTTTGTAATAAAAAGCGTTAATGTCACCTTTTTAAAGATTTCTTTTTTTTAAATCTTCATAAATTAAAAAAAAAAAAAAACACAAGTTGTTGTGAAAACAAAGATTAGAAAACCACAAGTAGATTTATAATTAATAATTAATTACAAAATTATTGTGGGTATTGTTTAGTTGAGTATGTATGTGTGTGTGTGTGTGTGTGTGTATGTAAGTATTTGTATGTGAACCACAAATATAAATTATTAAATTATGAAAGATAAAAGATAACACAAACTTTAAAATGGAATTAAATTTAAATTTTTGAATTATGTCATAAGTGCTGTGAAATTCATATACTTAGTGTCTCATCAGATATCTTTTTAAAAGTCTTAAACAGAGGATAATAGAGTCTTTTGATTTTTGGTCTTTAAAAACACTCAAGTTTAAATAGTTTTGGTAATAAAGTAAAAGTAATATGGAATTGCGTAGGAGTTGATTTTTTTTATTTTTATTTTTTTGTTCATGCTGAGTTCAATTTTGACATTAAATCTACATTTTTTTTTTTTCTCTCATAGTGTTCAAATTTTTTTTAAAATGTTTTGTTTTGATGTATTGACTAATTAATTAATTGATTGATCTGTAATTTTTTAGATTAAAAAATTATCGTTCATCTTTAACGAAAAATAAAAATAAAAAAAAAAAAATTTTACACAAAAGAAAATATAGAAAAGGTTTAAGGCTCAACCCTTTTTTTGTTGTTGTCGTAATTTTTTTCATTTTTTTTTTTCAAGAAAATTTTGTTTTTAAGTCATTGTTTTTATTTTGAAAGTTCAAAGTTCTTCAAACCACCACAGTATTGTAAAGAAAATTCATTAAATAGATTATAATTTTTGATAAGTGGTTCTTGGTTCAACAGCGTTATTAAATGGGGTTTTATTTTAGGGTGTTAATTTTATATTTTTTGAGGTATCTACACATTTTTTTTTAAACAGTAAGCACCACAGAGAGAAAAAAATGTTTTCTTCCTGCAAAAATAAAACAAAAATCATAATGGAAAAATGAAAATGTGTTACCTATGGATGCTTGTTTTGTTAGAAAATGTGAAAGTTCACGAGATTGTTAAAGGTAAAGTTAAATTTGAAATGTATGTTATTTGACCCCACTATGATTTACAAAATAGTTGCTTACACAACGCAATCACATAGTTAATTTCTTTTAATCGAATAAAAAAAATTATTAGCATCCTTTTTTGAGTTGTATATCAAAAAAATCTACTAACCTATTTTTAAATTTCATTAGATATTATGATAAGTTCATTTAAAAATTTAATGAATTGATTTACGAAAAAAAATATTTGTAACCAAAGGACGACTGTTATAGAAACCACAATTTAGATACAATATAACATGTATTAGTTTATTCAAGTATATATGTATTTGAAAATCTGCTATATATGTTATATACTTTTTTGAAATTAAACTTGTTAATTAATATTTCATTGAATTCAAATTACTAAAATGGAAATCACCATTAAACCATAAATTGCACACAGCTTGATACAATTGATTTGTTTTATGTAACAAATCCTTATTCGCAATGATTTCTAATTTATCAATCAAAATGTCGCTGTAAGGAAAATTATAACCTTTCATTCATACATTGAAAAGTACATATATTTATTTGCATTATGGGATTGTGAATTGTTTTGAATACAAAATAATAATTGATGGTTTATTTTTTCTTAGCTATTTATAATTTTTCACTGATAAAGTACATCTCAGGAGCATTTTTAAAGTACATACATACATATTTTGATTTACTGAATATTAAAATTAAAAAACTAGAAAGAATCAAGGACACTATATAGGAAAAATCTTCATTTTAGTATGGAATATATTTAAACTAACTTTTTTTTTCAGATAGGGAACCCCAAAGATGTTTTTAGTAAATTCTTGGTAGAATACGTTGACTATCCTATATCCTATGTGACAAGGGACTGTATAGCTTTTATCTTTCTATTTTATTATGTTGTTATCCTTTTTTTTTAAGAAAGGAAAAATTACTTCAATTACAAAAACTTCACTTGACTATTTTTTTGTATTTTTATATATTATTTAGACAACATTTTATTAATCTTGAAGTTTAGAAAATAAATTTGATTGATTTTCAAAAATTTTAAATTCGAAGAAAATATTTTCTCGTTTATAAAATAAATCCAAAAAAAAATATATATATTTCCTTATCAAAAAATTAATTAATAATTTCCGTTAAATCTGTCATGAAGATAAAAACTTTCAAAGAATTTATATTTTTATGTCACAAATTTTTCATTACTTCTTTGCCTTTCAAACAAATTATAGAGAAAAACATTTCATTTATAAAAATTTTTTTTTTTGAAAATTTATTCAATTACGGTATACAAAAAACAAAAAAAAATATATATATAATTAATTTTATATTTTAACATAATTACAAAAACAACAAAAACACAAATGAAAAAAAAAATTAAAATAATATTAATTTATTCCCTCAAAGACAAGTAAAGAAAAATCTACTGAATTTACACACAAAAGAGTTCAAAAGAATTTTTTTTTTATTTTTTTTTTTTTTTGTGAAATTACAATTATGTAGGAGTAGTTTTTTTTTTCTTTTTTTTTTGTTGTTTCTAGTTAAAATTTTCTAATTTATTTCATTTTTTTTTTTTTTTGCTTTGAAAATTTCACAAAGTACATCATTTGAAATTTTTTAAATAAAATACAACATACATAGTTTCATTTAAAGAGAGAAAATAAAAAAAATAACAACAAATACACTTCCTAACATTTTATATACTTTGTAATTTTTGCTGTATTTTTTTTTTTTGCTAATTCTTTTTAGCAAATTAAAAATTTTCAACTGTTGTTTTTACACTTCATTTCATATTCCGCACATTGTTTAAAGGAAAAAAAAAAATAAATAAATAAAAAATAAAAAAAAAGAACAAACCAAAAATATAATTTTCAATTTGCCACAACACCGTGTGTGTTTAAATTATTTTTTCATAGAATTTTCCAGTAAAAAAAAAAAAAAAAATTTTATTGTAGCAAAGCTCAAGGAAAAATAATAACAACAACAAAAAAGGAAAAAAAACAACAACTGTTAATACAAAACCACACATTATTTGCATATCAAAAAAAAAAAAAAAAAAAAAAAAAAAAAAAAAAAAAAAAAAATAAGAACACATGCATTTTCTAATGTTTTGAATTATTTATTTGCTAATATCTAAGAAAATTTTGTTGTATGTGAAATGATGTGTATACTTTTTTGATATCGTTTTTTTTTTTTTTTTTTTTTTTTTTCACCCTTATCTCCACCACAATTTCATAATTTTTCAATACAGTATTTTCACGTTTATTCATATGTACTCGTATGTTAGGTATATGGTACTTGTATGACGTGTAGGGTACTTTATTTGCACATTTTATTTAATAGAGAGATTTTTGTGTTTTTGTTTGTTTAATTTTATTTTCTAGCTTATTTGTTTTGTTATATGCTATTATCACAATCATTATCATTTTCATCTTATTTCTACCGAATAATATGATAAATAAATATTTAAAATAATATAACTGCATTTTTTTTTTTTGTTTGTTTGTTTTTCTTTGAAAAAGAGAAAGGATGAAAATTTTAAAGTGAAAATAGTTATAAAAATATGAATTTTAACATGGGAGGTATGTGTGGGGAGTGTATGTGTGCGTATATGTGTGTGTATGATTTTGAATTATTTTATAAAACTAAAATAAAAAACAAAAATGAACAAAAAGGATAATTATTATAAAGAAGTTGTTTATTAGAGAATGTGTACTTACATTTATATTAATTGTAAAATTTTAATTTTATATTTAAATTTTAACATGAAAACTTCTAAATACACATCTCTAAATGGTACTTAAAAGACTTTAATTATAATTATACCTATATTTAATTTTTTAATAATGTGTATACAGGGTGTAGTTTTTTAATTATTTCTATTGAAATTTTTTTTTTTTTTTGCTAAGAAAGTTTGTCGAGTTTTTTTAAATAGAAGTTTGCATTTTTCTATATGAGAAATTTTCATTTAGGGAATTGAACATTGTATAAGAAAAGAAATTTGTTAAGAAAAATATGTATAGAAGAAACATAATTACATATATGCAAAATGTTGAGATCATAAAATTGAGAAATTATATTTCTTTGACAATATTTCTGTCATACATGCATCACCTACAATTTAAAGTGGAATGCGAAACACCGAATTCGTTGGTATAGAGAACGAATTTTATTCGTATGACAGGGCTGAACTGATATTTGTGTAGTTGGTCTAATTTACTTGCTTATGGTCAGTAAGCAGAGCCATCAAACTATAATACATACATACTTCAGTACCGAGCACTTATACCCAACTCGAATAAGTTAGTACACATTCAAAGCTGAGTGAACTTATGTAAATTCGAACTCGAGACCTTTCAGCATCAGAAGCCAGCACTCTACCACTTCGGCTACTGCTCGCCCAAAGCCATTTTAGGCCTCTGGTATAGCACGTACAAAACAAAAATTAAATTTTTTCTTGTACATATCTCGACTTTCTTGCCAATTTTTTTTTTTTTTTTGGCAGAAAAAGAAAGAATGAAGGAGTCTTCAAGGATACCCTGTATAATACATTAAACATTAAAATGAAAATTTTCATTTTCCATATAATTTTAATTATATATTCTAGAATTAGTTGTTGTAGTTTGTTAGTTAATTTTTATACATATCTTACATTTTTTTTCCTTTTACTTTTTATTGTGTGTGTTTGTGTGTGTGTATGTGCCAATATATACACATAAAATTAAAATTTACTAAATATAATATAATATATAGAAAAAAAATTTGTTTTTTTTTTTTTTTTGGGTTTTAATTAATATTCTAAAAACGAAAACTTCAAATCAACATTTCATTTCCAATTATTTAAAATGAACTTGTGATTACACATACCACTATACCATCATTATACTTACATGTGTAGGTATGTATATCATCAGAAGTCAATGTGTATAAAAACAACCGCATAACTTTAATAAAGTTGTTTTTCTGTATATGTATGTATGTATGTATATTTTTATATTTGTTATTTATATAATGTATTAAAGGTATAGAGCATATCCTTATAAAATTTTAAACTCCTTTTACTAAGTATAACGGAATATATATGTATTTAATACAGAGTTTAGAATTATAAATTTTTAAATAAAGCTTTTCATACATAAATAACTTTTTCTATACCTATATTGAAATACACTTGTATGGTAGAAAATATATATGTAAAGATTTGTTATATATATGTACATACATACATACGTATATTTTTTGTTGATGCGTTACGTTTGTTCTAGAAAAAAAAAAAAAAAAAAAGGGTTTTTCATTTTTAAGAAAGGGAAAAAAAAAATTTACGAGTAAAAACATAAACTTAGATTTTCAACATAAAATTAGTTTACGAAATTTGTAATTGAAAATTTATTTTTGTTGATATGTATGAATGTATATGTTTTTATATACATATACATATATGTATATATGTAAATATGTGAAAATTATATAGAATTTTTAATTAACTTTAAGTAAAAGTTTTGTTTCTAGTTCTCTTATTTTTCTTTCTTTACAGTATCTATACGAATATACAAATACACATACATGTGTATATGTATGTATATATATGTATATTTTAAGGTACATACATTTAATATGTATAATAAAAACGCCAATAATTATATAGCATAAATTTTTCAATACTCCGAAAATACAATTATTCTTATGTTTGTGTTGTTGTTGGCATTGTTTTTCTTCCTTAATTCATTTTGTTTGTTTTTTTTTTTTCTTTTTGTGTAATGAAAAATGAAAATTTCATAGTGAAAAAGTTAAATACGAAAATTTGGAAAATACTTTTCAAAATTTATTTAACTTTTTCATTCAATCAATCTTAAAAATGATGAATTTTGTATTAAAATGAATTAAAGATATGTATCTGGTTTTTTTTTTGTTTTTTTGTTTTTTTTTGTTTTGGTTTTTCCTTGTATTTGTTTTGAATTTTTGTACAAGGAATGTTAATTTTTGGAAAAAGCAAAAATTTTATACATATACATATTTTATTTGATTTGAAAATCTATTATTAATTTTACAACTGAGAGAGACAAAAAGGATACAAGAAATTATTTTTGGTTAGTTTTTTTTTTTTTTTTTTTGTATAAATTTTGTTACAAGAAAGATTTTTTTTTTTTTGCAATTGGTAAGAGTTTCATTCTTGAATAAATATCAGATGCACGGTAACACAATGTTATTCTGAATGTTTAATGCAAAAGGAAATTTAAGGATCAATAGAAACTGCATTGAATTTGGTTTTTAGTTTTTAATCATGCAAATATTAGGATATTTAGGTATAAGAATTTTTTTGAAAATAGAAACAGAAAAATCTGTGAAACTGACAAACTCTCGGCTGTTTTGTGTAAGCCGTTCGTTTTTACTTGTCCAATTTGTTATTTATGTATTCTGAGTCAGAAAAAAAAAAGTAAATAATTCACTGAATGTATCGTAACTAAAATAAACTTCTAATTGAACATTGGGACTTTAATGAACCAATGCCAAAATTATAAGTTCATATCAAGTTACGATACTGTTTTTTTTTCTTAAAAATTTCAGCTTCAACAGGAAAATTTTTAATCTAATGAACCAAATTTCAGGAACCTCCTTCTACTATACTCTTTAACAAAATACATTGCTTAAAAAATGGAGATGAATAAAAGAGGAGAAAAATTCTATCCCAAAAAATTCTTAATCCGAATGCATGAATCCAATAACATAACATTTTATTTCTACATAATTAATTACATTGTTCGATATGGTCTATTGATACGATGGATACCTATACCTCCTATTCATTGATTGCTAAAATAAAGTAATGAGTGGTCATTGTAATTTATGTTAATTATCGATTTCATTTAACACCTACTCAAGAATTTTTCGACATAAAAATTAATCAAATGAATATAGAAAAAAAATATATATATATTTCTTTTTAATTTTTCTTTTTTTCCTGATTTCTATTTTGTATCTCACATCATCAATTTATAATTGGATATCTTAAATAAGGGTAGCATTTTCTTTATATTATATTTCTTTTCTTCTTCTTCTTCTTCATCATTTTACTTATTCAAGCATATTTTGATTAAAAAAATCAAAAAAAAAAAAAACAAAAAAATCAGAAAGGAAAAATCTTAATAATTAAGCAACAATAAATTATTGAATGGACTTTGAACACAAAATTTTTTAGAATAAAATTTCCTTAGAATTTTTTTCTTTTTTTTTTAATAAAATTTTCAAGTGATCACGTCATAATTTTAATTTTTTTTTTATATTCTACGAGAAGAACAAAAAAAAAGCTTGAGTTCAATTCAATTAAATAAAAAACCACATAACATGAAAAATTAATACTATATAAGAAAATTTAAAATAGTAAGAATTTTCCATTTTTGAAATTTTAATTGAATGAATTTTTAATTAAAGCACAAAAAAAAACAAGAAAACTGAATCATTTTCTGAATTTTCATTTAAAATTTAAACCAAAAATTTTCTAATTTTATACAACAATTGCTAAAAAAAAAAAAAAAACAAAAGTAAGAAAGAAAGAAAAAGTTCTTTAATTCAAATAAACTTGATATTCTGTGCATGACAACATGTGAGAAATTTGTTTTTGTTCATTTTTTTTTTTTTTTTCAAGTTAAATTTTCTTACTAAAAAGTTTGATATTAAAAAAAAAAAAAAACGGAAAAAATAAAATATATTATATGTATGTGTGTAACACATTATCAATGTTATGCATGAGAATTATTCATATTCATTGTTGTCTGTTCTGATGGTCAAGAAAATCACTCATGAGTGAGACAAGCCATTAAAAACGCAAAGGGTTAATTATTCATGTGAAATTTAAACCAAATCCATTGAGACTTGAAAATCATTCGAGTGTTAAAATATATATACTTTTATATATTTTTTTTATTTCGTTTTTTGGTTTTTAAAAATCAAAAAAGCAAAAATAATCAACAAAAAAAAATAGGTTTTGATTGTCTCTTGTAGGTTTTTTTTTTTTTGTCTTTTTTGTGTTTTTTTTTTTTCGTCATTGAATATTTTCTCACCGAAAATTTATTCAAAATTCAAAATCAAAGTAATCCTTTTTGGAAAAGTTTTTAACATGGAACATCGATTATAAATTTATTTTGTTTTTTGATTTTATACATTTTATTTTTTTTTGTTTTTTTTTTTGTTATTTTGAAAAATTGAGGGTTTAAAGAAAATCCATTTAAAAGGAATTATTCACAAATTGTGCTAGTATATGTATGTAGTAGGAAAGAAGATGAAGCTTTTTGTTGTCTTAAATTAAAATTTGTGTTTTTTTTTCGATTTTTAAATTAAATTGCAATGCGTTCAATTTCTTGGACAAAAAAAAAATATAAAAAATTATTTGGAGATGTATGTATATCCTTTCCTTTCCTTTGTTTTTTTAAAACAATCACAGTCATATTTCAATTAAAACTTTTATTAATTTCGAAAATCATGTATGTACAAAGAACGTATACATTTCGAAAATACAAAATATTATAAAAATAATAAATTATCAATTGATGTTGTTATCCTTGTAAATAATTTTCTGATCATCATATTATAAAAAAATTAAAATTAAATATCCTTTTAACGATCATTCAAAAATTCAAAAATTATTTTCACAGTTAATTTACTTTCACTATTTAAAAACAGAAAAAAACAAAACAAAAAAAAAGGATGAAAAAAAAAAATCAAAATAACCATAGAAAATCTCTAATAATTAATGTACTATAATTTTTAATTTTTAATATTTTATGTAAAATATCCTTTTATTTTTGTTTAAATACAGATTTTATAACCTTTATGAAATTTAATTAGAAATTTATATTTTAAATAAAGTAGAAAAAACAAAATTAAAGGTAACGAAAAATTCTTCTATTCTATCTTAACAAATTTAATACGGATATTTTCTTCCTTTTATCATTTTTTTTTTTTATCCTTTTTTTGTTTTGTATATTATATAATTCTGTAAACTTTTACGTAAACACACTTCAGGCTTAAAGTTTTTTTTTTTTTTTTTATTACTTTCTTTTTGTGTGTCTTTGCTTGTGTGTATTTGTTTGTGTATGTTATTAAAAAAAAATTTTAAAAATACACAATTTACCACATGATACCACATAACAATATTCCAATTATTTGTACTTACATGTGGAATTTGTTATTACTCTTATTTTTATTTTTTCCTTGTACCTTATAAAATTGCATGTTTTATCGTTCAGATAAAAAAAAAAACAGGATAAACCTCAACCATAAAAGAACTATATAAATTCTTTTTTTTTTTCTTCTCATAATGGTACAATCAATCCGTTTTTTTTTCTTCTTTCCATTTTACTTTTCCTGTATTCACATATAGAGGATCCTATATGTATGTATATGTTCACTCTTTACTTACAATAAAATGCTTCAATATGATGATGATGATGATGTGAAAGTTCATATTCTCTGGATTGTTCATAATCATATATGTATAATAATATGATGATTGTGTATGTATGTATATGAATTTATATGTGTTGAATATATAGTACGTATGTACATTATTTTAAATAGGAATCATACCTATATGCCTATAATATATTATTTTTTCGAATTAATTGCAAATTTGCATAATACCAATTATTATCGTGTAGATACATGTGTACATTATGTATGTACATTTTATTTTTCATCAAAAATGAAATAAAAAAGAAAAATGTTGAAAATTGTGAAAGAAAAAAAAAACGTTCATTTATGATATGTATGTGAAAATGGTTAAAGATTTGCAAATGCATTAGGAAAAGGCAAAAAAAAAAAAAAAAACGTAAAATAAAATAAAATGGAAGAAAACAAAAATTATTTCATCCATTTGTACGATAAAAAGTTAAAAAGTATTCCACGTACTCAATAGGTTTAGGAATTAAAAAAAATAAAAAAAAAAATAACCATAAGAAATATTGTGAAATAAAAGTGAATATGTAATTTGAAAAAAAAAAAAAAAGAACAAGTGTTCCATCAGCATAAAACTTTTGAGGTAAAATAAAAAAAAAAAATTGAAATAAAACAGAAAAATAAAAAAGCATTTTACGATATAATTTATAAAATTTTTTTTTTTTTCACAATCACACATATAACACATAGATACTCATATTCGCATGTAAGGTGTACTACACATATGAATGGAAAAAATTGAAAAACGTTTTGATTATTATTATTTTTTTTTGTATTCCCATTTCTCAGTTTTGTTTTTCTTTTATAATGATGACTTTTCTTTTTTTTTTCTTTTCTTCTAGAATAGAATTTTATTTTTTCATGTTACTTTCTCTTAAACAACAACAAAAAAAACTTTCTTTTTTTTTAAATCTTTAAGGACTGTAAATTATTCACTTCAAATGCTACAGGTTAAGTCCTCTAATGGATGCTTTCATCCATTTCGTTTTATTTTTTTTTTTTTTTTTTTTAGTTGTAAAATGTTTGTAATGTGTTTTTTTATTTTTTGAATTACATAGAAGGTACTTATGATGAAAAATCATTTTTATAGTACCTTATAGTAATATGGATCCTTTTTATGGGATAAATTGTATACAACATGAAACATAATATGCTTATTTTTTTTTCATATTTTTTATATATTTGAACCCTCCTTTTTTTTTTTTTTTTGTTTCTTGTTGTTGCTGTGTGTTGTATGTGTTTTTTTTTTCTTTTCTAAATGTGTAATATGTAATATGGATTTGCATTTTTGATTTATAGTTTTTATTACTTTCTTGTTATGAAAAGCAAAAAAAAAAAAAATATCAAATAAAAAGAAACAGTTTATCCTTGTATCATGATGATGATACAATGATGATGATGTTTATAATATCGCTTACTATACAATGTTGTTTTTTTTTTTTTCATTTTCATTTTACATTAATATCTTTTTTTTTTTTTTTTTTCCTTTTTACTTATTTTTTGAAAAGGATAAGAACAACAAAAAAAAAGTATATATATCAAAATTTATTCTTTCAATCTTATTTGTAATAAAACTTGTTTATGATGTGTGCATGATATTAAAAAAACAAAAAACAAAAAAAATAAACAAAATATGATGAAAAAAAGTAAAAGGAAAAAAAAAATTAAAGTGAAAAAGATAAAAAAAAAAATCATCGCTTTTTAGTAGAAAATTTGATACATTTTCACTTGATTTCACTTTATGCACGCGAATAACTTGAACACATTTTATTTATTGGCAAAAAAAACAAGAAAATATTTAAGAAACAAGAGAAATTGTAAAAAAATCAAGTATTTTTTTTTTTTTATAAAAAAGAAAAATTGTTTATAAATCTTGTGTCGTTATAATGATAATGTTTGGAAAATTTTATTTATTTATTTTTCATTTTTCATTTATTTTTTTTTTGAAGGGTTCCCTTCATAAATTCGATCAAGCGGCTATAATTTGAAAATTTAGTAGATACATAGATACATTTTTTTTTTGTTGTTGAAGAAATTTGTTTTATTACCAGAAAAGTATAAGGTGATTCATAATAGAATTGAGTTGATAGGTTTTTCCTCTTTAAGATTTTTTTTTTTTTAGATAGGTAAACAGTTATTGTTTGATGTTAACGTAACAGGAAATTATTCCAGTTAGAAAAACAAATTAATTATGGGATAAAAATATAACAAATTAAATAATGAGGAATTTAAATTTTATGTTAAAAATTTTGTAATTAATAATAAATTGAAAAAAGGATATTTTTAAAGGATGTAAGGTAATATGGAATAATGAAATTGTCAATCAAATAATTTGAAAACAAAAATTGAGATACTTAATTGTAAGATACATATTAATTGATAGTTGTTTTAGAGAACTCAGCTTTTCTGGAGGAAACATAACAGTCCTTGTTTGTTTTTTTTTTTTTTTTTTTTTTTGTATTTATTTTACAAAACTGGAATATTATGGATATAAATTTTCGGAAATTAAAACTTACTTATTGTTTTATTTCAACAGAATTCAAGTCATAAAAGATATAAAATGTGAACAGGATAAATTTTCCAAATGTAGCCCTGGAAAAATATTCCTGGAAAAAGTTCAAAAACTATTCAAAGATGATAATTTTGTAAAATACAACAACAAGGTGTGGTAGACTAGGAAAAGAAAAACGACATTCGATCAGACTGGGATTCGAATCCAAGAATTTTGCCTTTCTGGGGCAATGTTCTACCATTAAACTACCGGATGCTATGTCGCTTGCTGTTCTTAGTTACTACTTAATCTTTGATGAAGAATACTCAAATCTCCTACAAAAGAAATAATTTTGTTATTGCGGGACTGTTGATTGGTCTATTGATATTTATGTAATAGAGCGGTCTAGGTCTCGATATTTGTTTGTCGAAAGAAGACGAAAACGTGAAACTTGAAATATGAAAAAAAGTCACATAAAAATTTTTTTTTTTTTTAAATTATTATTTTATTTTCCTTAATACCGAGATTGAGGTTGATTTTAAGTTTATAAAAACAAATAAATTGTTTTTGTGAATATTTTGACTCTAAATTCCACTAAAAGTGTTCGAAAAAATGTTTTAAAGCACCTTTTAACATTAAATCCACGTAAAACTGTATAAAATTTCTTAAAAATTTCAAAAAAACTAATTAACTGTAAGATATATTATATAGGTTAAAGCTCCTGGTAATGCATTTCATGAAAAATATTTATTTATCAAGTCATATCTGACTTTTTGGTTTTTTTTTTTTTTACTTTTATATCCTTTTTATTATTACATATTTCCAAAACACCTTGTCCCCAAAAAACGAGAAAGATGAATATCATTTTCATATAAAAAAAAAAAAAAAAATTTATTTACACAAGAAGCAATTAATTTTCATGATAATTATAAATCTTAAGGTATTTTAAGGTATATCTGTTATCAGTATAAAGCGTATAAAAAATAAGAAAAATAACAAAAACAACGATAAAAAATTGCTTTAAAAAGAAGAAGAAGAAAAAAGAAAAAAAAAAAAAAAAAGATGAAACTTGTAATGTACATTTTTATTTATCAGATAACATAAAAAATACTTAAATATAAAATTTTATTTGCAAAACTTATTATCTTAATTGTAAAGTAACTTTAAAGGTATGTATGTATTTTTTTTTTTTTTTTCAACTTTCGAAAATCTAAAAGGAAAGGAAAGAAAGAAAAAAACACAAGAAAAAATAATAAAAGACTTGACTGACTACTGACATAAACTTGACAACAACGCAAGCATTTTCTGTATAATTTCTTTTCTTTTTTATTTTCTTAGTTTTTTATTTTAAAGTTTTTTTTTTTTTTTTTTTATTATTATAAAACAGTTTCTTATAAAATACATAAAATAAACGAAATTGCAATTAAGTTCAAAAATTTTTAAGAAAAAAAAAAAAGAAAAAATAAAAAACGAAAAACAAAAAACAAAAAACAAAACAAACGAACAAGAACCCTTCCGCTTTTTGAATCAAATCATTCGTTTGAATTAATTTTTTCTTTTTTTCAATTTTTTTTTTTTTTTTTCAAGTTTTATTTTTCTTTTTTTCTTATCTTTTCAATATTCAAGTTACCTTTAGAAAGCAGTAAAAGGTATTTTTCTGTTTAAGAAAAAGAAAAAAAAAATGTTGTTTTTTCTTTCTTTCTTTCTTTTTTTTTTTTTTTTTAAAAAATATATATATATAATTTTCTGGGCCATATATGTAGATCGACTACTTCTTTATATAGCATTGTGTAGTTTTTTTTTTTTTTTTTGATTCAAGCCCTAACTCATTTATTTCAAGTTCGTCAGTTAATGTTGTTATAAGTGTGTCTGTTTTTTTTTTTATACTACTATATATAAATGTACCTTATATATGTATAATATATATAAGATATATTTTATAAATGTATGCATGTATATGTATGAAAAAATGTTAGATGAGCGATGTTAAAAAACCTCTTAGTCAAGAGAGATGAAGATGAAAATATACTTTGGCAACAGATTTGGTACATACTAGAAATATTTATAATTGTAGGTAATAAAAGGGAGTTTCAAATGTTAAAAAATATTGGTAAAAAATTTTCATGGAAATATCTTTAAAAGTTTAAAAATTTCGAAAATCGTGAAAAATAAGAGAGAAAATGTGAAGTTATGACTGTTCCAAAATGGTTTCAAAATTATATTCATCATATTTCAAAAATTCACGTCGATTTATGCATTTAAAATATAATATATAGTATACAAATTGACCCTTCAATTGAAAAAAGCTTTTTCTTATGGTTGAGATAATGACGAAACTACATATTTCGAAATTATGGGCACCGATCTTTCATAAAAATAAGAAATTGTTTCGAGAATTTTCAAACTTTAAGTTTATTGTTGATTTTAAGGATTAGTAGGTAAGGGTAAAAACAGGCTTCTACAGAAAATTAAGTAGAGCTTTTTTAAATTTTTGGAAATTATAAGAGAACGTAGAATTTGAGTCTTAAATAGAACATGAAGAAATTATGATTTTTATCTTCTTTTAAAGAGATTTTTCTTTAATCGATTATCTTTTTCAAGTACACCTTGTATAGATTCAAAAGATACCTGTACATGTACATATATTTTCCACTTTCGAATACCTTTCATTTATTATATGTATTTTTATATGTACCTATATAGATAATTTTTACCTTTTGAAATTTGAGTTTTTGTTGTAAGTTCTGTTATTACAATTTTTCAGAAAGTCTCTTATAAAAATTGTTCCTTTTTAAAACTGGTTTTTACGTTTATAATGGTTACACGTACAAAATTTTATATAAATACATACATATATAGGTAGATTCATTCTTCTATATTATATTCATTTCAAAAAAAATAACAAAAAACTGGTTTTTTTTTTCTTATACCTTTTTTTTTTTATACATATAAAATTTCCTTTTATTGTATAGGTAAAACTTTTTCTATATATGATACATGCATACATTTTTAATGTACATAAAAGGTAAATATGTACTTACATTTTATATATCTGTATGAATGTATTGTTGCTTTAACGAACGTACACCTTTTTAACTTCTTTATTATTTCAGGAAAAAAAAAAATAAAATAAAAATTGACTTTTAATGTATACAGGTAAAGGTAAAGGTGCTCTAAAATGTATAATATACCTTTAGATACTACAATCTTTTTCCTGTATTTAAAAAAAAAACAACTATTCTCTAATAACAATAATAACATGTAGTTTATTCCAGAATATAATACAAAGAGTTTAACTCTTTTTCTTTTTTTTTGTTCCTTTTTTTTATTTCGAAAAATAAAAAAATAAATTAATTGAAATCATGTAACAGCAACAAGATTTTTTTTTCGAAATAAACAACAACAAAAAAATATATTTCTGTGTATTTTTTCTATTAATTTAATTTAATTTTTTTGTCTTTTTTTTTTTGCAAGTTTAAAACATAAAAATTGAAATAACAAAAGAAAAAAATGTTAAAATTTAAATTTTGTTAAAAAAAATTTTTGTGTATCTTTTTTTTTTTTTTTCTTTAAATAAATTTTAAGTAAAAGTTTTTCTTGTTATTTGCATGAAAAACATGGAAAAAAATTGTAATAATTAAAATTTGCATTGCAAGAGTTTTTTTTTTTCGTTGAAAAAAAAAAAAAAAAAACTGATGTACATACATATGTACGAGTATGTAGTTAAGAGTTAAGATACATTTTTTTACCTACATATAAGTATACTAATTACTAACACACATATTTTTTATATCAAGTTGTTTTTTCGACGTTTTTTTTTTTTGTACGAAACTTTACAAAGTCTTTAAAAAATATTTAAAAAAAAAAACAAAAAAGTACAAAAAATATAAGAAAAAAAAAAAAAAAATTTAGAGTGTCAATAGGGTCAATGTTACAAGGAATTTGTTAATTATTAATAAGCTTCATTTTCTCTTAAATCCTTTTAAATGTTTTTCCATGTACTATTTGCCACCGTATTCAGATTTTTTTGTACTTTAGAAAAAAAAAACAATAATTTTATAAAGAAAAGCATTCATAAGGTATCACTTGACCAAGCTGTACTTAAAAGTTTTCAGGTCTTTAAAATTATAAAATTATACTTTTCTTTTATTTTTTTTATTATTTTGTTTTTCTTTATTTTTTTTATTATTTTTTTTTGTTATATTTTTATTTTTTTCATAAAATTTTTATTTAGAGAAAAATGTAAAAATTGCCATTGTATTTTCTGGATCTGGTAATTTTCACTTTTACTTGACACTTTCTCTCTCTCTCAATTAATTGAAGGTTAATATTACATAAATTCGAAATGGCTTAATTTTTTTTTGTTGAAGAAGGTTACATAAGGTTTACATAGAGCTAGGGCAAGTGAAAGTGGACAAACATTCAATTAAAACAAAGCAAGTTATTAAGCAGTGAAACACCTTTTTATTTGTGTTTCAAGGAAATAAATGTTTTTCTTTCGGATTACTTGTACTAAATATGTCAAACTTATAAATCATTGAAAGAATTTAAAAATAAAATTAAAAAGACAAGGACATCAAGGAAATTATCCTATATTAGTGAAAATAGTTTATTTTTTTAAAAATCCTTGAAAAGCTCTCGATCTTCTTTAATTTCTTAAAATAAAAAAATATAATTATGATAAAGCTAGGATTTTAGTGGTTCCTTCAAATTTAGTATTTCGGGAAAAATGTATAATTTTTGCAAATTTTGAATTTTTTTTTTTTTTTAATGTAAAATTCAATTTATTTTCAAGTATACCTTAATTTCATTACACATGAAAAAAAAAAACAAAGGCAATTTACTCCTGTTTATTTTTATTTTAAAATAATCATCAATTTGGGTTAAATTAAGTTCGCTAAATGAAAATAAATAAAAGTTATTACACGAAATTTTCAAAACAAAAAATTTTTTTTTTAAAAAAAAAGAGCCAAGTGCCCAAAAATTACCGAAGTGCCTAGGTACTACAAATCCTTTTTGTTTTTTTTTTCAACACTCATGTTATTTATTTATTTTTTTTTTTTGAAATAATTTTTGTTTTTCCAGTATGTTTTTGTTTTGCATAATAAATAAAATCTCCAACATTGTGCTTTAAAAAAAAAAAAAAAAATCTCATGCATTTTATATTTTATGCAATTTTTTTTTCGCCTATTTTTTTTTTTTTTTTTGTATTCAATTGTATTATTTTTTGTTTTTCTCCTATATATAAAAAAAAAAAAAAAATAAATAAATAAATAAATAATTAAATATGATATTCCATTGCCGAACCATAATTTAGTTTATTCTACTTCATTCAAAATACTCAAGCGATTAATTATTTTAATGTTCGCATCTCGCAAAAGTTTTTGTTTATCTTTTTAACTATTTTTGTTTTTGTGTTGTTTGTTTTTGTGTTGTTTGTTTTTATGTTTTTTTTTTCTTTTATTTTTGTTTTTTTTTTGTTTTTTTGTGGTATATATGAATACCAATATGAACAAATGATATGATTTTTCGCAAATATGCTTTCATTAGAAATCTCTCTATATCGTTGGTATATATACACAGAACAGATACTAGATACCAGATTTTTGTTATGTATGAAAAGAAAAACGAAATTATTGTAGATACTAACAGTATACTCGTATAATATATAAATAAAAATAAAGCAAGAGTAAAAAAAAAAAAAAATGTATTTTAAACAAATATTAGCAAAACCACACCCAATATATGAATGAGTATATATACAGCTATATGGATAACTTTTGGTACAGAATATGTATTGTGTATTGTATTTTGGTGGATTTATTATATTATATAGATACTTTTGACTTGTATATTGTGGCAAAAAAAAACTAGAAGAATAAAATGTCTGTAATTTATGTTATATTTACCTTTTACTTTTTCATACTACTATTATAAAGTCTTAAACTGTACATTGTATATTCGAAGTATATTATATCGTGTATACAAGAAAACCAAAATAACAGATTTTTCTTGCTTTCTATTGTTATACATTTTTTTTTTATTTGTTGGTCCAAAAGTATCTGTCTATCTATATGTTTAATCAACCACACTTTAACCTCAGTTAAATCGTTCAATTATTACTGAAAGTTTTTTTTTTTTTTTTTTTTTTTTTTTTTTTTAATAAATAAATAAATTATAGGTTGCTTTTTTTTTCTTTCTTGAATCTATGACTCTTGTGTATCTGTGAATATATCGAAGTGTTTAGTTAATTTTTTTTTTATTAAATTACTTTTACTTGAAACTGTTTGCTGCCACAAGAGTTTTTTTTTCGTAAGCTCTGTGTTGTTGTTTTTTTTTTTTCTATTTTGTTATACTTTAAATTTAAAAAAAAAAAATGTATTATGAAAGAAAACAATATTTAATGGTAAATTTATTAACACTGGCATTCATTCTCAAAAAAAAAACTTCATAGATATATGAATGTCTACATTTGTAAATAAAAGTTGTTCTTCATTAAAAATGTGTCTTTCTGTGAGAGAAAAAAACAAGATATTTTTTTTAAGTAAATCACACTTCAAATGATAGAAATCGGTGTTCTAGACGACTGACGAGAAATGTTTTAAGGTAAAATAGAAAGAAAACGAAATGTACCAACAATTGAGATAAAAAGGTCCTAATTTCAGAATTTGTATCAGGCATTCTCTATATCCTTTTCAATATAAACTGAAAAATTTCAACGTAAACAATTTTGACAATTTACACATAAAAAAAAAACCAAATAAAAATTTTATATACTCAGCAACAACAACAAATTTCGGTATGATGATAAATTTGGTGTTTAAATTCGGAACCATTTTCAACTGATCGATAAAACAATGATTCAAACCCGAAAATTACTTAAAGACAACTTTTATTTCTTTATTCGGTCTGATTGAACAATTTCTGTTTTGATCGACCTTTTTTTTATTGAGATGACAATTGACAGCCATTAAAGTCACAGAATAATTTTGTGATAACGGTCATTTATAGATCCTTTGAATTTGAAGCTTCTTTAAAAAATATCCTTGGAAAATTTCAACATCCTTATCTAACGGGAACATTATTTTTAAGGACAAAAAAAATTTCAATCGTCCATGAAGTTACTTTCTTTAATGTCCTGTAACTTGTGTCCTATTCAATGAGTTTTTTGTTTACGTAAAAGGAAGAGAATGACTGCAAGAACACTTCGCATAAAATTTTAACTAAATTAGATCTCAGAATTCTAAGATATTCAAATTTCAAATGAACTTTGTCTACATAACATACTAAAGTAAATGCTAGTGTTAAAATTACATTCATTGTACTTTACTATTTGGTATAGAGGTACCATAAGAGTTTTATTGTAAGCTCTATATTGTATTTTCTCTATTATATGAAAAAAAAAAACAATCTGTATCTAATGGTAAATTTGTTAAATGGTGTCTTTATGGATTGATTTATAGAATTAAAGCGATTATTTTGTAGTAAATCGTAAATCTGTACTGGATTTTTCTTTTGTTATTTTGGTTCTCTCTGTTTTAATTTTTGAAACACTAAAAATGATTAATTAGAAAATTTCATAATACTATACTGCTCTATAGCTTAACTATAAGTATGTACATATATGAATTATTGTGTACAGCAATTAGTTGCTTTTCACAGATATACATTGAGAAAAAAAAAACACTCATTTAGGTCATTGCAAAAGTATTTTGTGTTTTGTTTTGTTTTGGTTTTTTTTTTGCTTCTCTTTTTTTACTTTATCGCGATATATTTAATTTGAAATTTCATATCTGAACAAAAAACAAAAATATTAAGCACAACAAAAGCAACAAAAAAAAAAACAATAAAGTAATCAACACCTAAAAAAAAAAAAAAGGAAAAAAGAAAACTTCTCTTCATTTTCTATGTACATTCAAATTACAGTTTTTTGTTTTTAATTTAATTTTTTTACATTTAATTTTTTTTTTTTTTTTGCCATTCCTTTTTTGGTTTTCTTATTTCATCAGCTATACTTTTTTGTTTTATTTTTTTTTTTTTGTATATTCATATATTTTATTTATATGCGTGCGTGTATAGTATAAAATGAAGTTTGTGTGTTATGTCTCATCAATCTTATTTAGACATAAAAATCATTATTTATCAAAAAACATTAAATTCATTCATATAAACCATTGAAAGAGAACCCCGCAGATGAAATTCATGAAATCAATATTTGACTACGGTATAAAGTACAAAATTTTTGTTGAAATATTTTGTTTCTATATATGTATCATATATGTATGTCCTTTTTTTTTTGTTGTTGTTATTTTTGAGGAAGGATGAGATAAAGAAGAAATAATCAGAAAAAGATAAAACAAAAAACAAAAATTAATACACAGAGAAAAAGAAAATAATCATCAACAGGACGACAGGACAACAATTTTCGCAATGTATTTTTCGTTAACCTATACTATCTCTTTGACGTCTATAGAAAATGTGAAAATCTGAAACAGACAAACCAATAAAAAAAAAAAAAAAAAAAAACATGAACAAACTAATAAAAAAAAAAAAGGAAAATATATTGAAGTTGAAAACTGAAAGATGGTAGCTGTCATCTGAATTTTTTATTATGGTTGTTCTGAGAATTTACGAATTGAAAAAAAAAAAAACAACAAATGAAGTTTTGTTTTTTTTTTTTCTGCTCAAGTAATTTATAAATTTTTTTCTTATTTTTATTTTTATTTTTTTTAAACGCTATGTGATTTTTAAATTAATTTCATTTATTTATTTTTAAAATAAAAAATAATTGAATGATTGATTTTGGCTTTTTTAAAGTAAATAAATGAAAGAACAGAAGTATTTAAAAAAAAAAAAAAAAAAAACATAAAAAATGTGCTGTTTCAGAACTTCAAGTGGTTGAATTAACGAAAATATCATCCTTGATAGTACGTGTGTTTAAAATGTCACCTTGGGAAATTTTTTTTGTAGAATGAATATTTTTGCATTTTAAGGATGACAAAAAAAAAATTTGAAAAAAAAAAATATTAGGGAGAGAATTTTCGTGTTTTATCCTCAGTATATTAAGAGATCTTTATACCAACGTTACTTCTACTTTACAGAGAATATTCTGATTTCAGGCCTTCCATGACGAGAATATTATATTCGTTTTTTTATTTATTTATTTTTTTTTTTGGAATTAAGGTGTCATTTTCAATTAGAATTTCAGGCCTAATATCTTGTTATTCCGAAAGAGAACATGTTCTCGTTTTACCACTGTTCGTTTAAAAATTGCTTTTAAAATAAAAACTTTGTAAATTCCATAAGATTTTCTGGTATACAATATGTAACAAACACATATTGATTTAAATTTTTTTTTCAATGTAATCTTTTTATGAACACTACTGTAATCTCAAAATAATTCTATACATACGCAAAAATTCTGACATATTTTGTAACTTTCAAAAATATTTCCGGAATTTTATCCCTGTAACGTTTTTCTAATGCGGCAAAAAAAAAAAAAAAAGAAGAAGAAGAAGAAAATAAATATCAATAAATTATAATAAATTTTGTAAATTTTTTCGAAATGAAATAAAAATAATAGAAATTGTTCTTTTTTTTTTTTTATTTTTAAATTAATGGTATTAAATCAAAATTTATTAACAAAAAAAAAATAAATAATAATAAACAAACTCTTCTTATGTTTTTATTTTTGCTTTTGTTAGTTTAGAATCCTTTTCATCACAATAAGCTTTGTTTAAAATCCTTTTATATTCATTTTAAATATATATAAACTGCAAAATTTTATGAATGAAATCTAAAGTTTAAATATAAAACACACATATTATTAAATACAATAATACATACTGGCTATATATATACTGTAAATTTTATATTCATTTTTATGAATATGTATGTATAGTTAAGTATATATACATATGAAATGTGTGTGATGTATAAAATGACATTCTATCTATTTATATGACTGTATAGAATATTATTATAAACTTTTTGAAAAAGCTATTGTTATTTTTTGTTTGTCTGTTATTCTTTTATTTATATTCAATACAAATTTGAAATCTTTTCATTCTATAGATTCACTATATATGTATACTTTCATTTATCCACCTACTATACATAGTTTAAATACTATATATAGAGTAACAAGTATTATAGATAAAAGATAATAAAATGATGATGATGAAGAAAAGAAAGATTTTTCATTTATTTCATCTTATTTATCTAAGTAAATGTATTCTCTACTATTATAATTATTATTTGTCAGATACTTTGGTACCTAATATATGTATGTATGTATGTATTATCTGTATCTATATTGTTAGTTTATTAAATTGAAAATTTTCATACTTTGTTTACAATTTATTATAGTAAAAGTGAAAAATGAAATATGTACGATATGTACAAAATATAATAGATATACCTTGATCATGATCTGTAAAATACAAATCTATTATAGTATTATATGTGATTTGGTTCTTATAAGATAATTTTCACAAAATTTTACAATATTTTAATACTTATATATGTTTAATGTACTCGTATATATATAAAATAAACATAATTCATTAGAATATATATTGAAATTAATATAATAACTGATAAATAATTACAAATTACTTAAATTATAAAATTAAATGAATGTAACAAGTATAAAATGTTTGTATATATGTATACGTAAAATATATACATATTATAGATACTTTTCAGAATAGATACAGATACATCATGATAGATATACAGATATAATTTTGTATATTTACGATATATTTTGATTGATATGGTTGTCTATTATCTATTATCAATGCAATTTATATTTACGTTTTTCCTTTTCTTCTGTTCTAAATTTTGTTTTTTTTGTTTTTTTTTGTTTTTTTTGTTTTTTTTGTTTTTGTTATAGATACATACATACATATTTTGTGTTTTTCCTTATTTTGTATAAATTAAGTATGTATATATATACATAATAATATTTCTTAAATGATAAATAAAGGTTCTTAGGTTCTTACACTCCATTAATTTTATTAATTACAACAATATCATATAAAATTATTTCATTTTAATTTTAATCTTATTTTATTGAAATACTTGTATATTAAAATATATATGAAATTAATTTTCTAGTTTTAATACTCTCGTATATACTATAAAATATATAATTTCTCATTTTTGATGGGTAAAATAATTTAAAAAAAAAAAAAAAATTTTAAATCAATTCATTTCAATTTGTTTTGTTTATATTAATTCTTTTATTTACTTTTTCATTTTCTTTAATTTTAGTAGGTATATAGTCGAAAATTATCCATTATATTTTCTTCATTTATCTTTTACAGAAAATTTACTTTTCTTTTTTTTTTTTGATTGTTTTGTATTTTGTTTTTTGAGAAAATTTTTTCATTTTTATACAGGATGTTTTTAAATGATAAGAAATTATAATAAATGTGTTTTTAAATGTTTTTTAGAAGGTGTAAATTTTAAAAAAAAAAGAGTTGAAATTAAAGGATGTTTAAAAATTTCTACTAAAGTTGTCTTATTTTATTTTTCTATTTACCGAAAATTCTTGAAGAATAAAAATTTTTGAATCTTCACTTAAAAAATCTTATATAATATGGGCAATTCCACGTAAACCGATTACTTTTGATTTTAAAATTAATATGAATGAAGCTGGTAGAGATACATATGTAGGTGTATATTATGGTATACATATGTAGTGTTAAATTATTCACGATATTACGATGAAAAACAGTATTAAAAGCAAAATTTTCCCCTCTATTCTAGGTAATAGAATTTTAATAGATCTCTTAACCTCTTAATAAGGAAGTTAATAGAAAGTCGTATCCTACTTAATAGAGTTTGTAGACTGTGAAAAGTTAACAGGTTAAGAGATTTGTAGACTTTTAAAAATTAGCTAATCTGTCACTTGTGTCATTTAATATTTGAACTTGTCAAATTTTTCCAAAAGATTCTTTCAAGTGTCTAAAGTGTTATTAAAAATAATTTTTAGAATATTCAATGAAATATACAGAAAATCGTGAAATTCAAAAACGTCAGCGTCACAACCCGTACGCTACTACATAAAATGACGATTCTGATTAAGGATATTTGAGGTTTTCTCTTTTATCGTAACCTTCGTTTGTTTTCACTAGAAGAAGTCATATTATGAACATAAAGTTATAATCAGAGTGCAATTGTTGTACGAGTTTTTCAATATTTAAGAGTCAGCATGTCACACCCGTTACAAAATGGAATTGCCTATATATGAAACATCCTGTTTGAAACACTTCGAAAAATTTCATTTTGATTTTATCTCTCGATATTAATTAATTGATTTTTTTTTTTTTCATGATTTCAAAATCACTGAGACATTTTGGTAGTCATAACAACATTGAAATTTAAATATCACAAAAAAATTCCTTAATAATTTCGTTTCTTTTTTTTTTTTCCTTTTTTTTAAAAAAAAAAAAAAAAAAAAAATCAATCAAAATTTAATTAAGCAAATTCATCCAATATTTTTTGTTCATTGAATGAAAAAAAAAAAAATTAATATGAAAAATTCATAAAATTCTTTGAATTTCAGTGACAATTAAATTTTTGTTTTTTTTTAAAAAAAAAAAAAAAAAGTGACTTTCATCTAATTATAAAATTTTTTTTGTTTTTTGTTTTTTATTTTTTTGTTTTATTTTTCATTTTTGAAAGATTTTAATTGTGTAAACGCTTTTGTTTTTGTTATTTACCTTAGTTTTTTTATTATGGATTTCTGTACAAAAACAAAAATTCTTTTTCGGCTATTATATATTTTATTTTTATTTAAAACTTTTATATATAGTGAAAATGAAAAACAAAAAAAAAAAAAAACATTGTAAAAACTTTTGTGATCTCGATATCATCATGAAAATATTCCAAAATAACAACAACAACAAAAAAAAAAATCTTAAAAGAGTGTCATCGTCATTATTTACCAAATTATATGAAAAACTTTGACTTGTTCTGCTTGTTTTTTTTTTTTTTTTTTTTTTTTTTTTGTAAATTAATGTACATATTTATTTTTACACAAATTTTGAGTTGAAAACAAAAAAAAAAACATTTTAGTGTCCTTTGCATGTATCCATACAATTTAAAGAAATAAAAACAAAACGAAAAAAAATAAGAAGGAATTATTGTCCTATTTTATTAATTGGTAGTGATGTAATAAAAATAAAAAGGATAATGTTTTCAAATAACAAAAAGCATAATATATATCCAAAAAACAAAAAAAAAAAAAAAAAAGTAGTAAAAGAAGAAGAACTTTAATGATAGTAAAACCGACAAATAAACAAACTAAAATAGAAAAATAGAAAAAAAAAAAGCAAAGCAAAAGAAATATTATAGTTTTTCTTTTGTTGAAATACGATAAAGTTTTGTATATTTGTTTGTTTTTTTTTTTTTTTCATTTTTGTCTCTCAGTGTGTGTGCTTTATTTTTTTCTTTGAATTTTTGTTCACATTTTAGTTTTTCATTGTGGGAAAAAAAATATATATCACCAAAAATATTAGAAAAATAATAAGATTTAATGGAAGAAAGAAAAAAAATGGCAAAAAAAAAAAAAAAAAAAATTAGCCAAAAAAAAAAAAAAAATATGAACACATTTACCACATACATGAATGTGAACATTATTACATTTTTTACATGCCGGTTACAAATGTTGTTTTTTTTTTTTTTTTTTCTTTCACTGAAGTATGTATATTGGTACTTATGTACATATTGTGAATTTTTAAATGTATGAAAAGAAAGAGAGAAAAAAAAATATATATATATTCACCATGTATGGAGTTACATAATCACTGTAATTATGTTAATGATGTCCCATATTTTTCATTTTTAGTATATATTTAATATGAAAAACCATAACATAAACTAAAATCAAATTTTTCTTATTGGTTTTTTTCTTTTTTTACATTATTTTTATTTTTCTCATATATATTAGTTTTTTTTTTGTTTTTTTTTTTTAATAATTTAAGAAAATGGAAACAAATGAAAAACAAAAAGAAATAAATGAATTTTCTAGACATAGTTTGTTGTAGATTGTTTTTTTTTTTGTTTTTTTTTTTTTGTTGTTGTTTTGCCTTGAACGTAAAAGCTTTATTTTTTTTTAGATTATCTGAAATGATTATGTAATATGAGCAGTGAATATATTTTTATTAAAAATTTACATATGTATATATTTTAACTACAGAAATTAATGAAGGGAAAGAAGAAGGGATGTGTAGATTAGATTTTGTTGAAAATTATAAATAGAAACAAGAAATAAAGGATAGAAAAAAAAATAAAATTAATTGAATTTAAAAAAAAAGGAAATTTTATAAAATTTAAGAAGAAAAACAGTCTAGAAAAGTCAAGGTAACTCTGGCTCGATTTGAGCTGAAATACTTTTGGAAACGGAAAAGAAGAAAAGAGAAAACTTTCGAATAATATGTTATATGCGAATTTTGACAGTAATTATTGAAAAGTCTTAAAAGCCGAAAATTTCAAATTTAATTTTAATTAATTTAAAATTTTTTATTTTCGATAAAATTGATTCGTCCTTGCTTCTCAAATCTTATCAGACATCATAGTGTTTTGTTTTCAAATATATCTGTAGTTACTCTTCCAGATTTTTACTGCTATTCTTTGGTTTTAGTCTTCCACACTAACTTCGAAATAACGAAAAATAAAGTTCATCCAAACGTTAATGATTTATAAATTTTTATTAAATTTTTTTTTTTTTTACTAAATTTTTACATACAAAATTCATATTCTAAAATCATCTTCACTTTTTTGCACTTAAAAATCCCTTAACTCCCATAATCCTGTTGCGATTAAGATCTATATATTTTTAAATTTTATAGTAGCTTAAATTCCATTAAAAAAAAATAATCGAATTTCAATAGTAGAAAATTTTTTTTGAAATTTAGTTATAAAAATTCAACTGAGAAAAAAGTCAAATATGAAAAAAAAAAAAAAAACGTACAAAGCAAATATTGTCAATTTTTGTAACTGTAGCTAAATCTAAATGTATTTGAATATTGTTAGAGAAAGAATTTCTTTTTCTTTTTTTTTTTTTCACTTATTTTTCTCTCTAATAAAATGAACTTTTTTTTTTTTGAATTTATTTAGTACTTGAAATTTTTTATATGAATTACATTGTAATTCGTCTATAATACATTTTTACAATTTTCCAATCGAATTTGAAATATTCATTGAATATACATACATATGTATGTACATATGTATTCGTTAATAATATAAGAATTTAAATTGTACATATACGAATGTATCATGAAAAATATCTTCCAAAGACTAAAAACTTTGAGATTTAAAATATCAAATGTATATGTAATTCTGCAATTTCAGTTTATTTTGTTGGAAAGGATTTAAATTTTATTTAAATTGAAAAAAAAAAGAAAAAAAACAAAAGCTCTGAATAGAATAGAATTTACTATATACATATATAGAAGAAAATTTTCTATAAAAATATTGAAAATTCATTAGATAAAAAGATCTTTTCTACCTTTGACAGGGTTATAACAGACAAAAACTTATTTTTTTATTTTTATTTTTTAAATAATATAAACACAAATTAATGGGGTTCCTATTAACCCTTTTTTGTTATCTGATTATACTATTTATATTTTCTTTATATTGATAAAAAAATAACTTTTAAAGATCAAATTTAATCAATTAAGGCAATAAGTTAAAAATCAAATAAAAAAACAAAAAAAGCTAACAACAACAAAAACAATTTTAACAAAAGTTACAATTGATATTTTTTTTTTTTGCTTTTAGAATGTCGTTTTTTTTTGTTTTTTTACGAGAGTACATTTTCAATTCGCACACATAAAAAGCATTATTTTCAAATCATTCATATAGGAATAACCTTAATTCTTTTGGACATAAATTCCCAAAGGTAAACTCATTGTAGGAAAAAAAAAAAGAATTTTTTTTTTTATCCGTAAATATTTTTTTTTTTTTTTTTTGCATGTTCCTATGTCATTTTGGTACTTTTATCTTGTATCTAATACATATGTATAGACGTTCCAGATCATTTATTTTCAATTTTTCACAATCAATAATTGAATCCTTATATAAATTTGGAAGGGTTTACATAAAGTCACTGTTTTTTGTTTTTTTTGTTTTTTTTTTACAACAGAGAAAAAACCTCAATTGATATTTAACTAAGCATGAAATTTACATGATATTAATCATAAAGGATTTTTTTAATACATATATGTACATACATATATGTATAATATATTTTATGTATATATACGTATAATTTTCAGTTATATCTAATCCACACCTTTAAATAACACATTATTAGATTGCTTTTGAAACATAATATTACAAAATAATTTTACCAATTATATTATTGTAAATGACACCAAATAACTAAATAATATTTCATTAAATATAACACATTATGTACCTATATACATAAATATATGTATATACAAATTAATGTATAAATAATTGCTTATATACATTTGTATATATACGAGTATGGATTAGGATGTATATATCATCAGTAAACAATATGATAATTTATAATTAATCACTAGGTAACCATCATTTAATTGTAAATTTATTGTTTTCTTCTTCCCATGAGTTTCATTTTACATTTTATTCACAAACTATATAGGCATATTTTCTGTATTTATATAAACATACTCACTTACATACTAATTTTCTGATTGGGTGTGAGGTATATATACATAAGTTAACTAACTAAAAATCACCAGGATAAAATTTTTTGACATTATTATATAAGTATACCTGTGTATAGGTATTTATAAAAAAAATAATAACAATAAAACGTTTCTTTTTTTTTTTTTTTTACTATAATTTTATCATGAAATCATTAAGAGTGATTATTATTTAAAACAGAAAACGTTAAATAGAAAGAAGAAGAAGAAGAAAACAAAACACAAAAATTGGAACATTTTAATTTACTGACTGTTAAAATCATTTCTTCACCACCTCCTTGAAAAAAAAAAAAAGTTTTTTTTGAAAGTAAAAAGGAAATCATGCAAAGCACAAGTAAAACACTACGTATAACAAAAAGAACAAAAAACAAAAATAAGGTGTTATTATAGCGTGCGAAATATTAGAAAATCTAAAATAAGTTTTATATACTACATTTTTTGTTTTTTCTAGTTTTTCTTTTTATGAAATTTTCTTTAATATTTTCTTTAAGGTGTTGTTAGTTGTTTTTTTTTTTCTTTTTCTCTTACTGTGTTTTAATTTTCCTTTTTTGATATTTTAATTATAAAGTATGAAAATCAAAATGAACTTTGGCATTTTAACCTCAGGATACCACATATTAGACAGTTCATAGTTATGTACATATGTATGTATATATAAGTTAATTTTATTATTAGTATGTTATATATGAATTATGAATAAAAGATATTCACACACACACACACACACACACACACATATACACGCAAATAGATATCAATAAGGATCTTATAGCTATACTTGAATGAATTTAAATTATTTAATACCACAATTTTGAATATGAATAATACAATATTTTCTGTATACATAAATATACATATTATATATAGTATAAAATTTTTCTGATAGGAAATTTATTGATTTTTAATATATGTATGTACTTTTAAATATCTTAAATATCCTTTTTGAAATTGATATGTGCTATTTTAAAAGATATTTATTATTCCTTTTTATTTTTTATTTTTTATTTTTTCTATTTGAATGAATAATCACATTTTTGATTATAATTCGTAGTTCAAAGAGTATTTATCTATTTCTACACAAAAATATATAAGTATGTATATATAAAGGTATAGCTAGTATCTAAAATATATTATATGAAAATTGTATAATATTTCTTCATTTTTCAAATGAAAGTTCAAATAAATAAAAAACAAGAGTATGAAATAAAATGTAATAAAATAGAAAATGATCTTTAAAAAAAAGGAATATTTAACATTTGTAATTCGATGTTTAATTTTAATGAATATTGAAAAGTTCAAAGCTTTCATTTCTTTTACATGAATTTTTTTTTTTAATTTTTTAAGTTATTGAAAGACATTTTGTAAATGCTGTTTGATTTAAAAGGAAAATTTTCTACTTTTTTTTTTTCATGATGAATTAAATATGAATGACAAAATTCAAAAGTACAGGAAAAAAAAAATTGATTTCATATAGAATTTATCTAAAGTATCTTTAAATAAAAAAGCATAAAAAGCATCAACTTTTATATTCTTTCAAAAACACATGGTGTTTGTCATTAAACGATCTAACAAGTGACAAGTGGTCATCTTGTCGAAATGAAACAAAAAGTGAATTGACAAACCCAGTATTTTTTAAATTAATTTTAAGGATTTTTTTCAAAAAAAAAAAAAAAAGACATATCTTCTACAGAATGCACCGCTAGAAATTCAGAAAAAAAAAAAACTTTTACATTTTTTTAATACTGAAAATAATTAAGTTTTTTTTACCCTCAGTTATCTTCTATGAGTCAAACTAGAAAACATTTACTAAAAACTACCATTATCCTTCTTAGTAAGTATTTCGAATATTCTTTGAACAAAATAAATTTAGTCTTAGATTCTTCAAAAAAAAAAAAAAAAAAAGTACTTTGGAAGTTCTAAAAATTTCTTCTATTCATCTCCCGACGAGACCATAATATTTTTGAAGGTTTGAACTCCTTTATGTAAATTTTTAACAAAAGGACTCTTTACTAATTTTTTTTTATTTTTATAATCTTTATTTATTTATTATATCTCTCAAGATGAATATCCTTCAAAAATTTAAAGATTCAGAAAAAACCATTATATGTAAGTCGTTTTCATAACCACACAATAAATAAAATATTGCATACATTTAGCATATTTTTAGGCTTACCTTAAATTTACTTCTATGAAAAAAAAAGAAAGAAGAAATATATGAGAAAATTAACATTTTTAATGCGTTAGATTTTTCAGCATTGATTTCTAATACTTTTAACATCAATAAATCATCATCTTGAAAATTTATTCTACTGAATAATTCATTAATAGTAGAAAAAAAAAACATATTAAAATATTTAAATTGATGATTTTATTTTATTTTCATTTTTTTTTTTTCCAAAATATAATTTACATAAAATTATTCAGAAAAATTTAAAATTCATTTAACACAAAAATATGTATTTCATACATACATATGTATTATATGCGAGTAATGAGTATGTATGTACATATTTAAAAAAGCATTAAAAAATATGTTTTTTTTTTCTTTCTTTCTTTATTTTTAAATTGTTATGAATTTTCATAGAAATTATTACATCATTTATCTTCTTTTTGGTTTTTACTTTATAAAATCTATCTGTATAAATATTTTGTATCTTTTTTTTTTATAAATACATAAACATACATACATAAATTTCTATATAAACAAATATAGTTTAGTCCTTAATAAATTCCTTATACAATTTTTAACATGATAAATAATTGGCTTTCATTGTAAAATGAAATTTTGTATATATGTATGTAGTATGTTGAAAATATTATACATATGTGTCGAATATGTTCATATGTATATTACATATCTTTCTCTATTATTCATTTAATAAATTTTCGTGTAAAATTTACACAAAACATATTCTTTATAATAAATATGTATGTATGTATGTATTTTATGTAGTAGTAGTTGTTGCTGTTGTTGTTGTTTTTGTTAATCATAAAGAACAAAAAATTAAGGGGGTGGAAAATAAAACAGAGTTAAATATTTTATATGAGAAGATTTTTTTTTTTTTTAAGTAAAATACTCATCATTCATATGTTACATAATATGTGGTAAAAAAAAAAAAAAAAAAGATGAAAACAAAAAAAAAAGTACATACAACAATTTTTTATTAATTTGAACTAAAATATCTAAAAAGAAAAAAAAAAAACGTAGATAAAAAAATATGTATGAAAAAAAATGTCGAGTTGAGTAAATTATATGAAATTGTACAGAAGATTTACAGAATTTTAAAATATATATATATTTTTTTTTTTTTTTGCTCTCCTCGTACATCATACAATTTCTGGTTCATTTTTATTTTTTCACATTTTTTTTTTTTTTTTTAAATTCGTATTTTATACACACTCATATTCACGAATATAGTATATATAAAAGCGTATATAATATAATTAGAAAGATGTTACAAAATTTCAAGCAAAATACGTGAGAAAAATACGTAAATTGTATTTTTGTCGCAGGATTTATATTTTATTTATTTTTTTTTTTTTCTTTGAAAGATTTTTTGTTTTTTTTTTTTTTTGGAACCTATTTTTTGTTGTTGTTGTGCTTTTTAACATAGTGAGTAGGTGGTATATGTATCTTTTTTTTTTTTTTTCTTCTCTAACATACTATATTTCTTTATTTTTGTTTTTGTTTTTAGATATTTTTTTTATTTTTTGGCGCAAAGAAGAAAAAAAAAAATTGAAAGCAAAGTAAATGGAACCCAGTGAATATATATATTTTTTGTTACAATTCCTTTATCAGAATTTTAATTTTGTATTCCTTTCTTGTCATATCTTTTTCATTTTATCATTTTTCACAAAAAAAAAAAAATTTTTTTTTCTTCTGCTTTTTTTTTCTTGGAAAATAAAATAAAACAGAAGTTATAAATATGAAAATAAAAAATTACTTTTAACTATATAATTTTTTTTTTTTTTTTTGTGAATTTTTTTTTTTACCTTTGAAGGTAAGCACAAGAAATATTAATATGCAAAGAAATTTTTTGTTTCTTTTTTTTTTTTTTTTGCTTACGCTTGTGCTTCATTTTCAAGTTAGTAACACAAAAAATGATAGAAAAAAAAAATAAAAAAGAAGTAAAATAATAAAAAAACACTTATCGAGACAAATATTTACTGAAATAAAAAAAAAAAAAAGGAAAAATTTTTTTTTTTTTTTATTAACATTTTATTTGAATAAATTTAATATGCACGAATAATTCAACAAAAAAAAGCATTGGTTTAAGTGTGTCAAAGCATCAGTATGAGGTTATGTTTTAGAGGGTGTGGGCATTTAAAAAAAAAAAAAATGGAAAAAAAAGAAAGATAAAAAAACCAAAAAAAAAAAAAAGAAAGAAAAAACATAAATAAATAAATAAATAGGACATTCACAGCAGTTTACAAATTATTTTCCTTGACAAAAAAAAATATGTAGTAGGAGATAAAGTAAAAAAAAAGAAAAAGAAAAAAAAAAATAAATCTAAGTACAGTGAAAAAAAATTATTTTACATTATTATTTTTTTTTTCTTCTTTTACTTTTTACAAAGAAGTAGTTGAAAAAGTTCACAGAACTTTGTCCTCCCTTCTGTTTTATGTTTCCTGTTAAAGTTTAAGCTTACATAATAAAATTAAAATGTGATAATAAGGATACAAAAAAAAAAAGACAGTGAAAAGAGAAATAAGTATAATAAAAAAAAAAAATAAAAAAAAAAAAAATTGTGAATGGAAGATAAACATTGAATAAATTTTTGGATAATAACAGGATATACTGAATATAAAGTTATAAAATTTAAGTTGATAATTTTATTTTATTTTCTTTCAATGTTTTTTTTTTTTTCTTATACTTTTTTATTTAATTTATTTTCAAAAGAACAAGCCAGACAACCCATACACATACACACATATAAGTATACTTTATAAAACTTTAAATCTTTCTTTTGAGACGCGTAGTATAATAAATCTCAAAGTAGAAAAAAAAAACGGTTAAAAGTAGAAATTCTTGTAAATTGACAATTTTTTTTTTGTTTGTTTTTATTTTTATTTTGTGTTGGAGTATTTTATGAGGTGTCTATAAAAAAAAAAAAAAAATGTTATGTACATACAGACATATAATATTTCTTAAAGAAAACAAAAAAAAAAAAACATCATAAGAAAAAGAACTTTTTTTTAAGGATCATTCTTTTGCATAACTCCTTAATATGTATACGGTAAATGTTTTAAATGACATACTAAAGAAGAAAAAAAACAGAAGAGAAGAGAAAAAAAAAAAAGGATTTTAAAATGTTTTCTTAAGTTTATAGTATGCTTTTTCGTATCATACATCTCTGTATAGGATATACATATGTATATGTTAACCATATGTTATTTTATCATTACTTACACTACGATTAAGTTTTATTTAGAGATTAAAAAATATGAATGATAAATAGAAGCATATAATCAAGTAATAAAATAAGTTTTCATTTTTAAATGAAAAGTAAAAAACATACATACATACATATTCATATTATAATATGTACATATATTTGTAATTTGATGAGCAAACACACATAAGAAAAATAAATTGTCAGCAAAAACAAAAAAGTATAAAAATTTACTTTGAAAAGTTGCTGTGGAGAATCAGTAATCAGTTTTATGTTTTTTTTTTGGTGCAAAATTAAAAATACATATTTACTTTTTATTACATCATTCTGTGAAAAATAATGTGTTAAAAATTAAGAAAATCCTTTTGATGCACACAGACACAAAGTCCTACCATATGAAGAAGAAAATCAGCTTAAGGGATGGCTAAGTGGTAGAGAGGGATAAAATATTAATGTGAATCTTAGAAGGTTAGGGATACAAGAAATGTTAGTGTTCATCCATGGATGATTCCATGGATGCTTTGGTAATTTGTACAAACAGATGAGCTTCTAATATTATTTCAAGTAATAATGGAGGCATCTTATTAGAACGTAGTGGTACACCTAATCTTATTAGAATTTTTTTTAAGAGTTAAAGACTGCTTTAATCAATTAAACAATTTTGATTAAAACTTGAAAAAAAAATTGAGTTAAATATAGTAAAAAAATGGTTTCTTTTTGTTTCAATCTATAAAACGGACAATAAGATTGTAAAATTTTTTATTTAATTTTCCAACTGTCAAAATTTTCACATACCACAACTATAACTAAATCACAACTTGAATTCGTTCCACCTCAAGTGAAATTAAAATGTCACATTGAAATGTCAATGAAATTTTACACCGAGCTGTCAGAAATTTACTTTTTATTTCAATCATTCGGCATCATTTTCTCAGTTAGTTTACTAACCGTGGTAAATGTTCGTTTGTTTTCTACAACAGAATAAATCTTAAAATTACAAATATCATTGCTTTAATTTTCCGATGGACAGCGGTAAATTTTTTGAAAATTTCTAATTAATTTTAATTTTTAATATTCTAACTTTTAGATTTTAAGTTTTTTTTTTTTCTCTTTTTAAATTTGAAAATGATAATGCCAACTAAATACTAACCCTTTGAATTTTGATTCTGAATTAATGTTTGTAATTATTTTTACAAAAGTTTTTCTAAACTTTTCCGGATTATAATTATTTTATGTTTTTTTTTTTAAATTATTAAAAAAAATTTAAAAATAAAAAAAGCTCAAAAAACCAATTTTTAATTAAATTCATTACAGCACAAAAAAAAAAAAAAAAAAAAATAATAAAACTGAAGAAGATTTAATAAAGTTTTTTTTTTTTTCACATTTGGAATTTATTTTGAACTTTAATTCCTATTTTTACTTCCCCTTAACTATTTTCAACTAATACTTTGTATAAAAAAAAAAAAAATCGTAATTCTACTATTTCATAATCACTAATCACAACTCATACATTTTTGAATTCACCCTAGATTTATTTTTTCCTTTGTGAAAGTAACATCAACATAATATCACATGGATGATTGTTATAACTTTATCAAGCGCGTTGTACATACACATATATACATACATGTAATAATATATGTCTAAACTTTGACATAAGTACTTTTTGCACTAATTGTGCATCATATAATATAATATCCTCATATATGTACAAGGATAAAAACAACCCCATTCTAACAGAGAATAACATCAAAAACAACAACAAAAAAAATAATAGAAGATGAATAAAAATCCTATACTTTTTTTTTTCGTTTTCATCTACTTTTTATATATTACATAATAACATATATACAAATCTTGTTGGATTTAAAAGGATGAAAGAAAAAAAACAAAAAAAAAAAAAACTACATACATATATAAATAAGTAAAATATAATAATAATAAAGGAAGATTTTTCATTTCTTGATGTCATTCTCAGAAATTTTTCTTCATGCAGTGTGTTGTAGAGTACCTTTTTGTTATGTACATTCAATTTATTTTTGTGTTTATTATTACTTCTTCTTCTTATTTTTATTATTTTATTTTTTTATTTTATTTTATTTTTTTTTTATTTCTTCATCATCATCATCATGTTTTTATTTTTTTACTTCTATTATTTTTTTTTTTTACCTCTTCTGTTAGTGGTTTCTTTCATTTACTTTTTATATTTTTTTATATGGTTTTATACCACCACCATCGTACATAATGTATATACATAAATATTTTGTTTTTTTGTTTTTTTTTATTCACTTATTCAACATTTTTTTTTTTTTTCACATTTTTCTGGGTTTTTTTTTTTGTTTTTTTTTTTTCTTGTACAACAGTTAAAGGTACAAGCAAAAAAAAAATATTTAATACAAATACTATACTTTGTTTTACATTTATTCTATTTTTTTTTTCGTTTTTTTTTTAAATATATTTTTTTTTTATGTATTCAAAGCTTTGTTTTTTATTCTTTTATACACACGATTTCTAGGTGAGTAATTGAATTCATAAAAACAAAACAAAAAAAAAAACAAAAAAATTCCATATTATATGTATAGTATGTACATATGTTAACGTATACATATGATGGTGCGAATACGATGAAGTTTTCTATTTTACTTTTTTTCCTCCTTTACAAAACAAAATAACACAATATAATATTCATAGAGAAATGACATACACACATATTAAGAAAAATAAAATTATAAAAACTAAAGGATACTTCACTTCAATGTTTTATTATTTAAAAAACAAAAAAACAAAAAAAAAACAAAAAAAAAAGAAATTTGTTGAAAAATACATATGTTGGGTGAATTTAAGAAATTTAGAAGAAAAAGAATAAAAAAAAGAAAAGCTTACAGTACTACTTTTATTTTAGATATTATTTTTTATTTATCCAAGGACACCTTTCTTTTTTTTTTTTCTCTCTCTAGTTTTATTTTCTTTCTTTTTTTTTTTTTGCTTGTTAAGAAAAATAATGAAATTTTCCTTTTATGACCAATTCAATATGCATTTATATATACATATATACATATATTTTTTTTTTCAATTTAAAATTTTTTTCTTCTTCTGTTTGTACATATTGTATAGATCTGATTCAATTTTTATCGATTAAAAATTTTAAATGTAAAAGTTTGTTTTTTTCTTGTTTGATTGTTTGTTTGTTTAAAACATATAATATTGTATCAATAACCATGATGTTTTTTTTTTTTCAAGTTGTCACGACTGTATAATACAAGTTCACAAGTTCACAACAATACTCGAAGGACAATTACATTTTAAAATATGAAAAAAGACATAAATTTTTTAAAAGATTATTTATTATATACTTTTAAGAGATTTTAAAAGTAGCATTTTTTTTTTTTAAAAGACTCTCTAAAAATTCAATTTGTATTTAAAATAATCCACTAATTAAAACAAAACTGAAAGATTTTCTGTTAAAGAGTTCTGATGTAATTTTATCAAGACATAAATTGTAAAGGAACAAAAAGGACTAAATCCCTTTATATTTTACAAATGTGATTTTTTTTTTAATCTTTTAGAGTAAATTTCAGACTTATTTAATTGATTTCAAATTAGGAACTCAAATTGTTGAAAATCCTTCAAAGATTATCGACAACAACAAAAAAAATTTTTTTTATGAGTAAACATTTGAATAAAGTAATTTACGAAATATTCTTCAAATAGTGGAAGTGCTATCTTGTGACAAAAATTGTTCATTATCAAGTAGTGGTTCGTAATCTGTTGAAACATAAATTAAACAATTAGTGATGAAACGTTCAGCTTGAGCTTTAGTTTCAATGATTTTTCTAAAATATCTCAGAAATAAAATTTAAAAAAAAAAATATAGAGATCTGTGGTTTTATTTTTGTTTCTAAGATCGATTCTGGTCATGCAAGACAAATTTTTTTTTAAAACAATTAAAAATTACAAATTTTCAAGTATCTCGGTTATGACAATTTGTAATTCTTTTTCTTTTTTTTTTCTCAATATTTTTCTAATTCTTTTTCCGGATGCAAAAACTCACTTAATACAAAAAAAAAAGTAAAGAAAAACAAAAAAGAATATTACAAAGTTTTAAAATACAAGTTTTTCATACACACATAAATCCTTAGCTCATCACAGCAATAACATTTGAATATTCTTGCAAAAAAAAAAAAAAAATAAAAAATAAAAAGAAAAAATAAAAAATAGAATAAAAAAGAAAATTAATTTTGAAATACGTGTTAATAAACTTTAAACAAAGAAAAAAAAAATCATACTATATAATTTATGTTGTTTATGAATTACTTGTGAAAATCCAATTGATTACATTTTACGTTTAATTTTTTTTTTTTTTGATTAAACATTTTTACTAGAATACTTTTAGCTGGTGTATATTTTTAAAAATCTTATACATACTTTCTTTTAAGGATTATATTTATTTTTCAAATATCATCAACCTTACTTTTTATTTTTTAAATTATACAACAGATTTTTTTTTTTTTTTTTATGTTTAACGTATAATACTTAACTCAAAGGAAATACCACTTTATATAAATACACTTAACTATTGCATTTATACTTTTTTAAAACTGACTGTTAAAAAAAAAAAAACATCCATACATATTGAATTTCTTGTTTTATAATTAAATTCTTTGCAGGTTTAATTAAATAAAGATTTAAATTCAAACAACAACAACAACAAAAAAAAAAAGATTTTTTTTTTTTACACAAATAGTGAAATTAATTAGAAAGTTCTTTGAGAAAAATAATATTAAATTTAGAATGTATATACGTAATACTTTTACAACGTATTCATATAGATACTTTTTTTTTTTTACGAATATACATATAATACACATAAAAAAATACAAATTAAACAAATAATAAAAATAAAAAAAATAAAAAAAACAATACAGAAAAAATTTAGAGAAATTTGCTGATTACATAAAAGTTAATTAAAAATAAAGGGTTTGTAAAAAAAAAAAAAAATAACAAATAACTAAAATAAAATAAAATTATAAAATATAGTATCTACATCCTTGCAAGTACGTATTACTGCTTGGTTTTTTTTCTTTTTGTTTTTTTGTTGTTGTTGCTTTTGATTTTAATTAAAATTGCAATTATTGTATTGACCACATGATAATTAACTTTTATTTCTCTTGTTCTTTTTATTTTGTTTTTTTTTTTTTATTTTTACATTACTCTGGAATGTCCTGTCAGCAATTAAACCTTGCGGTGATGACTTCCGTGTAGATTTGTATAAATAATATATGTATATACATATAATATGTACTATCATCATATAGTACATAAAATACCTATTATAATATGTATAGTAGATACTTTTATTTAAAATGAATATAATGTAGTATCTGTCATCCTTATAAAATATATATACTTTTTTTATGTATTTTATTTTTTATTTTTTAACTTAATTATTATGCGTATTTTATAAATACAATTTGAACTTCCTAGTTATGTCAATTATATATTATGTGTGCTTTCAGACATTTATGTATATTGTATATATTATCATAAAATTGCCTACGGTTATTATGTCTAGTCTATAACTATAACTACATACATATATATGAAATTCTATATGGTATACTTTATAAATCTATTTACTTGAAATTTAATTTAATAAATCTAAATAAGTAATAAAATTTCGTTCACTTTATGAATGATTGCATGAATGAGTAAGTATGTATGGTATGTGTTATTTGTGTGTATGTGTGTGTGTACGTTTTGTTTATTTAATTTTCGTTTGGCATTAAATTTTATTATCATATTTTATATTTAATTTATTCAATTTTCCTGTTGTCTTTTTTTTTTTTTTTTTTGTGTGCTCTTATTCTTGTTCTTGTTCTTATTCGTCCTTTTTTTTATTTTTAATGTATAAATATAGTACATTATTCCTTTATTATCATAATGAAACAATTTATTGTCTAATCAATTTTGGCTACCTGAAATCCTTCAAATATAATGTATATATACATTAAACATTATATAAAGGAGAATATTTAATAAAGTTGAATAACATCAGAGAACACCATCATCATCATCATCGTCATTCCATGGTTTTGTGCTGTTAAATTATAATGATGTTTGAAAAGTTTCTATATACAGGGTGTCCGGTTTAAAGGTTTACAAAATAAAACCACAGATAGATTTCGCTGAGATAAGAAAAAAATCGAATGGTTATGCGGAGGGTGGTATGGTTTAATCTAAATGGTTTTCAAGCAAGGGAGGGGGGGGTAGGTTTGTGCAGTTTGGTTAAAGATTTTTGCGACTTTTTTTTTTTTTTGTGAAACATTCTGTATTTTCATTTTTGCTTATTGTAAGCAATAATACGCATATCTAACAATAGGGAACCCTTTGCCTTTTCTTATTTACGCAAGCACTATCTCTTTAGCCCCCTTACTATAGAAGTTATTAGCGATCAAAAACAAAATCCAGTGATTTCTCGAAAAAACCCATTATTAACATACACTTTTTTTACAATAAATAAAAATCACAAATTTTTTCTCTACAAGTTAGCTCCCTACGGTATCACTCTATCTGCGCGTTGGTTCAGAAGCTACAGCCCGTAGAATGTAGTCATCTCTTCACTTTTTGTCATTGAAAACCATATTTTCGTTTGACTCTTAATGCATTTTGCACCAAGTTTTTTTTTTCTTTCTTTTTTGGTACATAGAACAGAAAATATTAAGTATGAAAGAAAATGTATTTGCCATTTCTTTTATTTTATTTTATTTTCTATTTTGGAACAACATAATTTGCAAAAGAAAAAAAAACGTATAAATATTCACAGAACTGATGAACTACTCAGCTACTATTAAATTCTGAATGTACTCGTATATGCTTTTTTTTTTTCTTTGCTAAAAAAAGGATATTTCTTTTTGGTAATTCTATTTTTTTTTTTTTTTTTGTAGCTTTCTATGTTATTAGTACATATTTGCTCATTTTTCGTCGAATTTAAATAAGAGAGAAAAGAAGAAGAAGAAAAAGTAATAAAAAATAAAATGTAAAGAACATTTCATAATTTCAAAACTTCAATATGTACAAAATCTGTGTTTTTTCAAATATTTTTTTCTTCAAAATTATAGTTTTTTTCTTGTATAACATACCTTTCAGAAATTTACATTTTTTTGAGATATAATTTTGACATATTTACATACATACATACTAGAAACTAAATCAACACACTTGAAACATTTAACAAAAAAAAAAGGACTATTTTTTTTTTCTTATATTTTTGTATATTTAATTATCAAATTTTATATTTTATCATTAAATGAAGTGTGTTACATTTTTAAATGAATTTATATCAAATATATACTCATACATATTTTTATGTATGTTTTAGTTATTGTCTTTTTGTCTTTGATTTTAATAAGTCTTGCTAAGTTTAAGCTGCAGTCAGACCAGATTTTATCCATATATGATCGCTTGTCATTAGAAATTTTCTGTAGGATAGGATATTCCTACGATCCTTAAGAGTTCATTCTGAACCTTAAGAGGGTCATTAATTTTTTAAATTGAAAAATCATCCTTCTGAAACGAAGTCATAAGTCATTGTTCAGTAAAAAAAAAAAAAAAAACTGAGAGAGAACTTAAAATGTGAACAAGAAACTGAACATTAGAACTTTACGAGGTTTTGGAATAGACCATCAGATTTTTCTTTACACAGATACCTTTTAGAACTCTTAGTCAAAACAGTCTATACGAAAAACAAAAAAAAAAAAGGATTCTCGGACATAATTTCTAATTGTAAGAGAGATTTATCTGACTTGAAACGAAAATTTATCTATCATCTGACCATAGCTTTAGTTATCCATGGTATATGTCCTATCTATCTATCTATTTATCAAAAAATATTATGTAAATTATGCTGATGTTACCATTGAAATATTGTATTTGACATTATTTTTTTTTTTTTTTAAATGTATGAGAGTAGGGTAAAAATGGGAAAAGATTTATTTTTTTTTATTTTTATATTTTTTTTTTTCTAAAAAAGTGAAAACAAAATAAATTTTGATAAAATTTAAAATACAAGAATGTTTTAGGTATATGTTATATGATGATGATGAGTATATAAGTAAAAATTTTTGTTTTTGTCTTTTTATTAACAAAAACCATATGGGATACATTTATTACATTTTTATTTTTTTGTGTCCTATACCTTTTTTCTTTTACTTTTGTTTTGTTGTATTCCTTTTTATAAACTCTCTTATTTTAGTATAATCCTGTGGGTTTTTTAGGATGAAATAAATTTTTGACCATTTCTGATAAAGGTTAAGTATGTGTATAACAAAGAAAATATACTAAAGTAAATACATATATGTATACATACATTGTATAATGGCAACATTTTTGTGTGTATTTTAAATTTTTTTTCTCTTTTTTTTTTTGTTTAGAAAATTCAAATGAAAAATACTTTTTAAAGTTTTTTTTTTTTTTTAAATAAATAATTTACTAATTAGAATTTTCAAAAAAAAAAAAAAGCATCCTTATGATTGTTTTTAAAATTAGAATATTTCATGAATCGTATAATTCATTTGAAAATTAAGTTAGAAATTATTTTTTTAGGAAAAAGTTAGTTTTAAATTTAAATTTTATATATTTTTCCACATATTAGGTATATTTTTTCTAGATAATTTATTTCACACATATGTATGTCATGAATTAGCACTAAGAATAGGCGAAATATTTTGCTACTGAAAAAAATAAAATATAATTAAATTTATCAAATCTTGAAAATTTGCATTGAAAATTACTAATTTTTTGACAAAACGAAAAAAAATTTCAGAATTCTTATCACATCACTTTTTGCAATAAAAACAGATTCAGGTTTCGATAGTTTTCGAGAAGTTTTTTAAATTTTTAACACCACATACTGTGTGACATACTAAAAAAAAATGTCTCAGGACTTTTAACAATAAATTTAAAGAATCTCGTCAAACAATTATAAGTGTAATTTGGTTTGTTCCTTTAGATTTTTATTACTCAATAATTTGATTGGACATTGACCGTTTAATTTTCATATGAAGATGTTTATTGCATCCTTTTGCACAACTTTTTTTGTAGCTGTCTTTTATTCAACAATAGAAAGGATTATGATGGAAATCGTAATATAATTCTGAAACTTGTTATTTTTTCTTCTTCATTTTAATTATCCTTATTTCCTGTTATATACCTACTTCAATTCAATTTTTGGGATTTCATTTAGAAAATATGAAAACTTGTCTCGAGGCAACTTATGTCTAGTCTACAAAATCATATATTTTTTTTTCTATAGAATTTTAATTTAATTTCCGAACCAATTAAATTCAATTTAATCATGAAATACATACATAACATATTTGTTATACGGTAATTCAAATTTTTCAAGTTATAATAACTAATTTTCATTTTTCAAGAAAATTTTTCTAATTAGGCTTGTGGAATTTTTTTCAATGGAAAAAAAAAAAAGAAAAAAAACATTAAATTAGAAGATTTGTATCCTAATTACTTAGAAAATGACTACAAGATGAAATATTTTTTAATTAAAAAAATAAAAATAAGAAGAAAAGAAAAAAAAACCCAAACCTTTTTTTTTTTTGTCTTTTAATTTAAAATCTCATTCATATTTTATTTCACAAAAACAAAAAAAACAAAAAACAAAAAAAAAAAAATCCTAGAATCAAAACCTCTCCAATTTTACCCTATTTTCATAAATTTTTATAAATAGTATACTTATGAGTTAAAATTCATATATTACATAAAATAAAAATAAAAAAAAAAAAAAAACTTTTAACATATAAAATCTAGGATACCTGATGTTATACTACCTACATAAAAATCAAAATACAAATAAAAAAAAAAATTTTATAAAATAAAAAAAATAAATAAAACATAACTGGCATGCAAATAAATAGAAGATATGTAAAAATTGTATATGTGTACTTATACATATATGAAAAAAAAAAAAAAAAAAAAGAAAACGGTGGATACACGTAAATCCTAAAGCTTCAGGTGGTCCAATTTCTACTTAAAGGTTACTTGCTTTTATTTATTTATTTATTTTTTCTCTTCTATTCTTTTTCTTGTACTTATATAAGGTATATATTCTTTTTAACATTTTATGTGGTGGTACATTAATAAAAAAATAATATATATATATACATATATAAATAAAATTTATATTTAGGCTTGAAAAGATGATTCTATTCTTTTATATAGTTATATGTTTTTGTTTTTTTTTTTTAGATATTTTTTTAGTACATTTACCTATTTTTTTAAAATATATATTTTTATAGTTATATGTTAAAATATACTACATGTCATTTATTTTAAGTATACTTATATGTATGTACATATAGTACGTACAGTCGTACATACATACATATATGTATATACATATATGCATGTTTTTCCACACTTTAGGACATATGTATTATATATGCCCGCAATATTGTAATTTACATGTATTTTTTTTTCATATAGTAGATACTTTTTTTTCTTCTTCTTCTTTTTATTGTTATACATTCGAGAGTGTACATATATTATTATAGTTATAAATTTCTCAAGTCGTTTATGTTTTTTTTTTTTTTTTGTTTTTTTTTTTTTTTTGCACTTTACATTATATTTTTCTTATAAATATTTGTAATTTCTCACTATATTTATGTTTAATATAAAAGATACATATAGAGCTTTTTATATTATATATATAGATATTACATGTATACAAACATATTATCTTTAAACCCTGTGAATATAAAGTATTATAATATAATATTGTATTACATCTAAAATAAAAACATTCAAGAAATGAAGGAAAAAAAAAAAAATTAAGAGAAAAACAAAGAAGATTCTTTTTTTATCTTCTCCCTTTTCTTCTTCTACATATATATGTATGTATATTTTTTTTTCACATGTAATAAGTTTAGTACATTATAATACACAGTACAAATAATATTCACATAATAGTTGTAGGAGTATTTTTATATCTATATATATATGAATACATATAGATATCTATGCTATTATTACATCTTAGAAGAAAAAAAATGTATTATTTATATTTAAAAAAAAAAAAAAAAGTATATTATGGAAAATTTGTTCTCATTTACTGTTGTAACACAAATCTACCACTAATTATGCCTTAAGAGTTGAAATTTTCTATACTGATGCCAGAATAATGTATAATAATATATACTCCTCATTCAAAATATGTATGATATGTACATACATACATATGTAATGTACACATAATATGCTGTATGGCACATTTGTGTATAAAACTCTTGATTTTTATTTTATGTTTCATTTGTTATGTGTTTTTTTTTTTTTTCATCTTTTTTTCCTTCACTGTTTCTTCTTCTTCTTCTGAAATTTTCTTCATACATACATACATACTATTTTTTTCTTCTATTTATGTACGTAAATGCATTCATAACTAAAACCTTATTGTAGAATATAACGTTTGTCTTCATAACTGAAATTCCCAGGTGTTAAAGGTACTCAAAAATTAAATTGAAAAAACAAAAAAAAAAATAGAAGAAAGTAAAAAAAATATGACGTCATATAAATAAGAAATTTTAAATTATCGTAAAAGATTTTGTAAATTTTTCGAGATAATTTGTCTTTCAGTTCAGTTGGTGAGTTATTTCTGTAAAAATAAAATTTCAAGAAGTGAAAATGGACATGAAAAAATGTTTAAAAATTTAAACTTGAGATAAAGGAGCTTTTAAGGATATTTTTATTTGAAGTTTTTTTTTTTCCTTCTGAAAAGCTCAATTAAAAATTTTTCACTTACATATGTATTACATGTTCCAATAAAATTTTATAAAGAGCCTGCAAAGTGCAAACCCTAGAATAATTTTATTTTTCTCGAGAACTATTTTGTTTTAAATTAAACTTTGTGATAGTCTTTAAAAATAAAGGAGTCTAGAATCAAGAAACAACTATCAATTTTGACATTTGTAAGTTGTATTTAATTTATGCAAAAATACTTTAGTTACCTACATTCTTAGGCTCAGTTCTACAATCAACACTTATGAGTAGGATTACAGGATTAACTTAAATAACGATTTCAATTTTACAGTCTTTACTTAATTGTGATTTAAAGGACACTTAAGCCTGTTAATACTTAAGGAAAAGCTTAAGTGTTCACTGTAAAACGTTTTTTAAAAAAAGCTAATACTTAAGTTTGAAATCTCACTTTACTTATCCAATACTTAAGTGTTGACTGTAGAACTGAGCCTTACTCCGTGGCGCTACATCTCTAAAAAAGCCAGTCTTAAAAACTTGTATGTTTCATGATCACTTTTTTTTTTTTTTTTGAAAAAAGTTTTAAGTATACTACAAACCACTGTCTGTCAATAGTGAATTTTACGAGGACAAAAAGTACGATTTGTTCAAACTATAAGAACGTGAATTTGATCAAAAATACAATGAGGAATTTTTTAGTAATTTTTTTCAAACTCCAAAATAAATTCATCTTTATTCCTAAGTGATATCCAGTATACTCGGTTCTGTCATTTCCAGAAACTTTTAGTCATGAATGTACTTACTTAATAATACATATTTATATAGTTGATATATATTGTTGAAATTTTGAATTAACATTTCACATATTTATAATAGTTACGTATGTAAAACATATTCACACATTATATACATATCTTTTACATCTATGAATATATATTCATAATGTATAAAAATTCATGAAAAACTTTTTTTTCTTCAGAAAAGCTATAACAGTAAAAAAAAAAAAGTAGAAGAAAAAAAAAAAAAGAAGCAAAACTCGGTCGAAAGTTGATTTTCTTGTACAAGAAAAACAACAAACAAACAAACAAACAAAAAAATGAAACAATCTCTTGTTGTTTTCCATTTGAATAACAATAAAAAAAATATATATTCATTATCCAAGTGAAAGAGTTGTGATGTCAGGTATATTATATGTTTTATAATATCTAACCTATTCATTATTAATAAAAATAATAATAATAATAATAATTTTAAACATATCATAATACATACTTGTGTGTACTTACTACACACTTTAATAACAAAAACAAAAAAAAAAAACCTAAGGTGTACATATTACACACATAATTTATATGTACATATAATAATTTTTGTTATAATGTTTTATATATCAAAAATAATTTAAACAAAACAAAAAAAAAAAAACAATATGTACATACATACATATATTGTTGTGTACATATGTGTGTTTTTTTTCCTATTATTTTTATTCTACATCAGTTTTTTTTTTTAATGAAATGCGTAATGTTAAACAAGACAAGAAGTAATTTTTTGATACAAAAAAACAAAAAAAAAGTAATAATAATGAAGAATATATTGTTGTTAAAAAGATACAACAATTATTATGTACATAAATGAAATAAAATTAAAAAAAAAAAAAAAATACATACATATGAAGAAAGAAAGAAACATATTTTTTTTTTCTCTCAAATTATTATTATTTTTTTTTTTAAATATAGTATAATAATTTTTATTTTTTATTATTATTATTATTTTTTTTTTTTTGAATGCATACATAATATAAAATGTTTAAGGTATAATATACTTTTTCTACAACACACATGATTATAATGTTTTATTGTTTGGAAAAATATAATTTTAATTTTCTCTTATAGCAGCACTATTTTTATATTTTCTTGTATTTTTATTTGTTCCTTATAAATATATTATATCTTGATATGTGTTTATGTATTAGTACGTACATATATATATATATATAGAATGTAATATATACATAGTAAAAATGATTATATTACATAATAAAATGTATAATAAGAAAACAACAACAACAACAACAAAAAAAACAAAAGATTTTGAAAAAATAACAAAAAAAAAAAAAAAAACTGAGAGAATAGTTAGAAAACAAAATAATTATATTGTACAAAAAATATGTATATACATTCTTATTCTCATTCTTATTCTTTTTGTGTATAAAAATATCTATTTTATCATATAAATAAAAATAACATTATTATATTATTATGTAGATACTACTACATTAATTTTATATTATATATAATAGATATAGATACACTATTAAGATAAATAGATATTATTTTCAATTTAAGAAAATAAGAATGTTTACTGAATATGTAATTTATTTATTAAAAACAAAAAAAAAAAGCAAAAAAAAAATTTATATGTGATATACGTACATACATATGTATATAATGATACTACTTGTATTTGTAATAGATTGACAATAATAACAACAACAGTAACAAAAAAAAAAAAAACAATTCAAAAATACATGAAATTAACTTTAACGTGACAAAAATACTAAAAAATAAAATAATAATGATATTTTCATTATATGTATATAAAAAAATTATGTATATGTACATTTTTTTGATTTGATTTGATTCTATTTAATTTTAATTTTTTCCTTTTTTTTTTGTTTTTTTTTTTTCAAATTACACATTTGCATTAAAATTTTTACGTTATTATTTTTTTGCTTTTCAATTTTTCTTTTTCGAATTAATTCTTAATTATTTTATTAATATTCATATTGCATTTTTATTTATCTATATGAATATGAATGTTTCTTGTTTTTTATAAAATAATAAAAATCAAGACAAGAATTTTGTTTTTTTTTTTTTAAAGTTATAAGAAAAAAGGTTTGCCAATAGAATTTTATTGATTTTGAATTAATAATTCTTTTTTTTTTTTTTGTTTTATTATTATTTTTTTTTTTCAAAATGACACCACCCGCTAAAATATAACCTCATACTGCTTTAGCACACTGTTTCTATTTTTTGTACAATTTTAAAGGAGAGTCAGTATGTATGTACTATGTATGTATATATTTGTTTTTTTCTAATATGGTTTTTTAAAGTATATTTTTTTTATTTTGTAAATTTTAATTTTTGTTTGTTTGTATTTTTTTTTTTTTCAAGTTTATTCTCAAACATTTAGATTACATGATTGATTAATTTTTTTTTTTCCAACTTGATGTACTATATAGGCTTATCATTTACTAATTAATTTATTAATTATGAATTTTTTACTACAGGTAACATATGTGTACATATGTAATTTTGTTGTAGCATATATAAATTTAATTTTGAATATGAATTTAATGTATCTTTTATGTGTTATTAAGAAAGGTACTGAAGTTTGCTTAGTAACCAAACCTTTTTTTTTTTTTTATTAGAAAAAAAAAAGTAATAATAATATGTGTAGGTGGTATGAAATGAGTTGATATGCAAAAAACGCAAATTTACTTTTGAATTAAAAACTTTTACGAACAATTTTTTTATTAGATCAGAAAATTTAAAGATTTTGTCTGTATATGTATATTTTTTGGAAAAAGCATCTACCATATCATGAGGAAAAACTAGACAGATTTATCCTTGAGGGTTTTTCAAGGGAAATATTTAATTAAATGCATAAATAATTTATTAAATCAAAATTTAACCATTTCTTGATAGATATGTTCTAAGAATCATTTACAATAAAAGATTTACCAGGAAATTCATAAGATAAGTAACTTGAAGGACAATTAATTAAATATTTCAAAATGATAAGTACAAGTTTAATAAGAATTTGACTAGAAATTTTACTATACAATTACATTGATGAGCATCTAATATATTGTATCTTAAGGCATTTTGTATAATCGACCAGCTTTATTGGGCTTTTAATTTGAATTCTAAATAGCCTATACAAATTTGTTTTGTTTCATTTCATATGACCTCAATACAATAAGCTAACTCATAATCACATAATGAATATTTGAATAAAGAAAATACATGCTATCAGCAGATAAAAAATTCTACTTTACGACAATTACAGAAATTACAATTACCAGATAATTTAATCTAATGTACACAATTTACGTAAATTTAGGTTCGATTAGAAACAAAGATTCAGGAAAAAAATAAAGAAATGTGTTGGTGAACAGGTGAATAGAAATAAATAAAAAAAAAGACAGGATATTTTCGGAGCAAAATATCACCTTCTAAAGGACTTTGAAGCAAAGTTTTATTTTCTAAGCCTTTTCTTAAATAAAAGTCATTTGTTTTGTAATTTTAAAAACAGTGTAGTTCCTTTTATTTTCATTTTTTATTATTTACAAATTGATTATTATTTTCAAAAACTTTAAGTGTCGGCAAATATGAATTGTAATTATCAAAAACGTGTTTTTTTTTTTTTAAATTTAGTACATAATGCTTAAATTTTTATTTTGACTAAAAAAATTCATTTGTAAAAAAGAAAAAACACTCATTCATTTTCAAAGAAACAAAAACAAAGAAAAAACAATGTTTACAAGATGTTTTTCAGCATTTTTTTTTTTTTTTCATATACCTATTTTTGTTAAAACTTAAAAACAACTAATGTTTTAAAAGAATCAACAAATCAAATTAAAATTACGGTTGTTTTCTACTTAATACATTATGTATATATCTATACTATAAAATATCTATAAAAACATAATAATAACATTAATGGATCCAAAATATAAAAGTTGATTTGATATCTCATTCCATTAATTTTATACAAATTGTTAATTCTACTTGATTTATTAGTGCAATCAAAAAATTATTTTCAACTGAGAAAAACAAAAAAAAAAAAAAAACAAAAACAAGGAAAAATTCAGTTTTGTATCTTTTTTAGTTTTTTTTTTATCTTTTTGCTTTTTGTCTGTGATGTTCCTAATCCATGTACATACATATGTACATCAGAATAAAAAATTTTCATAGTCGATATTGAAATAAAAAAATTGTATATAGATAATGGACATGACTATAAATAAAACAACAGAACATCATCATTGAGATCCCAGAAAAAAGAATTATTCATGATGATGATGATGATGATGATCATGTGGTGTGCATGATGGTACATACTATATTCTGTTGCTAAAACAATATATAAAAAACACCATGGAATCATAAAAATAAAAATAAAAAATATCTAAAGAATTAAAACACTTTTTATACACACGACATGAAAAATTAAAACAAAAAAAGAAGAAACTATATAAAAACCAAAAAAAAAAAACACACACATACAAAAACAAAATAGTAATTGCGAAAGGAACAACAAAACAAAAATACACGAGAAATGATTACACAGGATGTTTCCTTGTTTCACTTTAATTGGTGAAAGCAAAAAAAATATTAAAAAAAAAATGTAAAAAAAATTGAACTATTGTAGATCATCATAGTTCACCAAAAAAATGAGGAAATTCAATGAGAAAATTTTAAAAGATTTTCATTATGTACGAGTACGCTATAAAAAAAAAAAGTAAAACAAAAAAAAAAAAAAAATTAAAAGTACGCGAAGGGAGTCAATTTGGGTATGTTGTACGCTTTTAATTTTTCAACGATTTTATTTTTTAAGAGAAAATATATTTTTATCCTAAAGGCAATCATCATATTTTTGTGAATAAAAATAGGACATAGTGCAAAAAAAAAAAATAATAATAATATTGTATGTATGTATGTGTATACATAGAAGTTATACCTATTTTCTACTCTAGTTAATCAAAGATATTCAATACAGCTTCAGGGTGAAATGTAACACCAAAAAACAATTTAAGCCCTAAAAAATATACATAAATAATTGGCGCGAAAAATGGATTTTTCTTTTCTTGTTTTATTGTTTATGTGTACTTTCTTTTTTCCATTTGTTTTTTTTTTTTTTTTTCCATTTTTTCATGCAAAGAAAAATACATAATATAAAAATTGTGAAATTTTACATTGAAAAGGCGGATTAGACCTTATATAAAGTTCATATATTTTTTTTTTCTGTTTGTTGTTTTTCTTTTTCTTTCTTTTATTTACTGTTATTCATTAAAACATTAAGTTTTTATTTTCCTGAAAAAAAAAAATATATATCTATGTACATATTTCGAAAACTTTAAAAATAAAAAAAAAAAATGTTAAAAAGTTTCTCCTGTAATTTTGTTATTGAAAAATTGTATCCTTGTTAAACAAAAAAAAACACATACACACACACAGGTATCTTACATAATTAGCAAATTGCAACTCACTAAAATAATTTTTTTGTGCCACTGTTTTAGTGCAAATAATCATTTCAGCTTTTTTTTTTTTATTTTTTAAATTTAACTGTAAAAAAAAAAACACAAGAAAAAAATTTAAATGTAAGTGCAAAGCAAAATTAAATAGAAAAATATTTTTCTAAAAATTGAAAAAAAAAAAAAATACATACATAGAAATTCTAACGAAGAAGAAGAAAAAAAACAGAAAATTTAAAGTATAGAAATGTTCATTCAATTATTTTGATTAAATTTAGCTACTTATTTTCGTACGTTTTTTTTTTCTTTTCTTTTTTTTTTTTGTAAATATTTTTTACATGTGAATAAACAATCTTCATAATAAATTTTAGTTTTTTGAAAAAAAAAAAAAAAAAAAAAAACGAAAAAAACTAATGGAAAAAATTCATTTTATATTCCACTTAATATTTTAAACAACAACAACAAAAATTAAATAAAATTTTACATAAATAAATTTATTTATTTTTATTTTTTTTTACTAATTGTTTTTTTTATTTTTAAAATTTTTCTCATTTCAGTTTTATCAATAATTTTATATACAAATGCTGATGAAGTACTTGATACAAGAGAAGGACAAGATGTTACATTAAAATGTCGATTTAATGAGCAACGTTCTTCAAAAGAATTTTTATATTATTGGGCTAGAGTAGTTTATCCATCAAATTATGAAAATGTTGCAATCGGTGAAGTCAATTTAGATTCAAATTACAGGTATGTTGAAAAAAAAAAATCAAAAATAAAATAAATAAATTAATGATAAATAATTCTATGGTCACATTCACAAATCGCTTAAGTCTGAAAATGTACTTTTGAGAAAAATATTTTTGAATTTTCAAAGTAAGCAAGAACGATGAAACCAACATGACTTAAGCTGTTGTGTTTTTGATCCATAACTTTTGAAAAAATTAAGACACAACAACCCAATTTTGACAGAATAACGAACAAAGTACTACGTTGATCTAGATGGTATCAGCTAAATTTTTGACTTAAGCGGTTTGTGAATGTGATCACAGAATTTAAAAAAAAAAATTTAATTAATTAAAAATTCATTTCAATTTAATTAGAATGAATTAAGTTGAAAAAATATGAACAAAAAAGAACAAAAAAAAAAAAAAACCAAATTAATGTTATAAATTCACTTTTTATTTTTTTTTTTTTTTGTAAATTTTAATTGCGTTTATGCTTTTTAAAGTAATTTTTTTTTTTCGCTTAATCATTAAATTAATTATGCAGAACATTTTTTTTGTTATTCTTTTAAAATTTAACCAGAAAATAAAATTGAGGGAGATAAAATGTGCGAAAAGTTATAATTTTTTTTTTTTTGTCTTGAAAATTATATTGAAAGTTTTTAAATGTTTGTGTTAAAGCATATCTTCGAATACAAATCACGGATGTAATTTCAGTTAAAGTAATTTTAATCATCATTTGAGCATGTCGTGTGTTCTAAAGATATTAAAAAGTATTGTGTCGCCTGTAGTGGTTCTTATGAAGCTACCATAATTTTATTTTTTTTTTAAATTTTACATTAAGTTTTGATAAGTTTTTTGAGATTTTTTTTTTATCATATCCTGTTTGTAGCTATCAACAAACAATCAAGAAAATAATTCTTCAACATTTTGTATTGCATCCTTAAAAATTATTTTTCTGATAATTTATCCTTTTTATATTCTAGTGGAGTGCTTTGATGTCGAAGAGATGTTCTTAACGTTTTTTTTTTACAATTGATTAAAAAAAAAATAATTAAACGAAAGTTTGAAACGTTAGGTTTTTTTTTTTTGTAAAGAACATAAAAGTAGGCTAATTTCAAAGTAGAAAATTATTAGGATAACTTAGCACCTTAGAATAAAAGTCGATTTTACTTTGCAAAAATGAAGTACTTTCTAGATGAATACTGGTGCTCTGCATTTAGACCATTTTTTTTTTTAATTTATACATAGCTTAAACTTTTAACAAAAACAATTAGAACAAACGCTTTAGGGTTGATTCTCACTTACGACATGACAGACACGATGCATAACGTAACCGACACGACAGACAACGTAATCCTAACGACGCTGTCGTTGTCTGTTAGTCAGAAGATTTGTCGGCCTGCATTTCATATACAAGTCGATGAGGAAATTTGTGAAAAATGGATTTTAAAAAATTAATTAGTCTAGTGTCTGTCAGTTTCGTACCGCTTAGTGTGAATGAAAGGAATTTATTGTCGTATCGGTTACGAAAATCAACCTTTATTCCCTTTCACTCCTAAAATTCTGAATATTTATTCCATTTGAAGGCGAAAACACAGGACAGGAATATCAAATTTTATTTATAATTTAATTTAATCCTTTGGACATTAAAATCAAAATTATTTTAAAAACTTCAAAGGATCCTTGACAATTTCTTCTTTCAGTGTAATTCATTTTTTTTTTTAACTTATTCCATCACTTGAAAGATCCTTAATTAAAAAATCACCACAAATTATAATTTAAATTCCACCGTATTGTGTGTCCAGTAGAGTGATTTAAAAAAAAAAACAAAACAACAAAAAAAAAATTCTAAATAAATCTAAAGTTATTATTATTATTTTTATCTAAAGGATAAAATAACACTATCACAATAATAAAATAAATTGAAATGTATTCTACAATAGAAGATAATAATCTCTAAAACAATATCAAGGATTAGTTTTAAAGTTAATTCTTTAGAATAAGAAAAAGAAACAAGAGCTGAATAAGTAAAAAAAAAAAAAAAAAAAGGAAAAATACAAGTGAAAATCTTAAATTTGCAAGAACACTTCTTCGTTTTGTTGTCTATTTGAATTTTTCTCTGTTTTTTAAACTATTTTTTAGTTTGTTTTTTTTTGATGTTTTTTTTTTATATTTTTGTTTTTATTTTTAAAGTACGAAGCCTCTTGAGAAAAAACAACAACATGACATAGTAGCAATAGAAAAATGAGAAATATTTTTATTTATTTTTTTGTTGTTTTTCTAAAATAATCTTGTTAGTAGTGAAAAGTGTTGCGAGAGACAAAAAAAAAAAAAAAGACTTTTTGTTTTAAATTTTCCTTTCGTTTGTTTTTTTTTTTTGTCAGAGAAAATTTACAACCATAGCAAAAGAAGTGTCAACTTGACAAGGATGAAAATTTGTGTGACGCCTTTATTTCGTAAAAGCAGCTTTTAAAATACTTCTTTTTTTTTTATCCGCCAACAACTATCAAACTTTAACTTTAACTTTTTTTTATTTTGCATATTTGTTTTTTTTTTTGTCACCCCCATTTGTCTTTTGTTTTGTTTTTTTTTCAATTCTTTTTTTTTTTATATATATATTATATTCATGTTTATTATTTGTTATAGGATGCATAGTTTCTGATGATAGAGTGCACACAAAACAAAACAAAAAAAACAACAGAAAAAAAACAGAAAGTAAAAAAAAAAAAGATTTAACTTTTAACTCGTTTTTTTTTTTTTTGTATTGTATAATGTATGTTACGTCATTTAATAGGGTTAATAAAAATTGGTCGAGTTTTTTATCCTTATTATTATGAAACTTCAAATAAAATCCTTTTTTTGTTATATTTTTTTTGTTTTTTTTGTTTTTTTTTTGTCTCCGTTGTTTGTATGTGTACTTAAAGTGAAAACTTTCATGTTAAAATGAAATTAAATCTAGCGTTATTTAAGTATAGTACTTTTTTTCTTTTTTGTTGTTGTTTATTTTGTTATTATCCTTATTTTTTGTTGTTTTTCATTATTATTATTATTATTATTTTTTTCTTTTTAAAATTTCATATGTATGTATGTACATACAATTTAGAAAGTAAAAGAAAAAAATGAAAAAGTAAACATGATTTCACAATATATGAAATCTCTTTTCATGTTTTACAGGTGACATTTTAAAATATAGAATGTGTGATAAAGTGTAATTCATATAATAACTATTAAAAAGGATACAAGAGAAAAAATTAAATAACAAAAACAAAGTAAAAAAAAAAAAAAAAAATGAAGAACATATTTGTCGTTGTCGGTTTTTATTTTAAGTTTTAGGAGGTAAATTTTTTTTTTAACTGCAATATAGAACTTTTTTTTTTTTATTTAATTTTTTTTTTTTGAGTCCAAGAATTGTGTTTATTTTTTCATTCATTAAAAAAAAAAAAAGAAAGGCAAAAAAAAAAAAAAATGCAAATAAACGCTAAAGTGCAACTTTCACTTTTAGTGTTTTATTTTTTTTTTTTTTTTATTTAATTTTCTCTTTTTCTGATTTTGTATGTTATTTAACATTACGTGAAGGACTAGCTTTATAATTGAATATAATTATTGTTGTACATACACAGGACATTTAAAATATATATGACGAAAAAAAAAAAAAAAATACATACATGCATACATATATAAATAATCCTTTTCATCGTAATCTAAATTATCCTAGTTTTATATTTATGTGAAAATTTTTCTATACACACGAGTATGTAATGTATTTTTTTTGTATTTTGCTTCTTGTGCATAAGTTTTATTCTACAATAAAGCATACAAAAAATTTATATGTGTGTATGTAGATACTTTATTAATGTAAATATATAGAACACATCGTGTATAATTCAAATGAATTTATTTTAAAACAAAAACAAAACAAGATACTATATTTTCGTCACATATGTATACAAAATTAAATGAAGCAATTTTTTTTTTATTTTTTTTTTTTAAAAAACATGGAATACAAAAAAAAAAAATTTCAAAAATAATATTCTTCAATTAAAATGTTATTTTATTTTACTTTAATTAATACTTTGATAAATAAAATATACATAATATGATAGATGACACATTTTTCATTTTATCATGTGTGTACTATACGGTACTATTAAAAATTTTTTTTATATACATACTATGTATGTATATCATTCGATATTAGGGCATAAAATTTCATCCTGTTAAGCTTTATTTTTTTTTTTTTATACAAGTATGTGTTTTGTTTTTGTTATTGAAGAAGCTTTTTATATGTCGTCGAATAATTCATTGAATAATGTCAATGTACATGGTGGTACAATAGTTTCTTCCTACTATCTAAAATACAACAACAACATTTAATAAATACAGGCTAATTTGTATAATTTCGAAAAATTTCGAAAAATTTTGTTCAAAGTAGAAGTAAGTTTTTATAATAATACGTTCAACAAAATATGATTTGTTAACAAATTGGTAATGAAAGGTTTGAATGGTTTTTCGGATAATTTTCCTAAAATCTTTTAATCAAAAAACAAAAAAACAAAATCCAGGCTTTATGTGATGTGGATATGCCAATTAACGAAAAAGCCAATCAAGTATGAGTTTATAGAGAATCACTAAGAAAGTAGTGTAACAAGTCATGAGGAAAGATTGAAGACGAATCGAGAAGTAGCCGTTTTACATTATTGTCACCAAATTCAGAAAGAAAAAAATATGAAAAACAGCTGAAAATAAACCAGAAGTTTGCACCCGAAAATTATGAAAACTAGTGTAATCAGTAATGAAGAAAAACTAGGTTTCACATAATTGAAGAAGAGGAAAAAGAGAATAAATGGAGAATATTATAGAAAAAAAATTTCACCTTGTCAAAGAAAATCAATTTCGAAATGAAGACAATATGATATTAACGCAGGATAGCGAAAGAGCTTTTACTGTTTTAATAACCATCAAATCCAATTACGGGCCTTTTTTTTTATTATATGGTTTGACTGGCCAAGAAATTTTTCAGACCTTAATCCAATAGAAAATGTGTAGTATCAGCTGAAAAGCAACGTTCTCAGCTAACCTGTGCCTAAAAATAAAGAGTAGTTTAGTTTTAAAAAAAAAAACCTTAAGTTTTATTTCGAAAAGTCAGTTGCGAGAAACTTTTGCGTCACTATGTAGTACATAGAAGTATTCGTTGTACATATGTATGTCGAGAATTTACATGTAATGTGCAATAAATATTAAATTCAGAAAGAAAATTAATACAAAAGAGTATAGAAAATTGATATATATTTTATTTTTTTTATTTTATAGATAGATTTATTTTTGTGAAAATCTATCTCATTTTATAATTTCGAACAGATTTAATTAAAATGGTGTGTGTACATTTTAAGTATAATATTCGCATATTATTCATAAATCCTTTTTCATAATAAAATTTATGAATAATTAATTATATTTTGAAAATATATAAGTGGAAAGTAAATAAAGCTTCATTTCATTTTAATAAAATTACCAAAAATTCTATGAATGTATTTATTTAATTGAAATTTTTGTCAAATGATTTTAATTCGATTTTCAAAAGAAGAATTTCACGTCCATTTTTTTTTAAATATGTAAATACTTTGAATTTCTGAAGAGAATATTTGATTGGTTTTTTTTTTCCTTTGTTTTTTTTTTCTTTTAATAAAATTTATAATTTTATGTAATTTTAATTTTAAAAATTAATACAAAAATATAGAGCATAAAATTTCAATACGTGTATCAAGTGTTATCGAGAAAGACCTATAACATTAGCCTAGAAAAATAAGTATGTGAATGCCAAACTATGAAAAGTCTAAATAACTAAAAGAAATATATATGTACTTGAATTTGCTCTTGTAATTATTCAATTAATGATAAAAATTCTTAAAATGTCATACTCAATCTAATATCTGTAAATTAAGCACAATAATTTTGATATTCGAATCAGGACGTGTACTAATTTTGTGACAAATTTTTAATTTCATAGTTATTTTACCCTTTTTTGCTGACACACAATTAATTATGCCTTCAATAGGTTCAAATAGTTTCCGAAACCCGAATTGTCAGAGAATTTTCGCATAAAGATGTTTGACTGCTAATAGTACGAAATTTGGCATAAATTCTGAAAAGTGTTTTTTTTTTAATTTGATCAGTTAAAGCGTACGAATATTTCCTTACTGGTACAACGCTGGCGCATACAGATGTAAAAGTGGATTAGTGAAGATTATGGAAGAGCACACAAAAAGTATTGATGAATGCACTCTTTTGACTTATGTCAATTATAAGAGGGAGAGAACACATAATGTGAAAAAACGTTTCTCAGTTTCAGAGTTCCTATTGGAAAAAGATTGACCATTTATTTCAATTTTCCAATGGAATTCAGTAAAACAGTAGTGAATCAAAATTTTTAAAAAAATATATATATTTCTTTTACAAAAACCAAATCATCTGAATTCTTTCGATAAAGAATTTTTTTAAATTCGATAACAGTTGAATATTTTTCGAAATTAAAAAAAAAAAAAATCGAAAACGTGAAATTTCGCATTTTTATTAAAAAATCCTTTTTATTTTTTTTTTTTTCCAAAAATATTCAAATAATAATTAAATTCCGTGGTAAATAAATATTTATTTTATTTTGTTTTTTTCTCTAACCAATCTAAAAATATGTTTGTGTGTGTGTGTGTGTGTAAAATATTAAAAATACATATTTTTAATAATTCTGGTTTATATTCAAAAACAAAAAAAAAAAAACAAAAAGGACAATAGGTGAAAAAAAAAAGAATTCAATTAAAATCATGAAATTTGATTATAATTAAAATAGAAAAACCACAAAATGCATTTATAAATAAAAAAAAATTTAAAAAAAAATAATTATTATTTTAACATTGAAAGACCACAACTTTTATTAAACTTACCTTTTCAGTTAATATAACAAAATCTGAATAACTTATAAATTCCATTAAAATTTATGGCATTAAATAACGATACCTGTACTGTACATAGTTTTAAAAAAAAAAATAAAATAAAAATCAAGATAAAGAGAGAAAAATGTTATTATTGGAAATTTTTACCCATTTAAGATTTTACATCAGTTTAAATATTTTAAAAAGGATATATTGATAAATTTTATAGAAAACGACGTTTAAAAGCATCTATTTATGTATTTATCGATGTATTTTTAATATTTGATAAATTTTAAAGTTCCGTTCATAGTAATAGACAAGATAATAAATTATTTAAAAGAAGAAAAAATAGTGTATAATAGATAGAAAAGAAAGTTAATAAGGGAAGATACAGAAAGAGAAAAGATATTATAAATATGTAAAAATACATAAACTAAACTAAGAATGATTTTTACTGCCATTTTATAGATGGTACATGTTATTATATCCTTTTTTTTTTGTGTATCGGTTTTGATTTTAAACAGCACACCTTCTAATTCGTTCTAAATTTTATAAATAAAAAAAATATCCTGTAAAACAGATGAAGTTTGCTTATAAGATGTAACTCTACTCGCAGGTCTGTCTAAAGGCCTATTGTGAATGCTTTTCGAATGGGAGTAAACTTGGTTTATCCTGAAAACCATTCCGAATTTCGAATGAATCTGTTCAAGTCCTTTCCAACAATTTCATCCAGACCATCAAAGATGGTCCTTGCTCCCATACAAGGGAGACTTTGTTCTTTTAGAGCTGGACATTCGCAGAGTAAATGCACTATTGACTCTATTGCTTTTTCATCTCTACAGCTTCTGCAGAAGTCATCGATGGTACGATGAGTTTATTGGCTATATCCTCAATCAGACGAGTTTTCGAACTTGTTTACTGCCATTTTATAGATTGTACATGTTGTTATATCCTTTTTGATTTTAAACAGCACACTATACCTTCTAATTCATTCTATAAATAAAAAACATATCCTTTAATACACAGATACTCATGAAAAAAAAAAATTTTTTTTTTATTATTATTTTTACAGAATTTTATTTCAACCGGAACGTGGCATTTATGATTTACAAATAAAAAATGCATCATATAGCAGAGATAATGGTAGATTTCAATGTCGTATTAAGGCACAAGGTACAGGAGATGATGTTCATCAAGAATATTATAATTTAACTGTATTAACACCACCACAACCACCTCTTGTTGCACCTGGTTCAATTGCAGTTGCAACTGAAGATAAAAAAATTGAATTAACATGTAGCAGTATGGGTGGTTCTCCTGATCCAACAATTTCGTAAGTTTGTTTTTTTTTTTTTCTTTCTTTTTTTTTAAGAAAAACAAAATTTAATTGTAATTAAGAAAATTTCATTTTGATATTTTATATTCGTTGTGTCCTTGTAAAAAAGATTTTTTGAAAATTTATTTTTAAGTATGAAATTTTAATGGTTCATTTACGAAACTATTCAAGGATACAATGAAAATGAATTCTAGGAGTGAATACTCTTAATTTAAAGCAACCAAAAAAAAAAAAAAAAAACTTTCTTTATTTTTTAAATTTGTTTTTGTTTTTCTCTTCTATATCCTTGTTTGTACCAAATTATTTCTTTTTCTAGTTGTTGTTTTTTTTTTCTATCTTCATTTTCCACGGAAAAAAAAAAAAAACAAAAAATATGCAAAAATACATTATTTTATTTATTTATTTTTTTTTATTTTAATTGTATAAGATTTTCCAACTACATTTTATTATTTTTTTTTTTTTTTTTTTTTTTTTTTTTAAGTAAAAAATAATCAAAAAAAAATAAAGCATTCACTGGAGTTTTTTTTTTTATTTCTAACCTTTTTTCTTTCTTTCATTTTTTTTATTTTTTTGTTTTTGTTGTTGCTGATGTTCATCTTTTATTTATGCAGATGGTATCGGGAAGATAGTCGCGTACCCCTTTTGGCACCAGTAAGTAGAGGTGGTTCAAAAGATTTACAAACAACATCGACACTATCAATTGTGCCACGACGAGAAGATGATGGTGCCAAATATAAATGTGAAGTTTGGAATCGAGCCATGACTGAGGGTCAAAGTTTGGAAACAACAGTTACGCTTAACGTAAACTGTAAGTATCCTTATTTTATTTTTTTGTTGTTTTTTTTTTATTTTTTTTTATTTTTTTTATTTTTTTTTTGCTTTCTATTATGTGAATTTTTTTTTTTTATATTTGATTTTTGCTTTTATTTTGACGGTATTTTATAAACCCCATGTATTTTTTTTTTGTTGTTGTCGTTTTTTTTTTATTATTTTTTTATTTTTGTGTAATTTTTTTCATTTTGATTGCAATAGAAACGACAAATTTTTATGGTTATTATAACTAGCTATTCTGAAATATGTACTATGTATAAAGAATAAAATATAAAAAAAAAAAAATAACATAGAGAAAGAGAAGAAAAATATGTGGAAAAAAAAAAAATAGTAAAAAGGAATATGTTTTATGAGTTTATTTTGGTAAGAATTTTTTTTTGTGTTTTTTTTTTTATTTTTTGTGATGATATTTAATTGAGTCAGTATTTTTTTTTTAAAATGTAAAATGAAAAGAACATACTCGTTACATACATACATTTTGATTTTTTTTGGAAATTTAATATTGAAAGAAAATATGAAGGAAAAAAAAAAATGAAAAATAAGAATGTTATATTGTTCAATTTTTCTGCATTTTTAAAGTACATAAGTTTTTTTTTTTTTTTTCTTCTTCAAATTTAAATTTTCTATTTTCTATTTTCGACCTGATATATAAAAGTGGGAGTGGATGTAGTATGTGTGTTTTTTGTTTTCTTTCTTTCAATTATTTTTTCTTTATCCTTTTAAAAACATTTTTTTACTTACAATAATTGCTTTTTATCGTATTTTATTAATTTATTATTATTACATTTTATTTTATTTCTATTTTTTTTTTTATTTTTTTTTTTTTTTCAAAATAAAATTATCTGATATGTATGTACAAGAAATTTTTTCCAATTTTTCATGGATGATAAGTTTTTAATATTGAAATTCTTATTAAACTAAAGATAATATACAATAATTCGTCCTCCTCCTCCTTTTTTTTCTTCCCCTTTTTTGTTGTTGTATAATCAATTTATAGACAGTTCAATCTTTTTTTTTTTTTTCATAAAATTTCTTTTAATACACACAACTCAATTCAGTCTTTATTATTTTATCAAAAGATCCATTTAATGAAATCTATTAAAAGATACAAGAAAAAAAAAAAAGAAGTAAAAGAAAAAGAGAAAAATAAAAAACGAAAAAAAAAAGTGTAAGAAACAAAAAAAAAACAAAAAAAAAAAAAAATTGAATAAAATAAAAAATGACTTAAATCACATTCAATTTGGTACATCTAATGAGAATAAATTGAATAAATTAAAAAATATATATATATATCAGAAGATGAATGAAAAAATACGATGAGAAAATAAAAAGAAAAGAAATTGAAGAAAAGAATAACATAAAATAGGCAAATAGAATAATTTATAATAATAAACACACATATACCCACACACACAAAAAAAAAAAGCTTAATAAATGCAACTTAAAATTTCAACAAAATGAAGAGAGAAAAAAATTACGATAAATAAAGTATATACATATATAGAAAGTACAACACAATAAAGGAAAAGAAAATTTTCTTCAATAATAAAATAAGGTAAAAAAAAAAAAAAATGAACTATAAAATAAAGTTAAGTAACAGAAGGACGAAAAGGAAAAAAAAAAAAAAAAGGAGAAAAAGAAATATTAATGGTATAAAATGGTTTCTTCTATTTTTTCAATTCCTTTTTTTCATTTTTTCATTTTTTCTTTTCAATTTTTGTTTTTGTTATTTTTATATAGTATATATACAAAAAAAAAAAAAAAAGGATCTTCGCTGTCACTACCTGATTTTCCATGAGAAAAAACAAAAAACAAAAAAACAAAAAAAAGGAAAACGAAAAACAACAAGTTTATGTGATATCATTTTATTTTCAATTTTAATTTTAATTTGTGTTTTCCTTTTTCATGAATAAATACGAAGTCCATAATAAATACATTCTACAATTCAAATTAAAAAGGACCAAAATACAAAAAAAAAAAAATAATAATAATAATAAACTTCAAATAAGTAAAAAGAAAAAAAAAAAAATTAAATTGAAAACCAAATAAAAATGTGAACTTGCCATAAGCACATTTCATTGTGAGATTTATTTTTACGTTCCTTTTTTTTTTTTCATTTTCTTTAAAAAGAAATTTTTTTTTTTTTTGTAACGTTCAACTTTCTAAGGAAAACATTTTTAAATGTAATTTCCTATATATCCTGCATAAAAGGGACATCATCATTTCCGAATGATTTTAAGAAAAAAAAAAAAAATATATAAAAATTCTGAAAAATTTTTTTTATCTTCAAGAACAATAAAGAAATATGTTCCTTTGATTTTTTTTTTTATCAAATTTTTTTTTCCTATTGATAAATCCTTATACTTTTTTTTTTTTTTTTTTAAACAAGGACAAATAATGTTCAATATTTTATTGAAGAAAAATGCAAAAATAAAAAAAAAAATGAAATGAAATAGAAAAAAAAAAATAAATAAAAAGGAAATAGTATATGTATATCCAAAGAAACCATGCGTATATGTAATTGTGTTTTTATTATTGAAATTAAAATTGAAAGAAAAGATACATATGTACATACACCCACACTCACACATGTCATGTATATTTAAATGATATGTGTATCAAAACAATGTAATAATATTATGAAAATGAGAGAATTATGTTTATTTTAGATTTTTTTTTTTTTTTTTCATCAAAAACATTTAGGATCGATTTCTTCAGTTCTCGAGATATTTTGATGATTATCTTATCATCGAGGTTAAATCAATATTTTGACTATTTCTTCACTGTTTGATAAGATTTTTGATACAGATAAAGTTATCTGGTGATGAAAATCTCAAAAAACTTCGATAGTAAAAGATGTTTTAACTGAAATGCTATTGTATGATTTCAAAGAACCAGAGAGAAATAATTTGATAACTGCTCTTTTTTTCTTCATTGTTTAAAATGAAATAAATAACGTCAAATTTGAAACTTTTAAGGCATTTTAAAATTACTCATGAAGTTGGCTTTATTAAATATTCAAACCATTTAAAAATAATCATGAAGTTGGCTTCATTTACAATTTTCAAGGCTGGGGGATTAGTCTGGAAGATAAATTATCTACCAATTTATTACTTATCGTTTGGATTACTTTATATGAAGGATAGATATCAACAACTATGAAGAAATCGGGCCTAAATAAAAAAAAAATATACAAAAAAAAAAGAAAAAAATAAGAGATATATAAAAAGCATTACTTTATTGTCATTTAAGAATGAAATTGATATAGCCATTTTTTTTTTCTTTATTGGATTTTATTGTTGTTGTTTATCTAAATTTTTCTTTTGCTTTTCTTGGAAAAGATTTTTTTGTTGTTGAAAAACTTTAGAAGAAGAAAAAAAAAAATAAAAGATAAAATTTGTACATTTATTACCTGCACAAAGATATATTTTATGATGATGTTACATTAACATCATGTTGTATGCATGAAGTAGATTTTTCAATAAATTTAAAAAAAAATGAAAATATTTATAAAGGAAATCTATATAACATTTACGACTACATGACGTAATATAGAGTACCACACGTATCACATGAATACGTGTGGGCTTATTGTCAATGTGTTGTATCTTGAATTTTGAATGTTAAATTTTTATTATGATTTTTTATTTTTTTCCTCTGTTTTTATTTTTATTTTTTTTTTTTTGTCTATTTTTACTTGTGTTTTTCGTATTTTTTATACCAAAAAGCCCACAAGGTGAGTATTTGTCTACCGCGCAATACCCTTCAGGAAATATTTTTTTTACCTTAATTATGCAAAAAAAAAAAAAAAAAAAAAGCTTGCATAATTATATCCTGATTAGATTCTCCGTTAATAAAAATATTTAAAAATTTTTTTAAAAGAGGAACTTTTTTTTCTTTCAAATTTTCATATTTTTGGTGTTTTGTTTAATTCGTACACATTTTTGATTAAAAATTAATTCACATTCTAAATTAAACCGCTATAAAAAAATAAGTACATATGTGTTTTTCTGTTTTACCGTCATTATTTTATTTTTTTTTTTCAAAAGTTTGCAAAAAAAAAAATATTCAAAATTGAAAACAACAAAAAATTCGAAAATAAAAAAAAATACCAAAAAAAAAATTAACTTTAAAATTTTATAATTTCATTGATAATCTTCTAAATTAATTGAAAATCTGAAAGGCATTATGAATTTTTAATTTAATTAATTAAAATATACATATTTTGGACAATAGTCAAAATATGTATGAAAAAAAAATAAAATAAATAAATAAAATAAAATAGAACAGATAACACACGCACACACACACAAAACAATAAAATTTCATTGATTTTCAATAAAGCTTAACAGAATTTAATTAATTGTGACAGTAAAGAGGGTAATGCAATATGTAATTTAAAAATAAAATTCATGTAATTATTGATATTGATTATTATTATATTATTTGAAAATAGAGTGAATTATCTAGTTTCATGACAAAAGATAATTCTGATAGTTTGTGATAATTGTATAAAAAAAAAGGGATCATTTCGAGAGAGAAAAAAAATATATAGGACACAAAAGAAAATGTGTGGATAAATCTTTTTTTTTTTTTCAATTTATTTTCGAAACTTTTTCTTGATTTTTTTTAAATGAAAAATTAATGATTTTTATTGATAAAAAACCTGTGAAAACTGATACCATTGAGAAAATACAAAAAACGTTCGAATAAAATATAAATAGGATCCTTTGTAGGTATAAAATTTTCAATATTCATAAATTCCGGGAAAACTTCATTTTAGCGAGCGTGAGATATATTGAAACGGGACTTTTTTTTGAAGTACTACTTTGTAGTGTTTATTCTCTTTAATGTGACATACATATGTCATTATTTAAGGCGAATTTACAAGAATTTTTATAAAAACTTTTTGTAAAAGGCGAATGTGAAGACATATTCTGTTCTCAACCCCTAGATAAAATCCTCTCGTTCATTAGGAAAACGAGAAGATTTTACTAGAGACGGGCTAACGGGGTACTAAGTACAATGAACTCTCTTGTCTCAGTGCTCTTGAATACCTACATACATCTCCCCTCACCCACACAAACAATAAACAACAACAAATATTTTTTTTAAATATTTTAAAAATCTACGACAATTCTTGTCAAAAATATCGATAATAAACGCAATCGATATCTGTCATATTTTCATTGTAAAAAAAATCTAACAAAAAAAAAAAGTAGAATTGCTTTGTAATCCCTTTGTTGCTATAGACACAAGTAATTATAAAAAAATTAATGTATTGGTCGTGAATCGTGATATGTAGAAGAACAAAGCAAAAAATTAATTTTTAATAAATAAAAAAGCATGAAAAAAAAAACTGTACAAAAATTAATATCGTACAAAACTTTTGAAAAAAAAAATAACTTTTGAAAAATCATAAATTTAATAATAATTTTTGAAAACCGTATCAATTTTCAAACTACACTGTGAATATTTAAAATATGATCCTCGTGGCAGCTTTTTACTTTGTAGAAAAGAAAAAAATCTTTTTATTTTTTTGTTTTTGTAATTTTTTGTTTTTTTTCATCATCGCGTTACTGTATCTTGTATCTTTTTTATTACGACAACGACGATCAGAGTTTCAGTAAGTAGATTTTATATAAATAGGTCTGTATGTATGTATGTATGTAAAGGGTGTTCAAATTTGAGCTAACTTTGTAATTTTTAAATAAAACACATAATTTATTCGAAATAACAAAAATATCTTTATTGAATATTAAAGTAGACATTTTGCGGTTAATAATAGAAAAGAATGTCAGATAAGTGATCATGTCCTGCAGCTCTACAAGCCTTCAATCATTTAACAAAATTTTCCATCACATGTTCATATAATTGTGGTTCAATTTAAGTTTGAGGACTGTCAGAATAAACTTTTCTCTTCAAAAAAAACTCCATAAAAATAAGTCTAATGGTGTTAGATCGCATGATCTTAATGGCCAATTAACATCTTATCTTCGAGAAATTATTCAATTACCAAATTTCTGTTTCAAAATATCGATTATTCTCGTTGCTTTTTGACATGTTGCACCGTCCTCCTGTTGAAACCACATATTCTGCACAATAAAAGTTATTAATCATCGTTCTATATCGAGCACGTAACAACGTTTCCAGCTTCATTTTCGAAGAAGTATGAACCAATCACTCCCCACTAAACTAAAAGCCACACCAGACAGTTACTTTTTTTGTTACTATATGATCTTGGATTGAACCAGTTTCTCCATATTTATTTATTCACAATATTTCAAATTGTACTGTTTGTTAGACAATTTTTTGTTTCATATTTTCCAATTTCTGCATAACTTTCATCAAATTTTAAATAATTTTTAACAATAAATATAGAGGCGTTGTTTAATCGTATATTTCTCCATATTTATTAACTGCAATGTTTCTACTTGACAGCTGTCAAAAAAAAGACAAAACCATTCCAAAATACAAAAATTACACAAATGACGGCAAATTAAAAAAATTAATGAACACCATTTAGTTGCTGCGCAATATGTGTGATTTGTCTCAATCGGTTACACTTTTTATTACTTTTTTTTTTTTTTGTTTTTGTTTTAAATTTTATTTTTTTTTCAACTAACTGTTTATGCATAAGTTTATAAATACATATATAAAATGGCAACATATAAGAAAAATGTATCACATGTATTTTTTTTTTTCTTTTCTTTTTTCTTTAAAATATAAAATCCAGGTGTGTAAATTATATTGAGATTAAAAATAAAGCCAAGCCAATATATTGTATACGTGATAAAATCTAAATAAAATCCAGTAAAACTGGTTTTTTTAATATTGTGTTAGATATTTTATTTTATCTACTTCTTGAAAATTGAAACTTGATCTTATACTTTACAGGTATTTTTTTGTTTATTTTTTCTTTATTTTTTTTTTTTTTTAATTGTAGTATGTTCGGTATAGTTTTTATTATTGAGATATTCTATATAAAAATTAACTATGTACATTATTGTACAAATTTTTTAGATACTTTGTTTCAAATTTTGACACAGAAAATATTCATTGTGAAAAACATTGAATTTTCGCAGAAAAAAGAAAAGAATAAAAGGAAAAAAATCATCTAATCGAAAACATTCGGTTTATTTTTTTTTCAAATGTCACAATTCTAATAAAGTCAGATTTTTCTTAAGTTAAATGAGTTTTTCTTCTGAATAATTTTACGTGGATTACAAATCATAAGTCATCGCTTTAAAGATTTGTATGTTGTTAATGTGAATTGTGTCTCATACTTCAAAACGAAAAAATCGAAGGATTCACATGAAAAACCAACATTCTACCACATTGTGTACTAATAATTAAAATATCAGGTATTTGCACATGAAATGTCCGCGTTTTTTTTTTTGTTGATAAATCCTAAATGTAGCAGTTTATCAAACCATTTGAAAAAATCGGTGCTTCACTGACCACGATTCTGCAATTTCGGCATTCAAAGAGTTTTTGAGCCATAAAAACAAGAAATTTTTTCGAAGACGAAATTTTTTCTTCACCTTTGCGTTGACAAAAGACAATTAATGCAAACGGTGAATATTTTATTGAATAAATATCTTTAAATAAAAAATTACTGAGCTTTATTTCACAGATACAAAATTGGACATTTCATCATATGCAAACACCTGAAACTTTATAGCTTTAATTTAGACAAACAATTTGTTTTCGCAATTCAAGCAATTCTATAAATAATTATTATTCAAAATTTATTTTAATCTAATTTTAAAAAAATACTTAATTGAATTACAATTGAAATTTCCACTAAATTAGCATGAATTAATTTATTTTTCAATTCAATTGGGAGTTTTTCAAATTGAAAAAACAAAAAAACAAAAAAACATTGAAATATACACAAAATAATTGAAAGAGAAGTCAATTAATTAAAAATAAATATCATTTTTATTTACATAAATGAAAACAAATGAAAAATTCTTAAAATTAAATTTATGAAATCAAACAAAATAGCCATGGAACACATGAATAATTCTAATTTTCTGTAATATTTTTTTTTTTATTAACAATTAAAATAATTTCTTTTTTAAATTAATAAAATTTTAAAGTAAGATAAATACGAATTTTTAGACTAACAAATTTAGTGAAAGTATAGAAAATGTAGTTTTCAAATGCATGTACCTACCTTTAAATTAGTAAAGTTTCAAGTTAAAAAATCATTCTGAAATGAATAACACCACTAAAATATTAGTTTTGTACTTTTTCAATCATATTTTGTATTATATTTTTTTTTTTACTTATTAGGAGTAATTTTTTATTAATTTATAATTTTTGTATTTAAGTTAATTCGACTTCAAGAATACCAAAATTGTGAAAATTTAAATATATTTTGCGTTCTGGATAAATAGAAATTAACAAAATCAACAAAATTTTTTTGTTATTTTCTTCAATTTTCCATTTAAAAATGAAAAAGTTTTCTTAGGACTAAAAAGGAGGAGACCAAACAACTTAAACGTTTCTCTGTTGCTATATTCTCGGTCCAATTTGATCGTATAATCTTCGTCCATCTGGCCCACTATATCCTATCGGGACTATATTGTCCCTATTTACCGTGTCATATGGTTCCCTTTTTTCCGGTCCATTTGAACCTATTCCATTGTAACTTTAAAAAATAAATAAAACAGAAGTCCTAATTTAAAAAAAAAAATAGTTCGGCAACACCCTTTTTTCAAAAAAAAATTTTTTAAAATTTGTTTATTGATAATTCTGAGCGCAATTTTGCAACTTTTAAGTCAATAATCAGTTTTTAGTAATCGTTTCAAATTAGAAATTTTTAAAAAACCACTTTAAAAAATCAAGGCATATGTATAAAATTTCAAAAAATCGTAACTTTGATCCTCTTTTTCTCGGCTCCTGAATGGACTAGGATCTGGGAGAAAATTAAAAATTGTATGGCAACTCCTGAAGTATATTGTGGTAAAGTTTCAAAAACCTAGTTCTTACAGGAGCCGAGAAAAAGAGATTCAAAGTTGCCATTTTTTTGAAATTTCATACATATGACTTGATTTTTCCCATGGAAAAAGAATTTTAACCTTTTAAATTTAAAAATTTTAAAATATTTCAAACGGTAACACTATTTTTTTTAAATTTTTTCAAAAAAATTTTCTTGCTGCAACTTATGAGCGCCTGGTACAATTTTCTAATTTTTAAACCATTTATTTTCATTTCTAACCGTAATTTACTAAAACGGTAACACTATTTTTTCAAAAAAAAATTTAAAAAATTTGCTTGCTGCAACTTATGAGCCCCTGGTACAATTTTCCAATTTTTAAACCATTTTGAAAATTTTTAAATTTAAAACTTAGTACCAGCTTCCACAATTAGATGTCTCTAAAATCGGTAGATTGGTAAAATTTTGAAAATTTTTAAATTCAAAAATTGGGTTTGCATATTTGAAATTTAAAAATTAGTACCAGTTTTCACATATAGATGTCACCACTAAATAGATGAAGTGGAAAAATTTTTCAAAATAAATAGTTTAAAAATTATAAAATTGTACCAGGCGCTCATAAGTTGCAGCAAGCAAATTTTTTAAAATTTTTTTTGAAAAAATAGTGTTACCGTTTTAGGTAAAATACGATTTTAAATGAAAATAAATGGTTTGAAAATTGGAAAAAAATTTACCAGGGGCTCATAAGTTGCAGCAAGCAAATTTTTAATTTTTTTTTGAATAAATAGTGTTACCGTTTTAGGTAAATTAGGGTTTTTAATGAAAATAAATAGTTTAAAAATTGGAAATTTGTACCAGGGGCTCATAAACTGCAGCAAGCAAATTTTTTAAATTTTTTTTTTGAAAAAGTAGTGTTACCGTTTTAGTAAAATTAGGTTTCAAATAAAAATAAATGGTTTAAAAATTATAAAATTATGTTTCAGTGAAAAATAAAAGAAAAATTTATGGTTTTTGATTATTTTTTTATTAAAAATGCATTAAAATTTACAATTATTTGTTCTTAAAATCTATCTAACATAAAAAAATGTAACAAATTAATAAAAAAATTTAAACAAAAATTAAAAATAAAAATAAATTTTCTACTACATTCACAATATTTTTCATTTTTTGCTTTAATCACATAAATATGGCTTGTCTTACTACTAAAATTCTTTTCGAAAAATACGTTATGTACGTTAATTAATTTACTTTCTTCTAAAATTATTATACAAATCTTATTTTATTAATATTAATAAAATTGATGAAATAATGATGAAATTGATGTTGCTATTGACATCATTGCTAATTTCTATCTAACGTTATAATGAATTCCAAAACTGAATACTCTTTAATTTTCATTAACAATAACTGATTGTTGATCTTGTAGCCAACTTTAATCGAAACTGAGAAGACATTTTTCTAAAAAGAAGAAACAAATTTAATAAAATTTAAAATAAAAACAAAAAAAATAATAACCTTAACTTCTTTTTTTGTTAAAAAATCCATTTTATTTGGAATAATTGAATCGGATGCCATAGATTGAGGATTTGAATCGTTTCTTTACTGTATTCATAACTCTAACAGAATATAACAAGATTTAAGTCTATAAAAAAAAAAAAATAATATAAACTAAATTAGAAAAGAAATAATAGAAAAATATTCTTATTTTTTATAACGTTCGTCTCTATAATAGCAAAGATCTAATAGCACATATAATTGCAAAAACGGATAAACCTTACCTAATCTTCCAATTTCTCAGTAAATCTTCAATTAAAGCGACAATATTCAATAAGTCATTTCCTTTATTTTCATCAATAATAACTGGTTCTTGACCTTCTAGACAACTTCTAGTTCAAATGAAGAAAATGCTTTTCTAAAAAGAAAAACAAATTTATTTTGTTAATATTTTTCCAATAATCATAATTTCTATTGAAAATAATTACCTTAACTCCTTTTATTTAAAGATCCTTCCTATCTCATGATTAATTCTATGACTGTTTTTTTTTCCCGTTATAACTATCACTCCAACAGAATACACTCCAACATAAGACTTGATTTTTGTAGGAAGTTAAATCGGCTGAAATATAAAGCTAAAATTGAAAAGATCCTGAAAAAAAATTCAAGACAAATATTAAAAGACTAAAATTTGAAAAAATTAATAAAAAATGAAAAAAAAAACAAAAAGAAAGGATTATCTTATTTTCCATTTTCCTTAATTCTGAAAAATTTTAAAAATACTCAAAAAACAAACTGTTGTTTTACATTGCTATTGTTTATAATACGCAGCTTTAGGAAAAGCAATTTTGGAAACACATAAGATTAACGGTTAAACTCCTTACCTGATTCGGATCTCAAAATAAATGCGGCAATACCCACTACACATTTCTTACTGCTGTTCCAATTGTCCTACAACACAAGGACATTAGGCAATTGTTAATGATCTTCTGAATCTTATTACCAAAATTAAGTGGCACTGTTGAACGACTTCCAATCATGTGATAAACCTACTGAAATGAAAAAAAAAAGAAAAGACAAAAAACACATTTTCAAAAATTACAATTTTAATTAAACAGAGACTAGTTGAAGGGACTAACATTCTGTAGTCAATAATAAAATCAATTCTTAAATACTTGGAAAACTAATCCAAATTTTCCGCTAACTGTTTCTTGCATTTCCTTCCACTTTAAAGTTTACCAAGTATTGTCGGTCCTTTCTCCTTTACCGTAATCGAAAAACAAAAAAAAAATTAAACAATTATTGTTTCTTTTATATCACGGAATAATTAAAATTTAATTTATTTAGAAATTTTAATAATTAAGATTTTCACCAATATCAAACGAAAATTTAATAAAATTGAAAGAAAATAAAGAATTTCTAAAATTAACCAATTTTTTTAAGGAGTAAAAATAAACACGTCCGAACCCTACGACATCATGAACAAAAATGAAATGAAGTTGTCAATTTCAATCTGAATGTCAATGTCATGTCGTGAAATGACATAACTTTTTGATAGATGCTGTCCTATCACTTGTCAGCCTGTCACGGTTGATGGCTGTCACTTAAATGATTGAATAGGAAATGATAAAGTTATTTCCGGTTTTAAATCACTATTTTTTTTTAAATTAATTAATAAAATTTAAAAAAATACTATAGTTCCTTCTCATTTATATTCAAAAAAAAAAAAAAAAAAAAAATACTTCCACAGAAAACGTCACAAGGAATATCAATGTGAAGAAATACTAAGATGATGGTCTAGTCCTTAAATAATTTGAAACTCCTTTTTTTTTCCCCTTATTATTTTCTCAATCATTTTTCATGTGTAATCAAACTACAAAAAGATAATATGATTCTACACTAATCACCTACAAAACAGACAAATTCTTAAAAACGTCATGTCTGAAAATACCTTCATTTTGAATCCGTTAAATTGTTCAACAAAATTACACACTTATTAGAAAATAATATTAAATGAATGCTAATAACTGTACTTGTTCACTAACTTACCTTACTTACTGGTATAAATGCATAGCTTAATCCTTGAATACAATTTTTATTCATTCATCCTTCGTTGAGTTATTTTCCGCGAGAAGAAAAACCGAACATAATCTTTATCATCAGATCGAAATTTGTTGTTGTGATTGTGGGCTTTAATATAATAATTCCTCCTTTTTTTTTGTGTAGGTGAACTTTTTTCTTCTTATATTCACGAATTCCCAAAATAACTATTTTGAAGTTAAAAATATAAAGTGAAGATCCTGCCTTTTATTTCAAAATCCCTTCCATGTAAAACAAAGTATGAAAAAGTCCTTTTTGAATAAATTTATCAAGAATATCAAAATTTCGTATAAAATTGAAAATTAAGAGGTGAAAAATTTTCTCATAACTTACGAAATAATTGGAATTTAGAGAAAAGGATGCATTCTCTAAATTCGGAAGATTCAAATCTATGTAAAAAAGTACACATTCAATTCTATATATAAAAAATTTGAAAACATTCAAACCCTTGATTTAGCTTGATCATGATAATTCCAAATCTGAAAAATGATTCTGCTGTACGACTTTTGAAAAAAAAAAAAAAAAAAAACAGAAATATTTTTTGATCCTATATAGTAAATTTTGTGACTTTTATATTTAAAAAATCACCCATACAGATTAAAAATAGAGATTCTGGCCTTTATTTTAAAATCACCTCCATGCAAAAAACAAAAATATGAAAATGTCCTTTTTGTATTAATTGAATTTGAATGTTAAAATTTTCTTATAACATCGACGATGGCAATCTCCATGAAAAAAAAAAAAATTCCTGTCTCTCCTAAAGTACAAAATTTCAAATTTAATTTGTTTTCATTTCTACACACATAATATTTTCCAACAAAATATATACAAGCAAAAAAAAAAAAAAAAAAAAAAAAGGCAAAAACGTGAAAATGGAATTTTGTATTTTATGAGAATTTCATTTAAAATTTATATCTTCACACGAAATTACTAGCACAACAACAACAACAAAAAATGTAAAAAAAAAAAAAGAAAAACAAGAAAACATAAACAGAAAATTTGAATAGAAATTATTATCGTTCTTATCTTTTTTCTTATCATAAAGGATATTAAATATAAAATAATTACTATATAAATAATTTTTAATAATGCTTTTGTTGTCATATATTTAATTTAAATAACATTTGTCCTTTTTTTTTTTTTTAATTTCTTTCATTCTCTTTTTATAGATTATCCACGTGTTGAAGTGGGACCACAAAATCCATTACATGTTGAAAGGGACCGTACAGCAAAATTAGAATGCAAAGTTGATGCTAAACCAAAGGTGCCTAATGTCCGTTGGACACGCAACGGACGATTTATTTCATCATCATTAATACATACAATACATCGTGTTTCAAAACAAGATTCTGGTAAATATACATGTTCTGCTGATAATGGATTGGGTAAAATTGGAGAATCAGAAATTATGCTTGATGTATTGATACCACCTGAAATTGTTATTGAATCAAAAACACGTGAAGCCGAAGAAGGATCAACAATTAATATACGTTGTAATGTAACAGCAAATCCACAACCAATTACAATTGAATGGTTAAAACAAGGTTCACCAGATTTTCGTTATACTGGAGATGTATTAACAATAAATAGTGTAAGAGCTGAAAATGCTGGTACATATATTTGTCGTGCAATTAATGTTATGACACCATATGATGGTAAACGTGTTGAAAGAATTGGTAATTCTTCTGTTGCTGTACTTGTTCGACATCGTCCTGGACAAGCTTTTATTACACCAAATAAACCAGTAGTACATGTTGGTAATGGTGTTACACTTAATTGTAAATCAAATCCACCTGGATGGCCTGTACCACAATACAGATGGTTTCGTGATATTGAAGGTGAACCATCAACACAAAAAATCTTAGCACAAGGATCACAATATATAATTCCAAGAGCACATTTAGGTAGTGAAGGAAGATATCATTGTCAAGCTGTTAATGAACTTGGTTATGGAGAAATGGCTACAATTATGTTAGAAGTTCATCAACCTCCTCAATTTTTAGCAAAATTACAACAACATATGACTCGTCATATCGGTGATACAGATTTTGCAGTTACATGTAGTGCTAAAGGTAAACCAAAACCAACAATTCGTTGGTTAAAAGATGGCAGTGAAATTCTATCAGAATTAAATTTATTCGAAGTAAAAACAAATCCTGCAGTCGGTCCAAATGGAATGGTAACAGTTCAAAGTATGTTGAAATTTAGTGGTAAAGCAAGACCAGGTGGAACACAATTAATACCTGGAGATAGAGGAGTTTACACATGTTTATATGAAAATGAAGTGAACACTGCCAATTCAAGTATGCATTTAAGAATTGAACATGGACCAATTATTTTACATCAATATAATAAGGTCGCTTATGATATACGAGAAACAGCTGAAGTTGTTTGTAAAGTACAAGCATATCCTAAACCAGAATTTCAATGGCAATTTGGTAATAATCCTTCACCTTTATCGATGTCTTCTGAAGGACATTATGAGATAAATACAACAACAAATAATAATGATATCTATACATCAGTATTAAAAATAAATCAAATAGCACATTCTGATTACGGTGAATATACATGTCGTGTAGCAAATTCCGTTGATACTGTACGAGCACCAATTAGATTACAACAGAAAGGACCACCAGAAAAACCAATTAATCTTAAAGCTGTCGATATTGGATCAAATTATGTAACACTTGAATGGGATCCTGGTTTTGATGGTGGATTAAGTAATACAAAATTTTTTGTTGGATATCGTCGTGTTGCAATGCCTCGTGAAGAACAATTAATACCAGATTGTGCAACATTAGCAACAAGTAATACAGATTGGATGGAATTTGATTGTCATCGTGAGAATCCTTGTAAAATAATATCATTAGATCAACATCAAAGTTATGCATTTAAAGTTAAAGCATTAAATACAAAAGGACGTTCAGAATTTTCAAATGAAATTTTAACAACAACAAAAGTTAGTAAAATACCACCACCATTACATGTAACATTTGATCCAAATTCAAAAACATTAGGTATTAATGTTGGTGCAACATGTTTATCATTAATTGCAATTGTTGAATCATTAGTTAATCATAATACACCATTAGCTGATTGGCAAATTGTTGAAACTGTACCATTACAAGTATCTGGAAATGGTCCAACATTTAAAGAAACAATTATTGAACATTTGAATACAATTCGTAAATCAAATGTTAATGGTAATAGTAGATCATTGGATAATGATGAAGATATTACATTAGCATTAGAAGAGAATTCAAGATCATTAGTACGTGTTAAATTATGTTTAAGATCAAATCATGAACATTGTGGAGATTATACAGATGCAGAAAGTAAGTTTTCTTTAAAAAAAAATTGAAAAAATAAAAAAATTCTAATTGAGAAGAAATACAAGAAATCAAAGTGAAATTTCGAAAATCGAAAATTTAATTGAAAAAATAAGGCTGTTTTCAAAAATTCAAACATTTTTGCGCCACCTTGCAAGCAAGATTATTCGCATTTATGAAGTCTTTTCGCTCCATTTGCCAAATTTTGATAAAAAATCAGTGGCTGCCGCTAAAAACAGTTTTTAAATTTCGTTATTTAAAAAATTTTACATAAGAAATACTAATATCCGATCAAAAATCAAAATTAAAAGTGGTTATCGATACGGAGCAAAATTATATTTAAAAATTACTTTATAAATTTCGAAAATTGTTAACTCAAAACACTCACATGGTAACACACTTTTTCTTCTTTTTCAAAATTTAAAGTGCCAGTGGTTCAAAATGCTTGCAAGACTGGCGTAATATTTCCTTGTAAGCTTGATTTTCTGAAGTCTTCAATTTGCAAGATTGATTTAATGAAGCTTTCAACAACTCAATCTTTCGGCAAGCTAGAATTTCTGAAAACGGCCTGAATCTGTCCTGTGATCCTGTGATTCTGATTGATAAAATTTTTTATCCATCCATATTTTTCGAAATTTTGGCTAAAAGACGTTTTTTCTAATTTTTCGAACTAAAATAAACTTCATTTTCTGGAATTACTCAAAAATTATCAAAAAAAAATTGATAAATTTTAATTTTCAATTTTGAAATTTCACTTTTAAAATAAATCCTTTTTACTTAAAATTCTAATTTATTAAAATATCCTTTATAATTTTTTTTTTTTTTGTTATTTGTTATAGTTGGCTCATCATATATCGCTGATGGTACAGCATTAGCAACACCAACATTAATTGCAATTATTGTATCATGTATTGTATTTGCATTATTTATTGGTTTATTATTAATGTTTTGCCGTTGTAAACGTAATCAATCGAAAAAAAGTGCTGTAGCTAAAGATTATGAAATGGATTCAGTACGGCCATCAATTGTTGCACAACAAAATCAAGCACCACCACCATATTATCCTGCTAGCGGTTTAGATAATAAAGCATTAGAACATTCAATGGATTTAGCATTAACAATGGAAGATCAAAAAAGTGCTGTTTATGCAACACAAAATGGTTATACATACCATCCAAATAATGGATTACAAGTGCCTGGTCATACGATACCAGGTAATGAATGTAAGTGTGTAAAAACCAGATAACTTGAATTACGCAAAATATATATATATTTTTTTAAAGTTTCTATAGAATTAAGCATATAAAATTTAAATTGAATTCATGTTAAAATTGTATTGTTTTTGTATCTTTATAGGGGTAAATATGGGATATATAGAGAATAGTTATTCAAATTCAAATAATGGTGGTAGTGTTAATTCACAAGATTCTCTATGGCAAGTTAAAATGTCTGGTGGTGGTGGAGGAGGCGGTAATCAAACAACAAATTTAGTACCATCACATAATTTTGTTGAAAGACAACCATCATATGGTTATGATCCATTAACACATGGTGGTTATGGTACTGTTGATGATTATGCACCATATCCACATATAACAACAACACCAAGTCAACATGGTGATGAATATCATAACATGAGAAATAGTCAAAATCCATCAAGGCAAGATTATTGTAGTGATCCATATGCATCAGTACAAAAGCCAAAGAAAAGGATTGATCAACATTTAGGTAGGTGAAAAAAAAAAAATTATTTTTTAAATCGAAATTAAATTTTTTGTTTTTGATGAAAAAGAAAAAAAAATGTATTTTAAAACAGGAAATGTATAGATAAATGCCTTCTTTTTCCTTTTTTTTTTTTTTTTTTTTTGATAATTGTGAAATATTTTTATAATAAAAAAAAATGCTTAATTGAGGAAACATACAAAAAAAAAAAAATTCTTCCATGTAGAAAAACGTGATAACTGTTTTATATTGAATTCTTTTCCTAACTAAAAGACAAGAAGATACTTTCATTTAAATTTTACCTTCCCAAAACAAAAAACTTATTAATTTTCCAAATTTAATGAAAAATAAATAGATAACTGAAATTATGGTTATTTTAAAAAGAATTCTTTAAAAAACCATAAAAATATTCTAAAGATATATAAAACTTTCGAAATTCTTAAAATACCAAGAAAATTCACTTTAAAATACTTAATTTTAAATTCTTTGAAAAACTACTTTGTATGAAAACTTTTCTTGGAAAAAAAAATGTTCAAGACAAGAAAATAAAATCAACTACTATTCAAATTTCAAAATATTGTTTTGTTGTTTTTTTTTCGATTAAAAACTGTTAATTTTTTTTATTTCAACTTAAGAGTCAAAAAAAAAAAAATAAATAAATAAATAATTTTAATTTTTCTCTTACGAGAAAAAAAATATTTAATAAATTTTTGTAATCGATACTTTGAAAAAAAAAAAAAATAGCAGAACATACAAAAAAAAAATTCATGTAATAAAAAAAATAACTTTTTTACGATTTCTCTGAATTTTCTGAATTTCCAGATTTTAATTTAATTTACGTTAAATACTTACCTTCAATGAAGAGCTCTTAAAAAGTCCAATGTTTTGTTTTTTTTTTTCTTAGTTTCCAGTAAATTTTTTTTTTTTGTTTCTGCTAAACCACAATTAGTTTTTCATCTGGAAAAAAAAGAAGAAGAATAAAAAAATGTTAGTTTTTCACCTGGAAAAGAAGAAGAATAAAAAAATGTTAGTTTTTACCTGGAAAAAAAAAGAAGAAGAATAAAAAAAAAGTTATATAATAAAGTTTTCCATGATATTTCAAGTTTTTACCATTTAGTTTTTTTTTTTTTTTTTTTTTGTAATTTTTTTTATCATAAACTAAAAAATTTCATAAAATAAATTAATTTAAATATTTTGTGGAGTATTTTTTTTTTTTATAAACCGTAAAAGAAAAAAGTCGAAAAATATTTAAAATATATAATAACCATATTTTGACTACAAAAATTTATGTTTTTTTGTTTTTAAAAACAAAAAAAAATGGTTTCCAATAATTATTTTTGTAAACAAAAAAAAAAAAAAAATTAAAATAAATTTAATAATTATTTTGAAATTTATTCATTTTTTTGTTTTTCTTGTCTTTTTTATTTATCTTTTCTCAATTTTCTCTATACATATATGTAATTTATATTTTTTCAATATTTTGTTTTCCTATATATATATATAGCAGTCGTACAGGATGTAACATTATAAAAGTAAATTAAACATTAACATGTAAGTTTAGGATGGTTTGTTTTTTTTGAAAGAGAGATAAATTAATAAAATATCTAACATGTATGTAAATAAAGTAATTCTACGTATGTAAATTATTTTTTTTAGATTTTTTTTTCTGCTTCTGTTAGAAGTTTTTTCCTTTTTTTTTTTTTTTTTTATTTGTTTAAAAACAAAAATGAACATGTACATAATTTTTGTATATAAATTTTTTGCAAGATATTTATTATACATATTTATGCATGTGAATAACGCTTCTTTTAATTTAAAATAAAAAGCAAAACAAAAAAAATGTTTGCAAAAAAAAAATCACTTTTTTTTAACCCTAAGGATTTCTTGATGGTATACAAATGTATACATTCAGACTTTGAGCCTTAATTTAAATATGATATCTTTGAGTTTTTTTTTTCTTGTTTCTGTTATTACTTGAGGTTTCCTTGACAGTTTTCCTGTCATAAATGCATCTACAATTTAAAGAGTCAGTAAACAGAGACAACAAACTATGATAATTCAGTTCAGAGCACTCAACTCAAATGAATTGGTACTAATTCAAAGCTGAGTGAACTTAAGCGGATTCGATTCCAAGACCTTCAGCATCAGAAGTCAGGACTCTATATCGTTTCCGCTACTGCCGACACGATCTCTTTGAATTAGGATCTTGAAACTTCACCAATTCTTCCATTGGAGGGTCCTACGTATACACCCCAACTTTCAATTTTTTTTTTCTTTGTAATAACACAAAATTGACCATGCGTATACAAATGTATACCATACATTTAATATATGAAAATTTCGAATATTTTTTTATTTTTGAAAAAGCGATATTTTTGCGTACCGTGGATCAAAAAAAATTTTTGGTGTTTTTTAATGCTTTTTTTATGTATTACGTCCTTTTCCTTGAAAACTATGGCAGTTACAGGATAACCGTAAAAAAATAATTTTAAATAAAACACTTCAACAAATATTTGGGTAAAAGAATTACGGTTTTTTGGTTCACGGGATGGATGTTGAGATTTGAGATTTTTATGGTATACATTTGTTAATGCACGGCCAAATTTTGAACAAAGACGATTAGTCAATCCTATAGGGTTAAAAAATTCACATAAAAAAAAATTCTTAAAAAAAAATTAATAAAAAATAAACATAAAATAAATTTTAATATCCTTTTTAAAAGATAACATTGTAATTATATGAATGATAAAATACATTGTTGTTTGTAAATATACTTTTTTTTTTAAATAAAAATTTAAAATCACACCTCCACCCACACACACATAATTTTTGTATTATTTTTCCGCACAAAAATATAAAAAAAACAATAAAAAACAATTTATTTTTGTTGGTTTTGATTGATAGCACAAGTAATTATATAAATTATTGATTGTTGGCCTTTTTTTTAAAAAAATAATTTAAACTTTAAAAAAAATATTTTTTATTAATTTATGAAAAAAAAAAAAAAAATTGGCAAACAAACAAAAAAAAAAAAAAATTTTTTTTTTAATGAATAAAAGCTAAAATAAAAAATAATAATAATTATGTTAAAAATTCAAAAAGTCAAAAAAATATATATAAAGCACATTTTTAAATTTTTAAATATGCTTATTATTGTATTACACTTCTTTTTTTTTTTTTCTGTTACATATTAAATAATTATTGATAAAATCTATCAAAAATTCAACTGTTAATTTGCATGAAAATTTTTTTTATTATTATTTTTGAATGGAAAAAAAAAAGGTATCTACTAAAGTATTCCGTTTTGTTTTTCTCATTATACATAAATATATGTATATATATTTTTTTTGATTAATTTTTTTGATTTTTTTTAATGCAAATTAGCTTTATCAGAAGATATTTAAATTAAATATGTATGAGAGGATAAAAAAAAAATTACAGAAATACTATATAACTTTTTATTAAAAAAAAAAAAAAAAATTCGAATATTATCGGCTACGTTAATTTTTAGTTCTAGATACACACAAACATATATGAACATATGAACTTCAGATACATATACATACATATGTACACTTTATACTCATTATCGTACCTATGTACAATATCAATTTATTCTTACCTTATCTATATAATATTACAAAATAAAATAAAAATGTAATTAAAAAAAAAAAAAAAGAATGAGCTTAAAATATTATGCTTTCCATGAAAATCCGAATGAGATTAATTATCGAATTAATTATCATCAATTATTGTTTATTGGAAAAAAAAAAAAACAAAAAAAAGTTTCAATAAAAAAAAAAATGTAATGGACTTTGAAGATATTAATTAAAAAAGGATTTTAAATTGTATGAAATTTAAAAAAAAAAGGTACTTAAACATTTAAATTTTTGTGCGAGATTTAACTTTAAAAAAAAAACTTCATAATTGAAAGCATTGAAGAAAATTTTTTCCCAAATTATAAATCACAACAACTTTTTGTCAAAAAAAAAAGTGCAGATAGCAATTATCAACAGATCCCGAAAAAACATTGTTAGAATCACGGCATGTTTCACAGGGCATTGACCAATAGAGGATCACAAAAAAAAAAAATGGGTGCTATATTTGGGTCTTCGGAAGTAATCCGAACCAACGTTAGCCAATCAAACAACCAACAACTTTTTGTAAAGGTAGCTTTCGAAGTACGAAACTAAAATTTATAAAAATCCCTTAAAGTTGAGGTAGTTTGATGCTTTATAATGAATTTTTTTTTTTTAAACCTTATGATTTATTTGCTTACAACTTACAATTGGTTTCTAAAAACAGTGTCGTTAGCAATACGTGTACTATTGGATCTCGTAAATTTACAATAATTTCTTAATATAACGGTAACTTTACTCACAAACTGTTAAAACGATTTTATTAACCACCTTTTATTTTTTTTCTCTCCTCTTTTTCTAGTTTATTCAAACTTTTTTTTTTTTTTTTGTGGAAAAAAAAAGATCCTGTTAAATAAAGGAAACAATTTAAAATAAAATTACTGCAATTTCTTTTTTTGTTTAAAAAAAAAAAAAATCCTATCCGAAACATGAAAAATTAAAAATAGAAGAAGAAGAAAAATAGAGTATGTAATTGAGTTAAAAAAAAAAAAATAAAAATAAAAATATTTTCTGAATTAAAAAAAAAATTAAAATAGTACAAATTTTCATTCAATTTACCGTTATAAAATGTTATTCCATTGTACAAATTTTATTTCATGTTTTGTATATGAAATTAAAATGTAAGTTTAAATTATTTTTATACCACAAAAAGTTGCAGGTAAATCAATTTTATACAACTAAAAATTACATACACACACACACACATAACTGTATTTTTGAAGAATTTATGTATGTAACATTATATATACATATCTATAACTACAATACATACCACAAGAACATGAATATGTTACCACAAACAGACAAAAAGGAATAATTATAGAAAATCTGAAAATTGTTAGAAATACGAGTATATATTGAAATTTAACAATAGATACTTTTAAGAAAGGACAAAACTAAAAAAAAAAAAAATAAATAAAAAACTTGATAATCCAATGGTATACCAAATTTAAATTTTCATTTAAAAAAAAAAAAAAAAAAAATCTTTAAAATATCTTTGTCATCAGAAAATTGAAACAAAAAATGTTATTGTTATCGAATGAAAAGAGAAAATAAAAGAAAAAACAAAAAAAAAAAAAAAAAGGATAACAACTAAGAAAAAGAAATTGAAAATGTGCATTTTGTAAGATATTTTACAAATTTCTATTACTATTAAAATTCGGGTTTTGTGTGTGTGTGTGTGTGCAGATTGCAAAAAAAAACTTTTAGAAAAATGAAAAATAACAAACAAAAAAAAAAAAATGTTATTTTTGTGGAAATGAGATTCACATACAAAAATTTTCCTTGTTATTTTTTGTTTTGTTGTTAAAGTTTCAATTTTTTTTTATTATTGAGGAAATTTGTTTACCTGCTGCTGATATTTATTTATTTTTTATTTTTTTATCGAATAAAATTGATATCCTCATTCAGTGAACAATAATACAATACTCTTTCTACACACAATTTGAATTTGATTTGAATTGTAAATTAAATATTCACTTTTATAGTTTATAGTTCATTGTTCATATCCTTACATTCAAGTACTATGAAGTTCAATGGAAGTATTATTGTTATTTAAGTATCTATTTCCTGTGTTTATATTTGTCCATTAAAAACAACAAATTTTTGTAAATATAAATGTACACTAAAAAAAGAAAATATAATCATTTTAATAAAAATGATATTTTAGAATTTATTAATTCAATTTTTTTTTTTCTTTTTTCAAAAAATCGAATTTTTAGCATTGTCTGTCTCAAAATGAATTCGGAATACTCAATTGATTGATATTTCAATTTATTGGAAAATTATCAATTTTTTGCATTTAAGATACTCAAATTTTTTTTATTTATTTATTTTTTTTTTTTTGATAAAACAAATCCCAATTGTTTTGCTATGAGAGAACATCAAGAGTCTTTTTTATTTGTCTTTAAAGCAATAAAATGAAGAATGAAAAATTTTTTAAATTTAATTTCAATTTAATGTACAATTTGGCTGAATTTCTAAAAATCTTATGACTGTCTTTTTACAATGTTAAAAGTTCCAAAACGTCAACCATACAAAGCAGAATCCCGGTTCAAAACTTATGTGTAATTTTTTGACAATGACAAAATCAAGCAACTAGCGCATCGTAAATTATTATGATGCTACTGCGCAAAATAAATTTTTCCAGCAATCACAATGTAAAGCAAATAGACGTTTAAGAATTCAGCGTTTTTCTCTTAAATTTTCGACAGTACAGGTTTATATATAATCCACTTTTAATTCGGATTTTGGTTTACTTCCAATTTCATGTATATGTATGTGTAGCGTAAAATGCAATATGGCAGATTCTAATTGTTATTGTGCGAATTGTAGAGGGAAGAAGAAAGAAGTAAAGCATGTATACTATACGTGTATCAACGTTTGCATGTATTATTTCAATCCCAATTTCAAATTTTACCCGTTTATACGTTACCCCCAATTTAATCCAAAATTCGGATTTAATTCGAATTATTTTTTACACTATAAACTAGTAAATTGAAAAAAAGCTACTGAAGGAAAAAGTTTTCTAGTTTAAATTTTAATCATTTTACAATTTCTTTACAATTCCGATGATGATGATGATGCAAACTCTTCACTGTTACTAGACAAATTTTAAATTCAAACGTACAAGTTTCTCAAAATTTCAAATTACACATTTCTAAAAACAAACAACAACAACAAAAAATTTTTATACAAATTTACCGTTTAAAAGTTACAAATTCCTATTAAAAATTAGTGTTAAGGGACTTTGTGTCCTTATGATTTTGTTTTGTTTTTTATTGTTTTTGTTTTTCAAAGTCAATCTGTTATTATGAAACATCCCCTAGAGGATTACTTGATACTTTTCACATTAAAGAAAATATACATAATCTTCAATGTATTTATTTTGTTTTGTAAAAATTATCAAAAATACGCTTAAGTTTGTTCTTTTTTTTTTTTCAGTTTTCAAATTAATTTAGTGTGCATGATATCGAAAATAAATATCCTTTTATTATTTTTAAAAACAAATAATTTTCTACCTTTTTATCTTTTATTGTATTTTTGTTTGTTCATTTTTTTTTCTTCTTTATCTTGTTTAGATTCACCATATCATGATGTCAGCGGTTTACCAGATCCTTATATGGAACAAATGGAACACGAAGATTCTAAGCCACCACCGCAACATATGTCACTTAGTTATGATGAAAGTTTAGAAAGTGGATATTCAACACCAAATTCAAGAAATCGTCGTGTCATACGTGAAATAATAGTTTAAGGATTTAAGTAAAAAAAAAAAAAAAATATTAAAAAAAAAAATTAATTAATGTTAAAATTAAAAATACAAAAAAAAAATATATAGATATATATATATAAACATAGGTACACTTAGGGTGCTTGTGAAAATGAAAAAAAATTTAATTAATGAAAAAAAAAAAAATACATACATGAAATTTATTAATTAAAAATTCAATTGAATCAAATATAAGAGAAAGTGAAAACAAGAAGAAAAAAAAAACAGATTTTTACACACATAACTCCTGAAAGTAACTGATTGTATATTATAACGGTTTATTTTTTTTTTTTAAATCAAATGTTTTATATACTTTTTAATTTTAATTTAAATTAGTGAACATTTTTTTTTTTGTTTTTTGAAAAACGAAGACATTCTTTATTGTATCAATAATAAATGAATTTTTTTTTTGTTTGTTTGTTTCGAGAATGCTTTTTTTTTTTATTGAAACAAAAAAAATAAAAACAAAAAATATAATTAATTTAATATTTCATTCGAATATTGAAGAGACGGAGAAAAAAAAAAAACAAGCGAAACGAAAATAACAACAACAAACAAAAAAAAAACCCCCAAACACACAAACAAACAAACAAAATTAAATATATACATATAATTAAACGCTACAAAATTACTACTTAATTATTTTTTATAATAATTATGAATTTTTTTCATATATTCTATTTTTTTTTTTTTTCTTGTGTCCATATCATCACATCATTTGTCCATCATAATGTTAAGGAATATAAAAACAGAAAAAAAACATAAAAAAATAAAAAAAAATTAATTATATTTACCTGAATTAAAATCAAATCAAATTTAGCCACCTTTATTTTTAATTAAGAATTACAAATTACAAATTGAACAAATATAATAAAAAATTACAATTTTTTTAAGGTAAGTCGAAAAATTTTGAAAATTTTTAATAATTTCGCGGTTATAAATTTGTTTTTTTTTTGTTAATTTTAATTTTAGGAAAAATAAAAATTGAAAAACAAAAAAAAAACAATCACAACAATAAAAGAAATTTTTTTCGTTTTTTATATTAAAAAAAAAAAAAAAATGACGAAATATAAAATAATTTAAATCTGTGATTCACAAAAGTAATGAAAAAAATAAGAATCTGAAAAATATTTTTAAATTTAGAAAAATTAATATTTTTAATTAAATTAATTAATTAAAATTTAACATCGAATTATTATTATTTTTTTCTTTGTTTTTGCACATCATATACTCACAGACACACACATACACACATACATAGAGAAATATAATCTCAATTACACACACATATTTCATGTATTATACATAATTTAAAAAAAAAAAAAAATTAAATTTAATTTAATTTAAATTCGATTTTAAAAATTAAAATTTAAAAAAAAAAATGTGTATTTTTTTAATTTAAATTTTAACGAAAAAAAAAAAAAAAGAAAAAATAGTAAAGAACCGTCCTTTTTAAATATTTTTTTATATAATTTTATTATTATTTTAAGTATATTGTATTTTTGTATAAATTAATTATTAGAAATTTACGTATTTTTTTTTTTTTTTCTTGTTTTAAATTTTTTAACTTTTTTTTATTTTTAAAAATATATTAAAAAAAAAATAAGAACAAAAAATTTGATCTCCGAATATTCTATTTTCATATATTACACATTAATTTTATGTGTTTAAATGTACATTTTTTTTTTATTGTTTTTTTCTTGCTTTTTGTTTTTATTTTTATTTTAAAAATTCATTAAGGGTGTAAAATTTATGAAAAAAATTAAAACAATTAATTTTTTACTTCAACATTTTTAAAATTTATAAAATTTTCTTAAATAAAACTGAAGGACAGACTATTCTAATTAAAGGATCAAGTTCAAATAAAACTGAAATTTCACAAAGAAATTTTTAAGGATTTATTTTTTGAATTCTTTCACACAAAATATTAGGAAAATTTTTAAAAATGTTTGATCCTTTTTTTTTTTTGGAATATGAAGAAACCGATTGTCATATGAAAAATAAAAAGTTCTCCTGAAATTTTTCCAAAGAAACAAGCTCCTTAACTTTTTTCTAGCATATGACAGCGCTAATCAATATTTATTTTTTTTTGTTTTCTTTGAAATTTTAATTCACAAATATGGGAAAAGATTATCAATTATCAAAATTGCTTAATTACCCTAAGAGTCGATCACGCTACGAATTTAAAAAGTCGACCATGTCTGAATTTTAAACCTATACATTCATCTCTAAAATTCAAACTATTCTTCTCCCTTTAAAAATTAATTAATTTTTTTTCACCAGTCAACTCAAAAATATTTAACCAAAAAAAAAAAAAAAAACAATTTCAATTATCTCAACTGAATTTGAAAATATGTCCATCAAAATTCCAACAAAATTATAAATATAAAAATTTATTTTTGTATTTACTAGAAAATTTTTTTAATACCTGCCAAAATTAACAACGAAAAAAAAAAACCACTAAATTTTAAATTTTTAATTCACTAGGAAAAAAAAAAAAAGGAAAAAATCTGTTTTTTGTTTTTCATTTATTAAATTTATTATTTTTCTTGTTTTTTTTTTAATTTTTTTTTTTTTTTTTGTGTGTTAAAGTACATGAAATACATGAATTTTTACATCCCTCAAATATAAAAACAAAAAGCAACAAAAACAAGAAACATCAAAAGCATATATATAGAAAAAAAAAGAATAAAATTTCGACAACAAAATAAATCCAATAAATTTTAATAAATACGAAAAAACAAAAAAAAAATGAAAAGGAAGAAGGGAAAATATTGGTTTTATTTTGAGTTATTGCCAGGAGACTATATACATATATACATACATATATATTTAGATATATGAATATGTTTATATGTATTTTAAAAAAAAACAAAAAAACAAAAACATAACAGCAACAAATGTAATAAATAAATAAATAAATAAAATTTAAATATGTACTTAATGCTAAAAAAAAAAAAAAAATGAAATAATAAAAGAAAATACATATGTCTACTTTTTTTTTTTTTTGTAAGTGGACAACGAATTCATTAATTTACAAGAAAAACAAAACCAATTTTATTAAATAATTGTAATTAATTGTAATTGAAAAAAAAATAATATTTTACATTGCATTCAAAAAAAAAAAAAAAAACAAAAATAAAAAACATACGTACTTCTATATAAAAAAAAAAAAAAAAATATATATAAAAAAAAATGAGAAAATAAATATCCATATATAAATTAATTAATTAATTAATTAAATCCATAATTATAATTAAAATACGAAAAAAATGATTTACCAAGAAGTAAATAGAAAAACAAGAAAAAATAAACAAAAACAAAAACAAACAAAAATATATGTTTACCATTTTATGAGTCTTATTGGCACAAATTTACTTCTACTTACATATGTTTTTTTTTTTTTTATTTTCTTTTCTTTTCTTTTTTTTTTTTTTTTGTTTAGTTAATTTTTGTTAATTTTTTTAATTAATTGTGTATTTTTAAAAATATATTTAATAAATTACTTACTATAAAAGAAATATATATTAAAGAAAGAAAAAAACTAGAAGATAATTATTTTTAAGCTAATTAAAAAAAAAAAAAAAAGGAGAAAAAAAAAATTTAGTCATGTAAGATTCGAAATTTAATTTAAGGACAAAAAAAAAAAAACAACAAAAAAAATATGAAAGAAAGAAACTAGGAATACTTTTTAAAATAACAAAAAATTTTTTTTTTCCTTTTTTAAATTATAAATTAAACGACATTGAAAGAGATAACTAAAAGGAATTTAAGTTAAATTCATTTAACAAAAAAAAAAACAATAACAACACATACACCCACACAATGTTCAAAATAAAAATAAAAATAAATTTTTTTCGTTTTTTTTTTTTTTTTAAATGAGACTTTTTCCTTTCGCATGATTGAATTTCTTAGTTAAATTGTTTTTTTTTTTTTCTTTCATTTTTTCGATGAAAACTTTTTATACAAAAAGCAAAAATGAAAGAAAATTGAAAAATCAAAAAAAAAAAAAAAAAAAAAGAAAGAAAAAAGAAAATTGAAGAAACCCAACGGACCTAATTCGACGAAACGTACGAAATATTGTTAATTTTGTACAAAGATAATAAAAAAGAAGTAGAAGAAGAAGAAAAAATTGTAATAAATAAAAAAAAAAACAATATTTTGGCCTTAAGTATAGCTTTTTTTTTGTTGTTGTGTTTTTACACCCCCCACACATACACACACTAGATCTTTTTTGTTTTTCTTTCAAAATTTAAAATTCTGGTTGAGAATCTTACATATTTCCTTTTTTTTTGATTTTTAAATTTTTAATTTTAATTTTTCTTCAAAGTCAAAGAAAACTTGAAAACTAAATAAAAAATTTAAAAAGAAGAAGAAGAAAAAAAAAAGAAAAAGATTTCAGCGGACCTTTTTCTCTTTTTATACATGAATTTGTATTTTTATTTTGGTTTTTTTTTTTCTAATTGTATCTTTTTTTATTACGTGTATGGTATATTTTTTTTGTTTTTTGGTTATTGCTATTTTTCTTTCTTCTGTTTTTTTTTTTTTTTTTTTGATAAAATTTAGTTAAAGCTAGGATATTTTATCGTTCAAAAGGAAAAAGACTTTCTTACTTTGTATGTTTTCTTTTACATGTTTTTTTTTTTTTTTTCATTTTTTTCATTTTGTAATATGTATTAATAATTTATTACTTTATAATTGAAGTCGTTCGTTATGATTCCTTAGATGGTACTTAAAAAAAAAAAAAAAAAACAAAAATTGAAAAGAAAAAAGAAAGAAAAATAAAAGTTACAAGTCAAATAAAAGAAAAATAATGTGTATTTTTCTGGTTTGTTATTTTATTTTTCTTTCTTTCTTTTTTTTTTTTCTTTTATTTTGTTTTTTTTTTTTTATTTTATTTATATTGCAAAAATATGATAAGAAAATATGTTTAAGGAAAATAAGAAGAAGAATAAAATGAAATTTATTACATTTATACATTTTCGTATGTTATCATAATACTGAAGGAAAAAACAAACAAAATAAAAAAAGTTATCTTATATGTAAATTCTTTTTTTTTTTTTTTTGTAATTCTTTCATGTTTAAAATATACATACGTATTCTGATTTCCGGAAGGACAAAAAAAAAAAACAACAAGAAAAACTTTAACATAAGAAGAAAAATAATATGGAATGTGTGAAAAAAAAAAAAAAAAAACAAAGTAAAATAGCTAAATTTATCTGATTTAACGATGTACGATGTACAAAAAAAAAAAAAAAAAGATACATACATGTAGTGTTGAATTTAAAAAAAAAATAAAATAAATAAATAAAATATCTTAATAATGTATCATTTGTTATAAATATGAAACTATCGTAACAACAACAACAATTTTTTTTATTATTATTTGCAAGTACATACTTACAATTGTGATTTGTACGTACGAGTATATGTACATATTGTTGTTTATGTTGCATTATGATGGTGTAATAATGCATTTTTGGAAGTCAACCAATATCATAAAATAATGCAAAGTAAAAAAAAAATGTGCTGCATAAAATTTCATTTTAAATTCTCTTATTTTGCTTCTTTTTTTTTTTTTTACTGTCCCATTATTTCTTTTTGCATCATCATCGTTGTCTTCATTTGGCAATAAATTTTGTGCCTGATAAATGTTTACATGAATGTGGATTAAAATAATTTTTAGTTACCAATTCTTTTTTCGTATTTAAAATTTTGTTGTACACACCATCAGAATGGACTATAAAAGTTCAAAAGAATTAAAAGTTTAAAAAAACAAAATGTGTTTTTTTTTTTTTTGCTTTTTATAGTAACTTTTTTTTGGCACTTTCATTTTTGTTAAAAGATAAAATATTTATAAAAGCGCAAAATTCTATTATCCTTGCAGATACTTATATCTTTTGTGTAACAATACAAAATTAAAAAAGAAGAAAAGTGTATTTAAAAAGAAAAAATAAAAATAAAAGCAAATTAACTTGTTAAAAGTTAAAGTAAAACTTTTTTTTTTTTTTTTTTTTTGTAGAAAAAAAAGAGATATAAATTTTATCTCAGTTTTTTGTAGAACATGAACATTTTTTGGGTGTTAACTGGCGTCAAAAGAAAAAAAAAAATTCATTTTTTTTTTTTAGAGAGAAAACAAAAAATCAATTATCTTAATTTTTAAATGTTTTTTTTTTTCGTATCTTTTCGAATTAATGAGAAAATTTAATTTTCAAATTTTCGAAATGATAAAAATGTTATTTTAAAAGCAAAAAAAAAAAAAAAAAAAATATATAAAATACAATTCATTACAAGAGTTCGAAGTGAAAGTATTTAATTGTATTTGAGAAGAAGAAAAAAAATTTAGTTTTTTTTTCATTTCTGACACTTTATTTCGTTATCCTTAAATTTAAATTTAGCCACAAAAAAAAAAATGTTTTTGATGAAACAATTAAAAATGACTTTAAACGGTATTTTTTTTTGTTCTTCCTTTTTGGTCCAAATAAATTTTCATGGTGGTGTGGTGTTATTTTTTCCAAAATCTTCTGAATGAAATTCAATTAATTTGTATTTAAATTGAAATTTTAAAAAAAATGTATTTAAATATGTAATCACACACACACACATACACACACATAAATATTATCTGAATGATAAACATTTTTTTTTTTAAAGTACAAAATACTAAAATGAAAATTATGCAAATTCATCAAAATCACACATATTTTTTTCACATAAAATTTATTTCACAGAAATAACAAAAAAAAATAAAAATATCTCACAGTTTTATTCTATGAAAATGATGATTTTGTTTAAAAATCCATTAAAAACTTTTGTGTGAATTGAGTTAAAGATAGTAAAAATACACATAATCCTTTACTTATTTTTTTTTTTTTTTTTTTTTTGTTGTTGTTTGTTTTTTCAAAAATATTATTTACATCATTTATCTACAAAACTGATTATATTGTGACACAATTTAAATATTTTGTTTTTTCAACATTGAAACTTTTATGACATCATAAATAGAACATGATAGTTTTTTTATTATTTTTTTTTTATTATGACTTACTCGTATGAATATCACACACACACACATGACATTATTCTCAAGAGTAATAAAAACAAAAACGAAAAAAAATATATATACATATATTGAAAAAGATCTGAATCGAATTTGAATTTTCACATTTTTGATTTATGTATTTTGACGATTCTTGATATGTAAAATGAAAATTATATTATAAAATATGACATTAAAGGATAATGTGTCAGAATAAATGATCTGTGAAGAATTAAAAAAAAACAAACAGAAAATTGTGATGAAAAATTTCAATATTTAAATTTTTTTTTTTATCATTTAATGCATTGAATGCATTCTATCGTTTTTGTTAAAATGTAAGTTTAAAAGAGCGATATTTTGATAGTTTTATAGTTATATCGTGTAAATGATTAATAAAATATTTACCTAATTTTTTTAAGAAAGTTTTTCAAGTTAAAAAAAAAAAATACTTTCAGTAAAAGAATTTTAAGATACTTGACCTCTAACCTAATATGAGACTAGATACTAAAAATGAGATACTTTATCTCTGATATTGGAAGTCTCGGGTTCAACTCTCATAGCAAGTCTTAGAATATGAATTTTTTTTTTTTTTTGTTCTGAATATTGAGTGATCAACGAAATAAATTCACATCAAAATTTAGATTTTTTCGATTTTTTGAGGCTATGAAAATTTTGGAAAAAAAAAACAAAAAACAAATCAAAAAATCAATTTCAGTGCTATTTATAAAAACTATGCACTTTAACGAACTATAAATAAAAGTATAAACAGAAAACTTTATATACTTTTTTTTCATCCAAATTAAAATGACTGAAAAAATCTCTCTAATGAGGGCTAATGCACATTCTTCATTCTTTTTTTTTTCTTTTAAATTTTTAAGAATTAAAGGAATCTTGTATAAAAATTGTTCATTTTATGAATTTTTTTAAACATGAAAGAAAACGAAATTTTTTTTAAAAAAAAAAAATGTATTATGATAACATTCATTAAAAATATAAACAAAATTAAATTAAATTAAAAAAAAAAAAAAAACCAACCATGTAAATTTGTAATTCGATCAAAATCCACCCCTCCCCTACCACTTAGATTAGAACAAGTTCAAATTATAAGCAATTATTTTTTTATAATTATAGATAGTTAAATATAATTTTAGCTAAAAAAAAAAAATATATATATATATTTAAAAAAAAACAAACAAACAAAAGGTTAATTTGAAAACAAACAACAAAAAAAAACAAGCGAAAAAAATATATATACATATATTATAAAAAAAAAAAAACAAAAAAAGCAATTATCATTAATTAAAAATAAAAATTAATTAATTATAAATAATTACGATTTAATTGTAAAAAAAAAAAAAGTATAAAATTTAAATTTTAATTGTAAATTTTAAGAGCAATGCGATTTAAAAACAAAAACAAAACTAGAATTTAAAAAAAAAAATAAAAACAAAAAGAAAAAATTGAAAGAAGAAAAAAAAAGCAACTTGTATATGCATCATAAACAATTAATTATATATAGTATACAAAAATAAAAATTTAGAAAGTAGAAATCTTATATGATAAAAAATAATAACAATTACATATATAAAAAAAAAAAAAAACAAATTAAACAACAACACTGATATAAATATATTTATGAATAAAAAAAAAAAAATCATCATAAGGAGTTTTTTTAATAATATTAATTATTCTAATGCACGATTTTATATTAATTATAGAAAAAAAAAAAACAAAAAATTTAAAAATAAAATAAGCGAAAAAAAATAAATTATAACGAAAAACAAAACAAACAAAAAAAAAATAAACAAGCATTTTACTTGAAATTTATTATATTTTTTATATATATACATTTTTTTTTTTTTAAATTAATTATTTTAAAGTTTTTGTTGTTTTTTTTTTTTTTTTAAGAAAAAACAAAACGAATTTTTATATATATATTTTTTTTTTCAAATAAATTCTTTTTAAAATAAAAGTAAAGCAAATTTTTTCTTTGTTGTTACGTCATTTGTAGATTTAAAAAAGCAAAACAAACAAAAATTTAAAAAAAAAATAAATAAATAAAAACAAATCGTTTATGTTAGAATTATTTTTAATTATTTCTTTTTTTTTCAATTAAATTTATTTTTTATATGATTTATTTTTTTTTTTTTTTTGAATTACATATATTATTATTTTAATGATGTAATATTTTTTTTAAGATAATTTTTTTTTTATTGTCTAAATATTTTAATGAAAATATAAAAAATATATATGATAATTATAATTAATGAAATCATTTTACTGTAAGAATTTCTCTTTCATTATTTCATTTTATTTTCTTTACAAAAAAAAAAAAAAAAAACAATGAAAAAATTAATTAAATTTATAAAAAATAAACAACAACAACAAAAAAAAATAGAAGAATATTATTATTATTGTAATAAAATATAAGCATTTTATTTTTATGTAAGCTGACACAAAAGAGACAACAAAAACAACAAAAAAAACTATACACGTGTATTATTTAAAAAAAAAAAACAAAAAAAAAAAAACATTTAATTGTAATTCGAATAATATTATTAAAAAGAAATTTAAGAAAAAGCAAAAATATATAAATGAAAAAATAACAAAAACAAAAAAAACAAAATTATTTGAAGATAAAAAAAAAATTTGAAAAAGAAAAATAGGAAAAAGGAAAATTTTTCAATTTTAATTTTATAAAAAAAAAAAATATATGAGAAAAACAAAAATTATAAAAGATATAAAGAAGAAGAAAACGAAACAAAAACAAACAAACAAAAAAGAACATATTGAAAAACTGAATGAAAAAATGCAAAAAAAAAAAAAGAAAAAAAGAAAGTGTAAATCATATTCTTCTGTACCTGTAAAAATATTTTCCAATAAAAATACAAAAAAAAAAAATGAAACAAAATTAATAATTCGACAAAAAAAATGAATTTTTTTTTTTTTTGTGTACTAGAAAATTTTATTGAATAGATTTTGTCCTATATTTTTGTGTGAAACATTCAATTGAATGTAAAAGGAGACTTTTATTTTCCAGGTTTATTTTTTTTCTTTTATGAAAATTAACCACAAGAATTTAATTAGTTTGAGAACAAATAGAGAGAGACACTTTCACGTTCAAAAAAAATGTCGCTAGCTTATATGCATACATATAAAATTAGAAAGCTTGCAAGTCAAACTTACAAGCAAGATTACTTGCATTTATGAAGTCTTTTCGCGCCATTTTGCGAATTTTGATAAGAAATCAGTGCTGCCACTACAAACATTGCTTATATTTCATTAATTAGATAATTTTATTGTATGAAAACTGAGTGCTGAGAACTAAGGCTGCACCCAAACAGAAAGCGGATCTGAGCTGAACTGAAACAACAAATAGGAACTAACAAAGCAAACCATTGTTCATTGTTTACATCGCAATAAGCTGATTTTTCAGATGCTGATTTCTGCAGTTGCTTGTTGTTTGTTTCGATCAGTAACTGCTAAGCTGATGCGGGATGCCTGATAATGACTAAGTATTGATGAGTAGTAATTAGTAAAGAATTTAAAATTAATAAGTGAAATTTGTGTGGTGTAAGTTCCATTATGGGAGAAGAAAAATAAAATACAAGATATAATTATTTAAAAACAAGTTTTTAATTCACGATTCTTTTTTGTTCTGTCTGTGCACTCTAAATTTTTCTTGCTGAGCTGAAAAGCGTTGATAAGTTCAGTTCAGTTCATCTCAGCTCCGATTTTTGTCTGTGTGCAGTCTAAAATCTGATTAAAAATCAAAATTAAAAGTAGTTATCGATCATTTAATGATCAAATTAGAAGTATGAAATTCGTTATAAAGTTCCTGAGGTAATGCATTTTAAATTTGACATAAAGAATTAAAAGAAAATTTCATACTTCCATCCTGAACTTTTCCTCTATTGACAATAATTTGACCTTTTTGAAAATGCACAAATTTTTTCAACTCGATTTCATTGAATTTCTATCATTCCTTATAGCTGAATTGAAACAAATTTATATTCAGCCAGATAAAATGTTTAAGTCAAATAGAATTTGATTGTGTATTCAGAAAGTAAGCCAGATAATTAGAAGAAAAAAATATAACAGTGCATCTTCGAAAACTTCAAATGATTATCAATTGGTGAAATTCAGCAGCTTAAAATTTTAAGCTGAATTTCATCAATTGACAATCATTTGAGATTGACGTTTTCAAAAATGCACTTACTTCCGTCAAAAGTATTCTATATTTCGATTTCAATAAATTACATGAGCTAAATTTCAAATCAGACACTTATCCCGAATTGGAATCAGTGAAATATGTCAGAACCAATTTTCAATTTGAAGTAAATAAGCCCTTCTTACCAAATCACCCTTTTAATTTCAATAGATTTCACAATTATGATGATTAGAGTTCTTCCTTTCGATTAGATATTTATCTTTTAGCCCATTACTTTGTTTGTACAATTTTAGAAAAAGATTTTTTAAGAGATTTCAAACAAAGCAGTTTCGCTTTGAACAATATAGGTGAACTTTGGATAAGACGTTTTCTTGAAAGTACTGTGATGAAAAATTGCCTTAATCGTCTCATTATGAATACAAAAAATGATTATACATATGTGTGAAAACTAAGAAAATTTATTTCATAATATTCTTAAAAATTATAAAATTCGAATTAATTTAAATTAAATTTATTAATTTTCATCATTTTCAGTATTATATTTTAACATACGAGCAAATAATATATCTTCTTCAAGTTGATTATGATTTAAACGTTCTTTATTTTTACAACCAGGTACTGGACATTTTAATCTATCACCTTGTTGCATTAATTGTATAATACCATTTGAATCATAAACATGTTTACAAATTTTATTTCTTAATGGTTTTTTAATTTGTTGTTTTGTTATTGGACAAATACAATTAATTGTTGATTCAGTTACCATATCTTCATCATTATTACCACATAAATTTTTTATATATGTATCTGGATCAATTTCAAGTAATAATTTAATTTTTTTTTCAATATTTTTAAATTCATTTGTATCTTTTGGATTATCAATTGGTTTATTATGTAATAAATTTTCATATAATTCTTCTAATTGTATATGATTTTCACATTTTTCATAACATTCTGAAAATATATTTTCCATTTTTTTATTTTCACATTTTATTTGTAATGCTTTCTCTGCAATATCTGTATATAATTGTGGATCTTTAATATCTGTAACATCATATAATGATGCTAATTCAGCAACTTGTAATAAATCATTCATTAAATTATCAATATTATGATCAAGTTCTTTATCCATTTTTTTTAAAGAATTGTTTTTCCTTTTTAACTATGTAGTTAAAGTGCAATAAAAAGTTAAAGTATGTTGAAAATCAGCAAATTTTTGGACTCTTCCTTTACAAAATTGCTTTTTTTTTACTAATTAAAAAATAAAAACAAATAAACAAAATAAAATACATTAATTTAACTCAATAGCTACTTTTCAAATTTGATACCTTACTTTAATTCTTGAATTTGATTTATTTAAAAAACTGTTGATTAGAAATTTTTTATTTACAATAATTTCCATAAACGTCAAAACGTAGCAGATGTTTGTTGTATGACTGAAAAATGTATAGGGTAAGTACGCCATTTGCGAGAACAGTGATCTCTCTCTAAAATAGTAATTCTATCACACTTTAAAATGTAAACGTTGTGAAACGATGGAATTTTTTTTAAACAATTTAGGGAAAAATTAAAAATATTTTAAGGCACCACATATGATCCATGTTTTTAAAAATATAAAAAAAAGTCCGACATAAAAGGATTCAAAATTAGTAAATCTATCTTTCAGTGATAATTGAGTTTTACATAGTTTAACGAATAACGGTTCAGGTACAAACCTAGATTACTTTCCTACATACTAAAGAAAGTCACACTACGCAATTATAAACGACTGCAGATAAATGCTCTCAAAATAGTGTCATGCAGAAAAGAAAAAATTTTTGAACGTTATTTGATAAACTCGAGAATTCAAAATTTATCCAAAAGAGAAAGCTTTTACCTAATTTAAATTAAAAAATGTTTATTGCATTGTGTTAGCAACACTAGTTTAACACTAAATAAACATGTGTATCAACGTTTTTGATGTTACAATGAATATAATCTTAAATTTTTTGACATTTTTTCACAATTTTTATCAATTAAATAATTAATTAGAACATTTCTAAATACTGAAAATATCGCAGTTCACTACTTTATTATATATACCAACCAGTCAAATTTTAAAGGATAAACAAATCTTCAAAAGCGTCGTAAAATTAATCAGCAGTATTGTCAAAGCATCACAACAACACAAACAATCAAATGTTGCAGAAAGAAAAACACTACGACAACATTTTCGCAACACTGCACAGTTATGATTAATTTTCGAACCAAGCCATAATTTACACTTCAAGCATTTTACAAAAAAATTATAATGAATTATATATTTAAATCGAATTTTTTCAAATACAATAAACATTTTTAAATTAAAATTAAATTAATTTTCTTGAAAATTTTCTTCAATAATAAAATCTCCATTTTCATTTTTATTCCAAAATGGTATACGTTTATCTTTCCAATTTAAAAATAAACATTTAAAATGTTTTAATTTAATATCATCATGTTTTTCTATTGAAATAAATTCAATTATATTAAAATAAATTCTTTCAAGTATTTTTAAATACATCAATGCATATGAAATACGTATTTTTAATACAAGTTCATTTAAATTAAAATTTATAAATTTCTCTAATGCACGACCATAATACATTATAGCTTTATCATAATTTTTATTTAATTTATTCCATTCAGCTAGAAGTGATAATGATTCACCAGCATATATTGATAAATTATTATTATCTTCTGATAATTTAATGACTTTTTCAATATAATTTTCCGAAATATCATATTTACCTTCTCTACAAAGAAATTATAATTTTTTAATCATATATTTGACAACAACAAAAATTAAAATTAACAACGATATTTACTTATGAAATATTTGACTTTTTTTAATATAACATTTACATAAAATTTTTTTATTTGATAAATTTTCGGCATATGAAATACAATTATCAAAATAAATTAGTGCTTGAGTTGTTTCATTATAACGTAATAAAATTTCGCCATATAGAAGATTTGCTTCAGCATTTATATTAAAATTTGAACCTAAATTGTAAATGAAAAACAATTTTTTTTTTAAATCAATAACAAAAGTAATTTTGTAACAAAAGTAAATACTATATAATTCGTAGAAACTTATTGTAAAATGTTCAAAGTATATAAGAAAAATTGAAGAAATTGACATTGGGAGTTGTTTGATGCTTTACGATGAACAAGTTTTAAGTCATCCTTAAGAATTGACTGTTTTAGCTATAAATATAGCGTCTAATATTATAAATATAGCGTCCAATATATGAAGCATTTTTAAGGGTTCAAAAAGGTGGAAGAAGAGCCTGCTTTTGCTTGCTTTCTCTTCCATAAGCGTAAAGCGACGTTTAACCTAACTCCCTTTTTTTAACTTTAAATTTTTACAAATATTTTCTTAAAATGTTAATTACTATAAATTCGATTATTTTTCTAAAAGTGGTAAGCAAGTTTTAGACAAGGTACGTATATATATGACACCTCTCTTTTTAAGTACATCGTACACATAAATTTAATTTTAATTATGATAAATGGTGTTTTCGAAAATGCAGTAAGACTGCCGTGATATATGTATAAAGATTTTAACCTGAATTGTGTATCACGGCAGCATCACTGCATTTTCAAAAACACTGAAACTTACATAAATTCGCATATTTGATTGCATCTTCAACAAATTTTATTGCCTTTTTCAAATCGAAATTTTTAATATCAATTTTTTTACACATTTTCAAACAACAAATTGATAATAAATTATAAATATTGTTGCCTAATAATGTAAATTCCAATTCTTTTGGATGTGTTAACCAAAAATTTTCTAGATAAGAAAAAATTAAACAAATTTTATTAAAAAAAAAAAAAAAACGATCAATTTACCGTTTATTATTGATCTTAAAATTTTATATGCAATTTCATATAAATCATTTTCTATTAAATATTTTGAATAATTATATTTTATTTCAATTTCTAATATTTGAAAATCATCTCCTTCACAATTAATTTGAATAAAAGCAATAAATAATAGAAAAATTTGTTCAATTATCCATTGATAATCTAAATTTTTATAATCTATTTCATAAATAAATTTTAGAAATTTTTTCATTTCTTCATAATCAAGAGAATTATTATTCATTTTCTTTAAAATTTCAATTAATTTAATTATTATTTTTAAATTTAATTTTAAAATTGAATTTATTATTAAATTTTTTTGTTTTAGATTTTCTTCTATTGCAGAAATATTTTCAATATAATTTGAAATATCTTCGAAATCATCATTTTTTAATTGTTTAATAATATCTTTCCAATTGAAAACAATAGGTTCTGCTAATGTAATCGCATCTCTGGCTTGTTTTACTCTCTGCCAATCTCTGAGGTGAATTAAAGGCATATTTTTAGTTTTCTGATTTTTCTAGTTTTCTTCAAAATCATCAATAGTTCAATAACTAAGCATGTGCATCTTCAAAGACGTCGAATGATCGTCAATTTATAAAATTCAGTATAAAACTTTGGGTTGCTGAGTTTCATCAATTGACGTTTTCGAAGATGTACTATGTATGTATGAAATAAGAAAAGTACCTAGCTAGATCGTTCTAAGAAAGAAATAAAGATTTTCATTTTCTTGGAAAAACTTGAAAAGAAAAAAAAACTATAGTTTATCGTATGGTCGAATCGAGCGTTGAACTCAAGCAGTTATAAAGTATCTTTTATTTTTGCTTCACACTTACAGTAATCGTGAAAAATTGAAAGAAAATCGGCAGGTATAAATTTTCAAGATTTTCAATCGTGATCTTTCTGAAGGTCACTTTACTTGATCATTTCTACATACTTTCTAGTTTCTTTCATTATTTTGATATTGCAAAGATATTAATTGTTAATTGTTATACAATCATAATACAACAAAAAAGAGTACAAAATTAAATATATATATCAACACAATTTCCGTGTATAGGTTATGTATATTTATATGTGCGTCCTCCTAGAAAATTCTTGACCAAAAAAACCCCACAAAATTAAGTAAAATTTCACTTTATGAATAACAAAACAATTATCTTTTACTTAAACACTAAAAATTTTCAATTAAATAAATAATAACCAAAGATTTAAGTAATTTAATAAAAACAATTACACAAAATAAAATACATTACCCGTTATTCCGTCCAAATAAATTGTTGCTTCTTTCTATTCATATGGTGAAATTGTATCCTTCTTCGGTATATCGATCCACTGAACTGAACTGAACTCTATGATATTCAACATGACATGGCGTCAAAATGAATTATCAAAATGTCAAATTTTACAACTCAAAAAAAATTGTAGTAGATTTCAATTGAAAAAAAGTAGTCTTTTTTTTCAGTAAAATTATTTTTAAAGAAAAATAATTATTTAAATTTCTATTTTTGTGGTTGTTGATAAATACAACACCATTAAACAAGGAAAATATAATTATTTTTAGTAAAAAAAATTGATATTTTGAAATATATTTTCATTAAAAATAAGAAAATAATCACAATTTGAAAAAAAAAAACAAAAATTAAATGACAATCAAAATTTCTTCTTAATCTGGCATCCCAAATTTCTGCCTTTTTTTTTTGCGTTCACTCATATACATATATGTGTATGTATTCGTTGTTTGAAAAATTTTTTTTTTTTTTTTTTATTATATACTTATAAGAGAGCTTGTAGAGTTATGATTAAAATAAAGAAAAAAAAAAAGTTTTAAAATCTTCTTTTTATAAAATTTTATCATAAGTTTGACAAAAAAAATACCTAAATTTCAATTATTTAAAATAAATAAAATTAAATAAATAAATAATAAACAATTAAATATATAAAATAACAAAATTAGGAAAAAAACAATAAACATTTTTTGTGGTGTTTTGGGAAGAAAAAAAAAAAGCAAAGCAAGAATATATATTTCACACAGAAGGTAAAAAAAATGGAATTAATGAAAAATCTACGATGGATATGTCGTGTATGTACTGTCAATATTAAAAAACGTAGATCTACACAATCAGCAGTATCAATATTTGAAACACCAGAATTATGTGAAAAATTAAAAAGATATTTATATATTGAGGTAAGTGATAAATTTTTTACATTTAAAAAAGAAAAAAGAGTTAAAAAAAAAAACAGTAAGAAACGCATGTTTTTACATCTAGTTAGCAATTTTTTTTTTTTTTTTTTTGTTACAATTGAAGTACCTACAGCACAGGCATTATAAAATTTACATACACGTACGTATACATATACTAACACACATATGTATGTGTGTGGATGGATATGATGTATGTATAGTACATCCAGTATAGAAACAGATGAAGAAAAAAAAAAATCACTGTTAAAAATTTACGCCAAAAAAAAAAAAGAATCTTAATTTGAATTTTTTTAATTTTTTTTTAAAAAAAAGTACAAATTCTATATTTTTTTTTTAATTTATCAAATTTTCAAAATATGTATTGAATTCTAGATTTTAAAACAATTTAGATACTAAATGAAAACAGAAAATTTCTAAATAAAACTCGTGTTCATCCATTTTATGTAGGCAAAAAAAAAAAAAAAAAAAAAAAAAAAACGTTTTCATTTTCTACCAGGAGAAAAAAAAAATAAAATTAAATAAAAATAAAAATATAGCATAATAAAACAGGTCATACAAGATTTGTCGTAGGGCATACACATTTTTATTTTTATTACATATATTATTATCTACATATCGGCTGGTATTGGCTTGCTCACCATATAAACATTTTTTTTTTTTTTTTTTTTTTTTTTTTTTTTTTAAATATAATAGCTTCACTTAGCTTCTCATATATTATTATATCAAAAAAAAAAAATATAGATATATATATATATTACATACATCTATACATACAGTATCTACTTTTGTAGTGATGTGTTGTATAAATTGCATTCATTTTTTTATTATTATATTCCATTCGCAATGCCTTTAAAATTATATACATATATTTATTATTATTTTTACATACATACACCCAACATTATATATATATATCGGTTTAATTCTATTTGGTCTCCGCGTTTTGTACATATCAATTATATATATGTATGTATATCAGTCATATTATATGTATGTATGTAAAAATATGTATGTTTTTTTTTTTAATTTATTTATTTTTTTTTAATTTTATGTATTTGTAAAAGTATGCATCACATATGCTTTACAGAATAAAAAAAAATATGTTTTTTTTTTTTTTGTAATATGAAAATAAAAATAAAATAAACAAGTATGTGTGTAAAAATAGGATATGATAGGTAGGTATGTAATCTAAAAAAAAAAAAAAAATATGTGTATAGATACTTTTTAATGTAGATATATGTATATCTAAAAAAAATTGTTATAGATATATAGTAATAAAATTGTATATAATTTACCTATAATAACACAACACACCAAATATACATATATACACTCGATATGGATATGAAATTTCTGTTAATTTAAAAATGTATGTTTAATTTTTGGTGTTCAATGTACAATTTTGAAAATGTATGTCTATAATGAGAAATTTTGTTTTGTAATTTTTAAGTATTTTAATTTAGTTTTTAAATAATTTTTTTTTTTTTTTTTTAAATAATTTGTTTAAATATTAAATTTTAAAAAAAAATTTTAATTATAAAATTAAAATAAAAAAATAATAATACAGAGTACAGATTCTCCTCCTCCTTTTAATTTTGTAACATAAAAAATACTATCGAAAATGAAAATTAAAAATTATCATCGTTTTGAATTTTTACCTTAAAATTTGGCGCCAAATTTTTTTCCGGTACTGAATTGAGAACGGTTAAGATTAAGATAAGAAAAGTGTTACATGTATTGAAAGTGAATCGGAATTTTTTTGTTTTTTTTTTTTGTTTAAATGATATCTAAGATTCTTCAGAAACTACCGTTTATTTATTAATTTTCTTGAAAATTTAAAGTTCAAATAAAATTTAGAAAATTCTAGTTAGATCGATCACCTTTTCGTTCTCATAGGAAAATGATATTACTTAAATATTGAAATAATTTTTATTTTAAGAATGAAAAATCCTTTTTCATCCTGTTTATTTATTTTCTTTCTTTTTTTTTCTTTTCTTTTCTTTTTTTTTTTTCAGATTGATCCTGGAGACGATTTACCGAAAAAGATATGCGGAAATTGTTTTAAAAGGATTGAATCATTTCATAGTTTTGCATCTTTAGCAAACAAAACTGAAAATTTCTTAAATGATTTTATTAAAATCGCTAAAGGAAATATTTTGGTAAGGACGAAAACAATAAAACAAAAAAAGTCTCTCATGAAACATTTTAAAATTCTAGACCATAACCGGCTTAGAATCATGAAAGGCTTTTTCTGTTACTTTTTTAAATATTTCTAAACTATTAAAATATTTACATTATTTTCTTTATTTTCTTCTTTCTTTTATGTTTAATTTTTAGAGTGGACGATCAACACCATCAGTTGATGTTGATTCATTAAATCTAAAATTTCAAAATGAATTTGCATCATTTGCATTATTAACATCAGCAACAACTACTGGTAATAATAATGATAATAAAGATTCATTATTTATAAATAATGATGATTTACCAGTTAATGATGCTGGTGAATTAATATTAAATGTTAGTGTATCAGATCCTTTAATAAAAGATATTGAAAATAAAATTGATTTAGCAACAAAACGACGACGTAAATTAGAATTTATCGAACGTAATTTAAATAAAGTTACAATAACACCAACAACAACAACAACACCATCGTCATCATCATCAACAGCAGCAGCAACAACAACAACAGGAAATACATCATTAATAACAAATTCATCAGAACAAATTGATATTAAAAATATTCTACAAAATCGAAGTCGATCATTACCAGAAAATATTTTAAAATCAAGTAATTAATAATTTTAATTGGAATTATTTATATGAAAATTTAAAAAACAAAAACAAAAAAAAAATGACAATAAAGTCTTGAAAATCAAGCAAATTTTGTCAATATTTTTTAGTTGGAATTTTACAATTATTAAATTTTTAATTAACTGAATTTTTTTTTTTTTGTAATTTATTTTGATTTCTAAGATTGTGTTGTTGTTTTTTTCCAATTATTTTATAATCTAAAGAAGAAAGTAAAAAAAGATTTTTAATTTTTTTTTTTTTGTGTACAGTAAATAATGGTGCACAAGCAACACATAATCAAAATATTACATCTCAACTGCAGCAACAACAACAAGATGTATTTAATAGATATTCATCATCAGCAACATATGATTGTTTGAATTTAGGTTCAGTTATTAAAGATATGGATCTATTAAAATTAATATTGAAAGCATTAAAATGGCCATATACAAAAGATACTTTACAAATACAAATACAAAAATTAAAAAATACAAGATTACGTGATGTTATTACTGATCCAAATTTACTTCAAGATACTGATATGACACAAATATTACGTTCATATTTAAGTCCAGCAGCAGCCCTTTTACAACAGCAACAGCAACAACAATCATCATCATCATCACCACAACACAATAATAATTCAACAGTATTTAATTCTTTAACTGCTAATTTATCGTCACCTGGTTCTACATCAGCAACAACATCAGCAGCTACTGTTGCTGCATTAAATTCTCTTGTTTCATATCGTATACCAGCTGATACATCAGTTCAATTAATTAGTGTGCCATCAAATGATTCAAAACAAAATAATACATCTTTTGATCATAATAATCAAGATTATTATCATTTTAATGAATATAATCATTATCATCATAATAATCATCATCATCATCATCATAATCATAATTATAATGATCAACAGAATATATCATCAACAACAATGACATCAATGAAATCATTTTCAAAAATCCGTCGTTTATCATCAACAGCATCACCAATTATTGTATCAGATGATGATGATAGTAATAATGATAATGATATTGATCATGATAATGATGTACAATTATTTGAAGTTAGTGTAGATCCTAGATTATATTTTCCTGGTGATAAAGAATTTTTCTTTAATCAATATAATAATACAGATACATATATGGAAAATTATAGTCCAAATACAACAAAATCATCATCAAATTATAAAAATGATCAAAATGATATGAATCTCAAATCAAAAACAAAAGTTAGAAAAAAACAAAAAAAGAAGGAATCAACAACAATAACCGGTGGTAGTCGTAATAGTAAAAATACAAAAAATTCAAAAAGAAAATCTTCAGTACAACAAAAACATCAACAAAATATTGTAATTGATTATAATAATTCAACAATAACAACAACAACTAAAAAAAATTCAATTAATCAACATAATAATTTTTATATTACAGGCGACAACGACAACAGCAGCAGGAACAGTTGCAACAACAACAACAACAAAAACAAAAAAATCAACATGTATTAAATCAACCATAATACAAGATGATGAAGGTTTTAAAGATTTCGATATTGATTCCATAACATTAATTGAAGAAGCAAGTGGTGATGATGAAGTATGGGCTGATTTTAAGGTTTAGTTTTTTCCTAATTAAAAAAAAAAAAATAAAAATAAATTTTAAAAAAAACAAAATAATGTTAATTTATTGAATAAAAATTTCCAGGTAACTGAATCACCAGAACATGATGCTGATAATCGTCCTAATGAACAATTAATTCATATTAAAAAAGAAACAATCGATAATGATATTGAAAATTCATTATCTTCACAAAATATTAGTAATAATAATACAAATTCTACTATCATCACTAATACTTCACAAATTGATAAAAAATCAATTATTGAAGATGATAAAATTATTACAAATAAAATAAAACCAAAAACTGAAATTAAACCAACCGATGAAGAGTATGTAGTTGAATATCTTTTTTTTTTGTTTACCTTTGTTGATTTTTTTTTCTCAAATGTTTTTTTACTCTTTCAATTTTCTTTTATAGATCATCTCTTAGAGCATTGGAAACACAATCAAATTCAAATCCTAATATAAATAAAAATACAAACCCAGATAATTTATCTAGTACAAAATCAGAACAACAACAAAATTGTGAACCAATTAAAAAGAAATCAACTAAAAGAAAAAATGCTCAACAAAAAATCACAAGAGTATCACCAAGAACAGCAACACCATCAACAACGGCAACGGTGGTTGCAGAAGCGACCACAACAACAACAACAACAACATTATCACCATCATCATCATCAAATTCAAGAATAACACGACCAAAAAGTCCAAGAAATTATTTCAATAAAAGATCACAACGTAATAAAAAAGAAAAAAGCGAAAGTCCAAAGTAATTTTAACTTAAAAAATTTGGAAAAACAATAAAAATTAATCAAAAATAATGTTTTTTTTTTTCAATTAAATTTTAGATCACAAACTGATAAAAAACAACAGAAAGTGACTACGACTGTTGAAAAAGAAGAAGTTGCACAATCATCGAGAAAATCAAATGCCCGTAAAAGGTAATTTTTTTTTTTTTTTATAAAAAAAAAAGGCTGAAGTTTTTAAAATAAAATTTTAGAAAGCTTTAACTGATGACAGTTTAAAAAAATTCAAACTTACTTGGGTCACCTTGCATGCATATAAAACTAGCAAGAGTATGTAAGCCAAATTTACAAGCAAAATTACTTGTATTGAAGTATTTTTGCTATTTTCTAAATTTTTATAGAAAATCAGTGCTGCTGCTATACAAATTTTTTAAATTACAGGTGGCTTTACACCTAAATGATGATTGGAATGGGCCTCGCCAATCGTGCGGTATAAACTCGTCAGTGTAAAGGAAAATAAGAGGATAGATTTGTCGTGTGATAGTTTTATCGTGCGCGATTGTCTAGTTTTACTATTTCAGTTCTGAGAAGATATTAGTGCGTGAAAATCGTGAGAGGTAAATAGTGAATAATATGTAAAATGTCTGATGTAAGATACTGGCAAAAATATTTTTTGTGTGAATTTATTGAATTATATAAGCAATATCCGTGTCTCTGGAATTTCAAGTCTTCGTATGAACATCCCGTTGCAAAGAAACGCAAAATAGCAGCAAGTCGTTCTTCAGCACTTTTGCTTTCTCTCATAACGGTATCTTCTCTAGTTATTACCGGAGATAGAATTCTCAATAATTCATCAAATGCACAAGAATCCATTCGTAAATAATTCTTGTAATCATCGGGGCAACTTGCGCGTTTTTTTAAACTGCTGCACAAGTGACACCCTTAATTTTCAATTTTATTTTATCACACATTTCATACGTATTGAATTCTTTTTCTAAATAAAACTTTGTCAACGTTCTTATCTTGTAATTAATCGTAACCAAAATTTGGAAAATTTTCAAGACAGCATAAAACTTTCGTAAAAGTGTATATTTGTTGTTGTAATGATATTTAACACGACAAAAACGCCAGTTTGATATGCGTGATAAACTTGTGTGGAAAATTTTAGATAGACAATTGGCGTGGCCCATTCCAATCTTCTTCAAAATCGTTTACGTGTAAAGCCACCTAATCTTGTAGAAAGCTTGAATTTTTGAAAACAGCCTGCAGTTTTTATTCGCCTTTTTTTTCTACTTTTGTTCATTTTCTATTTTTATTTTTTTTTAGAATATGTAAACAATGTGGATTAACATTTACAAATATCATAGATTTTGTTGAACATCGAAAAGAGCACATGTAGTACAATTAAAATATTTGTGTTCTTAAATAATCTACTTGATTTTGATAAACACACACACAAAAAAAAAAATGTAAAAAAAAAATTTTATCATTTTTACGTTATTTTATTTTTAATGTGCTGCCAGATGTAAAAAAATAAAAATTAAATATTAAAAATAATACAATACACACACATATTTTACAGTTATCTACTGTTAATTTAAAATTAAAAAAAAAAAACCCATAAATAATTCAAAAAATAAAATAAAATGACAACAAAATAATTAAAATAAATGTAGAAAAAAAAATTAATTTACGGTTTTTTCAATTGTCAATTTACAAAAATATTCAGCATAATGGATGGACATTGTGCTAAATATTATTCAATTTAAAGAAAAAATCGTACTCTAAAACAAACAAAAACATTTTATTTAATTATTTTGTTGTTATTTCAAAAAAATAAAAAATAAAATAAAATTATTGTTTTATGATAATTCAAATTTTAATTAAAAAAAAAAAAATAATAATTGTAAATATAAAAAAAAAATATTTTAAAAATGTGTAATTCAGTAGATAATTTTAACTCTGTGATATTTATTGTAATAAAAATTTCATTAAAGAAAAATTATGATTTTAGAATTAAAAATTATGGTTTTTTTTTTCAAAAAAAAAAAAATGGGACCAACGTTGAAAGGATATCATTACATTATTATGATATTTTTTATCACTTAAGTGATAAGTGCATAGATTAAGATGGGTAAAGGACATTTAATAAGAAGCGTGGTGACACAATTCTGTTCAGAGAGAAGGAAAGAGATTAGCAGGTAGACAAAGACTCAGATGGGTAGATATACCCAGATATTGAATAGGATGTAGAAGAATTCAACATTAGAAATTGGAAGCTAGAAGCGTTAGAGCGTCAGAGGTTAAGAGACATTTTAGAGGCTGCCAAGGTTCAAAGAGATAGATAAAATTAAATTTAATGAAATTTAACTTCATGCATACCACGTAATATCAAGAATAAAGTGGTTGGTAAAATTGAAAAATTTAAAAGGACGAAATTACAGATTAGCTAAGGTAAGTAGAATCTTTAGTTGCATTATTATGAAAAAATTCTCAACAAATAAAAACAAAGCTTTAATTAAACAACATATATACTGTTTTATTTTTTTCCTTATAACCATTTGCCCCTTCTTTTTTTTTCTTTCCTTGTTTCATATGGGGGAAATTCAAAAATTAATCATGGTACATAGCTACCATAAACAAAAATAAATCTACCATATACGATAATTTACATTCGAATATTTAGCTTTTCGGTAAAGCTTATGTCATCACAGTGATTAAATTTTTTTGAATGGTTACCATATGGTTGAATTTTCGAATTTCACCATGGTTACTCACATTTTTTGTCCTTAGAATTTTTTCAAATTAAAATTACCGTCATGCCATGAAGAATTTTATTTTTGAACGTTCTTTGAAGAATTTGAAACTGATTCAAAAGATCATAACAAAAAGTCATATTAGTAAGGACATTTAACATTTGACATACTGTAAACCTAAGCCAACCATTTCATACTGTAAAACTGAAACAAGAAAAAAAAAAGAAAAATATTGAACTTTTCCAAAACCACCGAAATTCATATTTGAAATGGTAATCTGAGTCATTCTACGGATGCGATCATAAAGGGTTTTCCTTTTTTTTTTTTAAACACCAGTTTTGCCAAATTCGCTCAGTACTTAACAATTTCTTCGAAAACATTGCTATATATCCTTTAATCCTGTACCATCACAATATTACTTCATATAATTTACTAACCTCAAAATTTCTGATTCACCTATAAAATTCAATTTAAAAATAAAAATTTTACAAAAGTAAAAAAAAAATTTTCAAATAACTTTCGTTTTTTCTTTTCCACAATATTTCAAACAAATTTCTGGAAAAGTAAAATTTCATAATAATTTTTTTATTGAGGTAGAACACCATATTGTGAAAATATGCTATCAATATGTATGTGTCATGAATTTGAAATTTATTACTATAAGAATAAATTTTACATGTAGATAATTAACTTTTTTACAATGCAAAAACAAAAAGGTTAAACAAAATAATAGAAAAAAAAAACCAAACTTTTTTTTTCATTGTTAAAAAAATAAATTTGAAAAAAAAAAAAATGTAAGTATGTAAATAAAAATTTATATATTCTCCCACACTGTCGAATACAATACAAATGTATTTAAAAAAAAAAATCATTTTAAATTAAGCATACTCAATTTATATATTCTTTATTTAATAAAAACATTTATTTACATTTTAAAATTTTATTAAATCTTTTTTTTTTTCTCTCGTAAATACGAAAAATTCATATAAGATTTTTATTGGTACGTTTTTTTCTTGATTTTTGATTTGATGCCAGAAAAATGAAAACAAAAAATTGAAAAAAAAATATAAAAAAAAAAATTTAAAAATGTTTGAAAAATTAGAAAAATAAAAAAACATAAAAATTTAATGGCTTTATTTAAATATTTCCAAGTTTTTTTTTTTTTCAAATTATTTTTGTAAAAATTACAAATGATTTTTTCCGTGCAGTGTAACATATTAATCAAAAAAATTAAAGAAAAACAAAAATGAAGCTAAATTTCATACATATTTGGTCGTTCAGTTTTTTTTTTTAAAGTAGTGTGTGTGTGTGTTTATGTTGATATTAAACATTAATTAATTATAATTATAAAGTCAGTGAATTAAAACAATAGAAAGATATGTAATAAGGAGAAAATGAAAGTTTGTAAATAGAAAAAGAGAAAAACAAAAAAAAACAAAAAAACCAAACCAAATTTTAGTGTTAAATACATTTTTGTGTTCTGTGTTTTGTGTTTTGTTTTGTTTTTGTTTTTTTTTTTCTACTACACAACGAAATATTAAGTAAAAAAGAAAAAAAGTGCTAAATATAATTTTGTAATATTTAATAATAGTTTTTTTTTTTTTATTATTCTTCATTCATTTGAGATTACGTAGAATTTATAGAGTCTAATTTTTTTTTTCTTCTACTGTCTAAAAATAAAATTTGAAAAAAAAATTTAGGAATACGTAAAAGAAATTTTATTTGAAAAACGAAAAATAAATAATAAAATTAAAATTAAATTCTCATAATATTTACTTAATTAGTGAGTTAGTGTACACGAAAATTGTGTATACGTGATATAATCTCTGTATTTTATTTTTTATTATTTATTCTTTAATTTTCTTGTGGTGTTTAACAAAATATGTTGTGCATCAAAAGAAAAGCCATTCAAGCAAATGGCATACAAAAAACGGTAATTTTTTTAAATTTTTATATTTTCTACTTGAAATATACTAAATTCAATTTCGTTTATTGTTTTTTTTTTAGTTTTTCAATTATTCTATCACATTTTTATTGAAACTTTTTAAAATTTTAAACGAATAATTATTTTTTTATTAAGTATTTATACTGTGGTCACATCTACAAACGTGAAAAATCTGAAAATGTACTTTTGAGAAAAATTTTTTTTGAATGTTCGATTTCCAAAGTAAAGAAAAACGAAGAACTAACATTATACTTAAGATGTTGTGTTTTTGATCCATAACTTTTGAAAAAAAATAAGACACAACAACCCAATCTTGATAGAATAACGAACAAAGTACTAAGATCTATGTAGATTATGTAGACTTATGCTGTTTGTAGATGTGACCACAGATAATTATTAATCAATTGTGCCAAATTAGAGCAAAGTTTAAGAAAGAATTTTAAGAATAATACAAAATAGGTGTTCCGTATAATAGAATTATATATTTGAAATTTTTTTCTAATTTGAGTTTTTCACTTTAAATCTTCAATCTAGATTTGATTTTATTATTTCGAATTAAAAAGATAAGAATAAAAAAACGTAAAGTATGGGAAATGGCCCTTCAAGACCACACCACATCACGTTATATTATTTTACGCTTAAATTCCTAATTTCAAGGACATTAAAATTAATTATAATGTTATTGTACCTACTGGTTTTTAATTTATTGTTATTCTACAACAAGTGGGTGGGAGTATTTAACAATAACAAAGTTTTTTTTTTTTCAATTACCATGAAAATGCTAGATTTCTTTTCAAAGAATAGAAAAATACAAGGGTGGTGGTGGAAAATAATAAAATAACTGATAATTTGTATAATTGTAAAATAATTGACTGATAAATTCTATTTGTTTAACTATTTCTGCATTTTTAGTGTCGTTATTTGTTGTTGATTTTAATTTTAACTTTTCTAACACAGCAAAAATAAAATTAAACAAAAAACAAAAAATTATAAAACTGAGTAAGGTACAAGTACATATAACCTCTGGCAGTTTCAATGTGTTTCAATAAATTTGACTATCAAGAAAAATCCTTTACGTCCTTTTTGTTGTTCAATAAAATTTTTGAAAAAAAAGTAGAACATGTTTTCCAAAAAATCTGTTATCCTGTTACAAGAATTTTAAGCTTTTAGTTGCTTTTCATAAAACAAAAAAGAAACACCTAATAGGTACTTGTTTTTAGTTTTTGTATAAAAATTGACCTAAAAAAAAAAATGAAAAAACAAAAAAATTCGAAGAAGGAAATTACAATTTTCGAATAAATTGTAGTGCAAAAAAATATAAATTATGTAGTATGAAATTTAAATTATTTAGAAAAAATTTTTCTAAAATCAATTAACGACTTTTTTCATCGGTTAAAATTTAAAAACAAATGCATACGAAATAAATTTACTAATTTAATTGAAATTTAAAAATCGTTGAGAACATAAAGTAGGCTAGAAAGATTTTATAAAAAAAAAAAAAAAAACAAAATTGATTAAAATTTATTTATTAATTTTCTATCTAAAGAATCAATCACACGTTAAAAATTTATTTTCGAAATTTATTTAAAATTTTTAAAAATACAATTACATCTGTATTTTCTGGCAATACTGTAATTTTTCTTATTTTCTTTGTCAGCAATTTATAAGTAAAATAATCTCTGTACTTGTTTACCTTCATCAAATTTACATTTTTTAAGCTAAAATTTAAATTTCGAAAAAAAAAAAATAATAATCGTAAACTTTATTTGTGTGTATATACGCGCTGTAAACATACATATATGTACTATATATGTATATTGTATATTTTCACAAAAAAGTTACAATCACACACAGTATATTGAAAAATATTCATTTCAAATGATATGAGTTTTTATTCTAAGTATCAATAAATAATGGCCGCATTGACGTTTATTTTACTCAGTACTGGAGAACAATTATATCGTGTTGGTTGTGTATTTTTTCGGTCTGGTTTTTCATTATCAGAATGTATTATTTATATAAGAAATCTAAGAAAAGAATGTTTATATAAAAGGTGTTTAAATGAATTACAATTAAAATCATCATATGATAAATCTAAAAAAACGATAATATCAAAAGATACAAAAAAAATGTCAATTATATCAATTGATGAAGAAATAGATGATATTGAAGTAATTAATGGATATGAAATTGATGAAGCTATAATAAGTAATGTAAGTAAAACTATCTATTCAATTAAAATAATTAATTATCGAATAATGTAATTACTTTTTATTTGGTGCATCTTTTTTGTTTACCTACACATTTCATCTCGTAGTTCAATCATATATGTATATTTTTTTTTTTTGCTTCTGAAAATAAAGAAGAAAATATCTCAATCGATAAATTATACTGACATCACTCCAAAAGATAGTAAGAAAAAAAAAAAAACAAAAAATTCTAAGCAGAATGCATAATGAATTTTATAAAGATTTAAATATATTCATTAATCACATACTGAGTCATGAGGATCATAGTCAAAAAAGGTCCTTTAAATGAAATTTTTGAAATAAAATTCAAATTAAAATAAATTAGGTAGCTACTTTCCAGTTTCACATGCTACACGGCTTTCAAATCACGAACATTTTAATATTGTTTACAAAAAAAAAAACATTGTTCTTATATAAGAATTTTGGAGAAAAAAATAAGAAAGAAAGAAAGGAAAATAAGTACAACGTACAACTTAATTAAATATTCATTAATTAAAATCCGAGAAAGAAAAAAGAAAAAAGTAAATTTTATGTAACGTCATCATTGTGTATTTCATTACAACCTTTTTTTTTTTATTTGTTAAGTTTTCCAATACAGAAAATTTTCTTTTTAAATACCTATTTTTTTCTTTTCTAAACAAAAAACTTAAACTTTCCTAGACTTTTGTCGATTTAAGGATATTTTTTTATTAGTCTTGACCTATAAATTATAAATTTTTATATAATTTTTCATAAACAACAATTTGAATAAAAAAAAGGACCTTTTTTTAAATTTTCAAAGCATAACTTCACACTTGTATGATTTCGTACTAAATTCTTTTTTTTTTTTTTTAAATAGATAGAGAAAGGTTCTAGAAAAAAAAACATTGACATTTTGAATATTTAAAAAGACAAATGTTGGCTATTAAAATTATTTTAGTGGAAAAAAAATTCCACAATTGGTTTTTGAATAAATTTTTTTTTTCCTTTTTGTACTGTAAAAAATTTAGTTCAAAAGTAAAAATTGCAGTTTTGATACGCTCAACTGTGATAAATTATAAATAAATATAAATTACTTAATTTTATTTGTTTTTTCATTCATGTAACAGTATGATTAGTTTTTGTTCATTTCGATAAGAGCTATTCTCATTTTCTTATCATATTTTGAACACCCACCATATTTTTCTGTTAGCTTGTAAATAATTATTATGTATTCATTTTACTTCTAGAATTCAATTCTTAAAAAAAACAAAAATTCGAATTTTTAGAAAGTTATACAAAAAAAGAAATTTCTCTTATTCAACAGAATAAAAAAACGTTAAATTCAAAATTATCTTGAACTCTTGATGGTTCATAAAAAAAAAACAAGTAGTTAACCCTTTAATTATCATTTTACAATATAAGAGTCCTTCTAATACGATTTCAGGATAATATTTTCACATCTATTCTAAGAAGAATCATCCTACTTCTTATTGTAAACTATATTTTGTATCTAACGGTTCTTTTGCCTGCATAGATTAAAAAAAAAGTGAAAAATTGTTATTATTTTTCTTTTTACTACTGCGACTGCAAAGTGTTGTTTTTCGACAATAACAAATTCATAAATTAGAATTTTCATAAAGTTCTGAAGTATCCTTAATTTTGTAAAAACCGAACCTTAAGTGCCATGTTCGTTATATTTTTTCAAACACCGTTTTTTTCCTAATTTTATTTCCTTTATTTCCACTAAATTTTCATTTTTTCCTATTTTCAGATTATAAATATTTTTTTCTCAAATAAAATTACTTAAAAAATTCGAAATTTCGTCAAAATTTTCCATTAAATTTTCCGAATATTTTTTGTCCGAATTTTCGTTAAAATTTTTATTCGAATATCTATTTTCCACATTTCTGCTTATTTTTGTTTTCTAATGTTCATATGGCAGTACTGTTTGCTTAAATGATTCAGCTAAGTATACCTATGCATTATGCACCGTAAAATGCACTTTCAAGTTTCTTATTTCTTTGTGTTTACTGTTTAGTTTTTGTGATATAATGGTGAGCTTCAATTGTCAATTTATAGACAGGTGATAGAATACATATATGTAGGTAGTTGTTTCAGGCGTTATTTTCACACCTTCATCACTTCTACATGATATTTGTTTTTTTTTTAATTGTTTCTACTTGCCATAATGCGATGATGACAAAACTGTTGTAGAGAATACACTCACTCATACACTTGCCTACATTTAATTGTATTAAATTATTAAAAAATAATAAAAAATAAATCACAAACAAAACAAATAAAAATCAAAAGAAAAAAAAACAAAAGTAGATAAATGTTTTGCATTTTAATGCAACCCAATAGGAAATGTTAAGTTTAAGATTTTAAATTCTGTATTTACATTACAAAATCGATTACATTTACCTTGAGACGTTCTGAGCGGTAGATCATACAACAATAAATAAGAAAAATCGACTAGAAATTTCGGAAAAAAAAAGAGATTCTGGGACAATACAAATGAAGGACGACGATGTACAAAAAATTCGATGAACAATACTCTAAAAGGGAAGTCGAAGGATCGAAGGAAGAAGAAGCATGAAAAATGAAGAAAACATATGTGCCTAAAATTACATTGTCTCCAAAAAATAATAGATTACGGGTAGAGTCCATAATGTAGTAATGCAATTGTTATGCGAAATTCAGCTTCATGTCTTTAAGCACTGTATTTTTGAACATGCTCTACTTTATGAATCTCTTTGGAGCCTTTTGTTTTTTACATATTTATTGTCTCCCAGAATTTGTAATCGTACGGACGTACGTCTACCAGATAATGCACGAGTACCTCCATTCCTTTTTCTTCTAAGATCTCTTCGATTACTCAAATTAAATGCATTAAATGATTTTTCTACTGGGAAATTTCAAATGGTATACGATGATTTCAAAATCAGACACATATACACTATAAAACTAAAAAACAAAAAAAAAATTAAATAAAACGAAATTGAAATTGTACACAAATATAAAAGTTTGAACAATAATTGAGCATGCGTTATTATCAGTAATCATCAGTCAAAAACATAGAAACTGCTAGTAAAACAGCTTCAAAGGCGAAATTCATATAAGTATAACTACTTTTATATGTACAATTCTACAACAAAATTTTCTTATCACAGATTTTCCAATTAAGTAGCCAAATATAGATAGCTTCTCCAAAGTCTCAAACGTTTGGCATTTTGATTTTTGTTAGTAATTTTTGTTTCTTGTGCTCAATTCACCAGAGTAACTTCACTTAAAAAACAAATCACTGTGTGTGTGTGTGTGTGTTGTTATTTAAATTGATTTTTTTTTTTTGTTTTGTTGTTTTTTCGTTTTAAATGAAAATTCTTTAAGAAGATTACATTATAAATTGGAATTTACACATAAAATATGTGTGATTTTTAAACTTGTAAATGAGTAATAAGTAATTTTGTGACTAAAAATAATCAAAACAAGTTTTTTTTATTTTTTACGAATTTTATAATTTTGCTCAGATTTTATTAAATAATTAAAATTCGTGTTCGATATCAATAATTTCGAAAATAAAACACAAAGCCTAAATTTTGTTACAATATTTTCATACTTGCTTGAAAGCTTGCTTTTTTTTTTTTTGTAAATATTGAAAGAAACTGTGAAAAAATTAAGGATTTTTTTTTTTTAAAGAAAAAGGAAAAACCAAATAGAAAATCAAAGAAAAAAAAAAACAAATACTAAAGTGTTGTGATTATTTTTCGAGATTTTTATTTTTGTGTTCAATCGATTGAATGAGTTCTTGAATTTTGTGGTTCTATATAGTTAATAAAATTTCTAAAACAAAAATTGAAAAAAAAAAAAATAATAATAATAATAATAAAAATAGAAAATAACAAAAAGTAACAAACATTATTTTTTCCTTAACACTTTTTTTTTACAAAAACAAAAAATTTTCTAAATAGAAAAAAGAAAATTTTTTTCACTTAAAAAAAAAAAAAGAGGAAAAACAATGTGTGTAAATGTGGGGGGTAAATAAATTGCACAATAATAAAAATATAATGTAATACAAATTATACTGCCTGTGTTTTTTGTACTTACAAATTATTTTATTATAGAGTGAATTTGTTTTTCTATTTTATTAAATTTTTTTTTTGTTTGTTGAAAACAAAAATGTATGTATGCTCAAATAAAATTTACATATTGACTGAAAATTTATAATATAAAAAAAAAAGAAAGAAGACAAGAAGTCGCGTAGATGTAGATAGTAATTTGAAAAAAAAAACAATAAAATTATTTTAAAAAAAATTAAAACAATACGAAAAAAAAAACTACTCCTACATAATAATTTTGTAAGACGCTGCTGCAATGATGTGTTTTCAAAAATTATACGATTATTTAATGTTTATTTGTTGTGCAGAACCAAAATATAACGATTTGGATGAGGTGATTATTTTATGGAATTTTTTTTTAGAATTTTTTTTTATCATTTCAAATTAGCCATAGTTTTTTCAGTTGTTACTTCGAAAAATTTTTAGTTTATCGTTACAAAAACAAGAAGAAAAAAAAACTTAACAAAAAATAGTTAGACCTTAAATGACCTTGAGACTGCTATTAAATTTTTATTATTGAATTTGTTTTGTTATTAAAATTTGTTTTCTTATTTTGTAATCATCGTGCTTGTCATCTTGAACAGTTATTACCTTGCCATATTATACTTGATATATGCATGTATGTACGCCTCGTATATGGAATATGAATATGAGTCATCTTTTTTGAAAATTATTGTTGATAATTTTAATTAAGACTTTGGGTTGGGCTCAAAAATATTTACAAAAAAGCGGTATACATACAATGAATGGAATTTAATCTTTTAAAAATTTTCAAATACATACATATGTATGTATATGTCCATACATAACCGAATTTAATAACGATTGATGATCAAGAATTGAATTTCCCCTTAATTTATTAAATTCATAGAATAATTTAATTGTGAGATACTATAAAGTGTAAAAAAAAAAAAAGAATTAAAACAAAAGGGAATGTTGAGAGGTTACATTGACCGATAAAAAAGACTGTTAAGAGGGACATTTGCTTGTTATTTAATAAAAAATTCTAAAAATCTTAGAAGTATAAACATGATAATTTACAGTTATAGGTAATTCTATGAATTTTAAATTAATTTTCTAATTTAATATTCAAGCATTTTTTTCGAATTTATAGTATCTAAAAAAAACAACAACAACAAAACATATAAAGCTTGAATCACCTTAATTTAATTTCAAATCAATTACAAATACAGCCACCTACATATTAATCAAACATACATATGTATTCTCTCCCTATAAGTAATGTACGTGAGGTCAAGTAAAATATTCAGCGTTATTATTTTTTTTCTTCTTCACAATAACAGGACCATTTCCTCTTTATTTTTTGCCCATATCTTCAATGATGCCCTATCATGCATAAAAAATTTATTACATTGCTATTTAATTTTTGAATTAAGGCTATTTTATGTTCGTTCACCCACAAAATTGTTTTTTTGAAAAGTAATAAATCTTCTTCAATACAAAAGGACTTTTTTAGCGAGTGTATAATAGCTTATTGCTTGCCTAACTTTTCCTGTAGATTAAAAAAAAGTGTCCTGACTCCTGACCCGACTCTTGACTCCTGAGAGGAAAGCATTTTTATAAATTCTTTCAATCAATTCAGCAACGAGTAAATAATAAATTCAGCCATTATGAAGTCTATGTATTTCATTATTTTGCCACTAACTAATTAGAATATAGAAATAGAAGGTTCACTTACCTTTACATTGAAGTTGATCCTGAAAAATAAATTAAACAAAAAAAATATGTAGTTGAATTTATTGAAAATATAATTTAAATAATAAAATCATTTAAAAAAAATTGTTCTCAGCTTTTTAACTCACCTGTTTTCAAAATGATGCTGATTTTTATACACTCCGTAGGAGCCATTATAGAGTAATCCCTTTCAACATAATCGACACATTTTCAGTATCCCGAAAATCACTTTTTTTCACATTCACACGCGACTTTACATTTTCCTCGTAACTAACGATCATTAAATTTCACGAAAATCATGAATTTATAAAAAGATTCTAAAGAAAAACCACCAAAATCAATAAAAAATTATTCTCCTTCAATTTAAGCGCCTTAACTTATTGAAAATGGCTTGTGGAAGAAGTTATTCTCCTTTTTGTTTTTTAATAATTCTCTACAACAACAACAAAAAGAAAGAACCATTCTAAAAATATGTATATTCCATAGAAGCAGAATAGATCAATTTCTTTGCACATTATTGGCACAATTTTACCATCCCGAAAATCATATTAAATTCATATTTACATACATGCAATACTTCATTTTCCTCGTAATCAATGATCGTTATATTTCACGAAAATAATAAATTTATTAAGAAAATCTAAAGAAAAACCACCAAAATTAATAAAACAAAATTTTCACACGAATTTTCACTTAAACCAATTTCACTTCAACTTTATCATGTTAACTGTCATTCTCCTCCTCTTCTACTTTCCAAAAGTCATAGTAATTGTAGTAGAATCAACCGCCAAATTTTTAATGTCATTTCCGTTCTCGTTCATACTTATTGCAATATCAAAGGATATTAGACAACTGCAGTTTGTTTGATTGCATTATGTATTACGTAATTATTATTGCATAACTACCGCCGCTAGTGATACATTGTCATCTCTTTCCTTTTTTAACAGTAGATCATAAAAAAAGTGTCCTGGCTTAACGACTTGCTAGACTATATTCTAATCACTTTTTATTAATCGATTTGTGTTTTTCAAAGTAAATTAATCAAAACACACTTACAGCTTACAGTTATACTTTTTTACAGGTCAAAATTTTTCTATTCATTACTTAGTACTTACAGATAAGAGATCAGAAAAAAGGAAGAGAACTTTTTGCTCTGTCATTTTAGGATTTACGAGTTGTTGTCAATTACCGTGCTAAAATTAAATTGTTTCAATTTTGTCTGGAAAATTTTTTAAATAAATTTCGGTGCCTTTTTGGAATTTTCTCGTAAATTTATTATTTTTTAAAACATATGATCTTTAATTACGTAGAAAATAAGTATGGCGTGTGAAAATAAAGTACCTAAATGTGATTTTCAAGTTGTGTGGGTACTGTCTAGTAACTACTGTGCAAAGGAGTTGCTCTATGGTGTTCCTATGGAACATACATGGAATATGTTGTTGTTGCTTTTTCCGTTAGGATTTTATTTTGCCTGTAAATATATAAAGAGCCAATAATTAAGACAATAATTTTGAATTTTAATTAATGGAAATTTCAAAAGTTAAAATAGAAAAAATTTCCAAATTATTAGAAAAACTTGATAACTTCTGTCGTCAGTCAATTCTAAAATATTTTTCCCTAACCTACTTTTTCAACTTTAATTTTCCAATACAAAAAAAAAAATATAGTAATTAAAAAAAAATTAATGTCATCAATGAAAATCAGATAACTCTTATCTTTTTGATAAATTCAGTTATGGCTCTTCAATGAAACAAATCCCTGATTAAATTTTTAACATTGAATCACCTCACCGATAATGAAAATATTTACATTCAATAAAAAACATTTTTCTTATCATTTTAATCAAATTCTTTAGATTTTTTATGTAAAATCTGTTCAAACGCTTACACATACTCCAAATTAATAAATTTCATTTGTTATTTTTATTGACTTTTTTCAATATTTTGGGTCTCACATTCTATCGGATACAAGATCAGATAAAAAGGGAATTTTATAGTATTTTTTACTGTATATCTTTATCTTTAAAAATTTTTAGTTAATTTTATCACGACTTCGTCCATCTATATTTTATACAAAATACTTTCTAAAAAAATCCTTGAATGTTTTTGAGTTAAAAATTTCATTTCAATGTGAACTTACCCAATGTAGATTGTAAACATGAGACTGCTTTTTATTTTTTTGTCAGGATAAATCCTTGAACTATTTTGAACACATCTTTATCCTTGTGCCAATAATGTCAAAAATTAAATTTATGTAATTACTTTATTTTGAATATTATTTTTGTTGTAATGAAACTTTTATACAAAATTTCTAATTGAAACTTTTTAAATTAAAAATTAATTAAAATTGGAAACAATTTTATATTGAAATATGAAAAATTTGTCGTTATAATTTTTCATCTTTTCTCAAGAGGTTCTTAAATAGACTAAACAACAAAAACAAAAAAATGAGTAGAAAAAATGAAAAAAGAGATGAAAAACAAAAAATTCAATATACTGCACAGTTTGTAATTTAATTTTAAAATATTATTTTTTTTCTTTTTGTAATTTGAAAAAAAAAAAAAAAAATTATCCTTTATTATTATTATTATTATTATTTTTTTTTCAAAATTAATTTCAGGCAACATTTTACGATTTTGTCGATCCACGTATCATCTATTCAGACTGTAATTTAGGTGAAATAGAAAAAGGTGATAGTTTTATGATAACAGGAACAATTTTACACAATTGTGAAAGGTAGAAATTTTTTTTTATTTTTTTTTTTTTTTAAAAATCATTTTTAATTGAAAATTAATGATTTTTTCTTAATTCGTTTTATGCTATTTTTTTTGTTATTACAGATTTTCAATAAATTTCATTTTAAATAATCAAAATCGTGATATTGCATTACATATTAATCCCAGACTGCCACAAAATTATATTGTACGAAATAGTAAAATAAAAGGTAATTGGGGTAAAGAAGAAGTAACATCTGGTTTTCCATTTGTATTAAAACGTGGTGAATATTTTACAATAGAAATTTTAATAACTGAAAATGATTATTTAATATCAATAAATGGTCAACATTTTACATCATATAAACATCGTTTACCATTTAAACAAATTAAGTGCCTTGAAATAAAAGGTGATGTTGATAATATAAATGTTGATCGTAAAATTGTTAAAAATTATCCAAAATTTTTACCAGATGATGAACCAAAATTAATAAATGATAAAAAAAATAATGAAATAATTGTAGAAGAAATTGAAAAATCAACATCAACATCAGCATTAAATTGTGTAAATAAAAAAATATCAATTAAAATTTTATCAAAAAATGAATGGGGTTCTAAAATAATATGTGGTATAAATGAAGAAAGTTTAAAATTACCATATTATGGTAAATTTAATGATAATTTTATAAATGGTAAATGTTTAAAAATAGAAGGACGTGTTAAAATTTTACCACATTCATTTATTATAAATTTACAAAATGGTCATTATATATGGCCACATCCAATTATTGCATTTCATTTTAATCCACGTTTTGCAAATGTCGGTGGTAAACATATAATATGCCGTAATTCATGGTTTAATCAAAAATGGGATAAAGAAGAAAGAAGTGAAATAAAAACAGATTTTATGCCTGGTAAAATATTTACATTATGCATTTATTGTGGTGAACAAAGTTATGAAATTTATTTAAATAAACAATATTTATTAGAATATAAATATCGTTTAAAACCAGATATTGTTGATACAGTTTATTTACAAGGTGATATTAAATTATATGATATTGTATTAGAAGATGGTAGACCACTTCCATCAACAAATTCAACTTCAAAAACTTCTTCTTCTTAAATTAAAAAAACATGACGAAAAACAAAACAAAAAAAAAACGCTGGAAAAAGAAACACAATAACGAACAAATCGAATCTCAATTGAATTGTTTCGTATTTATTTTAACACTTTAACAACGGAACACATTCAATCGTGTGAAATAATCAGTGAAATTACGATTATTTTGTGAAATACTAAATTTTCAGAATTCTATAGAATAGTAACTAAAAAATGTAATAAATTTGTACAGAAAAAATTAACAGAAAAAAATTCATCTTACAAATTCTGGTGATAGTCTCCTAATCACTTTATGTGAACAAGATCCTTCATTCTTATAAAATGCTGAATGATTTTTACAGATAACGGTTATTAAGTAAAATGCTACTGCATTTTTATTTTTCATACAACATTGCAATAGTGTATTTTATGTCGCTTTCAATGACAAAACTAAGCTAATATTGGTCTAAACCGTCGTTAAAGTGTTAATAATATAATGAATTTCAAAAATGAATTTACATCATGTAATAACTCTACTTGTTAGCTAGTTAGTTTTTTTTTTAAATAAATTTTTGAAAATACCAAAAAAAAAAAATAAAAATGGAATTTTATTATTATTTATTATTATGAATAGAAAAACTAAGAAAAAATAAAATAATAATTTAAGTTATATATATGTATGAAAGTTTTTGTTGGTTTATTTTTTTTTTTTTTTTTAAATAAAAAATGTATTTTAATTGTTAAAATTACGAAAAAAAAGGAAAAAAGAAAAATGGAATAATAATTTTTTTTTTGTTTATTATTTTGTTTTTAAATTTTTGTCTCTTGAAAAATGAAAAGACAATAAAAAATGTTTTTAAACGAAAAAGGAATTATGAATAATTCGTGTGATTTATTGTAAATTGGGCTTACAAAAAAAAAATATTAATAAAAAATTATTTAAAAAATTTAATAAAAATATTTTGATTGTTTTTTTATTTATTTAAAATTAAGATTATGCTTGGATTTGTTTTGTGGATACATCCATGATACCTATAGCATTCCGCTATTTTTTTGCAATGAAAAACCCATGGAATGAATTTACTTCTAAATAGGTTTCTTTTTGCATTTTCTCTTTCTTATTTATACAAATGTAATTTGTTGAAGTATTGAGCAGTGTACAAAGTTGGAAATATCCCACTATTTTTACTTTAGATCTTACACTGAATTCATAAAAATATTTTTGTTAGAATGTAAAATAAATTAAAATTTCCCAACTTCCATGAACATACCAATCATCAGAGATGATCAGAGTATTTTTCTTCCCAATAACTATCTTCCTCCTTTTCATCTATTTACATTGTCCAGCAATGTATTATATTTTGAGGTGAAATATAGCAAAGAAACGTTCCTTAAATTTGGTACGTTGAAAAAAATTCAATCTAAGGTGTTCTTTCCACCTTTGATAATCCGTAAAAGTTAAAGCAAAATGTTCATCCACCCTTTCTTTCCTGTCTAAAACAGATCAAGATCAATTATAAGGAACTTAAAACAAAAAACACTTACATAGGGTGAGTTCATGTTTGCAGAAAAATGATTGTAGTACCTACGTGTTATTAAGTTCTAATTTAGCCATAATTAAGCAGAAAAACTGACTTATGCAACCGTTTTCATGAACGTTCCTCTGCAAAAAAGAAGAAAGAATATTTTTTTAAATTAAATTTCAATTTAATGTACAATTTGTTACTAATTAAAATATCTATTGATTCACTTTCGTCCTCCATGTTTGACGCTTTTCACTTTCTGTCTTTCTTAGAGTTCTGATAGAACTGCTGTCAAACTTTTTCAGAAATGGTAATATGAACTTTCTGCTTTCGCGCAGAAAGTAACATCAACACAATGCTTTTGCCGTACTAAGTTAAAAATATGAACTCACCCATACTTAGAGTTGAATAGTTAGCAGTAGAGAATCTTGAATTCTTTCTGAACCTCAAAAACATAATTCAAAATTTTTTATTTGAAATTTTTATTATCATTTTTTTTTTTTTTTTTTGAATCCTTAAAAGAACAATTATACTTATTTGCTAGTGTTGGTAGTTATAATATTATTAATTAAATGAGTTTTTTTCTTTGTGAATTTCTCTGCTAATGTATACCACATTATTATGATAATATTATAAAGTAATGCTGAAAATGATACACTTGCTTGAAAACCGAAATTTTTTATAATTAAATGACCACCAGCACCCCAAATTAATATTAGAATACCATTTAAAAAATGTAACGGATATTTAACATCGATCCATTGTGCTTTTGGTATACCACTTTGAATAATTAAATCCTGTAGAAAAAGTGAAACTGCTTGTCCAAAACCCAATAGGACAGCTGATAAACTTAGAAGAAGTTTTGAAGATGATACACTGACAACTTGAAAAAACAAAAAATGAAATATTTTCAATTTTAAAAAAATTATAAACTCTCACTTACAAAATAATGCTAATCCTTTTAAAAAACATCCTAAAGCATGCCAACGATTTTTTGCTTTAACTAAATTAAAACCAAATTTTGGTGTCATTAATGCAAAACACATCCATGGGAATGCCAAAAGTGAAAATAAAAATGGTATTTCAGCAAATTTTAATGAATGTTTATTTATAGCTAATCCAGGTAATACCGATAAACAAATTACATATGAAAAAATATCAATAGATTGTAAAAGTGTTGCTGGATATATTCTTATAATAACAATTGCACGTTGTAACGGTATAAAAATATTATCTGTCATACTTTCAACAAAATGATTTGTTAGATTTTTTGAAAATTCATGTATCTTTTCTAAATTTGTAAAATTTTCATCATTAATTATTATTTGTTCACTAAATGTTCCTAAACTTGAACGTATTGCAGATATATTTTCATCTTCTTCTGGAATTATTTCCATAATTTCAACACCATTTGAATTGATATATGTTAAACATGGTTCATCCATTGCTAATGACATATAATTATAACGCATTTCAATTGAATTATGTGGATTTTTCCATGTTGTTTGTTGTAATTCAATACCATCAAGTTGATCCATATTATGTGATGTAATACGATTATTAACACCTTGTTGAAAAATACTTGATGATGATGATGATGAAAATTTCCTTTTAAATTTTTTCTCTTTTTTACCAGTTATTAAAAGTCCTAATGGGATTAAATTAATAAGTAATGCCGCCATTAGGGTTAATGTTTGTGATATTCCATATAATGTACGTAAACTTGTAAAAACGAAACTAAGAAATAATTGACAAAATGCTTCACCACATAAATGTACAGTTTTTTGAATATATTTATCTTCTTTTGGACGAACTCTCTCGAAAATAATATATGTTCGGATATAAATGAAACTTGAACCAATACCTTAAAAAAAAAACACGGGTAATAAGAAACTTGGGGGTATTTTCAAAAATGCAGCAATCCAATGATGCAAAATTTGACAAAAGTTCAGTATGAGGAAATTCGAAAATTGATCATGGTAGTTACCATAATAACCAAAAGTAAATTTACTATATTCGATAATTCACCAGTTACCAAAATTAACCAGTTACCATATTCGAATACTATTTACCTTTTCGGTAAAAATTATGTCACCCATAGTGATCAAATTTTTTCAATGATTGATTTGGTTACTTACAATATGATTAGCTCACCATTTGGTAGCAGCACCAAAATGGTATGGTGAATTTTCGAATTTCTTCTATAACTTTTCTAGTTGGTCTCTTAGTGTCCATAATAACTAAATTTGAAAGGGTACTACCACCTCTGATCAACAAATAAAATGATTTCTTGTCCACAATTCAGTGTATAAAGATTTTAAGCTGAATTTCGCATCATGATTGCTATGCTACACTTTTAAAAATACCCCGGATTCTAAGAATTTTTTTAAAATCAAATTACCTCCAAATAATCCATATGTAAAAATAGCTATAATTTGTGTTGTAAATGTTACACCAATCCATGCTGATGAAAATAAAAAACCACAAAGAATAATTGAAGAACATATTAAAAATGTTGCAATTATAAATGTACGACGATTTTCATATTGTGAAAATTTTTTATTTTGATTTTTTTCCACAGAATGAAGTAAAAATGAATGACATATTTGTCCAATTGCTTGATAAATAATTGGTGGCCAAATTCTTGTAACTAATTCAATATTATTATCAACAATGATTCCATATAGATAAACTGGTGATGCTAAAAATGCCTAAAAAACAAAAATTTAGATGGTTTTTTCCATATAAAATATTTAGCTTGATTTAAAAAAAAAAAATAAAAAATTTACATGAATCGCAAATCCACAAAGTAAATACTTTTGTTGTAAATGCTTTTTAACAATATGCTGAACACGTCTACGTTTTGTTATTGCAAGTGCCGATACATGACTATTATCACGGAATAATGCTATCGGATCACTCATAATAAAATTGTTTTTTTATTATCTTTTTCTTTTTTTCTTTTTTTTTTTTTTCACGAAATTTTTAAAACAAAATTGTTTTTATAAGAAAATCTTATTAACAAAACACCCATCGATTCCGAGAAAAAAAAAACAACAAAAAAAAAATATGAAATTTTTCTAATTTTATTTTATTTCTTTCGAATACAGAGAACACCTTTTTTTTTTTTTGATCCAAGATTACTTTACAGATTAAAATTTGTCAGAAAAATTTATCTTATCTGGCATAGTGAAAAATAAATAAATAAGAAAAATATTAATAAGATAATAGATACTTATAACCCAACCAAATTAATCATAATATGTAAAAATTATTCTGATTTTTATTTTTTTATTTTTATTTATTTATTTATTTTTTTTGTAAAAGCTATGAAACAAAATTGTTTTTATAAAGATGCTACTTTCGTGTTTTTTTTTTTTGTTTTTTTCACATTTCATGTTGATTTTTCCATTGAAACATTTTTTTAAATATTTGAAAGGAGAAATACTTAACTGACAATTAATACACAATGGCATACTATGGGTAAAATGCAGAAAATACATTTTTTTTTTTAAATTCAAAATAAAAATATTGAATTTTTGTTTTTCCACATTTGTGAAAAATGAAAGATTTTTTGACGATTTTAATTATACTGGGTTTATAAATCGAAGTCAGTACAGGCAACATAGGCATACTTTTAAAAAAAATAATTAACAAATAATTAAATAATAATAAAACAAAAACAAATGCAGATGATGAATATAAAATAAATGAATATGAGAAAATTTTATTGTTATTTTTTTTTTTAAATTTAAGAAATGTTTTTTTTTTTTCACAAATTAATAATATGATTAATTAAATGTCTAATTAATGAAATAATTAAGTTTTACATAAATTATTTTATTCTATTGAAGTTTACTATAGTATTTGACTTGATTTTTTTCTTCAATTTAATTAATTTTATTAATTTTTTCGGTTTGTTTCTAGTTGCAAATTTTTGTTATTATTTTTTTTTTAAAACATGTACAATGTACATACATCATGCTTTTATTTTTATTTTTGAATATATTTTTTTTTATTCATTACAATAGTATAAATTCGAATTCAAAAAATTGTTTTTTTTTTTATCTTTTATTTTTTATTTCCCTAAAATTTTCCACTCTTTCATTTTTGTTTTCATTTCTTTTGTTTTTTAAATATTTTTCGTTAAAGTTTTTCTTTTAAAATTTTATCTTTAGAAAAAATGTAATTTATTTATTTATAATTTTTTTTTTTTTAAATTCTATTTTACTTTAAATAATTTTTTTAATTTTTATTTTTTGGAATATTTTTAAGCTTTTCAATTTTATAATTTGAATTTTTTTGTTTTTTTTTTTTTAATATTATCAATTTTTAAAAATACGGAAAAAGAGAACATTTTTTTTTTGAAACCACACAAAATCGTAATAATTTGTTTCTATATTTATTCTTCTTCTTCTTTTTATTATTATTATTATTTTTTTTTTAAAGTTTAAAAAAAGGCTTATATATTGATTTTAGAATTTTTTTTTTTTCATGAATTATGAGAAAGTAATAAGGATTATTTTTTATTATATTTTCACAGCCAAGTTGAAAAAAATGAAAATGAAAAAGAGAAGAAACAAGTTTGATAATCAAAAAAAAAAAAAACGATCTCAAATTTTTATTTAAATTTGAAAAACAAAAATGAAGTTAAGGTAAATTACCAGGTAAGTTAAGCGGTATTTTACAAGGTAAATTATCCGATATTTTAACAGGTAAATTACTGAGTAGCTCGGTAATTTCCGTTAACTCTACGCCATGATATTGAGACTGATTCAAAGGATCAAGGTGTTTAAATTTAAAGAGAAACACAAATGATCCTGATGATAATGGCGTTGTGATAATGAAAAATTTTATAAAAATTAAAATCATAAAAGATAAAACAGCAAGGATTTAAAGAAATTCAAGAAAGTAAAAAAAAATTGAATGCTTTATAGTTTGATTGTGTAAAATGAAAATTCTAAAAAACAAAAAACAAAAACGTTTAAACAACCGTAAGAAAAATGGAAAAGTGTTTCCCCAAGTAATTAATTAATTTTTAGTAATTATTTACAGATTAATTTAAAATTCAATATTTCTTTTACTTAATTTGTTTTTTTTTGTTTTTTTAATTTAAAATACAAATTATTTAGTACAAGAAAATATGCGATGATTTAATTATTTTTATTAATTTTTTTTTTTGTTTTTTTCAAATTTTTACTTTTACAATAAAAATGGTTTTTTTTTTTCTCCAATGATTACAAAAAAAAAAATTATCATGAATTATATATTAAAAATTTTATGAAAAAATAAATAATTATATTGATTTATTTATTGTTTTTTTTTTTAAAGGTTTTTTTTTCTTTTCTTTTTTTCAATATTTGAAAATTTGTGCGTACATGTAGAATTTTAGTAAATTTTTTTTTTTTTTTTTAAATTTAATTAATTTTTTTCAATAATATTGAATTTTTTTTTTTTCCTTAATTGGAATTTTATGATGTTTCTGAAATTGTGCATATTAAACTTTAATATGAAATTTTTACTTGTATGCATGAATATATGAAATAGGTACATACTTTAGTTTGTTTTTCTATATATGCAAAAATTTTAATTTTAAATGCAAAATTATTATGCAAAATAAAGATGATTTCTTTAAATTTTATTTTATGTAGTTTGTTTTTTTTTTTTTAATAGAAAGATCTTTTGTTCCTCAATATTTACATTTAATACAATTTTTTTTTTTTTTTTTTTTTTTAGTTATTTTTCTATACATCAAATATACATACTTACATACACATTTAGCGTATTGTTATATGAATTTTATAATAATATTTTTCTTATGTAGAAGATTGGTTTTTTTTTTTTTTCTTTTTTTTTTTTTTTTTTTTTTTTTTTTTTTGAAATTTTAACATTTATTTTTAATTTGAAAAATAATATAAAATTTTTTTTTTTCTCTAATAAATAGAAATAGTCACATTTTTTTTTTCTTGTCACACGTCCTGTACTGTACATACATATACACATGTACATAATTTTAAAAAGCTATACCTTTCTATATATTTTTCATTTTTCAATATTGGTCTTTATTTCAAATATTAAAATACAATTAGCTAATTTTTATTTTCAAATAACAATCAATAAAAAAAAAAACACACATTTTTTTTTGTTTTGTTCTTTGAATTTTAAATTAAAGCTAATAAAAGCTATTCAAGAATTTGTATTTTTTTTTTTTAAATATTTTTTAAAAAAGAAAATTTTTATATAATTTCAATTAACTTACATTCTAAATTTCAGGTTCTTGTGACTTTCCTTTTTTTTTTTTTTTCAAATGAAAAATTTTTTTTATAATTTCAATTTCTTTTTAAATTTTTTTTTTTCTTCTTAAAATTCTTTTTGTTATTGGAACCTTAAATTTTATATAATAAGCGCATTAGGAACACATACGATTTACATTTATTTATTTTCTTAAAATTTTTTTTCTAAAATACAAATTTTTCCTTTTTTTTTTTGTTTTTTTTTGTTTTCTTTTGCAGTAATTTTTTAAATCGCTCAAAATAGACATTTAAAGTTTATTTTTTTCTAGGCTTTAAATTTAATTTGAAAACGAAAAAAAAAATTGTAATTAGAAATTTTGAACAAAAAAAATAAAATAATTATAATTTGTGATTTTTACGATTTCAGACTGCGACAATTGGAAGCTGTTGAAGTTTTTGGTTTTTGGTTCTTGATCGTTCTATTCGAGAAAAAAAATCAATTCAAAATATTTTAATAAAAACGAAATTCGAAAGTGTTTTGTAGTTTTGTTTTCGAAAAAAAAAGCCCAATTCGAATATTATTTTCCTGTTTTAGTCAGAAATTAATTTTTTTAAATGAAAAAAAAAATTATATTTCAACTAGAAATTAAATTTTGAACCAAAAACGAAATAATCTTGGATCGAAATGATGTTCTGTTTAAATTAAAAAAATTTTTTTTAGGAAATTTTATACCTCAAAAATATTATTTGAAATACCGGTTAGGCGATTTTTAATGTGATTTACCAAGACCATATAGCTTCAACTCTAAAATGAAACCAACATATCCTTTATTTTAAAAATAATTTTCTTCCAGCTACGTTCTCTAACCATTTCTTCAACTTAGCTCAAAATAAAAAAAAAAATGAAAATTTATTTTTGAAAAACAAAAACCGCTCACTGCAAGGTTGGTTTGTTTGTTGATTTGGCAATTTTCAAAAGCTTCCGAAGACCCAATTATCACTGAAAGTGCCTTTTTGATACCACACCTCGCTTAACTCTATAAGAAATGACATTTGAAATACCGGTAGGAGATCTTTACAACCATCCTGTTTCGTTCAGGAAATGTATCATGTCCCTGACCGTGACTTTTGCTATTTCATAAAGGTCCTTGAAGAGAAATCTCCCCATTGTCTGGCCTACATACAAATGTACACATTATATTTTTAATGAAAGTGCCAAAATTCTAACTCTAGAAAGCTGTTTCACAGAAATCCTATTGACTAAATTTAATCATTTGCGACAAAATGATTTTGGAATGTCTGCTAAACTAAAACCCTTATCTACAGTAATTTACATTGTTTTATAAAATTTTCAAGAAAAATAAGAAACAAGTAAAAATAAATAATTTTCATACCAAATGGTTTCCTAGATATCCTAAATTTTTTTAATGACAAGGACAAGGATTTAAAAGGACAAAAGTTGAAAAATTTTTAAAAAATTATGTTTATAAGGTGATAAATCAATTTTTTTTTTACCAGAATATTTGACAAGGGTCATAAAAATTTATTTTCTTTTGAATTGATTTCTAGTCAAGAATAGAACCTTTTTTTTTGCCTGCAACCTTCAACCTTCTATTGTGATTCGTCCCTTGAGAATAATGTTCATGACTAAAACAATAAAAAAGAAAATTTACAAACAAATATTAAAAAGAGAAAATAACAAGAACAAGAACAAGAACAGATTCAATAATAAAATTTAAAAAAAAAAAATTGTCGAAGACAAACAAACAAAAAAATACAAAGAAAATAACTGAAAATAGGTAAAAAAAAAATTTTTTTTAGCAATAAATAAAAATTCAAAAGAAGAAGAACAAGAAAAAAAAAACAGAATGCTCATTTTAAACGACATTTTTTTTTTTACTTTGATTTATACTGCAATCATTTTTTATATTTTTATAAATTCTTTTTTTTTATTTGAAATTTTTGTTTTTTTTTTTTTGTTTTATTGAATTTTCAACAAAGAAAATATATTATTAGAAAAAAAAAAAAATAGTTTACATAAAGTGTATTCATTTTTGTTTTTTTTTTTTTTAAATATTTTTATTTTAATATCCTTTTTTTTTTTTTTTTAAATTTTATTTATTAATTTATTTTTTTAAATTTATTTAATAAAAGTAACATAATCTTAAAAACAATAATTTTATTATTTTTTAATTTATAATTAAATTTTATTTTATATTGTTTTTTTTTTTGTTGTTTTGTTTTTTAAAAAAAGAAAATTCAATTTTCTTTTTTATATATAAAATTTTCCTAAGAAAAAAAATAATAAATAACCAACAAAATACATTTTTTTTTCTTTTCAATATTATTTATTTATTTTTTTTTACATTTTTTTAATTAAAATTGAATTTTACACAAAATTGAATCATTCACATGGAAAACAAAAGGACTTAATAACAAATTTTCGTCAATTTTGTTTTTATTCCCTTAATGATGTGTCCTAGGATTACACGACTGAAAAAACCTGGTCAACAACAGTTTAGATTTGTCTTGGAGACGTATTGTGAAGGAGGTGAAAGTTTACATCGGACTACAGTGCCAGGAAATATATACATATAAGGATGTGTTTTATTGGGCAGTTGAAGGTGTAGAGCTCTGTGAGCATGTAGTGTGTTAAAAAAATATCAACAGAAACAATTTTAAAAAAAGTTTTATGCTTCAACCTGTAGGAGGTTTGGGTATTCTTCATCAATGATTTAGGTGGTAACTGAGAACAGCAAACGACATGGCATTCGGTAGCTCAATGGTTAGAGCATTTCTCCGGCAAAGAAAAGGTTCCGTGGTTCGATTCCCGGCCGAGTCGAATGTCGTTTTTTCATGTTTTTCAGTTACTACAAACCTTAGGACATTTTATCCTGAAATATCTTAATTCATCTGACTGTCGTTCCTGGTCTAAAAAATAATAAGGACAACAAAGCGTTCATCTTACATAAAACAATTTTTTTTTTTTTATTTTTTAATTTTTTTTTATGAGATATTCCTTTACTGCACTTACAGATCAACAAAGCAGTACTAGTGCATGAAAAGATGAAAAAAAAAGGGATAGTTTTTACTCCCTTCCGAATAAATTTTACTTTTAAGTTTATTTAGTCCTTCTTTCATAAATGAATTATTCAATTTGATACAAAATAAACCATAAATTTTGAAAGTGGTATAAGTCCATTCTGTTTTTTTTTTTTTTTTTTTTTTTTTTTTTTTTTTTTTTTTTTTTTTTTGATAACTTCAAGACTTTTTGTTTTAATTCCCAACCACTTCTCGTTAAACAGGAGTGAGAGCATGTCAGTTGTTGCAATCGACCCGACTTATTAATAGCTGAATTGATTATTCAGTCATTGCTAAGTCGATTGAAACAACTTACGTGCTTTCATTTCAGGTCGGACTAGAAAATATTTAAAAGGATATTATTTCATTTTGACTTTATTGTTATCAAAATGATGATTATTATTTTTTATAAATTTTTCACCAAATATTGAAAATTTTCATCTCATAATTTTATTTAACCTGATATCTCTTATCAAAAAATGAACTTAAAACCATTTTCAAAATAAACAATTCACAGTTTTTTTTTTTGTTTTTTTTTTTTTTCAAAATTATTTTTATAAAAACAAAAAAAAAAAAAAAACAAAAAAATATATATATGTATATTAAATAGTAATAAAAAGTAGTTAACTAGAAATAAAAAAAAAATATATATATGTAATAATATTAATAAAATGTAACATATTTCAAATAAAAAAAAATAAAAAATAAAATAAAATAAAATAAAATCTTTTTCTTTTAACAATTATTTTTTTTTTTAAATAAGTATTTAAACGTTTTATTTTTCTTTTAATTACTTTTCCATCATTTATATAAATATTTTCTATACATAATTTAATATCTTTTTTAATTTTCTTCATATTTAATTATATTTTTATTGTTTAACTTTTAGTTAAATTATTTTTTAATTTTTTTATTTAAAACAATTTGTTTTTTTTTCTCCATGGATTCTTCTTTTTTCTTCTCTCTATTATATTATATATATATTTTTTTTTTACATACATACATACATAAAATATATAGTATATCCTACAAATAGCATATGATTTTTTTTATGCATGTTCATCAATGTTTTTTATTTTTTTTTTTTTTAATTATAATTTTTAAAAATTACATTTTTACTTCTATAGTAATTATCTTTTTTTGTATTTTTTAATTTATTTCTTTATTTTTTTTTTAAAAAATTATTTTTAATAATAATTGATTTTTTTTTTTGTTTTTTTTAAATATTTATTTTACTTCATTTAGGCAACAAAACAATGTATATATATATTAGTAAAATTTTATAAATTTTCATTTATTTTAATTTTTTTATATTTAATTTTTATTTTTTATATTTAATTTTTATAATTTTTTGATTAAAAAAGTCTTTAGTCTAGCGATTTTTTTCTTTTTGTTCTTTTTTTTTTTAAATTATTTTTTTTATGCTTAAGTGAAAAAATATCCTTTTTTTTTTTTATTTTTTATTATTGGTACATATTTTATTTAAATTTATTTTTTCTTTTATTCAAATAAATATTTTTTTTTATCATATTTTTCTTTTCTAATAAAATAGCAATTACAGCAATTTTTAATTAATTTTTAATTAATTTATTTTTTTTCTAATTTTTACCAAAAAAATTTGTTCAGTTTTCATTTTTCTTTTTTTTTTTCTGTCAATTATTTTTAAAAAAGTATATATTTAGCTTTTTTATTTTTTATTTTTTTTTTTCTAGTATGTATAATTTATTTAATTATTTATTTATTTTAGAATATAAATTTTCTAAGAACATATTTTTATTTTTTTTTTCAATAATAATTTAAAGTGCTTTTTATTTATTTTTAATTAAATATTTTTATTTTTTTATTTTACACAAAAGCTGATTACATTCAGCTGGTATATTCAAAAAGTGACAAATATAATGGTTTTGTTTGTTTTTGTTTATTTTTTTTTCAATAAATTTTAGCATTTAACAATAATTAATAATATTTAATTAATTATTTATTTAATTTTATTTTTTTAATTAGAAATAAATTATGTTTTTATGTGTGTGCTGCGGCTTTTTTTTTTTGTTTATTTTCAAATGATTCAAAACGATATCAAAATTTTATCATTTAATTTTTTTCCTAATTTTTTTGTTTGTTTTGAAAATGTAATTAATTTTTTTTCGGTTGTATTTTTTATTTAAAAATTTTTTAAAGCCTGTTTTTTTTTTCCATTTTCGAAACTACATTAGTGATTTATTCATTGAGAACACACTAAGTGCAGAAATGGTTCAACCTACATACTGCTCAAAAACTTTTGGCCAATAAAAAAAAATATATATATATATATGTACATCTATGAATGTACATTTTAGAGTTTAATGATTTCGCTGGATAATTTTAAAAAGTAACTCGCTTCTAAGAATTCTTGTCAATGGCAATGTCGAAATTTTATGTATGTGATTGATTGTCGGGCCTGATAGAATACGAAAAATACACATGTTCGTAAAAACTATTTCGTATTTCGAAAATATTTATGAAATATTCTACAAGTTTAATGGAATATGAAAAGAATTATTTTACTATTTTAAATCATTATTTTCAAATAAGAATTCACTTCTCAAATTACTGAGTGTGTTCTTTGCATTTTTAGCAAATTAATTGCGTTTTTAAAAGAATTCCTACGAGAAAATTTGATTAATTCGACATGAATTTAAAATGTAAAGATGCATGAATTGAAAAAAAAAAATCAGTTGAATGTGATAAAACATGTTTTCGAATTCTAAGAAATATATGACGAATTAATAGAAAATTACAAATTGAAAAGTTATATGGTCTAAAATTGTATAAATTTCGAAGGTTTATAAATTTTCTGGCTATAAATTTTGATATATCAACGATTTTCTGCTTATTTTTAATTTTAATGAAATTTGTTGCTTTAATTTTTCGCTAAAAAATATTATTTCGAAAAATTTTTTGTTTCAATTCTAATAAAATTCAATGAAAAAATGTTGTTTCTAATTTTTCTAAATAAATTTATATATTTTTTTTTTTTCTAAGATTTAAATTATTAATTTTTTTTTTCCTCATACAAAAATATCGAATTTCATTTTATTTATTTTATTTTTATTTTTATTTTTATTTTTTTGTGCTAAACATTCAAAATTGTTCATTTTTCTTTTATATAAAGATTCCTTTTTTTTTTTTATTTTTTGATTAAAGTTTCTAAAAATTTGTGCTACATGAAAGAAAAATAAAAAGAATAAAAAATTAAATCTTAAAATTTCTAAAATTTTTCTACTCCTTATTTTCAAGAAGGAACTTTAGATATTTTTGAGATTTAATTAAAAAATCCAATAAATTTGCTTTTTTAAATCAATCCTTTTGATCTTCCAAAAAAAAAAAAAAAAAGACCATCATTGTGTCCACATATTGTAAATTATATACTTACATTAATTTTTTTTTTTTTAATATCCTTTTTTTTTTCAAGTTGCTAGGTCAATGTCTTTACTAAGTAAAATTCATTTTCTATAAATACTAAAAAAAAAAAAAAAAAAAAAAAAAAACAAAAAGGACAAATTCAATGCCTTTTATTTATTATTTTTTTGTTTTTTCAATATAAAGTTTGTTTTTTTTTTCTAAATTATTAATTTTTGATTGACAAATTTTATTATTATTTTTTTTCTTCTAATTTTGAAAATTATTTTTTTTTCTTTCTTTTAATCTTTTTTTTTTTTTTTAAATAATTAAAATTTCCTGTATTCCTTTTTTTATTTCTTTTTTCTTTTTTGGTTTAAATAATTTAAAATCACACAATATAAATTTTCAAGTATTTTTATTATTATTTTTTAAATTTTATTTATTTATCTTTTTATTTTTTTCTTTTTTTATTTTTTACATTTAACTTGCAAAAATTTACAAATTACAACAAAATTTTTTCTTTTCATTTTAATGAAAAGGACAACATTATTTAATTTGTTTTTTTTCTTTTTACAAAAAAAAAAAACAGGATTCTTCAGCATAATTTATTTGTTTTTTTTTTTAAATTTGAAAAAAAAAAAAATATACATATATGTATATTAAAATTTTAATAGCCCATCTTTTTTCCATCTTTATTTTTTTTTTTTTTAAATTTTTTTTTTTAATGATAGTATAAACAATAATATATGTATATATTATGTATTTTTTTTTATATATACTATATAAAGTATATTATATTTAAATAATAAAATTAGTTAATAAATTTTATTTTTATTTTTTTGGGTTTTTGTTCTCTTTTTTTTTTTTTTGTTCATTTTTAATTTCAAAAATTATTTCTCTATTATACATATTCAGTTGCCGCTATGTTAACATTTTGAAGAACATTATCGCCAATGCAATATTCACGATTAACACCAGCAGTACAAGTTGCTGGCGTGTAAACCAATCCTATAAAAAAAAATTAAATATTGTATAAAAATGATAAATAATAAAAAAATAAATATTTTGAAAAACAAAAAATTATTAAAAAACAAATAATTTAAAATTGTAATTTATTACATTTTTTGTTTTTTTGTTTTTAATCGAAACTACATTTAACATTTATTAATTTAAAAAAATAATAAATAAAATTACACATATAAAAATAAATTATAGGTATTTTCGTAAATTCACCACACTAAGTAAATATACTAATTGTAACTAAAGTTTAAATCTACTATAATTAAAAGTTCCAAACACTAATCACCAAGTACTTCAAGTACTAATTATCAAGTGCTTTTTCCTTCAAAGTTCACATTGTTAATAAAATAGGTGAATAATAGTGCTTGCCAATGGTGAATTTTCGAAAATGCCCTTTTAATATTTTGTTTTTTTTTTTCGTTATTATTTTTATTTTAAATTATATTTAACATCTATTATATCACACCTTTTTAAAGCTTGTGTTTTTTTTAAATTAAATTTTTTTTTGTGTTTTCTTTGTTTTTCTTGTTAATTTTTCCAATGTTTTTTTTTTAATGATAATTTAATTTATTATTTTTTTAAAAGGTAATTTTGTGTTATTGCAAGTGCATTAATAATATCATAAGCATTATTTTAATTAGACAATATAAGAATAATAAAAAAAAATTTTTTTTTTTATACGCATAGAGAGCCAGCAATGCAGTACAAAGTATATGTGATGATAAATTCATAAAATATGTGTTTTTATTGTGAAAATATTTCTTTTGAAGAAAAAATAGAATTCTTTTTATTAACTAATTAACATGCAAATACAAAAATAAAAAATAAAAAAATACATGAAAAATTAACATATTTATTTTATCGTCTATATAACATAAAATTTCTCTATGCAGGAAAATTTTAATTATGCATGCATGCAGAAAAGAAAAACAGAATAAAGTAATGTGTGTTGTATACTTTATGTGTTGTGTATTATGTATGATACCTATGTATGTATTTTTTTTTTTTTTTAAATTTATGACATAAAATAATACAAGTTTGTATTTATAAGGTTATTGGCACATTAAACTGAATTTTAAATTGAAAAAAATTCGAATGTTTGGAAATTTTCCTGTTTTTGTACTTTACTTTCAATTGATTTTAGAAAAATTTCAAAAATTTCAATCACATAGTTAAAGTATAGTACTCAGCTCACGCGGAACTCCGTTTCCTATTTAAAATACGTGTAAAAAGAAAGGTAACGGAATTCCATCAAGACATTTTTCCATTCACTTTTTGTTTTATAGTACTAAGTTTAAAACGGAAAATAAATTTAAATTGTCATTGTTAAAATTTCTAAAAATGTTCAAGAGATGACGCTAACGATCAGTTTTCCACTAGTTTTCTGTCACTATTGAAACAAAATAAATGTATAGACATTTATTCCGTCAATGTGATGTGATAAATTTAACAGTTGTTGTCAATAACAAATTTAAAAATTTAAAAATAACAACTGTTTCATTGTAATATTTCTACATATTCTACACAGAATTTTTTTTTGTAGAAATAAATAGTAAAAATAGAAAACGGAATTCCACGTGAACTGAGTACAATGCTTAAAGTTGAAAAAAAAAATTAATTTCAAGTTTAAAATTGAATTTTCCAATCCGAAATTTCAGTTTATTGTGTCACTATAGTCTTAATAATGTATTTCGAAATGTGTTTGAGAAAAAAATCAAAAATGCCAGTGCTTTTCAACAGTCTCTTTTCTTTTTATTTTCAATTTAAATTTTTTTTTTTTTTTTAATTTTTAAATTTAATAGAATTTATTAATTAATTTTTTGTGTCTTGTACAAAAAAATTAATGATATGCCGGATAATACAGCAGATTTTACATTTTAAATAAGTTAAATACAACATAATTAGTCTTCAAGTTAGATTTTATTCTATATTGAGTTAAAAAAAAAAATTAATTAGAAAAATTTACAATTTTTAGAGATAAAAAAAAAAATAGGAAAAAAAAAATGAGAGTTGAAAAACACTGTAACTTAAAAAATATAATTTACACAAAAAAAAAAAAAAAAATGAAGGAAACAAAATATTTAGAACGTGAAAAGATTTTTGATTTGAAAATAAAAAAAAATTATAAACCAAGCATAAAGGATAATGATATTACTTTGTAGTAGCTACAAATATGTAGGGAGCAGATAATAAGGATATCTAACGATCCAACAGCGTTTTCAACTCTCCTTTTTTTTAAAATTGATCTCTAAGAAATTCTGTTTGTTATTTAGTTACATTCGAAGGCCGAAGCTATTATTGTTATTTTTGTTCCAAGGACTCCAAGGACAAACTTGTTACATAATGTCGAAATCTATTAACCGAAAAAAGGTCTAACAAAATAATATGCAATGTATTGCAAATAAGGTGGAACTCCTATTGACAGTGAGCGATTGTTTACATCTCAACAAGAGTGTATAAAAAATTGTATGGCACTCGAAACTATTTGACTACCATGAATTGATTGCAGTTTTAAATTTTTATTTATTTCTTCCAATGAACAAAAAACCATGCCTTAAGATTCTCATTAGAATTTAGAATTTTATTTTTATGTTTTTTTTTTTAGTTAATACAGTGAAGTCCTGAATTTTCTTGAATCTTTTTTTTTTTCGAATCTTAAATTTTCAAATGCAAAAAATAAATTACCAATAAATTTTTTTTTAAATAAAAATTCGATTACTTATAATTTTGATTTCTTATTAACAGGGTGGTAAATGCATGAAGAAATAACAAAAATATTGCAGTTGAAATTTACAAATTACTTTATAAGTCTGTCTGATGGGAGAATTCCCTAAAAAGATTGAATTTTTTTTTTTTAGAAAACAAATAAAATTTCATTTGGAAAATTCATTGTTTTTGTTTTTCTTTTTCTACATAATTTTTTTTTTTTTTGTAAGACTCATCGATAAATTTTATTATCTAAAAATTCACTATATTTAGATTTTAGTCCTTCTAATCGTTTACAAATAATACAAGGTACAACAGTACAATAGAAAATATTATGAATTTTCGAAAAAAAAAAAAATTGACTTGATGAACTATAAATGAACTGAAATGATGAACATTGCGAACAATATGAAAGCAAAATTAAATGAAATGTGTATCTCTATATCAAATGAAATTTATGAAATATAATATTTCTACTTTTCTAAATAGAAAATCAGTAAAAAAAATTTCGATAAAATATATATGTATATGCCAAAAAAAAAATTTTTTTTTTGTTAAGCGGAACAACAGACAAAAAAAAAAAAAGAAACGAAACAACGACATTTTTTTAACATTTCCCATCTAAACAAATAATATAAATAAACATTTATTTTGTAGTAAAATTAATGAATTTTTTTTTTTTTTTTTTATAATCAATTATTTTTTTTTTTTCTTTTACAATAAAAAAAAACAACGCAAGCTAAATTTTGTAACAGACATTTTTTTTTTTAGATATAGCGTGAATAAATTTACACATTCGCTTTTTTTTTTTAAATTTACACAAAAAAAAAAATTATTCAATTAATATATTTAAAAACAAAAACATTTAATTGATGAATTCCAATAAAAAACATACCTAGAAGTCTCTCTGTTTTTTTAATATTTTTATTGTGTTATTTCGGTGGCATCAGATTATATATATATATAAATTAATAATACATAAATTAGGAAAGGTTAAAAACATTTTTTTTTTTTTTCAACAAAAACAAAGAACAAAAAGAAAAAAAAAACGAAATTTTTATGAAAAAAGAAGATTATAGTCTGAGAGACAAATTGGGAAATAAAAAAGTGAGATAAAAAAATTTCAATTTATTAATTTTTTTTAATAAAATTAGCACAAAAAAAAAACATTTTTTTAAATTTAAATCATCATCATCATCATCATCATCACCATCATCATCATCTCCATTATCACATTGTCATTATTAAAACATAATTAGAGTATAAAAATTATAATATGTAATTAAATAAAGTCATATATGTATATGTATTTTCATGACTTGAGTATATGTGTATGTGTTTGTTAGTAAATGCGAATTTTGTTTTATTATATTATTTATTTTTTTTTTTTTGTCAATAAAGTTCAGTTATTTTAACATTTTTTTCACGTATAAATTCGCATCTAAGCTGATTTTTTATCAAAGGTCAAAGGTCAAAATAATCAGTTTTACAGAATATCTACCGTTATTTAATTTAATTTAAATTAATTTAAAAATATGCATTTAAGAATTATAGAATAAACATTTTGAGAAAACAAAAAACAAAAAAAACAACACACACATTATTATGGTGTCCTTTTGACCTCTTATGACCTGTGAAACTATATTTGGTAACTTTTGGATACAGAATCTCAAAAATTAAATTAATACGAATTTATACGCAAATCTTTTCTGTTTTTGAATAAAACTACTGACCAATATATGTCATCTAAATTCTAACTTCAAAATATGAAAAGAAAAAAAAATAATACGTTATTAAATTGAAAATAAAAAGTAAATGAAAAAAAAAAACACAAGTAGGTACTGTAAAGAATTTGTTACGTATAAGAATTTCATTCAAATTAAATGTATAGGGTAAAGAAACAAAAGAGAGAAAGTAAAATTTGAAAAAAAAAAAAATTAAAAATAAAAAATTACGAACTCAAAGCGTGCAGTTTAGACGTTTTTGTAAATCTCTTTTTTTTTTTTTGTTTTCTTTTTTTTAAATTAAATCAAAAATAATGTTCAACACATCAACAAAAAAAAATTTTAGAATTTTTCCTTTTCATTTTTTTTTAAAGGATATTTTCAAATTAAAATTTTGAATTAATAATTAATTTTTTTTTTTATACTGATTTTTGTTTATTATTTTTATAATTATTATCTGTTGGTTTTGTTGTTGATGTAATATTCGTTAATTCAGTTATTGTTGATGTTCTTGTAGTAGTAGTAGTTGTAGTAATAGTATTATTAATAGTAGTTGTTGTTGTACTAGAAGTATTGGTATTACTCGAACTTACCTTAACCGGCGGACTGACTAAATACAATAAAGGATTTGCTTTAAGCCTCTCCGTATTTTCAATTTGTCTTCGTATCTCTTCACGTCTAGCTGAACCTAATGCTGATACCTCTTCACGACTCATTGCTTCTGTAGCACGAGGTAATTCTTGTACATCAGGTAATGATTTTTTCCTTTGTAGGGACACATTTATCGGGACACTCTAAATTGCATTATAATAATAATCATATAAGAGAATAATAACAACAACAAAAACAACAAAAAAAAAATCAAAACAAAAAACAAAAAAAAAATAAGGGAATAGAAAATAATAACAACCAATAATTTGAAAGAAAAATAAAAAAATAAACAACGGAAATGATAAATTCATTAAAAAAAAATTAAAATAAATTCCTCTCTGTAAATTGGACCAAAATTCTCTGTGCCAAATCAATCTTTTCATTTAAAGTCTACATTGGAGCATTGATCTATGTGCTTGAAATAAAACAAAAAAAAATCTTGTTCCTTGAGGTTTTTCTTTTTTAAATGTCACATGGAAAATTTTTGAAAAGAATAATCAATCAAGCTTGTCAATGATAAGTTTAATTTGGCACACAGAATTAATAACAAAAATCTAAATGTTCTATAATTTAATTTAAAATCTAAAGACCAAAAAAAAAAAAATAAGTTTTGTACTAAATTCTATCTATGAAAAACTGGATTTAACTAATTTTATCTAAAAAATTTTTGTTTTTATGGTAATGATGACATTCTAAAAGAAGATTAATTTCAATTACTATATCTCTCTATAAATTTATATAGTATACACAAAAAAAAAAAAAAAAATTTAAATATGCATATAATATGTTTATTTACATTTTAATTCAAAAAGATACTTGATTTATTCTAAATAAACTATTATTCTGTTTCTGTAAATTATTTTGAATTACTAGAAATTAATTTTTCATTTAAATCAATAAAAATTCAAGAGTACTTTAACCAATAACTACTTTTCACACAAAAAAAAAAAAAAAAAGTAGAAAACAAAAATTTTTAAAATTGAACATGTTTTATTGAATTTAAAAAGAAGACAACAACAAAAAAGGAAAAACAAATCATTTGATATAATTGTTCTGCTTAATTTAAATGCATCTGAAACTGAAATATGTGGTAAATTTGAAGTTTTTATTGATAAAATAGGAAAAAATAATTAAGTGGATCAAAAAAAAAAAAAACTACAAATTGTCATTCTTTATCGTTAGGGTAGAAATTTTTATCAAATAGGTCTTTTTTTGTCAATTTAATTTATGTAGGTTTTTGAAATTTTAGAATTTACAATAATCCTTTCCAGTTGAATGTTTTTTTTTTCTCATCATGTAATTTAAAAAAAAAAAAAGCGGAAAAGTGTATTAAACCTAACATAAGAAGGTCTACGAAATCAAAAAAAAAAAAGAAAGGATATATATTTTGGTGAATTATAAGTTCCGATGGGATAATTAGTTTTGCGTAGTCCACTCAATCTAATTCTGTACGAGTCGTCTTCAGACCATATTGACAATATTGTCTGCGGCTGACTACCACAAAAACAATCACCTTTAAGGAAATTTTTTGAAAATTGCCTCGGTAACAGAAAATAAAATTATCAAGAGGAACTATTACTCATAGGACTAGAAGAGCTTTTGTGATTAAAGAATGAATTAAAATGATTCCAAAGAACTACTAAAATAAGTATAAGACTTTTGCATAGAGAGTACGAATTTTAATCATTTTAAAGTTCTATAATTTGAAAATATTTTGCAGTTTTACTCAATGAAGTTTATCTCTAAGAGAATGGACGTGAAAAATTTTAAGAATCAGACGACTGATTGATTTTTCGATCTTAAAAGTTCATTCAGTTTTTTTAACTGGCATTTTGAAAATTTTAATTAATCAAGGATTAACATTTTTTGCTTCGAACTATTCTTAGAAATTTAAAAAAAAAAATGTTCAATCAAAATTTATCAGAGGAACAAATCAAAAAAAAAAAAAACGTATTTTAAAAAATTGTATAAAAAAACTGCAATATGTTCTCTTCCTCAAAATTATTTTGAATTAAAAATTAGAAAAAAAAAAAAAAATACCTCAACAGGCGGAGCAATAATCCAACTTTCTGAAGCTCGTCTTGCTAAAAGAGCTGGTGAAAACATTAAAGCTTCTTCTTCTTCTTCATCAGAATACCATTCCATTTTTAAAAAACTTTCTTATAAATATCAAATAAACTTAAGGATAATAAAACAATTTTTATTTTCCAAACACAACGACAGGAAAGAACTTCAATTGACAACAACAAATGTTTTGCTAAGAAAAATTTTTCAATTTTTTAATTAAAAATTAAAAAAAAAAAAAAAAATCTTTTCAAAAATGAATCCTCATAAAATGTGAAAATTTATGAATATATGCAAAAAAAAAAAAAAAAACAAAAAATTCACAACATAAAAATAGAAATTTTTGTTTTTGTTTTTTTTTTCCTTTTTTACACATGACATTCGTGTCCTCAGTTTTCACAATTTTTCTTTTTTTTTTTAATATTACAAATGAATTTTTTTTTTTTTTGAAATCAAATTTAAAATTTATTAAGAACTTTTTTGCGAACGAATAAAACTGAATTTCATATATTTTTTATTTTTTTTTGGCATCACATATATTTGATTTATTCTTTAAAATTTTTTCACGATTTAAAAAAAAAAAAAAGAATTACTTTGAAAAATTAATTTTTAATCTTTTGTGATAAAAATGCAATTGTTTTATTTTTTTGTTTTTGTAACACACAATTCTCACAAAAAAAAAAAAAAATAAAAAATATATTATATGTTATTTTTCGCACAATTTAACGAAACGCACTTTGCATTTTTAACAAAGTAAATAATACAACAACAAAAAAGATACCAAAATTTAAAAAAAAAATATTCAAACTGTTTTTGTTTTTTTTAAAGTAAAATTTTCAACACATTAAGAAAAACCAAAACACTTTTTTTCTTTTCTTTTTTTTTAAATTGATTTCAACCTTAGAAAAAGTCAAAAAAGTAAAAAAGAAAAAAAAATTAAGGTAAAATAAGAAAAACAAAATGAAAAAAAAAAAAAAATTTATCAAGAACTACAAATGAAAAAATAGCAACAAATGTCGAGAGATACTAAAAAGAAAATTATACTAATTCTTTTTTTTTTGTTATTATTTTTTTCTTTTTTTTCTCATCAACATTTTAATTTAATTGTTGTTGCAGGCCTCCTCTCAATTTATATTTATTTTTAAATTATTTTTGTATGTCAAAGAATTTTTAAAGATACGAAGTGAGATAAATTTTTTTTTTTTTGATTATGCGCGAAATACTTGACTGAAATATATTTTTTTTTTTTTGTTTGAAATTCTTAAAGTACCTACATTTTATCTTATTTTATCTTTAAACACAAACGCACACGCGCAAAAAAATTTTCAATTTTTTTGAAATTACAAGAAGAAGAACTAAAAACAAAATTTTTTTCAGCAAATAACGAAATAACCGAAATTTGTTACACAATACATAATTTTCTTCCTATGAAAAAAAAATCCTAAAAAGAAAAAAAGTATCTATTGAAAACTATTAAATAATACATCTTCAAAAGAAATGAGTAATTTTTTAAGTATATTTTTTTTTCTGTATTACTTAAAATTTTTTTTTTCAATATTTCCGAATACATAATTCGTTTTTCTTTAAAAGTTTATCATTATTTTCCCCTGAAATATTTTCCTATCCATTTGTGAATATTTTCAATTTTTGAATGTAAGATTTTTGAACAAATATATTTGAAATGAAAAAAAAAGTAAAGAAGATATACAGATACAACTGGGAAAATTTACAGATACATCATTAAGATCAAGACCTGTCTGTTTTTTTTTTCATTAATAGAAGAAAAATATATCTTAAGAAATGTTAGTAAATTTTATTTGAAAAAAACAAAAAAAAAAGATACTTCATTCAACACGGTTCTGTTTTTTTTATTCGGTTGAGGTTATTTATACATTCTATACTTAACTCTTCTTCAAAATGAAAAATGAAAAAAAAAATGTAAATGATGATCAATAAGGTGAGTGTTCTACAAATTTGTTGTTTCTTTTTTTTTTTTCTATTTGAATTTTAAATAAAATATTTCGCCGCAGTGATGCCATCTCGAATGAAAAGTTAAAAAAAAAAAACCCAAAATACAATTTTTTTTTTTTGAAATTTTTTTTCTATTCGATTACCGGAAATTACAAAAAATATTTCCATTCAAACATGAAATTATACTAAAAATAAATTGAAAGATAATAAAAATGTAGGAATTAATTTTCTGAGAATTATAGAATTAAAATAGAATTGTGTAATTTTATTGAAATTATATTTTTTAATAGCCCACTTAATTTCCTTTGGAAAAAAAAAAACAATAAATCAATGACATTTTTAAACACAATAAATGTGGGTTTTTTTCTTCAAATTATAATTTAAAAAAAAAAAATGACACGAAATTCAAGTGAAAATTTCAAGGTCATTTGTATTTACATACACAGACACACAAACATAGAAATAACCTTGATAAAATTTTAAACCTTTTTTTCTATACTAATTACAAATTTTAATCAAATTATTATCAAACCGGTAAATAATAATTCAACAAAATTCCTGACAAGTAAATTAATTCTGAATAGAAATGTACAGGATGCCTATAAAGTTGTAGATTTATTTTTTGTTTGCTCTTTCTCAGCGTATTCAATTCAGATTGGAAAATTCAGCCAATATTTTAGAGAAAAAAAAACTTAATATCGTTCGTTATTTTGACAAGTTATTCTTTTCTTCTTCTTCTTGAGTTCCCAAAATTGTTCAATCCTTTTTTCAAGCTTTTAAAAATTATAACACTCTTCATACTTGATGAATTCTAAAAATTTTTAATTTTCAAATTTGAACTTTCAAATTGTTCAAACGTTCATCACTTTTTGTTTTTTGTTTTTTAAAGAGCAAGTTTTTCAATTGTAATTTTATGAAATTTCTTCCTCTTCCATATTTTGAACTTAAGCTTTTTTGACACAAAAAATACCTAAAATCGGAAATCTTATTTTCGAAAAAAAAAAAAAAAGAAAAAAAAATTCGACTTAGTCTAAATTAACCTGAAAAGTATTTTATATTTTTTTAACTTCTTCATAAATTTAAAGATCTGCTGTTTTTATAAAAATTGTTTTAAGAATTGAAAACAGTGTTGTGAATTTTACTTGTTTGTTTTGCAAGCACCAAAATTGTTCATGAAAATTTCTGACAATCGTTGTTGAAATTCTTCTTCTTCTTCTTAAAAAAAACAAAGTAAAATTCCAACACTGTTTTTTCCTTTTATTTTTATTGTTCAGATTTATGTTTTTTTCTTTTTAAATTTGAGACTGTTGTAGAAATTACAAAAGTGAAAATTAAGCAAAATTTGGAGCTGTCTTTTTTTTTAAATTTCTTTTTTCATGTTTTTCATCTGAGTTTTAACTTTTATGGGAATAATATTGAAAAAGCGTTCAAAAAAAAAAGAAATTAAAGTAAAAAAAAGTAATTTTGAAAAGGAAAGAAAGTTTTTTCACTTACCTTTAATTTAGGTTTACCGCCACCACCTCCACCTCCTCCTGCTCTTACTGCTGGTGATGCTGGTTTCGGTGGCAAATATAAGCTTTCAGTACGTTTTGGTTGTGCTGGAGAGGGAATGATATCCTGTCCGAGTGTCCTTTGTCTTAAAAGAACATCTTCGAATGGTTGATTTGGTGATGAATAAACTGGTTCAGCGGCAGGTGTTGCTCTATTTTGAAATAATGGTGTACCGGAACGTGATGCACCAGTACCTGTTAGTACTGTACCATTTCCAGTTGTACCAGGTTGTGGAGTTTGACCACGAAACAATGAACCGGATCGGGCAGTCTTTTCTGGAGTTTCTTGAGAATTTGCTGGAAGAGATGTCGCATTTGATGCTTGAGGAGCTACCGTTCGATCTACAGATGGCTGCCGTGATCCAACACCGACACCACTTAATCGACTAGCTGCTCTAGTATATCTATCTACTGATGAATCTCTACTTGGTGGCCTTTTATAATGATCAAAATGGTCTATTGATGATTGTGAAAATGTTCCTAACATTGGTCTAGATGATTCTGTTACCATTCTGGAACTTCGTCTTAATGAAGCACCTGTTCCACTCATTGTATGTTCCATTGATTTTTGTTGTTGTTGTTGTTGTTGTTGCTGTTGTTGTTGCTGTTGCATATCGGAAGTATTTTGAGGAGAATTACCATAAGCTCCGTACATTTGATTCTTAGAAGTATTTGTTAAGTCCTGTGACATTTGCTGATTCATTTGCATTTGATGTTGGTACTGTTGTTGTGGTGTATTCATCATCGGATTATAATTGCCGCCACCACCACCACCACCTCCTCCTCCATAGCCTTGTGTTCCTCTATTAATTGATTGCTGCGGTTGCGATTGAGTTGGTCCCGTATAATTACTCATAAGTCCAGGTGGCTGCTGCTGTTGGAACTGATAGGAAGGATTTTGTTGATTTTGCATTGGTTGCGCATACATTTGACTCATGGTATCTTGTTGGTGACTCATATGCATGGACAAATCAGTTTGTGGCGATATTTGTGAATACATATTACTCGACATTTGATTTGACATAGGAATTTGATTATAATCTACTGACTGTTGTTTTATTAATTGGGATTGTCTTCGATTGAGAAGTTGTTGCTGCTGATGTTGTTGTTGTTGTTGTTGTTGTTGTTGTTGTTGTTGCTGCTGCTGCTGTTGCTGCTGTAAATCACTCATCATACTTGGCTTATTTGATGTTGATTGATTACTAGGACTATTTGTTGATGATGATAAGCCACCTCCACCACCACCACCACTTTTCGATTGATCCACAGAATCTAATGGCGGCCTAAATCGTTCTCTAAATCTAAGTCGTTCGAATCTTTCTAAAACTGATGGTTTGAAGTCTGGTGCAAATTCTCTAGCTGTTGCAACAGCTGTTTCACAATCGATACGAGCATGATCTGCAGCTGTGTCAGCGTATTCAGCTTTTCCCCTTGCTGTTGCTGTCCGTGAAATTGCAATATCAGCCTTTTGTAATGCTATTTTTGATGCACGTTGTGCAGAACTGACTGCAGCTTCTATTCGTTCTCGGAATTTCCGAGATCTAATAAGGAACAAATGCTTTTTCTTTTGACTTGTTATTAAAACATTATTTTTATATTTGCCTTCCTCTACTGTACCATCACGGAAAGTTGTAACACCATAACCGTGTTTCTTATTATTATGCCACTCTCCTTCATATCTAACAAAAAACAAAACCAAACCAAAAATAAGATTAAAGTAATGATAAAAATGTAAAGAAAATTTTATATACTTGAGCCCATCACTGCGCTCTGAAATGCCATAACCATCACGTTTATCTCTCTTCCATTCACCCATATATGTTTCTACAACGCTAGGATCTAATTGTTCTTCTTCAACTGTAAAACTTGCGTTTGAGTCCGTATGAATTGATCTAAATTAAGAGAAAAAAACAAAAAACAAATATAAATAACATTCACTTAATGGAAAATGTTTTTTTTTTTCACCACTTACTTCTGTGTAATCCCTGATTGTGAGGAACCTGTACTTATCCAAGATGCAGTCGATACTGTAGAACGTATACTACCCGAAGCTCCAGTTCCTCGTTTCTCAAGATCACCTGTACTCCTTTGTTTTCGAATTTTTAGACCCTTTTAGAAAAAATTCAAAAATAAGAAAATTATTATTTTTTTCTTTATTTCAAATAATTTTGTTGTTATTGTTAAATTACCGATAAAAAACCTTTTTTAGATTTTTCAACTAAACTATTACGTCTAACTGGTGGTTCATCTGATCTAGCCTTTAATACAAATCCACCCCTTACATCATCCATACGATGATTACGTTTATCTGATGGATCAGCATTTTCACTGCTACGTAATGAACTCATTGATGAATGAATATTTTTTGGTCTATAATGTGATGCAAGACCGAATGGTGCTGATGTTCGTACACCATAACCATGACGTTTACCTTCTTGCCATTGTCCTTGATATGAACCTTTAAAAAAAAAAAACAAAAGAAAAAAAAAATTAAAAATGTGAATAAAAAGCAATCAAGAAAAAATTAAACAATTTTTGTTTTCTTCAATTTTTCTTCTTTTTTCATTCAAAAAGAAAATTTCAAGAATATAAGAATACAACAACAACAAAATTTAAAAAAAAAAAACACTTCTTTCTTATTTTTTTCTTTCTTCCTCTCTCTTGTTTTTTTTTTAATTTTTTTTTATTTGTCTAATTAAAGGATATGAAAGTCAATTCAAAAGTCCTGCAAGCTATATGTAACTTACAAATTATACATATTTGACCTCATTTAAAAAGAAATAAAGCAACAAAAAAAAAAAAAAAAAAAACTATGTATTGAAAGAAAATATGGAAAAAAATTATTGCTACTTTTTGTAATGTTTTTTTTTTTTTTTTCATTTTTTTTTTTGAATTGTATAAGGATACAACCGATTAAATAGTTGCAGTTAGTTGGTGGTTTTCTTTTTTTTTTTCTTTCTGGTATAAAAAAATTATTTGCTTTCATTTTACACAGATTTATGCTTATTGAAGTCCTTTGTCACTTGAAAATAGGAAAATAGGAAGAATAAAAAAAAATAAAACAGGACTTATATAAAAATTAAAAATACTTGTACATTACATACTGTACATATGCGATTTATTGTACTCCATTGTACTTATTATTTACATATTTTTATATAAAATCTACAATTATATTTCTATACGATATTAGTATGTGTCATATAGAAAATTTATTATTTGAATAGTTTACCTTTCATGAATTCTCAATTTATTGTAATAAGTACCATATTTTACATGTAATAGTAATTTTTTTTTTTTTTTTTTTTTTTTAATTATAAAAAGAATTTTAAATATTTTACACTACCATACGTACATATGTACTTTTTATTCAACAACAACAACAAAGAAGAAAAAAAATGTTTTTAACAACTGTTGATGCATGCTTCATGATTATAAAATATAAAATGCAATCTAACATCTATTAAATAGCAAAAAAAAAAAAAAAAAAAATGATGCCTATAGTGAATGAATTAACAATAATGTGGTGAAATTATAAACATCATGCATGTCAAGCAGTTGTATTTATAGAAGAAGAAGAAGAAGAAAAAAAAAAAAGTTTTTTTTTTTTTTAGATACATATATAATTTCACTTATTTTTATTAATGAAAAGGGTTATATTATTTATAATATGTCACATTCCTATTTGCATACCATACCATCCATTAAATTTAATCTCTTATATTTCTCATAAACCACCCACTTTTGTTTGTTTGTTTTTTTTTTTTTTAATTTTTTTATGTGTTTGTGTATTTGTTGCATTCAAATTGAAAGTATATATTTTAAAGTTTTAAGAATATATGAGTTATATAGGAGGTACATACATATGTATGTGTGATATGTGATCTAATATAGTTGTAGTGGTAAAATAAATTATACTATTGAGGATTAGAGGTCGTATATACTCTGGCATACAACATAGTTGAATTATGTGACCACAAAAATATTCTTCACCTTAGTTTATAAGAAAAAAAAAATAAAAATAAATAAAAAGGAAGGAAAAGTTAAATGTGTGTATATAGTAGGATAAAAATAAAAAAGATATATAAATTATCCAAGTACATAGATACATGACTTTTGTATTGTTTGTATATTTATAAAGTGTTGTATTTAAAAATAAAAAAAAAAATTAAGCATATGGTTTATATTTTTAGAGTATCTTTATTCTTTAGTAGTTTTTATTTCATTTTTTTTGTTGTTTTTTTTTTTTTTTTTTTTTTTTGTCGTTATTATGTTTCTTCATTTACGATTTTATAAATTAAAGGATATATGAAACATTTTTTTATTTGTTTGTAAATAAAAACCATCATTAAAATGTTTTAAAGGAAAAAAATAATAATAATGTAAGCATATGTGATTTTAAAATGTTGTTAAATTGTAAATAAAATTTTATAAATGGACACAATGTTGAAAATTTTTATTTTTAATGGTATCACATTTTACATTTATTTAATGTTGCCTTTGTGAATACATATATCCCTTTTATGTTCTTTGATTATTTTGTTTTTTTGTTATATTTTTTTTTTATTTTTTATTTTTTTTGTGATACAAAAGAGAAACCAACAAAGTTATTTATCTTTTTTTAATTTTTTGATGGTGAAAATAAAGAGAATAGTTAAGTTGAATTTGAAAAAAAAAAAGAAAATTTCAAAGAAAACCTTTCAATCTGAAAAAATATCCTAAATAAGAGCGTGTAAAATTTGAGAAAAAGGGTTTTGAAAATGTTGAAAAACGAGAAAATAAGTATATTTTTATCGTTTTCTATGTGCGAAAAGTATAATTCTAAAATTGAACAAAAAATAAATTAAATATAACAGAATCTACGAAACAAATTATCTTAAGTGTAACTTCAAAAATAATAATTTTAAAATATGTACTTTATTTTTGTGAAAGAAAAAGAATTTTATTAAATTTTCAACTTTTTTCAAAATAACTACATTTTTTTTTATACCTTTTTTACAATATTCTCAGGAATATGAAAAGAAAAATATTCGAGATAGAAAAAAAGATTTTTTTTTTTTTTTTGAATTGAAGTAAAAGCATTTTGAAAAATTAATTTTGTCTTTGTTTGTTTTCTTTCTCTTTTGTTGTATTTTTGCAAAAGGTGTATTTTTGTTATAAAAATAAATTGAAAATTGTTCAAACGATTACAATAGACTACAATGAAAATTTTATTAAGAACAATGTCAGTTATTTTCACAAAAAAAAAAAAAAAAAGAAGTATTAAATTTTCTTTTAAAGAAACTGACTTGTTGTTGCTAAGAAAATTAAATATTTTCGAGGTGTTCAGGTGTATTTGATTATGATAAATATGAGGATTATATTTTAAAGTTAAAAAACAAAAACAACAAAAAAGCTCTTTTCAATAGAAGAATTTTACATTAATTAAATAAATTTCGCTTCAACGATTTAAATTCATAATCTAGAAATTTTTCAAAAAACGTGAACGAATACATTTTAGGCTACAAACGAAAACGATCTGTTTTACTGTGAAAAGCATAAGTTTTTATGAGATCCAGGACATTCTAATTTAAAGCTAAGAAATATTCTATTAAAAGTTTTCTATTAAATAAGCATCATTTCACTAAAACTTTTCAGCCAAGATCAAAATTACAGATTAATTCCTTTTGCAAATATCTTTCGTTTTATTTTAATTTTTTAAATGTCGTTTGATTTGGGTCTCAAAAAAATCAGAAACTGTTTTAGTTTTTTGGATTGTATACAAAATTACTGAAATTGACTCAAGAGATCAATGTGCAAAAAAAAAAAACTCTATAAAATTCGTTTTTAGGTTTTTTAGTGATTTTAGACCTTTGAAATGTCCTGAAATTAATATGCAAGCATTGACACCCTTAGGGACGAATTTTTTTTTTTTAAATTGAATTTTTGCCAACATGCAATGTGTTTCTGATTGTGATTTAAAGTATAAAATATTTAAAACAGTTAAAATATTGAATTCATGATTTTAATTTATAGCGTACGGATTACATAAATGGAAATACAAAAAAAATTGGGTTAATTGATTAATCTGTCTGTATTTCAAAAAAAAAAAAAAAAAGAAATGTAATAAATATCTTTGAATATTTTAAAATTTAAAATTTTTGTACAAAATAAGAAATAAATCATAAAAAGTAAATTAAACAAGAAAAAAAATTGAAAATTTACTGAAAATTTGAGGAAACTTTTAAAAAGACAAAAAATTAATAAAAAATATTTTGAAGTCCAAATAACATGAAATTGTTAAAAATTTCTTTAAAAAAAAAAAAAAACGACAATAATATTCAAATTCCTTTACAAAAAAATAAAAAAAACACATTTTTTTTTCCTGTAATTTTAATCCCTCGAAAATAAAAAACCATGATAACCATTCAAAATTTCTCATGAATTTCCTTATTATCTAAAATAACATTCAAATACAAAAATACCAACAAAAAAAAAAAAAAAAAAACAAAAAAAGTCATTTTTAATGAGCTAATCAATTTTACTCATACATATATAATTTAAAGTTTACTCAATTATATAACATTTATTAGGCGGGAAATTTAATGTTTTTTCCTAGGAAAATTTCATTTCAATACATTTTCATTATAAATTGTTTTTATTTTTTTATTTTTTATTCTTTCCGTATTCGTTTCGAATAATTTAGAAAAAATAAATGAACATTTTCAAGTGTATTACATATATTAGTGGTTTTTTTTTTTTTTTTAATATGAACAACAGCATTGTATAATTTAAATTTACAGAGCACATACGAGTATATACGTTTCGTACATAGTATCTCTGCATTAATGATATTTTTCTTAATCTTGGTCCAAAAAACAGATATTTTTGTTGTTGTTGTTGTATTTTTTTTTTTTTTTTCAAGATCTTCTGCAAATTTTTTATGTCTATATTTATAAAATTTTAGCTGGAAAACTAAATGAGGAAAAGCAAAAAAAAAAAAAAAACATAACATTTGAATTTTATGAAAATTATAATTTTTTTTTTTTGTCATTTTTTTTATTTCTGTATATAAATTTGCCGTATACATATTATACATTTTTATCACATATGTATGTATGTAGATGAGAGCGTATATACAATCAATATATAAACTATGACGACAAAAACTGACATCACAGTACCCCAAAGAAAGAAAGAAAACAAAAAAATTATACATGTACATAATTTATTTTTAGATTTAAAACAATTGCTCAAATTGCTCAACAGAGTAAGAATTTTTGAATTTAACCCATCAAAAAATTTTTAAAGAAAATAAAAAAAAAAATGCCTTCGTATTGAATAAATTTTTACTGTATATTTGTAAATATGTGTTAAAATTAAATAAAAATACTTATATGAGTACAATAAGAAAAATATTCATATGATAATATATCCCATTTAACAATTTCTTGGAAATTCAAAAAAAAAAAAAAAAAAAAAAAACTAACACATTCTTGAATCATATAATCGATATCGAATTTTATTTCGAAAATTTTTTTAAAGAAACAGACAATATTTTTTTTTTTTCTGAAAAATTCTGAAAGATGCTGAAGATTTCTCAACAAGAGAGATTTCAGTTTCTTATAATTACGTGAAAGTTCTCATTCGAATAGGTTAATTAAGATGATTGGGTCACATTTTACGAATGCGAGCTAAAAGTTATCTGAAAATAATTTTCAACGTTAAGTTTATTCGGGAACGGAAACCGTAAGTACATCAACAAAATATTCAAAACACAATATTAGGTAGTCAACTGTCAGAAATTGAAGAACAGGAGACTGCTAGACTGGGAACTATTCAGGTAAATTATTTTCGAGAAGACCAAACCATTAACTCATCTGTGATATCTTGACAATGGACATTTATGAACGAACGGCAAAAAAGAATTTTCTATTTTCGTTGAATAAAAAAAACAAAAACTAAAAATAAAGACTATTTATGTTTCGTCAAAGAAATGTAAGCATGTACTTGGTGAGGACTATTACAGTATTCGTTAAAAATTCAACTTCAAAACTAATTCGAAATTATATTTTATAAAATATGATTTTTTTCCTTGTTTCATACCGAATCACATACTATTCGAAAATTAAAATCGAAATTATGAATTTAAAACAAAAAATATATGTATGAATATTTCGTGGTTTAAGATATGAATTCATAGTGTATGGTGGGTGTAGAAAGATAAAAATGATGCTTTTAGAGAAAGAAAAAAAAAATTATAAGAAAAGTTTTTCACTGAATTATCATTAAAAATATAATAAAAGTGCTAGGCATAGTCCATACATATACTAAATCTACATATATACATACAAATATTATGTATTATTTTCAAGAAAGCTAGAAAATGAAAAAAAAAAAACTATAAATAAATAAATGTGGCGTCTAGTAGATAAATAAATTCTGATATACATAATCATATTTATCTTGAAAAAAATTTTTTTTTGATTTTTTATTTTTTTTGTTCATCTATCTATATATAAAAAGCACCCCCGCATAAAAACAAAAAAAAAAAAACCAAAAATAAAAAAAAAACAAATAAGAAAGAATTTTGTAAATTTGTAAATTTTTCTATCTTTTTTTTCTTCACATATTATATGTACATATATACATATTTCACATTTTATATAAAATATGTAAATGTAAAAAAAAAATTATATCATTGCGATGAGTGATATCAAAAAAAAAAATAATAATAAAAATTGAAATAAAAATATAGATACATATATCTACTTTTATAGCATATGCATGTGTGTGTAATTATGTTGAATTTTTTTTTTTTTTTTTAGGAATACATATTTAAAATATATTTATATGTACCCCTTAAAAAAATACACATTGGTACAAATTTTTTTTTTTATAATATAAGACAAAATTTCATTTTTACACAGCTCACAATTAAAAAAAAAAATAAAAACAAATACGAGTATTTTTTTTTTTGTTTGTGACTCATTTGTTAAGGAATGTTTTTTTTTTTTCTTCAAAAATTACTTAATAAAATTTTTTCTGCTATTATATAGTCCAAAAATTTTTTTTAAGTTTTCAATTTATAAAAACAAAAGAAATTATGAAAAAAATTTCAAAGACTTTATTTTTACAAGAAACTTTTTCGCATATGTTTGTAAAAATGACGCTCTAGAAAAATAAATTACATATTTTTACTTTTTAATATTTCCCAGATTCAAGGACTCACTAAGAATGATTCAAAAGTATGAATTAAAGGGTGTATTGTTTTTTGTTTTTGTTATTTTGGTCATTTATCCTTGAATTTTCAATTTTTCCTAGAATTAATTTGAGAACATTGATCAGATTTATTGTTTTCATTAATAGAAAATTTTCCATAATTTTGGATGTGAAGTCTTTAAAGATCCTTGCAAACATCATCCTCTTACCATATCCTTAAACTTCCCCTACTTTTTGTTTACTTTAATCTATATTTCACAAACTAATTGCGATATACATATTTCGTGTGCACGTCTCATATTTCTTCATTTTTTGAAATTCGCAATTAATAAATTCAAAAGTTCAAAAATCATTTCTTATTTGCATCTTTTTTCAACACCGGTTAATCAATTCCCACCTACACAATTCGTCGCTAATTCACGAGTACTAACTAGTATACGATTTACTAAATGGATTGGAAAAAGGAAAGGATTCTGGTTAACATTATGATCCTTACAAATTCACTTAAAACCATAAAATTCAAATTTACATGAATAACATTTTTTTGTAATTGGCAAATTTTTCTTTTTGTATACACAAAAGAAAAAATGTCAACTCTTTAATAACTGTTAATTTCACCGGATAATAATTAAAACAATAAAAAGTATCCTGTACAAAAAAAAATAATCATCTTATAAAATGAAAGGCTCATATGTGAACAAGTATGTGTAATACATATATATGCAAAATATAACAGTTGTTGGACTGTTGTGGCTACAATCCTTTGAAAAATTACCCTTTTAACCTAATTATTATGATATTGCTTTCTTTTTTTTTTATCATTTAGGTCAACAATATGAAATTTTTAAATTGTTTTTCTCTTCTTTACCATTTTTTCAAGTTGTAAGTAGTTATTTTTATTTTTTCTTTTATAAGTTAGCAAATGTGAAAATATTTTCGCATATGTTAAATACTTTTTCTGTGTTTTCTTTTAAACCATCATCAGCATAAAAAAAAAAATTAAATATTATTTTTAATTTCCTTCCTTTCTAGCTTTTTATGATTATGAAGTTTTTTGTTTTTTTTTTTGTGCAACGTACTCAAAGAAAACAACATTGTGGAAGACAAAAAAATGAGAAAATAGAAAATGTACATACATATTCCCAAAAGTCATAATTATATACTTAAATTTTTTCTTCTATATTTTTGTTCATAACATAAATTTTTTTTTTTAAGGTCATGATGTTAAAACCAACTAAATACACACAAAAAAAAATCTTCTACTTTACTTGAAAAAAATATGAATTTGCTTGGTCATCATTAAGGATTATTTTTTATTTTTATTTTTTTTTTTCAGTTTTTTGTTTACAATTTTAGATAAAAAATTCTTATAGAAGTGCTATTTTTTTTTCGAGTTTGTGTGTGTGTGTGTGTTTTTTTTTTTTTGGTTATATTATAAAAAAATTCAACTTACCGCCATCTGCATATGTTTCAGAACCATAACCATCTTGTAATCCATTAGCCCAAGTACCCTCATATTTAGCTGTTGATGTAGTACTTTGTCTAACACCATAACGTCCTTTATAACCACTTGTCCATTCACCACGATATATTAGCCGACCTCTTTGTTCAACACCAAGACCATGACGTCTACCATTCTGCCACTGGCCTTCAAATGATGATCCACTGAAAAAATGTAAAATATAAAAAAAAAAAAAATTAGTAAAAAAAAAATAAACATTTTACATATATATGGAAAATTATGATTAAAGAAAAATATACATGGGATGTATTATATGGCAATTTTACCCCCAGGATACTGAAAAAAAAGAGAGAGAGAGAGAGAAAATTGCATTCAACAACAGCACACTACTATTTTTTCAATGCACCGTCGTCATACATACATATACATACATACATACGAGTACAGAAAGTGGAATATTTAAAAAAGTATGTCCTTTTTTTTTTTTTTGAATAATTTTAACAAACTATGCAAAACAAATAAACAAACCAAAACTAACCAAAACCACGCCTGCTGGTTCACAAGGTTACTCTTTTTTAAACCACTTTTACAACAAAAATGAAAACAAAAATTTTCAATATTAATTTTTTAACGTTTTTTTTTTTTTTTGCAATTTTATTCTCTAGATGAAAAAATATTGTTTTTTTTTTTTTTAAAAAAAAAAGCGTAAAAAAAATACAAGTATTTAATTTATTTTAAATTTAATTATTTACTTGATTTTTTTGTTAAACTTTTTTCTTTTTGATTATACATTTTTACATTTTAAAAATTTCCCATACTAAAAATTAATATGATATGTGTGCAGAAATCCGTTATAATTTGTTATTTTGCTTCTTTTTTTTTACAAATTTAATTGTCAAAAAAAAAACATGAATAATTTTTTTTTTTTGATTTTATTTTTCTAATGCGTAAAATAGGTCGTTTGAAAAAATGAAAAAAAAAAAAAGAGAATGTTTTAAGGATGACAAAATAAATATAATAAGAAGAATAAAATAAATAAAAATAAATATAATTGTTGATCCTGTATAACTTATGGGTAATCACGTTGAGAAAGAACATTTAAAAAAAAAAACAAACGAAGGAGATAACATTTTTATAATGGAATAAAAATTTGTGATAAAAATGTGTATTGTTTGAATGATATTAAAAAACAATAAAATGGAAAATAAAATCTAGTTTTTTTAAAAAAAAATAATAATAATTGCTTCTTTATATTGCTCATTCTACGTAAAAGGTTACATCAACCTTTTTCTCACCGGGACCTAAAGAATCTATTGTGAGTTTAAAATCTTTCTTAAATTCTTTTATAAAAAAATAATTGATTTTTTTTCGTACTAATTGAAGAAAAAAAAAAATAGAAAAAATAAAAATAAATAAAATTTGCATTAAAATAAAATTATTTGAAATTTAAAGGAAACTCAAAAACTTTTGAATCAACTTCATTTGAATTTCAAAGCTTCTAAGGATATATTCATCAGCTATAAAACTAGATTTATTTTTAATTTTTTAATTTAAAGTCCTTTGTTTAGATTAAGTGCTAAAATTTTGAGTAGATAATTCGACCCATATACTTATGTAAAAAATTATAAAACCGTTTTTTTTTTGTTTTAAAGTAAAAGAAAAATTATAAAATATTCGTTTATAAGAATTTAGGTATTGTCACATCTTGTTTTCGTTTTTTGTATTTTATGTTTTTGAAAAAAATATTTTCTCCAAATTTTTTCAAAAAGAAAAACATAAAATTTCCAATCGGAAATTCTGAAATTTTTAAAACATTGAAAATTTTTGTTCAAGAATTGGTGTATTAGAAATTTAAAAAAATTTTTCGTAATTTCGAAAAAATATGTTCGAAATTTTAGGCAAAAGCTTACCTTAAAGTTTTCGTGAAAAGCTTTATTTGGAGTTTTCCTCAACTTTATAGAAGTGATATAGAAATTTAGAGGGATCGTATTCGTATTCGTAATATCTCCATTATAAATTGAATAATCTGGAGGAAATTTGGAGCACAGGTTGTTTCGACAAAGCCACAAACCGTTCATCGAAAAAGCTTTTAATAAAGAGTATAGATTTTTTTATTCAAAAAATCGATGTCTAAGATTGAATTTTGTCTTCGTTATTTTTTGACAAACCTGGAAAAGTTTAAAATTCACTGTATACTTCTATCATGCACAGCACTGGCATAATAAATTAAAAAATAAATGAGATAGGTTATGGGAGAAAGGGAAGAAACATGTTAAAAAAAACTATAGAAGTATAGCACTTCTCCAAAAGATTAGACTGAATCCGACAAAAAAAAAAAATACCATTAATCCCATGATTGAAGCCTTTAAAATTATTTTACACCTAATCAAAATGTCCTGATTATCTAAATTCATTGAATTCCTTTAATTTTCAATCTACAGAAAATAGTATTTATAAAAACTATTAATTTTTTCATAGAAATCTGTTCTACTTCACAAATCTTACAAATCTTATAAAAATTACCTCAATTTCTAAAATAATCAATTCAGAAAATTAAAGAAAAAAAACAAAAAAACTTCATGATAATGTTTTGCTAATGAACCATAATAAAGTTAATTATTTCTTCTAAAACAAAATTTTTCGAATTAACTTCTCTCAAGAAGAAAAACTTGCACTTTAATAATGCAAATACCTCCCCACCACACTAATTACAAATGGTTTTTTAATTACATCTACTTTACTTTATTAGTTTTTCTTGAATTTATTTTATTTACTTTTTTTTTTTTCTTGTTTATACAATTAATTAACATATTTTATTTGTTTTTTGTTTTTTTTTTTTTAATTAAAATAAAAAATAAAAACTTAAACAAAATAGTTACTTGTATACAAAAGAATAATTTCAAAATTAAATTTTCTACTTAATTTTTTTTTTTTTGTCAATTTGCTCTAAGCTAATTTTTTTCTTAAATAAACTTTGTTTTTCTTTACTAGAGCGTTTTAAAATTCAAATAAAATTTTTTAAAATTTAAAAAAAAAAACTAATGAAAAAATAAAAATGAAGTAAAATATTTTAGAGAAAAAAAAAAAAACTAGAAAAAAATTATAATTTCACAACTTTTTAATGAATATTAATGCATTTATGCAAATTTGTTTTCTTTTCTTTTTTTCTTTTTTCCAAACACTTTTTTTTTTTTTTTTTTGTAGTTTATGAAAAATCTAACCTAAAACTTTTAAAACTTGTCAAGAACATTGAAAACGAGAGAAAAAAAAAAAACACATAAACTTTTTCACAGCATCAAAAAGGATTTAGGTTTTATTTTTTTTTTCCTTCATTTTCTTGTTTAGTTCCTGAAACAGTTTTTTACTCTGCCTTCAAACTTTACAAAAAAAAAAAAAAAAATCAATAAAACTAAAAAATCCAATATATAATTTCACAATTTTTTCTTCCTTATTTAATTTTTTTTTTTTCAAAATGAAAAATAGGAAACTGCTAATAGATGGCAATGTTAAACTTAAATCACTTTTTCAATTTTAAAGTTTTTCTTTTTATAAAACGAGAAACCAAAAAAAAAAAAAATTATTTCAAAGAAAACTTTCTTTTGTGTGGCTTGTAGGAGTAAAAAAAAAAGTAAAAAGGAAAAAATTCACATTTAAGGAAAAAAGTAGTTGGATTTTTTTTTTTTCTTAAGACGGAAAAATTAACTGATTTTCTTTAAACTTGAATTTTTCTACTGAAAAAGTTAAGATATTTAAATTAGAATGTCACACAGAAACATTAATCATGCAGGAATTTTGAATCATGTCAACGAGAAGTTTTTTCTATTGAGCAAAATCAAATGAAAATTTTTGCAATTTTGTTCTTCAATTTATGAAAGAAAAAAATAATAAATAAAGCATGAATTTTTTCCATAAAAATGTCACAACAACATTCCACTTTTAAGTTTTAATTTTTTTGATTTATGAGCCACAACATCAGGAATATCGTTTTGTTGCACTTTCTGGTGAAATACTGGAAAGGAAGAAGGTTACATAATGTCTTTACCTTGTGTAATTTTAAAATTATTACGAAAATACAAAAGGATTTAAACTACACCAACAACTACACTTCTCTCTTTATTTCCTTTCACGATTTTCGGCTAATTTCGAAGAGAACTACCTATTTATTGAATCAATTTTTATTACGAGAACCCTGTATGTCATTCTAATTGAATTTTATTTAATCTAAAATAATTAAAAATAAGATTTTTTCTTAGCAGCTTGAATTTAAGTCTTTAAGGATTCAATTTTAAGTAAAAAAAAGATTATATTTTAATACAAATTTATTTCTTCCTATATAATCGACTTTTCGTCCTTAGTCATAAAGATTCTTGGTTTTTATTTTTAAAGCGAAATATTTAAATGAATTTTCTGTAAAACGATAAATTTCAATCTAATTTTTAATCAAAAAAACGATTAAAATTTACTCCATACACAATTTATAATTTTTCAGAATTTTTTTTTTTCTACAATTTTAACTGCCACATTGTACGAAATGGAAAAACCTATACTAAATTTCGTTTTATTTCACAGTATACAATGCTGACATACATAAAAACGAAAATAAAGTTGATGGAAAATTTATATGGGGTGAAAGAAAGAAGTATGTGTTGATGAATATTCTCCTTGAACCTGATAGGAATTTTTCAACAAATTTTGCATAAAAAAAAAATGAAAAAAAAAAAAAACAAATTATAATTTTGACTCAATTTTCTTCGAATTATTTTGTCACAAATACTTTTTCAAGAAAAATTAAATTAAATTAAATAAAATAAATGAAAAATTTGATTATAAATGGAATTTCCTTTAAAAATGTATTTACGTTGATAAATTTACATTTTTACATACATACGATAAAAACAAAAATATTTCCGTTCTAAATTCTTACGTCTTTAACTGTTTAAAAAAAAGTTGTTGTTGTTGCTGTTTTTTTTTTTTTTTTTTTTGATAAATTGAGTTGTCACTTCATGATAAAATGCGATTTAAATTCGCACAAAAAAAAAAATAAATAAATAAATAAAAAAAAATTAAATAAATAAAATTTATTGAATGAACCTACTGTTGCGCTTCTATTTTGTAAATGTGTGTGTGTGTGTGTGTAGGAGAAAGAGGTAGGTAAATAAATTATGGTTATAATAATTTTTAATTGAAAAAAATTACTGTTATAATGAAAATATTCAGCAAAACAAACAACAAAAAAAATTGTAATAATATGCCATTTATGTTAATTTAAACAATTAATATTTTTTTTTTTTTAAATAACAAAAAATTAAAAATTATAACCTGAAGGTTATTTTATTATCGAAAATATGTAATTATTAATTTGTTCTTTTCATTATTCCTTAATTGCTTTTTATGATGATTTTTTTTTTTAATTTTTAAAAGAATGAAAAAATTAAAAAAGAAAAATTAATGTAATTTGTTTTAATTTTGAAATTTATTTTATTGATCAACAAAATTTATTTATGAGCTATTTATTAAAAAGAAAAACAATAAAAACAATATAAATTTTTTTTTTAAATTTTCATTATTGCAAAATTGCTAATAAATCTTTTTTTATACCACACTGTCATTGATGCTTTTAATTTTGTTGGTATATTATTAGCATTTTAATTAAAAGGGTTAATAGGACTATTTTTGATGACTATAATGTTTTAAAAATTGCTTAACGATAAAATAAAAATGAAAGAGGAAAAATCAATGACTTTATCTTTCGCGAAGAAAAGAAAAAAACTGTTTTTGATGAGGAAAATTTATAAAAAAAAACTTAAAATGGAAATTTTAGAATGAAACTGAAGATTTAATGTTATAAGAAAATGTCTTCAAACTAAGCTAATGAAAATTCATGAGGTTTTTGTAAGGATTATTCGGAAATGAGAGAAAACAAATTTGTTCAAAGATAGATGATGATGTGACCATTGAGGATGTAATAATTTCGCCATGACACGCTTCTTACCTACTCACTTACTTACGTTTTATTTTTTGGACGGTCATCTACAATGTAGTTTGACTTTACACAAAATTTTAAAATATTTCTACATTACTTACTAGAAAAATTATAGTCCCAAAATAAAGTAGATTTATGAGTCCTTCTTGTTCACTAGTTGTGATTGCTTACAAGTGACATTGCAGTAGTTTTTGGACCCTTTTTTTAAAAATATTTTCTCAAGCCTAATTTTCAACCAATTTTAAATTTTATTTCTTAAAATGCTAAAAGGACTAAGTAGATTTTTGAAAAAAAAAAAAAAAATAGTTGATAAGACCGCAAGCTGGACAATAACCGATCCTAGACTAATTCTACCATACATCGCTCTTCGCGTATCAAACAATGGATTTTTTTTTTCAGTTGAGAAAATAAATTATTTCATGTCCCCTATTTGACAGCACAAAATCCTACTCACTTTTCACTATAAGGTACTGACTAGCTTTACAATCAATGCTTCTCCGATTTTCATTTCTTTCATTAAAAAATTATCTCTTTTTTCCTCAAACCTACGGAAAAAACTTCTTTTTTTTCTCAACAATAATCTTGTAAATCACATGTTAAATTTGACAAGTTAATTAAAAAATCATCATAAAATTTTTAAAATATCCTTAAATTTCCTACGTAAAAAAATTTTAAAAAATAAGAAAAAAAATTATTACAAACGCAACATCATCATTTTAACATTAAAACGAATTAATCATAATTTATTCGAATATTATCACAATTTAATAAAAAAAAAATAATAATAATAATAAAGAAGGTAAAAGGAGGAAGGAAATAAAAAAAAAATTTTTTTTAGATACTTTAAAAGTATAAATCATAAATTTTCAATTTAATAAACGAAAATAACTGAAATATTATTTTGTATTTAATAATAATTTATAAACTGATTTTTAACAAATTTATGTGTGAGTGTGTATATATGTTCAATCAATCAATCTTCACTCATCAGGATAATAAAAATTCTTCCAAGAAAAATTCATTATAAACAGGAAAAAAAAAAAAATTATTATGAAAAAAAAAAAGTTAATATTTTAAGTACTTGAAAATATTAGATAATTTTGAGAAGAAAAAAAAAATTTCCTAAATATTTTATTTATTATGATACAGGATAAAATAACGGTATGATAACTATAATAAAATCGATTAGATATCCTTTATGATCAATAATAATGTTACAGTTATATTCTTAATGAGAAAATTTATTTATTTTTTTTTTCAAATGAAAATTAGTTACAAATCAAGTGAAAAATTTGAAAATTAAGGACATTGTAAAACAGTTAAATTTTTTTTTTTTCAAGGATTTCAAAAAAATGATACATTTCTGTTTTTAAATGACACACAGTTTCATTAAAATCTTTTACCTTTGTCTGTTGTCAAATTTAAAAATCTTTCTTTCAAAGGACTCATTATTGAAATATCACTTTCCTACACCCACCATTAACGCAGAAATTTCAAGTGAACGATTCAAACAGATTTCATAAGTATTTCCTTTTTATTATTTTTTTTTCCAAGTAATTTCCTTTTTATTATTTTTTTTTTCCAAGTAATTTCAATTGAAATTTTTTTTTTTTCACTTTTATCCTTTCAACTTTTTCTCTTTCTATCCTCTTTTATTAGATGAGAAATATCTTTTATTATTTCGATTTCCTTTTAAAGTGTCACATAAAATTTTGTGCGTTGTATCTTTTAAAATAAAAATGTTTGTTTTTTTTTTTTTGTTTTTGTTTTTTTTTTTTAAATAAAATTTCCTTTAAAAACAAAAACAAAAAAGAATATCATTATAAAGGAAAAACTTCAATAATATCCTTCAACATATTCGAAAATACATATCAAATAAACAGGCACAGATTGTTTTTTTTTTATCCTTTCTTATATAAATTTTCCTTATTTTTTTTATTTTTTTTTTTGACATATTTTCAAATATTAAAATACGAAAACAAAAAAATCTTTTTAAACGTTTATGATGTGCACGATTAAAAATTATAATTTTTTCTTTTTATCTTTTGATGTGTGGAAAATGTTGGTATTTTTTTTTTTTCCACGTTTATCTGCGGATGGTAAAAATGTTAAAATTAAAAAAGGAAAAAACAAAAAAAAGGAAGAAAGATAATTTTGTTTTACGTATAAAATAAATATTACGTTATTTTGTACATATCATAAATTTTTGTTTTTTTTTCTACAACATTTATCCTTTCTCGTGCATGTGATAACACACATTAAAAAAAAATTTTTTTTTTCTCATAGCATTGACAACGTTTTATTTGAAAAAAAAAAAAAAAACGATAAAAACATAATAATTATGTTATTGTGTAACAAAATATGTTCAATAGTACTTATGTGGGGTGGAGTAACCATAATCATGTACATATGTGTATGTGCTTTAAATTATAAAAATATATGTGTTCAACATTTAATAGGATAAAAAAAAAACAAAAAAATACATAAAATTACTCGCGAGGAAAATGTTTAACAATAACCTTGAATGTAGTTAATGAGGTAGGAAAAAATTGCCTTCATTAAAAAAAAAACAAAAACCAAAGAAGGAGCAGAGAATTTTAATTGATTACAACATAAAAAAAAAATTATGATGTTTATGATGATTTTGAAATAAAAAAAAATTTATGAGTCCTTTACGTAAAAAAAAATATAACATTTTTTTTTTTAAAAGATATCATCAGTCTGACTGTCAAACCTCATAGGTTTATTTTTGAAAATTTCACAGAAAGTTAGGAAGTCTTACATTATGAGTATTATAATTTTCTAAGTGTTCGAAAGTCTGTTATGTTTTACATCAGCTAACAGGATTCTTTGTGAACTTAAAAATTCAACATGAGCGTTCATTTTTGTACAAAATGTTAAAGAAAATTAATTTTAAATTTGAAAATGTCCAGAACCAGAAGTAATCGAATTTTCTAGAAATTTCTTTATCCGGTATTCTCTTCGTCTTTTTTATATTCTTCTTCAACAGAACACGAGTTACATAGACATCTAAGAAAATCCGAAATATAAGCATTCAAAAGTTTATAAGTCCTGGATTTATGTCATTCGAAATTTATTGTTTGACTTGTGGTAAATCTCTTAAAGAATATCCTAGCTAAATTTCAATTTCTTTACTATCCAATGAAAACATACTTCTTTTTTTTTTACAGAAAATAACATTTTGTCTATACAACACTGGTGGGCACTAATGTATTCGAAAAGTTGTTTTTTTTATTTCGAAAATGAACACTAGTATCAAAATAAGCAAAATTGAAGATAAAAACTCACATAGTTTGACAGTAAGACCATCGACAAAGTATTTTCATCATTGAAAATTTACAAAATTTCTATTAAATTTTTTTTTTAATTATTATGTAATAGCACGTAAAAAACAAAATAAAATGTACATTAGGATTTCCGCATTATATAGGATTTCTTTTTAATCGTAAAAAAGAATGTTTTTGATTTAATTAAAAAAAATAAAAAAAATTTTTCATGTGAAAATTAAGCTTTTAGGCACGTTTTATCAATACCAAACGTTGTTGCTGATGTTAATAAAATTAATTTTCTTATTGATGCCTAAAATTTTTCGGTTATTTTTTATTTTTATTATTTTTTTTTTCTTTTAAATTATTATTATTTTTTTTTAATTTAACATTTTTCAGTAGCATTATTTTTTAAAATTGTTATTCACATAATTAAACAAAAGAAAGCAAATACAGCATTTATTTTAAATGAACTCAAACGGACTCTTTGAGGAAAATGATGAAAAGATAAAATAAAAATAAATAATAAAATAAAGAAAGAAATTAAACTTAAAGAATTTTCTTTAGGCAATTTTCTTCTAAGAATTTATGTCGATTAAGTAAAACAAAAAAGAAGAAGAAGAAGAAGAAAAAACTAGGATGAAATTACAGTAGAAATGTCGTTTTGTCACGCTTCTCAGTCACATATGAAGTAAAGAAGACATCTTTTAAATGTTTGTATTTATTTATTTATTTTTGTTTCTTGTATAAGAAGAAAAAAAAACGGTGTTCTGAAGATATTACAAAATTAGTCCAAGGATAAATATATAAAACAAAAATTTGTATATTTTAAAATGATGTGAGGGTGTTTAAAACTGAACGCTTTAAAATTCATGAATACCAAAGAGTTTCGCTGAAACGAACATAGGACTTAAAAGGACTTAATTTTTATCATTCAGCCAATGCAATGTTTGAAATTTCGACTTTGATAGCTTTTTGTTCATCAAAGTATTATACAGTAAGGATCGTAATACTGGTTCATAATTTTCGACATGGTTATCTGAAGGACTCTGAAGATAATCATCCTTTTTTTAATGAAAAAAAAAAAAAAAAATTGGACGAAAAATGAAAATTTAAAATGTTAGGAGTATTTTTGGAAAGACCATCTTATATTTTTCCTTTTCGTTTCAACCTGGTATCATACATTTGTGATTTCAAAAGACGAATACGTTTTCCAATTTCGAAAAAATTAAGCTTCTAAAAAATTTCTTTTATTCTTGCTTGTACTCACTACTTTTTTTTTGTTACATTCTTACGAAGAATTTTTGAATTAAAAGTGACATAAAATTAAAACGTATTTAAAATTTAATAATATTGTTAAAATTAATTGAATGAAAATTTTCAGTATTTTATGAAATTACAATAAAAATATTTCTTCCTACTTTTCAACACTGAAAAAAAAAGTAAATCTTCCTTGTTATTATTATTTTCATTACATGATATTCAATCCTTTTTCAATTTTTCCGTTTACAAAAAAAAATAAAATCTACTCCTTCACTAATAATTCCATTATGTATAATCTAACACAGAAAACAATTCAGAAACTTTAAAAACTTTTTTCCTTCCTTTTTTGTTTTCATGAACGAAACACATAATAAAATTTTCCTTATCGTTTACATCAAAAAAAAAAAAAAAAAAAATTTATTTAGTGTCATAATAAATTTACACCAAGTTTCAAAATTGAAAAGCAATTTAAAAGGATTTTTTTTTTTTTGAACATGATATTAAATTTTCTTTATTCTTCCTTATTTTTCCTTGAAATAAATATGTACTTTTAAAATTTAATAAAACAAAATAAATTTCCTAGAATTTTCTTTAAAAAAAAAAATTTTATACTTTAGTCCTTTTTTTTTTTAACAGAAAATTTATTTAGAAAAAATAATATTGAATAAATCAGAAAATTGTGAAATTTTCAAAATGTAAATTTTAATCAAATTTTCCTCGAAATAATAATTAAAAACAAATAAATTTTTTTTTCTCTACAAGAAAAAAAAAACCAATAAAGAATTTTTGAAGTAGCAATTAATTTAAAATTTCATATCGTATCCTTATTTTATTAAATTGTTAAAAAAAGTGTATAGGTAACATAAATCAATTTTTCATAGTAATTGAATATTCAAAAAAAAAAAAAACAAGGATTTTTTTTTTTTACATTTAAATGACAATTATTCGAGAAAAATAAGAAAATTAAAATGATATACGAGTAACAGTGAATAATAATTACAACAAAAAAAAATAAACAAACAAAAAAAAAAAATAGAAAAAATTTATTCAATATTTGTTTACTTTTTTTTTTTTTATATTTACAATTTAATTGAAAAATTCATTAAAATTTTCTTGGAGAACAAAAAAAAAAAAAAATAAAAACACAAACAAAAAAAAAAAACGGAAGAATAAGAAAACAAGAAAATAATAATTATTATTCAAACAAGGATCCAAAAAGGAAAAAAAAATAATAAAACGAAACAAAAATAAAAATCAGTAATTATTTTATATTCGTTTATTATTATTTTTTTTTTTCTTTCATCTTCAACAACAAGATACACTTTTATTATCCTTTTCCATTTTCCACCTTCAAACAAAAACGAATAAAACATAAAAAAGAAAGATAATCAAAAAAAAAAAAAAAACAATTATGTACATAAATGCATCAGCAGATCATACAGGATGTCACATGTGAGAAAAGCTAAAAAATAATATACATACTATAAAAAATTATTTTTTTTTTATGATACTTAAAAAAAATATATATTATTTTGATTGTTGTCAGGAAACAAGGATATCATTTCATTTTTCCTTTTTTATTATTTTGAATTTTTTGTTTTGTATATTATTATTACGATGCAATGATATGAAAACAGTAGAAAAAGAAAAAATACAATTATACAAAAGTATTATACACATTCATATAATAATGACACAAACACATATACACAATCAAATATATATACTATATACATATATACAAACAAGAACGAAAAAAAAAAATGATATAACAAATCGATTTCCTACATGCTCACTGACCTAGTTTCATTTTCAAATAGAATTAAGTATATTTATTTATTTTTTTTTTTTTCATGTACAAAAAAAAAAATAATAATAATAATAACAACAACAAAGGCGAATAAAACAAGAGATTTTTTTGTTTTTTTGTAGATTACATTTTTTTTTTTGTTTTTCTGAAAATTTAAAAGAAAAAAAAACACACACACACACACACGGACAAATTTGTCTCAAAAGTTTACCAGCTGGCATAATACCAAGTTTCAAAAACTTTTATTTTTTTTTTTAAATATTTTTTATTATATTTCAATTCGGTTTTGGAATTTTGGGTTTTCAAGATACACTTTATTTGTTTTAGTTTTTTTTTTGTTCTTCCTGTATTATTGTGGATTTTTTATTTCTGTTTTTAATATATCATTTTTTTGTTTCATTTAATACTCCGATCTATGTTAAATTTTATATCTGATCATCTATGTTAAGAAATTTTTGTAGACCTTTTCGTCCTTTTTAAAAAATGGTCGCAGTAGAAGGGAGAAAAAGTTGATTTTTTGAAAAATTACGTTTTTGTGCATTTTACCCTATTACTTTTACCCTAGTTGACGGATTTATTCTGTTTAAAATTTGTTTGGAAAAGAACCCTTCAGGGAATGTTCTGGTCAAATTTCAACTTCCTACTTCTCTGGGAACATACTTTTTTAAAGGGACAAAAAGGTCTGCAAAAATTTCCTTTACATAGATTGTTTGAGTTTTTTTTTTCTTTGGAGCCTTGTAGCTCGCTCCTTATTGCAAGGATCTTTTTTATTCGAAAAAAAAAACTTGTAAAGAATGACAAGAAAAATGCCCTGCAAAAATTTCAAAATATACGAATCACAAGATCCAGAGATATTCAAATTTGAAATCTGATTTTTGACGAAAATGTTCTAACATAGATCGAAGTGTTAATCTTTTTCATTATTATTTTTTTCACATAAATGACATAAAACTGTATTTTCAATATTGATATTATATGTAGTGTGTATCTATTGCAAAAATTATTTAAAAAGGATAAAATTTTCTCTTTATTGGGGGAGTTAGAAAAAAAGATTTAATGATATGGAATACATTGAATAACAAAAAAAAAAAAAAAAAACAAAAGAACATGTTCATTATTATTTGTGCATGGAATATATGTGTTACACATTCATGTTACATACTGAGGGATAAAAAAAAAACAAGATATACATAATATTTAATTAATTGGTTAAAAACAAAGATATTAGGGGGAAAAAAAAAATTATACAAAAAACGGAATTGTGAATAAAGCTTTTCATTTTCTTTTTGTTTGTGTTTTTTTTTTTTTATTCATTTGCAAATTACTTCCGGAATATAAAATTGTTCCGGATATGAACATTGTTTTTTTTTTTTTAGAAAGAAATAAAAATCCTTTATTCTGAATTTTTTTTTTTTGATGAAGTACATATTTTGCAAATCTATTCATGTCATTAGATTGATTACTTTGAAAAAATTTTCCTTCTTTACAAAAAAAAAAAAAAAAAGAGAAAAAGTATTTTGTAATTTTTTGTTTTAAAATTCATCCCCTATGGAAATTTTCATTTAAAGGATTTTTCTGTCATAGGATTTATCTTTTATGTATTTTTTATTTTTTTATTTTTGTGTTTCAGGTATTGAGAAATTTCAAAAGAAAAAAATTAGAACATACAACTAACTCACAATTGTAATATTTTCAACAACAACAACAACAACAAAAAAGAAGTGATTTTCAATTAAATGGAAATTTTTAGCACAGAAGGATAAATTGTTATTAATGAAATCAACGTTATAACATTTTCTTGAAATAAAACAAAAAAAAAATTCAAAACAAAGAAAATGAATGATGAAATAAAATAAAAAAATAAGATAGATTTTCAATTAACCACATTTTTTTTATAAATAGATACTCTAGACAGTAAGAAAAGTTAAGAAAGGATTTGAAAAAAAAAAAAAAGTTAAAAGAAATAAAAATTGAAAAGTTAACAGAAAAGTGTTTTGTTTTTTTTTATTAAACTCACAAAAGGATATTGAATTATTTTTTGGCTGTTTTATTCGGTGAATATTCATTTTCATACACCTACACTTCACAATCATCTTTTCATTTTTTAAAGATCACTTATTAAACCTGATTCTCTTGGATGACACAAACAAAATTGTATTCATTAAGAAATTCAAAAGTTCAAAGAAAAACATTTTTAATTAATTTCCAAGAATTCTGAAAATCCAATACAAGCATCTTAAAAATTGTGTCTTTTCTCAGAACATTTAGATATTAAATTGAATTTCAGTAAAAAAATAAATCTTAAAGGTTGATTTTAGTTAAACAACGTCGAATTTCTGAGATCCTTTTAAATGTTCTGTAGAAGTTTTCCGAATTAAAATTATAAAAACACTTTTCATGTGAAATTCATCAGTGTCCTTAAAAGTTCTAGAATGAAAGGCAAAGAAAGGATTTTATTGCAAAATTTACCTTGAATAACCTTGAATATCTGAAAATATGGAGCAATAAGGTCGATTTGAAGCAAGCTAGAACTGCGTTTAAGCTATCAAGCAAAATCATCAAGAGGAAGTTATTGAGCGTGACGCAAGATAGTCCTGATTTACAGTGTATGCGATGTAGTTTCGGATATCATTTGGAGAGAATAAGAATTCTTGAAGAAGATACCTGAGGATTATGTCCAGAAGATACTGAGACAACGTTCTCGAATAAAAGAACTGCTAACACTGATCTCTATTTAATGGAGTATTGTAAAGCAGATAACGTTTAAGCAGATACTCAAAATTACTAGAAACATCGAAATGAAAATATCATCAGAAGGTTAAACATTAAATTCTATTTTCTTCTACCGCAATTTTTTATTCACATTCCACCTACAACTTTCAATGCAACTACAACAACGTAAAATGGTTTTAGTAAAAGCTTAAGATGTCGTATAGAATTTCAAAAATTACAATATTTTTTATCATTTTCTTAGTTTTTCTAATTAATGAATCATATTTTTTTTTCTTTCAATTTTATCAGTTAATTATCGAAAAAAACACTCTTTTTTTTTTGTTTTTTTCTTTTAATCTTTTTTCAAACTACGTACTATCTATCTACTAACAAAATTGAAAAAAAAAAAAACGTATATAAATTTTATTTAAAGAAATTTATCATCAATCAAGTTAATGAGAGATTCCATAACAATTAATAAGTTAAATTATTATGGTTCACATCATTCATTATTGTTTGTAAGGATATTCTATGATGGCTATTTTGTGAAATAACAATAACAAATAACGAAAGAATAAAAAAGAAAAAAAAGTAAAAGATATAATTTAAAATTCAGGCGTCATTGTTATATTGTTTATTTTTTAGTGTTTTTTGTTTTTTATTATCTAGTTTCTGTTTCTTTTGTTCTTTTCAGAAGATTAATGAATATAGAAAATTGCATTACAATGAATTTTTATTAGATACTGAAGGATACTATATAAAAATACATACATATGTACATCTACTTCCATAAAAATATAAAAATATGATAAAAATCTAAAGAATAGAATTTTTATTATGTGTATTGGTGCACATACATTATCATGATATTGATACACAGATAGTATATTGACAGAAGATTGACGAAGATTAAGAAGCTTTTTTTCATATTGTGTACAACCAGTCAATAAAATTTTTTTAAATTTTGCGATAACATGAAGAAATGAAGAAAACAAAAGTAATTAAAAACCTCTGTACATTATTTTAAGGGTTCAGTGATCCTGTGTGTATCATAATGTCACTTCAAAATACAGAGAAAGTGTTGGGCTAATAACTGATTTTTGAAAAAAAATACCGAAGAAGAACCTTAAAACTCAGCATAACAATTTTAAAACTTGGAAGCTTTTCAAATTTTATATAAAATTTGGAAAACAAAGGATATTTTTTTTTAGGCTTGAATTTTAATTTTCGTAGAAAAATTTTTCCGAAAAGGGTTTTTAAAAGCGATATTTCCTTTTTATAGTTCGAACGTACATACGAAAATAAGAAATCAATTATCCCAATATACTTCTGTTCATGTAAAAGATAATATGTACACAACCCTGTTTTTAAAAAACTTTTTCTCCTGTAATTTTGTCAAAATTAAAATTTTAAATTACTCATTTAAATTTTTTTAAACTTCATTAAAATTTATTTAATATTTATTCGATTAACACTCGAAAAACAAATACAAAAAAAAAACATTAAAAAAAAAAATTATCAATAGCTACTTAGAAAACTTTATTAAAATAAAAATTGATTAATAATGCAAACAAATAAAAAAAATTGAACAAAAATTATTACGAAAATGAAAATTTACAAAATTTGTTTTTGTTTGTTTCAACAACAAAAAAAAATTACATGAATAACACACAAGGGAGGAAGAAAAACAAAATTTGTAACAAAATTTTTCCAATCAAAAATGTTGTTACTTCAATTTCGATTTTTTTTTCTTTCTTTCTATATTTTTCTCTTGTGATTTATTTTTCATTTATTTTGTTTTTTTGTTTGTTTGTTTGTTTTTCAATTGATATCGAGTAATAATAACAAAAACAACAAAAATATCGACAAATATCGCGTTTATTATACCTATACACGTATTTTTTTTTCCAATATCCCAATGCCATTTAAAAGGCAAAAACGGAGGATAAAAAAAAAACGGAAAAAAAGAAAATAGAAAAAAAATCGAAAAACTTCATTTTCGATGAATGGAAAATACAAAATCGAATTTTCATTGATAAGGTCGTGTACATATATACTCCTAATGCACACATATACATACAACGACATACAAATAACAAACTAATATATACGGTACTTTTAGTCTCCTATACACATATATCGAATGTTGTACATACATATGCATATGAATTACGTGATTCAATAACGTTCAATGGATTAAAAGCAAAAATACACAATGTAGCTACTCGTATATACGGAATATGTAGCTATAATTCATTTTCTGTATACAACTACATACAACGTACAACATATATAGAAAAATCACCTACGTAAAATTTTGTTGTTTTTGTTTTTTCTTTCATTCTAGCTTGATTAACTTTTTTTTTTTTTTTTTTGCTTTTTCAACAGGATTCAAATTCAAACAGGATATGTAACACTGGTCAACAGCCAAAAAAAAAATTCTTGAACACTAATTGCATTTCCTTGTACAATTTTGGATACCTACTAACCCACAAACAATAAAAAATTTCCATCATGTAAGAATTTCCAGAAATATTATTTTTTTTTTTACATTTTTCATAGTAAAGCGATTCTATGTTTCACTTGCCCGAAATTTTGGAAGGTTGTCTTGTGTTTTCTATTTAGCAAAATTTGTCACATGATTTTTTATATAAATTTATTATTTCTTGTAACTTTCAAACACATATTTTTCTTCTAAAGTTTATTTTGACTTCAATTATGAATGTTTTCACCATAGTAAATATATCTAAGAAACTGGTGTTATAGACTGACAAAAATGCAACCTCGTCGTGTTGCACTTACTTTGGTAAATCACAGCAATTTTCTGAAATTTAGCCAAATGTGTATTATAAATGTCTTCATTGACATTGACATTACATTGTATGTATATGTCCCCTGCGTTACCATCAAATTTTTTGAATTTCAGATAAACCTTTTAGTTCAACAAATCTTTTTCTCAATAGTTTTATTATTCAATGAAGTATCATAAATTATTATGGGAACTTTTTGAGGAAAAAGGTTTTTTACAAATAGAGCCACAGTTTAAAATTGTCAAATTTCTACCCAAGGATTTTCGTAAAGTAAGGTTAATGTATTTAAAAACAAATATGTATTGCTTTTTGTGTTGTCAAATTAAGTTCAAAATTTTTTGTAATATGTGTTATAAAATATAAAAATTTGAAGATTGATTACCAGGTTACAATCATTTTTATTGAAGTCTAGGCGAAACCAAAAACCCCATTCTTTCGAAGACCTAAAATTTGTCGATCAGTGTAGATATATATAAAACTTTTAATACACCTTGTTTTGCTATGTTTTTTTTTATTATTTCTTCACATTTTTATGGTTTTAATGTGATATCGATTTTTATCTGACAACTAAGAAATAAAGGAACATATAAAAAAAAATAAGCTCGATATATTTCACATACGAGAAATAATAACAAAAAGAAAGATTTTCAACATACACAAATTTTCTATCTGAGGTTTAGCAATTTATTCTGTTTTAAAAAAAGAAAAAGAAAAAAAAAAGGATCTAATAAAATAACAATAGGCGATAGATATGTTTTGAATTTTTCAATGATTTTAAATCTGGGATAATTCATATTTCTAGAAAAACTGATTTGTGTTTTTTTTTTTTTTTTTGCTTCTTCTTTTAATTCAATTCAATGGTAGGTGAAGGACAAATATTATCCTTGAACTATTTTTTTTTCTTTTCATTCTGTTTTTCTTTCACCACATACAATATATGATACATCATTTTTCCTGTCTTCATACATATATGATATAAGAATATACCTATATTGATGAGTATGTAGATATAAGGATATAAATAAAGGAACATACAATTTCACTTTATTTAATTTGAAAATAAAAAAACAAAATTACGACCTTACCTAGAAAATTGACATCTCAAACACGAGTATATGTTGTATACCTTATGTGTAGAGGTATATTAAAAAATATATTAAAAAGGATGATTTATTTATGAATATATACATATATATTTTCTGATACGCACATATATATTTAATTAGTTAGTTAACATTAAAATGTGAAACTGATAATAAAATTTAAGTATGACAAAAAAAAAAAACAAAGACGAAATAAAATTCAATTACTTTGTGATTAAACCTTTATGTGTGTGTATGTATGTATGTATGTGTCCATTATTTATAAGGATAATTTTGATAATTAAATAAAAACTAATTTATGTTGTTTTTTTTTTCTGTTCGACATTAAGATTAAAAACAACAAAACAAAAAAAAAAAACCTTTAGCTTTAATTAGCTTTAATGTCAATTTTCATTTGAAAAACCAAAAAAAAAAAAACAAAGTTATTTAAAAAAGATTTTCTTAATTTTCAACATGACTGACTTTGTTTACAAAAAAAAACAAAATAAATGATTTTTGTTTTCAAATGTTTTTTTTAATTACTTAATTGAAAAAAAAAATATTTGTGTTCACAAACTTCAAAACAAACTTATTGAAATTTTTTGGGAAACAAAAATTTAAATTAAATCAAATTTTTTTTTTTTTTTTAGAAAACTCTAAAAGCAATTTTTTTTATGAGAAAAAATTTTTTTTTCGCGAAATTTTTCAAGTTTTTAGTTTTTGACCACACGGTCCAATTTGATTGTACAACCAGGTCGAGTTGGATGAAGGTTGTAAAATGTGTCAGGCTGGTCAGAAGATTAATTTTTAAGTTTTTCGAACGTCGGATTAAATTAAAAAATTGATTTTTCAGGGACATGGAAAAGGTAAAAAGGTAAATCGTGTGTATGTAGCATTATTTAGTTGCAACTTGAAAAGGAGAATCTTTTCATAGAATGTGAAAGAACAGTTCCACTACTTTTGAAAACTTATACGAGCATTAATTCTTAAGGCTTCGACTTGGTCCAGAAAATAAAATAAATTTTCGTCTTTTTGAAGCTTAAAAACAAAAGGACTCTTTAAAAAACGTCACCACTTATTATATCCTGTTATATCTTTTTCCACGAGCATAAAACACCAAACCTGTCTAATAGACCAACGAGAAATTATAGTGACTTTTATATGTACATATTATTAGGTTTCTATATTTCTGACCTTGTACCACATTTATCATGTAGATATTCTTGTTCCTTGTTCCATTTAACTTATCTTCTCCCTTTTATAATCTTTTTAAATTGAAGAAAAATATTTATCAACCCTATCTTTCTTTTCTTTCTCCCTAATCTTTACCTGTTTCTTTTTTCCACCAATTTGTACATGTATATATGTCAAAATGCAGAATATCTTTCTGAAATAGTCTGCAATATCCTTGAAGCTTCAGATATTTCTATTGGAATTTTTTTTTTAAAAAAATATTTTCCACCCCCAAAAAGGATATTTTCTTTACAAATATACTTTCATGCACAATCCATATCCTATTTCTACAATTTTTAATCCAAATTATTTTGCAAAATTTATTTGTATGATAAAAAAAATTTTTCTAAAGAAGATTTTAATTATAACCTCTCTTAGCCATTATCCTTTAACCTATAATTTTCAATTCAAACTGTAATCATCAATTAGTATTTGTTGCATTTAATCCTTTTTTTTTTAAATATACATACCATCGACCTACACAATAAAAAATATCAATACAGTTTATTAAACCTTGACGTTCTAATGATATCGTTCTCTGATGTACAACAACAACAACAACAAAAATAAGAAAATCTAAAATAAGAAAAAAGACAACAGAAAAAAAAAAAGGATAAAATACACAATAATTTTCTATAAATAATATTTTTTGTGTTCAATATATAATTGATTGAATTTATACGACATTTGCATTTTAGTTGATGGCAGTGAGAATATAATATAAAAATGACATACTGACGTTGAACTGCTTGATTATTTTTATTTTTAATTGTGTGTGTGTGCTTTTTTTTTAAGAATAAGAAAGAAAAAAAACCGTGGGCTCTATGTTTTATTGCTGCTGACGTACCTATATCGCGCTGATGACACACACAACACAGAACACCATCATTATAAAAATGACAAAAAAAAAAAAAAAAAATTGAATTATTTTTGAAAATCCGAATCAAAAAAAAAAAAAAATAAGCACGATAATTTCAATTCAGTACACAGCACCGTACAACGATTCGTAATTTTAGGTATATAGAGATGCGCTTTTTAATATCTGTTTTTTTTTTTTTTTCTTTTTTTCTTTGACGAATTTGGGACGATTTTGTGGGGCATTATATGGGAAATTTATATTTTCTATACTTGAAAATGAATGAGAAAAAAACAAAAAAAAAAACAAAAGTAAAAATAAAATACTGTTCAACACATAAATCTTTGTCATATCATCGTACATACATATATATTTCCTCTGATGAGTTTATGTTTGTGTATGTAATATCAGATCTTTCCTCAATGCCTGATAGTAGAAAAATGTATCTAAATTGAATTTTATACGAATGAAAATTTATTTGAATACCATGGTCGATTAAATACAAAAAAATTTTTTTTTTTTGTACAAAATGTGTAAACTGAAATTTACAAGCAAAAAAAAAAAAAAAAACAAAAATACACAATTTTGAAAATTAAAAAATTTTAAGCAAAAAAAAACAACGTCAAAGATAAATTACAGACGTGAAAAATTTTTAAAACAGGCAAATTTTTTTTTATATATTTTATATGAGAGAAAAATAAAATTAAAAACTCATTCGAAAACTATTTCCCTGATGAAATATTTTTTTTTTTTTTTTTTTTTTTTCAAAATTCCATTTTTTTTTTCTTCTGTTTAATCATATTTTCATATGAAAATTAAATTAAAACATGATGAAATTTAGCTACTTTTTTTCTAAACATATACATATATGGTATATTTTATGTGAAATTTTCGGAATAAAATTAAAAAATGGATATTTTTATTGATTTTATCTGAAGGACTAAAAAAAATCAATTAAAGTAAAAAATGAAAATCGAAAAAAAAAGAGATAAAAATTGTTGAAAACATATAACAGACAGATTTTCTTATCACATATTTTTTTTTTTTTTTTTTTACAAATTGATTACATACATATTAGAAATAAATAATAAAACAGAGATAAAAAAAAAATATAAATTAAAACAAAATAACAAAAATAATATATGCTAAATCTATTTTTAAAATTTGACTTTAGAATATTTCTATTTTATTTTCTTGTAATTTAAAATTATTTGGTACACAATTTATATAAAAAAAATGTTACAAAAATAAATTCAATTAATACAATTAAAATTTTTAAAAATGTTTTTACTTTATTTTCTTCGATTTTTTTTTTTTGTTTTTGTTTTTTTGTTTTAAAATACAAAAATTGATTTACACGAAATATTTTTTCTTGTATGTGAAATGGCAAACATTTTTTTAAAAAAATTTCTTGTAAATTTGTCAAAAGAATAATTAAAATGTTTGTGTGCTTTTTTTTTTTTTTTTTTCAAATAGAAATTTTTAAAAAGGTCCTTAAGAATTAAAAATAAAAATTTTTAAAAAGAATTTATTACTTTGATATTTTCCTTTTAAATTCAAAAACATAAAAATAATGACTATACCAAGAATTTCTTCGTATTGAATCAGAAACTTTACAGTACCGAAAATTGACCTTTTTTTTTTTTCTTTTTTGTTGAAAAACATTAATTTTTTTTTTCATGTCCTTTTAAAAATAATGTTGTTTTATTTTGAAAATTTAATTTTGAAAATCTTTGACGTCAATTCATGATTTTATTTAATTTAAACTATTTTGTAAAAAGTGAAAATAAATAAAAAGGATTTTCATCAGGACATAATTAATTTGAGAAATAAATCAAAAAATATAAAAACGTATCAAAGGAAATATTTTACTACGTTTTTTTTAAATTAATATCGGCTTGGTAAAAATGATTTTTTAAGAACAATCTAAATTACATACTTGTTTTTGTTGTTATTCAATTAAATCTTTTTTCAAGGATTTCTTTTCTTTTCAAATTAAAAGAAATTCATAAGAAACTTCTTAAATATTTTTTTTTTTGTTATTTTATAGGATCTTTTTACATGACGCAAATTGTGCAAATTTTTTGCCTTTTCGTAGAAATTCGGACTTTTTTGTTTTTAGATTTTTTTAAAGAAAATTAAACTCATCCAGCTCTTATGTCTTTTCAAAGATAATTTGAATCCTGATAAATAAGAACCATACGGAAATTTTGTCGAGAAAAAAGGCGACAAAGATGAAATTTTACTTCAAAAAAAAAAAAAAAACGTTTTTTAGCTGATAAATAAAAGATGGGAAAAGGAAATTCGAATCCTATGCAGATTAAAGTTAAACCAAGAATTGAACAAGAAAAAATTAATTACAAATTTGAAATTGTAAGCAATTCTTGAACACGAGCCAAACAATGATGAAGATCAAGTTAACCAGAATTCATCTTTTAGATTTTACAAATGTTTTTGTCTTTCTTTTCTAGTTTAGGTACTTTTTTTTCAATCCACTGTTATTTACGATAACATCCTTAAAATGGACAACTTCTTAATAATTTTTCTTTTTCTATAAAAATTAAAATTGAAGAAGTTAACAACCTGATTACAAAATATTCCCAAGAAAAACTTGAACAGGATTTTGAAACTCTAAGGAAAAAAATCAAATCAAATCAATTAGAAATATTTTAGACTCTCTTCAACATTACTCAACTCAAAATTTGATTATGGCTCTGATCTGATATCGTCGATCGTCTATTAAGCAAGCAAGGAAGTCTTGCTAGCTGAAATGATAGAAATGGTATTTTCGATTGTTTTTGCTCTCGCAAGTAAGCAAATTAACCGTCAAAAGTTGCGATCACAAAGTTGGTATCGCAATCTGAGTTAACAGAGCACATAACTTCAAATTGTGCAATCGAGGATGTGGACTTTTGTAATCGCATTTGCTTGTCGCAATATTTTTAGTTGCTAAACGATTTATTACTTATTCTTTCCTTATGTCAAAAAAAAATATCCCTCTATTCACAAATTTCATTCCTTCTTGAATTTTTTAATCATTTTTTTTTTCGACTACTAAAAAAAGGATAAAATGTGCTGAAATTATTATTTTTTTTTTTTGACATTTTAAATAAAATAATCATGTAATGGGATAATTCTTACTATGAAAAGTTCATAGAAGAAGCAAAAAGAAAAAACTCTTTCTTTTACTCATGTTAACGTAATCAAAAGTTAAAAACTAAAAAACAAAAACCTAACACAACATCAATTATTATTTTTATTAAAAAAATAACATGTTTCACATTGACATTTTCATTTTCAATTATTTTTTCCCAAGTTTGTAGAAACATGTACCTATACATTTTAATTACTTTTTTTTTTACTTTAAATTAAAAAATAAATAAATAAATGAAGTTGAATAAAACTTTAAATGATATTGACAACGTATTGACAGTAATTTCTTTTTTTTTCTCCTAGTTTTTGTTTAATGTTTTTTTTTTTTTTTACATTTTAAAATCTGCTATAACAAAGAAAAACACAAAAATAAATAAATAAATAAATATAATAAAAGTAAAATTTATTATATTTAATATTCATTGACAATTATTATACTTTCACAAAATTTATAATAATTATTAAAAAACAGAAAGAAAAGAAAACTCTTCAAACTTTTATTCCTTTTTTTTTTTAATATGTATATTATAAGTTGAAAGTGTTTCTGACTACAATAAGAATAAGGTAAAAGCACAGGTATATATCTATACAGACACAAGGGAATTGAATACACATCACGCATCATGAAAATTATTTTCACATGTATAAAAACAAGAAAGGAAATAAAACAACAAAAAAAAATGATGTACTACCTTGAAAATTGATTATTATTACATTTTTATTCATATTTCACCTTTTTTTTTTCTTTTTTCTTATTATCTTTATTGTACAAAGATATTATAGACTTTTCCATCATTATAAACGACTTATTAATTTAATTGCTAGATAAAAATTTATACATGTATAATATTGAACTCTTCCTCTCTCTCTCTCTCTCTCTCTCTCCCCCTTTCATTTTCTGTATTTTTTGTCTCTTTGTGTCATTATTTATTAAACTGTAATAAAATTGAGAAAATATAATGGAAATGAATTGAAGAAAGGAAAAAAAACTGAATTTCGTGACTTCTTGATATAATAGATTTTTTATCAAAATTAATGATAAAAAAAAAAAGCATGATGAATATTTAAATATGTAGTTTGTTTTGTGCACGTGTATCACAACAATCATGATGTTTTTTTTTTAATTGGAATTTTCTACGACTCAAATAATCAAAAATAAATATTATTTGAAGCCGAACGTTTGAAAATAATGCATAAAGTGTCATTTAATGTGAAATTTCACAGAACCTTTGTCCTACCAAAATTCTAAATTCACTTCTACATTGTCTGAATGTGGTGAATTTAGGTGGATATAACAGTCATTGGCAACGATTAAGTCAAACGTAAGACGTAAAAGCATGAATAAAAAATCATTTACCTTTTAAAAGAAAAAAATACACTTCGGAAAGTTGTTTGCGATACAAAAAATTATATTATGGGAAGAACAGGATAAAATTCAAATTTTTAAGCCATATTGGAGGATGAAAAAAAAACAACAACTAACAACTACGCACGTTTCGGAAGAAAATACTGATACGGAAACCAATTCAAAATAGAAATTGAAACTCTTAACAGTAAATTAGCATTTATTTCTAAAGTAATTTATTAAGGAAGGATTTATGTTAGGTTATTGTCACCGTATGTCAGAGTTCCAAAGTGATTCACCCTGAATTAAATTTAAGTTACGGTTTTCAGACGAAAATATATGAAAAGTACGACTATTCCTCACCTTATAGTCTACGCCAGCGTTTTTGTTTCCGTAGAAATATCGGAAGTTTTTTTTTTTTTTAAGTCTTAATTATGCAAGTCCTTTGACTTTAGTTCTACGAAATTGATGAGTTTTCTCCAAATATTGATAAGGAATAATTAAGTTTCCTTACAAAATCGTTTTGGGTATACGCCAGTTATTAAGACATATTTCAAAAATTATATTCTTCAGTTCCTTTTTTTTTCGAAATTAATATTCGAAAAGTATTATTATTTAATTTGCAATCATTTCAAAAAACATTATTTTGAATTTATGAGTAAAAAATTTAATTAAAAATTAAAAATACAAAAAAAAAAAGAAAAATTTCCATTTAAAATTTTTCATCCTTATTATATCATCACATTTTTTCCCACATAGTTTTGATTTTTAATCTTTTAGATAAACTTTATCTGCACATTTTATCATTTAACTTTTGTATCCATTTGTCAAGTGATATTTAATTCAGGAACTTTTCATCATATATCACATTTTCTTTTTTATTATTATTATTTTTTTTGTCGTATTTTCCATTTTTAATCTTTTATATTGCACAGAAAGCATTTTTATTCATTTATCACATCACTTCACACTTCCATTTAATTTTCTAATGAGACATACATTCATACATACACTTATGTACATACATATATACATTTACACTCTTACGTACTTTGGTATATAATAAAAAAAATATATACAAGGATACAGACAATATTATATATATTATGTATATAATTATATAGCATATGTGTTATAATGTACTCACCTCGGCCATATATAAACTCCAGAAACTTCAAAACCATAATTCCATGCACCTGAATATGCACCTTGATGTTTTGGTCCTGTACAAACACCATAACCATGTGCTTTACCTTCCTCCCAACCACCACAATATGTTCCGCCATCTTCAAAATCGAAACGTCCACCATGTATTTGTGCACGTTTACCGGCATTACCAAGTGAACCGGGTGGTGAATTTGGACCAACACCAGTAGCAACAGTAGCAGCACCACCACCATGATAACCACCACCACTACCACCTCCACCACCCGCCTGCCCAGATGCTATCGTTCCATTTTGTTGAGAATCAGTTGATTGTTGTTGTTGCATCTTATTAATAAGATGCTTTTTAAAATGAAATTTTTCTCTTTATTTACCCAATTTTATTATTGGGAAAAGGTTAAGGGTTCTTATTATGATTAACAATAATTATTATTATTATTTTATCTTTATAATTTTTTTAATTAAATTATTTAAATTTAAATTAATTTTATTATTAAGTGTTGTTGTTGTTATTTTTGATATTTTTATAATTATATTTTGTTTTTTAAATAAATCGTTAAATATTATTTGAAATTTTAATTTTTCGTATGTTCGTAACACTTTTTTATCCAATTTTCTTTTCATTTAAAATGAATTTTTTTTATACTTTTCTATTTTTCAAAATTTTTTCTTATTATTTTCTTCAACTACAAGCGTTATTTTTTCAAAAAAAAAAAATTTTTTTTTTGAAAAATATTTTTATTATTTTTATTTTTTTTTTTGGATATTCTATTTTCGAAAATTATGTTTCTTGTTTTTTTTTTTTTTTTGTTTAAATTTTAGAAAAAAAAAAAAAATTGATTTACATTTATAATGACTCAGTACTAAAGCGGAGTCAAAGTAAATTTAACATTATATTATTATGATTTTTAAATTTATGAAATTTTAAATAAAAATTCAATTTCATTTGGTATTTCATAATTTTTTTTTTTTTTAGTTTGTTTGTTTAATTAAATTTTTTTGTTTATCTAGAAAATTTTCTGAAATTAATAAAAATTGAAAAAGAAAAAAATCAAAATTATTATAATATTTTTTTTCAGGATATTGTTTTTTTTTCTATGAGAAACCCTACAGAAATTTCATAATTTTTGTTTTTTTTTCTTCCACTTATATCCTTATTTTTTTTTCAGACACACGTTATACATAAAATTTAATTTAGAAGAAAGAAAAAAAAAAAACAAACAATGATTTTTACATGTCACAGGTCAATTTTATACAACACATACACAATCTTTTTGGAGCATAGAAACAAAACAAAAAAATTTAAAAAAAAAAAAAAAGAGGAAAAATCCTAACGTACAGAGAACATAAAAATAATTAAAATAAAAAATTTAATACAGTTTCCTTTACTTTTTTCATAAAAAATTCAACGAAAAACCATATAACAGCAAATTTCATTTACTTTGTTAATAAAGTAAGATGCATGCTCGTATGATAATAAAAAAAAAAAAAAAGAAAATGAAAGAAGAAAAAGAAAATATAACCGAAGAAAAAGGTAAAATTGTGAAAAACTAAAACGTCAGATAAAAATGATTAGGGATATATTATCCTTCATGCCCCTTCATGTCATCAATGGTCTTCAAATTAAATAAATTTGAAAACATTGGAGACAAAAATCAAAAAAAAAAACATAATTTACTAGATAATCTTTTCTTAAGATTAATAAGAAAAAGATCCAAATGATATTCATAAAACAAAAAACAAAAAAAATCACAAGGTCATAAGAGAAATCTCATTATGTTTTACATGAAATAAGGTATAATAAAAAGGTAAAAAAAAAAAAAAATGAAATTCATATTAATGATATCTTTTGTGTGTGTATGTGTTTGTGCTTTTATATGTATTATATAATTTATCCTTGTACATGCATATTATATTAAGTAAATTTTATTGTGAAAAAAAAAAAAATAAGGATAAAAATGTATGTACACGCATATAAAATTTAATATGTATTTAAAAGGATTTCCTTTCTTTTTTCTTTGTTTTTTTTTTGAATTATTTTTCATATAAAATTTGCTTGTTTAAAACACACATTATTTTATTTTTATTTTTTTTTTTTTAAAAAATGTTTATACACAATTTCAATTTACGAGTAAATATTAAAATCCTTATTATATTTGTTCTTTTATTAAAGTTTTGTTTAACAAAAACAATATAAAAAAAAAAAACAATCAAGACAATATAAAGGATATTTTAAATATATGAGAGAAGTTTTGATAAAGAAAAAGTTTTATTCTGTCAATGGCATAATAAGAATGTTTTGTTTGGCTTGTTTGTTTCTTTCAAAACAAAAATTAAAATTAATATTAGTTAAAATTTAAAATCCTTTCTCTTTTATGTTTTTTTTTTTTTTTGAATTTTTGAATTTATTTCTAATACACAAAAAACAGGATATTCTGCATATAAGAATTAAAATCCCGGATGGCATATTTATTTAGTTTATAGTTTATTTTTTCCTAGAAAACAAAAGAATAAGTAATCAAAAAAAAAAAAAGGATGAAAAGTGAAAACCATCTTTATATGAGAATTTTTCTACAATTAAAATCTAGACCTAAACGTAAAACGTTTTTCTATGAGATTTGACAAAAATATTCTCATCGTACTTTTTTAAGACGCTTCTGGATTACGAAAAAACAAAATTTTAACATCCGAAAAAATTATCCTAAGCGTAGATTATTTTACGGTGAGCTTTTTGTAGTTTGTCATTTTTGATCTTCCTCTTCAATTTTTCTATTTTCTATATTTCGAAGATTTTATTCTTACTAATGTGTCATAGTCATCTCAGTACATAATTTTGATTATTTTATAGCAAAAATAATTCTATTGAGAATTTTTTTTTCAAGTCATGCCAAAAGTATGTAATTTATCCCTTCAAAGATTAACATTCTGAGTCTAGATAGTTAAAGAAGACTTTCTTCCTCTAAGAAAAGAGTCTTCTGAGGATCAACACAAAAAAAGTATATATATAAAGCGTTATATAAAGCTTTAACTATTCAAGAACTGATTTTTGTTGAGCTGTTATTATTCGTTGTATTAAAATTAAACCAAGATACTTGATTAATTTATGACTTCAAACTTGTATTTTTGTGCTCTTAATATCGAACGTATTCGTAGTTATGGTTTTTCTGATTTTTGGAAATTAAGAGCTATTATTAATTTTTACCATTCTATCAATAATTCTCAAGCACTCATTTTTCTTTCTTCGATCGTATTAGAAATGTTCTCAAGAACCTTCAATTGAAAAAGAATTAAATAGAATTTATCATCCGGAAGGAAAAAACTAAAATCCAAAAAAAGAGTCCTTTTTTATACACACACACTTGAAAGTACAAAATGTAATAACATGAAATTTCACATTCATTACTCATAGTTCATTATAATCGAAAAAAAAAACAATTACAACAACAACAAAAAATCAAGTACATATGACCTCTTGAAAATCCCATAGAAAATCTCCTAGGATTCTATTAAGAAATTACAAAAAATCATTAATTTTACTTTAAATTTTCCATTCCTTTTTTTTTTCCCTCCTATACTTTCTATTCGAACTTCTTACTTTTTTCTTTTACATATTTTCCAATGACCCTGTACACACATTTAGAATTGAGAAAATAAAAATTGAAAAAAAAAATATAAAAAAAATGATACACATAATTATATCTTTTACTGTCACAGCTGGTACATAATATATTTTCTAATATAGCACACACATAATTTTCATTATTTTTTTTTTTTTATTATTTTTACATCATTTCTACTAAAAACCCATTTTCTTTTTCACATAAAAACAAAAAAAAAAATACTTTCGTATGAAGAAAAAAAAAAAACATAGAAATGAACAAAAAAAAAAAAAGAAGAAGAAAATAAGAGAAAAATTGAAAAAATATATATTTGCACAATATTTTCTTCAATGTGTATTTTATATTTTTTTATGATGATGATGATGATGATGATGATGGTTGCATACTATAATTTCTTTAAATTTATATATTGTACAGGGCATTGGCCACATTTATAGCAACAGCATCATCATTATCATCACAGGCAGTAGGTGTAATATATGTATGTATATAGCACAAAAGCATTAGCAATAGAACATCAGTCAGATATAACTGAATTATGATTTTATCTTTTTGCATTTTTTACTTTACTTTATTATTATTTTTTTTATTTTGAATTTTTCATTTTCATATTGAAAGTTTTTTCCTTGTTTTTTTTTTTTTTTTGCTGCTAACACTGAAAATGAAAACGCATGTCTATTTTCACCTTCGATAAAAAAAAATGTTATAGAAGGCAACAAAAAAAAAAATATGAAGAAGAAAAAAAAAAAGAAAATCTTATTATTTCGTATCTTTTTTTTTTTTTACAAAGCAAGAACCTGTTGCACTTTGATGATGATGATGATGTATCATTTATATATATAAAATTCTTTTTTACAAAAATATAATCTGACACTTACACTTATACAATTTTTTTTTTTTGCATTGAAAATTTTCAATTCTTTTTTTTTTCCATTTGAAAATTAGATTCTTTTTATTAATTTTTTATTAAAAAAAAAAAAAAAAATTAAAAAAAAAAAAACTAGGAGCAAATTTTTAAAAGGAAAATAAACTAAACTAGAAAACTATCTTTTAAAAGAACAAAAATCATAAAACAGAATATCTTTTTTTTTTTTTTACATTAAATATAGGTATTTGAATATGTAGATTATGAGCATGTATAGATGTATCTTTTTTTTTTTTTTTTACTTTTAGGCTTTGTTATAAATAGATATAGATCTTGCGAGGTGAAATATAAAAATTTTCTGTTTTTCATTTTTTTTTTTTTTATTTTTTTATTTCGTATTTGTATTGAAATTTTTACAGAACATACACGTTAATTTTGTAAATTTTTATCTTATATACATTAAGAATGAAAATTTATGCATGTTGGTATCTTGTATCTGTATATTTTATGTTTTTTTTTCTTTTTCTTTTTATTTTTATAGATATATATATATCAATTTAAATGTATAATCATTATTCATTTAATTATGTATCTTATTTTCATAAAATAAAATTCACATTTGTATTAACTGTGTGAAAAAAAATTTGATTAATACACATTCAAGACAAACACACACACACTCAATATAAAAATGCGATAATTAACTGTATCTGTAATATATTTTCAATGAGAAATTTTCTTTTAGTTTTTTCTTCTTCAAAGATAATTTTACAAAAATTTTCAAATTATATTTATATTGAAAAATATATAGTATATAGGTACAAGTATGTTTTGCTATTTTATTGCAATACAATGGGATAGGAATTTATTTTAGATTTTTACGAATTTTAAATTAAATTATCTATTTTTTTTTTTTCTTCTACACAAAAAAAAAAAAAAAGAAATATTGTATATCCAATTGAAAGATATTTGGTTTTTAAAATTATGAAATTTCTGTAGATGTTTCAAATATTTTCGTTTCTATTATTTTGTAATTAATTTTATTTTAAATGTTTAAAATTTTTTTTATTTTTGTTCAAATTATTTTAAGTTTTAGTGAGTCTTTTTTCATTCTGCATTCTTTTTTTTTTTTTTTTTAGATTTTCAGGGGTAAATTTAGTTTTAGATACATATTTTTTTTATTTGAAGTAAATTAATTTCTTTTTATTTTCACTTTTTTTTTTTTTTAATAAATTAAATTAACTGTAGATTTTAATTTTCACTGACAAAACAAAAAAACAATTTAAATGTGTTTAATTATTTTTATAAAAAAAAAAAAAAATTAATTAGAAACTCATTCTTTTTTTTTCGTTAACAAAAAAAAAAAAAATTAAAAAGAAAAAAAAAATTGACAATATTCTTTTCACTTATATTAGTTAAATTTTATGTGATTAAATTTAGAATTGGCCAGCAATCACTTTGTATTATTTAATTTTTTTTTTTTCACTCTTTTTTGAAAAGAAGAAGGAAAAAATTGAAAAATTACACACATACACATTTTTAAAAATAAAAACTTTTTTTTTTTTTTTTTTGTATCAAAATCACATGTTTATTATCCAACATTTTTTTTTCTTTCCCTGAAGTAATTTTCCCTTTTTTTTTTTTCTTTGCATTACTTAATTGTAGTTTTTATTTTCACAAAAAAATTTTTTTTTAATTTTTAATCTTAATTTTAATTGCACTTTTTCATTTTTAATTACTGAAAAAAAATTTTCAGTTATCAGATACATTTCACTTCATTTTTTTTTTTATTTGCAAAATCTAAATTTAAAAAAAAAAATCATTTTATTTGTTTTTCCTTGTGAAATTGAAATTTTCATTTAATTTTCGGTGTGAAATTACCTTTTTTATGATTTGTTAAGGAAACATTCACCTTTTTAACTTGATTTCGAAAAGATAATCGTATTCTCATTGTTCTGGTAATCATTTTTTTTTTAATTATGTTCAATTTTTTTTTTCTCTTAAGTAATTTTTTCACTATTTATTTTTTTTTTAAATTTTTTCTTAAATTATTTTATACATATTTAAATTAACATAATTTTTCGTATAATTATTTAGAAAACTTCGTTATAATTTAAATAACAAAAAAAATATTTTTTTTCTCTTAAATTACTCATAATGAAGAACTTTATAGTTACCACAAAAAAAAAAAAAAAAAAAAAAGAAAACTTACAATTACTTTAAGAAAATTTCAAATGAAAATGAAAACTAGTACGAATAGAAAATGAAAAAAAAAAAAAAAAAAAAAAGAAAACTGTAAAATACAAATTTTCGTATTTCAAGTGATTATATTTTTCATTTCACATAAAATTAATCATTTAAAAAAAAAAATAATTTGTGAAAATTGTGAAGGATTTTCCCGAATAACGAACACAACGACAAAAAAAAAATAATAATAAGAAAATGACAATTTGTATATTTTAAAATTAAAATTTGAGATTATGTATAGGTTTTTTTTTTTTTTTTGGTACGTTAAAACAATATTAAATTAAATATTATAATAAATGATCTAATGTGTGGATTATCACACTTATTTTCAAAAAAAATAAATAAATAAATAAATAAATAAATAAAATTTTAAACCGTTTTCATGATGATGACTACAAAACACAGCACAAGCACTATACTACTCTGACACAACTACAACTAGTTGTAGTAGCTCATCATCATCATTTTCATCATCATCATCATCATCATCATCATTTTCATCATCATTATCATCATTTTCAGTTGTTGTATTGTTGCTAAATGATGATCATCGTCGTTTTTCTGTTGTTTTGCGGATAATTTTTTTTTTTTTTTTTAATTTTTTATTTTGGGGTTAACTAAAAATTTTAGCACAACACATCTTTTCTATAATTCTAAGGTTAGAAACTTTTCAAATATACTTAGTATGTGAAAAAATATGTAAACTACTTTATCGTGTAATAAAATAAAATTAAAAAAAAAAAAATAAAATAAATTAAAAGAATCTATTTAAATTTTTTGTTTTCAATGTGTTTAGATACAAATCAAAAAAAAAAAAAAAAAAAAAAAAAAAAGATACAAATATTCGACCACTATAAATTATTTTATTACAGAAAAATCTATGAAAATATACACATAATAACCTATACGTGGAAAATTAAAATTACTTTTTCCTTATCCTCAAGAATTTTTCTTAGAATAATTTCAAAGATATTCGTATGCAGTATCTGTCTCAAGTAGATAATTATCTATAATAAAATAACTACAAAAAAAAGTGATGGTATTTGCATTATGATCATGAACAAAAATTTGTTTTATTATAGATTACAAACTTTTTATTAAATGAACAAAAATAAAAATTTAACATTACAACAAATTGAACACACTTTTAGCAGACAGTATCTATTTTCTTCTTTAAAAAAAATGCTTGTAGATATTGCAAACTATAGAATTGTTTTTCAAATCGAAAAAAAAAAAACTGAAAACTTGTAAGAAATTTATGTGTGTTGAAAAAAAAAAAAGTATGTAAATGGAAAATAGAAATTAAAATTTCAAGAAATAAAAAGAAGAAGAAAAAACAACACATTAAAAACTAGAAGAAAATTTAAGAATTCGGGATCACGATGATCACTACAAAAAAAAAAAAAAAACAAATTCTATGGAAAATCTAAAATAATAAAACTGTTTGGTGAGCTGATGATGATGATGTTGATAATATTATAGAGATACCCCATAATAATAAAATAATAAAACTGGGTTTTTTTCCTTGCTTGCTTATAAAAGATACTTTCTGAAAAAGGAAAAAAAAAAAAAAACAGATTTTTCTACAAATGATGTGATTCTTTGCCAGAATATCGAATGCTTGATATCATCGCGCTATGATGCTGCTCTATGATGATGTGATCTCAAAATACAAACACATAAATATACAGATACACATACACACACATATATACACAAATAGTAGCATATGTATATCATTCATTATCATTATCGATATTTAAAAAATATATAGGTACATACATATATATTTTCTTAAAAGAAAATTTAAATATACAATTTAATGTAAAAAAAAGAAAAGATACAAAAAAATTCAAAAAAAAAAAGATATTTAGGTAGTGAGTCTATAGAGAGTTTTTTTTTTTTTTTGTAGAAACAATATAAGTGAAAACTTTTAAAACAAAAATTTTATTTAGTATAGCAAATAAGTAAAAAGTATCTTCATCAGAATACTGCACCATTAAAATACAAATTTTATTTTTTTCGGTTAAAAAAATTTTTTTTTTGTTTTTTTTTGTTTTTTGCTTTTTAGAAAATATATATGTATGTACAGAACATAAAGATTACAATATCATCATACACATGAGAATTTTTTTATCTTTTCTATAGTAAAGAAGATATTTAGTGTTATACAGACATGTTCTTTATAGTATATACACATATGTACATACATATGTACTGCATATATGTATTCTCGGTCCGGTAGTATATTTTAAAAATAAAATGCCCAGCCAACCGAAATTTTTAACTTTTTCATTATATTGTATTATAGATACAATTTTTTTTTTCTTCTGTTTTTTTTTTTTTTTCTTTTTTTGTGATACAATTTACACGAAAAATTCATTTTATTCATTAAAAGCCAAAAAAGAAAAATTAGTATAGAAGAATTTTTTTTTTTTTTTATTATTATTTTAAAAGCATTTTATTTTGAGATATAAAATAAAGAAAGAAAAATTATGTATGAGCGCAAAAAGATATTATACACTTTTCATATGTTTAAATTAACACAGAACTATAATGAACAAAACAGCAAAAAAAGCAAAAAAAGCAACAACAAAAAAAAAATAGATACTAATATCTACTATATAATAATATAAATAATGTGAAAGATGTATGTAAAAATATATAAACACAAAAAAATGTATCTATGCATTTAAAAATTAAAAAAAAAAAAAGAAACGAAAAAGATACAATTATTATATATGAGTACACACACACACATACAATCATACATGTATGTATAAGTATGGACATATATGTGAACGGGTTATATACTGTGATATGATTTGGCCCATTTTTAAATAAATTATATCGATTAAATGATAATAATTAAAATCTAGATAAAATGTGTCTTGCATTTTTTTTTTAAAAATAAAATCAGAGTCAATAAGGAAAACAAAAAAAAAATAGTAAATAAAATAAATTTTAATCCTTTCAAAAATGAATTTTATAGGCTCAAATAAATTACTATACGAGAAAAAAAAAATTCAATGGCATTAAGTGCATTTACTATTAAAATTGTTTATTTAATTTAATTTTTTCAATACATGATGATAAAAATAAGCAGGATAATAAAAATATCAGTTCAAAAAAAAAAAGGATTATATGTAAATTTAAATTTATTGAAAGGATTCTCTATTAATTCGTTTAAACTAAATGATGACGATTTAGTTTAATAAAATAAATAAAGAATTTTGAACCATAATCCTACGTGTTTTAATTAAAATATTTTTGCTTTGATAAAAGAGGACAAAGAACTTAAAGGAAAAAAATATACATATGTATATGGATATATCCTTGCGAGTCTATAATCCAACGTGAATCCTAAATTAATACGATTTTTTCAAAAGTTTTACTTCATTTAAAAATTCGATTTTTTTTCCTGCTATTCTTCAATGTAACAATTGACTTACAGTTTCATGTGAATTGCAAACCACAAACATTTTCAATTAACAAATAATTTACTATTCTGTGTAACAGGATTTAGTCTGCTATTTAGCGCAGTTTAATTGTAGCTTTCTTATCAGTAATAAGAGTCTTACTTTCCTTCAACATTCTTGTAAATTTTTGATATCACTTTTCCCAGTAGGATCCTTTATTCTGATAATTTTCTCCACAAAATCCCTCTCAACCCATCTTAACAATTAAATACGTCATATTAATAATAGCTATTGTACCTACAATCCATTATCATTGAATAGCCTAGAAATATTTTCCAGTTATATTTTCCTCGAATCGTCGAATGCCATTTTTTTGTCTATTTTTTACTTAATCCTTTTCCTAACCCAAGGATACGTCTCTTATTTTGCCCACTATTGTTTTCTTTTTTGATAGGTCATTCAAGAGGTCATCTTAAATTAAATGCACTCATCCTATGCAATTAATCCGTTCCTTACAGGACACTTTTTCTGTTACTCATTATGATTCTTATTTTAGGATATCTTTTTTCACAGGACAAAAAACAAAATTTTAAATAATTTTTGCATAAAAAAAAAATTGGTTTGAATAAGTTGACTAACTAGCACTTTTTTCTTAATTTTTCCTCTTTTTTTTTTTATCCTATCAAAAAATCTTACTTCCTTTTTTTAATTATTTTTCTTTCTAATCCTTAATATCAATTAATTTGAAAAAAAAAAAATTTATAAGTTGCCCTTTTTTATTTACAAAATTCAAAAATGAATACTTTTCATTATTTTTTACTTTCACAATTTTCTAAATCAGCTTTTTTTTTTTTTTTTGTATTTCTTTTTACTTTTCCTTTTAATTTTCTTTGTTTAATCTCCATCATACAATTAGGCCAGATTTATGATTTATGATTAAAAAAAAAAAGTATTTTTAAATTAATTTTTTTTTTCGTACTTTATTTTCCTTTTAAAGAATAATGGAGACATTTTCAAAAAAAAAAAAAAAATGTTTTAAAGCTTTGTTTTTGTTGTTGTAATAATCCTTGATTGAAAAAAAAAAAATTATGAATGAAAAAGATGAATTATTTTGATTATCCTTATTGTACAATCGACTAAATTAGTATGATGACTTACTTTTTTTTAATGTTGTGTCTATTGAGATATCCTTTTTAAAAATGCTTGCATTAATTTTAAATTTTTAAATTTTTTTGTTTTCCTTCTTATTTTATCTTAAATTTCAAACTATAGAGAAATATTATTATTTTTTTTATTATGTTCTACTCATACAATTAGTATAAAGTGTATAGGTATTGTTTCAAGAGTCCTTTAAGACTCAGAGTCTGAGTGTCTTTTGTCTTAAATGTATGTATTATCTGAATTATATTCCAATCATCTTTGTTTTTTGAAAATAATTGAAAAATTTTAGAAGGATTATCAAAGTATAAATTTTAAAAATTTTATAGAAATATTAGACGATGTTTTTCTAGTCATAGAAAATTTTTCTAACAATTTTCGATAATTGTGAAAAAGCTTCGAACATAAATATTGCTCCAGTCTATCAAACATTGTTGAGCATCAAATCTAACCTTATTGTAATCAAAAATGTCTATTGTAAGTTTGTGGAAAAACCTGACTTTATTTGGTGACCTTTAGACTTACGAAAAAGCTCAAAATTACTACAGGAGCCAGAGACCTAATGTTAGCAGAGAGACCAAAACCTATACCACCATACATAACTTAGTCTTTTGAGAGCTAGATTTCGCCGTTTTTTTTTTCTCTGCCAGGCAAAACCGACTAAGTTCAGACTCAGTTCTGTCCAGTTTCCTCAGTTGATATCTCAGAGGCTAGGGACATAAGCTGAAGCTTGGTGAGATTTCTACGTTTCATTGAAAGGAAACATTTTTATCACTTTTACAATGGAAAATTATAGGATTATATGTAGATTTAAAATACTATATTCCAAGTATATTTTATCGGGACAGCTGAGCTCTGAAAATGTGCAATGAAATATAGTCAATCTTTCACTAATCGAACTTTCACATTATACGAGTATAGAACACTCTTTCGTCTCATATTTTTCCGATCTCTTCTATGATCTATGAAAATTCAAAAAAAAAAAAAGAGTATTTATTAACGTTCTCATTATTTTCCGTTAAGAGCTCTTCTTAATTTTGAATTTCTGTTTTTATTTCCTTATTAAGTCCAAAAAGTGACGATGACAGATATTCAGAATTTTTCAAAAGAAAATGATTTTAATGCCAAAAAGATTTTTAAAAAAAAAAAAAAAAAAAATATATACATATATCAATTGAATTACTCATATTATAGGTAGGTGCTCATAGTAACCGTGAAAATTTTATGATATACAAAAAAATTTATTACTCATAAAATTTAGCAAAAAAAAAAAAAAAAAAAAAAAAACTACAATATTACAAAACATGAAAAAATTTTATAAAACATTGTCATCATATTAAACAATCGACTCAAAAATAACCCAAAACATTCATCGAAATTTAAAAAAGAAAATTAAATATATTTTCTTTTTTTTTTTTCTTTTTCTTCCAATAAAAATTTACTACAAATCGAAAAAAACAAAAAAAAAAAAAACCAAAAAACAAAATACAAAATTTTATAATAATAAGTTTTTGACTATTTTAAATTCATTTCAAATGTGTAAATGAAGAAAAAAAAATATATATAATAAAACAATACACACAAATATAAGAAATAATGGAAGTAAAATTACACAAAAAATCAAAAAAAAAAATCAAAAAAAAAAAAAAAAACAACACACAAATTTGGTATGCATACCATAAATTTTGATGTTCACATTTAACCGCATGTCTATTTTGTGTTATTTTAATAGCAACAAGTTAAATAGAAATTTTCAAATTTAATTGATTTTTACAGATCTTCTAAAAATTTTATTATAATGAACCATGAATAAAATAATCTATTTTTTTTTTTTTTATTTTGATTTCAAATACAAAAAATATAATAAAAGTATATGTGTTTGTGTGTGTGTGTGTGTGAATGTTAAGTAAATTTTTTTGCGTGTATTTCCAAAAAAAAAAAAATAAAAATTAATTTGAAAAAAAAACAACAAGAAATTCAGAAAAAAAATAAGAATTCTTATTCAAAATTAACATATTTCTTTTGTACTATATTTGTTGTTGTATTATTGTATAATTAAAAATACTTTAAAATTTATTTTTAATTAAGAAAAAAAAAAAAATAACAATAAATAGTTAGCATAGGTTAATTGAAAATGAATTAAACTGTTTTTTTTTTTGTACTTGAAAAAAATAAATGGGAAAAAAATTGAAATTGAAAAAAAAAATATAAAGGATGAGAGAAATTATAGTGAAATAGTGAAAATATAAATTCGCCAAAAAAATAAAAAAAAATTTTTCAGAAACAGGAAAAATCATGTATTATCCTTTTTTTTTGCTGCTTTTGAAATTTAAGAAGAAAAAAAAAAGAAATTCAAATTATTGATTTAAAAAAAAAAATCCAGTAACATGTGCGAAATGTTAAATTTTTAATTTACAAAAAAAAACTCCAAAAGCCCAGTGAAATACGAAATTCGCAAAAATAGCAGAAACAGAAGAAATTAAATATGTCCTTTTTTGATTGTTCGTTTTTGTTGAATTGAAAAACAAAGTAAATATAAGTCAAAATTGAAATTATAAATATGCCAAAAATACATTTCAAAAACAGAAAAATTTATGTCCTTTTTTTGTTGTTGAAATTGAAATAAATTCCTATTTAATTTTTTTTTATTTTTTTATTTTTCTTGAGTTTTAAATAAATTTCTGAAGCCTTAAATAACCCTCATCAATTAAGTTTTAGTTAAAAATAATTTTTCATCCTTTTTAGTTGATTTTCAAATTTGTTTTTTTTTTTTACATGAAATTGATGTGTAGGTGGAAAAGTATTTATTAAAATTAAATACAAGAAAAGAATCATTCAATTAATTAAATGAAATAATACAAAAGAACTATCTAATTTTATTTCTTTCTTCTTCTTCTTTTTGTTTGTTTTTGTTTTTAATGCTTGGAATGTTTATGCTTGGAAAAAGAATAAAAATAACAAAAACAACAACAAAAAATAATTAACACAAATAATAATAATTAAAGGTAGTTAGACGGAAAAAAAATCATTTTTTTTTGACACGTGTAAAAAAAACAACAACAACAACAAAGAAAAATAAGTTTTTTTTTCTATTTGAATAAAATTGTCATACTTCCGGTAGGTATATCATTCGCATTAGTAATACCTAATTTTTTTTTATTTCTATTTATTTATTTATTTTTATTTTTTTTTCTAATGTATACATGTAATTTCTAATTACGTATATGTTCTTGTATACGTATTCATTTTGCGTGGGTCAAGAAAAAAAATAAGAAACAAAAAGACAAAAAAAAAAAATGGAAAAATTTAAATTAAAAATAAAAATTATGTAGGAAACGAAATCAAAAAGGAAGTAAGCAAATTAGAAATAGTATACTGAATTAAAATACAAAAAAAAAATAGATAATTTTAATGAGTAAGATTTCCATTCAATATATGAAAAACCGCTATTTTTTGTTCATTTATACACCAAATTTAGCTAATCGTTTTTTTCTTTTCTTTTAAATTTAAAATTTTTTTTTTGAACGAAAATGTTTGGTTTTTTTTTCTCTCTAACTCCTTTTTACTACAATATTTTTTTCGTAAAAAAAAAAAAATCTACTATAGAAAAAAAAAATGTCTTAAAAATTAAATAAAAATTCACAATTAGCATATTTCAAATTTTTTTTTGTTGTTTCAAGCAAAATAAAATTTAATTTGTGTTAAGAAAAGAGCTTTTTATTCATCCAAAAAAAAAAAACAACAAATAGAAAATAAAACTAAAAAAAAAAAAAATTAATTAAATTATAAAGACAGAAAAAAAAAAACTCACAAGAACGAAACATACGAGTACGAGAGAAAATTAAATAAAATGTATATGAAAAGAATTTTTCATCTTTCATATTTGAAATTAAATTAAAATTTACATACTTTAACTCAATAGTATATGTGAAATATTTTATGAAAAAGAAGAAAATTAAATTCTCTTGAAGGCAAAAAAAAAGGAAACGAAATTAGTAATAAAAACGTTTAACTGTCGAAAACATTTTTTAAATTTTTAGAAAAGAAAAATTTCTTTAGATAAAATTTTAGATAAAATATTAAATTATCGTTTTTTTTTTTTTTTGTTTTTTTAAATAATTTTTTTTCTGTTGTTGTTTTATGTTTGTTTTTTTGGAAATTTTTTTTTTTTTTTTTTATTAAAATAAATCAGTTTTTTTTATTTACTTTACAACTCAAGTGAACAGCCAAAATATGTATGTAGATAAATATCAATTTTTCAATTACAAACTTCTTTTTTACATATTTCTCGTACATAAAAATAACTACACATTTTCAATTAAATTTTCGTAAAATTACACTTTCTGAAGAAAAAAATCACTATTTTTATTTTTTTTTTGTTGAAATCAATATAAAAGAGATTTAAAAAAAAAAAACCACCTACTTTTCAGTTTACGAAAAAAAAAACAGAAAAAAAAATTATCGTAATATTAATTCGTTATGAATTTTATTTTTAGAAATATTTTTTAATATTTTCTTTTTTGAAAATTTTTTTTTTTTTTTGTGTTTTTTTCAATAAATTAGAAAAAACTTTTTTTTTTTTTGTTGAAAAAAAATTATAAAATAACAAAAAATTTTATATATATTTTTTTTTTAAAATTGTAATTTTAAATTTTTTGTTTAAATGTAGAAATTTTTTTTTTCTTTCTTCAATTAATATCGGAAATTTATAGAATTCGTTTCGATTTGAAAGACAAACATCTCACAACTAAAATATTATTACTCTGATGTAAATGATAACTTCATGATTTTTATTTTTTTTTTTTTCATAAAATAAAAAAAAAACAAAAGAAAAAAAAAAAAGAGGAGAAAAACAACAACAACAACAACAAAACATACAGAAAATTTTAAAGCTTTTTTTTATGCTGTTTGTTTTTTTTTTTTCCTTCTTTCATGTAAATATTCTATACTTTTCTTTACATACACGGTAAAATACATGAATGTATGAAAATATGTATATGAAGAAAATATCATCATCATTTTTACATAAAATGTGTTTTTCTTTCGTCTTCTTCTTCTTCTCAAAAAAACTTTCTCTTTACATTTTTTTTTTTTTTGTCATATAAAATTTTACTCGAACTCGAGTACAGTTTTTATTTTATTTTTCCTTCTTAGAAAAATTTACATTTTTTGTTTTTTTTTTTTTTGTTTGTTTTGTTGATGGTGTAAAATATATCTGGAGGTTTGTTTTTTTCTTTTCTACCAAAAAAAAAAAATTATCATTCAATATTTTTCAATTAAACAAAACAAAAAAAAAAAGTATCTATATTTATTTTCTTATGGATAAAAAATCACTATTTTCTGAATGTAAATTCATATTTACATCTTTTTTTTTTCTTTAATAAAAAAAAAAAAATTTTCACTTTAATAAATAGCTGAAAAAATAAATTTTTCTCTCATATCTCAATAAAAAAAAAATACTGTTACTCATGTTGACGTTGAAAAAAAAAAAAAAAAAGAAAGAAAAAGGAAATAAAATTTTCTTTTTCATAGAAAAAAAATTTCCCCAAACTACGCCAATGGTTCTTGATGGTACTCACAATTATTGTATTAGTAGTAGTATTTTTTGTTGTTTTTATTTTTTAAGGATTATTCTACACGTTTTTTTTTTTTTTTTTGTATTGAAGCTTGAAAGACATAAAGTCAAAATCTTTAATGGATTTTCAATTAAAAAAAAAAAGGAAGAATAAACAAAACAAACCTATCCTACCTGTGGATTATTTTGTATATTAGACAAGGTGTGTTAATGAATTGACTTAATTTGAAAAAACAAAAATTTTTCAAAATAATTCTTGGAGTATTTTTTTATTTTTTATTTTTTTGAATATTTTTTGTACTCAAACTGCACAAATTATCGATAGGTTGTCATTTGGGAGATGTCGGATTTAATGAAATTTCTTTTAAATAACTTTTTTTTTAAAAAAAAAAAACCATAAGGCTAATGAAAATTAAACAACAACAAAAAATAATGTTTATATACTTATGTCCTTTCTGTTACCACATCAACATTTTAAAAAGAAAATTCTCTCGCACATTCTCACAGAATCATAATCATCATCGCAGCTCACATAGCAGGTACTTACTCTCTGTTAATTTTCAAATTTCAAATATAATAATTACTCATTCAGTATTTTTCTTTCTTCTTTTTTTTTTGTTTTTAATCCTTTTACACCCTTTACTTCACTTTATAAAATTTTCTTTTGCAATCACAAAAACAAACAGGACATTTTTTTTTTCTTTGTCATTTGTAACTTAAGAGAAGACAAAAAAAAAAATTTCGACAAAATTATATCACAAATTTCAAGTAATTTAATATAATCTACAAGAAATAAATTATCCTTTGAATCCTTTGATAATTGAGGAAAAAATTTACTTATCAAATTACTTTAAGGATACTTTTTTTTAAAAAATTTTTATTTAAAATTTTTCAATAAAGAAAACATTACACCATAAAAAATAAAATACGTTTCACGAAAAAAGGACCTTTTGTTTTTCAACACAAAAAAAAAAAATAGAATAGTTTCAATTGAAATTGAAAAAACAAAAAAAAAAAAAAAAACTACAGGACACTCACAAGCACAACATTAAATTTCTTCTTATTGAAATTTCGTAACATATTTTTATTTTATTTCAAAAAACTTTCAACACAATTTTCCAAAAAAGAAAAAATCCATTTTTTTTACTTTACAATTAAATCAAAAATTAAAATACCTTTTTTCATGAAATTTTAACACTGAAAAAAAAAAACAAAAAAATTACAATCACTTATTTTTCTATTCACATTTTTTTCTTAATTGAATGAAAGAAAAAAAAAACGACTAGAAAATTAAAGAAAAACGTTGAAAAAACGTCAAAATTACACGAAAATACAATCAGAAAAAAAAAATACAACCACAATACTGTAGAACAAACGATAATCAAATGATTTTTCTGTACTTTAAAAGTCCTATGTTGTTTTTTTTTCCTTTCAAATATATTTTTTTTTTCAATATAATTCGCTCTCGCTCAGCATTTGGGAAATCATTATTTTCTTTATTTTGCATACCTAAAACGAGAGCAACAAAATATTCAAAACATTTTTTCTGTTGTTGGTATAATGTTGTTGTTGTATACGTTTGTATGTACATACCTATACATACATAATTATCATCAATATACATAATACCCGTCGTTCAGTGGGCCAAATTGTCGCCTTTTATTTTAAAACCGATAAAATACTTTAAAAAAAATAAATTATGTACTTTATATAAGGCGAAAAGTTTATTTTTGTCGAATTTTTCTTTCTTTTACAATCTACCGCATTCTAATACGCTAAATGTAACAACAGCAACAACAACAACAAAAATAGAAAAGGTGAAAATTTCTTCTTTTTTTTTTTAGAAAAGCTTTCGCTCTCATGTTTTCTATATGTAAAATTTCAAAATGCTCCTATATAAGCTTTAAATTTAAAAATTATGATGAAATGAAAATATTTTCCTTAATTTTTCTCTTCCAAAAATTTTTTCACTAATACAAAATTTTCTATGGCTCTCTCTCTCTCTCTCTCTCTGTTTTCTATCTTAAAAAATAAAAAAGGATATTATGATTTTTCCTCAAGAAAAAAGCTTTTAATCTCATTTTCATTTTATTTCATAGAATTCAAGTTTTCTTTATTTTGTTGTGCTTTAAGACACGTACTATTTATTTAATGTACATAATGCGCGATGACAATGAAATTAAAGGATGCGTCTATTACACTTCTTTTTTTGTTGTTATTTTTTTTTAAACATACATAGCCAATTTTGTTATATGTATATATATACTCGGCCCTTACTCACTAATACAAGAGGATTCAAGACAAGGGAAAGAAAGAAAAAAAAAACAAAAAACAAAAAGGATGTTGAAAATATATGTTAAGTTCTACGAACTTCTTTATATATGTTCAACACATTTTTAAGATTGTTCCATTTCCAAAAAAAAAAAAAAAAAAAAAAAAAAGAAATAAATAGGTACATAGAAAAAGAAAAAAGGGATAACAAAAACATGAACAAGAAAATTTAAAGTAGGTAGGGTTCATCATAAGTTGTAATAAAATAAACATATGATTTGAGAGTATAGGTTACACATTTCTATTGCATTGCACAACATAAAAAATATGGCTTTTAATTTTACGTATTGTGTAATATACCTATAAACGCATAAATGGTTATGATTTATATCCTTTTTATAAGGTGAAATTGACAAAAGTGTTTTTTTTTTTTTTTTTTGAACTTTTTTTACTGTTTGGTTTAGACAATCAATACGTGATTTCGACAAAACGATACTACATTCAATTTATTGAAAAATAGCGTTTATAAAATCATGCGTTTTAAAAAAAATGAAAATAAAAAATTCGAATAAAAAAAAAAAGGTATCTTTTCAAAGGATACAAAATATTCGCACGTGTAAGCATTAATGATATATTTATTTCTTCGTTTTTCCCAAATATTGTTTGGATGATTTTTAGAAAATTCAAAAAAAAATAAAAAAATGTTTTTTAAAGAAAAGAAAAAAAAATATTAGACACACAAGAAAATAACAATGAAAATATAGTATAATAAAAAAAAAAAGATTAGTATTCTCATTTTACTGTGTTTTTGACTCCTAATCATTTTTTTTTTTCTGAAAAGAAAGAAAAATTCGATTTACATAAGAAAATATAGGGATAATGAAATGTGTGTTGCGTAAATATCCCACAAAAAAAAAAAAAGCAACAACAATAAAAAAAAAAAGGAAGAGAAAAAAATCCATTTATGTAAAAAGCTCATGACAGTAAAATATAACAATAAAGTAGAAAAAGAAAAATAAGCAACAAAAAAAAAAAAACAGAAAGTTTCAAAATAGGCGACATATGGCGACAGGCGAATGATCAACAAGTATTATTTTATTTAAGAACAACGCATAATCCATTATTTTTCATGGGATGTGATGTTTATGAAACAAAATATGTATTTGGGAGAAAAAAGGACTTTCATTGTGTGTCTGGATGAAAAACAAAACAATTGTTTGTAATTGTTGTAAATTCAATAAGAAATTTAATAAGGTGCAATTTATTTATTTATTTTTTATTTAATTTTTTTTTTTTTTTTTTTTTGCTGCGTAGTTGTATAATTTCACTTTAATGGAATAGAATGGTTCTACTTTAATTTGGGCAATTTTTTATGGATTCCAAAATTAAAAACGAATAGTAATAATTTTTACTTTAAATACTTTAAAAGCTTAAATGAAATTTGAAAAAATTAAAATTTAAAAAAAATATGAAGGACAAACCAAGTTCTCAATAGAAAATTAATTTCAACTTGTTGAATTTATATTCAATTTCGAATCGAAGTTAACGGTATTTTATCATTGAAAAAAATTATGATTTTCATGTGATAAAAATGAAAATGTCGAAAATGTTTCTCCTTTTAAGACGTAAGAATATTAGTTTGAAAAAATTTTCGCTCCTTGATTTCGAATTCTACAATAAAAATCTCTATCAAGTCAAATTCTTTCGCTAGAAGGCATATTTTTCCCGTTTTTCTTAAATTCTTAATCATACCATTAATTAGCAATCATACCATTTTTCAAATTAAAAATTCAGTAAATTGCCTTTTTTTCAATTTAATTCTCATTTCAATTTTTTCCCATATTAAAATTGTATCATATATTTATTTTCTTTAAATTTATTCGACAAAATTTTCAATTCAGCTAAAAAAACATCAAATTCAGCAATTAAAATGATTTTTTTTTTCTCCAAAAATTATTTTGATTTATATTCGAAATTTTGGAAAAATGACGCAATAATCAAATTTTAATTATTTCACGTGTGGTTTATAAACTCATATCCCACACGTGGAAAGAAAATATTTTTTTAAAGCAAAAAAAAAAATAAATAATTTCTCTAGCTACTTACTTATTGATTTCACATTTCACATATGCAATATTGTTATCTTAATCACCCTGTACTTCATTGCTGAATAAAAATTTCGTAAACAAACAATAAATTTTTTTTTAAGCACTTGTGAACGAATATGACTTCGACGTCAAACGTCATCGTCTGTATAAACAACACAAAGTTTTACGGAACTCCAATCCAAACAAAAAGTCAGTTTAGCTAAGCTATTTTTTTTTCTCCTCATCATTTGTAATATTTTGATTTGATTATGTTGGCTATTTTTTGTTGTTGTTTTCGTTCTTTATTCTACTGCTTTCAGATATAGTGAGGAGCTACACTACATAAAATGTGTACATACATACATATGTATGTAGTAGCTCCAATGTGGGGAAATAAAAATAAACTGACCTGTCTTCTTTTGCTGATGATGGACTATACCTGTTAAGATCCATTCCTGGTTTTTTTTTAAATGATTCAACTACTAGGCTCTGTAGGCTGTAGCCTAGTTATAGCTGTAACACTAGAGTTGGTGATTCTCCTGTTTTGGTGATGATGATGATAAAGATAACAATAATATGTAACAACGTAGTGTAATATGTTTACTTTTACTTAACTGCCTGGGGTGCTATTTTGTTATGCGCATCTCTGTTGCTGTTTACTTGTAATTTTTTTCTTCAGCTTTTTGTTGTTGTTGTTGTTATTGTTGGTGTTGTTCATGTTGTTATATGGTGATTGGTGCTGCTGAATATCTCTGTCCTGTACTTCTGTATATACATACATATTTACATATGTATCAGTATATCACATTATAGTACCAGATACTTTTTTTTTCGCTTTATTGAGCTACCTAACTTTTTTTTCTTGACTTGTTTTTATTAATGCCATGCCAGAGCAGTATATAAAGTTAATGATGTTGTTTTTCTTATGTGGTGCTTTCTTGGTGTTTATACAAAAATCCCATTCCCATTTCAAATTTCTATAAGGAAGGTGAATATAAACAACAAAATAAATATCATAATATTATTAATTTATATCTACTTAGCCAACTAAAATTACATACAATACATAAACAGGCTATTATCATCATCATCATCATCATCATCATGCTAAATCTTCGTGTTTCTGACTTCTGAGCTGTATATTGTTTTGTTACTGCTGCTATTGTTGGTCGTCATTGTCGTCATCATCATCATCATCATCATCGCATATTCGACGAACAATTCGAATATATAACGAGTTTGTTTGTCATTTTTGTGTAGATTATGTGTATTTAGATTCTTTTTTCAATTTTATATAAAATTGTTTTTATTTTTGGTATATTACAAAAGCAAATTGCAGAATAAACGCGCTTCTGTCACGACACATATAATAATAAAAGTCGTCGTCGTTAATGTTCGTCAATCTTTTTATTTGACTTTTTTTTTATATTTCTACTTATTTGTACAAAAAGTTGTGTGTCATATATAATATACACAATTTAACTTTTTTTTTAATGTGTATTGCTGCTGCTGCTGCTACGCTGACTTTGCTGAGGAACCTAAAAAGATAGTAGATATTTTGTGCTCTGTTGCTAAAGTGTGTATCTTTTGTTATTTTGTTCATTTAAACTGTTCTGCAATATTGTTTGTTCCTAAAAATAAATTTTAAAAGAAAAAAAAAATAAATAAAAAATAAAATAGATATTATTACAAAATTTTAATTATTTAAAAAAAAATATATATTAATAAGAAAAAAAAAACAAAGTTTTAAAGAAAAATCAAAAATAGCAAAATTAACTTTTTGAAAGATTCAAGAAAAAAAAAACATATTGTGAAAACGCGCAAAATAATAAGATTATTTGAAAACACACTTTTTTTTTTCTTTTCTAAATTTTTTTTTTTTTTTTTTTTTGGTATTTTTTGAATTGAACATATTTTTGCTGTGTAAACAACTTGTGGCACTAAACAAATAATCTCATACAGGGAAAATAAAAATCGTTTTTTCAAATCAAACTTTTTATTTATATCGTCCTTCGAATTTTTTTTTTTTTTTTTTTTTTTTGCAATTTCTTGTTCTTGTTATTTTGAAAATTTTTGAATATACAAAAAACAAAAAAAGAAAACAACAACAAAAGGATAACAACAACAACAACAATAAATTTTGTTATAAAAATGCAAGTTGATGAAGATTTTAATATAAGATTTGTTAAATTAGTTCAAAAACATAAATGCTTATATGATAAAAAAGTTCCTGAATATCGTAATAAGGATTTTCAGGAGAAATCATGGTTAGAAATTGCATCAGAGACAAGAGAGAGTGGTAAGTATAATTGGAAAAAAAATTAATTATTATAGGACATAGGTACATTTTTTTAATTTAATTTTGCTTTTTTTTGTTTTTTTCTTTTCATATTTGTGTTTCAGTTACGATTGATATTGATAAATAAAGTACATATATAGATATACGTACGTTTGTTGTTTTTGAAAAAAAAAAAAAATAAGTTTTTTTGTTGTTGTTTTGCTTAGTTTTTGCTGCTGTGCTTTGCCTTGCTATATTAGATACTACTTCTGATGATGATTATGATGATGATGATGATGATGATAATAATAAATACATAATAATAATAATATGATTTTGTTATACACACAATGTGTATATACATATATGTATATTGTTCGTGCCCGTTTGTGTTTATCTTTTTTACTATAATATATATTATGCCACCTTGTTTTTGCTTTTGCTTTTTATTGCTTTTATTTTGCTTGTTCTGTCGTACTATCATTATTATTATTATTATTATTATTATTATTATTATTTTCAGTTCATCATACACGTACACTATATGAAGGTATAAAATACAATTGTATATTTTGTATGTATCTTTTTTTTTTTTTATTTAACGAAGAAAAAAACAAAAATTTCTCGTATGTACGTATATAGTATTGTCGTTTACATTATCATTATGTGTGTTATTATTGTTATTTTGTTTTTGTTATTTCGTTAATATATTGTTTATTCCAAGTTTCAAGTTTCTTTCTTATATATCATCATCAATCGATATTAACAATTTTTCAGAGCTGCCAGATTCCTAAAAACAAAAGAAACAAAAAAAAAACAAAATTATTCACATTTTAATAACAAATTTCATTTATTTTTTTACTGTTCAATAAGCTGAATGAATAAAATTGAATATTTAGTACGCTGAATAACAATATGTATCTTATGAATTCAGCTTAAGTTTTACGTAGCTGAATATATGTACATATATTTTAGATATGAATAATTTTCACTTTAAAAAGTAATTATGTATTAATTTAAAAATATGTTGTTGATTTTTTTTTTGTACTTTTATTTCAGTACCTCATTGCAAAGAAAGATGGAGAAATTTACGTGCATGTCTATCACGTTATATTAAACAACAGAATAGTTCTGATCCACAGCATAAACCATATTATTTAACTGAGCATATGCAATTTGTTTTACCATTTTTAAAATCAGCACGTCAATCAATCAGTAATAATAATAGTAATAATACAAATAATAATAATTTTAATTATGATTTAAAATCAGAAGTTAATACACAAGATAAACAATCAGATCCTGAAGAAACAGAAGATGGTTATGAAGATGGTGGTGGTATTACACAAAATTATGTACCTAATTTTTCATCATCAGCAAATGTTGCAGCTGTTACAGCAGCAGTATCAACAAAACATTCACAAATATTAAATGATATAAAACCAACACCAGTTAATTGTATATCAGATGTACCTAATGTTGTAGATATTGAACATCAACATCATCATCATCATCATCAGCGTCAATCATCAATTGATGAAAGGCCACCACCACCAGAACCAGAAGTTATGTTTATGACATCATCATCAACAGCAACTGAACGTTTACAATCAGAAAGAAAACGTATCAAAATTGAACATCATTATGCTGATGAAAATTCTGATATGGATTTTTTTAAAAGTATATTACCGGATATATCAAATATGAATGCATTACAAAAACGTAAATTTAAAATTGGTGTACTTGAATTAATTGATGATGTATTAGATAAATATCCAGAAAGGAAATCACCAAATCATCATCATCATCATAATCATCATAATCATCAACATCATCAACAACAACAACAACAACATCATCATCAATCATCACAACCACCACCACCAACACCATCACATATGACAGAAATACCAAATGGTTATTGGAGAAAATCATAGAGAAAATTCTTAAAAATTGCTATGCATTTGTCCAAATAAAAAATTGAGAAATAATAAAACCGAATTAATGTGAATTTTAAAATAAGATAAGAAAATTATAAATGTACATTGTTTTAATTTAAACTTAAGTTCTGTTAAAATTTGTTGGATAAAATATACAAAAACTTAAAAAAAATAAAATAGGATATGATTTTTCTTTTCACTTGAATTCAGCTTAAATGTGTCGTGAAAGAAAAAACTCTGAAATCAAATCCTGGTATGGAAGCCTGTAACTTTGTTTAAACTTATAGTTTTTTGTTCAACTTGCCTAAGCTGAATTTTAATTCAGTCTTAAGAAATTCCTAACAAAATAGATTGGAACAAATTCGTGAAAAATATGAAATTTTTATTTCAATCATTTTTAAGAAGCCATAAGAAATTGCATTTTCGAAAAACGTCAAATAATCGTCAATTGATAAAATTCATCTTAAAACTTTAAGTTGCTGAATTCATCAATTACGATCATTTGACGTTTTCAAAGACGCACAAACTCTAAACTGCACACTTCCACCACTGAACTTTACAGTACCAACTGGAATTGCATATCAGACTCTCTTACACAGCGCATTAAATGTACAATTTAATCGATTAAATCGTTATTCGTTCTATTAAAGTTGAATAGCTAAATTTCAACAACTACAAAACAGAAATTTAATCGATAAAATCATAAATCTTTACAAGGATCTTTTATCAAAAAAGGAAAAAAAAATGGAAAACTATACTTACCACTTTAATCTGTTGCCAATGATATTTTTAATTTGGTGTTACCATATTAAACAATTTTTCATTCTTTAAAAATATAAGTAATTTATTATAATGCATGTTGTGTATTAGAAAATAGTTTTTCTTTCGAATTATAAATTTACTTAATGAACTTTTTTTTCCTCTATAATCCTTGCTTTTTTTTTTTTTTCTTGACAACAAATTTTCTTAATTTTACTGTTATTTTAATTTATTTCTCGCTGAGTACTTTTTTAGACGTAACCATAAAAAAATGAACATGAAATACATTTAAAACAAAAAAAAAATTGATAGTGAGTAAGAGCACTTTACTGTAGCTTTATAGCTGTTTTTTTTATATAAAACTTTTTTTTCCATTTAAAAAAAAAAATTAATACAAACTTTATATTCTTAACAAAAAAAAAAAAATAGTAAGTATATTGAAATGCACTGGTTTTATTAAATGTGTGTTTTCTTCTTCTTCTTCTCTTTTAAGTTATTTTTTTCTTTTTTGCAAAATTATTTTTATAATTTCGATGTTGCTGCCGTTGGTTTATGGAATTTTTTCGATGGATCTTTAGCCATATCGATTAATGTTTGTGCTGGTTTAAATGGTGCTCCATATAAATCAGCATATGAATTCATTTTATCAACTAATTTTGATGCTGAATATTGATCAACCCAACGGAATGGACCACCAGTAAATGGTGGAAAACCAAGACCAAATACTGCACCAACATCACCTTCTAATGGATTATCAAGTATTTTCTCTTCTAAACAAAGTACAGCTTCATTTACAAAACGTGATACCATTCTTAATTGCATATCTTCAATTGAATTTGCACCTCTTGATTGTTGTGCATATTTTTGACGAAGAATTTCTAAAGCTCCTTCATTAACTGGACGTGAACTACCTCGACTATTTTTCTCATAAATGAATATACCTTTACCAGATTTACGTCCCATATAACCTGCTTTAACCATATCTTCCATTACACCTAAATTACCACCGCTAAAGCGTTCTCCGAAAGCCTAGAAAAAATAAAATTAGGAAAAAACAAAATTTTTATTATATAAAAAGAAAAATCTAAACTTACTTTAGCTAGATCAACAGAAATATGAGCTCCAACATCAATTCCTACTTCATCGGAAAGTGTTGCAGCTCCTACAGGAAAACCAAAGGATTTTGTCATTTTATCTAAATCCTTGGGATCAACTCCTTCTTGTAAAAGTCTGAAAAAATAAATTGTTAATTCAATTAAGTACATTTGAACACAAGAAAATCGCGTTTAGGACATACCTTATAGCCTCAGACAACATCGTGGATAAAATTCTTGTGGTATAAAATCCAGGACCATCACCGACTGTTATTACAACTTTACCTTGTTTTAAACCAACAGCAACTGCTGCAGCAGCTGTATCCTTTGAAGTACCTGGATGTGTTATAATTTCAAGAAGTTGCATTTTATCTACTGGTGAAAAATAATGCATTCCAATAACTTTATCTGGTCGTGAACTGCCTGCTGCAATTTTTGTAATCGGTATTGCACTTGTATTTGTTGCTATGATACAATGTTGAGGAACAACTGCTTCTAATTCCTTGATTACTTTATGTTTAATATTTATATCTTCAAAAACAGCCTCAATAACGATATCAGCATTTTTGAAATCTTGATAGTTAAGAGTTGGTACAAGATTTGCTAAAATTTTATCTCTTTCAAGTGATGTTATACGTTTTCTTTTAATACTATTTTCTAATCCTTTTTGAACTTGTCCAATTCCTCGACCTAATCCAGCTTCATGTGTATCTTTCATAACAACACGATATCCTTTATCAACACTTACTTGTACGATACCAGCACCCATAAGACCAGCTCCTAAAACTCCGACAGTTTTTACTGATTTCTGTGGATTACCGAAACGATTTTTTTTACATTCTGTTTGACCACGGAAAAGGCCGATTAATCCTTTTGATTGCGGTGTCTGAGAAAGTTCGCCGAAACCTTTTCTTTCAGCTTCATATCCTGCAGCTTGTCCTTTATCTACACCAGTACGAATTACATCTAAAATCTGGAGAAAAAAAAACGGAAGAAATTAAGTTTATTCTGTTTTTTCTTTTTCTATTTCAAAAATTATTTAAACATACTTTCAAAGGAGCTGGATATAAGCCACCACTCATTTTCATTACTTGTTCTCGGGCTTTACCAAAAACTTTATCTTTTACCCAATTGATATCTAATGCAAAAGTCATTAATTTGTCTACAAGTCCTTTCTTTGTCCTGTCAGTCTGAAAATTTTCAAAATTTTCATTTAGAATTTTTCAAATAATAATTTTCATCACAAATTTTACCTTAATTGCTCCTGTTGCTAAACCTTTTGCAGTTTGAATAGCAACATTTTCTAAATATTCAATTGTATTTTGTTCTGATGATCCTAGACCAGGACCAAGTGGTGTTACTAATAAATCGACAAGTCCTAATTTTTTAGCTTTATCAGCTTTAACAGATTTTCCAGTTAATTCTAAATCAAGAGCTGTTGGTATTGATGTTAATTTTGGTACTCTTTGTGTTCCACCACCACCAGGTAATAATCCTAACATAACTTCTGGTAAACCAAGACTTGTTTTTTTATCTTTTGTTGCAATTCTATAATGACAAGCAAGTGCTAGCTCTAAACCACCACCTAAACAAACACCATTTATTGCAGCAACAATTGGTTTACGTCCTTTTTCCATACGTTCAAACATTAATTGTGCATTATGTGATATTTTTGTTGCTTCTTCAGCTGTTTTACATGATTCTAACATTCCAATATCAGCACCAGCTATAAAACAACCTGGTTTACCAGATATCAATACAGCTGAATTAACAGCAGGATTTGTTTCTAATTCTTTTAAAATTTGTTCAAATTCAGCACTAATTTCTAAACCTAATGAATTAACTTTAGAATTAGGTGAATCAATTTTAATAACAAGTACATCATCAACAATTTTTGTTGATGTATGTTTGGCAGATGGTGAGGTAGCAGCAGCAACAGACATATAACGGTGGAAATTTATTGCCGGAGCTGAAAAAACAAAAATACATAAATATTAATGGTATTTAAAAAAAAAAAAAAAAAAAACGGTAACTTTCCAATAACATATCAGAAAAAATTTGAACTTTACTATGACTTTGTCGTTTCGATTTGAAAATTCAATGAAGCAAAACACCCACCCCACACGTAGTTAAAAATTTTGAAAAAAATATTTATTTTTTCATAAAATTATGCATTTTAATCATAATTTGATTGGTTAAATAACAAAAAATAATCTTTTATTTGGAATATGCTTTTAATGATTACTTAATAAAATCAAAAATCAAAAATAAAAAAGACTTTTGTCTTCAACTCTGATCAAAGGGCAAAGTCCAGAAGAATCTTCAATGAAAAAAATTTCCAATTGAAATGGGTCAAAAAAAATTTTCACATATCATTTTTATTAATTTTTTGTGTATTATTTTATTCAGATTTAAATTATTTTACTTGATAATTAAATTACTTACCAATTTTTAATTGATTATACAAAAATTTATTTTTTGTAACTTGTCTAAATGCTCCAAATACTCGAGACATTTCGGAAATTTATTATTTTTTTTTTTTTTTCAATTTTCAATTTTAAGCCAATTAATTTAAAATTAAATTTAATTTTGTCGTTCGAAATATACTTTTTTGAAATTAAATTAAAAAAACGAAAGCAATAAAAAGTGAACTAATTTTTTTATTTTTTTAATGAAATAAATACTTGATAAACACTTTGGGTGAAATGAAAATGCAAAATGCAACTCAATATAAAAAATAAAAACTTAACAAGTCAACAGTTCTCACGCAATCCAATCAATTCTCATATTCCAATTTCCAATTAGACTCCCAGTGACCCGGCTCCTGCTTGATTTTTCGACATCGAAAATTAGTGATGTTAAATTCTCATTATTTCCTTTTTGGCGAGGATGAACTTTAAAATTCCAAAGGATACCAAAAACGGTATTTTTTACAATTTTTATGAAGATTTTCTTTGAAATAATAAAAAAACTCAAAGTGAAAAACTTAGTTTTGATAATTTGCCAAAACCCCTTCAAGATTTCATAAGCTAATTCGAAATTCACCTCATTTTAAAGTTGAAAATTTATCTTAATTTTCTTGGTATCAAACATTTTGAATGACGTAGGATACAGGAAAGGCAAAACATTCATTAACAAGGGTCTAGACTTACAAAAAATTCTTGCATGATAGATATTCTTGTAACAAAATGCTTCGTGTGAACCGAAAATGTCTGGAAGAAATTCTTGCATGCTATCTTTCAATGAATCTTGCAAGACATTTTTGGTTTCAAGATTTGTTGCAAGAAATTTGATGTTTGATTAATCAAATATGGCGTCAATATGAATTTTTGGTGATTGAATTCTTTTTTTTTATATGTGTGCAAGAAGAAATCGGTCTGTGAGGTGTTTTTAATTTTCTTTGTTTCTTAAATAAATTTTTCAACTCCTCAGTTGCATTAATTGCACATAAAGTAACAATTACTTTTTTAACCTTACTCTTCGACATTTTTCACAAAAATGAGATTGTATGACAGAAAATGCCCACTACAAATTTTGTTCTTACAAGCTGAAATAATTTTGACAGCTTGCATGCAAGAATTTCTTGTACGTCTAGATTCCTTAGTTAGAAAGCGCAAAAAATATCTGAATTTTCTTGAAAACGAACAAAATTTTATTTTTCATTCTACGAAATTTACTCTTCGACCAAAAAATAAAACATCGAATTCGAAATTAGACTGGAAACGGCAACATATTTCGAAAATTCGAACTGTCAAAATGTCATGTCATGTCAAAACTCAAATTAGTTTCTTTCGAAAGAAAATTTAATTTATATTTTTTGGGGAATTTGTTAAAGTTTATCTGTTTTTTTGAATTATTAATTTATTAAATTAGTTTAAAAAAAAAATACGTTCAGTATCCAATCATGAAAATTAAATAGAAAGGGAATAAAATATTCGTGGAATTGATTTCAAAAATCAACTAAATACCGGGCCGGGTTTCAAAGACATTTTACTAAACTAGAATTACAATTTTTTTAAAAAAGCCTGCTAAAAAATGAATTATTCTTTGAGATATCTTTTCATCCTTATATGGATAGCGTATTTAATATGTTCTGGTGTTTATTTGTTTTCAAGAGGATTTCTTTTATCAAGAATTGCAAAACAAGATGTGAATACATGTAAACATATACCGGAAAATTGGAAAGATGTAAGTTTGCTAAAAATACGATACGATTCTTTTGGAATGAAGGAATAAAGTCGCTCCATAGAATCACCAACATTTTAATTTTCTATCTTAAAACTGTCACAGTGGTCAAAATGCCATGATTTTCTTACTTTTTTCTTTTTACTCTTGCAGGTCAATTATTTAAGCCAAGGATTCTTTAATGAATCAATATGTGCTTCACGTAAATCAAAAGTTATCCTAATTGTCGTTGATGCCTTAAAATATGATTTTGGTATTTATAATGAAACTAAAAAAAATCCACTGCCATATGAAAATAAAATTCGTATATTTCATGAATTACTGATCAATGAAAGTGAACATAGTAGAATTTTAAAATTTCATGCTGATCCACCAACAACAACATTACAAAGATTAAAAGGTTTAACAACTGGTAGTTTACCAACATTCATTGATATTGGTTCAAATTTTGCAACATCCGAAATTAATGAAGATAATATTATTGATCAAATTATAAAAAATCATTTATCTGTTTTATTTCTTGGTGATGATACATGGACCAATTTATATCCAAAACGTTTTAAACGACATTATTCATATTCAAGTTTTAATATTTATGATTTAGACACAGTTGATATGGAAATTCTTAAATATTTACCAAATGAATTAGAAAAAATCGATTGGAATATACTTATTGCACATTTTTTGGGTGTTGATCATTGTGGTCATCGTTATGGACCATTACATAATGAAATGTCAAGAAAATTAAATGAAATGGATCAAATGATAAGGTAACGTGATATTCAAGTATGATTATCCTTTTCAAAAATTCCATAATACTAGAATTTCTTGATCGTATTACAAAATTATCCGTTTATTTTGAAAATGATATAAGTCCACTATGTTTTATTTTGAGATATTTCAGGTTTTCCATTCCAGTTTTTCCACACTATTCCCATGTAACCGCTTAAGTTTTGGTGGATAAATTATGGGATATAATTATAGTAATTTTGGTAATGTAAGCAATTAAAAACATGCCAACCCTCATCTGAAATTTATTTTACATCAGAAGTGGACTTAAACCACTTTCAAAAAAAAAAAAAGTCTCAAATATGTATTCGGACTTTGAGTCTTATATAAACATGATTCTTTTGAGCTATGACTTAAAAACGTCATCCATTCCTTCACTGAAGAAATCTATACAGCCACCTCTATTTTCAGCAGCACAAAATATCCTTTTTTCCTTAAAAAAACACTGTTTAGATTTATTTAGTAGAGAAATTGATGATAATTCAAAATCGTAACTCAAAAGGATCATGTTTAAAATTTGTATACGCATCGCCAGTTTTTTAACAAAAACAATTAGTCAATCCTTTGGATTTATGGCTTGTTTTCTTTCCTTAGAATGGTTATTGAAAAAATGGATCATGAGACAACATTATTTGTTATTGGTGATCATGGTATGACAATTTCTGGTGATCATGGTGGTGAATCTGAAGATGAAGTGAATGCATTACTTTTTGCATATTCAAAAGGACATAAATTTTTTAAAATTAACGACCAAAGAAATAATTTCGAAATGAATCAGGTATAAAATTATCTCTATTGTAGATTCCGATTGAATAGGAAAATGTTGGAACAAATACGTTACCGCCTTGGCAATTCCGTTCGAATAGTTGATGGCATTCGAAATTCTTTTGTTAGAATTAAAATTGGAATTGTGGGATTCGTTTGAATCATAGTAATGTATCCGGTTTTATGTGAGAACTATTTTTCAAAATTATTCGTTCGACTACATTTTTCCGAACGGATTCCACAATACATTTTCGAAACTCGTAATCTACAATAGAGTTGAATATTTTTTTAATTCTAGTCTTTTCTAATCCTTCAGTGGACACTTATTTTACATTTTTTTGTTCTTAAAATTTCAGATTGATTTAGTACCAACATTATCAACAATTTTAGGTGTACCAATACCATATTCAAATCTTGGAAAAATTAATTTTAATTTAATACCAAATATTGATAATTCAATACCAAAATACAAACTTTTACAATTACATGCATGGCAAAATATTCAACAAATTTACACTTACTTCATCAATTACGCTCAAGAAAATAAAAATCTTTATGATTTATTAAAAAATATTGAAAGAAAATTTGAAAATTTAAAAGATAAAATAATTAAAATAAAATCCGAAGATGATTTTAAAATTTTCCATATTGAATTTCATAAATTTATGATTGAAATTTTAAAAATATTTCATGATATTTGGATTAAATTTGATACAAATCAAATATTATATGGTTTATTATTTACAATTTTACCAATTATTTTTACATTTTTATTAATTAATCAAACAAATGATGTATTAAAATTTTCTAAAATTTTTACAACACAAATAATTGGTTTTATATATTTTTTAAATGTTACCGGTGCCATATTATCGTATTTCTATTTTAAAGAATTATCAATGAAAAATGAAGAGCATAGTGTAATAGTGGTAACAGGATTGTTAAGTACATTGATATTTATAATTTTATTACTTAAAAATCGGACGTATCTCCGTACAACTTTAAATTGGAAATATAACATGAAAATTCTGATAAGTAATCTTCCAATACAATTAATTTTCATCATTTCCGGATTTGTATTCTTTTCAAACAGTTTTATTATTCAAGAACAAAAAATTCTTTCATATTTATTAACGACATTAATTTTAATTATGATTTATGAAATTATTAAAGAGAATATTTTTTATGAAACTAAATTTCTGACTGCACAAAAAAACAAATTAATGACATTTTTAAAATCGAATTCTTTTAAATTGACAATGTTGGGTGGATTCTCAATTATAATTTTAAGATGTTCACATCAATTCTTCCGTTGTAGAGAAGAACAAATTAATTGTGAAGATTTTACATTGTTTATTGTCAACAATAGTTCATCAACAACATCAACAACAACAGCAGCAGCAGGAAATAATTTAAAATTAAAAATTAATTTTGTATCAATTTTAATATTAATTTTATATACAATATCAACACGAATTTATCTAAGATCATGCGGTAATTTAACTGGTTATTCAATTAATATTCTTTTAGCACGTTATGGTTCAATAATATCATCAATATGTGCAAGTTGTTATATATTATTAACAAATAGTAATTTAAAACATCGAAATTTATCACAATATACCGATCGTATGGCATGGATTGTATATACATTATTTATAATTCAATTATTTATTATATTTATTTATCCTTTAATGATATATGTTATAATGCCAAAAAAACAAAATAATAAATTACAAATAATAAATTCATCAAAATTTCTAAATAATTCTGATATTGTACCAGAAATATTTGAAAAAATGAAACAAGCATATTATGAAAAACAACAACAAGATAAAATTTTAAATGATAAAAAAATATTAGAAGCTGAAAAACAACATGAAATTCCAATTGTTTATGGTTTAGCAACAATTTATTCATCAACAATAATATCATTTGGAAATTTCCTATTATCATTTTTAGTAATACTTCTTGATGGAAGACCATCATTGGGAATTTTCATTTGTGTTTTTGTTGCTATTGCCGTTTTAATAATGCATTCATTTTTAAGATATCGAAAAGCAGCATATAAATTAGGTAAGATACCCTTTTAAAATCAATTCAATCCGATCCAGTTCCCTTCTGTCCTATCAGGTTCAGCCTCTTTTACACACAAATTCGGACCGGTTTCAGTCACAAATGTTGAAATATCTTAACCTGACCGGAGCCGAATCGCATGTGTTTGAATCGACCTTTATTATTAATTTTCGGTATTGAGAGCTCGAAAAATGTAGGTTTAGTGGTCGAAGTGATGGAGTGCTGGCTTCTGATGCTAAAGGTCTTCAATTCGAACCCGCCCAAATTCACTCAGCTTCAAATGAGTACTAATTCATTTGTTTCGGCTATAAGTGCTCGATACTGAAATTTTGTGGCTCGGCTTACTGACCATAAAATTTTGCTTCAACGTGCACTAAAAGAATAGAATTTCAAAACACTGCTCAAAATTCAAGAATTAATTGTGGATGACTTAAGACAAAAATTCGAATCTATCTGTTTTTTTTTTAACTTAAGGCTCCTCAAATTAATTAAATTTTTTTTTTTTTAAACAATTTCATTATTTATTTTGTTTTTTAAATATTTTTAGCATCCTGTACACAACCAACATTCATATCAATAGTTATTTGGTTACTATTAGGACATTTTACATTTTTTGCAACATCTCATCAAACAACTTTATCACAAATTGAATGGCGTGCTGCATTTGTTGGACGTACAACAAATTATGATAATTCAAATTTTATTTCTGGTTTTTTAGTAATTACAAATACATTTGCTGGACAAATATTATTTATGATTTTATACAGTTTATTAACATCAGAAATATTTTCAATAATGGCATTATTTCCAAAATTAATTATCAGACAACTTCCAATACTGACAGCATCATCATCATCAAAAAAAATAAGCAATAAAACAAATTTAATTTTAAATAATGATCAAATTACGGAAGGACGTTTATTTTTAACGGATGAAAATGATGAACAAATAAAATCGAATAGTACAGAATTTGAAATAACCAAAGGTGAATTGATATTGTATGAGAATGATGATATTTATATTGGATCATTATTTAAATTGGCATGTCAATTTTTTGTATTACAAGGATTAAGAGTAAGTATTTATTCTTCCTTTCTTCCTTTTTTTCGAAATTTCCTTTATTTCGTGTTTTTTTTTTTTTATCTTTTTAGATATTTTTTTCAATGATTGCATGCACTATTCATTCACGTCATTTAATGGTTTGGAAAATTTTTGCACCACGTTTCATTTATGAAGCAATATCAACATTAATTTCATTTCCAGCTTTAATATTTGGTTATTTAATTGTTATTCGATTACATTGGTCTGTGAATAGATTAATAAATCAAATAAATAAAACAAAATAATGAGATTAAAAAAACAAATAAAGAAGAAAAAAGTGTGTTTTAATTTTAGTTGTACTTACAGTTCATGGTTGGTTGGTTTGTTGGTCGACTGCCAATAATTTAATTAGCACCAAGAATGCCTTCGACGTTCGAGATATTTATAGCCATCCTGTTTCATTCAGGAATCGTACCATATTCCTGTTCTTTACATTCGCTTTCTAGTTTTTCAGGTCCTTAAATAGGAAATTTCCATTGTCCGGTACTTTGGACAGCTACAAAGAATGAGAGTTTGAACTCTGCATCTCCAATTGGTGTTAAAGGGGATACCCGATACACAGTTTTACCGTGATGCATGCCGTGACTCTAACAATGTCCTTACGACTTCTGTTCCACTTCTTGCCATTATAGCCCCTTGAGCCTTGGTTGCCTTTCAGTGATGAATCTCATCTAAGAAATATCTCCTTATAATGCATTTTTTTTAAAGTACAGGTATGAAGAATAGAAAAGGACAATTATAGGATGAGAGAAAGAAAATCATAGGAGATTTGCTTGGACTCTCATAGATGATAAGAGGAGGGAAGGCATGATTAGAAATTATTTTCCATGGGTTAGGGCTTAGGAGTTCAATCGATAAATGAAAAAAAATTGCTCTAATTTTTCTATTCGCCTAGTAGAAACACTACAGCAAAAGTAATGTAAAATTATCAGTTTTATATGGTATGTCTAACTAGTACTCGAGATCCTTAAAAAGTATAAAATGGATCCTATTTAAGACCTTTCCCTGACACGCCCTCATTTTCTATATCAACCATGTGAATTCCAGCATATTTCAGAGTTTACTTTTGCTTAAAAAAGTATGTTCTCACTAAACCAAGATCATGAAATTTAGAAATAATATACTCTGATAAGTTCTCTATAAAGTAAACTTTAGATGATTAAAATCCGTACACTAAAACCAAAGTTACAGGACAAATAGTTCAAAATAATGGCTCCCATACAAGAGTTTTTTGTGTATAATTCCAAATAATTAATTACCTGTAAAAGATAAAAGAAAAGTTTGTTCTGAAAAAATATAGCTAATATTTTAGACTTTAAAAGTATAGAACATCATAACTTTCTAAAATGATTTTAAATTATTGAAAATTTCAAAATAATATAGAAAATGCACTTTCTAACGTGTTTTTTCAACATTTTTCTCAATTTTTCCACTACACCTTAAGATTTTTTTACATCACTAATTGAAGTATGAATAATTAAACATTTTTCCAAAACATTGTGTTACCTAAAAATTAATAAAAAATAAAATATTTCAAAAAAACTAAAAAATTTTAAGTTATCTCAAAAAATGCAATAAAGAGGCAGTACAAAATATTAAATTTGACCCCATCTTGAAGCAAAATTTATGAAAAATTTACAAAATTTCTAAATTCCATTGGAATCTTTGAATTTCATGGATGGAAATAAGGTATTTAATGAATTTTCAATATTTCTACCATATTTTGAAGCTTTCTTTAACGCTAAGCTTGAGATTTTAACAAATTTTGGCTATGATTTAACAGGAAATTTATTTTACAGATTTCCTTTTATCATGGGAATTGTAGAAATATCTACTATCACTATCCCTTGTCAGTTGTCACTTCTACTTGGCAGTCAGTCTAACTTATTCCTTTGTTGTATTTGTTTTTATGTACTTTACAAAAAAATTAATTGATCCTTAAAATTAATGGTTTCAATCAAAATTTTAAAATAGTTAAATAAACTAAGAGAAAAGTAAAAAATCAAAAAAAAAAAATGTCATGTGAAGTTAAATCGTACGGTAATGTGCCAGAATTGAAAAAAGTTCAAGAATTATTAGGATTTTCTCAAGGTAAGTTGAACGCACTTTCTAAAATACGACAAAAAAAAAAAAAGAAACCATCATAATATTATATTTAAAAAAAACAAAACCAAATTTTCCAGATGAAAATTGGTTAAATGCTGTTTATTATTCGATATCACCAACTGGAGAAGTTATCATTTTTGGACATGGTTCAAGAATAATAATATTAAGTTCACATTGGTCGTCAACATCAAATCAATTACCATCATATACTATAACATGGAAAGGTGAATTAGAAAATCCAAATGACATAATCACTGCAATAATTGCATTACCAGTTTATGGATCAAATGTTAGTTCTGGTGCTGAATGGACATGTATAGCAATTGGTTTAGCATCTGGTCTAGTTATATTCTATAGTGATTCTGGTATACAAATATTTTCACAAAGATGGCATCAAGAACCTGTACAAACAATTAAAGCACAATCTGGTTATGGTTTAAATGAAGAAATTTATATTGGTTATTTATCATGTATTTGTATTTTACAAGCAAATCAATTATTTCAAACACTTAAAGGTCTTAAACAAAATTTAAGTAAACATGTAACAATTAGTGGAAATAATACTAAAACAAATTTATCACAATTTTCTGATATAATACCATGTAAAAAATGGGAATATCGTAGTCGTATTTCAACAATAAATGATTCTGTTGTTGTTGGTATACAAAAATCATGTACATTTGATCATTTATTTGAGCATAGTTTAGAAAAAGGTTTCTATACAAAATGTCGTAGTTCACCACCACAAAATTCTCTTGTACTTGGTGTTGGTGTTAAACCATATATTGGTTTCTATTATGCTAAAGAAGGTTATATTCAAGCTGATTTTGGTGATGTAGCTAAAGCTGTTGCAAATAAAGTTATATCATCTTTACCAACATGGCTTTTTAGATCAAATACTAATACTAATAATACACAACAATCAAATCATCAAGATGATAATCAACAAATTCAATCTGGTGAACCAATGCATTGCCGTTTTGGTATCTGTGATATTCAAAGGCAAGCATTAAATATTTATTTAAGTCCTGATCATACATTAGCAGCTGTTGTTGATAATTTAAATCGTATTGTATTGATTGATTGTAATCGAGGTGTGGCGTTACGTACTTGGAAAGGATATCGTGATGCTCAATGTTCCTTTATAAGAGCTAAAGAGAAAGTTTTAACAAAGAAAAACGGTGGTGGTAGTAGTGGTGGTAATGGAGAAAATGAAAGAAGAAAAGCATTATTTCTTGTAATTTATGCACCAAGACGATCATGTTTAGAAATATGGGCTATGCAACATGGTCCAAAAGTAGCTGCATTTACAGTTTGTAAAAATGGTCAACTTATTTATAATACACATGGTTTGGTTGGTGTAAATCCTGGTGTTAAAATGAAAACTACACCAACGAATATGTGTTTATTTTTTGATCCAAGTGATGAAAGTATTAAAGAAATTTATGTACCATTTCATTGTGCATTAAGTGAAGCTAATTCAAAAACAGCTAAAGATATTCATTTATTACGACGATTAAAATTATATTTACGTGGAAATACTGGTACTGGTAGTGGTGGTAGCATTGATGAAGATATTATATCTGGTATTGAAACAACATGCTTAAATTTACAAACTGATGAAATACGATTACAATGTCTTGAAATGTTATCAAAAAATAAAAAAGTTTCACCACAAATTTTTCATAAAACAATTTTAGCTTTAGAACAATCTATTAAAATTGAAGAAGATACCATATTAAATTCATCAACTTCCATGGAAACAGAAGAGATACTAGAAGATAGTATACATTCTGGTACTATTGAAAGTGAAAACGCAAGAAAATTACTCGTTATCGAATTAGAAAATTATCGTAAATTAGTTGAATTTTATATTGCAATGAAACAGCCACAACAACAACAACAAGCAAGCAATCAAGCTTCCGAAGATGAATACAAAACAAATTTAAATTCACAATATAATGAAAAACTTTGCCTATCTGGATCTGATCTTGAAACATTACAAAATCTTATTGATTTAAATCAAATTCAACAAGATGATTCACCAAATGGTAATGGTGCTGGTGGTGGTGGTGGTTCAAAGGTTACATTTAAAGATAAATTTCATGAAGAAGAAGATTTTATTGAATTTTTAAATATTTTCACAATTGAAACTAAAAAAATTTCATTGAAAACAATGAAAAATGATTTTTATGGTTCAGTTGGAAGGATTTTATTTAGTCGATTCCTGGAGAAAGGACATAATATACAAATTTTTATCGAAAATTCAAAAAATAATTTAATTGCAAGTGAAGATTTTATTTTATTAGTACTTTCATATTGGCTAGAAAAACCATTCGTTTACTCGAAAAGGTAAGAAACTACGTGTAGGTCGATTCACACACATCCGATTTGGATGTATGTGAATCGAACTTATTTCTTTGTTTTTTTTTTTTTTCATAAAAGTTTAGCGTTTTTTTTCTTTTTTTCATTTAACAAAAAAAAAAATAGTGATGAATTAATCGAGGATATGACACGTTTAGCATCAATTATTCAACATATCTGTGATTTAGCTGAAAATAAAATACGTTATGATTATAATTCAATATGCCCATGGTGGCAAAATATAAGAGAAATGTTACTTGAAAGTCGTTGTGCTTTACGTGGATTATTAGCAGCGATTGTTTGTCGTAATATTTCGTTACAACAACAAAGAAAAAATGTATGTATTTACAATATGGGCCATGAAAATTGTCTGCTCTTGAGCCACAATAATTTTTTTATCAGTGGTTTAATATTTGTCAGACCAAGTTGAACGACCTTGAGTGTGCTGTATGACCTTGAATGGACAATTTTCGTGACCTATACTATAAAAAATGCCCTTGCTTTTTTAAAAAAAACTATTTTAATTATTTTGAATGTTTTTTTTTTCTCTCTCTCTCTCTCTTTTAAAATTTTGTAGAGCTCTCCTGATGAGAATTCAGTAAATGAAGATGATTTATGGGAACAAGTATCACAAGAAGGTGCACAATGGTCACTTTTGACTGGTAAACTTGAAGACATATCCATTTTAGGAGCAATTCTTAAGTAAAATTTTAAATTTTATTCATAATTTTATGGTTTATTTTTATTTATTTATTTATTTTTTTTTAATTTACAGTTATCCAATAAATAATATCGATAATACAATGCCAAAAATTTCATATGATAAACCAGATTGTAGTTTAAAATCAATATTATGCGGTGGTAAAGGTATTATTGCTGAACTTGTTGCTAAATGGTTAATACAATCTGGTATAAATCCTAAAAAAATTGTTGAAATTGAAGAAAATAATAGTTCTATAATTACTAATACTACAAAAAATCTTTCTATTGATGATAATACTGATGATAATGATGATGATGATGATAATAATGCAATAGTAATAAATGAAAATGATAATAAAATGATAAAAAATATTAAAGAAGAAATAATTTTAAAACATTTTATTAAATTACATGAACATTTTCCATTTAGTTTAGAATCTGGTATATTATTATGTCAAATGACATGGGAATATATGTGTTATTGGAGTAAAAATTTATCAAAATTACAATATTTTAATGCTGGTTTAAAATGTTTAGAATCATTTCGTTTATGTGATTATAAAATAAAACATGGTTTATGTTGTATGTTATGGAATGCACATATTAAAATACCATTAGAATCAACAAAAAAATTAATTCATAAAGTTGGTAAATTACCAAAAGATAAATTATGTCAACAAGATATTGGTATATCAGTTACATTAGTTCCTGATTTTTTAGAATTATGTTTAAAATTTTTTAAAAATTTTTTAAATAGTTTAATTATATTAAATAATAATGATAATAATGATAATAAAATTAAATTAAATATTAAATATGAAGAAATATTACAAGATGGACAAGTGCCTTTACCATATTTAACAATACAACAAAATAATGCAATTAAAGAATTATTAATATTACATATACAATTATGTAAAGTATTACATTTAATTGCATTTTTTTCATTAAAATTACAAAAACCATGTACACAATTATTTGATTCAATATCAAATCAATCATTTTTTATAGAAATAAATCGTAAATTATCATATAATTTATTAAAATCTGATGATTTAATATTACAAAAACAACGTCAAGATTTTTTATGTAAATCAGTATCAGCATCAATGGATTTAATACGTGAAGATTTAGAAAGATTATATGTATTAGAACATTCAACATATATGGAACAAATTGAAGAATTAGCTGATTTATGGGAACTAGATAAAAATCCAATTAAAAGATATCAGGTAATTTATTTAAGAGATAATTTTTTGACCTTAACGTGAATTGTCGTAATGTCGTCTATCGAGAATCGATTTTTGAATATGTTATTATGAATGTACAAATACATGTTGTCGATGGTTTTACACAAAACAGTGACAAATCTTCATCGACGACTTCATTGACTTTTTGTCGACAATCACAATAAGGTCATTTATTTTAAGGTGGTTTTCTAGCATAAAAATTTACGCATTTTTTCGAAGATATTCACCGAGTAATTAGAGCAGTTTATTTTGAAAGTGACCTAAGTCCACTTTTACTGAAAAATGAGTTTAAGTAAATTTGAAACGAATATCGATATTCCCTTTCAACTTTTAATAATATTAGATCTATTTACTATAGTATTATGCCCTACAATTGTTTATAAGAAATTAAACTGTTATGTGAAAGTTGTAAATATCTCAAAACGAATGGATTTGGGTCACTTTCAAAATAAACGGCTCATTTGTTAAATGGGAGAATCAAGAGTAATAAGAACGCTAGACTCTGTTCTACATTAGATTCACAATTGTTCACGGTGAAAGAGTCGCGAGAAAAAAAATCATCTCATTAAACTAGAAAACCACTTTAAATTACTGAAATTCGCAATTAAAAAAAATAAATTTCTATTATTATTATTATTTTTTTTTTAATTACAAAACACACAGGTTATTGAAATGTATGCACACGGTTGGGATGCATATGCTGAAGAATTACTTGAAGCTATCATTGATAAAGAAGAAATTGGTCCATTATTACTTGAAATAGCTGGTAAACGTTTAAATTTATTTACATCACAATCATCTACAGCATTCTGTCAAGTGGCATCTGTTGGATCATTACTTCTTAATTATTTAGATAATTTAGTAAGTGTAGGCTCTGTTTATTATACTAAGTAAAAATATTATTAATTAAATCTTTAAATGATTCCACAAAAAAATAAATAAATAAATAAATAAATAAAACAACAAATACATCACAAAACAAACCAAAAAAAATCACCGAATTATATTTTTAGAAATCAAAAACAGATGGTATACAAATAACTGAAACACCGGATGATATTGATTTGGAATCTTTAACAAATTTAACTGCAAAAGCTTTTCAATGTTTATCAAAAAAGGATTCAAAATATCTTCATATTGCTGGTCAAATGTTTGATGCTTGTTCATTATTAAAGGCTGTTAAATAAAATTAAATACAACAATAAAAATAAATTTAGATAAATTTTAAAGACGATTCACACACACACACACACACTTCCGATCTGGTAACGATCCGATTCCTCTTCGTTCAAGTTTTTATGTGATTTATGACCGGAGCTGGACCGGATGTATGTGCATAGGTAGGTACATATAAATTACATATAAAACATGTAAAAACATCTGAATCTAATCGAACGAAGGGAAATCGGATCGAACGTGTATGTGTATATGTGGATCGATCTTTACTGATTTTATAAATAAAAAAAAAAGGAAAAATTGTATAATGTTTTCTTCTAAAGTAAATTGTATTTTATTATTTTTTTTTATTTCATTTTTAAATTAAGTGTAGCCTTTAAGAAAATAGTGATTAAATTATATCATTTTTTTTTATTGTTAAGAATTAAATTGTATTCAAACCAAATTTTAAAAAAAAGATAATTGTTAAAAATTAAAAATAAAAAAATAATGTAGAAAAAAAAAATTAAGGAACTTTGAAAGTCTTTTTTATCAGAATCTATTGAAAATAGGACTAAAAGGACTTCAAATTCGGTGATGTTTGTGCAAGTTTTTCTACAGGACAATAACCAACAGCAGGTGTTCCATGCTCACTTTCTTGCCAGAGCTGTGGCATTATCTGCTCGTCTCGTTTAGATTTAATCTATCACAGTGATCAGTGAGAACTCCCACCAATTAGCCTACACCGTCTTCTATCCAGTGAGAGAAGAACTTTAGTTTTCTTTTCTTTCCTAGCGAGCTCCATAATTTCCTCATACAGAGGTGATGGAATGCATTCAGCCGAAAGGATCTCTGAAATAATTTTTTCCTTGGACAAAATTTAAATCGTTATATCTCGGCGACAGATTACCTTAGGTGTGAAGGACCTCTTGGGGATTGTGGTGCGCTGGAAAAATTAGAAAAAAGTGAGAACGTAATTAGTTTGTAACTTCATAACCGATCTGATCAGTTGCCAAGTCAATTCTTCTCCATTTTCTTATATGAGCTTCAAATCTAGTTTTCTTTCAAATTTCGATTAATTTTGAATTTTTTGAAAGTTTCACTTTTATATTTCATAGAACGAATTTAATTTGTAATTTTAATTTATTTTATTATTCAATTTAAATAAAAAAATAAAATGTCTGAAAAATCATATCAAACTTTTAAAAAATTAGCTCATCATGTAAGTTTTAATTTTGAATTTCAACATCAAGGAGAAATACTTTTATATGAGCATTTAAGTGAAAGAAAATTAAAAAAATTAGAAAATCTTTTCAATAAAAATACACCAAAGGAAACATTAAATTATCAGGAACTTTTTAATGTTTTAACAAATTACGGTGTATTTTTCACAGAAGATGAATATAAATCATTTTGGATGAAATTAACAGGATCATATGAAAAGTCATATGTTGAATGGTTAGAATTCATATCATATCTGGATTTAGAATATCGAACATATAATCCAATTAATCAAGATGATTTAGATTTACCAATAATACAACCGTTAGAAATAAAAAATTCCGATCATAAAAAAGCAATAGCCAGTATTACTTATTATCCTTTAAAATCTGTAAGTCACTTTTGGTATACAAAATTTAAAGTTATATTTGTAGTAGACTAAGAAAAGAAAAACGACATTCGATCAGACTGGGAATCGAACCCAAACCCTTTGCCTTTGCGGAGCAATGTTCTACCATTAAACTATCGAATACCATGTCGCTCGCTGTTCTTAGTTACTACTTAATTATTCAATCTAGTAAATATGCATTCTTTTTCCTAAAGGATCTTGGCAGTGAAGAACAAGAAAAAGGCATTTATATCACTGTTAGTAAAACTGGAGGAATCAATTTCTGGGACTTAAATTTGAATGTAAAACAATTCTTCAGTCCAAACTCTGGTAAGTGATCGTTTCATTAAGATTTGGAATGAACTTTCCAAAATCTTTTTCTTCCACCATTTCTTTCCTGCTAGTTTTATCATTAGTTCAGCTAAGGCATGCTTCATAATGCTCTCTTCTAAACTGCACGAGATTCTTAAAAATTCCACAAAATCATTTTTTTTTCTCCTTCGGGAAGCTTCCAAATTTAAAATTACAAATTTTCTTCTTTTTTCTAGAATTTATAAAAGCAACTAAAACAAGAGTTTCAGCAGCACAATCATTACCAAATATCGGAATTCTAGTGATAAGTTCAATTGATGCAGAAGTCCGTTTTTATAACATCACATTATCGAATTTGTCTCTTTCATCTATAATATTGTTTCCAAATGTTGTGAATTGTATGAGCTACCATATTTCAGAAAATAAAGAAAAAATCACATCGACATTATTGTTGGCAGATAAAGAAGGTTGCATTTATTTAATCGAAATTCATGAGAAATTTAAAAAAATTAAAAGAAATTTCATGTGGAACGATTTAGAGAAGGTAAATTCTACAAAAATTTATATTCTATGACTTTTCTTTTCACACAGTGCCCTTTAAAAAGTATAGTAATAGAATTTTCAAATATGAAAATTTAAATTCTCCTTTTCTTGTAGGGAAAAATAACTGGAATGACCCTCATAAAATTATTTCGAACTTCACATACAAATATACGTCAAGTATTTTATTGGCAAGATGTAATCGATAAAATTATTTCTGCTTCTGAAAGTTTTTCAACATCTTCAGATTATGTATTGTATCCTGGATTGATTATGACTGACATGAAAAATAATCAGTATGTTTTTAATGTTCCAAAGGTAATTTTTGGCTATTTTATCCGAAAGTTTATTCGAAATTATTGCCGTTATATTTTCGACTAAGAGAGCTCGTGACTGCTAGCATTACGCGTATTATGAACGAATGATTTCGATTCGAAATTTAGGATATCTTTAAACTTTATTTTAGAGATTTCTCCCGCCTTTCTAATAAAATATTCACCTAACCACTGGTACCTTACTCTTGCTAAAGCTGGGCAGTGACACTTCTTTTCGAAAAACTTTCGGAAGAATAGTTTTGGAATTTTTCTTTGACAAATATATTTTTTTTAAAAACAAAATACTTCAAGGGTGTCACATGTTTTTGTATTGACAAAGAACATAATATTTTAATAACTGGAGGTTTAGATACCAATTTACGTTTATGGAATCCAAATGTTCCCAAAAAACCACTTATGATTTTAATGGGACATCAAGCATGTATTTGTAATGTATTTCAACAAATTGAACAAAATAAAATTTATAGTTTAGATTTGAAAAAAATCATAAATGTTTGGAATATAAAACAACAAACATTAATACAAACATACAATGAATTACATGAAACGTTTCAAAAATTTGAATTATTTACATCATTTTATAATTTCAATACACATGAATTAATTATTGCTATACAACAAAAATTATGTATAATTAAATGTTGTCCAAAAATTAATTTAAATGAAATTGACGGTTATACAAGTAATACAATAATTTCAATAATTTTATATAATCGACGTTTTCAAAATTTAGTAGCATGTGATTACAATAGTAATATTCTTGTATGGGATATTTGTACTGGTTTACGACAAAATTTCATTAAAAATGCTCGTAAAATACAATATTTTGATAAAATAATTGGTATAAAAATAACTGCTGCATGTTTTGATCAAACAATGAAATTTTTATTAACTGGTTCAGAAAATGGTAATTTAAAAATATGGAATTATAATTTAGGTACATGTGTTAGACAATTATTAATGGAATCAATGAAAGAAGTTACTGCAGTATTTTGGATTAATAACAGGTAAATAACAGAAAAAAAAAAATGAGTGATCTAAGTGCAAAAAATGGCTTAACTTAAATTTTCTTTTGAACTTCGAAACACCAGATGGAAAACAATGGTTGCTAGATAATAAGTTACCAGATTTTAGAGACTAAACATAGATGACATCCGCTTGATGGCAAACATACTTTCAATGCGAAACTATCTGCACTAGAAATAACAGGGGACGTTCCAAAAACACATGGCAGAGCACAGCTATATCAGAGTTGGAAGCGGCAGGATATTCATAGAGTGAAATCAAAGCGGTAGTTTGGTGGAAAGCTATTTTTGAGGCCGTATCTTTCAGTATGGAATAAAGCGGAACAACAACAACAAATTTTATTTTTCTTATAAAAAATAAAAATTTTTCAAAATTTTGCCAAGATATCAAAATGAGTTTTCGCATATAAGCAGAAATAAGCTCATAGATAGCTTAAGCATTCAAAAAATACCTTCAAATTTTTGTCTTACAATACCCAAAATCTACAAAAATCTGAATTTTATTTTTTTTTTTGAGTTATGCCACTATTTTGCACTTAACATTATGTACATATTTTTTTCGATTGCGTGACAAAGATACATTGAAATTTTTTACTTTCTATTTTTATTGATAAATAATTTTATGATATATTACAGAATACTTTCAATGGGACATAATAAATATGTTAAGGAATTTTCAGATGATATATGTCAAAAACAAATTACTAAATGGAATAAAAGTATAAAAAGTACAGAAATTATAAAAGCTGCTATACGTACACCAGAAACAGTTGCAACTGGTAGTATAACGGGTCAATTAATTTTATGGAATTTAAAAACTGGTCATGGTTATCAACAATTCAATGTGAATGAAACGAAAGAGGTATTGAAATTTTTTTTCAGGTGTTTTTAAGGGCAGAAAATTGAGTACAATGAACTCTCTTGTCTGAGTGCTCGTGAATGCCTGCATACCACACACTCTTCTCCCACCCAAAAACTGTACAAATCAAAGGCAAGAAAGGGGTAAAGAATTCAGAAATACAGCACATTTCTTATGAGTTTTTTTTTCTTTCATGCAATCATCAATTCTAGGAAAAATCCTTTGTGTCCAAAGAATTATATGAAAACAGTACCAATTTCAATTTATCAGAAACCAATCAAAATTATGACCCCAGCAATATTACAGCAATGATATTTTTATGTACCCGACCAATGAGTCCGTTACATGGTAGAAATTTTGTTTTTTAGCAAACTTATTAAAACTTTATTTGAATATCCTTTATTTTTTCTTTCAAGGAACGTTATTTGTAGCTCTTTCAAATGGTAACATACAAATTTATTCACATCATCCCAAAGGTTCTTACATGGATGAATTTAAAGCGATGCATAAAATTAATGATTATATTATTTCAATGGAAACAGACGATAAAAATGAATTTTTATTTACTGGTACCTCCCATGGATATATAAAAACATGGCTTATGATTAATTATTGGTAAAAATTTTAAATATACACATACATATAGTATACATACATACCACACACATGTAGCTATGTGAGACTATATAGATATGATAAACTTAAATTTATGAATATTAATTTTATTTTTTGTTTAAACATTGTCAACAACGTTTGATCGATTTATGAAAAATAAGTTAAATTAAGTTTGTATTATCCTTTTTCTTTTACTTTCATTATAAAGACATTTTAACATTTGTCACGAGATTTATATTTTATTAAGTCTGCTACACACTGTCGTCGAGGGTGGTTCTGAGTTCATCGACCAGAATGAAAGAAGGTTTTTTAATTTGATTGTAAAGAAAAGAAATAACATTTGACCTTCACTGTTTAATGATAAGAATAAAGGTGTTAAAATATGCTGCAGAAGAATAATTTACATCAGATATGCTGATGACACTGTGTTAATCTCGGAAAACCTAGAATACCTCCACTGGACTGGTTTAATTGCTCAGTTTCAGAGTTATTCATAAGGTCAAAAAACACAAAACAGCAGTAGAGCATGGATTTTTCCAACTTCTGTAAGGGAGCGGTATAAAAGAAGAAAGCGGATGAATAATGAAATATGTATGTTTTTTCTGGCAAGAACGCGCTAGCGTTTACATCGCCCGGTCTTTTTGACGAATACAAATAATGATGATAGTGTGTGACAGGCATAAGATTAAAAATTATTCTTCAAGGACGTACATGCTACATTTACATTTCCCTATTGTTTGCTAAAAAAAAACAACAAATTTTTAAACTACTTTTATGATTAAAGTTATGACTTATCCAAACAATACATGATATTATTTTTGTTTTCTTTCCTTTCTCCTCATTTCAGCATTCCAGAAGAAGAACAACAAAAAATCTCAATGCCATCATATCGTTTACAATTTATATTTTTAGCTAAAGACCGTATACCAGGAAGAGCTAAATTTGTTATTGAAAATCAACCGTTACCGTTATTATTAAATTCATATCGTGGACATTTAAAATCTGTTACTTGTTTAACATACATAAATTCAGCAAAAATTCTTATTAGGTAATTTTAAAAATTGAATTAATTAATTAACGGTTTCCCTCTGTCCATTTTTGTATGTGATTTGTGACCGGAATCGGGCCAGAATGTGTGTGAATAAATACATACAAATATGTGAATATTCCTGAATCTGATTGGACGCAGGGTAGCCGGATGAGATATGTGTGAATCGGACTTAATTATTTAAAAAAAAAAAATTGTTATTTCTGTTAAAGTGGTAGTTCAGATAAAACATGTCGTTTATGGTCATTAGAAGGACGTTATATATCAACAATTGGTTCACCAATAACATGGAATAAAATTTTTTTACAAAAACCATTTACAATAAGTGAAACATCAATATCAACAAATTTACAAAATAATCGTATTCCACCGGATATAAAAAAAGTAGCTAGTATGACAACATTAAGAGTATTAACGAATGTTTATGTTGATCGTTTAAAAGAATTACAAAATGAATTAAAAATAAATGAAATGATTAAAGATGCAGTATTTAATAGCAGTGATGATGATGATGATGATCATGATAATGAAATTGAAGAAAAAACAGATGAAGAATTAAATAAAGATGCTATTAAAAAATTCTATTATGGTAGACAATTAAATGAACCAATTTTAGGTAAAAATTTTAAACTTCCACAACCAATTAAATATACAGAGCCTATTATTTTAGATAATACATTAAAATATATACCAGTTTATACACATTTAGATATTTTTAAAACTGTACCATTAATTAGACCAAAAACACCAGATATTATTAAAAAAATTAGAAATATGAAATTTACAGAAAATTTATAGGAAAAAAAAAAAAGTTAAATAAAATATTTAAAATAAATTTTGATGAATTTTTTCTTTGTTGGTAATTAAAACTGTTAATGTTTCATTATAAAATAAATTGGCCTGTCATTTTCTAGTCAATGAAAACGATAGTGGAATCGTTCTTAAAATTAAGGAAACCAAATTTAAAAATTTAGCAGTATTGCTAGGACAGCACTTTCTAAAAACGCTCTTCTTGTGCATTTTTCAACTTTTCAGAATACAAACGAAAATATTCGAAAACGGTCGATTCCTATGCAGTAAAAAAATCAAGTTAAAATTTATTTTTAATTTTCTTGCTTTTTTTTTATTTTGTCTCAAAATCCTTAATAACAAACCCATTTTACAAACATCTTGCAATTAAGGTATTTATACCACTTTTTCGATTACCATATTCACCGCCTTTTTCAAAACTTTTACCAATTGGTCGTTTCCATCCATCTTTTGGTGCTCTTAACTGTAAAAAGAAAACAATTCATGATTAAAATTATAAATTTTCTAGTTCTGGTTCGTTTTGACATACCATAAATGGACTTATAAATTTTGTGACAATATCAAAATTAGGACCAACATTAAATATTTCATGAATGATATCTTCTAAACAAATGATACCATATTTTCCAAGTTGTTCTTCAATCATTGTATTCGATGTAATTGGTGTTTTTTTTCCATTTATTAATGCAAAACCTTTTTTAAATAATAATTCACGTACTGTTGTTACAGTTGGATAACCATATGCAACATATGGTTCAGCTATTTTTAATAAAAGTTTATTTTCTTCATTATTACGTAAAAATACAGTTTTATGACGTACACGCATTCGAAGAGATTTTAAAATATTTGTTACTTGTGGATTAGATATGTGGCGTCTGAAATAAGAAAGAAAAAAAGAAATATGAGAAATTTTATTTGAAATTTTTTTAACCACTTTACTTCGAATAATGAGACTCATTCCAAGTCAAAGATGAAATAAGGATTGAAGGATTAATCCGGTTCGTCACAAATAAAATGAGCGGAGGGTAACCAGATCGGATGTGTGGGGATCGAACCATATAGACCTCAATTAACTTCAAAGCAAAGTGATTAACGGTTTCCTTTTTTTAATAAAAAAAATTATCTAAAAACCTACCCACAAAATCTTGTTACAATCAGTAATTGATCATTAACATCCTTTGAAACATTCTTACTTGATTTAGGTTCATTTTTAAATATATTTCTTTTTGTTAATAATCCTCTTGTTCTTCTTTGTAAACGTTCAGCTTTAATATAATCCATTATGAATGCTTCAGCTTTAATGAAATTTCTTTTTGTCTTTGAAAAACGTTTAATCCTTGAACGACGTCTTTGTTCAACAATTGATTTATCATGTAAAATACGTTTTTTACGTTGAGCAAGAATTGATACTTGTTTTGCTGGTAATTTATTTGAAACGGCATATCTGGAAAATAATTTTTAAAAAAATAAATTTTTAATTTTTCTTGGAAAAAATAAGAGTCCAAAATAGGGGAAAAAAAGTTAGGAAATGAGTAGTTGAAGTTATAAACAAACAAGTTTGAAGAGATTTAGAACACACAATTTTTATAATTTTTCTTTAAAATACTCACTGGTCCGACATTTTTCACTTTTTTTAAAAAAAAAAATAAAAACTGCAGAAATTCAAAATTATGTGAAAAAATTTAAAGAATCCGTAAACAAAATCACTATGAATCCTTTTCGACAATCAGCAGCATCACGACCACATGTGTTTTGAATGACGGTTCAAAGAAGAAAGAAACAAATAGGTCAAAAAAGAAAAAGGATGAAAAGAGAAAAAGAAATAAAAAGAAGTTGTCAGAGAATGTCAAAAAAAAGAGGAAAGGAAAGAAAAAGAAAAATCGCATGACAAACGAAACGTGAAAAAAACATCGAAATTGGCTTCGTTCACATTTGTGAATTTAAATTTGAACTGATTTTGAATCTAAATTGTATTCAAAAATAATTTTTATCAAATTTAATTAAAATTGAAAATAATTTGTTTAATTTTTCAGAATTCATAACTATGAGCCTGTACACATTAGGTTGTTGTAACAACGACACAAATCGGTTATAAAACCTGTTTTTACAACTGCTCAAACTACATCTGAAGGTGGTACGACCAGTTGTAACGAGAGTATGAGTGTATTACACACGTGAAGCTAAAATTATTTTAGTTGATTTCTTACTATACCAAGTTGGAAAAAACTATACCATTATGTTACAACTAGCGCAACAATAACCGGTTTAACTACCAAGTGTGCAAAGGGTGATTCGTTATTACTGCAAGCGAAACGACAAATAAAAGACTCCAAAACCAATTCTTTTATTACGATATTTGTGAAGTGTTAAAATCATTTGAAAAAGTAATCAAATTTTATGTTTCTAGAAATCCGTTTTATGTTAAGTATTAATTGGATTTTAAAAGGAAAATTCTTCTTTTAAAATAATTTTCAGCTCTTTTTAACCAGAATCTAATTTTAAAAATAAGTTTTAAAGTGTATTGGTAGAAAAAACACAAATTTTGAATTACCGAATGTTTTGTTAATAAGAAAAAAAAATCCGTTTTCTATATGGAGATTAGTGTGAACTGCATTTTTTGAAAGCTAACCATTTCTGTTGGAATTTATGTTGCGTTATGCTGTCTTTAAGCAATAAAGAGATAATGGTCTGATAAAATCAGAGTGTACTGTTTGTTGGTTTGGTAGGATTTGTTAGAAGCGACAAGAACATGTTTGTTTTTAAATAAATAATTTTTGGAGAGTGTTTGTAAACTAAAGATATTTGAAGGAAGCCAGATCATTAGAACTTAATTTATAATATTTTTGCCTTTTAAACCGACCATGAAACTACCAGCTCGCAGCTCATCGCATATCATTTGAGTTTTCATAATGCAATCATTGAACAGACCTAATTTGAAAACAGAAAAACCAAAAGATAAAGAAGAACATCAAAATTTTCTTATGACGTTTCGCAATCGGATCAAAAAATTGTAAAAGAACATTTCATACTTTTATTATTTTTTTTCTTCTATTAAATAGGGCGCAAAGAAAAAAAAAATCATATTACACGAAAGAAAAAAAAAAAAAAAGGAAAGCCAGGTTTACTTTTTTCACTTTATTTTTCTATTTTAATTTTTTCCCTTCAATATAATAGTAAAAAAAAAAGAAATTTCATTAAATAATTTAGAAATGTGATTCATAAAATAAATATTTAATTTGGAATAAAAAATTAAAAAAATGAAAAAAAATATATATCAAATCTCGAGATAATGATAAAATTATGATGGTGATAAAATTGTGAAATGTGATTCAATTCCAAAACTAAAAAGGAGAAACTTTTCATCATTCATCAGCATTCAATTTGATAACGAGTCGAAAAAAAAATTTAAAAAAAAAAAAAAAATAGTACACAATTCTTTGCAGCTGACTATCTTCGCATGAACAAAAAAAAAAAAAGTATTACAGTGAAATTTGAAAAAAAAAAAAAAATTTTTACAAAAATACGATTATTCACAAAGAAAAAAAAAACAAATTGTTAAATTTAAGTGAAAATAAAAAAAGGTTATTCGCTAATTAATTTTTCCATCACAATCGATTTACGGGGAAAAAAAAAGGGAGGAAAACAACAAAAAATAAAATTCATCATCTCTTCTGCTGACTTTTCTTCACAATTTTTTTTTCTTCTATAATTTTTATTTTTTTTTCATTTACTTTAATTGTTCCTTGTTTTTTGCGATTTACAATTTTACTGCAATTTAAGATCAATAAATTTTTTTTTTTTTTTTTTTTTTAAAAGTCAACTTGAATACAAAATTTTGAAGAAATTGGGATGAAATTTTGATACAGAAAACGAATTCAAATGAGAATGATGTTTGAAAAATAAAAATAAATAAATAAGAAAAATTTGAAGAAATTACAATAAAACAAAGTACATTCTCAATTAGAAAGTATTAAAAAAAAAAAAAACGGTATAATAAAAAGAAATTCCATAAATTTCTATCTTTTTTTTTTTTTTTTCAAATAAAAATTTCGGTACATTTCATTCTTTCTCTCAAATCGCAACCTAATTTTTAATTTTCTTCTTGTTTTTTTTTTTTCAAAAAGAAAAGCAAAAAAACAAAGAAAAGAAAATTGTTATTTAAAATTGAAACACTTCAAAAAATAAAAGCAAAAAAAAAAAAAAAAATTCATTTCTTATTTGTTTTGTAAATTTTTTTGTGTGTGAGTGTTGTATTCGATATGAAAAAAATTTTTTCAAAATTTGAAAAAAATGAAAAATTGGATAGTGGTAATGTTACAAAAGAAACAAATAATTATATTGGTAAAGTATTTGTTGTTGGACGTGTTTCGGTTACTGTTGAGGATGTTCTTGCTGAAGGTAATTGCTTGTTTTTTTTGTTTTTTTTTCTAATTTTATAAATAAATAATTCATAAATATTTATCAATAAATACTTAGATACAGTGCACTCGTTTTAACTTGAACCTTGATAACATAAAAAATCCAGCAACGCATTAACATCTGAAAATTTTGTATGGGCTATATTCTGTAATATGAATTCATGCTCAGATAACACATGAATATCAATCAAAATTTTGCAAAAGCTAAAAGAAAATACCGTCTTAGATTCTATGTATTTCTAAAACAAAGCTAAAAAGTACAACATATAATTTATTATTTTAAAAAATAATATAAACTGAAATTATATAACTTTTTAAACAATAAAAATGCCATTGAAAAACTAGAGTTTTAACCTTAATTTACATTTAACCAATAACATGAACATGAACATAGGCGAACATTAATTTAGTTCATCTTACCGGGAGTGCACTGTACTTGAATTTTGCTGTATTGAATTGTAACTAATCGTATAAAAAAAAAAAAACACAAACCAGAAAAGGTGATTCACAATGCTTTAAATTTGTTCCAAGGTCCTTTTTATCGTGTGTTTTTGTTTTTATTTTATTAAAAAAAAAAACTATGTTATTGATTTAAAAAAATACTAGAACATTTCTACAAGAGATAGATTTTGAAAGAAAAAAAAATACTTAAGTAAACTAGTCAGGTATTCAAGGTTAAAAATAGCAGTGAGTGGTGGAGTGGAGCTTGAACAAAAAAAATAGCACTACTTTGACTTTTGAAAAATGTTTTTTTCTGTTTTTCATAGAATTTCAATTTGTGAAGAATATTTAACGTTTTTTTTTTTTTTTTTAAATAAGAAATTAAAACCACAAGGCCATAGCTTGATTTAGGTCGTAGAGCCATCGATGAAGAAGAATAATTTGAAAAGATTTCACCAAGAAACTTCTCAATTTACTAACTTTATTTTTGTTTTAGGATATTCATAAAGATCTTTAGTACCATACCACGTACCACCCACTTGATATCATTTCTATAATTTGTTTGTTCCATGGAAAATTCAAAAGAAAAAAACTAACATTTTCAAAATGTTTCTGTAAGGTGAGAGAAATTGTTCTTAAACGCTAATAGTATTCTAATTAAAACTATTTTTTTTTTTTAATAAATACAACAAGGTCAGACAACGTACTTTACATGTGATATTCACATTTCAATTGTGTGATTAGTTATACAAAAAAAAAAAAAAAAAATGACGTGTAGATATCTACTCTTTTTTTTTAATCATCATGCTTTTTCCATTCCAACTCCCATGTGGTGTTTAATTTATGAACAAGAACGTTGTAATCCTTTCATGAAAATTATTTAACAATTTTTTTTATTATTTCTTAAATTAAACGCCTACATTTGAAATATTTTTTTTTCCACGGAACAAGTACTTAACTCATATATCTTTTTTTTTTTTTCATGGAAAATATATTTTATTTTTTATCAATTGAAAATTTCGAATCAATAAATTTTGAAATTTCAATTGAATATTTGAAATTAAGAGAATTTTTAACATAGATTAGATAATGTCCTTTCCTTCATTATTTATTTATTATTTTTTTGTATCTGTGGTTTATTTATCATCTATTAACTATGTATTTAAAAATTTTATAGTTACAATAAAAAAAAATCACGTTTGTTTTATCAAGAACACGCATAAAAAATTCAATAGAATTTTACTTACAACATAAAAATATGTATTTAAAAAAAAAAAATTTAAAATGAATGGGTTTTTGTGGTCACAATAAAAAAAAAATTATTATTTTTTATCTTTTTGTATGTTTTTTTTTTTTTAAATGATTTTTTGATAAAAAAAATTTTGTATTAAAAACAAAATGATGAAAAAAAAAAAAGAAAAAAAAAAAACAGTAACAAATAAAAACTTTCGCCCCCTTTGTATCTATGTACTTTTATTTTGTGATTTTTATCAAAATTATACTTTTTTTTTTTTTTGACATACAAATAAATTCATTTGAAAATTTCACGTTATGGTTGAATGCAATGTAAAAGAATTTAAAAAAAAAACATCAGTAACAAAAAGATTGAAAAGTATCTATTTTTATTTTATTTTTAATTTTTATCATACGATAATTTGTTAATAAATTACTAACTACAAAAGTATGTACATATCTAAAAGTATCTTATTCACTTACTACAAAATAAAATAATAATAATAAAAAAAAAACATGAATTTCAAATGAATTTCAATATTGTAAGCTACGTGAATTATTCAATGTATCTACCTACTTTTTGATTTAAAAGTATAGTCGCTTTTATGTAGTTATAAGTGTTTGATTAAAAAATAAAAAAAAAACTGTGGTAGATATAATCAATACAAAAAAAAAAAAAAAATTAATCAAAAATTTAAAAGAAAAAGAAATTGTATCTAATAGCACAGAAAATGTTACAGAAGTCTCATAACGTACATATATGAAAAACTTCATAAATCTCATTTATTATTAATTACATATTTGCATATTATCCTAGATTAAAACGAGTCCATACCTCAGAGTGAGATTTCAGAGTCAACGTCAAATTAGGATATATTTCTACTTTTCAATCAGAATGTTCGAAAAATTAATTTGCTCTAATTAAAAAAAAAAATTTTTCGCTACAAATTTAAAAAAAACAGCTTTTTTTCGATATTTATTTAAATAGAAATTTCGAATTTCGAAATATTTCTATTGTAAAAATGAATTTATTCAGTGAGAATTTAACAAAAAATGAAAAAAGATCAATTATTCTTATTTATTGAAAAATTTCACAGTAAAGATTTGTTGTGGAATATTTCAAACAAAAAATTATAAAGATACATGAGTTCGAATTTAAATTTTCAAATGTGTCTGATAAATTTGAAAATATCCGAAATTCGAACTTACTAAACTTCACTTTACGGTGAATTTTCAACAAGTACAATTATTTCCTCTGGTTTGTAAATTAAGCATAAAAAATTAGAAATACAAATATTCGTAAAAAAAAAAATAAAAAAATGATCTTGTATAAAAAGTATCGAAAATTTAAGCTTTTTTCGAAAATGGCTCAGAATCAACGTAAAGTATGATTCTTCTACGTGGTACATCTGTAACCTTTATCTGTGCTAAAAGATTTTAAAAAAAAAAAACATATTTTAAAGTAACAAATGACAAATAAATTTTAATTTTAAAGAAATTAATGAGAAAAATTAACTGAATTTTATTGAATACAAGATTTTATTACATGATTTGAAAATTTTTTTCACATACATATATATTTAATTACTAATTTTTACAAGTTGATAATTGAACAATAAAAATTAAATTGATTTTTTATTTTACGTTTTCTTTTTGGTTCTGCTACTTTTTAAACACATAATCAATAACTCTACCGTATAATGAGATAAATAAATATATAAGAAAAAATGTAGCGACATACTAATAAAAGAATATATAATTTTGACGTGTACACATTTTATGTTTTTTTTTTAAATATTTTTTTTTTCTCGTCATATAATCTACTTAATTATTAATTTTCTTTCATTTTGCCATAACAATAGTTTAAATAATATACTCGTATGTATGTAGCGTTCTCTCAAGCTATATTTGTACATACAACAATGTATGAGAATTTAAGTACATATATGTATATGTATGTACTTTATATGTTGATGATACATCATATTACGTAGACGTACTTATTGTATATATGGATGTTTTTTTTATAATTTTTTTAAAGCATTCAATCAGATACAATCATACGACATTAAAAAGGTAGAAAGATAAGCGTTAAATTTTCATCAAAAATAATTTTTTTTTTTGTTTTTCCTAAAAAATAAAAATGTTTTTTATTTGTTCTTATTTTTTTTTTTTTAAATATTTTTAAGATAAGTATTTACCTATGTACTTTGGCTACAATTTTTTTATACTCGGATTTTTTTTTTATTATACAAAAAGGCAATAAACTTTTGCCTTTTTAATTTTTTTTTTTGGGAGATAAACAGAGAATTTCGCTAAAAATTTTTATTTTTCGATAATTAATTTTTGTAAAATTTTTGTAAAATTAGTTTTTGGCCTTAATTATTTTCTCTTGAAATTTAGTTTTTCAAGTAATTACAGCGGAAAGCTTTAAGTTTATCCAGAGTTTTCAAATATTTTACCACTTTGTCTATCTTGTCTTTGAATTATGTAACGTAATATGATAGAGAACTGTCTTCTAACTGATTTTGAAGCCCTCTTAAGTGACGGGTGCTTCAAGAACTATTTTTCTTAACATATTGCTGACCAGACATTTAATTGCTTTGTCACCATCCACATTAAGAAGGTTTAAAAAATTAGTTTTCGTTAAAAATTACAAAAAAAAAAAATTTCAACTGGTACCACTTGTCACTGCGTTATAGCTATGCTTAACTAATAACTAGAAAATGCTAAATATCTTGTAAACGTCGCATAATGTCACCATATGAAAGACGAGATATCTCGTTATCCGTCCGCAATGTGTTAACATCTTTAATTAGTTTTAAACGGTTCACAATTCACGTATTTGTATGTTTAACAGTACAAAAAGGATTAGAAATCTTAATTAAAGTCAAAAAATATTCAAAGGACCTCCTGAATTCAAATGATTGGAAATAGTGGGCAAATGATAATAGTTTCTGGAGACACACTAAGGAAGGTCCTGGCTCAATTTAAACTGTGAGCCTTGTTTTAGGCTAGAACTGAAATTAAAGTCTTCGAAATCACAGAATTCAATTGTCAATTCAACCACCCTTGGAACAAATTAAAACATAAAATTAATAAGTTCATTGAAAATGTTAGGCATATTTACTTTTTGACAAAAATTTCCAAGACATTTACTAGAAGTTTCCATTTCTCCAATTTCGTTTTTTCTATGACAGAAATTTTTTTTCATTTTTTTTTCTCATTGAAATTTTAATTTAAGGTGGATTTGCAATGGTATTCTTGGCGAAAGCGAATTCTGGTAATGCACGATATGCACTTAAACGTATGTATGTAAATAATGAACATGACCTAAATGTGGCTAAAAGAGAAATTCAAATATCTGTAAGTTAATTTTGACAAAAACAAAAAAAAAAAAAACTGTTCCATTCCAAAATTATCAAATTTTAATTATCCTTTTCAATATTATTTTTTTTCCACAGAGTAATTTAAATGGACACAAAAATATAATTGGTTATGTTGATTCAAGTATTACTCATACAGGTAATGGTGTCTATGAGGTGCTTTTGCTTATGCCCTATTGTAAAAATCACATGCTGGCCATGATGAATACGAGGTAAATTTGGTGAAACTTTCAATTAGGGAACGTGAGCTATTGAAACGGGTTGTATGAGGTATCATTGTATACTTTTCGGCTATAAAATGAAATTTTCGCCAATAAGGATATATGTATATGACTTTCTAAAGTACCGTGAAAAAAAACGTTCTGTTTCAATAGTTCACGTTCCGTTATCGAAAATTTGTTCAGTCATAAATTTTTGTGAATTTTGATGTTTTTTTTTTAAAAATTTTTCAGATTAAATGTTGGTTTTACTGAACAAGAAGTTTTAACAATATTCTGTGATATATCTGAAGCTGTTTCTCGTTTACATTATTGTCAAACTCCAATTATTCATCGTGATTTAAAAATAGAAAATATATTACAAAATGATAATGGTAATTATGTATTATGTGATTTTGGTTCAGCAACAGCAAAAATATTAAATCCAATACAACATGGTGTTACATTTGTTGAAGATGAAATAAAACGTTATACAACATTATCATATCGTTCACCAGAAATGATTGATTTATATAATGGTAAAAATATAACAACAAAATCCGATATATGGGCATTAGGTTGTTTATTATATAAATTATGTTTTTTTACATTACCATTTGGTGAAAGTACATTAGCAATACAAAATGGTACATTTACAATACCAGATCATTCAAAATATTCAAAATCTATGCATCAATTAATACGTTATATGTTAGAAGTTGATGCTGATAAAAGGCCTAATATATTTCAAGTATGTGAAATTGCTTTTAAAATATCAGGAAAAGATAATCCAGTACCAAATTTACATGTAAGTTTAGAGAAAACAAAAAAAATATGAATGTTTATAAATTTTCTAATTAAAATTTTATTACTTTTTTTTTACGTTTTTAGAAATCACCAATACCACAATTAGATCAAATACCAGTACCACCATTTGAATCAGAAACGAAAAAAACATCGAATACAATAATTGGAAAATCAAAATCACAAACAACACCAATTATTGAATCTGGTACAAGTGTTGCACCTAGACAACGTCCAAAAGGTAGTTCAGCATATCATGCACAACATCCTTTACCTATTGGATTACCACCAAGTCCGTCACCACGTAATACAATTGCATCACCACAACCTGTTGTTGAACAATTTCAAGCTAATTTTCCAACAATTCCAACACCATCATCATCATCACAACAACAACAACTACAACTGCAACAACAACCACAACAGCAACCGCAGCAGCAACAGCAAATACCACAGCAACAAGCTCAAATTCAAAATATATCACAAACACCTCAACAACAAACAGTAGCTAGTTCCAATATCAATAATCCTCCATCATCATTATCAAATTCAAATTCATCAACAACAAATTTGGATAGCTTATTTGAATCAAAATATCCTGATCCATTTAGGGAATCATCTGATAATAATTTATTATCATCATCAGAAATAAAAACAATTTCAACAGCAACAACAACAACAACAACAACAGCAACAGATCAACCATTATCCTTACCATCACAAGATATTGTAATGCCTTTAAATACACCAACAAATTCAGGTACACCAACAAAAACAATTTTAACAGCACCAAAAGTTGGACACCGAAGAAACATGAGTGATACATCAGCCTTCAACAAGTATTGTTTATTTTCTCGAATATTTTTCATTGATTTTAAATATCCTTTTCTGTTTTTTTGTTTTTGTTTTGTTAAATCTTTCAGAACATTTGCAAATGAAACATCACAATTTTTAGCACCATATGATCAATCAGTTAAAGGTTGTTCAGCTGTAACAAATATTGATTTACCACAACAACAATTTAGTCAATCTGAGAATGCATCATCAACAGTTGTTGGTGGTTCAATTGGTGCTAGTGGTGGTGTAGGTTTCTTTTTTTCCGAACATCATCATCATCATCATCATCACCAAAATATGCCAAATAATCGATTGCAACAATCATCATTAACATCATCATCATCATCATCACAACAACAACAATCACTTTCTGCATCTGTTTCTAATTCAGAATTATCAAGTTTACCTCCAATGAAAGGTTCATTAGAAAAATGTCTTGATCAAAGTACATGGAATCCATTTGAAGATCAACCATTCAGTCAAATGACTGTTAATCAGTAAGTTTGTCTATATTTTGATTTTACACATTCAAAAGTTTAATTAAAATTTTATATAATTAGATTTCCACAAGAAAGTGAAGATCATATTTTTGATGCTGAATTTGATAAAATACGACAACGAGGAAGTCAAGGAAGTATGTTATGTTTTTTTTTTTTTTTTATAAAATTAAATTTAAGGTTTTGTTTTTTTTTTTTTTTTAAATAATAAAAAAAATTCTTCCTTCTTCTTTACAATGAAGGTGTTGCAACAAAATCAGCATCGACAACATCAACGATTACACCAACTGAAAGTATTATTCAAATTCAACCACAACAGCAACAACAACAATGTTCATCACAAACAATTACACCAACAGGTGGTACATTAATTGCACAACAACAACAGCAACAGCAACAACAACAATTTCAACAGTCTCAAATTCCTGAAGATCCATTCGGATCAGCACCATTTAGTTTACCACCAGCATTACGTGAAAAGGCAGCTTCTATTAAAAAAAGTGGAGGTAAAGCATGAAAAATTCATATTTTCATTTTTAATTATTTAATTTAAAAAAAAATAAAATATATATATATATATACTCTGGTAATACTTACTACTAATCAAGTACAAGTAAAATTTATATTTTGATTTATTTTTTTTTTTAATTTTTTTTTTTTTTTAATTTTTCATTAACTGTAATAAGATGAAATTATTTTTTTGTCTTTATATTTTCTTTTTTCAATATTTTGTTTAATTTTGCTTTTTCTACAGAAAAAAAAAAGTGTATTTTTACATTAAATTTAAAGAAAAATAAGAGATTGTTGACATGAGAAAGGATAAATAAGGGAAATTGGTGTTATTTTTCTAGAAAATGATTAAGCTTTTGCAAGTGCTCGTGCTAAATATTTCATAATTTTCAATTATTAACATAGTGTGCTAGATTAAACAATTCGAGTAAAAGATAGCTTTTTTTGATTTTATTCTTCAAAGCTTGAAGTGTCTCACTGTGAAACTCGTACACCTTTTAGATTTTTAGTTTTTTTTTTTGTGAATTGGGAAAAAAAAATGATGGTTGAAAATAGCCCGATTATTTTTTAAATTGAATATCACTGGAAGTAAAGAAGCGACATTATAGTTCAGAAGTGTGGACATTGACAAAAAAGAAAGAAGAGAAGAAGGTACCTTTAAAAGGAAGATATTAGAAAAAAAGGGTCCAACTTGTGATAATGGAGCATGGCGCATCAGATACAATAACAAATGTTATGTGCTAGGACATGTTATAAGGTGATACATCAACAGAATATAAGCTTCTATTTAATAACACATAAGGTAAAAGAAGGGAAGGAAGACCAAAAAATCGGTATCTTGAAGCACTTAAAGATGACATCAGAAAGATAGGAATAACAAACTGGAATATGGCAATAATTAATCGAGAGTACTGGAAGGAATCCTTGGAGGGAGTCAAGGTGCGAAGAGTGTTGTAGTATCCACTGATGATTATGATAATGATGATATTAAAATTAGTTGAATAGAAGTTTATTATAGTTCATAATTTGGCTATTTTTTATTGTTAAAAAAAAAATCACTTTAAAATATCACAAAACTAATAAAAAAGAAGTCATTCAAAGGAAAATCGAATTTTTATTAAGGAAAAACTAGTCCAAAAACACTTGTTACTGGAAATGTTCAAAGATGGATTCCTAGAAAAATGAAAGCTAAACTGAGAAAAACAACAATATTTTCTCAAATTACAAAATAACTAAAATATCTAAAAGGTGTATGAGTTTCACGGTAAAATACTGTATTACTACTTTTTTTTTTGTTTGTGGGATACTCCAATGCACCACCGAAAAGCTTTAAAAAAAAACCTCAAAAAAAAAAAAAAACCACGACTTCGGTATATTATCGAAAAAATTTTTTGTAAAAAAAAAGTTGAAAATAATTTAAGAATTTAAAGTGAAAATACATTTTCTTTTTTTACAAAATCACACTTTTTTTTTTTGTTAAATTTATTTATAATTTTCTTTATCTTGTTTTTCGTACATGGCACATTTTTTAATTTTTAGACATAATTTTTAATTTTGTTTAAAAAACAAAAATTTACATATTTTTTTTTTTGTATTATAAAAATTATTTTAAATCACACAAATTAATCAATGGTAAATAATTAATTAATCTTTTGTATAGACAAACAAAAAAAAAAATTAGTATCTGTTACTCATTTGTTTTTTGTTGTTGTTGTTGTTGTTGTTATTGTATTTTATTTTTCTATATTTTCACTACTATTTTTTTCTTTTCTTTTCTTTTCACAAAAAAAAAAAAAAAAAATTATTAACCATGGAACAAAAATATACAAAAATAAAAAAATAAAATGTTTGAAATTCAATTCATTACTGAAAATAATTAATTAAAAAAAAAAAAAATTAAGTAAAATTAAAATTGTAACCAGACAAAAATAAATAATAATAAGAAATTTTAAAACAAGAGAAAGTTTGTACATTTTAAGTAGAAATCACGAAAGAGATTTGAATTTTCGATAAAGGAATTAAAAACAAAAAAAACAAAAAAAAATAGAGTCGTTCATGTAAATATTCTTATAATTAATTAATTTGGATTTTTCTTTTTTTTTTTATTTTTAAATTTGAATAAAAAAAATAATTATCTAGTCATTCAGACAAAAAAAAAATATATATATATAAATAATAAAGAACATGTTATTTGAGAGGAAAAAATAGAAAAAATAAAGGGGGTTTTAAAAACCCAAAAACCCAAAAAAAAAAAAAAAAAAAAAAAAATAAAAGGAAATGTGAATATGTAAAATTAATTAATGTACTATCTATCTTTTTATTTTCTTGTTGTGTAAATATTATTATTATGTTTTAAAAAGAAAAGTAAAAGGGTTTATTTTCGGTAATTTTTGATTTTTTTTTTTTTTTTTTTTTTTTAAAAATTAGAAAACTAAAATAGAATAAAATTAATTTTTGAATTTGAAGAATATTTTAGGAAAAACAAAAAAATTGAATTAAGCAAAAAAGTATGAAAGAAAAATTAATTATTATATTTTTTTGAAATAATTAAACTAAGTATTAAATACAATATATATGTATATATTTTTTTCGATTGTTAAAAAAACTGAAGAAAAAAATAGATATTAAATTTTTTTTTTTGATTGGTTTTTTCCGAGTCCTTTTTTTAAAAAAAAAAAAGTATGAAGTCAGTTGTTATTTGTTTGATTGCATGTTAATTTGTTTATAAAGTTTTTTTTGTTGTTTTTAATAAGAAGAAAATTTGAAAGAAAAATAAATCCTTTTTGTTGACAAGAATGATATTTAGTGTAGAAAAAAATAAAATAGTCAAAAATTAATTGAAAGAATAATTTACAGCATGTACAAAGACAATGTATTTTATGATTTCTAATTGGCACTTATTGTGATATTTATTTCATTTGAATCACAAAATTAATGAAATTAGAAGAGGATGGTATTCTGATTGGAATAGGGATAGTGAAAAATAATTTCAATTGGAGTAATTTTGTATTTTAAGGCGTACAAAGATTAAAGGTCGATTCACAAACATTCGATCGGGCTATGGTCCGTTCGATAAGGTTCAGGAATTTTGGCATGTTTGCACGTGATTTGTGACAGAAACCGGGCCGAATGTGTGTGAATTGATCTTAAAAAAGAAATAAACTAGGGGCCGTATATCGTGATTGTTGTGAATTCGTTCAAAGAGATTCGACTGTTGATGTTGCGATTGTTAGTGTCGATTTAATCGACATTTTGGATCGATATGTAACGATAGTATTTTCATATTGACAACTGTGAAATTTTTTTTTTTACAATTATAAGTTTAAAACGTTTGTTTTGTTATTTTAAAATGAGTCAATTTTTTAACACCTTGATGACGCAAATGACGGCTATATTCGTCCATTATTTTTCAAAAAATTTGTAAAAAAAAAATCTACAAAATAATCGACATCGCATCGGTGAATTCACGACAATCACAATAGCGCAATACTTAAATTATTTTTCCCTTAAAAATTAGTTAATTAGAGATAAATTGAGATAAAGTGAAATGAGATGATAGAACAAGATCCTAGAATTTAGTTGTATAAAGTTGTATGTAGTTCTATTTAACCATTTTAACATACAGCATATATTGAACAATTCACAATGAAAATTCCTCTTTTAATTCAAAATCGAAAAATAAAAATATTTCACAAATTAAAAACAAACAAAAAAATTATTTAGTCTTATGAAATTCTTTTTTTTTTATCTTTTTGAAAATTTTTATATTTCGTATGTTTTTTTTTCTTTTTCAAAAATATTTCGTAACAAAAGGCTGTAAAAATAAGTATGTTTTTTTTTTTAGTAATAGACAAAAAAAAAAGTGAACAACAAAAAAAAAAATATAAAAATAATGCAATATTAAGATAATCAGTATGAGAAAAAAGATTCATAGTTAATTAAAATTAAGCAAATTTACTTATATTTAAAAAAAAAAAAATTTAAATAAATGAATAATTTACTAATAAAGAATATAAATAAACATCACTATTAATTAGACACACACTTCAAATTCAATTTATTTAATTATACAAAAATATATATTAAAATGAAATTATTGTTAAATGTTTGTTAAGCTGCCAATAATTGTTTGTGTTTGTGTTAAAAAATAAATAATTAGATAAATAACAATTTAAGAAAGGAAAATGAACAAATACATACATATATATATATTTTAGTTTTTGTTTATTATGTCAGAATTATATGTTATGTTTAAAAACAATTTAAACAAAAAAACAAAAAAAGTAAATAAAAAACTATGAAAGAAAAAATTAAATAAAATAAAAAAACCAAAAAATTAAAAAAAATTAAATTAAAGTACATAATTTAAAAATAATTAAACTAAAAAAAAAAAAACAAACAAAATATGTATAATTTTTATTTTTAATTTTTTTTCTTCTAATTTTCTTTTCTTATTTTAATTTTTAATAGAAAATAAAAAACAAAAAAAAAAACAAACAAACATTGAAAAACAAAAAAAAAAAAAAACCAATATTTTCTAGCACATATTTTGTATATAATAATTTTTTTTTTTTTTTTTTTTAAATTATACAATTTTAACTTTCATACTTTCTGTTTTATCACAATTGAATTGAATTGAATCAATAAATTTTGTTCAATGTCTGGTTAAATAGTTTTATAAAAAAAAAAAAAAACAATCAAAAAGAATAGAAAAGTTCAGCTTAATTATTTCTTTTTAAAAAATAAAAAACACAGAAAACAAAAAAAAGTCATGTAAGAAAAAAAAAAATTACTAAAACAACTAAAAAATATTTTATTTTTTTGGAACTTTTCTATTTTGAAAAAAAAAAATGTGTAAAATTTATAATTTCTTTAATATTTTTTCTTTTTAAAAAATTATTGCCTTTTTGGATTGATTTTTTATTTTTTATTTTTTTATTTTTTTCATTTAAAAAATTTTTTTTAGATTTTTTTTTTTTTTTTAATTAAAAAAATAGTTGTTTTTGTTTTGTTTAAAAAAAGTATTTATTATGGAAATAAGAATTTTTTGTATAAAATTAAAAAAAATCAAATTAAATGCCCGTATGCATCATTTCGTCTATCATACACTAACGTCACCTTAATGGTAAAAGTTTACATGTCAGTATAACTTTGATTTCCAGACACCAAAAAAAAAAAAATCATGCATGAAAACCAGAAAATCTTATGTAAAAACATTCAAGACAGACTCAATAAGGCCAGAAGTTAACATGGTCTTCAGAAGATACCATTTTTTTAATTCACTTCAATGTGAAAAATGAGAAATTAGAATGAGCATTGGAAGTTTTTCTCATTCTCATTTTTTTTAACGAAACAGAATAGACCTTCTGAAAACTAAAGTCTCCTGAGTCCTGTCGTGTAAACTTACTATAAGTCTTTTACTAAGAAATTAAATCAAGTATAGATAAAAATTCACCTGATTAATGGTAACTGTTGTAGCATGTGATGAATATTGGTAACACAAAACAGTACAGCATACCTATTATAAGGAATTTCGAAAATTCGAAATAACAAGAAAAGTCAAAATGATGCATATGGACATTAATAATAATTATTTTTTACATACATAGATGAAACTGTAGTTGTTTGCTTAATTAGTGATTTTTATTTAAAAAAAAAAAAAAATTATATTAAATAGTTAATTATTACAACAACAAAAAAAGTAGCAATAAATATTTTAATATAATTGCACAATCGTTTTGATTTTAATGAAGGATATTCCAGTTTTTTATTCAAAATAAGTTACCGATTTCAGTCTATGATTAAATTCGATTTTTGAATCAAAAATTGGAAAATCCGATAATATTTTCATTCAAAAAGAAAAAACAAATGCATGAAAATCTATAGAAAACATTTAAAAATTTCATTTTAATTAAGCTAAATGCATGAAGAAAAAAAAAATTACGTGTTTGAAAACATTAATTGATCATATCGAATTCGAAAATCGATAAAATCGAATTGAATCGTGATTATGTTGATATTGATCGATAGATTCACGATATTTATCGATAGAATTCGATAATTGTGGACAAAGAAATATGCTGGACAATGTGAATTAATGATGTTCAATTAATGTTTTCGAAAATAATCTAATTATATTATTAATAAAAGGACATGGAATTTTATTCTACTAAAGATTCTCTTTTTTTTTTGTTAAATTAATTTCACTAACATATTTCTACAATAATTAATTTCCTTGACGTGATTCTATGAACAAAAACAAAAAAACAAAAAAAATACAATTATAGTTTCATCTTTGGTTTTTTCTTTTTCTTAATTTTTTTTTTTTCGATTTTACTTTTTATTTTAAAAAATTATTTCACCCTTAAAAAAAAATAAAATTACAAACAAAGAAACTCAATTATTAGAATTTTTGATATTTTGTGTGTTCAAGCAGAAAAATCAAATTAAGAGAAAAAAAAAAAACTGGTTTAAAAAATAAACAAAATAAAAAAATTGCAAAAAAAAAAAAATAAAAATAAATAATGTTATCGCTTCTAAATGGGATATTTGAAAATTATTATTACATATTATGAAATTTAAACACAAAAAAAAATATATGTATGAACAAAACAAAAAAATATTATGTTTACAATTACACGGCATTAGAAAAAAAAAAAAATAAAATAAAAAATTTGAAAGAATAATAAAAAAAAGAAGGTGTTTGTAGATAACTAAAATTGATTTAATTATGAAAAATGCTAGATATGAGAATAAATTAATTAATAGAAGAAAAAAAAAAATAAAGTATAGATACATATATATTCATATACATATTTAAATAATTATTAAATAAAAATAAAAAAATATATATTAGATATGATAAAATATATATATATTTTAAATTGCAATAAAAAATCAAAAAATTTAAGAAAAAAAAAAAACACAAAAATATATATTAAAATTTTGAATTACAAAAAAGTAACCTTTTTCTTTGAAAAACAAAAAAAAAAAAAACTGCATAATTTTATTTCAAACATTTCCCATTTTATAAGAAATTTTCCTTTAAAAAAATATTTTCAAATTAACAAATTCGCAAGTACAAAAACAAAAGAAAAAACAAAAAAAAATAATAAAACAACAAAATTTTGTTTCAACCAAACAAGTGTTTTTCTACTTTTTTTTTTCTTTTTCTTAAACAAATCTAATCATATTCATTTTGCAAATAAACACACACACACTTAATTTTCATTTTGTACATAAAAAAAAAAAATCATTAATTTTTTTAACAAAATAAGCAAAAATAATTAAATTGATTTTTTTTTTTCGAAATTTCATAAAAATCATTCATATCACATAGACATTTAACCAAACCATCACACATGTTCGATTAATTTAAATATTTGTGTTTTATATAACAAAAAAATTTCTGTTTTCTCTTATTTTTCCTGTCTTCTGATTAATTTTCTTCAATTAAAAAAATAAAAATAAATCTCACCTCTATTGTAAGTTCCGATGGAAACTTACATAATTCAGTTCGAATCATTCCTTTTGAAAGAAAATTCGAAAATGTACTATAAATTAGTCCGTTCGGAAAAAATATGTTCGATTGGATAATTTCGTACGTTACTACCATCAGCTATTCGAACGAAATTTCCGATATATACATATAGTAACGTATTTGTTCGAACATTTTCCTATTCAATCGGAATCTACAATAGAGGTGTGTCTATTCGTAGACATTTACTGTTAAATAAATAAATTAGGGAGTATGTATCTTCTTTTTATTTTTAAATTTTGGTGTGATAATCATTATTCGAACAAATTAAAAAATGTAGGAGAATAAATCGTTAAAAAAAAACCGTTATGTGTGGAATAAAATGCGGGTAAAAAAAATCATTAATGATGGTTTCATAAAAAGTGTTTGTAGAAAAACAAAGAACGTAATAATAAATTTCGAAAAAAAAAACTAACCGTAAAGAAAAAAAAAAATCGGGGGAATCCGAAAATTGATCATGGTAGCTACCATAATAAGCAAATGTAAATTTACCATATTTGATAATTTACCAATTATCAAAATTAACCAGTTATCATATTCGAATATTTACTTTTTCAGTAAAGGTTATGTTACCACAGTGAATTTTCGAATTTCTCCATTATGTTCGAAAAAAGGGTATTCATTTTTTTAAAATTATTATTTTTTTTCTTCTCTATGGTATAATAATTATGTGTGTACATTAAATTCGTATAAAAATTTTGTTATTTATTTATTTATTTTTTTTCTATTTTAGTTTATAATTAAAAAAAAAGAAAATATAGTTGATTTTTTTTTTTTTTTTGGTTAGAAATAAAAAGTGAAAAGTATGATTTTAAAAAATAAATGTACAACAGTGAATGGTGTTGGTTAGTTGACAAAAAAGAATCAAACAAGTAAAAATTTATGATAAACGTAATAAAGTAGTGCTCTCTTCCTTTTTTATTTTTTTTTACACTGAAATGTAATTATTTAGGGATAAAAAGAGCAAATATATATATTTTTTAAATTTATTGTGTGAGCTTGAATATTTCATTTAAGTTTTTATTTATTTATTTATGTTTTTTGGTGAGCTTATGCATTTTTTTTTTATTTATAAGGCTGCGTTAAGAAACATTAAATGGTCATAAATAATGCATAAATTAATGAATTTAATGTAATTTTATTTGAAGTGTGGGGGAGAAGGGCGGGGTTGGTTTGTGTTCAATATGAGGTGGTAGGTGGTTATCATCAGAATTCCGATTACAGATTTTTTTTTTTTTTTGGAGATATGACTGTCATTTTAAAAACGTCTTATGCCAGTTTTTTTTACAATGTTAAAAGATGCACAAACTGCCTATCACTCCATGGAAATTCGAAAATCTGATGATCTAAATCACTCATCATCATCTTACATGAACCCACCTAAAATGGTAGATGCTAATTAATTTTGAAATTTGATAATAATCAATTATTTGTTTGCTTTTCGAAAAAAATTCAAAATAATGACATAGTCTGTTTGCTCTTTTATCTGTTAAATATTACATGTAAAGAAAAAAAGAAGGAAAATTAGTATAAGAATAACTGTAAATATAATTTAACCTCAAAATTCCTAAAAATAAAAATAATAAATATTTATCTAATGCATATAAGTTCCCATAAATTTCATTTCAGTATTTCGTATATCATCAATATCAACAGGATCAAATAATCATTGTAATAATACATCAATTGGATCAACAACATCAACAACAACATCAAAATGGCGTTTATCACCAACATTAGAAATAAATTCTGGTAGTGAAAATTCTGAAGATAAATGTTCATTAATAACTTCACAACATGATATTTTAGATAATAAAGATACAAATTATATTGTTGTTAGTAAATTACCATTAGAAGATCGTAATAAATATGAAAAATTACGTAGTAATGATAATCCAACATCAGATGATTCTGATTCAGAATATTTTAATGATTTTGATCATTATTCATCAACAACAACAATAACTAATAATAATAATAATAATAATAGTAAAAAATCAATGTTATTTCGTAATATTGTTACAAATAATATACCAGATAAAATTCATAAAATTCAATCTGTTTATCATAAATCACAACAAATAAAAGTTCCTATTGTTAGGAGATTACGTTCATCAACAACATCATCATCATCATCATCAATGAATAATCATCGTAAAGAATTAAAAAATGATATTGTTAGTGGTGGAAATATTGATGGTGAAAAAAATAAAAAATCTATTCAACAACAACAACAACAACAAAAACAAAATAATGATAATGATGATAGTGATGCTGATTCAATTGGTTCAGCTAGTGATTTACGTGCAGCTGAAGATGATTTCTTTGACGAATATAAAATAAAATCAACCCCAATAAAATTACGTGGTAAATTATTAAGTGATTATGTTGGTAGTGGTAGTGGTGGTGGTGGTGCTGGTTGTAGTGGTGTTGGTGATGATGGTATTAGTGAAAGTGTTAAAACATGTAATTCATCAGCATATCATGCTGAATGTGAAAGTGTTACAACACATGAAGATGATGTTAGCCGTGTTGTACATAAAGTACGTATGAAAAAACGTATTCGTAATGATGCATTAAATACTGTTATTGATGAAGATCAATTAAGTCCATCATCAAATGATTTTCTTCATAAATTTGGTGATAGACCATTATTACTTGATGATCAATTAAATAATGATTATGATGAATCTGATAATGATGATGATGATGATGATGATGATGATAATGATGAAGGAAATATTAATGATTCAAAAGATGATAATAAATCAAATATAAGATCAATAACAGCATCATCAGGAATAATTGGAGATGATGAAATTGAAGAAGAAATAAATAGAATAAATCTTGGTGATTTAGATGTTACAGATAATGAATTAGATGTTTTTGCTATGGCACCATTTAAAATGCCACCAGTACCAATTAAACAAAATAAAAAAATTAAAAATAAAATAATAAAATCACCAGCAACTAATAGTTTATTATTAACACCATCTTGTGATTATTTTATTGAAAATGATAAAGATATTTGGACATCAACCCCAAAAAAAACATCATTATCATCATTATCTAAAAATGATAATGATGCATTTACCGTTTATAATAATCAAGGAATAAATTTTGGAGAACAATTACAACAGAAACAACAACAAAATCATGAAATATTAGATGAATTCAATGAACCAATTTTTAATCCATTTATTGAAGAACAAAATGATAAATTACAAAAACATCAACAATATCAACAACATCAACAACAATTACAAATACAACAACCATTATCATCACACATTCAAGGTATTTCAGATTATGGAATTGTAACAGTTGTTAATACATGCCCAGTAGAACCCATTTTAAATCAACAAGAAAAAGATCTTTTTGGTTCTGGACCATTTTCCGATATTATAACAAAATCAATAACACCAGAAGGTAATAATAACAGTATTGTTCGTATTTTAAAATCAGAATTACCAACAACAAAAACTACAACAACAACAACAACAACAATAACAACCGGTCAAGAACCAATGCAATTAGTTACTGTTAATCATTCAATAATTATTAATAAGGAACCAGAAATAATTATACCATCATCATCACAACAACAATTACAACGAATTACAACTACTATTCCTGTTTCTTCTGTTCCTACATTATCCTCATCATCAAGTTATATAAATTATTCGAATATTTCATTAAAAAATCAAAATGATCTTTTACCAATTGCTGATAGTGAATATGTTCAAATATCTCATGATCATTGTTCTGATTTTACACCAGATGATGAAGAAGAACCTGTTGTTATTAATTCACCATCACCAATTCATATGAAATTACAAAAAAAAGAAAAAAGTGTTGTACGTACATTTCCAGCTAAATTAACACAAAAAGTTAAATCAAATGTTGTTACTTATAAAAAAGTTTCATCATTATCATCGAATAAAAATAAAAATAAATATGATTATCATCATAATGATGATAGTAACGGTTATTTTCAATCAAATTCAATACAAAATTCAAAATCTGGTTTTAGTAATATGAGTTTTGAAGATTTCCCATCAGATGATGATGATAATAAAAATTTAAATTGTACTGGTAATGATAATGGTGGTTTAGGTGGTATAAGTGGTGTTGGTAGTGGTAGTAGTGTTAATAAAAGAAAATCAACAATACCATTTGAAGTTGTACGAAATGAGAAAATGTTAATGGAAGCTGAAAAAAAATTTGGTTCATTAAAAAGACGTAGTAATCTATTTTCATAGATTTTTTTTTTTTTTTTTTCAATTGTTAATTTAAAAGATTTTCAAAAGAAAAAGAGAAAAAAACAAGAAATTATTTCAAAAACGAAGAAAAGGAGTTTCTCAAAACAAAACAAAAAAAAAATTAATTAGTAAAAGTAGAAAAAAAATTTTTTTTTGTAGGATATTTAAAATAGAAAATAGAAGAAATGAAATTTTTGTAGAAATTTACTCATAAAACAGTAGCAGATTGTGTGTAGAATTTTAAAAAAAAGAAAAAAAAAAATGTGAAAAATGTTTCAGCTTTTTTTTTTTCATATTTTTAATTGAATTTCTTTTTTTTTTTTTATTGTCAAAAAAGGTAGTTCAAAAAAAAAAAAAATAATAAGAAAAATTAATTTATACCTTAAATACTTTGAGTAGTTTTAGAATTACAAAAAGGAACATTTGAATTTTTGTCGTTAAAAATTTTCAAAGTTCGAATTTCGAAAATGTCAAAAAACATCCAATATATATGTTAATAGAGTAAAGTGCTCGATAAAATAATGAAGTTATTGAAAAAATTTTGAGGTGAAAACACGTAATTTGATTTAAATTGTTTGGCTGAATTTTGAATTCAGCTCAAGCAAGTCAAATAAGAAAAAGCTCAAACAAAATTACGCATCTGTGTTATTTGAATTAGACTTTTTTTTCGAATGAAATGTGAGTTATCGAAAGCCAGATTAGATCATTGAATTTTCCTAAAAAACAGAATAAAGAAGATATTGTTAGGATTTCACGTAACAGAAGTCCAAAATGATTTCGAAATATGGCACTTAATGATGATATTCATTCTTAATTTTTTAATTGTTGTATGCTTTCTTTATCTTCGTACTTTAGTAGGACAATTCAAATATGGTTTCTAATAATTTTCCTCGCATTTTCGAAAATTCGAACTTAAATACTCAGAAGGATACTTATTCATGAACAGACCAAAACATTGGACCAATTATAAATTTTTTTTCAATTAAATAAAAATTTTCGAAAATTTTAAAAAAACAAATTACATAATTCGTGAAAATTTTTTTTCTATTGTTGTTAAATTTAAGATTTAAAAATTTAAAAAAAAAAAACAGAGTCCTAAATTGACACAAATTTTAAACTAAATTTTCAAATTGAAAAAAAAAAACTACATAAAATCTGCTATTTCTTCCAAAATAAATAGACTGAAAATATTTTGAAAAAAAAAAATTAAAAGAAATAAAATGCATTTTTTTTATAAAATTTTCCAAAAATAAGACAAAAAAATTCAAAAGTCACTATGAATGGAAAGAAAAGCAAGACAAAAAAAATTACTAAAGATATTTTTTGAAAAAGCTTAATTTTTAAAAGAATCTTTTTTAAAAATTTTTCTTTGTAAGCATGTAAAAATCAAAATAAATTTAGAAATTAATGTAAATTTCGAAATTTTTACAGAAATTTACAAAAACTTCAAAATTAAAAAAAAACTAACTAGTAAGACTTTCTCAATACAATAACTAATTGCGCGTGACTTTTGAACTTTTGTAATCTGTGGTGTGCATTTTTAAAATTTTTGATAATGGTATGCATGAAAATCTAAGAAAAAAAAATCAAAAACATTTTTTTGAATGCCACTTTTTTTTTTTTTTTTTTTTAATGAAATACTTGTAAGAAATCTAAAAGAAAAATTTAAACTGAGTGTCGTTTTTTTTAATTTTTTTTTTTGTAAAGTTATGATGAGATAAATACTGGAAAAAATAGACAATAAAAACCATGAAAAATTAACTAATATAGCTAAGTTCAGAAACGTCAAATGATGAGCAAAAAAGAAAAAAGGATAGCGCGTTAATCATTGCAGTGTTTTTTTTTTCCACAATCATTTGACGTCTTCGAGCACATTGTCAGATTGAAAATAAAATTTTCATAAAAATAAGAAAAAAAAAATATTTAATGATTGTATTTTTTTTTGTTCTCGATGATGATTTTAAAGCATATTTATAGCAAACAAATACATAATACAGGATTTAACTTGAATTATTAAAAAAAAAAATAAACCACGTTATTAAACACATTTTGTTACAACGAAGATTATTAAAAAAAATGAAGATTTAATGTAAATACAAAAAAAAAAAAAAGTTGAAATACGTTCTATTGTAATATTCTTTTTTTTTCAGAAAAAAATAATTTAAAAAAATGTATAATCTGTAAGCTACTTACATACGTTCCAACTTGGTTCTACAACTTGGTCGAGTTGAATTAAAGTTGTATAAAGGTGGGTCCAGATTTAGCGAACGATGTTTGCAAAGTGTGTACGGCAAAGCAAACGCAAACAAAGGCATTCGTTGCTGTTTGGTACCGTTCGCTGCTGGCTGCAAATCCTAGCACATGTGGTGGGCGTGGATACATTCGTTTGCTTTCGTTCGCTGCTGTTTGCAATCATATTTGGACGTCAGACATCAGCAGACGAATTTTTGAAGTTTGTCAAACGGTCGAATTAAATTGAAAATTTTTTGATTTTTTGGTGACATGGCAAATGTTGTACAACCAAGTTGGACCGTTTGTATGAAAGCATTAAAAGTTTAATTTAGGCAAAAATTACAAAAAAAAAAAAAAAATTATTAAAAAAAAAGCATTTAAAAGCACAAACTTAAAAACAAAACAAACAAACAAAAAAATTGATTTTCCCTTAGAAAAATATTATTTTTAAATTTTTTTTCCATTGCATTTTAATTTATTTTTTATTTTTTATTTTTTTTTTTTAGAAAAAATTAATTCAAAATTTAAAACATTCCTTTAGTTTTTTGTTTTCCATTCTTGTCTAAATTTAATTAATAATTATTTTTTAAACAAAATATTTAGTTCGAATTATTGAAATTTATTTTTCGAAATTAATGAAAAATGTTTTTTTTTTTTCTTTAAATTAAAACAATTAAAAAAATTTGTCTCTTTTCTCATAGATTGTACATATTATAGTTAATTTTATTAATAATTAATTTTTAATTAATTAATTTAAAAAAAAAAGAAAAAAAAATATACATAAATGAATTTTCCAAATTTTTTATGCGAATTTACATTTTATATATATATTTTTTTTCTTTCTTCTTTTTCTTTAAATTTTTTTGTCATATTTATCCTATTATACAATACATACATATTTAATATATTATTATTATTATGCATTTATTAAAAAAAAAAAAAAAAAAACATGTTTATTAATATTATTTTGTTCTTAATATTAAAATATTATTATAATTATTTGAGAAAAAAAAAACAAACAAACAAACATTTTTAACATTATTTATTTCACTTTTTTTTTTCCTGATTAAAATTTTTATTGTTTTATTGCATGTAATAAAAAAATATATATATTTGAAAAATAGATTATTAGTTTTCTTTTTTTCTTATTTTGTGTATTTTTTAATTTTTTATAAAGCTATAAGTAACATGATAATGAAATTTATAAAGAGTGTGTACCAAAGAAAAAAAAAGTTGTGATTAATGGTAGAGCTTGGTTGATACGGTTTAAATACAAGGTCATCTGTTTCGAAATTCATTTTGAATTAATTTCAAAGGCATCGAATAGGCAAACCACACACATAGAGAATTTTTTAGATACAGTGTATCTAATCATGGCCTTTTTAAATTATTCAAACTTGATTTCGCCATCTGAAGACTGAATAAAATTTTGATTATTGAACATACATAAATCGCCATTTTGAAATATATGTCAGTTGTTATTCTCAAATTTTGTGTGTTGTATTGAAAAGCTCGATTAATTGAAGTCTATGGAAAGTCAAACTTGAGACAAGCTTGAACAATTGAAAACAGCCCATTTCATTAAACTTTACTTTATAAAAGTTTTAAAAATCGAATCAAAACTTTAATTTTGACTTTTCAAAGGTCAACCATTCACAACACGAATATACTTAAGTTTGCATTAACATTTCATTCTATTTTAAATTTTACACCCTCGAATCAATTTCAAGTAACAAAATGTTACATTTTTTGACACCTTAGAAAACTATGTTCTCGTGGGACTAGAAAGCTGAAATTTGGTCAGAATATTCTTTGAAAGGCAAAAGTTATAGGGTAAAATACAAAAAAAAAAAAAGTTATTTTTACGACAAACAATTTTTTTGACGCACTCCTTAATTCATACTCCAAAGGAGTCCAATTGAAGGACAAAAATGTCAATTTTCAGAACAAAAACTAAAACAAAATAAAGATAGGGTTTTTGTTGTTATTTTTAGAGTTTTTGATTTCCATGATGTTTTTCCCGAAATATTCAATTTATTCTCCTTTTTATTCGGTTAGTTTCTATCCCTACCCGTTTATTTCCATTATGTACTAGCACTATCAACAGTAAAGGGATAACTCTACTAGTCTTGTCTCATCAAGAAACTAAGAAAAAAATACCAATTAACAAAATTCAAATACTGTTTATTTTTTAAAAATATTTTTTTATATTTAATATTAAAATTTTTCTACTTTTCGAGTAATCAATCTTCCAAAACAGTATTATTTGCAAAAAATGAGTTTTAAAGAGTTTACAAGCTGTTCAAACTTTGTCTAGACGATTGAAGAACACTTTTGTATGTTGTGGCTTGTGGAATGTTTATTATTGATATTCTAAAAACTTTCGGAATAATCTAGTCATACTGTCTTTCTAATGAGTTTTTACTTTAAAAGAAGAGGTGACCAAAGAGACCAAATTATAAATAAGAAATATTGAACAAAGCTCAAGTTCTAGGTAAAATTTAAGATGGTTAAAATTGAGGACTTAAATTAATTTTTATAATTTGTTCAATTAATTTCATTTTGTTTTTTCTTTTTTAATTTTTTTAATTTTTCCTTAAAAATATTTCTGTACAAAATCTATGAATTATAACTTTCTCATTTGAAAGTGGGTCCTTTTTATTTTTTAATTAGTGAAAAATTAAATAAATAATTAAGTATTTTAAGATTTAACATTTTATTGTTATTTACAAGAAAATAATGAGAAGAAAAAAAAAATGAATATTCCTAAAAAGAAACGTAGAATTTTTGAAGAAAAAGTAACTTTTATAAAATTAATTTAAAATTATTGTATTTATGTATTTAATTATTATTGATTTATAAAAATGAAAATTATAAATGTAAAATTAAATATTGGCTCATTTTATAAGTATTATGGCTTATTTTGTTGGACAAAAAAAAAAAAAAAAAAAAAAAAACTTAAATAAATAAAACAATTGAAATTAATCTGGTAGCGGATTATAAGTTTTCAATAAGAAGCTTGAAGCGGCCGCTTTTACTACGCTGGAAAATGTAATGATGATTTAACGTGAATAGTCGCTTACAAATGCTTTCTATTCTATTTCATTGAACACAATCAATGTGTACTTCATACTATAATATCGAGTTCAGAGCTAGTGATCGAACAGAAGTATATTTAAAAAAAAAAAGAATTAATAACAAAATAAGCTTACGTTCACTATAAGAAAACGTAATTTAGTATTTTTTAATGTTTATTTTTGTTTTAAATTTATTTTTATCAAATAATTAGAAAAAAAAAATATATAAACTAAATTATTAAAAAAAAAAAAAATAAATAAATATTATTTCACAAAATTACAATAACAAATTTGAAAAAAAAAAAGCCAACACAAAAATTAACAAAATAACGTCCCATTGAAATAAAATAATATAAAATATATTAAAAAAGCGAAAAAAAATTCCGTTATCATGAGAATAAATTGCAAAAATATAGACAAAAACAAAAATGAAATGATTTTTAGTCAATTAATTCAACAACAACAACGAAAAAAAATAATTAAAATTATAAAATTTAATTAAATTAAATTAATAAAATAAAAATGTATTATATAAATTTAAAGCTTTTTTCTTATTGTTTTTTTTAGTCTGTTAAACTTTTTGATGAAACCATCATTAACGGAGAACAAAAATGTATTTCAGTAAAAAATTTCTCAAAAAAAAGAAGTTAATAATTTTTTGTGAAAATTTTCTAATTATGATTTTGTTGTTGTTTTCATTCTTTTGTGATTTTAAAAAATCATCTCTCATTTATTAAAAACTTAAACTCAATCCTTGTAAGTCCTTAATATGTTTTTTTTTCTCAATACATTGTCAATTGATCATTAGAATTTTAAGGTTTTCTGTCCTAGCGTTTGTTGCTGAGAATTCTGTCTTATATTTTTGTTCTATCGCTTTTGGATGAACACAAAAATCAATTCAAGGGTGGCAGCATGTAAATTATTTTAATCCACTCAGCAATGACTGAATAATCAATTCCGCTATTAAACAAGTCGATTGAAACAACTTACGTGCTGCCACTCCAGATCAGATTATTCTCGTAAGAAAGCTTTTAAGCAATAATTTTACTCCTCGAGGTAAAACTATATCAATAGAAATGTCGGTGTACAATGTGTTAATAATACGGAATCTATTTTGACATGTTAACGATTTGTTGTTATTTCTTAAACAATGAAAATTTATTTGTTACATATTTCAAGTTGAATAATTAATTCAAGTGAATAGATAAAATTTTTTGATATGAAAAAAAATAGAGTATTATCAAAATATTATATGTACAGTGTGTTTTAAAATTTCATGTACACTTTGTGTTTATGGTTTTGATTCATTTACAAGAAAAATTAAGAACAAAATGAAATATTTTTAGAATAAAAAAAAAGGATTTAGATGTTTGAAAAAAACGGTAAAATATTCTTTTTTGAAAGGATTCTATGGTCGAAAGTTTGATAAAAAAAAATTTCTTATTCAAGTTAAATTTAATGAAATCATTAATCAATATTGAAATTCATCAACATTCTTCTTCTTTTCAACTATCCTCCTAATCTCATTTATTTATTAAAGAAAAGGAAAAAAAAATTGTTGTTAAAAATATATTTTAGTGAATCATCATTTAAAGGACATTTAATTTTCCATTGTAATTCTTGTCAAGTCCTTCACTATTTTGTTTATTCATTTATGTGCTATAGGATTTTGTTGAGAAGATTTATTCTTTAAAATATTGAGCAAATCCTTCATAAATTTTTTGTTCAAATTATTGGAATTCATTCCAGGATACAAAATTTAAATTGTATTAAAAAATTTAGAAATTCCAAATAAATCTTGAACCATTAACCAGACATTTGTTATTGTTGAATTCTTTCTTAACAACAACAAAAAAAGTGTTTTATTCAACACACGCTCAGTTTTTTGTTTTCTATAATAAAGAAATCAAGAAGAAGAAAATAAAAACAAAGGTTTTATTAACCCAATTTCTAATTTTCGCTACATTTGAACTGTGAGATTTTTAATTTTGTTTTTTTTTTTTTATTATCAGGAAAAGATAAACAAATAAAAAATAAAACAGACAATTCCAACAGATTTATTTTTTTAAAAAAGAAATATTTAAATTTATTAATTTATTTATTCAATTCTGAAAAAAAAAGTAATAAAAATGTGTAGGAGTCAATGCAAATTTTTTTTTTTTCTGAAATTTATAAATTTTCTCATATACAAGAACAGTTTTGTTTTTGTAATTGAAAAACAAAAGTTCAATCATCGATACCACTTCACATACATATGTATGTGTTTTTTTTTAAGTCTACCGATATATCAGCTGGTGTTTTTTTATTTTTTGTTCTGAGTTCTGACTGATTTTGCTTACTTATCGGACGTGTTATCAGTATTTATTTTTTTGTTTTTTAATTAATAATTTATTTGATTTTTTATTGTGTTTTTTGTAATTAAAAAAAAAAAAAACCAACAAGTACTTTGTTATTTTATTTTTAATTTGAGTTAATTATGAAAAGTGTATCTATGAGGATTTCATATTTATTACAGAAACAAAAAAAGAGCAAAAAAAAAATATTTAATAATAAAATTAAAAAAAAAAAAAAAAAACTACGGTAATAACAACAATAACAAATAAATTATGTTTTATTGTGATAGAATAGAATATGAGAGATAAATTAAATTTTTGAAATTTTTATAAAAATTTCATCAGTTTTCATCGTTTATTCTTCCATTCAACATCGTTGAAGAGAAAAAAAAAATAAAAATCTTATAAGTTTTTTTTTTTTTCAAATTTAAGTTTTTGTGTGTGCGAGTGTGAAGAAATATATTTTGAAGAAAAAACTATTTTAAAAAAAAAAAGACAGGTAAATAAATAATTTTAAAAAAAAAATATGTTTAAAAAATTTTTCGAACTCGCGTGTTTGTTTAAAAAGTTTTCGCTAAGTTTTTTTTATTTTTTTCAATTTTTTGTATTTTTTTTTTTTTGTAATTATGTGATATTGACCTTATTACCATGAAAAATAGAATGTTCAACAATAATTAACCTTCCTACACTGTTTGCTTAAACTCAAAATATTTTGAGTGTAATTTTTTAAATTATTGTTGTTTGTTGAATGTAATTAGGAATATAAACTGATAAAGGTCCTCTGACTTTAATTACGATCATCTATTGCTTACAAAAGGAAAAAAATCATTTTCATCTTTGGGTCGAAAAAGACCCGAATGACGCAGAAAGGTTAAAACAAAAAAAAAAAAAACTGAGATAAAAAAAATTAGGAGTAATTTTTAAAATTTTCGCTAAATTTTTCGCTTTTTATTTGTGTTCTTATTTTATTTTTCAAAAAAAATATTTAAGAAAATACATATTTCCTTTTTTTTTCTAACTTACAAGGAACACTAAGAAAGTGATGATACGAGGGAGGCGAATATTAAATATTTACGCTGGAAGAATGAGAATGTAAAGGATATTTTTATTTCTCCTTTGTGCTTTTCAATTTTTAAAAAAAACAAAGATTTTTTTTTTTGTTTAGACATAGTGGCAGGTAATAGAAAATTTTTAAGGTGCGATAGAAAAAAAAAGCCACATAATCTTTTTGTAAAGAAACTCCCCTTAGGAAAAAAAAGTAAATTATTAGGCAAAAAAAATAAAAATGAAAACTGAAAAAAAAAACAAAAATAGAGAAATTATAAAAAATTAATTCGATTGAAATAAAATTAGAAAAAAAAAAAAAAACAATTGTCACAAAAAATACTACAAAACAATACCTTTTGTGTAAACAAAAAAATTTTGATTTTTCAAAGCTAACCAAATTAACTCCAAAATTATTTTCCAGACAAAAACAAAAAAAAAAGTAGACAATTGTTTTTATTTTTTAAATTTTACTATTATAAGATTGATTTTTTGAATTCAAGACATGTGACAAATTTTGTCTTTTAATTTCTTCAATTATTTTTTATTTATAAATTTCTTCTATCTATTTTTTCTTTAAGGACCACTTAACTATAACCCTTATAAATCTTATAGCATAATTGTGTGCACTTTAATTGCTTTTAACTTTGTTTATTGAAAAAAACTATCCTTGACAGGTATTGAAATTTAAAAAACGACTCGGTACTTTTTTTTTAAATTTCTTTTTGAAGTGAGCATCAAAAATATTTTGTAATTGTTAGCCCCTCTTAATTTTTACTCAATGTACATAATTAATTATACATATAATTAATTATGTACATTTAAATATTTAACACTGAATTGTACTATTACTTATTTTTTTTCAACATGCTTGTTTGCTGAATTTATAAATTTACAATTTTGTAGACTGTTTACAATTTGAATATAATTCATACATGTGTAGCACCAGACACTATAAAATAATAAGTTGTATCTATTTTACTTATTTTTTTTTTATTCATTTTTAATGTTTAAGTGATAAGTATGAATATTAAACAAATTTTTAGATTGTGTTTACACAAAAATTAACTTGTAAATTATGTTTTTTTTTCTTCTTTTCTAGTAGCTATTTATTTATGTTTAATGAGTTCCATACCCTCTCAAGTCTCAATGTGATAAAAAAAATTGGCACAATTAAATCATTAAAAAAAAAATTTAATTTTACAGTACGGACAAAAATAAAGTTTACAACAAACCCAAGATTTGTTTTTTTTTTTTAAATTTTTCCTTTCTTTTTTGTGCCAACGGCTTTTTTTAATTTTCTCAACTAATTTATAAAAAAAAGTATTAACGTAAGGTAAAATATCCATTAAAGTTGTGACGCAGTTCTGCGTTAAATGGGATGCGTATTTTGGCAATTATTATAACAAAACGTACATCTGAAACTAAAAACATTTAAAGTTATGCCAAAATTTACAACACAATTGTTCTATTGCTTCGCAGAGAAATTTTTAACATCAAGATTGGTTTAATACTTTCCAAATTGCAAAACGCAAGATTCATGAAATATGAAAAGAAGCTAGAAAAAATTAGAAAAAGTTTACTTCCATTCATGCGTCTTGGTAAATTTTTTTTTCCACCATTTAAACCGAAAAATTCTTGGTACGTCCTCTGGAGTCATACTTTCTACTGCGCTTGTTTTTCCATAAAGGAAATTTTAAATTATTTGTCTTGAACCCATACAGAATTGTGTCATATCAAATTTTCCTGAACGAACGCATAGTATTCGATGCATCGTTTATTTATAGCTTTAATGTAAAACACCTTCAACCCATTCTTCAAAAACACGCATTAATTTGTCACAAATGGAATGTTCAAAAGTAAATTCTAATTTCTTTAAATGAATTTAATTAATTATAAATTCGATAATTTTACGGCTTATTCGTTGTGAATAATAATTACTTTATTTTTTCCTCTTATTTTTTTTTTCAAGTATGTTAATTAATTTATACATATGCCGTACATGCCGATACAATATCACATATTCTCACATATATTTTCCATTTGAAAATTTTCAAAAGAAAACAAGATTTTTTTTCTTACTTATTTTTTTTTTTTCTTCTAAAAAGTACTATGTCAGTCTTATTTTATCTGTGGTGTATGTGTTGTAATATGCGAATTTATAAACACAAATAACAAATATAATGTTTTTCTGTTTTATTCGAACTTTGTACACATACTAAATCTATTTTTGATAAGTTTTGCAGAATTTTTTTTTTTTTAATTTTAAAAGTTTATACTTTTTTTTCATATATTTTTTTGTAAAAAAAAATAAGTAAATAAATAACAACTGAAGAAATTTATGAAAAAAAAAGAACCTTTTTTTTCTTGTGTGATATCTTTTTTATTAAGAAACGTGTAGTGATTAAAATGTTTGTTTTTTTTTTTTTCATTTTATCATACAAAAAAAAAATAAATAATCAACAAAACAGTTACATACATCGTGAAAGATATTTCGAATAAAAAGTAGGAGAAAAGTTCATAAGTGTAATAAAAGTGGGGCATTTAATTTCTATTTTTATTTTATTAAAAAAAAAAAAAAAAACAAACAATCAAAAAAAAAAAAAAAAAATTAGAATTTAATAGGAAAAAATATTACGTTAAAGAAACTTAATAGATTCTTAGACGTCTAGAATATCTTAAGATACTTTTGTATGAATTTTTTTTAAATAGTTTTTTTTTTGTTGTTGTTGTATCGAATATTATTTTTTAAGAAAATTGTATTCAGTATGAAATTAAATTGTGTCATGTTACAATTATTTTTAATTAATTGAAAAAAAATTTGAAAAATAATAATAGTTAATTTAAAAATTGTTTGAAAAAGTTATTGTTTTTTATTTTCTTTCACATGTGTGAATAATTTTTGTCTATGGTGCAGTTTGTTTTTTTTTTTTTTTTGCGAAAATAAATAACATTTAACTTAATTAATTTTCAATATTATTTAAATTAAAATTTATGGGTAAATTATTGTTTTTTATTTTTTTAAATTTTTGTTTACTTTTTTAACTTGAATATTAGAAAAACTCACAATATTGCCGAAAAAAAGAAAATACTTATTCACAGTTGAGATATTCTAAACTTTTTCAATTTGTGTTAAAAAGATTTTAATATCTTAAAAATCATATGAGAAAATTTCAAAATATTTTTGCAAGTTTTTTTTTTCGTGCAAATTGATGATGGAAATTAAATTTCATGTAGAAAAAGAAATGAGAACAAAATTTCAGTTACAAGAGGCGTCTATGTCATTTTTCTTCAAATGATTTTTTGGAAACAATGAATGAACGTTTAATAGTTTTTTTAAAAGGGCTCTATCTGTAGGTATAGCCTTAATTTTCCTGGATTAGTGAGCTCATAAGGCTGTTATTAGGCTTTTTTTGTTGCAGTTAGTGTTGCCCTAATTTTAAAATATTTGTTAAAAACATTGATATCAAAATTTGGCTTTCTTGCATAGTTTTTAATTACGAGATAATTAAGCTTTACTAATCAACTTTAATTTCGGAATAGGATCAAGCTCAGAAGTGACACTCTTTTGAAAATCGAAGTCGCAGGATCCATTCCATGGAGAATAGATTAAAGATCAGAAGTGGCACTATTTTTGGGTTAATTTTCGATTCTGAATAGCAAAGATACTCTTGGGAAATTTCTTTAAATTCGAACTTTTCATTTTGAACTAAAAAAAAACAAACCTTGAGATAAGCCAGTTTTTCTTCTAAATTTCTCAATCATGATGTTACAATTTTAATTTTAATTCTTTTTAATTTAGAACAACAACAAAAAAACTAATAAAAAAAAACGTTAAAATTTAATAACCCTTTACCATAGTGCTTGAAGGAATAATATTTTTTCTCTTTTTTTTTTTTTAAATTTCAAAATTGACCTTAATTTGAACTTATTTTAATTTTTAAATCCTTAATTTTATTCTTTTTTGATAATTATTAAATTAATAATTTGTTATCTTTTATTTACACACCACAATATAGTTTTTGTTTTGTCTTATCATTTTTTATGACATGTGGTCTAGTTCATAGTCTATACAAAAAAAAAAGAATTTTATTTTGCAATTAATTAATTCAAATATTATTTAAAAACAAAAATAGATGAAAATATGTGTTATCAGTTGAACCTTTTTTTTTCACAATAAAAAAAGCTAATTAAGTTAAATTCAAGCACAGCTGTTGTGAATTTACAATTGTCAGTTAGTTACAAAAATTTTTGTTACACTAAGAACATTTTGGTGTGTTTACCTTACAAAATTACAAAATTACAAAATTAATCTTCATAATTTTCAAACATAAAAAAAATATGTTTTATGATTTATTAAACAACAATTTTTCTTTTTATGTGAAAATTATATGGAGGTGTGAAATATAATAGAGTGGAATTTTTGTGATAAAAATTCAAGGTTATTACAAGTTTTTCCATTTCTCTCTTTGGTTTTTTTTGGAGGAACAAAGATGTTTAGTAGAAACAAGGACATCTTCAATATTACTGTCAATAATTTTTCATTCAGACTTTAAATTTTGGAGTAAGAAAAATTTGTTTAGAATGCTTTTTTTTTTAACTTTAAATAAACTTTTTTGGAATAAGTGTTAAGCTTGGTGAGAAATACTGTGAAATTCCCTGGAATTTTTTCGAAGGTGTGTGAAATACATATTTTTCTATATGCCATCTTAGACCGAATCAAAAATCAAGCCAAAAAATTTGTCTATAACAAACCATTGGTATCGTGATTCTTACAAAATTGATGGGATATGAATTTCATAAATGAAGCCTCCGACGACGATCCTTTGATAAATTTTATTTTAAAATTTGGAACGTCCTTATATCTTCTGCTATTTAAAATTCGAAAAAATTGAAACAAAATGTTTTACAGAATGTATTCTCTCTCTTTTACTAGAGCCCTTTTTCACATCATCCATCTTTTAATTTTGTGTGAGCCCTGTTTTTACAGAAAAGAGTAAGGTTAAATACAAGTCAATCTTTATTTTTCATTTTAAATGCGATTTGAACTGTTTAGAGTACATTTCACTTTTTTTTCACACAATTTCACAGGTGTGAAATAATCGAAAACGAAATTTTCTATTTTTTAAATTTTTTAATTTTTTAAAAAATTTATTATTGATTTCCAATATTTTTTTTCCAATTATTTTTCAGATTCTTCAAAAAAAATGGTACTAAATAGAGTTTTAGTTAAAGATGGAGGTTTTGCGACACAATTAACTGTACATGTTGGTGAAGCTGTTGATGGTGATCCACTTTGGAGTGCTAGATTTAATGCAACAAATCCAAATGCTGTTGTTAAAACGCATTTAGATTTTCTAGAAGGTTAAATTAATTTAATTTTTTTTTTGTTTCTTGATTTTTAACTCATTCTTTCCCTCTCACAATGATTAGCTGGAGCTGATATAATTTTGACAAATACTTATCAAGCAAGCGTTGAAGGTTATATGGAATATTTAGAATTAGATGAGGATGAAAGTATTGAATTAATTAGAAAGACAGTACAATTGGCACATGTTGCAAGAAAAAAATATTTAAATCAAAAAGAAAGTGAAGAATCAGGAGATAAACGTAAGTGAAAAAATTTGAAAAATTCAGCAAATTAACAAAAAAAATTGCAAATCGAAACTATTACAATTTTAGCTATACCAATGATTATCGCATCAATTGGTCCATATGGTGCACATTTACATGATGGTTCAGAATATACTGGAAATTATGCAGATTATGTACCATCAGAAATTATTAGAAAATGGCATCGTGTACGGATTGATGCTGTTCTAGAAGCTGGTGTAGATGCCTTAGCAATTGAAACAATACCATGTCAGGTAAGGCAAAAAAAAAAACTATTATTTTAATTGTTCTTTTTTACTTAAAAACTCCGTTTTTCGTTGTCTTTTTAGGTTGAAGCTGAAATTCTAGTTGATTTACTGTGTGAAGAATATCCTGATGTTAAATTTTGGATATCATTTCAATGCAAGGTGGTATGATTTATCATATTTTCTCATCTGCTTAAACAAATTATTTTTTTTCTCGAAGTTTTCACATCAAATGAAATTTAACAACATTTGATGAGATATTTCCACATCACATTAACAAAAAAAGATCATTTCGATCATCACTGGAGAAAAAAACATTTAGGCAAAAAAAAAAAAGACGGACCAGTCTGTGCAGAAGCGTAAAACAAAATTTTAAATGAAATTTTCAAAATATTTGTTTTTTCGAAAATTTATTAGTCGTAGATTTTTTTAAACTTTGTAGATTTAGTATTATCCTTATCATATTTCTTTTCGTATTAGCTATTTTTAGTCTCCGCTCTTTGTCAGCCGTTAATTAGTATAAAAATACTTTTTTTTTTTCTTCTTTCTTTTTAATGAACCCATTTGCATCAGATACAGATCACGTCGGCTTACATGCGTTTTCGTCAAACAAAACATAAAATTGTATCACAGGAAAGAAACCAAGATAATGTGTGAAAATTGACCTTAAAGGTGCCGATGGGTTAGAGATTAATCTTTCCTCTTTTCTTTCATTTTCAACTAACTTTTTTTTCACTTCATTTTTCTCATTGCTACTAAAAAAAATCACAAGAAAATTTAAAAAAAAAAAACAAAAATCCTTTTAAAATAACAAAAGTCTTTATAAATTTCTAGGATGGTAAATCTTTAGCACATGGTGAATCATTTCGTGATGCTGTTTTAACAATTTGGCAAAAATTAAAAGAACGTAAAGCATTAGAAAATTGTTTAGCAATTGGTGTTAATTGTACACATCCAAAGGTAATTATTTGTTTCTTCCACAATTTTGCAAAATTGTTATTTGTTTTTTTTTTGTAGAATGTTACTCCACTCTTTAAAACAGTAAATGGTAATGGATCAACAGAAAAGATACCATTAATTGTTTATCCAAATAGCGGTGAAGTATATAATGTTAAAGATGGTTGGACTGGTAAAGAAGATTGTGTTCCATTAGAATGTTATGTACCTGAATGGATTGAATATGGAACAAAAATAATTGGAGGATGTTGTAGAACATATGCTAGAGATGTTAAAAGGATTAAAGAATGTGTTAATAATTTGTTGAAATCGAAATGAATTTTGTTTTTTTTTTATGGAATGAATTACTTTTCTTAATGAAATGATTGTTTTTTTTTCATTTTTAATTTTAAATTTAGATTTTAATTTTCTAAAATCGTTTTTTTTTTCTTCTTTTTTTTATACCTTCACCAAAATTTTTTTTTTTTTTTTGTAAAAATAAAAATTAAATGAAATTTTTTTTCGATTGTTTTAATTTGTTCTTAAAAAAAAAAAAAATACTTTTGCTGATTTATCGCTCTTGAGCTAAAGGATAAGGGTGTGGAACTTCCTAATGACTTGTTTTTTTTGCTTAATTCGTTCAAGCTGAATTCGGATTTGTTCAAAAGAAACTTGAAACAAATTGCTTATTTTACTCCAGAGCTCTTATGATAAGTTTACCAATGGAAGACTTTGGCTTCAATATATCAAAAAATTATATCTGAAGACCATGCAAACCTTCGGCCTCCTACATATTTTTAAATCTCCTGGTCTCCATATACCATTTTTTGGTATCTGAAAATCAAAGTCTTCTATCGTGTAAACTTACCATTAGAGAATGAAATCCACCCATCCTCCTGAAGCTGAAGGTGTTCACAGAACGTTTCTCCAAGAGAAGAGAACAAGAAAAAAAAGAAATGATTTCATAGGAATTTTTATTTTATTAATTATTTTTATGTTTGTTTTTTTTTTTACATCTTAATGATGATTAATTTAAATTAAACTTTAAAATAAAAAATTTGATATTATTCTGAATATTTTTTGTTTTTCTTCATTATTAAACTTAACACAAATAATGTGTATTTGCTTTTTTTTTTTTAAAGTCTCAATAATTAAATTGAAAAGCAAATTATTATTAAAAATAAATGAAAATTTTTTTTTTTACCAATACATGAAGATTTTAATTAATATTATTATAACCACCACGTAAAGCAAGTACTAAATGAAGTACTGAACCTCCTTGGACTTTATAATCAGCAGCTGTTTTATCATCATTCCTATAAAAAATACAATGAAAAAAAAGGTGTTAAATAGATAATAACTCAATTGATTAATGTTAAGAAAGATTGATGTCAGGTGTTAATAGTTCTCTGAAGGAGGCCAGAAATTAATACTAATTTCTTGTAAAAAAAAAAATTGCAGGTTTTTCGTCCTTATTCTTTAAAAGATGTACCGATTTTCAAGAAGTTAGGATTTCTGAAATCCAACTATGGACTTCAGTAGAATCAGAACATAATTTTAAGATTTAAAAAATACAACACCGTAGTATGACTCACAGCACTCTTACTTTGCGTAACACCTAATTTTCACTTAAGTGACATCAATCTTCCTAGAAACACCTTTTTCCTCAGTGAATTGAACTTACATTTGTTTACCGGAAAAAATTAATCTTTGTTGTTGCGGAGGAATACCTTCTTTTTCTTCTACTCTTTCTTTAATTCTATCAACTTTATCTGTTGGTTCAATATCAATTTCGATTTCCTTACCGGTCAAGGTCTATAAAAAATAAATCGAAAAAAAAAAATTAAAAAACGTAAAGTAAAATCTAACAAAAAAAACAAAAAAATTGATTGCAATTTCATGTGATTTGCATGCTTATTGAAAGTGATTTCTTATTTCTGAAAAAAAAAAAGTTGAAATTTTTGTACACTTACTTTTACTTTGATAAGCATTTTGTATTTATTATTTAATTTCTAATTTGAATTACAAACAAATTAACAATAATTTATTATTTCTAACAACTCCAATTTTTTCTCTCCAAATTAAAAAATTATTGATAAAAAAAGAAACACAGAAGGACACAGAATGCAAGCAAGCCGCTAAAAGTTGACAATTTTGATTTTTTTGACAGTCATCTATGTGTCAGTTGTCACTTGTCACATAAAGGAAATTTCGAATTTAATAGAACTTCGAAAAAATTATACACTTTAAAAAATTGATTGTAAAAAAAATATAAAAAAAATATAAAAATTAAGTAAAATAATTAAAAATTCCACCTAATTTAAGATTTTAATTAATAACTAAGGTAATTTATTGAATTTCCCATTATAATTTCAAGCATTTTAATTAGAAATAGCAAAAATTACATTTTCGAATTTGTGGAATTTGAAAATTCGATATGTGGAAATGTAGAAAGGAAAAATTTTAGTTTCGAATCGCGCGGGCTTTTTAGATGGTTGAGAAATTTTTGTGCGCTCTTTTATAAAAATCTTTTTTTATTAATTTTCGTGTGAAAAAGTGATTTTTAATTTTAAAAAAAGTTTGAAAAGTGAAATTTAATAATTATTCTCTTAAATTCTGTAAAAATAAATGTTCTGTGTATGTTAGAATATCGTAAAAATCGGTCTGAAAAAATTTCTTATAAGAAGATAGAAAAAAAATTAAGTGGGTGTAATCTTATAAAAGTTAAGTGTCTTAAAAAGTGATTAATTAAGGAAAAAAAGTGAAAATGAAATAAGCAGAGCAAATAATAAAAAAAATATAATTTTCATTTATAAGTTGTAGTGAAATTTTTAGTGTAAACTGAAAAATAAATTACGGCAAGAATAATGCATACAGGATGCACTTATGATTTTTTATAAGAAGTTTAGTGATGTGAAATCTTATAAGAATCAAGTATTTCTAAAAGTGAAATTAGTGAAAATAAAAAAAAAGGGCAATAAGAGAAAATATATTTTTCACTACTAGTGTGAAGTGGCGGTTCTCAGAAGCTTCTGAAAACCCAATTAGCATGAAGAGTGCCGTATTGATAACTATTAGTGTGAAGTGCAGTGAATTTTTTAGTGCAAAATGAAAAGAAAAACTTTTTCAAATCATTAGGAGCATCTAGAGTCATCTGCGCCTCTACAAGGTAGGTTTAATTGTAATCATCAACCAGAACCTAAAACTGACTATTCAAAGTAAGTACACTTAATAATTTTCCATTTTAATTATAAATTTAAAATTATCGCATTATTTAAAAACCTCACTTTGTTTTTTAATTTTTTTGAAATTTTTGATCGCCCTGTATGTTGTTTTTCTTTTTTTAAGTAATATTTAGGATTTAAATTAAGCATAACATTTTTCACATTTTCTCAAGTTCACCTTGTACTTTTTTTGCCAGTAAACAATGACGTCACGATTTACAACATCATCTATTTCCTTAATTTTCCAATATTCCAATCTTTTTAAAATATTTTCGAAATTCGAAACAAGAAAATTTAGGGGATATACCAAAAATCTATTCCAATTCGTATGTTTTTTCTGTTTGAATCATCCTTGTTGTGTTATTGTCAGAAAAACTACTCCAAATTTGTAAAAAACTAACAAAATCAGCTGTTCGCATGCTGAATTTGTAAGAAGAAAAAAAATTAAAATAAACAAGACATGTGATTTGATTGATAAAATCTTCATATTGTTGTGCACGAGTTCAAAGTTGTTTAAGTAAATATTTTTTTCCGTGTTTTTTTTTTTTTGTAAAATAAAAATAAAGTGTTTCACAAAAAGGTAACTATTTTTTGCATTTTAAACAAAAATTCTATTTGAAATTCATTCTTTTTTTTTTACAGTTTCACTTTGTAATTTAAACAAAAAATTACTGATTTTCTAAGCAAAAAACACGAATGGAAAAAATTATATTCAGGAAGAAAACATTTTAATAGCCAAGATCTTGACCTTCGATTATTTTTACTTTTTCTTTTGGCGAATTTTTATAGTTTGCATGTTGCACTCTCTCACAGTCAGCTAGTAGCAGACATTAGAAAAAAGTATTGAGCATGTGTATTTTTTCATCATCATTATAAAATTGTTTACAAATTATTTTTACTTTTTTCTACACTCTGGGCTCCGATGTGTTCCATTCAATTTACGAGATTAATGAGATAAAAATTAAAATTTTGTTGTGTTGTTGTTATTGTAATCGTGGACACTCGTTGAAATTTTTTCATTCATATTTATTTGCAATTTGATTAAACCAATAAACCAGAGCACTGGTTAATAATAATTTACGACATATGATTGAAAAGTTAGTAATAAACTGGCGACAATAAGTACAAAGTCAAATTCTTTTTAAGAAAAAAAAAAAAAAATAGTAAGCAGTGCGATATATTTTTAGAAATTCCTTTCTTTTTTAGTAATTGCCAAAAAAAAGAGAGAAGAAATTTTTAGTAGTTTAGTTAGTCGTTATTTAGTGATTGAATACACGCTTAGCGTTTTCTGGTTATTCAATTCATTAATTTTTTTTTTTGGTGATTAAAAATTGTGCAATTTTTTAAATTGAGAGAAAATTTTTTTTTTTGTGAAATACGAAACAATTTTAATTTTTAAAACGAACATCAAAGCAAAATTAATTGAAAAAAAAACAACTGTTAGAAGAAAAAAATCATGTCAAAAATTTTACGTGCAGTTATCCTTGGTGCACCAGCATCTGGTAAAGGTACAATATCAAAACGTATTGTTGAAAAATTTGGTTTTGTACATATATCACCAGGTGATATATTACGTCTTAATATGAAAAATGGTACAGAAATAGGTAATAAAGCTAAAAAATATATTGAAAATGGTTTATTAGTACCAGATGATATTGTTATTACATGTGTATTATCACGTATTGATGAAGTTGGTAATAAATCATGGTTATTAGATGGTTTCCCTAGAACAAAAAATCAAGCTAAAAAATTACAATCACATGATCCAGTTGATGCAGTTATTAATTTAAATGTACCAAATGAATGTATTATTGAAAGAATAAAAGGACGTTGGATACATTTACCAAGTGGTCGTGTTTATAATATTGGTTTTAATGAACCAAAAATACCATTTAAAGATGATATTACAGGTGAAGATTTAGTACAACGTCCAGATGATCAACCAGAAACAGTACGTAAACGTTTAGAAATATATGAAAAAGAAACAAAACCAGTTATTGAATATTATAAAAAATTAAATTTAGTATATGAATTTTATGGTAATGAAACAAATATAATATGGCCAAAAATTGAAAAATTTTTAATTGAAAAAACAAGTAAAATTGAAAAAATGGCAAAATGTCAATGATGAAAAAAATTCTTGTTTCTTATAAAATTTTTTTTTTTTTTTTGGTTTTGTTTGTATGGCGTTTACCAATTTTAGAAATTGCAAATTAATTAATTTTATGCACAAAAAAAAAAAAAAACAGAATAAGACAAAAAATTTATGTACTTTTTTTTTTTAAATTTTAAATATTTTTTTATAAATTTTATTTTTTGTTCAATGTACCTAGATAGTTAATAAGTGGAGAGGAGGCTATATGAGTAATATAGGAAAAAAGAATGCTTTAAAAGATAAAATCAAAAAATAAAAATATTTATAAAATAAATATTTAGACAAAAAAAATATATATATATAGGTATATTAATGTAAAAATATATGTGTAAACAAAATTGATGAGGTGATTTCAAAAATGCCAAATTAATTTTATTTTTTAAATAAGGAATTATATTTAATTAAAATTTTTACAGGGTGTCTAACACATTTTTTTTTGTTGTTTTTTTTTTTTTAAATTGTTTGTTGTCTTAGGTTGGACAAGTAAAGTTGAAATATATTAGATTTCTATTGTGATTTTGTGAGTTCCAATGAAGGCTGATTCCATTCGAACATTTTCTTATTCGTTGGAATTTATTTTCGAGTCGATATTAAAATCAAGAATGACAGTCAGAATAAATTTTTGTAAATGTAATTTAAATTAAAAATGTTTTTGGGTGTTAAAGTCGAAATTCCATTAATCGTTGACATCATTAATTTATATCAGTTTTCATGTTTTGGTTTCAAAAGTGTTCAATAACGGTCTCGTATCTTATCAGCGACAATAGCAAACAGAGAAAATACTAGGAAGATATACTTTGGACATAATTGAAGAACATTTTATAGAAATCATTTAATTTTTATTTAATTTAAATTCGAAATTTCGATTTTATTTGAAGAAATTCAGTGGTTTTATGAAATTTGGTGTAATTTAATAAGAACATGCTTTTAGAAAAAAAGAAGAAATACCTAAATTTAAAAAAAAAAAAAACAGTGGTAAAATTGATTCAAATTTTTGAAATTATTCAACGGGCTATACAAAAACATTAATAAGTCAAAGTTGAGATCTATCGCTTTTTCTCTAAATTCAACGAAGAAAACGAGGGTTCAAAGAAGATTCTCTGTGAGCAAACTGATTAAGATTACTTCTTCCTCTCTTTTGAAAACTGTCCGATGATTTTGAATTTTAAAAAACATTTTTCTACACTGTTTTGATTTCTTCATAGCATAACTGAATTTTCGAGTGACCAATAACTTTACTTGAATTATTGTCAACATAGCCTGACAGCCTGTACTCAACTTTACAAAAATGAATCACCATGCAATCCATGACTCTCTAAAAAAAATTGTTTATGCAAAATATTTATTACTTTAGTTGAATTAAAATTAATTATTTATTTAAACAGTATGTACAGTGAATATCAAAATAAATTGTACACTCAGTTTCTAGTGGTGGATTTCCTTAATTTTTCTTCATAAATTTTAACCGTCTTTTGATCGATTCCACAACTGTTTTTCCAGTAAAATGACTCACAATTCAATTGATTTCCCAAATCATTCTGAAGATTCTCAAAATCATATCAATTAGTAGGTTTTTCTTGGTGTACGATTTTAAGTGGAACACACTGTACAATTGTATGTAAATTTTACTTTGGAAATGATTTCTTCAATTCTTGTAAAATAAAAATTGACTCTTTAAATTGATAAGAGAAAAAAAAAAATAATTTATATAGACGTCATATTATTTATGATTTTGAGTACAAAAATAAACTATGAAAAAATAAATAAGATAAAAAAATAAAATTATGTACAATAATTTTTTTTTTTTCTTCTTTTTTTGTGGCCTTTTTTTAGAGAGGTTAAAGTCTAAAAATTTAATTCCAATTATTATCAATAAACAAGATGCATTGTGTAATAAATAAAATTGTTTTTAAAAATTAAAAAAAAAAAAAAAATTTGATAAGAAAAATCGTGTTAAAAGAAAATATTTATTGTTTTTGTTAAAGTTAAAGGATCAAGGATGAAAGCTAGATAATAATTAAAGATTGTAAATGTTTATTTGTTAAGAGTTATTTATTTTTAAAGAAATTTTATAATTTTACGAAGAAAGTGTGTTTTATTTTTATTGGAAACGATTTTAGGCTCGATTTTTTTTTGAGTTTCAATATTTTTTTCAACACTTTTCGTTTTGTTGATTCGAAAATAGAGTTCCGAAAAAAAAAATTGACATAAAAGGAAGTCGAAATAGTTTTGTCCCTCGGAACAAAATCAATTCTGAAACGAGAAATTAATTTTTTTTTTTGAATTAAAAGACTTGGTTGGTGAAAAAGTCTTTAAATGTAGGAGACTAAAATTGTTAGCGAAATGAAATATGCAAAAAGTTTTTGAATATTGTCCTCATTCGAACACTTTTTTTTTCTCTTTCGATTCAAAAATAAAGTCTCAGTAAAACTATCATGAGAAAAGACAAAAATACCTTCTTTCTTTGGAACAAAATTCAATTCTGGAACTAGAAATCATATTTCCAGGACAATCAGATTTTTCGTACTTTATTCTAGAAAGAACTAAGACTAGAAAAATCCTGTACACAATAAGAAATTCGGTTAAATAGCTCTGAGGATATTTTGAATATTGGATTTTTAAAAACATGTTTTTGTTGATAAAAATGTGTTCCAACATTTCCAGCACAATGGAAAAGGTTAGTAAAGCCAATACCAACAAAAGACTAACAAAAAATAGCCCATACTTGATTTCAATGATATTTGAAGTGCATTCTCGGTGTTGTCAATTGTCATTTAATAATTTCCTTTCAACATTTCAAAAGATAGGAAATCTCGTCTATAGTTTTCTGAATATAATTCAGGATTCTAGCGTGGACTAGAAATTAGTAAATAAGTGTTTGCAAGCGATTTTTTTAAAATTAAAACTCCACATTTTTTGATAAGTTTTTTTATTGAATCATTTAATTAAGAACAAAGTTGTGATAGGAAGTAACAAAAATTGTTTAAAGAATGAAATGAAAATAAAATACAGGGAAATACTTCGTAACTTTTTCTTAAGATAGAAAAATTTGAAAAAAAATTGAAAAATTATTTTTCTACATTAAACAAAATTTATGATTTTGAAATATTTTTTCCATAATTAATATAATCAATGATAAACCACATCCAATTAAAAATAGAACAATAGCTGCATAACAATCCGTTAATCGTACACTACCAAAATTTTGTCCTTTAGCCGTACATTCTGGTTTTTCAGTATAAATTATTTTACGTTCTCTAGTTTGTAGACCATTTTCACGAATTTTAAAAAGACTGAAAAAAAAAAAAAATAAATATGATTAAAATTCAATTGAAAAAATTTTACAAAGAAATTTTTTTCATTTTCGTAAATTCGTTTTTTCTACAAAAATTTCATAATTTACTTGACTTTTAACATTTCCTTATATGGTGAATATTTTTGTATTGCTAACCATGGATCGATAACTTGTAAAAATTCAATTGTCATTAAATTACATTTTTCATGTTCATAAAATGTATCTTTAATTAATTTATATCCTGAACCTAATTCAACATGAAATGCAAATAATTCTTTACGAACACGATCAATACCTGTCGTTATATTCATAAATTGTTCATCACCTTTTGCTGTTAGTATTTTTTTATGATAAATATCACGTCGTATTGGATCAGTTGCAGCCTACATACACACATGCATACAAAAAAAAAAAAAAAGGAACAAAAACTTTATTAAAAATCCTGGAATTTTGAAAAAAAAAAAAAAAATGAAAAATTTCTATTTACCGGAAAATAATAACGATGATATGGTGTATCTTCAGCACCTAATTGAATTGCTGATTTTAGTAGATCCTCAAGAGATTGAATTGATTTTGTTGTTGATTGTAGAAGAGCAACAATATTTGCAGTGTATGAAGTGTAAAAGAAAAGTAAAGCTATAAGGAAAAAAATCTACCAAAGGAAAAAAAACAAACAAAACTTTGTAAGAAGGACATTCATTCATTGTTTTTTTTTTCAAAATTTTTACCGTTGAAATTCTTGCTGATGCAATTTTTGGTTGTATTATTGATCCCATTTGACAAATTGCTGCTATTGCTAAAATAATATAATCCGTTAGACGAAATTTTTCTGGTATTTCATCATTTTCAATATTTTCCATTTCAATTTTTGTTTGTAATTTAATCGTAAGTAAAATTACAAATGTACAAATTGTAACAAGTGCACCACTACAAATCCATACTAATTTTGTAAATGGTAGAGAATAAATATTTGATACGTAGGATAATGGTGGTTCACGAAATATGAATTTTGCACGTGTTGGTATTGTCATTGAAATGTATTCAATTAATTTAATACGATCTTTTGTTATGAAAAGTGCAGTTCCTGAAAAGACAAAAAAAAATAATAAGGAAAAATTATTTAAGGAAGAAATTTTATCAGAATTCCTGATGTATATTTCTGCAAGGATTAAATATTCAAAATGTTTATTTTTACAACTTACCACCAATATCTGCCTTCTTTTGTGTTAAATCTCCAATCATTCCACTCCAAATTCCCGTCTCAGGATCCTTATATCCCCATGTTGGAACAAAATGATATTTCATTGTACCATTCAATGAAGCAATTAAATGTTTAACCAGGACAAAATTAACTTTTGCAATTGAATCGATATGCTTATCCTTATAATCTTCTAAATGTTCTGCTGATTCATTATGCGTGATGACAATACTTGTTCTCATTACTTTTCCTAAAAGATTCATCCTTCGTCGTGATATGATTGTGTTACGTTGTGTAATTTTTAATCCATCATTCAAAGACCAAGAACCGTAATCCTCGAAAATTATTGATGAATTGTATTCAATTCTGTAAACTGGAAAAATAAATTCAAAAAAAAAATTTTTAAAAAAAAGTCCTTTTTCCCTTACAATTTCTCAATCGAACACTAAAATCTTTATCCTTCGAAATTTCACCAATCATAACATTACTATCGGGTAAAGCTTGAAGATTTGGTATTTCTTGTTTTGTATCCTTTAAAATTAACCACTGGTTTGGTTGGCTAAAAAAATTATCAATTGTTGATGATGAATCTTCTAAAATAGTTTTTGAATCATTACAACACAGATCATAGATGAATAAAGATTTTTCGGTGCTTGTAAAATTCACGTATTGAAATTCATCAATTTTATTGAATATCACAGGTAAATCCAAACACTTTTGTATATTTTGCAAAGTCGCTTAAAAGAAAAAAAAGACGAAAACGTCAACGTTTTAATGATTTTTCCGGAAAAATCGTAAGTATAATATATATTACCTTTGTCATAGCACTCAAAAATTTGAACTTGTAATTTTAATTCATTATGATTTGCAAAATTTTTTAAAAATAACGATAATTCAGAACATTCTTGAGCATATATTGAAAATTTCAAAAGAATTATTGAAATTATCATAATAATGTGAAACACAAGAGTATTCTTCATGATTTCGAACTATAAGAATTTTTTACAAGAAAATGTTTGTGAATCAGTTTTATATAAGAAAAATTTTATCCTTATTTAATATGTAAATTATTATTTATGATTTCGTTGAAGAAATTTAATTGTATGCTTTGAATGAATGCTCGATCATGAAATTCAATATCAAGAAAATTATAAGGTTGTTTGTTTTTTTTTTTTTTTGTAAACGTGGAACAAAAAAAAAATATTCCAGTGAAAATCGTCTAAGTAGACAGAAACTCTTACATTTTATTCAAAAAAATAGTCAATGGTTATGTTTTATTTTTGAATTATTAACTAAAAAGACACTGAGTTATTGAAAAAATTTTGAAAAATGTCTAAATTTGGAAATAGTTGGGATTGAGGAGGTGAAGATGCCAGAAAAAAAAAAAGAAAAGAGAAAGTCGAAGTCATATCAACATTTCCGAAGAATAAAGTTCGACAAGATTTGAAGAAAGGAGGGTGAAAAAATGTTGTGACCTTATATATAGGTGTATGTGTATGTAGATGAAAATGTGGTGAAGAAGAATTAAGAACGGAAGTGCTGACCATCCCTGGCAAAGGAATAAAACTGAAAAAAGAAGAAGAAAACGACTATTTTTTTTTTCAGACAAAAGTATTTTGTACACTTTAGGAAATCCTCCGAGTAGACTTAAAATCTTTTAAAGGAGTATGTTGCTCTGATTAAGTACAATGGATTCTTCTGTCCTATGAAAAACTTTAACCCTTATGTCGATACATAGGTCTGGGCTAGGCTAGGGCCCAGCAATTATAATTACTATATATGACGTCAGTGGTATAGACGCAAGAGTTAAATTTTTCATATTTAAAAAAAAAAAGCTGATACAAGGGAGTAACATGGAACCACTCGCAGATTTTATTTTTTCATAATTCAAAACGTTAAAAGGATTGTAAATTTTTTCTTTGTCGGCAGGCTTTTTTATTCACCACAACTTAGTTACTTTTTTTCTAATAATATGTTAGCTTTGATTACGTTCAGTGGAATCACTCTTTGGAATTTTCAAAGCGTATAATTTACTTACTTTTTCTACAATCTTTTTTTTTTAATGAAATTTTTGAAATAAAACGGGGTGGTATTACACACAATAATGTTATATAATTTTATTCTATCCTTATGTTCTTGATTATACGTTTCCTTTTTTAAAGTATTGACAGGTGTATTACTCATTGGTACACAGGTAAAGCGATAGTAAATTTCAACGTAGGTATTTTGTTTTTATTGAAAAACTAAAATGAGGGTGGATTTCAATAATTTTAAATTAAAGAAATTTTTCATATACATTTTGCTTGAAAAAAAAAAAAATAAATAAATAAAAATCCCAATGTACAAGTAAAATAAATCCTCCTGTCTCTATTAGACAGGAATAAAATTTTAAAATTTATTTTTTATTCTCTTAATAAAATATAATACTTTTTGCAATATAATGATAATTTTTCAAAACCAAGTAAAAGTAATGAAAAAAAAATTCCAATACATAAAATTTTAATTACCATATAACAATCAATTAAACGTACACTACCAAAACTTTTTACTTTTCCTGAACATTGTGGTTTTTGGGAATAAAGTCGTTTAAAATTTCTATCTTGTAAACCACGTTCATGAAGTTTTATGAAACTGAAACAAAAAAAAAAAAAGAAAATCAAACAGAATTTTTCTTTTCTTCTAAAACAAAATAATTTTTGTAATGGAAATAAATTTACTTGACTTTTAAAATTTCCCTATATGATGAATTCTTTTGTACTGCTAACCATGGTTCAAGAACTCTTATAAATTCAATTGTATTCAAATTACATTTTTCATGTTCATCAAATGTATCTTCTATAATATTATAACCAATACCAACTTCAAGATAGAATGCAAATAAACCTTTACGTACACGTGCAATACCATCTGTTGTTTTTAAATAATTTCCTTCACCATTTTTTTGTATGAATTTTTTTTTATAAAGTTGTTTTGGTATTGGTTCCGTAGAATTCTGTGAAGACAAAAAAAAAAAAAAATAGTAAAATAATTTTGAAAAAGGAAAAAAAAATTGCCGCTAGAAAATTTTGAAATTAGGGTATGAGTTTTTTAGAATAAAATTTAGACAATTTTCAATCCATTTTAATTTTGAATCTTGGACTTTTGTTAATATTTTTGGATTGTCAAAAATGACTCATTTAGTTGAGTTGAAAACACTCAATTGAGACTTCAAACCTTTCCAAAATGTCTTATGTGATTTTTAAGTCAATTAATATCACTTTTCAGAAATTATTAGCCATCAGGCACAATGTTTTATAAAAAGCAATTACAAATGTCTTGAATTTATTCAAAACGCCATATTTCTATAAGAGTTTTTTCATGGTTCATCTAATTTCTTCCACTTTGAGCTCAATTTCAACAGAAAATCTAAAGGAGTCGTTTTGAAAGTTCCTTTTTGTTTTTACATATTTTAGAATCGCGTAGGCAAACTGAATTTCAAAAGTATTTTGTGAAAAAAAAAATTAGACAAAAATTTACAAAAAATAAAAAAAATCACTCAAAATTTGAGGAAATTGTTCTTCTTACTTCTACTAATCGAGTTAAAATCGATTTTTTAACAACAGATTTTTATTTTTTCGAAAAAAAAAACAACTTTCAAAATTGTTCCAAAAAGTTAAAAATTTTCTTACCGGAAAATAATAACGATTATATGGTGTATCTTCTGCTCCAACATCAATCGGTGAATTGAGTAAATCTTGTAAAGTTCGAACGGTTTTAGCTGTTGATTGAAGTAGAGCAACAATATTTGCAGTATATGAAGTGTAAAGGAATAAAAAAGCGATTAAAAAGAAAATCTATAAAGGAAAAAAAAAGTATTAAAAATTTACAAAAGCAAATAATTTTAATAATAATTTTTTTTTTTTTTTTTTTAAAAAGTTACAGTTGAAATCCTTGCAGATGCAATTTTCGGTTGTACAAATGATCCCATTTGGCATACAACACCAACTCCCAAAAATATATAATCTGTCATACGAAATTTTGATTTTATTTGCTCCACTTCATTGTTATTGATTTTTTTCATTACTTTTTCGTTCATTTGATTTGTTAATAAAATTATAAAAACACATAATAGAACAAGAATTCCACTACAAATCCATACTAATTTTGTAAATGGTAGAGAATAAATATTTGATACATAGGATAATGGTGGTTCACGAAATACAAAATCAACTCTTGTTTTTGTTGTTAATGATATATAATCAATAAATTTTAAACGATCAGCTGTTATATAAAGTGGAGTACCACCAATATCAGCTCTATGATCGATCATATCACCTACCATACCATTATAATGTCCAGTTTTTGGATTTTTATAACCCCATGTATCAATAATATTACATTTCATTGTACCATTAAGTATTTCAATTATTTGTTTAATTAAAATATAATTTAATTTTGATAAACCATCAATATGTCGATATTTAAAATCTTCTAAATGATTTAATGAATCATTATGCATTATTACTAAACTAACGGTTAATATTTTATTATGTATATTTGTTCTTTGTCTTGAAATAATTTTTTCATTATTTAAAATTTTTAAATTTTTCAAATTTGTCCAAATACCATAAATTTTATAAATTGATTGTAAATTTTTTTCAATTTTATAATCTGGAAAAAAAAAAATTGAATTTCATTAAGGGTTAAAAAAAAACAAGAGAGAAAAATTTCTTACATTGTTTTAATTCAATTTTTGTACTTGTATCATTTGAAATTTCAGCTATCATAACATTACTATCTGGTAAAGCTTGAAGATTTGGTAATTCTTGCTTGGAATCCTTTAAAATTAACCATTTTCTAGGTTGTGGTAGAAATTTTTCGATTATAGGATTTTCTAAAATATTTTTGGAATAATTACATCTCGAATCAAAAATAAACAATGTGGATTCATCATTTATTTTTTGAATATCCTTAATAGTTGAATTTTTTATTTGATGAAATTTTATTGGTTTTGTGTTGATCGATTTTTGAATATCCATCAGGTTTTCTACAGGAAAAAAAGAAAGAAATTTTATTATTTTTTTGAATATTGAAATATTTGACCCCCGTATCCATCAATCCTCCGTTGTGTAAAAATATTCAATTTTTCGTCTAACAAATTTCTAAAAAAATAAAAAACGTTTGGAGAAATGGGTTTTGAAATGAAGAGAAAAAAAAAGTTCTCAATGGAATAAGGAACTTTCGATTATTTACTACAAATTTTCTTTTTTTTTCTATTTTGTTCCCATGAATAGTTTCAAAAATGATTCTTCGAACTTTGAATTTTGAACTTAAACGAAAAATTCGTTCCAAATTAGCACTTTCTCTCTGAGTTTGAACGGAACCCATTACACTAGAATAATTCATATTTCAGGATTTTCACATAAAAAGTAATTTTAAATCTAAAATGTGAACTTTCGGATCAAAATTTTTACCAAGCTTATTACTTTTTGAATTGAGTGCCAATATTTGTCTCAGATCATATGAGTTTTGATTTTCCAAGACTTTTTTTCTTACTTTCGACTTGAATTTAAATATTTAATTACACAAACTGTAACACACAGTTTCGAAATTTCTGGAATGAAAAACTCTGCCAATTTAAATTGAACATTTTTTTTCTAAAAAAAAAAAAAAACAAAAACGAAAATATCCAAACCTCTTTTATAACACAAGAAAGCATCTATTCCCAATTTTGTTTCCATTTCTAAATTATCCACAATTGAATTTAAAAATTTCGGAATATTTTCATTGTATCCTTTTCCTTTCACAAAAAATCTCAATAAAATTACCAAAAATAAATTCACTTTTATATTGAATTCCATTGTAGAAAATTTCTCGATTTCAACTAAATCATTTTTTTGTTAAAAATATCCTTTTATACCTTTTTTTTTACGCTTTCTAATCAATAAATAATTCAAAAATAAAACATCCTAAAAATAATAACAACATTTACGTATTTTTTCTTCCTTATGTAATATAATATTTTTTATTTATTTAAATATCAACTTAACAAATAATTATAATAATATATATAGCGAAAGGATAATATTATGTAAGTGGTACCTAAAAAATATTTATTATATGATGAGTACAAGTGTATGTAAAGCGAATGATTAAATACATGAAAATTTTATCTTTTCGATTTTATTTTTGTTTCCTTTTTTTTTCGTATTTTTTTTTTTAAATTATTTTTCTAAGTTTATTTCGAATAAGCTTAAATTAATATCTGTTTAAGTCCTTTTTTGCTTTTAATTTTTTAAAGTTAACCCCTTACAGTAAAAATTTTTAAAAATCGAAAATTTCGTTGTGTAAAAAAAAAAAACAGCAACCAAATAAGAATTTCCAACTTGCAGTCTATCATAGGTGCCTACAAATTTTTGATATATCACCTCAGATTCTTTCATTATGATTGTTATCCCATCCAAGAGTCGGGTAAGATGACAATCAAAATAAAATCCTCTCACTTCTCATCACTATTGTAGATTTCGATCGAATAGGAAAGTGTTCGAGTGAATACGTTACTACATATACCGGAAATTCTGTTCGAATAGCTGATGGTTTTCGAAGTTTCTTCGAAGTGGATCTACTCCGGCGTAATTCGTAAATAGAACAATATATATATATGTACTTACCACACTATGAGTGAGAGTAGTTGAAATTACGTCAAGTAGAAGGAACATGTTTTTTTTTAAAGTTTCCTGTCAACTGTTTTTCGAAATTATCCGATTGAACACATTTTTCTGAACGGATTTCACAATACACTTTTGAAATTCATTCGAATCGAAAGATTCGAAAATAATCAACTTCCGATCGAAATCTACAATAGAGGTGTACATATGTATGTCTGTTGTCTAAATAAGTGTAAATGCAAAGGGTTAACATGACTGAAAATTAATTCAAAAACGAAAAAAATAATTTCAAAACTCTTATTAATGAAAAACATCCATAAATGGAAATGTTGCATTCTTTGGTTCAAGTAAATCAATTAAAAAACATGTTGTTCCTGCAACACCTTCATAAAGGCTAAATGGTCTATCTGGTACTCTTGCTCTTTGTTTAAATTCAGAATTTGTTAAAAACTCCATAAATTTTGTTGCACGATATAAATATTTTTCATTATGTGTAAGACGATAAAGTAATAAGAATGCATAACCATTACCAGCAACACCATGACAAATACTAGGTCCTTTTTTTAATAAACCTTTATACCATATTAAATTACATGCTTTTTCAGCTGCATTTAAATATTTATCATTTTTAAATATTATATATGCTTTAATAAGTAAATAAATTGCTCCAGGTGCACCATGACACCAATGTACTAAACGTTTTTCACGTTTATTACGTAAATCATCTAATGCAACTGGAAAATTACCTTCATCATCTTGTAAACTTAAATAGAAATCAATTGATTGTAAAATATCATCATATATTTTTTTATCTGGTTCTATATTACCAGAAAACCATGGACTTTCTAATATCATATGTAATATTGCACATAAACCATGTGCAGCACCTAAATATTCAGTACCATGATATTGATACATTAATGGTAATGGTGCTTTTGTTGAAAGTGAATATTGACGACCACTTTCAATTACTGTTTCACAAACTTCTAAAATCCTTTGTGATGATATTGGTTTTGTTGGTATTACATCATTTAACCAATAACAACCACTTAAAAATCCTGCACGTCCAACAAGTACTTCATCACAACCATATTTTGTGAATGCAATTGGTTTACATGCAGCAAAACCTTGTTTAAAATTTTTTATATCTTCTTCGTATGTTTTATCATCTTTGAGATTATATGAAATTGCAGCTGAAACTGCATAAATTCCAGCATTACCGCATAAAAATGCACAACGTTCATCAGCTCGTTTTTTATAACGATGTGCATTTGCTTTTGCATTATTTATGTATGACAGTGCCATGTCATTTGCTGGATAAATATCACGTATATGTGGTGATTGTGATATTTTCCAAAACATATAAGCAATTCCTGAATCAACAAAAACAAAAACAGAAAAATAAAATTTTCAGTTCTAATTCTCACAAAAAGAAATCCTCTTGATTTTACATACCTGCATTTCCAACATACAAATCACCTCTAGTATCCTCATCATCAAGTCCTCCTGAAACACCAGGGCGTGTATTCTCAAGAATTGCATCAACATAATGACAAATAAGATTTTTTACATGTTCCGTGTCAATATCTATTACCATTCCAGATTCATAGTCCTGGAAAGGATTGTCCAAATAACGTTTATCCATGATTTGAGAAAAATATCTGACTAAATTTCGATTTAATCTTAAAAACTGAGCCGTTTTTTTGAATCAAAATATTAATTTGGAATTTTATAGAATTTTACTGCTACTTTTTTTAAAAAAAAAAAAGATAAATACCGGCTAAATATCGCTTAACAAAAAATTATTGATAACTCGTCTCGTACTATTTTTTGTTTGTGTTCTTGCGTGATGCGTCGTACGTAGAAAAAATCAGAAATTCTTGACTTTTATTGATAAAAAAAAATATTGACATTTTTTTTTTACTTTGTTCAAATTTCTATAGATGGAGTACGAGAATTTAACGATAAATTTAGTTTGTTTTGTTGTGTGCAACTGCAACACAGGGTGATGGTTCGACGGAATTTGTAGAAGTTAAAGAATAATATTTTTCCTAGCAGTGAAGTGACACAAGAGCTTGGTCCAGGTTCTGCTAGTACTCTTCTTTTTCTATGCCACTTTTATACTCCCATATGTGCATCTATAGCAGATTAATTATTAGGATTGCGATACGAGGTACCAGATTTTTAGATAATTTTTGAATTAAAATCTTTTTTTAAAAAAAACCATTGATTTTCGGCTCGGCTGCTTTTACTCTTTTGTGACAAATGTAGGGATATTACCGACACAATAAGAACAAAGAATATTGTTTAAGGTGCAATATGTGTATTTCAAAAGTCTTTTTCTCAGAAACTATTGAAGATATCTATCCTGGGATGGCCATAAAATAAAGCAGTTTTCGTTTCTTCATTCTGATACCCGAACAGGGGTTCAGATGAGCAGGCCACGTTTTAAGTTTGGATGATGATAATGATTCTGCAAAAATGATACTTTCAGGTGGAACCAGAAGGGAGAGATGAAGGCCAGCAAGACCAATACTCAGGTGATGTGATGGAGTAAACGAATGCGCGACGTTAATCGGATTTAATAACAGGATAACAATTGCACTTGGTAAGAAACTATGATGAAGCAAGTTATAGGCGGTTAGGATCTGATCTGGCATGGATTGTGATATCCAATGATGATGATTCGTTTTTTCCTTTTACGAATGGTAACGCTACATGATTGTGTCACAATGGCAACGTTGACTAAAATAAAAGATGTTTTTCTTTTTGATTTGAAAATTTTTGATTATAATTCAAAATTGAATTAAACAAATAAGCAAAAAAAAAAAAAAAATTAAACCTATTTTCCCTTAAAAATTTGTTTTTTATAATTTATCATTACAAACACATTTTTTATTTAATTCTAATTCAGTTAAATATTGAAGAATTTTTAATTTAGCTAATGATTTCTTTTCACGTGATATTCGTTTAAAATATCCCATTAATGATAATAAAAATTGTTTGTCTTCATCATAATCTGAATTTATTTCAATATTTTGTTTTGAAATTGATGCTGATGATGATGATGATGGTAAATTTGTTATTGTATATTTTTTCATTGTTGTATTTGAATTTTCTATTTCATTATTATCAAATACAGTTTCACATATTAATTGAAATGGTTCATAATTATCTTCATTGTTGAAATTTTTATCATTATTAATAAAAATCTCTTCAATATCATTATTTTTTTCAATTTTAATTTTTTTATTTATATTATTTTGTTTTTGTTCTGTTAATTTAGATTTTTTATTAATTTTTGTTGTTGCTGTTGTTTTAGATTCAATATCATTATGTTCTTGTTTTATTGTTTCCATTAATTCAGTTGATGATGTTTTAGAATTTGAGCCATCATCAATCGATAGTACATCATCATCATCATCATCATCATCGTCATCATCATCATCGTCATAATCATCATTTATCTTAATATTTTTTATATTTCTTTTTTTGGGTTTTGTGTCTTTTGTCATTTCAGAAATTTGTTCGGAAACAATTTCCCTGTAAAAATAAGAAAAGAGTGCATTAGATTTATGAAAAACAATGCTATTTTCATGTCGAAAGCCTTTTTTTTTCTTTCAAAAATGTTCATACATACTTTTTAATTTTTCTAAAACTCGATATAACTGCATCTTCTTCCGAAAAACTTTTTAATGTTGATTTTCTTACTAATTTGCCGGCTGCAGAAGGATTCCTTTTTAAAAATTTTATATACCATCTACGACCTTAAAAAAAAAAAAAAGACACAAAATAAAAAATCAATTAGGATAGTTTTTGTTTGTTTTTCAAAATGAGAATTTACCTGGACGAGAATTTTGAAGTTTTAATTTATCACCAAATTCTTTAAAAATTATTTCAACATAATTTAATAAATCATCTTTTGTCAGTGGTTTACCACTATTAAATAATTCTTCAATCCATATTGCTAATATTTCTTCTTGTTTTCGATTTAATATTGGCGGTCGACCACCAGGTTTATCTGCTGCTAAACCATTTTTCCATTTTCGTATTAATGTTGTTTTTGGTATATTAAATTTTCTACTAGCTTGTAAAAATTTCATACCATTTTTAATTGCTTCAAATGCATTTTTTATATCATCTTCTGTATAATTTGGCATTTTTTCTTTGAACTTCCAAAAAATAACTGAAGGAAAAATAAGAATAATTTAAAAAAGTTGATGTACGCGCATCCGTAATTTGGACTAAATTATTATTTTTTTACTGAAATTTTTCTAAAAAAACTAGGTATTTCGATTTTTATGGATTATCATCGCATATTACCTTTTGTCTTAATTTAAAAAAAAATAAAACACATTTTTGTCCATTTAGTTAATAAAAATGACTGAAATATATTTTTCTTCAGAATACCAAAATTATAATATGTATGTGGTCCACAAAGCCCATAAGGTGAACACAGATTATGTATTTTTGTTTTTAATTAACTTTATTCAACTGTTTTTAATTTTTAAAGAAATCAACAAAAGTTTATCAACTCTATTTTTTTTTTTAAATTTCGAAAATTTTCGAAGTTTAATTTGACATTTTTTCATGCAGATGAAGTGATGCCATACTTAAAGAAAACAAAAAAAGAAAAAACAGAGTAGCCAATTGAAAAAAAAATTTTTCGGTCTGTTGAAACGGTTATAAACGTTTTTGATTTTTTGAAAATTTAGTACACTTTTCAGATATTAAAAAAATGTGTACTTTTTTTTTTTAAAGTTTTTCATTTTATCACTTTCTTGTTTTTTTTTTTTAAATTATTGGCACATTTTGGAATTGGGAAGTACAAAAGTTATTTTATTTCTGATCAAAAAATAAACGATATATAGTAGTATGTACTACCATAAATTTTCTCATATGTCTTTCTTTCATAGAAAATAAAAAAATGACAAAAATTTAGAAAAATAATTTGAAATATTCGAAAAAGATGCTCAACCTTTTTTTTCTTATTGTTAATTTTGTCCTGAAAAAAAAAAATAAATAAAAGCTTGGTTATTTAGTGTAGAAAGAAAGCTTCATATATTTTTTACCCCAGAAGATTTAGCCGTTGTATTTTTTCAATTAACTCGTTTTTTTTTTTCGATGAACTTGAATAAAATTTAGGAGCTGTTTTGTATGTTCTTTTGTAGCAAATACGGGAGAGAAGAAGTATTTCTTCAAATTTCTGCTATCAGCACAAACTAAATACATATACATATGTATGTATGTAATTTGTAAAAACCGACAGGCAGGACAAAATGAGCGAGAAAGTCATGGAAAAAATTTTTTAAATTGTTCTAAAATATTTCACAAAACTTCAATTCATTCAAGATATTTTTCGTGTTTCGGTCGAAGTCTGAATAAAAGAAAAGGTGTTGAATTAAAATCGAATTGCTTTGGTTTGCTGGGAGTTGAAAAAAAAAAAATTATTGCACATATGTTTTTAGCTTAGTGGGATAAGAAAGTTATGAATTGTTTATTTTTTTACATGACCAACCACAAATTTGTAAAATGTAAAAATTTGCTTCAATTCAAAGAAATAAAATGATGTTTTGTTTAAAAAAAATGCAATATTGCAGAAAAAAAAATAGATTTTAATTGTTTTTTTTTTGTCTATTCTGATTTTGTTGTTGTTCTTTTTGCTTTTTCAAGCAGACATGTATAAAATATGAGTTGAATTCTTTTCATGAAATCAGTTTTAATTTTAAAATCAAAGAGTTCATTCTTAAAAAAAAAAAAAAAATTGGGATAGAAAAATAGAATAAAAAAAAAAATTTAGATTACAAAAAAAAAAATGTCATTGTTAGTGTGAATGACGCCTAAATTTAGGACTACTTAATGTAGTCCTCTTTCAGTGTTTCATTCTTAGCTATACCGCACTGAATATTGTTTCATTTTCTGTTTTAATTCGCGGTAAAATTCCATTCTGACAGCTGTCGTCTGATCTTGGTGTAGTCTGACTACGTTGCGGCGTTGCTGACAACCTTGAAAAGAAATTACTAAGAGTTCAGTTTAAAAGTTATAATAAGGAACAATAAAATTAGTTTGTGTAATAAAGACAAGTGCGTTTTATTCTAAAAGATATTTCAAACATTTATTGGCGCCCGAGCAGGGACCGAGTTGGTAAACTTAGTCCAAAAAAAATTACAATTATATTTTATTGAGTAATATAAAAGGTTACACAAACTAATTTTAATTGTTGAAGAAAGTCAATAGTAATTTTATCAAAGGTGTTGTCTTTCTCTCTCTACAAAAGTTATATTCTCAAATACGGGTATAGTGAATTACCGTGCGGCGTACATATGATTATGTACGTATATTCAATAGTGTACGAATTACGAGATACAAGGTAGATATACAAAATGGAGGAATTAAAAAGAAAACGTGGTAGCATTAAAAGCTCATTTACGAGATTAATAAAACAAACAAAGGATTTGATGGAGGATGAAAATACACTGAGTGAAGAATATGACGCCCGACTCATACGAATAAATGACCTTTTTGGTGATTTTAATACAGTACAAAGTAGCATTGAAGGTTTAACACAGGAAGATCAACTTGAAGAGGAATACGATTACAGAGAAGACATCGAATTAAAATATTTTTCATTAAAAGCAAAGTTACAGTCAGCATTAAAACATGCCCAAAACGATGGCGCTTGTATACAAAATGATAATTCAAACGAGCTCACATCAACTTTAAACGCACTAACTCAGAATCAATCTCAACTCACAACTATCATTCAGAATTTATCTACAGCACAACCACAAACGTCAACTCCGTCGAATAGCAGCACCAGTGAAGGTCATCTAAAAATTCCTCTGCCTATAATACAAATACCCACATTCAATGGAAATTTTAAAGAGTGGACTCCGTTCATTGACATGTTCCAATCGTTGGTGCATGATAATAGTGCCTTATCAGCAGTTCAAAAATTTCAATACTTGAAGCAGTCATTACAGGGTGAAGCAGCTTCTTTGTTAAAACATTTAGCAATTTCTGAAGTTAATTACATCAGTGCTTACGAGCTTCTCAAAAAGAAGTACGCTAGAGAAGATTATATCGTTGAAGCACATCTTAAAACATTGCTCGAATTTCCTCCAATAAAACAGCTTTCTTCAGTTAGTTTGCGTAGCTTAACCAATACTTATGAAGAAACAATACGAGCATTAGCTGCTTTGCAACTTCCAGTAGATACGTGGGACTGCTGGCTTAATTATCTTTTGGTATCTAAATTAGATATACATACTCAACAGCTTTGGAGGCGAGAATCATCAACGTTACAAAGACCTAAATTTGAAGTTCTAGTTGATTTCCTTGAGAATCGTATATTTGAACTGGTTCCAGTTAATACTCCAGTGACTAAGGATGTTAAAAATCAACAAACACGTGGTAATAATGACAGTTCGCGAAACAGAATGAGTTACAACACGACAGTTGTTGCTTGCATTATATGTAAAGGGAATCATTACATCTATGCCTGTCCGTCATACGTCAAACTGAGTGGTGAACAACGTAGACAACTAGCAGTTACCAAAGGCTTATGTTTCAACTGTCTTAAAGGTAAACATTTTGTTATAAATTGTAGAAGTCTTTCTAGGTGCTTAAAATGTCATAAAAAACATCATACGATTTTGCATGATACATATCTGAAACTGGAGAATGATGCGCATCAAGGATCTGCTTGTCAGCAAATCAGTTCCAACTCGTGTGCATTAGTGCCATCATCATCTAAATCAAATATAAGCATTCTTCCAACGGCAATAGTTTATGTCAAGGATGCACATCAACGATTAAAGCCTTGTCGAGCCTTACTTGATACGGGTTCACAGCTCACTCTTATGTCGGAATCATGTGCTCAACGCTTAAATGCAAAAAGACAGAAGTCCAGATTGTTGTTAACGGGTATTGGAGACGTAAAGTCGCATCAAGCTTGCACCAAAGGAAAAGTCAAAATAGAAATATCTTCGAAGGACAATCAACATTACTACGACGTTATAGCCTACATTCTTCCTAAATTAACACATGATTTGCCACATCAACAAATTGATTCAACTTCAAGGAAATGGTGTCAAGGTATTAGTGACCTAGCTGATCCATATTTTCATATACCTTCTAAAATCGATATAATACTTGGGTGTGATATTATATTTAATGTGCTTTTAAATGACAAAATGTCACATGACTCTTTATTTGCATATAAAACAGTTTTCGGTTGGGTTATATCTGGTGCCTATCAAGAATCAAGTCAAGTTGCATGTTTAACTTCCGTGGTTGATGTTGATATTACATTAAAACAATTTTGGGAGATTGAAGAGCTGAACATCGAAATTCCATTAACACCTGAAGATGAAGAATGCGAGAATCACTTCAAAAACACACATACTCGTCTTGATACAGGTCAATACATGTTACGAATACCGTTTAAAGACTCTTGTGATAAATTAGGTAGTACGTCTGAAAATGCCTCTAAGCGATTAACTACAATGGAACGAAGATTTAACAAGGATTCAGAATTAGAAGCGTATTACAAAAACTTCATGAATGAATATTTGTCGTTAGGACACATGTCAAAAGTGGATGTGAATTCAGACCAAGATAATGATACACATTATCTGCCTCATCATGGTATATGGAGAAACGACAGTTCGACCACAAAACTCCGTGTAGTCTTTGATGGGTCTTGTACATCATCTACGGGGGTATCAGTCAACGAATTACTGCATACAGGTCCCAAGATTATTATTGATCTTTGTGATGTGTTATTTCGATTTCGACTAGGTAAAATTGGATACGTGGCTGATATACAGAAGATGTTCAGGCAGATTCTAATTCACCCTACAGACCGAAGATATCAAAGGATATTCTGGAGGTTTTGTAACAATCAACCAATGGATACGTACGAGCTAAATACGATAACTTACGGAACTTCATGTGCGCCTTTTCTGGCACTTAGAACACTTAGACAATTGTCCGAAGATGAAGGGAATTCTCATAAAAAAGGGGCTGAACTACTAAGAACTTCGTTCTACGTTGATGACTTAATGACTTCCAGTGACACCGTTGATGAAGCGCTGCATAATATAAACGATTTGATTGAGATACTACGTAAAGGCAAGTTTTCCCTTCACAAATGGGCTTCTAATTCTACAGAACTATTCAAAGACATACCACGCGAATTACAAGAAGGAGCGAAATTCTTCAATTTAGGAGGTGATACTGCAATTAAAACTCTTGGGTTAAATTGGTTTGCTAGTAGTGATGAATTTTCGTTCTTGGTACAAACAACAGACGTGCAAAAATTCACAAAACGAACTGTGTTATCTATCATTTCTAGGATTTTTGATCCAATTGGACTATTATCACCTTGTATTGTTCAAGCCAAAATATTTATACAAAAATTATGGTTAGCTAAAAGTTCCTGGGATGATTTGTTACCTGAAGAATTGTCAAATCAGTGGGATGGTATTTACAAACAACTACCTCTACTCGAAAACATTCGTGTGCCCAGGTGGCTACATACAACACGAGATTCATACATTCAACTCCATGGATTTGCTGATGCTTCCCAACTAGCATATGCAGCTGTAATTTATCTTCGTGTCGAGTATAATAATGATATTAAAGTGCACATTCTCACTGCTAAGACGAAAACCGCTCCACTTAAACAAATCAGCATAGCACGGCTCGAGCTTTGTGCAGCTGATCTTTTGGCTAAGCTTTTTAGACAAGTTTTGCATGCATTCAAATTTGATGAAAATCTCTTGCAAATTAACGCATGGTCTGATTCGACAACAGTGTTGGCTTGGTTAAAACGTCACCCCAGAACGTGGAATACATTTGTTGGTAATCGAACGACTAGAATTTTAGAGACATTACCATATGAAACATGGCGTCACGTTACTTCTGACAAAAATCCGGCAGACGTAGCTTCACGAGGTATAACACCACAAACACTTTTGACAAGTAAATTGTGGTGGCATGGGCCAGATTTCCTACGTCAATCAAATGAATTTAACCAGCCATACATTGAATACTACACTGATGAAGAAATGAAAAAAAATTGTCTTGTAACAACAACTAATAACATGGAGCAACTTCATACATTAGATCATATTTTGGAACGTTATAACAATTTCACAACAATATTAAGAATAACTGCATGGTGTTTAAAGTGCATAGGCAAATTTTGCAATAAAGTTAGAGACAAACAAGTAACCTTATTGAATATCATAACAACTGAAGAAATACAACAGGCCTCATTACTTCATATCAGAAGATTCCAATCGCAAGTTTTTGATAATGACATTAGTCAAATTACACATGGTGTAGATGTTACAAGAGGGAGTAAACTGAGAGCACTCGATCCATTCATTGATGAACTGGGTATTCTGCGGGTAGGCGGACGTCTAAAATATGCTATAAACATTCCATTCGACCAGCGTCATCCTATAATTTTAGACAAAACTAGTAAATTGACTAGTCTCATTATTCAACACTACCATCTAAAGTTACTACATGCTAGTGGTCAGTTACTTGAATCTAATATTCAACTGAAATATTGGATAATCGGCATTAAAGGCTTGATCAAGAAAGTAATTCGAAACTGTATCATCTGTACTCGTTATCGAGCTAAACCATGTGTGCAAAAAATGGCTAGTATTCCAGCATGTCGCTTCCAAACGGAAAAGGCGTTTTTCAACACGGGAATTGATTATGCTGGTCCTTTAACGATTCTAAGTTGGAAAGGAAGAGGTGCTAAAAGAATTAAAGGCTATATCTGTTTGTTTGTTTGTATGTCTACGAAAGCACTACATCTTGAACTCGTCATGGACTTGACTGCTGAAAGCTTTATAGCGGCATTCAAGAGATTTATGTCTAGAAGAGGCATTGTAAATAATATTTATAGTGACAACGGAACAAATTTTCATGGTGCAGTAAGACACATTAAGGAACTGTATCAATATTTTGCGGAAAAATCTAAAACAGACCAACTCGATCGATTCTTCTTAGAATATGAAATAAATTGGAAGTTCATACCGCCTGCTGCTCCTCATTTCGGTGGTCTATGGGAGGCTGGAGTAAAAAGGGTTAAGTATCATCTTAATAGAGTCATAGTTAACACACACCTCACCTATGATGAGCTGAATACGTTGTTAACTCAAATTGAAAGCTGTCTTAATTCCAGACCTCTCATTCCGTTATCAAATGACATAGAAGATTTAAATGTAATAACACCTAATCACTTCTTAATTGGCAGTCAAACAATGCAGGTTCCAGAAATTCCAATAGCAAACAATGTAAAATATTTTCGATCACGCTGGCAACATATTCAAAAACTAAAAGATGACTTCTGGCGACGATGGCAGAATGAATATTTATCCACCTTGATAAAAAAATACAAATGGGTTAATCGACAGCGTAACCTTAAGATCGGCGATTTGGTGCTGGTGATAGAATCAAATCTTCCACCTGGAAATTGGCTGTTGGGGAGAATCGATGACATACATCCAGGTAACGACAACATAGTCCGAGTAGTGTCCATACGTACGAAGAATGGAATCATTAAGAGACCAATTCACAAGCTTATTCTTCTGTTGGCTGATGAAGGTAACAATGAGCAAAATAAGTAATGTAATCATATTTTATAGTATGTTAAGAACTTTATTGAATTGTAATTTTATTTTGTAAAGTAAGACTTTCCAAGGTAGGCGGACAATGTTAGTGTGAATGACGCCTAAATTTAGGACTACTTAATGTAGTCCTCTTTCAGTGTTTCATTCTTAGCTATACCGCACTGAATATTGTTTCATTTTCTGTTTTAATTCGCGGTAAAATTCCATTCTGACAGCTGTCGTCTGATCTTGGTGTAGTCTGACTACGTTGCGGCGTTGCTGACAACCTTGAAAAGAAATTACTAAGAGTTCAGTTTAAAAGTTATAATAAGGAACAATAAAATTAGTTTGTGTAATAAAGACAAGTGCGTTTTATTCTAAAAGATATTTCAAACAGTCATCATATCGAATATTTGTGATTTTTTTAAATTTATTTTTAATAATTAATAATTTCGTTAATATTGTTAATTCAAAAAATTTAAATGAAAATAGTAATGAAATTGATTGTGAACATTTTGATATAATCGGTTTTGTACCATTTAAAGAAGTATCACAAATAATATCGAATGCAATTAATAATGATGATGAAACAAATGCTGCTGCAAAATTTTTACAATCACCAGAATTTAAAAATTTATTAAAACGTGTATTATCAACCATACAAAATCCACCATTATTAGGTTTTGTTGGTGGTATTGGTTTACATGTAGCTGATATTATGGATCATTTAACTGAACAAATTAGAGTACAAAATACAAATGATCTTAATTATGAATTAAATTATAATCGAAAAAATCGACAAATACAAAATCATCATGTTCATAATCAACAACAACAACAACAAATTGGTGTTGGAGGTGTTGTAAGAAAAATAATTAGTATTCTACCAACTGACAAAATACAACATTGTTATAATTTACAATTAAATTCAAGGCCAGCTTTTAAGGTGAGTACTGATTTTTTATATTTAAATAAAAAATTAGAAAAAAATTCTCAAAATCAACGTGAGTTCCAGAGACCATTATTGTTTTCGAATAGTTTGAAAAAAAATTAAAAAAATCGATTTTGTAGGCCCATCTAAGTTTTTCATTGGTTTTCTGGAGATTGTTTTAGGAAATTTAATTAACAAAAAAAAAAAAAAAAACCGTGCAAGAAAAGTGAAATTTTGACAATTCAAGCTTTGTTTTCAGAAATTTTATCCCATTTACTATACCCTAAATTTAAAAACAAATGAAAATTGAGTGCCTTAAAGCGGAAAAGCGCATTAATTTTGTAAAATTTATTACTATTTAAATGGAACTGTTTTAATCAAGCTATTTTTTGTTCAATAAGAGCTCAGAATAGTTTGAAATATTTTATTAAACGCAAAAGGATTTACTTCGTACACTAAGTGAATTCAGAATCTTTTATTTGACTGAACGAATAATGAAAGGACAGAAAAGAACAGGAATATTAAGTTAATAAAAATCTTAAAAATAAAAGAGAGCCCCTTAGGATATATTTAAATAAGATAACAAAAATAATTCGACATAGTTTCTGTCGTACAGAACGAAATTTGTAACGTCACAGTGACAAGTCGAAAATAAATTCACCAACTTTTCGGATGAAAATCGAAAATTTTCTAGAAAATCTATTTTTTACATAAAATTAATTTTTTCTCTGGATAAGACGACAAGGCTTCAAAATATGGAAGAAAAAAATTTTATTGCTTAACAAGTGTTCCTCATTAAATTTTCGTATCGTTCTCGGAAATTCTTTTTTTTTTTTTTCACCCAAATTTAGGACTATTTTGTGCCAATTTTTTTTTTTTTCTAAACAAACATAATTTTTTCTTTATATTTTTCATTTAGCATGTAATTGAACAAATGCATACACCAGAATTTCAAAATGCTGTAGAGAATGTCAGACAAAATGAACAATATCAAGCTTTAACATCACAATTAGAAGAACATGGAATTGAATTGAATAATTGGATAATACATGCAATGGATTTCTTTGGTGTTCGACAACAACAACAATAAAATAAATAAAAAAACATATACTCTATTAATTTTTACACATTTTCTTTTTTTTTTAAAAAAAAAAACAAAAAAGTGTATTTTAATTGTTTTGTTAAATAGAAATCAATTATTTTTTTAAATATATTATGAAATAATATGTAATAAAAAAATCAAATATTTTTCTACTTAATTAATTAATTAAACAAATAATTAATTGACTTTTTTTTACATTAAAAAAAGTACTAATAAATTATTTATTTATGAAAAAAAAAAACAATTAATATTTTTATTTCATTTTAACGAGTTAATCTAAAAATAAAAATGAAAAAAAAAAATTAATATTATTCACGGTAATTGAATCTGATGTAATGAGACATTTTTAGATGAAAGTTTAAGGCCTAGGTTACAAAATACAAGTTATTACAAATTTAAAAAAAAAAAATAAAAAAATTACACACGAAAAATGAGTTTTACCTTGTCAACGTATGAGTGCAATAACCCACTACTTTTACAATAGATACAAAAAAAAAATAAAAAATAATAAAAATAAATTAATAACTGTTTACTTTTTTTTTGTGATCTGCAAATTGAATGCAATGGAATTAAACGTTCAATAACATTTTCATTCGAGAAAAAAAACGTTTAAAAAAACCCCTTCATATGTAATTTAAAATTTAACGGATCTCAAAATATTTCAACTTTTATTTTCTTTAAATTTAAATTGTTTTTTTTTTTTCCACATAATGGGTTTCAGTAAGTATATCTGAAAACTGAAAAGTGAATAATGTTGACCTCTCGAAAAAAAAAATACTGCTTTTAAATTTTTCAATGTCGATTTGTTGTTGCGATTTTTTGTTTTTTCTTTTTTTTTTGAATTCATGTGTGAAATACAACATGCATTGTGTATTTATAACCTTGAAGAAGCAGCGAATAAATGAGGTGAAATTTAAAAAAACCTGTCCGATATTTATTGTTTTCTTTTAATTTAAATTTAAAAAAAAAAAAAGATTAATGCATTTTATAATTTTGTCGATTTTAGTATACGAGTATGTATGTGCTGATTCAAAAGAAAAAAAAACATAAATGAAAGTAACAATTTTAAGATTTTTTTGTTTGAAAATGTGCCACCTAATATAGTTTTTAATGTTGAGTAGGTTATGGTTTATATAAATGCTTGATTTTTTAAGATTTTTAATTTAAATTTTTTGTTCGAAAATGAATTTAAATGATATTTCAATATTTTTGGTAATGGCTGATGATGAACTGAAATTTTGCACAAAAATAGGCAAGCCCATGTAATCAAAGGAAAAAACATGAAAATCTAAAAACTCATATCTTTCATTCTTTTTTTACCTCAATTTAATCTGGAAAAATTCATACCTTTTTTTGAAGTATGCGTCTCATTTGGAAAAAAATGAAAAAAAATAAAAAGAAGAATATTTTACATTTTTTTCGTCATGTTGTAGGTTTTGAAAAGAATGGAGAAAGATAGGAATATTTCATACATTCACTAGTGCTCATTAGGTGACACGGAAAAACTAATGATTTTTCCAGAAAAGATCCAAGTTTTATAAGTATATATACATATGTACATATATGTATAACGTTACTGTACATACAAACTTTAATGCGGAAGGAGTTTAGACTTTTCTGTAGAATATTCCTTGAAAAATTCGGAAGATTTAAGAATCAAGGAAAAACACTGAAATCAATGCGCGTTAAAGTGAGGAAAAAGTTTGGAATCTTGGTTACTATAGAGTACATAATATGTTCTTGAAAAAAGTCATTGTGATATACAAACACAAAAAGTTGATTCTGGAATAGCTTTCTTGTTCCAAAAACTAAGATTTATGTACATATATAAAATGATTGAAATTGTTTCTAAATTTTTTTTTTCCTGAAACAAAGTCCAAAATATTTCTCAAAAAATCAATTAAACATCCTTGTTTAAAAAAATATTATTGATTTAATTGAAGCATCGGGAGAAATGCCCTGAATTGAATTACCTACATAAATATCTTATTGACACTTTTTATTTGTCCTTTGCGATTTAATTAAAATAAAGGATAAAAAACTGAAGTAAAAAAAAAATATAAAACAAAAAACGTGAATATGGTTTGAAACTAAATTTATAAATGACTGAATTTTCGTCAAGGTCAAAGTCTATTTTTGATGTATCAAAGTTTATTTTTTCTTTTTCTTCCCAAAGCAAATTTATTTCCACTTTGTGTGTAATAAATTGTCATGTTCAAGTTATCATCCAAAGAAAGAAAAAAAAAAAAGAAGATGAACAAGTAAGCTTAAAATATGCATGCTAGTTTTTAGAATTTTCAATGTCAAATTTTTATGAATTTCGCATAAATTTTCACAACTAGAAAAAAATAAAATGGGTATATAATAAAATTAATAAATAAATCATGGGATTAGTGTTAGTGTTAACATTTTAAATGTTAATTTTTTTTTTTTCAAAGAGACCTCTTTTTTTGCACTTAAGATGTGTTAATTGTATTTTTTTTTTTTTAATTTAAATTTTAATTCTGTTGAATTTTTTGTGGTCCGATTTAGAAGTATGAGTCTTTAATAATGATTTTATTTTTTTACCCCCATGATTTTAGAGTGTTTTTATACTGTTTTATGAACTTTACTCGTTGAAGGGAGAAAATGTCGCAGAAGAGAGAGTTATACGGATAATTAAAATATAGTTTGTGTGATTGAAAATTCTGGTTCAACTTCCGTAGGTTTGAAGTCTCATAAATAAAGCTTAAAGGGAAATTAAAAGAATCATTGAAAAATATAAAAAATATGTTGAAGGGCAGAGAATAAATTTCCTTTGAAGTATTGCAGTTGCAAATTGCGATACAAAGAATTTTAATGGAATTTTACTATTAAGATACACTAAAAATCTGAAAGAATATTGAAGGAAAGGGTATACTCATTTCTTAAATGATGCTTTTCTACTACAATACTTCTTCTCCCTTATATTTTCGTTCATGCAAAAACTATGACTTTTTTAAATGAGCCCTTGATTGATTTACTTAATTATGGATTTACTTGTTGAGAAAATGAAATTGGTTTACTACAAGTTCGAGTTACTACGCTAAGCTAACTGCTAATCTAATTTTACTTATCCATAAATGTTATATTTTATCAAAATATTTATTTCTGAACTTTATTACCGATATTAATTTTTTTTTCTGACTTTCTTATCATTATTACTTTGAATTTTTTAAAGATAATTCACCAGAAAATAGTCAGTCTCTGTTCAAAGGTTAACTATTCTTTTTTTCTTTCTTTCTGAAAAAAAAAAAAAAAAAAAAAAAACAAATTAATCAACAATCATAATTCTTCGTAATTTTTTGATTGATCAGAAAAGACAGAGAAAAAAATAAAAGAAAAGATACATATTGTAAATTGTGCAACGTGATAGATGTACCACTTTAGTACACAACGTATAGTTATTGTAGATTAATGCAAATATTTTATAATAATTTTCATAATAATAATAAAAAATAAAAAAAAAAATTGCATATATTGTTTGCCATCATTTCCATATAAATTCAAGTTGATTGTTTGTTTATTTTATATTACATATGCCTAACATATCAAATTACATATATAATAAATTTCAATGAATTTTTTACACGTTTTTAACGTTGAATGTATATCTTTTTAATCGTCATTAAATTTGTGTGTGTGTCTTTTTTTTTTTAAAAATTTTTTTTTATTATTTTTTTAAAAGTACTTTACTTGAATAACTAAAACTGGCGTTACATATATGTATGTAGGTAAATGCTATTTTTCATTGTTTCAATTTTGTTTTTTTTTCAAATTGTGTGGGAGTATGCGTATCTTTTTTTTTTTCTTTAAATTGATATCTAATCTTTCTGGATATCGAAAATTTGAAGAAAAAAAAACAATAATTTTTATTTCATTTTTAATAAAGATAATATGTTAAGATTATCCTGTTGGTGTGTGTGTAAGATATCATCATATATCACGTAGTGTTGTTTTATTTTTTGATTAAATTTTTCAAGAATATTTTTTAAGCTGACTCATTTTTGTTGTTTTTTATATTTTTTACTTTTTTATTATCAATAATACAAAAATTAATTAAGTATTCTCAAAGAGTCTCAATGTAATTAATTAAAAAGCATAAAAAAAAAATTGAAGTAAAAATCCGTTTAAGTCATTTAATTTTAAGTAGAAAAACAAAAATAGGAATAAAAATAAAACCACAAGAACAAGATCACGACTGGCATGATCTTTATACTTTATACCGTTCTTCCTTTCAATTTTTTTTTGTTTAGCTAGTGTTGCTAGGTACCATATGATGGATAAATATCTATTTTGTATATGTACATAGTGCATTAAGTGAAGTACACACTTATCAGTCATGACTGACTGATCGTACATATTATCCATCATTGATTGCTAATTTTGTGGAATTTTTTTTTCTGGATTTTTGTGTTCAGTTCATATTTCAAATTCAATCAATTACAAACGTATATCGTGAATAATATAGGCACAAAAAACATGCATTTGCATTATTTTGGCACTTTGTAGTGAAAAAAAAAATGATTATTAATGTTTTATTACGAATTTTGAACCAAACGTTTAATTGATAGATAGTTTAAGTGACTGATAGTCACTTACGACTGACACTTAGATTAATAATGTGTACTTTTGTCTGACTGACGAAAAATTAATAATTTTGAACTTGGGTTGTCAGCCATGACATAATAAGTGTGTATTCTACTTTAAAAATCACTTGTGACTGATGATTAACAAGAATTTTGTACACACTTATCAGTCACATATGACTGACAAAGAAAATTTAAAATTTTTGAATTTACTTCAGTCAGATTGACAGTTGTTCGTTCAGAAGTATACATTATTAGTCTGATTGTCAACTGTATAACTGTATATGACTGTCAATCATGACTGATAAGTGTGTACTCTACTTTATTTTAACAGAGAATGAAATGGAAAGTGAAAAAAAAAAGCCTAAGATAAGAAAATTAAAAATTTAATTTTAGTGTTTGACGACTCAACATAAAATTTATAAAACGCATTTGCCATTATTTCTTTGAAAGTGGAAGACGTGTGTGTAGTCCGAGAGTATCTAAAAATATTAAGAGAAAAAAAAATAAAAATATTTAAAAACAAACAAAAAAATTACATACAACGACGCCAATGACTTAAAAAACCGTATGTGATTTTAATTTTAATAGTTTTTCATTTTCTATTTTTTTTCTTTTTTAAATTTTGTAATTTTGAATTCAGAAAAAATATTTTTAATTTACAAAAAAAAATAAGTGCAATTTACATAAATTGTGAGATATCAGCTACAAGTTTTATAGGCAAAAAAAAAAAAAAAAACCACGCAATTTGAATGTATACGACCTGATTTTTTTTTTTGTGTATGATCAGGTAATATTCGTGAAAAAAAAGGGGTTTTTCATTAATTTTCATTTTTGTTTTTATGTTTAGAAAAAATTTAGTAATCGGTAACATAATAATTGAAATTTGAGGTAATTTTCATGTACGAGAGATACTTTTTTTTATTATTATTTTGTTTATATGCACTTTGAATGGGAATATGTTGTTAATTATGATTTTAAAAAAAATGAAAAGAAAATAAAATTATTAAGTAACTTTTTTTTTATTTGTTGAAGATGTAATTTGAAAAGTTTAAAAAAAAAAAAATAAATAAATTGATTTTTTTTTTTCACGTGAGCGCAACAGCAATGTGGAAAAATTCGATTCAATTTAAACTAGTGGAAAACTATTGATGCATGTTTACTTGAACATTTTTTTTTTTTGAATAAAAATACATACATGTGAATTTTAAAAAAATGTAGTAGCAGATACAGGGTATCTATACTTGGTATATTGACTTTTTTCTTGTTATAAAAAAAAGGGTGGAAGAACAAAACAAAATATTGCAAAAAGCCGAATTGAGAAAAAAAGATGTGCAAAAATTTAATTTTTGTATGCCAGGAAAATAATTATACGTGAACAAGGATTAAGTCATGTTAGTTGCAAGTTGCTGATTATGAAAAATTGAATCTTTCACTTACAATATAAAAAAATTACATTGGATAACGTGTTTTTTCCTCCAAAGATATTAAAAAATCTTCATTACGTTAACTTTTTCCGCTAGAATACGTTTTCGTCTTCTTTCAGAAGAATCAACCTGTTTGAGGTACATTTTTCTATGTATGTAGATAAATTGAGAATATTTTCCTGGAATATCCTTAACCGGAAATGTGAAGTCGAAATTTAAAAAAATAAATAAAAAGCCACATTATTTTTGGAAGATTTTCATTGTAATGTAAAATTTTTGCTTTTTCAGGTACAGGAAAGGAATTGTGAATTTGTGGAACACCTTTCCCTCTATGATCAAATAGAGGAAATTCAAACAGATTTTTTCGATGATTTTTTTTTTCTCTTTTTTTTTTTTGTAAATGCACAAGCGCAGTGCGTTTAAACAATGTGCAGTGGATATGGTATAACCCTATGATAAAAAAAGGATATAAAATGTGTCTGTTCGAATTTTGAAATGAGATCTATCGCATTGGACATATCGGAGGATTTTCTTCTGCTGTATCTTCTTTAAAAATAAAAAATTTGAGATTATGTTTGTAAATATTCCGGAAGACCACAAGTGGTGGTTATCGGATGCTTCTAAAGACCCAATTAACATTAAGAGTGTAGTTTTGATACCAATTTTATCTGAATTTCCTCTTCCTTTGATAAGTTTTGTAAATATATGTAGTATCTGTTGTCTTGTTTAAAGATCTTTCTTTAGATTGTTTTTTTTTTTTTTAAATTTAGTATTTTATGAAATTGTTATTAATTATGCGGTTAACCACTTTAAATGAATTTTAATAGATACACCATATGAAAAAAATCATACTTAAATGCCGTATACTAACAATATTACGATAAAATTCATTAAATGCACATACAAACATACATTATCGTATACATATGTATAGTATATACATATATATACATACATATATTTCCATTTTTGTTAATTTAAATAAAATTTCCCAATATGCTTTTCCTGTAATCATATTATGTATCTACTACTTGAATAGTCGAATAGGTTGTTTATATAGCTGTTTATTTTGCAACTTACATTATTCACTGGGACAACGACAGAGTAACTAGCTAGATGGATGTGGCTAACAACAAGAAAAGTGTATAAGGAGTTTGTGGAGTCATACTCATACTCATATCATATACGTTTAAGATATTTTATGAATAGCTGTTTTTGTTTTTGTTTTTGTAGTATATATTGCAAATTACGACACCTTCACGTTTATTGAATCGAATGAATGTTGCATTTCTGGTTTACTTGTTGTGCTCGCTTGTATTTTTCTTAAAATATAAATGCACCTTTTTTTTTTCTCTTATTAGTTGCATTTAATTTTTTACTATTATATGGGCATTTTGATTATTATTTTTTTTTTTAACTTGCTCTTAAGTGAAATCGAAAGTCATCAAAATATAAAGATCTAAGCATACGAATATAGATATAGTTACTACTACTACGCTGCTACTACGTTATATTGTGTATAAAGAAAACAAAAAATCAAACATTTTTTGAAGTTGCAAAAAGACAGCAAAAAAAAAAAAAACCGTCTAAAAACGGTAGTGCATTTATTGTGTTCGTGTAGTTCGCATATATAAAAAGTCAAGTTAAGTTTTTTCAAAACTGTATAATTTTATTCTTCTTTTTTTTTTTTTTTTTTTAATGTGTGGTAATCTTCCTCAATTATAAATTGTGAAAATTAATGAAAAAGAAAAACGAAATTTTCTTAATTGAAAACTCGATAATTACAAAAAAAAATCGAATTTTTAGTTTTAATTTTCTTTCTTTTTTTTTTTTTAAATACAGAAAGCAAATTTTTTTGTTTTTGTGAATTTTTAAAAAGATGGATTCAGCCGTTATGTCAAATACAAATTCTTCAAATTCAAGGTAAGTATTTTTTATTGTTTTTATTTTTCCAGTTATTTAATATTTTATTAGATTTTGTAAGTAGCTAATTATTTTTCACATATTACGAGTAATATGTGTATTACGAAAGAAAGAAAAAAAAAACAGTAAATTTTCGCACTTTAATTATTATTTCACATGTTAGTGTTAATTGAGATGTATTTTTTCAACTAATTGAAACATAACCGAATATCTATACATAGGTAAGGTTCGTTATAGTGATTTATGATTGGGTAGGTACAGGATGTATGTGAAATAGGTTTCTGATCCTGAAAATTTGTTATTTGAAAAAAAAAAGTTCTCTCTACAAGCTCATCAACAAAAAAATTACTCAATGTCAATGAAAACGGAGTTGATGTAGTTCGTTGATTGAAAATTTCCAGTTTTTGTTTGAGTCCGACATGATGGTTTGTTAGGTAATTATTTCAATTTTTTTTCCATTCATTTAGGTCCTTTTCTTCTTCTTCTTTTGTCCTGTTTCTGTGTTATCAAAAGGACAAAAACAAAAAATATTTAGTCGATGTAATTTTATGAACGGTACTTTGGAAAAAAAAAATTGTCATCATAATATATTAGCTGAAAGTTCTACAGTATGGTCTATGTTCCATGATCATCTTACGTTTTTTCCTCCTCCTATAGCATGCAGAAAATTATAACTTTTTTCTTCCACTTTTTCATCTACATGAGCCAACTTTGTGCTAATAAAAACAACAGAAAAAGGATATTCCTATTTTTTGGCTCGTAATTAGAAATCCTATGTATTTCTGGATTTGAGTCCATCATTTTTGTTCAGTCAACCAATCAATAAATCAATTTTATCTGAGGACAAACTTTTAACTTTAAACTAAAATCTATTTTCCATTAGGAATACTTTTTTTTTAATTTCAAAGCGACCAAAATTTTAACGATGACTTTTGTGTACAAGTGTATCCTTTTTTTTTTTTTTTACTAAACACATAGAAATCCACCTAGTCCTTTTGTATTTTCTTGTATTCAGTTGCACATTGTTATAAAAATTTTAGGCATATAAATATATGTATATGTATAATAAATACTTTATAAAAAAAAAAAAGATACAAAAGTGTTATTTGTAAAAAAATTTTTAATTGCTGTTTGTTAAATTTTTAAAAACAAAAACATGACAAACTATGAAAAAATAAAATAAAATAAACTTAAAATAATTTTTAAAAATCATCATTATCTGCATTTAGCAGTTAAATGCAAAAAAAAAAAAAAAAAGCAAAAAGATTTTTTTTTTTGTTGACCTACTGGCACTTTTTGTTAATTTATCTTTATTTTATTTTATTTTATTTTTTTTTTTTTGTTCAAAATTGTTTATTTAAGAAATCATGATAATTTTATAATGATGAAGAGTTAGATGTTTGATTATGACGTTTTTAGTTATTTGCAAATTACGTGGTGTAAATTAAATAATAATATTTTGCAAATTTAAACATTCAAATTACATATACATACATATGTATATCTGAATACACTTATACAGACTGGTTATAAGTATTTTTTGTTGTAGTAAATAATTCTCTTCAAATTTGCATGTTGTAATTTAATTTTTTTTTTTTTTTGTATCTTTTCCACTTTTTTTTTCTAAATAAAATCAATACATTCAAAAATTTTTAAAAAAATATATACATACATATATGGAACAGGTAAAAAAAATACATTTTTCAAGGTAAATTTTATTTGATATTTATTTAAAAAAAAAAACAAAAAAAAACAATTATTTCATGATGATAAAAAAAAAGTAATTGTGTATTTGAAAAAAGATATAGTACCTACATGAATTAATGAGATATGATATAAGATATCCACTACATCATCACACACGATTGCCTGTTATCTTGTTAGATATGATATATTGTTCGGTACGGGGAGGTGTTATACATGCATATGCATATACATATGATCATGTATGTAAATAGTATCTTCGGTGAAGTTTGATTGAAAAAAAAAAAAATCATTATTTTTTTTTTTTCTGATAAATTTTAAGTTGTTTCTTTCTTTCATTGGTCATTCATTCATATGCATTACAACACAAAGAAAATTATTAACTATACTTATATGCTACATATTTTTTTTTTGTTTCTTGTTAAAAAATTATTTTTTTTTGGGTTTCTAGTTTAAGTTCAAGGTTTTGTTATCAATATTTTGAAGCTGTTTTTTTTTTCTTTCTGTGTTGATTACCTCACATATGCTACTTTGTATATTGGTATGTACACGTAGGTGAATCTATCTTTTTTTTTATTTTCTTGTGGTCAATCATTTGGTTGGTCTTTATAAGGTTTTTTGTCTTCTTTACTATTTATTATCTCATTTTTTTTTTTTTTAAATGGATTTTGTTTCTTACACCTACTTAAAAAAATTATAAAGCAAATAAACGTTATACGTATTAAAGGTGTTTAAAATTTCTTCTAGTCGTTCACGCAACGACATCTTAATTGAACGATGATTGACGTTTAACAAGTCCAAAAAAAAGAAAAGAAAAAAAAAAAACAAGATTTTTAATAAAAAAGAATTTTTACAATCGTTAATCATTGGATTTTATTTTTATTTTGTTTTATAATTTTTTTCAAAATGAAATTTTGAATCAAAATGTGACTACAATTTCGAATTATTGTCACATAATAATGAAAATATTGGTAACTACTTTAGAAAGTGCTGATTGCGAAACCATACCTCATTGCTTTTAGAATTATCAAAAAATTCAACAACAATTGATTATATATGTTTTTTTGAAAAATCCCTTTGTTTTGGTATCGGAATATTTTTATTCCTCAAAATTTGAATTGTCTTGAATTGAGTACAGTGACTCAAAAAATTGTTCACAACATCTATAAAGTACTGGTTCTCTGAAATCCTTCTAAAGTTGCAGATTTTATTGTTTTAGGATTTGAATTTCGTACGTATAGTTAGGTTTTATTCGTTTAAAACGTTAAAAATTATCATCCAATTAACACGAAAATATTTCCATGTTTCATTTTTAATTTAATTTAATTAAATTTTTTTTCAGCTCACAAATCACCAGCCAAATATATTCTGCAATCATTGGACTTATAGAATTTTTAATTCTAATGTCTCGAATGATTTTCGAAATATTTATTTCAACAATTAAATTATTCATTGGAGAAGAACAAAAAGATGTTAGCGGTGAAATTATTTTGGTATGTATATTTTCTCTCAAATGAAAAAAAAAAAATTAATAAATGAAAATATTCCGAAAGGAGTTTAATTAAAATCTAGCCTTCACACAGAAAAAAGTTGAAATTGTACATTCTTTTTTAAATTTTTTTTCGATTGATTTGTAATTTGGTATGCTTTTCTGATCCTTTTTTTTGTAAATTTGTTTTCTAGCAGAAATAAAAAATACATACATACTTCTAATTAAAATTGTGCCAAATTTGTGCCAAATCAGAAATTAAATTACATTTTATTCCACTGACGATTTAAATTTAGTAATCCACGAATCAAATTTAAAGACTTCAGTTACTTTAATTTGAATCCTTTGTGGAATTAAATTCTAATTTTCAAAGAACTAAATTTTAATCCTCAGAACGTTAAATTTTATTCTATATTTTGAATTACTGTATTTTAAATTATAACTGTATTTTAAGCAGTCACACACTCCTATCACTACTATTCAAACAGCTATTTCATTTTTACTGAGATTTCCGATTTTAAATCCTTCAGTTCAATTCAATTTTATCCTTGAATATATGACATTTAAATTTAAATTTTGGCAATGGTTCAACATGTCTCAATAAATTTTATTAAACCTCTCTGTTGGCACGCCTTGTATATTCATTTCTTTTGGCACTAGACCAACTGGAAAAAGGTAAAAATATTTGTCTAGACTTATTGATATTTTGACCAAATTTTTATGTAAAACAATCCTGAAAGGATTAAAACATCAAAAAAATAAAATAAATAATTTGTAGAAAAAAAAATTGAATCTTTGTTTTTTTTTTTACATAGATTACCGGTGCTGGTCATGGAATTGGAAGAGAATTGGCTCTACAATACACAGAATTAGGAAGTACTGTAATTTGTGTGGATATCAATAAAGTTGATAATGAAGAAACTGTAAAGGAAGCAAATGAATTACGAAAAGGAAAAGCTATTTCATATTTGTAAGAAATTTTAAATAATATTTTCTCTTTTTTTTTTTTTACTTTAAAAATTTACTGTTTGTTTGTTTTTTCTAGATGTGATGTTTCAGATCGTGAGAAAATTTTACAATTAGCTAAACAAATTCAAAATGATATTGGACATGTATCAATATTAATTAATAATGTTGGTATAATGCCAACACATCCTGTTGATAAACATACACCAGATGAAATACGAAAAGTTTTCGATATTAATATTTTATCACAATTTTGGACTATTGAAGCATTTTTACCACAAATGAAAGAAAAAAATCGTGGTCATATTGTTGCAATATCATCAATAGCTGGTGTTGTTGGTCTTGCAAATTTAGTACCATATTGTGCAACAAAATTTGCTGTACGTGGTATGATGGAAGCATTATCTGAAGAAATTCGTGAGAGTAATTATAAAAATTTGGTAAAATTTAGAATTTTTTTATAGAAAATTTTTGGTTATTTTTCTTAATTTTTTTGTTTTGTTTTTTAATTTTTAAAGATAAGAACAACAACAATTTATCCTTATATGGTAAATACTGGTTTATGTAAAAATCCACGTGTTAGATTTCCAATGATTTTAGGATTATTAGATCCAAAAAAAGTAGCTGCATCAATAATTCAAGCACAAAGAATGAATATGAAAGAAGTAACAGTACCAAGAGGTTTATGGCATTTTAATAATTTTTGCCGTTTGCTACCATTAAATTGTGCCTTCTTATTGAAGGATTTCATTGATAGTGGTGTTGAATCAGATATGTAGTTTAAGAATTCTAAATTTTTTCGTTTGTTTGTTTTATATTGTTGTATGTTTTTTTTTTTTTAAATTTTTTTATAAAATTTTGTAGATATTAGTTTTTTAGAAAATTGAAAAAAAGAATTTCTAAATTGTTAATAAGTAGTTTTTGTAGGCTAGTGAGATTGTTAGTATTGCTTAATGCTTTTTTTTTATTATAATTTTTGTGGGATGTGTGAATAAAAAGAAATATTGTAAAATAACCGTGTTTTTTTTTTTCTTCACTTTTTGTATAAAAGTGTCCTTATATAGGCGAGCAGTGGTCGACTTCTGACTGATGCTGAAGGTCTCGAATCAAATCTTTGAGCTTTGAATGAGTACCAATTCATTTGAGTTGGGTATAAGTGCTCGGTTCGGTACTAAAGTAGTTTGGTACTGACCATAAGCAAGTCCACAAAACCAACTACAAAAATACCAGCCCTATCATACAAATAAATTCGTTCACTACCAACGAATTCAGTGGTTCGCGTTCCCTCTTTCAATTGTAGGTGCATGTATGACAGAAATATCGTTACGAAACTTCGAATTAACTTGAGTAGGCCAAGGCTCTTAATGGTCTGTAGTGTGATGGACTAATTAAGTAAGTGAGTAATTTGAAAAAGCCAATTTTCACACTGAACTCTGTTGTTGTAGGAGAAAAAAAATAGACGGATATTTTATAACTTGTTTTTGGAAGTCTCAATTTTGAATTTGAACAGAAGAATTTATTGTTTTTGTTATTTTTGATGAAAATTGTATTTTTAAAATGCTTCAAATCAGTTAAAAAAAAAAACTGGAAGTAAAAAAATATAAGTAATAAAGTTTGCATATTTCTTAGCGTTGAATAATTGAGGTGAAATTGAATTTATACAAGGTGATTGTTGAAAGAGAATTATTTAAGTAGAAAAAAATTTCTAAAAATATTTTCTTGCTTGCTTGTTTCCTGTCCTTTCTTAAGGTATGTAGTTATGAACAGCCGAACATTGAACATTTTTCAAAAAAACAAAAATCTAGTAATCCTTGTAAACATCTATGTCATGTGTAAAACTTCAAATTATGACAGATGCTGTCTTTTGTTTTTATTTTTTTGTTTTTTACTTTGCTTATATAAAATGGCCACAAATCAGTTTTTAGAAAAAAATGAAAGTTATAATTATTTATCTTCAAAAAATAGTTTATCAGATAATTTATCTATAATTTCAACGAAAACAAAAAGAAATCTAAAAAGTGATTCAGAAATATATTCTTGCAAAAATTCGGTAAAATTATCATCAAAATTTCTAAAAGAATATAAAAGTTGTCCAAATTTAAAATTTAAAAAAATAAAAAGTCCAAAAATTTCTCCTCATCCTTTTAGAATTCCTGAAATATTTCCAATTTTAACAAATAAATCATATATAATTTGTTCAATTGTAATTAACGATGAATCATCAAGTGATGATGAAATTTATGAAGATAATGATGAAGAAATAAAAGAAGATATACAAAATGAAGTAGAAAAAGAAGAAGAACTTGTGTTAGTAAAGTCAAATTTTGTTAATATGTCAACGCAAACATCAAAAATAAGTCCAATTACCGAGCAATTAATCTTAGAGGATCTTGAAAATATTTCACGTTCAAACGTAAGTGATGATGATGATTTTGTTGCTATTAAAGGGCAACGACAAGATCAGGAAGACGAAGAAGAAATAGAAGAAACCTGTACAATTCTAACTGATCAAAGTACAATTGATTCAGATTCAAGGACAATTTTAGATTTTGAACTCAGTGATTATCCTTATTCTGAAACACAAGAAGATTTTTTTTCACAATCTACTTCTCGAAAGATATTTCTCAATTACACTGGAGTAAACCATATCGATTATTTACCATCTGGTGTGACACAAATTTCATCTGATAATGCATTTATTGATGGAAATTATTTAGTCACAAGTACATCATCTTCCAATAAATTTTCGTACAAATTAAGTCCTTCTTCACAATTATCATCAATCAATCAGAAATCGATTACTTCAAAAGATAAACTATCGGAAAATAATATTTCAATAAGTTCTTCAAATTTAAAAATGATAACACCAAGGACAATTGATAAATCTTCACTATTTCGTATTAAACAACGACCAAAAATTTATAAAATCGATGAAATTTCTGAAAAATCTGAAAATGAATCATTGAGATCGTTAAAAAGTGAAATAAATCGTAGAATTGCAATTAATTATGAATTACAAAAGGAAAAAAAATTTAGGACATCATTATTAAGGGATGACAGTGTTTTTAAAATTCGTTCACAATCGAAAAAACCAGAAAAGGATGAAATAATAGAACAACATTTTTTTCCAATAATTGAAGTGAAATCAAAAAATGAAACAAATTCAGCAAATGTGCAAGGAGAATTCAGTAGTTCAATTAAAAAGGATACATTCCAAAAACATGTACCAACAATTAAAATTTCAAACGAAATTATCGAAACACCGAAAGATGAGTACAAGGACGAAATTGTTGATGTGTATAAAATTAGTAAAAAGAAAATATATCACGAAAATGAGAATAGTGGGGATTTTATTCAACCGGGTGATCGTGAAACATTTTTTGATTCATGTTTTAATTGGTTGAAGCAGTGGTTTGTGAGAAAGCAGGATAGTAAGACAACAAACTCTGATATATTCAAAGTATATTTTATTAATCGATTGCATCATTGTGGTCGAACAAGAAAAATCCGAAGGTCAAATTCATTTTAATTTATTATGTATTTGCAATTTTTTTTTTTTTGTTTTAAAAAGTATTGTGCTAATTTTTTTTTTGTTAAAATAAAGGTGAAATATTTTAATTTTGGCTTTTATGTTTTGGATCCTAAAAAACGATTTCGCTAGGAATTTTCTATTTTTTGAATTTGATTTTATTTTGAACTTCGTCACTTTGTCGTCAGCTTAAAAAAAATCTATAAACTGAAAAATAAAGCCGTCGGAACACAGCAAAAACCATATGAACTGAGTTATGACAGAGAATTTTTACATTTCTGACTCAAAAATGAGAGGTGACGATGAAAAAACTCTTACTAAGGGGAAATACTAGGTCATTCACAATACAAAAAAACAAATTTTTTAGAAAATACTTAGTGGAATTTTGGATTTTGGGTTTAGTGAATGATTGGGTTATAATTCTGTGCAAAAATTATTTTTATAAAAGGATGATCCTTGGGTCCCGTGTATGTAACAGTAGAGACGGTTTAGGCTAAATTGAGTAAGCTGCCAAAGAAGACTCTTGGAGAGGTAAAGCTACTGTTTAGAATTTAAATTAAAAAACCAAAGATAAATTTGAGTTTTCCAAATAGATTTCTTTAAATTCGGCTAGAGGTAAAACAAAAAAAACTCCAATCGAACGCAACCTATAATAATTTTGGTCGAAATTTCAATTTTTATTATTTTATTTTTCAAATTATTTACAAGAAAAAAAGTGACTCAATATGCGATTTATTTTTAAAAAGTAAAAGCTAACTTATTCCTTAAAATACAGAACAAAATCGTAAACTTAAAAAAAAAAAAAGCTAATTTAATGGACGCAGCATCTTAAAAATAGAAAAAAATATATTTATATTTAAGCGGTGTGTGTGTGACAAGTTTTTAAAAAAATACTTAATATGTTTTTTTTTTTTTAATACCACGAATAAAATGGTTGCGGTACACCAAAATTTTTTGCTGGTGAAAATGAACTGAAATTCTGTTGAACAAATGTTGCAGCAGCACCATGTGAAGAATTATGAAATTGTAAATGATGATGATGTGATAAGGGATTTGTTAATGATGAAGAAGAATTTGTACCGGATTGCATGATTTCTGGTGGTGAAATTGATGGACGTGTTGCAATAACATTTGCTGTTGATGTCGCTGTATTCCATGGTGAATAACTGTTATTATTTGGTAAATTTTGTGATTGATTTTGTTGTTGTGTAGTTTGATCAACATCCTGTGGATTGACTGGTTCATTACTGTTACTATTACCAGAATTTGGTCCCATCATGGTGACTAAACTATTAGGGGTTGGTGGTAATTGAAGTGCATTTGTAAAACCGTTAGTATTAGAATTTGGACTATCATTTCGGATTATAGTTTGATGTGGTTCATTTCCAGTTGTAGCTCCAATATATGATGAAGTGTTGATTGAAGTCATTGAAGAATTGTGGTGATGATGATGAGGATAACTTGGTGTTGGATTATGAATTTGATGTGGTGGTGTTGATGGACCATGTGGTGAAACAGCATGAATATGTGATGAATAGAAATCATGAACTTGAGGTGCTGTTGAAGTATAAGAATTCGTTTCAGGAATTGCTTGAGACATTAATGATGGATAAGTTGAAACTGTAGATCCACTACCATAAGGAATTCCTTGTGAAACAGCTGACATAGGTGATGGATAAGAAGTTGTTGTTGATCCAGAACTTAATTGTTTACGAAGACGTGCACGACGATTACTAAACCATACTTGAATACGAGCTTCAGTTAATTTTGTACGTTGTGCTAATTCCTCTCTTGTATAAATATCAGGATATTGTGTCCTTTCGAATGCCCTTTCTAATTCATCTAATTGTACAGCTGTAAAAGTTGTACGAGATCTTCTTTGTTTCCGTTTAAGAGGTATACCTGGTTCACTGTCACAATCAGAAATTTCACCGTCGGATGGTTTTATTGAATGTTCAGAGCCTGAATAAAATAAGATTGAAAAAATTGAAAAATTTAAAATATTGAAAAAATTATACATAAAATTAATAAGTCATCTTGGCAGAAAGAAAAATTTTATTAGTTTTAATTAATCTTTCTGCATGATCGATTAACTTAAATTGAAAAAATAACTTTACATTGCATTTTTATGTTACTTTATTGCGTGCTTTTTTAAGAAAATTTTATTGTATGGCCATCTTCGTGTCAAACATAATTAAATTTTACATGAAAAATTTTCATAAAATTCAAATAAATAACATGATATTGCAAAATTATTTTTAAAATAATTTATTCACGAAATCTAATCATCACAGAAAGGCTGTTTAATTGAAATTAAATTTATTTAGAATACAAACAAATATTTTATTTCTTCTTCATTTTTTTTTTTTGCTTTGTCATTTTTCATCGATTTCAGAAAAAAAAAAATACAAATATCATTCAAAAATCATTAATTACGAATTTTTTTTTTTTTTTTTTAATATATCACGTCCCTATATATAACTAACTTTTAAATGTCATATTAACGCATCATTGATTCCTTACCAGACTTTTTGGTGTCATCATCACAACCATCACGGCCACGTAATAAACGTGATATGGCTGATACAGATGGAGCTGTTGAACGATCACATATTCCTTCTTTGACTAGACGATCACGTATCTCCCAAGAAAATATTCCAGGATTTTCTCTTTTATATTCTTCGATACGTGATTCAACTTCTGGTGTTGCAACTCTTGGTTTTGAACCACCAATAACTCCAGGACGAATTGAACCCGTTTCCTAAGTTTTTTTTTAAAAGAAACGAGAGATATAAATATAAAATAACTAAAAGTCCTTCAACAAAAACAAAAGAGCATAATATTTTTGTTGTTTGTTGAGCTTCTAAAGCACATATTGAAATTTATGTTGTTTTTTGTTGTTATTGTGTGAAAAACAAAGAAAACTGATCTTGTACTTGTGATATTTTGTCATTGCGTCTTTTTATAAAATGAAGGTGACAAAAATGTTATAGTTCAGTACTTTTAATTAGAAAAAAAGAAATAGTTTAAAAAAAATTACGTGAAACAGCTGATATTTGAAATTTTGTCTTTAAGCTTGTGGACAAGGCAAGCGTAACGATTAAACTTTTTCTTCAAACAGAAAATCATAAAAAAAAAAAATTGATTCAATGTCCAATGAAAGTATTGGATATGGAAGATCAATCGCAGACAAAAAGTATTGACAAATAATTTTTTTTATTAAAAAAAAACTTAATATTTGGAAAAGGTTAAAAAATGTTACCTGATATCTATTGAGAATTTTTGAAACGCATCCATGACTGACACGAAGTTGTCTTGATATAACACATGGACGTATACCAGCAGCTGCCATTTCAACAATTTTTAAACGAATATGATTGGGCAAAGGACGACCATTTATAAAAACACCTCCAAGTTGATTAACACGTCCTTGTCCTGCTGACATATCACCTAATTGAAAAAAAAAAAATTACAGATTGAAAATTTATTTTGAATTTTTCTTTTATTTTTCAAAAATTTTAGTTTTTCAACGATTAATGTTTTTTTTTCGAGTATCTAAATTTTTCAATAACTTTAATATCAAATTTCAAATAAAAATAGTTTGTCATCACCATCATTTCAATTAACTAAGTGTAGAAGGTGCAAAAACTATACAAGATAATTTACTTGAATTTTAAGTTCGACCAAATTCAGAGTTAAGCTTTTAATTAATTGTTTTCTAAGCATTCCATGAGTCCTGAAAACTTCGAATTTATTTTTTCCAGTGTTAAATTTAAAAAATTTAGTAGTTGTGAAAATTATTTCGTTGTTTATTTTAACCCTCATTTTAAAACAAAAGGACACTAGGTATTAAAGGTGAATAGCTTCAAAATTTCAAGTGAGAAATATTTTTCTTTCAAATTTTTAAAATTTCTCAGAAGTGACAAAGTAGGCCATAATTTGGTGAAATCTTCAAAAACTTTAAAGCTCCAAAAAAAAAAAAAAAAACTAAAGGTTTTTTCCTCAAAATATTTTCTGAAACAATAAATTTGACTTTTCATTGCTATCCTTCTAACTTTACTTTTTCGAAAACTTTTGTTCTTTTAAAGATTTGGAAAAAAATAATTAAGAACAAAGCCTTGAGTTTCAAAAAGTTACGTTTCGGAAGCAAACTATGATTTTAAAATTGATTTTTCTGAAACTACATAGGTGAACAATTGAGTCATGAAATTCCATATGAAAAAAAAAGTTTATCCTTTAAGAAAATAACAAATTTTGATAAACATTTCAATTTAAAGGACGAAATTGTATCCAAAGACCTATTAGTTAGTTGGATCCATTCCAAAAATTTCTAAAATTTAACAATTATTTTGTGAAACATATTTTCGTGAAATACGATATTTTTTGTTAATTCAAATTTTTTTAGGACAAAATAAAATACATAGTAACTCACATCAAAAAAGGGGTGAACAAATCTAATAGGATTACCTAAATCTTTTATTTTTTCCACTGAAAAATAATTCCCTAAAATTTTTAATTCTTTTCTCTTCTTCTGTTTTTTTTTTCTTTTTTCGTTAATCCTTTTTTCATTTACAAATATTGTTCAATAAATATTTTACTGATTGTGAAGATTATCCCTATAATAACTATCATTTGCAATAAAATAATACAATCAATCGATATTCGACATACAAATATCACTTACACTACACATTAAGTGAAATTGTTTATGAGAATCTACATAAATAAATTCTTGATCACCCGCTGCTTTAACTACTTTTACAGGTAGCAAAAAAAAAAAAAAATGAATTTGTGTTCGACATACATGTACTATTTTTTTCCTCCTGTTTTTCTTCTAAATTTTTCAAAATACAAAATAATAATTCATTTTTATCTTCCCTGGTGTGTGCGAAACTCAAAATTTTTTCAAGAATTTTCGAATTGAAAAATAAAAAAAAAGTAAGTATGTAGTTTATGATTTTTCATATAATTTACGACGGTCAATAAACTCAGAAGGAAGAAGAAGAAAAAAAAAATTTTTTTTTTTCACTTCCAGAAGTAATTTTTTCTAAATTTTATTAGTTGTATTTTACAAGAAGGACCATTTATAAAGCCATTAAATGTTATTAAAAGGCAATGATGTGAAAAATTAGTCAAGGATAATGTTTTTTTTTTTTTTATTTGAAAAATAGAAATGTGAATTTTTAATGGTGTCAAAAAAAAAAAAAAAATTATGAAAATCTTGGAATTTGAAGGCAAAAAATTTGAATTTTTTATTTATTTTGTGAGTGTGTGTGTGTATTTAATTATGAGATAATGTGCAATCTTTGTGAGATACACCGTCGCGTGTGAAGAAAAAGTGATCTATAAAAATTTGGTAAAAGGTCTAAGGAATTAAATATTAAATTGGAAAATTAATGTCCTATTTAATTAAAAGGAAAGGGGTTTAATAACATTTTTGAATAAAAAAATGGATTTCCATCTTCAAACTCTTTTTTTCTGAGAAATTTTCAAGGATATAAGAAGAAGAAATTAAAAACGTAGGGAAAATAATTTCAAAACTCCTTTTTCTATGTTCTACTGATCAATTTTTAATCCTGAAATTACGTTTTTTGTAAAAATTATCCAATCAAAAGGAAGTATTTAAGCAAACTTTTCAAATTACCTTTAATTAAATTAACGTTATTTTCAGGGTCTTTTCAACATCTTTTATTTTTTGACAGTATGAGTCCAGGACTTGAAGCTAGCTAAAGCTTCTGTAATTTTTTTCTTTATCTGTACCCAAAATTTTACGTAGAATGTAAAAAACAATTTAGGGTGTTTACAAAGAGGTAACATGAATAAAAGCATAGTCCTTCCAGTTATTTCCTATAAAAGTGATCAATTTCGACTGTATAGAACTTGAATAGGAAAATTAGGGACCTTTTCTTCAAATAACGACATCTTTTTTTGATTTATATATTTGGAAAATGTATTTTGAAGTGCTTGTTGAGTAATCAAGGCTACAAGATGGTAAAATTATTTTCTGAAAATTTTTGATGTACTTTTTTATTTGATTGGTTTCATCAGAATCTTATTACGAGATTTTTTCCAATGGTCTGCTAAGATTCACAGCTCAAATCGAGCCAGGACCTTCCTTAGTTTTTCCTTAATTTTAGATTAGAAATTAGAAATTCACAATTTTTAGTAAATAAATTTAGGAGAATTTCAAAGCGAAAGTTCTTCCAAAGAATGAATCATACTCGAGGATTTCTAACTTCAAAAGAATGAACTTAGGTACTCTTAAAAAAATTTTAGTTTTTTGCTATAAATAATTTTTAAAAAAATTTTAATTATTTACCTTGAAAAGGATATCCATTGAAACATGGTCTATGCATGGCACCAAAATTTGTAACTGTCATCTTCGTAATATCATCCAGTTTTTATCGATTAAATTTCTTTTCTAAAAATCCTTTTAATTAAATTTTTAATTTATTTTATTCACCACCAACTATCCTTTTTTGTTTTTATTTTTATTTTTATTCTCTATAGTCACTTTGATTAGTCACAATCGATTATGCAATCACAAAAAAAAAATGTCTGAGGTCTTTATTGAAAAATGAAATTTGTTTCACTTTAAATTGCAAAATTAAATTAATCCAACAAAAAAAAAAAACACAAAAAACAAATTTCGTATATAATAGCCCAGATCACTTGTATGTAAAATTATAATTAAAATTATCTGGTATTTTTGCTTTTTTTTTTGTTTTGTGTGTGTTTGTATAAACTTTCACTTGTTTGTACAATTAAAATCACAATAGCACAATTTTTCTTTTAAAGGAAACAAAAAAGAAAAAAAAATCTTAAAACCAAAAAGTAAAAATTTTTCATCCGATCACGTCAAAGGAAAAGTTAAAACTGATTAGAAACGTTGATCCCTCTTCAAGATCTTGACTACCTTAAGTTTTGAAGGAAAAAAACAAAATAAATTAGTTGTTTAGTTTGGAACAAATAGTAGTAGACCCATGCGGAGAGAGGAGACGACGAGGTATTATGATGTAGGATGCCTAATACACCATATGTGTTGTTTTTTTTTTTGTTTTTGGTATTTTAGAAGCCAGTTTTCAACCAATGTGAAGTTAAATAGATTTTTTTTTCTGGTAAAAAGAAAAAATTAAGGTGTTTTCTAAATGAAAAATGTTTTTTTTTTTTTTTTTTGTGTTTGAGTAGATGGAAAATATGTGAGGAAAACGATGAGATACTTTGAAAGAATTGTGGTAACCATGTATTGTAAATTTGTTTTTTTAGACCCGCCTTTTCAAAACATTATTCAAGCGTTTCAATCAATCTTTTAGAGACATCCCACTAGTCGTTACAAAAACAAAAAAAATATAGAAAAATTGCCACTGAACGTGGTTGTTACGGTTGCACTCCATTAATACGGTTTCCAAGTCACGTCATGTTATTTATTTGATGATGATGATGACGATGGTATAATAATGTTGACTTTTTTGGCTTTTTTTTTCTAGTTTCAAGGCACCTATTACTCCACACAATAAAATAAATATGTATAATCAATAGGTGGTGTATAATGGAATTTAACTTAATTTTTACTTAGTAGATTTTCTTGAGGTGTTTCAAGTAAAAATCGATAAAATAGGCTTTGTTTTTTTTTTTTCTAGGGTACTGGTTGTTTTTTTTTTGTATAATGAGGCATTATTTTCTTCTTTGTCTTGTAAGTTTTCAAAGTTTGTTTTAGGGACCAGTAGAATTTTTTTTTTTTTTTTTTTTTTGGAACTCTTTAAATTTTAATAAAATTTTTTTTTTGTCTTGTTGGCAGAGCGTTATTAGCAATACGTACACTAAAATCATCGACCCAATTGTGTTTGTCTATAGAAAAAAAAAAAAAATGTTTCATTCATAAAAATAATTTTGGAAAATCGAATTATGGAATAACTTTGATTGCACTTTTAAAAAGATTTTATAAGATTACATATTTCATATACATATAACATATGTGGTGTAATAGCACTCATCAATATGAGATATTAAGTGTGGAGGATTCATATATGAGCAATTATTGTATTTTTTCAAAAAGTATAACATTAAACTGCTGTGCTGATCGCATCATATTGAGGATTTATATATTATATAAATTGGTTTGCAATGGTTTAATGTACCGCGAGAAAAAGCGTGTCGTTTTGATGATGATGATGATGATGGATTCTGATGGTTACAGCTACTTTACACATACTTATTATAGGTATATACCTGTTGTGTATTAAAGGTAATCTTTCTTATAATTTTTATTGATGATTATTATGGCCAATTATAGGTAAACTTTTCACACTTCTTTAGTGTTTATTACCACTGTTTGTACACCGAATATATGTATTGATTAGAGTCAGAAGGTGGATTATATGTATGTTTTAGATACACATTTCATAGACAAAAAAAAGTATTGAATTAAAAAAATAAAAAATAAAATTATAACAAAATTTAAAAAAAAAAAAAAAAAAAACAGATAATTCATTTAAGAAAAATGATTCGCCTCATTATGACATATTGTCTAAACGAGCAGGAGAAGAAAAATAACAAACAAACAAACAAAACAAAATACACATGATGATTTCTTTTTCAAATACATATATTTTTTTTTTCTTTTCAAATTTTTGAAAAGTGAAAATTAACTGAAAATAATTTGATTGGCATTAAATGGATTATGTTTGCAAAATTTTCTTTTATTACGGTAAAGATACAACTTATTCTCTATCTATTTAATTAAACTGAAATAATAAAATAAAAAAAAAAAACAACCACATAGGAAAATAGAAAAAAAAAAAAAAGAAGTGAAAAATTGAATAAAGAATACAATAAAATTTTTTTAAATTGAATTTTTTTCTTTTTTTTTTTTTAAAATTAATTTGTAGAATAAAGCGAAACATATTAAGGATGAAATTTTAATTTTCAAACATATTTAAAAGGCGCTCTCTTGAATGTAGTTTTATTTTTGTTGAAATTAATTAGCTATTTTATTAAATTTAACATGAAAAATAAAAAAAAATTATAAAGAGGATAATTAAATTAAAAAGTTCATTGGCACTTGCTTGGGAGTGAGTAGTTGTAGACTTAAAGAGTAGAATTTGCCTTAGGAATACGGAAAAGAAAACAAAACATACAAATAAGAGCAAGTGGATTTAAAAAAAAAAAATTTAATTCCTAATTTATTCGGATGAAATAAAGGACATTCTAAACAGGATGCTTCAGGAGAGCACGAAGAAACAAAAGTATTATAATTAAATTTATTAGATTGGAAGAACCTACATTCGATTTGGCTTGTAATAAGACAATTCAAAGACCCCTAATTTTCGTATTCTTTTTCAATCCTTTTCGATTTCGAGGATCTGCTTCACATCCTTAATAAAATAGAGACCACTTAGAGCAGCTCTTCTGTTCCACAACGCTGTTCTATAGATCTTTCGCATTTAGGGATACCTTGTCTACTTTATTTTTTCTAATAAAATTTCCAATTGAAAAATTTATAACATAATTTAAGGATTCTCGTAATTATTCAGTAAACTTTAAAAATAATTTTCTTTTTTTTTTCAGGTGATATAACCCCAGAATGGACAAGGATAAGGTAAGTGATATTTTTTTATTTTTACTATGTCCTGTGGAATAAATGTAATTTTAAAGAATTTTAAATATTCTTATTATTTTTGTTTTTTGAAAACGAAAAATATAATAAGACATTACACACTTTCTAATCTTGTCCAATAATTTCTTTTTTCATATATGTGTGTGATCTAAAAGAAATTCAAATCTTTTGACTTTTTAAATTCTTATTTAAGTATTATTTTTTCCTTTTTTTTTTTTTCAAATATTTAACCACATGTGGATTTTTAAATTGATCAACTTTTTCAACTCTTTGAAATTTCATTCATAAAACTTTTTTTTTTTGAATTTTTTTTTTTTCTTCTTCTTTTCAATAGTTAGATTGTGATGTATTAAATAATTTACCGACGCATTTCGTTTCACACTCATGAAAATTTTTATTATTTGGTATGATGCGATTTGTTAAATGGTTCTCATTCACAAAAAAAATAATAAAAAAAAAAATTTGTTATATTTTAACACCTAATAAATTTGGAAGTGATAAATCAGAAAATAAAATTCTTCCACGGATGATTTTCAATCAGCTACTGTCTGGATTAAAATATTGTTTGTATGGTTGATTTAAAAAAAAAAAAAATGTTTATTTGTAATTTGGTAAACTTTTAGGTACATATGGTCATATGGACTTCATTTTTGGTTAGCATAATGAATGAGTTGTCAATTTTGTTTAAATAAAAGAAAATTAAGCCTTGTATTTTGAGTACACGAATTTTAATATATTTCTATTGGTTGAATAAATTACGTACAGGGTTAAAACTGATGGTAAAGTTTATGATTATTCCTTTTCAATGTCCTGGAAAATAGTTTTCTCTCCACGGATAGATTCTATAGATTTCCTTAAAAAACTAGAGAAAGTTTGATTCGCTTTATAAAAGGACACTTTTATAAAATTGTCATTTCGTTTCTATATAAGTAATTCCCTAATTTAGGGCAAGGTTTGTTCTATTGTTTTCAATTTTAATTTCTCATATAAACAACATCCTTTCGGTAAAAAAAAGAAGCAAAAAAAAACTTCAAATTCTGTTTTAATCCATTCAAATACGCTACAAATTCATACAGAACTTTGGCTTGCTCTAATTACTTTGAATGTTCGTGACTATTTTTCCTGTCATGCAAACAATTAGATTGCGAACCACTACTTATAGGTAGAGAACGAATTTATTCGTATGACAGGGCTGATACTGAATTTTAGCTTCAAATCCTTTTGTATTTTTTAATTCAATAAATTTTCAATTAAGGTTAAACTTAGCGCAGTCCTTTAACTTTTACAAGCGAGTCAAACTTTTCTAGTTTTATATTAATTTTGAGATTTTTTTGTTGGCCTACAATTGTAACGATCGTTTAAAAAAAAATTTTTCGGTGGATCCTTTTTATTTTGCATCTTTTTAATTTTGTTTTTAATTTTATTTTTTAATTTACAAAAAAGTCGATGCAATTTAATATTATTCAAGTCGGCAAATGATCAAAGCTAAAATTTGTTGAAAATTTCACTTTATCACAAAACTAAACAACAACAATTCCAAAATAAAAAAAAAATTTCATATATCATCGGGGGTTGATCATAACGAAATTTTTCATCTCACCCGCAATATCAGCGTGTGTTTTTGTTTGATTGTTTTTATATATTTTTGACGATGATGATGATCGTAATATAACTATAGCGGAAGACAAAATGTAACACATCAAACATATGTGAAAATGTGTATGGTATATATGCTACATAAGATATTCCCTTAGTTGTGTTATATGTATTTTTAATATACCACCGCACATACATAGATTGCTTAATCGTGAATATTTAAAGTAATTTGTAATTCGAAAAAAGATAGAAGAAAAACCTACATATATACCTAAAAAACCCCTAATGATAAGCAAGAATATAAGCAAAATGAAAATAAAAATTAGAAAAAAAAAAACCAACAACAAAGCCAATATTTTTGTTAAAGATTTTCATATTGAACAAAACGTCAGGCCGTCAGGATAGTCAGATCATCATCATCATCAAAAAACCTAATTTCTTAAACAATAAAGCCACTTCACACGGTGGTCATTAATCATTGATGGTGTGAGCACGATATTTCTATTTTGTTTTTTGTTTTTTTTTTTCATTTTTTTGATACCCGTTACAGACAAAATGTATACGTTGCGCTTTGTGGTTTTTCATCGAAGCGCGAAGCTTCTGCTGTTACCTATCACTCTTTAGATTTGTGTTTTTTTTTTTTTTTTTTTTTTCAATTTTTTTTTAAACAACAAACACGGCTACCAATCAACTAATCATTGCTGGTGATACCATCCATCCATCTATTTATCGTCATCTTTCATACCTGGTGAAGATATAGTCCACTATTTGTGTTGGGTATACTATAGTGCAGCTCAGAAATACAAAAGTCAGTCAGTATGATCATGAGGCTAAAAGAAATGTATTATTATTTTTTTTTTTGGAATACTTGGATGAATCTGGTAGATTAAATGAATTTTTCTAGAAGAAAAAAAAATTGTTTTGTTTACGTAGAAAAAAAAAAGTATAAAATCATCAATCCAACAGGTATCTATCGTCTGTGTGGATATGATGTCTGATCTATTGGATTATTCAGAATACAAAAATTCTGACGTGATTTTATTTTTTCTCTTTTCTTTTTTTTTTTGTCTTGTTTTTCAGATATTTAATTCAAACTTTTGTATATACATATATAAAAATGATGAATCTTAAAATAAAGGCTTTTGCTACCGAAAATTATCTCAGTAAATTAGTTTTGCTCCTTCTTATTCTTCTTCTTTGTGATGATGATGATGATGATGAATGAACGGCCTTAATAGTGTATTTTTCAAGACCTTCAAGATTTTTTTTTTTTTTATAAAAATTACAAAACAGAGACCAAAAAAAAAATTGTTAAAGAAAAGAAATTGTTGTGTAATATTAAAAAAAAAAAATAAAAAAATAATCAGAGGTGCAAAGATATTTACAATGTGTGTTATGTACTTTTAATTTAAAAATGTACATCATTTAGAATTTTTTTTTTTTTTTTTGACTTTTTGACCGGTCATATATATGAGAAACCGGAAACAGTTCTTGATTAGTTTTGATACATTAAATTCCAATAAAATTAATGTACTGTTTGATTATCATGTCTAACCGTGGAAACTTTCGCTGATATATATATGAATTCTGGACTAATTTTCTAAAAACATTTCCATCACAGATAATGATTAGATGAGCTATATACATATATATTTTAGAATAAATGAAATTAATCGAAGAATATACAACACAAAAAAATGCAACAGTTTATACATAATTGAAGTATGTAAAATGTGTTGTTTTTAGTTGAAAAGTAGAAGTTTTTTGTTTTTATTGAAAAAATAGGATGAAAAATTAAATGAAGAATATAAATATGCACTCTCTAGGTGATGGATCGTTTTTGTTTCTGGTTTTGAAAACAGTTTTAATGTATGTACTTGAACTTTATAAAACAAGTGGATGATGAGAATAAAATTCATAATATACATTTTAGAAAATAGAATTTTTTTTTCATTGGTTTGGTTCTTGTCTTGGGCTTTAGGAGAAAAAACGTAAAAGTTTCTTCAACATTAGAGTCATGGTTCTACATAACTTCGAATAACCTTCTAATTTAATTTCATCCTGTCGATTGATGGTTAAAACTACCACATATAAGTCCATTTAATTTCATTGAAAATTTCTAACTGTCGTGATGTTAAATTCACAATTATTTTTAAATTTTTCTAAGACTTTTTAAAAGTTTCCAATATCATTTTTTTGTACTAGAAAATATTTCTTGAAAATTGAAAAAAAAAAAAAAAACAATTCTTAAGTAAAAGAAAAATGAGAAAATATTTATCACTGATTGTTTTTCTTGAATTGTTAAAAAAAATATTTTTTTATTTAGGAAAAAAACAAAAGTGTTAAATAATATTGAAAAAAAAAAAAAAAAAAAACTAACAACAAAATAAAAATCTCTCATAATAGGTATATGTATGTACTAAATTAAATGGTCTTGTATACATGAACAATTACATAACAATGATATAACACATTCCTTTCCTCACTACGTCGTGTTTTTTTTTCTTTCTTGCTACTCTGGCTACTTGAATTTTTTAAAATATTTTTTTTTTTTCGATTAGTTGTTCGATTTGTTGTTTATCATCAATAAATTTGTTATATTCATTCGAATAACACCTAATTCTAATTCTAATTTAAACTTTTAAGCCCTTAAAGATACACACAATCAATACACATATCAAAAAAATATTAGGTGTTACAAGATGACGCTTTCAGAAATAGATTAATGAATCGACATAAAAGTGATTAGCGGTATAGCCTTTAACACACGATATGTATCTTAAACAGAAAAAAAAAAAATAAATACAGGTATACCATACTATCAACATACATATATACATACTTACATATATTAGATTCACACCTCTATATTGTTGTATTATACAACACTTATTATAAAATAACTTATAATTAGTATATGTAGTGCACAAATATTTATTATGTTAAGAAAATGAGATAAGATGTTTTGAACTCATCATCATCATCATCATGTTCAATAAATTCAAGAAAGTTCATTTTCATTTGAAAATTTGAGGAAGAATAAAAAAAATAATTCTTCGGCATTGTTTGATGATTGATTTCTATTGGAGGAATATATTAAGCTAGTATATATATCTTTTAAAAATCATGAATCATTTTTGTATCTTGATGAAAAAAAAATATGTATATGAAATGAGCACAAGATTTTAAATGAATCTTCATTTGTATAGTAGAAGAATAAAAGTGAAATAAAATAATAATTAAGCTACTGAAATTGGTGTCCTAGTGTGATTTTTTAATGCCAAAAAAATGTTTTTTTTGAGTTACAAAAACAAAAAAACAAAAACGTTAGATTAATAATAAAATAATTTATTTGAATTTGTTGTGAGGTAATTGAATTGTTTAGTAATTTAATGATAGCTATATATCGAGTATGTTTTATGTGACGGGAGTTACCGACAAATGAGGAAAATATTTAATGTATTTTCAGCTTTCGGAACAAAACTAGCAACAACAAAAAGTGGTATGGTCTTTGGGTAGCACGTCAATGGTTTCTTTAACTTTAAATTCAAATCCTGTAATAGGTCTTGAAAAGGAACTTGTGAAATCGAACAATTATTCCCAATTTAAACTAATTGGTACTGATACAAAACCAAAGTCAATTTGATCAAATTTGAAGCTAAAGTTTCAAAAGTCGTGACTACCAGTTCGATCACTGGCTGCCCGGTATATCCAAGGGGATACTTTGGAGAAAGAGAAGAGACGATTAGATACTTAAAGCATTTTTAGATGCTATTTGTATGTTTTATCAGCAATATCAAATTTGTACCCACTTTTGCAAAGCTTAAACTGGCATTTTCAATTAAATTTTTTAACGGTCATAAAGGTTACAGTGAAGGATGTAACAAAGTGCACACGTGTAGTAGGTATATTTAGAAAAACTGAAAGTAGAATTATTATCTTGAAAAACTGGAAAGTTGCATTAGATGAAAATTATACAAAAAGAAAAAACTTCACTTTGAATTCATCAACGTTGATAAAAATGCAACAATTCAACAAAATTTAAAGTTCAATAGGTCCATTCAAAATTTTTTTTCTGAAAAAGCTTAAAAAATATTTTACAAAAAGATCTCAAAAAAAAAAAAAAAATGATAAGAGAAATTGAACTATTACCCAAAAAGTTGCTTATAACATAAAAATAAAAAAAAAATCTTGGACCTATAGGAATTTTTAAAAATGGCGAAATAATTCAATTTATTCAAATTTTTGTTGATTTGATTGAGTTTTTTAACTCATTTTAAATAGGTACATATTAGATTAGCTACCTACAAGGTGAGAATTAATTAAATGTACTGAAACGAAATATATTTACTGTTTGAAAAAGACGTTAATAAACAGTTACCTTAAGTTAACATTAAAAAAAATTTGTGTATGGGTATTCAAATATTAGCATATAAAATAATTTTACAAAGAAGAATATTTAATTTGACAAAACTCCGCCCAAAATACTGTTTTTTTTTTTCCTCTCAGTTATTTTATAACTGAAACATGGTGGAAAATTTTCGTCTGATATAGCCAACATAACACAATTAACTTACCTTATAAAATATTCAAAATAATTTTTATAAGTTAAGTAAATATTAAACACACATAATCCAAAAAAAAAAAAAAAAAAAAGCAACTGAAAACTGTAGGAAAAAAAAAATCTAGTCACCGCCTTCACGGTTAATATTATAAAAGTGATAAAAATCTGACTAGGCCAACAATGAAAGTCATACTAGGTAGACCTCTTGTAAAAAAAAATAAACCTTTTTTTTTTTGGTTTTTCTTGTACTTTTTCTTTAAAAAAAATTTCTGCCAGGTATGCGTGTAATGCACACAACATACAGCATACCAAGTCTTTTTTTTTTTTTGTTTTCCTCAAAGCAAGCAGGTGTATTACAGTTGAATGAATTTGTTGGAGCTCTTTAAGTTCTTCATCATTTGCAGCTACTGGAGTTGAATTTAATTTTGTTGGTGGTCCCTCTATATTAATATATGGAAGTACGTACCACAAATAAACAAAAAAATACTCCTATATAATATTATGTCCATCAGGGATGAATATTTCGATACGCCTCTGTCAAATTAACTGGTTATCGAATTCTTATGGTTTTTTACATCGTTGATTTTTATTCTTTTTTTTTTTTTTTGTGGAAGTTTTTCATCTATCATTTAATACCGACATTTTTCACACCATATTTTCAAAATTGAAGAATTAAAGTAAAGTAGAAATATAATTAAAAAATACTTATAGCTTTTTTTTCCATAAGTATGTTTTATATTAAAGTTAGCTTTTTTTTATGTTCTACTTATACTTTTTGAGTGAATTATGTCTGTTCTTTAAACAGGAAAGTGTGATGTTTTTTTGCTGCTTCTTCCAACGGAAATAGTTTTTTGTTTTTGTTTTCATTTTGAGAATAATTCACATAAAAACAACAAAAAAAAAAAAAACAATAAATTTTACAATTTTAAATAAAATTTCTTTATACTAGCAGAAATTTATTATGAGAAAACTTTTTAGTCTTCACTAAACCCATTTTGGTCATTTAAAAGAATGTATAGTTTTTCTTGGACTATGGTTTCAGACTACAGTTACCAGTCGCGTTTTGGCATTCATGAGCTATCTTTTGATAGTACTAAGACCTCTTTTTTAACGAATCAGGCCGTTATCAGGAGCACGGAAGCTATTTCAATTGACTGGTGAATAGCTGGATTGATTTTTCAGTCATTGATGCGTCGATTTTGGAATAAATTACGCATTTTCTCTTCAGTTTACTTGTTAAAAATAAGAATTCGAGTAAAAAGTAAAGTTTCCTCCATTCACAATGGACCTTTAGGCCTCCGAGTGGACTTCTTTCCAATAAGCAAACAGCCCAACATACCGAAACATGCCACAGGTGTTCTCATTTCTGAAAAAAGTACTTTTTTGCATTTTAAAAAAATTAGCCAATTTATCCTTGGCCTACTAATGGTATACTACGAGATTTTGCAGCTTTTTAAGGGCGAAAAACGATGGGCAATATTTTTTTTTAGAATTTTTTTTATATATTTAGTCCACAAAAGTTCTTCAAAAGTTTTGCGTTTTGGCCTTAAATTGTTGTGTGTGTGAATGTGTTATGTATTTATTTGAATTTTCGCTCTGTATATTATATATACTAATAGTCATGCCTCACAAATAAGTCTTTATAAAATCAACAAGGAAATTTATTGGCTTCAGTGATAGTCTTTAGTTTTCATTGCCTTAATCCTAAGGTCTAGTCAGACGAGACTTTATCCATCTGAAGTGATTGATCTAAAGAATTTACAAAGTTTATATTCTGATTTTTGTTTTGAAATGAAAAGAAAAAACTGTTTTTTTCTTGATATTTGTTTTGAAAATTGAAAGAAAGTGACTAATTTGCAATTCTAACGAATTATCCAATTTTTGTGCTTTTCAAGAAAAAAAAAAAAACAAAACAAAAAATGTGACTATAGACCGAAACCCTAAGTACAAAAAAAAATTAACTTAAACTAAAATTAAAAGTATGTACCTAAAATAATAATCCTTTTTTTTTCACAAGCAATTTAATCTTTCATCCTAAATAAATTTTCTATATGAAAATCAAAATGCAAAATGTTGATTATTTCAACCGAAACAAATCAGATCACTTTCACTTTATTAAATGGGGACCGCATCATCATTTAAAAAGATCATGTTTTTTTTTTCTTCTCTGTGATATGATTCATGTCATTTAAATGTAAAAAAAAAAAAGAACAACAACAAGAAATTAAGTGTTACGGTATCACATAATTTGTTCTGCAATTTAAAATATAAGTTTCACAAGACTGATAATGTAATTAAATGATAAATTTAATATTTACATACATATACGAATATATAGTATGTATGATATCCCAAAAAATTATATAAAAGATAGTTTTATTTATTTATTATTTTTTTTTAATTCTTTTGAATGTCTCATTTAAAATGCCAACACTTCTTGTTTGTGGGTATATGGGTGGCATATATTATATTCCCTATACGAATACGATTTAAACACATTAAGTAATTATTTTCCTAAGAAATTTAACGCAACTCATTTGTGATATGACGCTTATCAATACTAAAGAAAAAAAAAAACTTAAATTTTTCCCCTAAATTTACTTAACAAAAAAAAAAAAAAAAAAAAAAAATTGGGATATTTAGCAGGAAGTCGCCAAATTGTCTGTTTCTGGAAGATATTTAATAAGACTGTCAAATTTTTTATGTGTTGCTTTGTATTGTTCCAAATAGGATCTCTCTTTTTTTTTTTATTAAACAGAAAATTTGATACTTAATTACTTCGAATAATTATGTTTTTAAAATCTTAAGAGAAAAAAAAAAACTCCTGCAGATTATCAATATATACATTTTGATGAGCCTAACTGTAAAATAACCATAAATGAAAGAAGAAAAAAAAGCCACTTGAACAGACAAAAAGAAGGAGATACGCGGTATATGTAGTTGAAAATTCGAGTAGTTGTTTTTTTAATTTGAAAAAAAAAAAAAAAAAAAAATTTTATTTTCTTTTTGGGGTGAAAAAACAACTTTTTTTTTTTATCGATTTTCATAAGGAAGCTACACCACGTTCTAAATGTGAAATCTTTTTATCTTTGCCGAAATAACTACTTTTTTTTTTTTTTTTTTTTTGAATAATATAACGAAGACGATGAATGATTTTATTGATTAATGATTTTTGTTCAATCAATTGGATTTTTTATTTTATATCTTTTTATTTTCTTTTCAAAAATTTCATAAAGTAGATTAATTCTTACAAAAACTAATTTTACTTTCATTATCGATGTGAGAAAAATAAAGAAGAAGAGAAAAAAAAAAGGACTAATAAGATTCACACGAGATAATTAGTATAGAAGAGAAAATAAATTTTAAATGAAGAAGGCACCACATTCAAAGAGCTGAAAATTACGGATTTTTGTATTATTTGTATGTATTAGGATTTTATTGGATTTTAAAGTAGGACGTATACTAATTTTAAAAGTGAAAAAAAAAATAAAAAAAATGAATGAATGAATAAAATTATATTTAAAAAAATTTACCAGTATAAAAAATTATAAAACAATAATTATTGTGAAAAAAGAGTCCATAGAAGGAAATTTGTCTATTACGATTTAGATGACGCTATATATAATTTTCTTTAATTCGAAAATTTTCTCAGAATTTCTTTTATTTGAAATTTTTTTGAAAATATTCTTTTATTCGAAATTATTACTGAAGCAAATATTTTCAAATTTTCGACAAAAAATATTTTCGAAATTCAACAAAAGCTCTTCATTCGAACTTTTCGAAAACAAACAACTTTAAAATTTTTTGAAAACTAAAAGAGAAAAAAATTTTTTGAAATTAAAAAAAAAAAAGAAGAATTGTTACAAATTTTTGTTTTTTCATTCGAAATATTATGTTTTTTCGAAATTTTTGAAGGAAACATTTTTATAAGTAGATTTTTTTTTCTTGTTTAGCATGTAAATTTTATTTTTAAATCATGTTTTTGGTTTTTTTTTTCTATTTTTTTTTTCTAATAATCGAAATATGAAAAAATTGCTAATTCATTCTGTACGTAGAAGTGCCTTCTAATACGTTGAAGGTTCGCATGGAAATAAATGACATTTAAAAATTGTTTTTTTTTTTTTTCAAATAATTTGTTTTCTTTTTCGTTAATTGAAAATATAAATGATATGTTTTTTTTTTCTTCATCTTCAATAACTTTTTTTTTTTATTATTATTCAATCTTTATTTTTTTTTTATATTTCTCTTCGATAAAAAAAAAACCACAATAAAAAAAAAAAATAAAAAAAATTATTTATACAATTTTGTAACCGTTTCGTATTTAGCGATAAATTTGGTATTAAAATTGAATTTTTCAGCTTTTCTTAAATTTCATGGCTCTTTTTACGAAGTATATATATATTTTCACAGTTAAAAGAAAATGTTTATTTTATATTTTTATTTTTTGTTTTTGTTTTTGTTTTTGTTTTTTTTTTTTAATTTTTCAATTTTATTTTATTTTATTGAAGAAATTCAAAATGTATTAGTATACTTTTTTAGACGTTTCACATGCCACCTTCCATTGAAAAAAAAAAAAAAAAACCCCAGAATTTGTTAAACTACCACCTCCATTACCACTACTACAATCATCATTGAATACCATGTCCTTGGCCTAAACAATTACTGAACTTGAAGACACGGTTTATTGATACACATAAAATTTCACAATTTGATTTGAATAATAAATATATTGAAGAATTTTCATTTTAATGACCTTGCTTAATTTGTGAGAAAATCAATTTCATTTAAAAAATTTTACGGATCAAATTTTGTTTTTGTTGACCATATTAGTTGAAATTATTTTTTATTTTTTTTATTCAGAAGTTTTTTCGTGAAAAGCTGTTTTTTTCTTTTCTGTAAGTGTTGGTGCCATTGGGTGGTTTCTTTATGTACCAATACAATTGCAATAATATATTTGTTTTTTTTTTCTTTCTTTTTCTATAATTATTATTTAAAAACTTAAGGATCATTTGACATAAATAAATTTACAAATGAGTTTGTTATTCTTTCAATTTAAGAAGGAAAAAAAAAGTAATTAAATTGATGAATTTGAATGCAAAAACAAAAAAAAAAAAAACAAACAAACAAAATCAATTTTTCGCCATTAACATGTTATTACGCAGATAAAATTCAATTATTTAAATTTTTTCTTTTTTATTGTTTAGAAATTTCTTAACGAAATTTTTCAAATTTAATTAACTCATCATAATTATTCATATAATTTATTTATTTAATTACTTTTTTTTTACTCCATTATTTTTTCTTTCGAAGAAAAATTACATTTAATGATCATGTAGCTTAAAATTATGATGTTTTAGTTAATTATTTTAATTTTGAGTTATTTGTTGCATTTTTTTGTTTTTTGTTAAATTTATTTCTAGGATTTCGCTTTAAAGTCCTGTTTGTAAATGCCAGAGAGTAGACTACTGCATTATCAATTTGTTTGATAATACAAATGAAATAAATTAAAAGTTTCAAAATGTCAAGTTAATATACAAATAACAAAGTGTTTTGCTAGCAGATAATAAATACATGAATGGCTACTTGATGGTCAAATGACAGAAATAATATTGAAAATATTGTCAAATTTTTGATGATCAATTGATATTTCCAAACACAGTCAAAAAAAAAAAAATTTATTTTAAATGCATGCTCCACTTAAACGTCTGTAAGAGGAAAGGAACATATAATATGAAAGAGTGTTTGAATTTGTTTGAGAATTCCATTGATGAAAGATTGACATTTCAATGTACGTTCAAAATGTGACTTCAAGTAAAATTCGTGGATTTTTCGTAGAATATTTTGTATTATTATTTTCACTTTCGCAAGAATTATGTAAATTTAATTCGAAAAAGTAAAATTATGTGTTCCAAATTTCACATTCCACAAAAGTTAGGCGAACTGAAATCGCATTTCGTTTTCACTTTTTGCGAATTTTGGAACAGGGACGACTATATCTATATCATTAGAATACACCCTGATCGCATCGTTAAATGAGAAACAAACTTTTGATGATTCAAATCTCTTCATAAAAACCAGCCATTAAATAAACAGAGAACAAAGTTGGCTTTACAAATATTGCCAATGATATTTTAAATGAAATTCACATAGCATATGTATATGTATTAGAATTTGTTTGAGAATGAAATCAAAGTATTGAGAATATTTCATTCGTTTTGATAGAATTCAACAATAGGGCTCCTGAAAAACTGTCTCCATTTCTTCTTATATATCTTACCAGTTTCTTAAAATTCTTTAAAACTAATAAATTTTACAGAGCCTATTTTGAGAATAATTAGTAATCATTGCCTTCATTAGTTACATATTGAACTGTTCAAAATTAATTTGTGTCATTTTTATGATGCTAATTTAAAAAAAAATTGGCCTTTTCAAAAAATTAGATGAGAAAATTAAACAGTTTTTAAGCAATTTGAAATTTTTTTCCAATTAAAATAATGAAGTTTCAATTTCGAAAATATAATTTATTTCTACACTTCAGACTCCAAAAATATACGCATACATACATACATACAAAAAGGCTACTCAAAAAAATTTTTATAAATAATTTTAACAATTTTAAACAAATTTTAAAAAATCACACAAAATAGAAGAAAAAAAAATAAATAGAAATTCAATCAATTTCTACATAATTATGTTCGACGTCTTGATTTCGACCTACGTCTAGATTTTGATCTTCCTCTCTCTTCCGTTCCAAGAGAACGACTACGTCTTCTTGATCTACGGCTTCGTGATCGACTTCTATTTCGTTGTTGTCGTCCAACACTTCTAGATATTTTACTATTTGATTTACGTCTTCTTATTTTTTTCCTATCCATAATTTTATATATGAATTTTCTTTAATTTCGTATTATAAATTTTTCTTTTTTAATTACTTAAATCAATTTTTAATGATTTTTTATTTAAATTTAATTTGTATTTTTCAAATACTTTAAAAATCTTTTAACAATAAATTTTTATTACAAAAAAAAAAAAAAATTAAATTGCAAACAATGTTTAAGGCAAAAAGAAAATAATATAAATTAAAAATTGAATTTAACCTACGAACTCCTACGATTGAAAATGAAAGAAAAAAAAAATGTTTTCTATGTTTTTTTTTTAAATTCTCCAGTTTATTTCGTGAGTGTAGTGTTTTTTCTGTTACAGGTAATTTTTCATAGCGTTTTATTTGGAAAAGAAGAAAATAAAAGTAAAAAGTTTTCGATATTATCGCGTGATGAATTTCATTTATGAACTTTTTTCAATCCCAACTTGGATTCAGAAATAAGAAGATGTGGTTGGGAAATAAGGCTTACAATGGACTTTAGTGACAAAAGAATAAAAATGATAATTAAGTTATAAGGATAAAAACCTTTGTCTTTCGAAGATGGAAATTTAATTGGATATTTTTTTTACTATTTCGATAATGACGAATAATTACCAAACTTATTCCCTGGGAGAAAAATAAAATATATAATTGCGCACAACGCGATGATATTAACTTAATTTTGTTTTTGGATAATCAAATTGAAAAAAAAAAAAAAATAATTAACAACAACATTTTATGCTTGAAAAATCACAACTATAATAAAGATTTTTGTCATATCGAAACTGATTTATTAATAATTTTCAACGGATATGTGATGATTTTCTGCATGTGTAACTTTTGTAAAAAGGATGATCCATGACTTAATAAAATGGATTTTGGGTATCAAAAAAAAATCACGCATGAAGAATCTAGAAAAACCTATTATGTATTTACATTTTCATGTAGATATTTTGAAAAAAAAAGGACTCAAAAAAATTCAATATAATATTTCATTATGCCTTTATAAATCGCTCAAAATATCCCATATTGCAATTACTTTTTAAACGACTTGTAAAAAATATAAAAATTACTTTTTCAATTTCTTTTTAATAACAAAAATAATTATTTCGTTTTTCTGTTGTAATATAAAATTTAATTTACAGTTAATTAGAAATCGATAAAAAAAAAGCACTTTCTGAATTTAAAATTATGTAATTTTTTTTTTTTAATTTTCATAAAAACAAAAGTTTCCATTTTACTGTAAGTCTTCACAAGACAGTGCTTTTTCATCCAATAAATTTGGCAATTCGGATAAGTTTCGAGATGTATTTTGGTGAGTGGCCAGTAAAAAATTAAATGAAAAAAAGGCATGACGAGCATTTGTCTAATAATGAGAAAATTTTCTTAAAATTTAAACTAAAAAAATTTTAAAAATACCTTTGAGGAAAACATTTTTTTCTTTTGGCCCAATTATGAAGAACTTCAAACAAAATAATATAAAAATTAGAATTAAAATGTTGAAGCAGAAAAAACTACTAATTTCCGATTGTTGAGCTATAGATTTCTTATATTTCCTAAATTATCTGCTATGTGGGCGAACTGTCAAATTAATGATTACTCTGATTTATTGTTTTTAAAAAAAAAATATCCTTAAAAAAACGCATCAACGTGTTTTGTAGGCGCATCAGTGTGCCAAACTCATAACCAGCAAGTGAGTACCTAGAAGGAAAAGGGAAAAGGAAGAAAACGTCTTTCTTTTTTCTGATGGCTTGTCACTGGATATGTAAAAATTCTTAAAATACATGTGTGAATGTAAATAAATAAATAAACAAAGGAAAAAAGAAATGAGTGAAAGTTGTGTGTATCAAATCAACTTATGGAGATGTAGAGTTATGTATTATTTTAAAAAAAAAAAAAAAATATTACGGAAAAAACTTAACAATAACATGTTTTCTCTGAAAAATAAAAAGAAAATATTCATAGATTTTTTTTTTTATTTCTAAAACGTACAAGCACACTTTTACATGTTTGTTGTACATATATGATGAAATTTAATAGGTAGATACATTAAATTGTAATATCGCATTATTTAAACAATAGAAATAATAATTTCCGTGTTCTAGATGATTTATTTAAAATTATTTATCACGTATATCAGAGCAGTAATTGAAAAATAAAAAAAATAACAAAAAAACACAATAACAAAAAAATACAGAAAAAATGTAAATACAATTCATATTGTCGTACTTACCATTATTTAATTGCAAAAAAAAAAAGAAAAAAAAAAGCAATCAGGTAGAATTGTTTGTTATATGGTGGCAAAAATATAATTGCATTCATTATTAATTAAATATTTCATGTATTGTTATATTCTAATGACCTCACATTTTTAAAAGGTAAAAATTAGAAAAACAAAAAAAAAACAAACAAACAAACTTTTAAATACTTTTTTTTCAATTGTTTTTTTTTTGCTGATAGAGAAAAATTCTGAAAAAAAAAATTATTATTATTAATTTTTTTTTTTTTGCTTTTCTATTTAAAAAAACATTAAAATAGGCTTTAAACATACATAGTATTTTGTGTGTAGGTGTGTGTATATATGTGTTTTTGTTCATATGTATGTTATTTTTCCTTATCGATTCATAAGATTCATTTTACCATTAAGCCATGCAAAGAGGTTAATTAATTTAACGAGTTTCATAATTAATGGCTCACATAATAATTATTTGCAACATTTATGATATACTTGAATTAATATATGTATATATTTTTTTATTATTGTTGTTTTTGTTTTGTAGAAAACTAAAATGTTAAAAAATTCGAAATCGAAAAAAAAACAAAGACTAACTAAAATAGAAAACAAAAAAAAAAAACAAAAAACAAAAAACAAAAAAAATATTTAAGTAAGTGTAGCACGAAATATGAAAATATTGTGATAAAAATATTAAAAGAGAAAAACAACAAAAATAACAAAAAAACATTATGTTGTTCCATTGTTATTGTAACTCATTACATAAATTCTAGGTAATATAGACGTAATTTATAAAAAAAAAAAAAAATTGTAGCTAAATTTAATTGATTATTCAAATTTGATTCGTAGAAAAAAAGATACTCACCGAAAAAAAAAAAAATGTTAGCTAAATTATGTTGAGAATTTTTTTCAGTTAATAAAAAGAATTTTATACAGAAGATTTTTGCTATTTTGTGGATTTTTAAAATCAATACGATTTTTTTTCTAAATTAAAAAAAAAAAAAAAAAAAAAAACAAAAAAGCTTTGGTGCATTCGATGTTTTTCGCAAAGTTCATTATTCAGTTCTACGGGTACATAGAATTCTTATATTGTACATATTGCAACTTGATTAGGCAATTTGTGTTACAAGACAAATGTTATGACATCGAATATGAAAACTTTAGTTGTATAAAATACACGCTGTTATAACATTTCGAAAACAAAATGGTGGCAATTGAACAAAAGATTTGAAACGTAGTATGTACAAAGTTTTTGTATGAGAGGAACGATATACTTATTCAATGAAATTTAATTAAGAATAAAATATGATACATATAACGTAAATTATTGGTGAACTTGTTTTTTTGAAAAATTTGAAATTTTGGAAAAACTGTAATATGGGATGAAAAACTAAATCAATTCGATGAGTGAGTAAAAGATTTGAAGATTGAATCCACTTCTTTTCAATTGAATTGGAAGTTTTATTGATAAAAAAATCTTCTCGAATTTTAGGAAATTCTTTTCGAAAATTTTAAAATAATTTTATTTTTGTTTAAAATATACTGACCTATCAGTAAAAACAGTTGAATCAGGCTTTAGAACTTTATAATGAAACACGGACAATGAATGTCTTCGAACCTAGTCCTTGATTGTTTTTCTTAAAAAAAAACAGATGATTCTACTGGTTTCTAAAAAGCTGGTTGACTTGAAGTGCAAATTTTTTACTTTCTCATCTTATACTGTTAATATGACTTGCGCATTTTGGGTGGTGCTCGAACATTTTCTGAATTGTGTCTTAAATATAGAGATTAAAAATTTATTGGCGACTGTGACTAAATACTCATTCTTTTTGGCGTTATCCAAAGAAATTCTTTTTAAATTTGAAATACATATATGTAACAGTGTGAAAAAAATAAAATAATTTCACCTCCTTATTTTTTATTTTTACAAAAATATCCTGTAAATTTGCATTTTTTAAAACATAATTTATTTTTTCACAGTATTTTTTTCATTTTTGTTTTTTTTTGCCACATTGTTTTTTGAACAAATTAGGACATCATAGACATCAGATTATTTTTCATTAGAGATTCTTAGTAAATATTTTCAAAAGAATGAAGCATATACACAATTAAAAAAAAAAAAAACATTCATAAAATTTTAATTTTGCACGCATAGAAATCCTACTAAAGACACACATTAACAGCAGCCTTTATTTATACAAAAACCTTGATTATGACAAGATCATGTAGCGTTTATGAGAATCCTTCTATTATTTTTTCTTTAAGCAAAACAAAAAAGAAAAAAACAGCAAAATTTCACAAAAGGAATATTCTTTAAAAGATTTTATTAGGTGAAACATATTTGTTTTTTGAAATTTTCAAAGAAACATTGAAAAAGAAGCAAAAAAAAAAAAAAAGAAAATCCCCTGCTAAGCGTTAATATTTTTTATATTTTAAAAAATTTTATTCAAAATATTTGAAAACTGTTTGGTTTTTAAAATAAAATTTACAAAAAAAAAAAAAAATATAGAAAGAGAAAAGAATTATTACACTATGATAGAGAAGAGAGTTTTTGTTAATGTCCTTATTAACTTCTGTTATAAGGTAGAAGAAAAATTTCAAATTTTTTCGAAGGATGAAACAATTTTTAAAATGCTTCTACGCTTATATTAGACTCAGTAGGATGTCCTCTTTTTTTGTTGTTATTGTATTTTTCGCAATTGAATACAAACATGATCTTTTTGTTTTGAAATTTTCACAAAAGGACTTTTAGGACACTTGTTAAATTGATCGTTTTTTTTTTTTTTTGATTTGTAAGATTTTTTGAAGTAAATATTTTTTAATTAAAAACAAGGTCATTTCATGTATATTTAAGGACATTAATTTTTTGTTTGTTTGATTTTTTAAAATGTGATTTTAACTACCATTAAGTAGTTTTCATGCTTCTAAAAGAAAATTTGAAATATGTATGTGTACTCTAGTTGACACAACATTGAGAAAATAAAGCTGGGATTTTTCATTTTGTGTTTTATTGTTCTTTATTTAAAAAAAAAAAAATGCAAGGCAGAAATTTAATAAAAAGCGTAAAAAATTTAAGAAAATTGATGAAGGATTTTTTTTTTTCTTTTACTTTTTAACTGTTTTAAAAGACTCCAGAAGATTAGAATGTCCTTTTTTCTTTGATCTTAAATGTTGTTTTTTAAACTATACGTGAACTGATTTGAAATTGATTTTTTCCAGACAGATCCTGATTTCTGTTTGATTTAATTTATTACATTGACTACAAAAAGACTTCTATTTTCAAAAAAAATTATTGTAAAATTGAAATTAAACTGAAAGAAAAATAAATTTTTTTCTCAGTGTTACAGAGAAACTTTTGAAATTTTTTTGACAGTCTTTCTTTCGGCAAAAATTCTAAAAAAATACATATGTAACTTATTTGAATACACCAGCACATTTTTTAATGAATTTTGTTATGAAACAATGTGCTGAAATTTGTTGATGGAGAGAAGTTTCTCTTTTAACTGTTACATTTTCACCGACGGTAAAATATGAAATGTTAAAAACGCACATAATATGTATGTATTTTTTTTATTTAAAGTGTGTTTTCAAAAAGGATTCGTTACATAAAATATTCATAAAATTTTTAGAGCCTATATCTTATATCTCGTTTTTTTTTTTTTTAATTAAAAGAAAATTTCAAGAAGGACCAAAATATATAATATATCATACAATAAATATGAACACGATCTCATGACGTACTCGTATATTGGTTCAGTGATTATGAACTGAACAAAGTTGACAAAACCTTCAGAGCTCATGCTATGAGTACCGTGAAATCTCTGTAGGTTGTCAGGAATATTAGATTTTCTACAAAGTCCTTTTTTGTTTTGTTTTTATTTTGATGTGTGTGTGTGTGCGTATATAGATATACATATACCTATAAACAATTTTTATTATCTAGGACATGATGTATCTATCAGAAGCTCATAAATCTAACCATAACCATGACAAATATATAGCAAATATTTAATTTTTATGACAAGGTGATGACATTGAAGGATATTTATTTGTTTGAGAAAAAAAAACACATTTTGTTTGAAATTAACAATACGTTAAGGTCAATAATTATTTTTTTTTTTCTTGATGGATTATTTTCTTTTTTGTATTGGTGATTTTGTGAAGAAAAAAAAGTACAATTTTTAATGTTGTGAATTTATGTAGACTGTTGCGCACTTACAAAAACAATCTGTTAACTTATTTATTTTGTTGTTGTTTGAAATTCAATTTAGAAAATATTTATAATTGTGAATTTAAATTCAGGCTCATTTAAAATTTCTATGGTGTTTGAATAAAAAAAAAATTTAATTAAAATCAAGTTTTGATCAGCATTAACATGTATTTGTAATCATGAAAGAAAAAATCGATGAAATATTATTTAAGGACCTATCCCTATTAAAGAGAGATAACAAGTATTCTTTACGGAAAAAGTAACGTGAAAGAAAGAGAGATATGAACGAAAAACGTAAAAAAAATCGACCAAATTCCAATATTTTTCCATTAACTACGAGAGAAATAATAAAATTTGAATACTGAAACTTGTAATATTATTTTTACGTTGCCAGCATACTTAAAAATTTTTGACATTTTGATATCATTCCATACAAATTTTTCCATATTTCTCTTTAATTTATTTTTTTACTGTTTTAAAAAAATTTAAATGACATTTTTTCTTTTCAAATAATGCTTTCAAAACAACTGGTACGCACTATGATAGTTTTACAACTAATGACATTTACTCAAAGTTTTTGGCAACACTTAAATGCAAGAAAATATCATTTGATTTTGGTAGTGTTTTTTTTGCTTCTCAAATCTATTTTAGATTAGGTTAGGTTTTTGTAAAAAAAATTGTAAATGTTTTTTTCAAGTTATTTCAGAGACACCCTGTACTATTAATTTTTCAAATTCGGTTTTTGAAATTCTAATGTAATTTCTTTGCATACTTTTGGGATATTGATCAATTTTTAGTAAAAAAAAAAAGTCTGTTTTTCTAAAAGAACCGTCGTATTCACTACATTATACATATTATTGTAACTTGCTGGCAGTTTTAGGTCAAGTTACACTTTCACAGTTTTTCTTCTCAAATCTCAGTAGACTTAAATTTTCGAATTTTTTTTCATCATTTTGGTTTCATATATTTTGACTAAAGGTAGGAAATACATAATAAGTCTTTTCTTCTTCAATTTCGAATTATTCTGGTTTAAATTTCGAATATAATTTTTTGTGCGCAATGTGTTGAAATTATTTTTCTTCGAGATACCTGAATTTTCTCTTCCAGTTTTAGTTATTCTTCTAGAATTTGATTTTATCTTCGAATTTTTTCTGTTCTCTCTTCTCGTTCCAATTAAAAACCAAGTTTAAAGCTTCGGTAGTTTTACAACTTTCGAACAATGATGGACTTTATACCAAGGAGCATTTGAATAACAATTTTTTAATAATTTTTGTTGGTCAAATTTTTCTATAATATTCCGAACTTATGTTGGAGGCTATTTAATATTTTTTTCTCGAAAATATTTGCTTCCTAAGTTTTTGACTGACCTGATTTTGAGTCTGTTCGCCAATTTAGCCTAAATTTTTTCTCGAAATTGTGATATTTTACTATCAACCATCAATAAAAGGGAGTAACATTATTCAGTTATTGTTTTCTTTCGAACTCAAGTCTTCGAATTAATTTACCTAGCTTTTAAGTACGGGTCTTAAGTTAAATTTAATGAATATGGGAAATGAAATAATGCGAAATTCCTTTTTTTTTTTTTTTTTTGTTAAATAAGTATTTTTATTCATTGAAAATATAAAAATAAAAACTAAAGCTATATTTTTTTTCACCAGAATTTTTTTGTTTGTTTTTTTTTTTTTTAATAAGAAAAAATCTGTTAGCTACAAAGAACAAAACAAAACAAAAAATTATATAATACACAAAATTCATTTTTGTTTCCAAGAATAATTTTTTTTTTGATAATATAAATATTTTTCTTCTGTGTATGTGTGCGTACGTAGAACAAACTTAACAATTTTTTTTTTACTAAATCTTTTTTTCAATTTTTTCATCTCTTTAAAATACAATTTGCATGAACACTTAAAAAATACTGATTATAAAAACAAACAAACAAAAAAGAAGAAGAAACTCGTATATTAGATACATTTGAATTATTATTATTATTTTTTTTTAATTTTTGAAAAGAGTTAACAAAGAACATTTAAAGTGTATTTTCCAGTATTTTCCATTTAAAGTGTTTAGAATTTTAATTTCTAATTTAATTAATAATTTTTTTGAATTACTTATGCCCAATTTCACAGTGGAAGCTAAAGCTAAGTTTAACTTTTAAACTCTCAGTTTCACAGTGGAGGCTTAAGTGTTAAATTAGGTTTAATTTAAGTTGTAAGAATTGAGAGCTTAAACTCTATTTAAGATTTAAGTGAAAGTCAAAAAAAAAAAAAAAAGAAGAAAACAATTGCCATCTATCTGTTTATTGTGTTACTAAATTTTTTATAAATTGAAATTATAGGTTTAACTGAAGATAGTTAAGATACAAATATAAATTGACTGAGAAATGAAATAGAATTTAAATGAAGCTTAAGCCATGTTTTAGGCTTAACTTAAACTTAGTTCAAGCTTCGACTGTGGAACTGGGCATTAATTTGTTTTATTTAATTAGAATAAAATTTGCTTTAAAAAAAAGTACATTGTTTTTTTTTGTTTTGTTGTTGTTGTTGTCTTTTTTTTTGAAATTTTACATTAATTTATATATAATATAAATTTCTTTGTTTTTTTTTTCACTCTTAATTTTTAATTAGAATTAGAATTTGTTTTTTGTTTTTTTTTTTTTTGATTAGAGAAAATTTTCATTATTTTTAATTAAGTATTTTTATTTGATTTTTTTACAAACGAACACCAGGATTACGAGATCTTACAAAATTTAATAATTCATCAGAATCTTCACATACGAATGGTTTTAAATGATGGCAAGCAACATCATGCCATTTTAAACCATCATTATAGAAATTATTTAAAATTGATAAACATGATTCATCATTTCCTTGTGCTGCTTCACGATTATCTGGTTGTGCTTGACCATAACCACCAGTATGACTCCAATCACCTGTATTACGTTGACTAGTTGGACCAATTTTAGCACCAGAACCAGACCAAAACCAACCATTTTCATTTGGTGGTTGTAAATCTGGACGATCACAACCAGCAAAATTACATTTACGTCCTGATGTCCAAATATAACGTACATTACCACGTGCAATACGTTGTTTTATAAATTCATTCTCTTGTGGTGTTTCCAATGATACAGCATCCATACAATGTCTACGGCATATATTTCTTGAATCTAACCAATCAACTTCAAGACTACGTGTTGGTGCATGCTCCCAACTGAAGAAATATGAATGTGCTACACCTCTGGCATCTCTGTATGTTGCATGACGAACACCTGTTAATTTACAAAAAAAAAAAAAAATGTTGTAATTACAAAACTAACAATCAGGAAATGAATTTTTATGGGGAAAAAGGGTTAACAAAATTAATCAGAAAAAAAAATAATTGAATAATTCTTACGATTTGCACAACTTCTTGGATCTGGTAATGCAAGACGTCGTTGTGCTAATGTAACTGTTGTTCCTATAACTAGCAGCACCAATGAACGAAGTACCATCATTTTTTTCTGTAAAACAAAAAGGGAAAAATTTAATTAAAAAAAAAAAAAATTTTTTTCTAGCAAAAAAAAAAAAAAAAATTAAAAAATTAGAAAAAGAAATGAAGTTCAAGTTGAGATTTTAAATTACCTACATAAATTTTTTTTTCTATTATCGCACAGTAAAAACAGAAATATAATTCTAAAAAAAAAAAAAGGGTTTAAATTATACAAAATAACGAAACAACATGAATATTTTAATTTTTTTTTTTTTTTTTTACATATGAGTCGCACCTATTTCCTGTTTTGCGATAGATGATGCTCACATGTTGGAAAAAATAAAATTGTTTAATCTAATATCTTATACATATAGATGTGGAGGGAATATGTTGTTTAGGTGGAATAAGATACAAATTTTTTAGACGACTTTTGAAGGGGTTAAATGTTAAAAAATAATTGTAAATTATTGATGAAATTGACAAGATGAGTATTGATTTAGTTTATAAAATTAAAATTGGCTATTTCGGTCAATGAATTTTGCTATTTGTTATATGAAAAAAAAATTAAAAAAAAAATAAAAAAATAAATAAAAAAAATATGGGGGAGAAGCTAGAGAAGAAAAAAAAAACAACAACAGAAAATAATTGACGAGAATATGTACCTGTTGGGTTTACCTGTTGAAATGGAATTTTTGTTTTTCTTGTTTTTCTGATTTTCACAATGTTTTTGAAATGTATAATTGAATTGATCAATAAATTGATTGTACTGCTGACTGACTGATGAGTATGTCGAGATATGATAAAACATTTTGTTGAATTTTTTTTTTTTTTTCGTTGTATCTTTTTTTTTTTTTTTTTTTTTTGAAATTAATGAACTGTGGTCAATGCTTTTTTTTTTTTTTAAAAAATTGTTTTTTTCTTGTTAATTTTTAATTGAAATTGAAGTGTTTAGAAACATGTTAAATGGAAGAAGAAGAAAAAAAATGTTAAGCATTTTTGATTTTTTGTGTCATATTTTGTTGTTTACATTTTGTTTGTTTTTTTTTTTTGTTGTTTTTTAAATTTGCAATTTTGTGAAAAAAAAAAAAAAAATTAGGTAAAATTAGGTAATAATTTTAAATTTTATTTGAACTTTGTTTTTAAATTCTTTGTTAAAATTATTAGTCATTGTTTATTTAATTAAATATTGAATTAAGTGATAATATGTGAAAAATCGTAATTTTATTTGGTTATTTTTGAAATAAACAAACCGTTTTAAAACTTAATAGTTTTGAGTTTTGTTTTGCTTTCCATTGAATGATGTAACTTTTGAAGGATATTAATGAAAACTAGGTCATAAAGGTCATTTTGGTCGGCGATATTTTTATGACGGTACTAAAAATGTAAAAATTAAATAAAGCAGTCTTAAAAGTGATTATGACCTGTTTTTCACTCAATGTGAAATCATTTTTTATTCAAGACCTACAATACATTTGCTTAGGATGTTTCATAAGGACAAAACGTAGAACAATTTTTAGATTCTTGGAGGTTTTTTTCAATTTCTCTAAGTATTATTTTGTAAAAATTTTCTTGAAGTATTATATATTCACTGGGAATTTTACCTAATAAAATTTTTTTTTTTATTATGTCAAGATGTAGGATTATTCCTTAACTGCACATTATTATTTTAATGCACAGAGTTAGTGCATATATACAAAGAAAATCACTAGAGGACATATTAGACGGGATTAAGACTTCCGAAAAAACACAATTAACATAAGAACTGATACCACAATCGGAAGGTACACTTTCTCTCTTTGTGATGATGGCTTTGTGCAATTTCGACTTCTATCTCACTAGGAAGTCGGCTCTTTTATTTCATTCAATGTTCATATGGTCTGGAATCCGAAGGTGCTTGAAATTGGTTCTCTTTGCGATTGAGGCTAATTTTTCTATACGCGTTTGCTACCAGCTTGAAGAAACAAGCTATTGAGTTTAAAGTTTTGAAAAGAATGTAAGGAAGTTTTACTTTCCTTAAAATTTGATGAGAAATTTTTTTATTTTTCCAAAAATTAAATGATTGAATTTTCTAAAACCGTATGAGATTTTTGATTAATTAAAAAAAAAATGCTATTTTTGAAAATTTTCAATTCCCAAAGTGTGAATTCAAATATGTAATTGTTAAAGAGTTTTAATATCATATACCATATTTAATATTTTTAAAGCTGATATAATTTCGAATAATCTTGAAATATTAAAAAAAAAAAAAATACCAAAAAATGAAAATATATTTTTTTTTTTTATTAAAAATTCCAAATCTGTGATATCTGACACAATTTTATTTTTTTTTTTACTTCGTCTCTGAAAACAAGTTCAAAATAAAAATAAAATAAAAATTTATCACATGATTCTCATCTAATATCTTTGCCAATAATCATTCAAGTTTTTATATAAAAAAAAAAAATAAAATAAAAATAAAAAACTATGTTAAATTTCAATTTTTCTTGATGAAATATTCTACACACATAGAAAAACAGTTTTATAATAATCATAGAGGTTCATTCACATCACAAATTCGCAATTAAAATTTCAAGCTAAAAAAAAATTTTTTATAAAACAAAAAGTTAAGAAAAAATTACATGATTTTTGTTTTTATAAATTTTTATTTTTTGTTTTTGTTGTTTTCCTAAATCGATAAAAATAATATATGAATATGTACATAATTATTATTATTTTTTTTTAGTATTAAATTTTTTACTTGTTCTTATTTCATAAGTCAGAGTATCTGTCATCATATTTGGTTTTACCAATCAAAAAAAAAAAATATTGCACAATTTTTTTCTTATTTTTTAAAAAAATTTGTTTTTTTTTTTTTTGAACATGAAGCTATACTCGTTCTAAATTTTTGTTAGATTGTCTTTCATATAAGATGCCAAGCAATGATATGTTGTTTTTTTGTTTTTTTTTTTTGGTTACAAGAAAATTTCTAATTTTTTTTTATTTTTTTATTTCTCTGTAAACATTGATCATCACATATTCACATGACAGATAAAACGTGATTACTCTTACTTTAGATTTAAAATTTTTTTTCTAATCTTCTCATCATTATCATTTTAGTAAGTTTCATACAAAATGATTTTTATACAATAAAAGAAGAAAACTTTGAAAAAAAAAAAGAGTATCTATGATGAATTTTTAAAGAAATTTTATTTAGGTAAATCTTCTTTGTTTTTTTTTTTTGGGTTATTTTTCGTAATCAATCGATTATAAAATTCATAAATGCATAATGTGTACCGAAAAACAAAGTGAAACATTAAAAGAAAAATTAAAAAAAAAAAAAACACATAACAAAATAGCAGAATTATCAAAAATATTTAATGTATGAGGCATATGAAGTTTTTTTTTTATTTTTTACTTTAGAAATCCGGCTTTTTACGAGTAAATTTAAGATATTTATTATGGATTCGAGTTAAAAATTACTAAATTGCATTTGATAGATTTCAAAAACAAAAAATAGAAGGAAAAAAAAAAACGAAGATGCAAACGATAAAAACGTGACAGGATTTTTGAAATTTTTCTCTATTTAATTTTATTTATTTATTTATTATTTTTTTTGTGAAAAAAAAAATATACATATGTATTCAAAATGTGAATAATGAAAATATTGAGCAATTGTATCTGAAAAAAATAAATTCTGTGGAATAATAATTTAGTAGCAGAGCAGCTAATGCATTATTAACTTGGTTATAAATAAATAAAAAAAAAAAAACAAAATCATTTAAGATAAAATCCTGTTTCTATTTTTTTTTTATATCTTTGAATCTTTTTGTTTGTTTTCAAATTAAAATTTATCTTCAAATATTTTATTAAAAAAAATATTACAAGTTTTTCTTCTAAGAAACATTTTTTTTTTGGTAAAATATTCAAGAAGAAGAAAAAAGTATGTCAATAATAATAAAAGATACTATTTAGCAATTTGGTATTTTTAATGTATCTTTTCAATCATTTTTAAGTTATTATAATTGATTTTTTAATTAAAAATAAAAGAAAAGAAGAAGATATTAAGATAAATATAGTAAGGTAATAAGGTGGCAATAAAAAATAATAATGGAAAGAAATTAAAAATTTATTACTTGAAAAATTAAAATTCAATTCAATAAAATAATTAAAAATGAGCAATAAAAAAAAATTATGTTTAATGAGGGTATTCAAGTAAAAAATTGACAGAATTTGCGTAACATTTTTTTTTTCTTCAATTTTAATTAAAAGATTGTTTCTTATTGATTTCAGGTGCCACACGCTCAAGATTAAAAAATATATCTTTAGTTTACGTAACGAAATTCAGGTGTAAAAATGGCTTAAATTTTTTATCTCGAAATTTTTATGATAATTTTAAGCCTATGTCTACATCTGACATTCAATCAAGTACAATTTTCCTTACAGATATTTTCTTCATTTTTTTTTTCTCCTGTTGATTTCCACAAAGAATATCGATCTGCCAAATCAAAGTACAGTCAAAAAGTTGAATTTACTTGTATCTTCGTTATGCATAAAAAAGCCAAAGTTTTTTTCTCTCTTTCTAATTAATAAGCTATAAAGTAGGGTTATCCCTTCACTGTACTTTTGTCAACACAGGCCAAAGTTACAGAGTTAAAAAAAGAAAGTGTTGATGGAACGTAAAGAAATTAGGGAAGTATTTAGGTTCTGGTATCTGAAAAAAAAAATATTCTGTGGATAAAATGACACGACAATTTTCTTTGCCAGAAAATTGATTATCTACTCCAAAATTCTGTTAGCGGACTTCACTTAAAATACAAAACAAAGCTGTGTGAGAAGAATTACAATCTAAAACGCTGAGTCGAAATTTATGGCATCCCAAGAAAGACAAAAATATCATCAAATAGGACTAAATTGAATACTTGAGCTTCTTGGCGTTATTTCCATTTTGAAAGTAGGAAAAATGTAATAAATGCATAATTTTAATATTTTTCATTTCATTTCACTTATGAGACTGATGCCAAAATTGAATGGGAAATACGATAAAATAACCGGAAAGACAATTTGAAAAAAAAAAACCACTAATAGAGGCTATTGTTTTTTTTTGTGTATTTTTTCAAAGCTTGACGTTGTCCTTTTACAATACCTTTTTTTTTAAAATAAAGTGAAGCTAAAAATAAAATTAAAATGCATAATTCATACAACTTGGAGTCTGTATTTTTCCCTCGTTTTGTTTTTTGTTTGTTTGTGTGGGGTTTTTCATTCTTCAATTATATTTGTTTTTTTTTTTTTTTCAGTTTCCTCAAAATCGGAATAATTCCCACGAGTTGGCAACAAATTGTAGGAAATTTTTTTAAATTGAAAAAACAAAAAAAAAAAACATTTTCATTTCAATAAAAAAAAAAAACAAGTAATAAAAAATTTCAATTAACTTTTATTTTATTGAAATTTTTCTATATTTTCTTATCAACTTTCACAGTCTATTATTTAACTGACACACACACACACACACACACATTTTGAATTAAATCATAATTTAAAATTAAATCATATCTCAAAAAATATGAAATATAAAAAAAAGGCAGTAACTATAGGTATTTCCTATTTAGATTTAAATATGAATACAATGAAAATAAAAATGTGAATAATTTATAAATATTTTTATCAAAAAATGCATATATGAATATGCGCTATTAAATTTTGTGCATAGCGATACATATACCCGTATGTACATATTTCAATAGAAATCTATTATGTATGAATTTTTAAATCGAAAAATTTTCACTCTTACTTTCTGTTTATATGATTAAATGCATTTATATGCATCTGTGCAATATAAATAACTATAATTTTGAAAATTTTAATCTAAAAGTTTGTCGCCATTCTTATATCACATATATTAGATATCTCACATATAAATTGCATATATACGAGTATAGTTAATAATATGATCCTAAAACTTGTCTTTATGTAATTTTTAATATCTTACATAATTTATTATTACTTATTTTTTTTTTTTTTTTTTTTTTGTTAAACTATTATTAACCATCATCAATATTCCATTCACTTTAATAAATTATAAACTAGCTAATATACCATAAATTTTATATCTTTGATGATTTTTGTATCTTTAATAATATTTTATCTTTTCTATCTTTCATATGATTTGGTTTTTTTTTTTCTCTTTAGATTTAACTTCAATGTAACGAAATAACTAATTATATTTATTATTTTTAATAAATGAAAAATGAAATATATTTTTTGATGTCATCATAATATGTGACATGAAATTATCACCATTTAAAGTCAAAATAAAGATTGTACATATAATTTAAAAAAAAAAAAAAAAAGTTACATGATTTGTAAACTAATGTAATATAACTAATCAATGGTTTAAATTTGAAAAAGAAAACCTATTTTATTTTTTTTCTTCTTACATAATTTTTTTTTTAGAAAGTGTGAATTTTTGACATAAACAAATTTTTCATTTTCAATTTAAAAAAATTAATTATGTTTCGTATGTTTAATTTTTCTTATTTTTTTCTTTAATTTTTTTTTTTTAAATTAATGATGTGCAATTTAAAATAAAATATATGGTGTCAATTTCAGTAAAGGAAAACTTCAGAATTGAAAAAAACAACAACAACAAGTTAGTGCGTTTATTTAAGAAGAAAAGAAAAATTATTCAAATTATGACCCTGAATTTATTTTTAAAAAAATTAATTTTGTTGAGAAATTATATAAAAAAAGTTGTAGTTTTGTGTTAGTGAACAAATGACTTTGACCCTAAAGATCCTTTTCTAAATGATTAATTATTATTTTATGTTTTTTTTTAGAAAAGTAATTTAAAGATGTTTGAAGACATGGAAAAAAAACACAAGAATAAGTTACTCGCTTAAATCTTTTGTTTTTACTTTGACTTTTTCTATGTGTTTCACATATGTAAGTGAGAGAGTTTTTATTTTTTCAGTTGTATCCTTGAAAAAAAAAAAATAAGAAAAGCTTTTTTTAAGTTTGGAAAATTTTTAGATAGAAAAAAACTTCAATGATTTTTGTTGACACTCTAGGACACAAAATTACTTGATGATGCAATTAGATGCCACAACGAAATACAAACGAATTTTTTTTTTTAAAACTGACAGCAAAAGTATGTACATAAAAACTGGAGTAAAGAAACTCTTCAGTAAACCAGCACCCAGTAGAGATGTCACTTTTCTGTACTTGATCAGCACAGCGTTAACGCGCATGTAGAAGGAAGAAAAATGTCGGAGATTATAGAGAAAGAAAAATAAGTGTTGATGGATGGATGCCTAATTTGAACCTCTGTAGATTATAAGAGGAGGTCACTGACACATTCAAGAGATTATATACATAAATAAAGTGAATTTTGGTCCATATTTCTACCATCTCTTTTGCTCACTAACTGCAGCACGATGTAAATTGTTCATATATAATTTTTTTTTCCTATTTTGAAGTTCATTATGGTTATAATTTTCACACAAATCAATTTTGTATAAAAACTGAAAAAGCTTTGTTTTTTTTTTCTTCAAAATCTTCATTTAGCTTGCATTCAATTTGAAGTTGTTGGTAATTTCCTATGAAAATACATAATATGAAGCTCATTTTTTTCCTTTTCAAATAATGAAGCATCAAAACATAAAATTATAAATCATATTAAATGTAATTAAAAAAATTCACAACAATAGACTTAATTAGAAATGAATAACAAACAAGAAAATAGAAAATTATCGTAAAAATTCACAAAAAATGTGACACAGAAAATTATTACAGAAAAAAAAAAAAAAATTCAAAACAATTCAACAAAAAAAAAAAAAAAAAACCCAACTTGACTATGACTTTTATTACATCAACATAATTATTTTTTTTAAAGTACATACGTACATATCATAATTATGATAATTAAATTATGTAAAAAAAATACCATCTTTCTATTTTGTTTTTTAAATTCAAATCATGAATATGTTCTCAAACCCTTTTTTTTTTTTAGCTTTCAAAAAAAAAAAAAAACAGCAACAATTGAGCTTTATAAAGTCATCATTGTTATTATTTATTTTTTTTATGTTTTTTTTTACTGAAAAAAAAAAATTTTTTTTTTTTTTTGCATTTTAAAATTCATGAAATGTATCTTTTAAGTATGATAGCGCGGTATGTGTTACACATTATTATTATTTGTTTTTTTTTTTAGGGCACAAAAATTATGCAGGTAATATATAGTATAAAAAAAAAAATAAAATTTAATTGAGATTATCTGGTTACTAAAACAAATCTACAAGAAATAAAAAAAAAAAAGTTGTTTAATGTTTTTTTCACATAGTTTTTGTTTTTCAATGATTTTAAAAATTGTATCTTTTATTTGAAAGATTAAAAAAACAAAAAAAAAAAAACAAACAACAACAAACAGAGTAACTGAAAAAGTGACATACCATCATTTAATTACTGTCTCATTTTTTTTTTTTTTTTTAAAAAAGAACTTGTAATTTTTTCTAATGAAAAAATGTCTTTTTTTTATTTTTTTTTCTATTTTTATTTTTTATTTCATTTTTGTTTTTTTTTTTCATATGTTGACTAACTTAGTTAACTAAATACCATGGTATTAATTCCAATGAAAACGGATTTCTCACCTAATTGTTTAAGTAGCGAAAAAGAAAAGAAGAAAAGAAAAAAAACCATGTAGAAAAAGAATACACAATCGATTTTCTTATTTAATTTTAAACTTGTCAATGCATAATAAATAATGGGATGTGGACTGAGGAATGTATTTTATGAAATATGTGTGTTGTACACGTTTATGTGCGGAATTTTGCTGTAAAAGAGAGCTAAATTGTTGAAGAAAAAAAAAAGGTCAGTATGATGACATAAAAATTATGACATTTTTTAAAATTTTTTAAGGTCTAGACGAACTCTCTGGCAAACAAACCTTATTTGGTGGGTCTTGAGATTTCTAAAAGTTAAATAGAAAATTAAGAAGTCAAAGGATATATTTTGTGGTGAAAAGGACAATGGGTTTTGATGAAATGTATTGAAATTTATTTAGGTCATAAGTTTTTTCTTGTAGTTGGATTTTAAAAGAAAAATCACCAACAGAATTACTCATTATAATTCCATCTCACTGTATTCTTGAAAATATCCGAATTTAGACCTTTTGAAGGGGTTCACAAAAATATCTTGAAATCGTGTAATCATTCTATAACAAATTGGCTAAAGGCTAAAACTCTGAATTATGTAGATCAGCTGAACTTAACCTTACAAAAAAAAAAAAAAAAAAAAAAAAAACTCTCTCCCAATATATCGAATGTCAAATTAAATTGATCATCTGGAAAACTTGTTTTTCGGTGAAAAAGTAGCTTTGGAATCAATTTTTAATTGATAGCTGCTGAAAAGACAAGTGTTTTTTTTATGTATGACACATTTATTCAAGTGTAAGTTCATTTTTTATGTTTTGAAATAGATTAACTTGGCACATGTAGTTTTCTTCTTTGTCTATTTGGAGTCAGTTTTTTTTTCCTTTAAGTTACTCTGCTTTAAATCTTCTCGAATGTGGTATTATGCGAGCGAAAAAACGAATTTTTAACAATTTAAGGAGAAATCCTTGAAATTATTTCAATTAAAATTTGACACACGCCTGTTTTTTAAATTTTTAAATCAATATCCAAAAAAAAAAAAAAAAATTAATTTATCAAATGAAAATTTTTTTTTTTTTGCTCGTATCATCGTATTGTTTATCAACCTTGGCCAAAATATTTTATCTAATATGGAAAAAAAAAAAATGTGAAGTACATAAACAAATCAATTGTATCTAAAAACAGAAAATTAAATAAACTTAATCCTCAATTAAATTTTTCATTTTATTATTTTTAAGGTGTGCCTTATATTATTTAATTTATAAATTTACACGTTATCAATGATATGTAGATACACGTAATAAAAATTGAAAAAAAAAAAAAACAAAAAATTAATAATAATTTTTTTTCTTCTTCTTTTGTTTTATTTTATTTAAATGAAATTTCATCATCGAAGAGCAAATTCAAATTAATGTAATTTATTAATATCATTAAAAAAAATAAAAAAATAAAATGTATCTTTTTGATTTACAGAAATAGATATCAATGAGATTTCACTTTTTTATTATTTCCATTTATTATATGCCGTTGTTTTTGTTGTTATATTGATTTGTTTCTAGGGTTAATAAACTTTAGGTATATTTTAAATATCATTTTGTTTTTTGTTTTTTTTTTTTTTTAAATTTTTAAATTTTTTTTTAAAACATATAGAGAGACACAAATAAATAACTGTTATATAAAAACAAAAATGATTTATGTTAAAGATTTTGTTTTTTCTAAAATATATGCTTAACAATTTCTGTGATTTTTTTGGTGTGAAAAATATTTTTGTTTTTTTTTTTGTAAATTAATTTGATTGAAAGGTGAAAATTTTTAATGAATTGTATAAAATTTGAAGAAAAAAAAAAAACAACATTTGTGAGCATTTTACAAAGAATTTATTCAGGTTACAGTTTGGTAAAGGATTATTTTGGTGTGGATTTTGAATTTACAAAATTTTATGTTAATTAAAAATTAGCATTTAAATACTTTGAAATTAGTTCTTGAAATTTTTTTTTTTTTCAATTTTTCAAATGTTTCTCTGGCATAAAGGTGATCGAAATGTAGATTATCTGGAAAAGTGGCGCAGTTGGAATTGAGCTATTTTTTGTTTTCTTCTGTGGAAGTGACTAAAATTTAATTCACGCGGTTTATAAGTATGTGGAGTTCGTTTTAAAAAGCAAAATAATTTTAAAAGAGGAAAAAATTTCTCGAAAAGCTCATATAAGACTTTCGATGAATTTAACATCGATTTTAAGGTGTTCAAGAGAAGATTTCTTGTACTTCTAAAAATGGACCATGTCAGTTTTCGTCTAATGTCTAGTTTTCATTAGATAATCGTTGTAAAACTGATGATTTTTCAGAACCGATTCCAGAATTTACCTAATTGGGAGACTATAAAACGAAATTTAAGTTTTGATTGGATTTTTCATAAATGATTTCGGTATGTGTCTGAAATAAGTTGTGGTTTTAGGGTCTATTTTTTGGACTCTCCGAATAATCAGAACGAAATAATGAATATTTTTTTAAAAATTGGTTCTGTTCATTGAAGAGTTCTAGAAATTTCGAACTTACTTTACAAAGCCACGGCGTATAATTTCAATTTTAGATATTTTCTTCATCAAAGATTTTTTTTTTTTTGCCATGCACTTCACAAAAGAGTTCTAAGAAACAAAATTGGAACTATGATAGCTTATACTAAAAATTATGTCATTCTGAACTTAATTCGAACTCTTAAGTGAACAAACCTAATTGTATACAAAGTTGTATTTTGTATGAGAAAAATTTGGTGATCTAAAATGTGAACGGAATCGAATAACTTTGGCCACAAATTTACTTATTTTGTACATTTTTCTCCTGAATAAAATAAAAATTTGCATTTTATTCTTTCAGCCTCTTGACTTTTATTCTTTCTTTTTGAATTTTGGACTTTTTTTTTTCTGCTCATAAAGATGAAAGTTTTAATTACAAATATAAATTACTTTATTTATTTATTTACTTTATCAATTGAAATTTATTACCCAAAATAAATCTAAAAATTTCATGTCAACAACTCATCATTAATCAGTAATGCGTTATCTAAACAAATAAACAAAACCAAAAAAAAAAAAAAAAAACATCATCAATTTTTATTTACAATAATTTCAAAAGTGAGATGAGGATCTGATTTCTCGAAAAAACAAAACAAAACCATCAATTTCATTTCACTTATAACATATAAATCATTTGATAGAAAAAGAGGAAGTGGAAAGAGTGAGAAGAAAAGCAAACAAAAAAAAAAATGGTGTAAAAAAAATTCCTTTGTATAGTTAATTTTTGCGATTTCACTTTATTTAATGTGTACAAACAACAGTTCAAGTAATAATCTTTTTTTTTTTTTTATTTTTACATTACGCCTTTTAATATTCTGTGTGTATATATTAAAATGCAAGTCCGTCCATATAGTATCTAACAGCATACTTGCTATATTATGTGCACAATTTAACTGTCATAAGAAAAAGAAAAAAAAAAAAAAAAAAAACAAGAACAACAAAAATAGTAAAGTTTTCACTATCACCCAAAACCAAAAACAAAAAAAAACCCCACAATTTTATTAATGATAATATTTGTGGTGGCTGCCCGCATAATGTCTAGGTATTTGCCCCAGTAACAGAGAACCTGAATCCAGTATAATAATAATAATATTTAAAAAAAAAAAAAAAACATAAATAAATAAATAGATAGAAGTATCTACTTATTTCACCTATAAAATAATATCTATTTAGTAGAAAATTATCTGTATGCTAACAATGAAGTTGACGATGATGATGATGATGATGGTGTTTGAAAAAAAAAAAATTGTTAAAAAGAATAAATAGATACTTTTGTATATAGTTAGTCCATTCAGTTATGTAGTTATTTTAGTTGATATTTTTGGTTTTCTTTCTTTTTTTTTTTTTTTGTTCATTTTGTAAAATGAAAATAAGTAGGCAAGTAAGTTTTGTGTACAATTTATATATACATACGGACGGTATCAAGTGGTATCAGTTCTTTAAAAAAAAATAAAAAGAAAAAATGAAAAAACGACCAACAATCTAACTAACTAATATGAAGGTGTGTACTCATTCCATAAAATGCCATCCGTGTTTTCCGTATTGCTATATATCAACTTTGAAAAAAAAAAAAAAAAAAAGTAAGTAAGTAGTTGATTATAAAGTAAGTATAGTATCAAATAAGTACACACAAGCAAGTACAAGTATATATGGAATTATAAAACAACACTGAAGATACTCTTTATTTATTTATTATTATTATTATTATCATTTTTTTTTTTTTCATGAATCCGGGTCACTAAGACGTTTTTAAAATGTTGATTTTTTTTTTTTTTTTAAATATTGGATTGGAAGTCGGTCGAACTGATGCCAAATTAGATGACGATGATGATAATGATGACGACAATGCAATGATGTGATGATGATAGTGTGAAAAAATAAGTTGGTAAATTCCATAAGTACTTGTTGGTTGGAATTTTTTGTTTTCTTTCAAAAAAACTATCTTTTCTAAATGACAAGTGAACTAAACTTTATTTTTTTGTTGTTGTTTCAAAACGTTTCTTTGTTGCAAAAATGGTTCATACATTCATTCATTCATTTTTCTTTGCCATTTAAAATTAAATAAAATATTCAGTATATGTAGCTATATATGAGTAAATTGCAACACTATCATCATGAACATGACCATCATAATAATGTATATACAACATATTGATCGTTTTTAATACGTGAAGAAAGGAATGTTATTTTCCAATTTCCATTAAGGAAGTAAGTCATCAGACGATACGATTAAAAAAATACTTTTTTACATCTGTTTTTTTTTTTTTTTTAATTACATTTTCTTTTCTAAAATGTCATTAAATTTGCACAAACTCACACATACACACACAATCACACGAAAAAAATAAGAAAATAAATAAAAAAATAACACGAAATGCATCATAAATTTTAAAAGTTTTTGTAAAACCGGATTGAATCAAGAGAAGAAGATATATGCAAAAGAAAAAAAAAAAAGGAATAAATATAAAAAATTGGAAATAATTTAAAGAAAAAGAAAGAAAAAAAAGATGAAATTAATTAACGAAACTTTCAGTTTATTTTCCATTGGAAAATTGAGAAAATAATCTTCATTTTTTTTTTTTGTTTTGAAAACGCAGCAAATTTAATGATGCTGAAATTTGATTTTTTTTTTTTTTGTCAGGAAAAGTGCAGATTTTTTTCAGAAAACTCATTGGTTAAACACAAATTTTTTTTTTTTCTTTTAAGATAAAATTTAGGAAAAAAATTTTTTTGTTATCCTTTTTTTTTTCTTTGATGGACTTACCTTTTTGTTTAAAAAACGCACTACACTTCAAATATATTTTTTTTTAAATTAAAATTGTTTGTTCCTTTTTTTATTTTAAACCACGAAATTTACTTAAATTTTTTTTTTTTTTGGTATTCCAAATCGTTATTGATTTTTTTTTTAAAATTATTTTCCAATCACATTAAAAATTTGATGAAAAAAAATAATATTAGCAAAAGAAATTATTTTTTTCTTTTCTTTTCAAAATAAAAAAAATGAAAATCAACCAAACGTGATCATGTAAAATTACAAACTGATTGTCATAACGTTCTGTTGTGAGTTTATAGCTGGCCCAAAAAATATACCCCATCCCATGTCATCATCATAAAGTATCTTTGTGATTAATATATATTAAAATGCTGTTTCAAATGTATATGGTACTTTTGTTGGTTAAAAAAAAAAAAAGAAGTAAAATCACAGAAAAAAAAAAACAGCATTTCTCAAGACTCGTCTTCATCGTAGTTTCGTTTCGTTGTAAAAATAATTATAAATTCTCTATCACCTGATGAGTAGCATTTTATTTTTATTTTTTTTTTTTTTCATTTTTTTATGCTATACTTTTTATGTTGTTCGCGTCTTGTTTACCTGGTGGAGTGTATATCTTTTATTCATGCTTTTACTGGTGAATTTATGTTGGTTGTACGAGTATGTTGTGTGTTAATTTTTGTTATTAAAAGTTACACACGGATTTTTAAATGCAACTTTATCAATGTTGATGAGATTTTTCATTATGATGACGATAAAGATTAATGATGATTTGTTTCAAACCAGTTAGATTCACTTTTTGCTTGTTAAGGAGTTTGTTGGGATGATGAGAAGATTTTCTTCAAACATGCTTGAAATCAAACAAAATTGGTGAAAATTAACCGAAATGTAATGAAAATTTAAAAATTTTTAAAATTTTGGGGAGTTGTTGATAAATTTAAAAAAATATTACTGTTAAAATTTATTTTGTTAATTCAGAAAAAAAAAATTTCAAGTAAAATCTTTTAATACTGATGGAATATGTGCGTCCTAGTGAGATCTTCCTGTACTTATTCTGATTATTTTTTTATTTTTTTTTTTTGAAATTTGGTAAGGAGGATTATCATGCTTCTTAGACAAGAAATTCGACAATAAATGATTTTATAAAAAAAACAAATGTAGCTCATAGGTCTTTAGAGGGACTCTTACTTTCAGGCCAGTAGGAAAAAACTACCGAATGAAGTTTAAGTTAGAAAAAGAAAATACTCTCTCCTTTTATCTAACCAAAGAAAGAACCAGATATATAGGCTAAATTGTCCTTTTTTCTTCTTGGATTGAGTCTATATAAGTTGAGCCAGGATATCTCTTGGTTTGCGTCTTCAGAAATTTTCAATTATTTCCCAACATTTTCTTGTACAAAATGTTCTTCTCAGTCAGGTTTATCTACCACATTTCACTATGATTTTTCACAAGTAACTGAAATATCAGAAATACGAGTTAGGTTTCATTTTCGCAATATTACTGGACTAGAAGCTTCATTTATTTTTGTTTTTTTTTATTTTTAAATTAAGTTTGTAAAAGGTCATTTTAAATTACCCCTCAGCTGATGACCGAGATAATACTGTTTTTTATTTCCGCCGACAAAAATTTTAATCGAGAAAGGTCAATTAATTTTTTTTTTGCAAATTTTTAGACATCCTCTCATGTGAACGTCTTTTTTATACTCCTATGAAAATTATGTTGTTTTTTTTTATTTAATTTTTGCACTTTATGAACTTTTTTAAAATTGCTTTTTAAAAACCGATTTTTTTTTATCAAAACAAAAAAAAAAATCAAGGACAATCTAATCAAAATCTAATAATTGAGTTTCTTATAAAACAATAAATGATACTTGAATGCCTACAATACCTGTTCAATATCTTTTTTTTTTAATGACTGCCCACACGTTAAAAAAAAAACAACAATAAAACAAAAATTAGCGAATATGATTGACTGAAAATTTAAAAAAATAAATAAAAACTATCGCTATTAGATCCAATTATGTGTAAAAATAATGTAATTTCAATCAAAATGTCTTTGAAAAGTTTAATTTTTATGTCATCATCATTATTTCAATTTTGAGAATCCTCATTTAACTCTTTTTTTTTTTTTTAAATAACCAATTTATACAGGTATTTACATGTACTATATACAGAGAAAAAAAAAGTTATTTACCTGAGGGTCAATATTAGATTCATGTAATTTATCGCTCGCAATCATGAAGCTACTTCAAAAAAATTGTTTTTTTTTTTTTGTTTTTGTTTTCCTTTAAGGTACTTCAAGTTAACGTGTGATAGGATTAACCTTCATATTTGAAAAAAAAAAAAAAGAGCTGAAATTGAAATGTCAGTATGGTGCAATTATGCACTTATTTATTTTTTTTAATGATTTTTTGAATGATACTCCTTTCGTTTTAAAATGACATAAAATTTTGAAAAATTGAATTAACTTTCTTGGTATTTAGAAAAGCGCAAATGAATGGGTTAGGTTAAACATATATTACTGTTTTTTTTTTAATATATTTTATTTTTTAATTCAAATAAAGTCGACATGATAGCATACTTGTATAAGATATTTATGAAAGATTGAATGGTATTGACATTGAATTACACATGACACGCTATTTTTGTTTTTATTTATTTTTTGTTTGTTCGTTATTTGGATTTTTTTATATTTCATTTAAAATAATTACGATAACATTAACATATTTTATTTTTTTTTCCTTTTAATTTTTAAAAGATAAAAAAGTAAAATCTAATTATGAAAAATTAGTACGAAAGAAATTGGTTGTTGGTCAGTTTTTTAGAATGTTGAAATCTGAAATTCAATTAAATTTTTTTTATTTAAAAAAGACAGTCACTAAAGTCCTTGTGAATTGCAACTTTAAAATGAAAACGTGTGTCATCTCTCGAAATATCATATAGATACATATTTAAAAGCAAAAGTCGACAGACATTTAGAAATTTTATTGTGGTACCGAAGTTACAAGGATCTTTTGAATATTTTAAACAATCTTCCACCCCTATATATGGTACAATGAAAGTTAACAAAAAAACTTTTAAACAAAAAGTGACGCTTTAGATATAAGATAAGAACGAAAATTATAGATCAAGGATTAATATTTCGTGAAAAATCCTTGAAAGAATACTTTCTTGACACTTTAATAGCGGTCCAGACCGAATACTCTTATAGATGATGATTTATTGTTTAGATTTTTTGTTCATGATTTAGGGAAGAAGCTTTTTTTCGATCAAAGGAAAAAGTATCTACATTCATAGTAATTTTTTTTTTTCTAGAATAAAAACATGAATGTTGAATGTTACAGAAATCGTGGATGATTGAAAATGATCATTAGATCGTGAACAAAATGGTTTTCTTGTTTTTATTGCAATCCGTTTGTAATGCGGGATCTCACGATCCAGCATCAATATTATTTGTCTAAAATTGGTTTTGGAGTCATAAGTCCATGACCTTTAAACCGTTTCGTTTATTTTCTTCTTTTTTTTTTTTTTTTTTTTTTTTTTTTTTTGTAAAGAAAATTCCAATGAATGCACTCACAAGTGAAAAGCGTGCGTAGATGATATACCATTTAGTTTCTTCCGCATTTTTTATTTTATTTCATTTTTTTTTTCTTGTATTCCACACCATTTTTATTCATCATTTTTTTTTCGATAACAAAATTTATGTAGTTTTTTTATTCATCCATTTTTTTGTCTTTGTTTTGTTTGCTTTTTTCGTTATAATCGATTAATTAATTTATTAGTACATTTTAAAAGTTTATATAAAAAAAAAAAACTTATTGACATTTTAATTAAGCATTTAGCGCCTAAATCAGTTTTACAACAATTTTATAATGAAAAAAAAAAAAAAAACGTAAACAAAATGCATATCAATCAGCTACATGATTTGGAAAAAAAATATTAATGAATATGCAAAATGAAACGAATTATTTAAATTTTTTTTATATACTTCAACAGATTATTAAATTATCTTAAAAATTTGATTTAACAAACAAATTTACGATTAGATAATATTTTTACAAAAACAAAAACAAAAAATTGAAAATTCAAAGATATTCTCACAAATTAAATTTCAGTGGAATTTATATATTCAGACGAAAAACATTTTTTATCTCATACATGCTGCATACATAAAATCTCACAATATTTTTTTTAGATTTAGTGTAGGAACTAGGAACACAATAAAAGCGACGGGCTATATTATGTAATTGTACCACAAAATCATCAACAATTTTCGCTAACTCAAAATATTGAAGAACACAACTTACACATTGATTTACGAAATTTCCTTTCTGCCCACTCATCGTCAGCACTGTTTCTCACAAAACAAAAAACACATGGAAATTCTCAGGCAATTCTCGACCTCAGCTCTAATTCGATCATCAGCAAAAAAAAAAAAAAAAACAAAAAATAAATAGTCACTGGTAGTCACAGTTGTGTGAAGTTCCATGGAAAAACATATGTACATTCCTTAATTTTGACAAACGATTTCGTGGTTTGTTGCCCGTCGCTTATAGCTCGTCGCTCTTATTGTGTTTCTCTGGTTATGATAAAAATTTTTTTTTAAGATGAAAAAAAGGACAAAACAATTAATTACTAATTATAGATTATTAGGATTGAATTCAATGACCTTATCGCGATCATTTTAATAGATAAAAAAAAACAATAACGGTTTTTTTATCTCTTTTTCAATCGAAATTCTTGAATTTCCGTGGATTGAAAAAAAAAAAATAATATAGGAGTACCTTTTGTGTTTTGTTTTTGAAAAGATTTTTTATTATGAGTAATTTTGTCATTTAAATGTTTCCTGTTATTTTATAATTTTATAATTCTTTTATTTAATTTATTTAATTTTTTTTGTTTTTAGATATTTTTTTTTTTTTCATACAATCAACAGAAGTCATAAAAATATGTTTCGATCATAAAAAATATAATTAATAAGATACAATATTTTGTTCTTGTGTTTCGATTTTTCACATTAATTTTGCTCTTAAGTATTTTTCTAAAAAAAACAAAATGAAAAAAAAAAAAAAAGAAGTTCTAAATCATAAAAATTTGCGATAGATGGGTAGATAGCGATAATTAGAAGATAATAATGAAGGATTATTTGAAAATTTTTCATTTACCTTAATATTTTTATTGCCATGTTTTTCAAAATTTTTAACGGTTTGTGGAATATTTCATTTGAAGGTATAAATTAGTTTTTGTTTTCTTAATTAGAATTTTAAAAAACAAATCAAGTAGCATACAAAGACATTTATTTTTATTTTTTTTTTGATATTTCTTATTTGTTTTGTATATATGGGATTTTTTTCTCTGTTTTCTGAGATAAAATTCTATGAAAATTAAAAAAAAAAAAATTATTATATATTTTTTCTCGTGTACGTGTGAAAATTGAGAATCGAAATCGTAACTCCTCCATTTTAACACTTATTTTTTTTTTTTGGTTTTTTTTTGTTATGAAAATTATGTTTTACAGTCAATAGAGTGGTTTTATACAATATTTTTAGAGAAAATCGAGAGACGAAAAACATGAACAAATTTTAAAATTAAGACAGATTGAACGATTGATGCTGGTACGACAAAACATAGATCTATACGAATGTCCTTATGGAGAACAAAAAACAATTTTTCTTAAATTATTTTTTTTTTTTGAGACAGTACAAAATGTACATTTAATGTTTTTCAAAAAGCCCTTTGTTTTTTCTTCCTTTCGTTTTCAGATAAACTTTCAGTTGTACTTCTTATTTTACGTTTATTTTCTGCACTTTTTGTTTAAATCGACTTTTTCACTTAAAATGACTGAGAATAAGGATTTTAAAAGAATAGTTGTGAAATGTGATCCCTAGAAAAATACTTTAAACATTTGATATAAAAATTGCTTTTTCTATATAAAAGTTATCGCAATTCTCAATCTTGGTAAATTTCAAATTGTTTTTTTTTTTTTTTTTGAACCTGGTTTCTCTACAATTTTTTTCTATTTTTCAAGTAAAAACGTAAGTAATAGACGAATTTGAACTTAATCAAAAGTTCGAAAGGTTAATCAACTTTTTTTCATTGTTAATAAAAAAAAAATAAATAAATAATAATTATTGTGTAGATATTCATATCAACCAACAATCCATTAACAAATTGAAGACAAAAAAAAAAAATAAGACTAAAAAATACAAAAAATAGAAAAAAAAAAACTATAAAATTTTAGTTCAATGGCAATCACTGTTGTTGCACTGTTACAACAACAACTGTAAAGACAAAAAAAAAAAGAAGCAAAATCATGAGATAAAAATTTGAAAAAAAAAAAAAAAAAAAAAAAAAAAAAAAAAAAAAAAAAAAAAAAAAAAACATCTCAAGGTGTCAATAGAAAATTTAAATATAAATCTTGTCTTATCTTAAAAACAAAAAAAAAAAAACAAAAAAAACAAAAAAAAACAGTAAAAGACTTACGTTCAAATGAAAACTGAACTTTATTATTATTATTATTATTTTTTTTATTAACAACGGTAGTGTTGAGCTTGAATAAAAAAAATTTTTTTTTTGTTTTGTTAAGTACTTCATTAATAGAAAGTGAAATCGCACGTTCTGGCCATTTACCTGACCAAATATATAAAAATGAATTGAATTGAAGTATAGTGTATTTGAATGATTACGCGATTGAAGGTAAGTTATAGTTATTTAGATACCATTATCATCATTCAAAAATTGTTTTGATAGTTTTTTTTATCTATTAGGTTTTTATATACTTTTTTTTTTTTTTCTTTCCTTCCCAATCAAATAAAAAGTCATTTTTTTTGTTGTTGTTGTTGCTGCTGTTGTCTAAATTTAAATTAAATATTGACAGCGAATATTTTGAAATGGTTTCGATGAACTTTTACTTTCTTTTGAATGAATGAGAATGAATGAAAAAAAAAAAAAACGTAAAAAAAAAACGTAAAAAAAAAAATTCAAATAAAAAAGCATACCAGATAGAGTTAATGAGGAAACCTTATGCTTAATTTTGTTTGCCTTTTTTTTTTTTTTTTCTTTTTTAAATTTTTTATTGTTGAAAAAGCAAAAATAGAAAAAAAAAAAAAATAAAAAATTAAATTCATCCTGTTTAGGTCACACATACACTTTGCACATTAACAAAATTATAATAATAAACTTCATTTTTCAATGTAATTTTTTTCGTCATTGTTAGATATTTGTTTTTTTTTTTTTTGTGTGATGTGATGTGATGACATGAAGGTATACGAGTATAATGAGTATATTATGGAGCTCATATGCAGATTGTAAGGTAACTATTCAAAATTTTTGCACATTTTATATATTATTATTATTATTATTATTATTTTTTTTCATTTTTGATTTTCTTTTTTCGCACATTTGAAGTTTCGATGTGAATTTTAATATGAGTTAATGATATTTGTTTTTCTATTTTTTTTTTTGTTTTTGTCATTTTTTTTGTGTAATTTGTAAAAATAGTGAATAGTATACGTAATTTGTGGTCCTTATACATACTTTGGAATTATTTTTTTTTTTTGGTAATCCAGACTGCGATTGAATAATGTCATTGTGAAAAATTCCAAAGTTTCCAAAATTTGAAATTATGCAATGTTTTTTTAGTAACTTTTTCTTAGAAAAGAATTGTTTTTGTTGTGCAATATTTTGCCATACCCGTCCAAAGCTCTATTTGAATTTTTCATGGACTTTTTTTTTGCTCAGTAAAATTAATACAAGTTCGTGTGAAAAAAATACATTTTTTTTATTTGGTAATTCATATCCTGTATTAATTTTACATTAGAATGTGTAATACAGTTATATCATATATGGGGGTCGTATATGATACATGTGGCTAGAGCAAAATTTCATCAAAAAATTGTTTTGCACGAAACGGTGTTAATTATTCTTGTATTTATAAAAAAGGGAATTGTGTTAATGCGTCAATGCGTTGCATAGATGCGTCAAAGCAAGCGTTGAATTTTGACTTTTTGGAAAAACCTGAAAAAGTTTATGAATATGGGTACACTATCTGCCACTGTTTTTATGAGGAAAAATTAGGAAAAGAAAAAAAATTAATTCGTATTTTTTTTTCACACCTTGTAAGTTTCCATTTAACCTAGCTACCACGCTTTCTGCAAATAACTATGACCAGTAACAAGACTATTTAAAAGTTAAAAATGCTTGTAAATTGACATAAACAATTTACTAAATCGTCTTTTTTGTAGCTCAGAAAAAAAAATTTTTTTTTTCTCAAAATTTCAATTTCACATAAATTGACAATTAAATTTAATTTCAAAGAGAAATTTTTTTATTTGTTGAGATACCTAATTGTGTGCGTATTAGAAAAATCTAGAAACTAAAACTCAAAAAAAAAAATAAATAAATAAATAAATATAGATTGAAAAAGTTACCTCCATAAATTATTATGATTAAGTATCTTTTTTTTGTGTCTTCTTTTAATATTGATGCAATCTATGAGTGCAATATCAATCTAATAAAAGTATCTTGAGCATAGAAACTACATATGTACGAGTACATATATAAACAATATTTTATTTTTCTTGTGAATGTGTGTATATGTTTATTTTTTTTTTGTTTTTGTCGTGATATAACAAACCATTTATAAAGATTTAATGGCATATTGGTAGCAATATATGTATTTCCTTTTTCTTCTTCTACTTTAAAAAAAAAAAACAATTTTTTTTTTCTGAAGATATACAATCATAAATCCGTAATCAAAGATTGTATATCGCTGTTATACTCAAGTACATCATCATTGTATATTATTATGGTTTTTTTTTTTTAAGATTCACATTAGACACAATATTGTAGAGTACCTGTCTGTCTAGCTAATTATTTAGCATCATTCTGGAGCTGTGTATAATGCCATTTTATACGAAGTGAATGCCATCATCATCATCATCTAAGTAGCATCTCTAGTATCTATAATGCAATGATATAAAAGTGTAAAAAATCTATTAAACAAAATGACAAAAAAGAAGATATTCTTATCTTTTTATTAATAATGGTAATAATTTTACATGAACACAATTATTGCAAAATAGCGCAATAAAAACGAAGTACATACATGCAAACACATACATACATATATTAAGCAAACAGAAACAACATATGTACATGTTAAAAGATATTTTATAAATATGATATATGAACGTATATGTAGCTAATTGATAAAAATAAAAAAATAAAAATAATAATGTATGATTTACGTGTAATAAAAGTTGTTAGAAAACGTGAATAATACATTAAATGGCATTAAACAGGAGGAAAAAAAAAATGAGATTTAGAAAAAAAAATAAAAATAAAACGTACATAATGAATTTTTTTTGTTTGTTTGTTTGTAGCAAAACTAATAATTTTCAATTTTGAAATAATAAAAGTGATTTTTTTTGTATTCGTTTTTGTTATTTAAACTGATTTTCTGACTTAAAAGTTTTCGATCTCAGGAAAATTATTTATTTTAATGTTGCTTTTTTTTAAAAAAAAAATAATTTAATAGGCCAAAAACTGGTCGTGAAGTGCATTTTAATAGAAAAAATGGAAGAAAAATTAAAGAAGAAAAAAAAAAAAAGTAAAAACTATAGAAAAGGAATAAATTTAAAAAAAATTCAAATTTAGGTTATTTTTATCCTTTTAAAAATAATTTTTCCCTTTCATTTCGATTTTAAAATGTTTTCATGGGAAAATTGTGAAGAAAAAATAATTCTATTGTCCTTGTTTTTAGCAGGATGAAAAAAACAGTTGTTTGTAATTTTTTTTTTTTTTTTTTTTTTTTTTTTTTTTGAAAAAGATGTCCTTGTGCTGTAAAATATTTTTTCTTCATCTAATTTTAACTTTACTGTTACACATAAGATTTTTCCTGTATCCTTTCAGAGAGAAGAAGTCCTTTTTGAGTTACATATATGAGTTCTATTGGTAGATAAAGAATAAGAATAATGTGAAGAATATTCTTTTCCAAATTTCAAAGGAATACAATGTCAAATTTAGAAAATGTTTGAAGGATTTTTTTTTAACTTTTGAGTATAATAAAAGGATAATAAACTATGGAAGTATAATGGTGTATCCTTCTGAATGTACAATGTACATTAAAGTATGGTAGAACGTTCTTCCATCTTAGGTGTTCTCATCTTCTATAATCTACAGAAGTTCAAGTGGAGTGTCCTTCAACACTTCCTTTCTTCATCCTTTAAGTTTTCCCAAGATTTTTCCACCACCATCCACAAACGCTGTTCTAACGTAGGTGTAGTAAAGGATTATCTTTACATTATAGTTCATTGAAAATAAATCATCTTGAAAAGAAAGGATTATTTCCTAAAAAATCCTTCAATTGTTTTTTATTTTTTGTAACCTACAAGCTAGGCTATAGGCATGCCAATTTTCTCACATGATTTCCAAAGAAATCCTTCTCTGGAGTTAAAAGGTCATAATTTATTTTAGATTACTTGTGTCACTGTGGCTTTAGCAAAAAGAGTTTTTGTAATAACGGTTGGCCGCAACTCATCTACATATTTCTACGCCGTGGCTTATTATAAAAGAAAATCTTGTCGTATCTAAAATCGCCATTTAAATTTTCTTCTAAATCCTTTTTTTCCTAGTTTGATACGCAGTTTTTAAAAATTCAACAAAGTAAAACTAAAACAATAATTATTTTCTCATTAAAAATAATTAAAATGAAAAAAAGATACGTAAAATCCTCTTGAAACACAACAACACGCATGTAATTAACATGGTTAAATATTTCGTGAAGATAATTAATAGAGGTTAAGAAAAATCATAGTTCAAAAGAGTTGCGTTTAATTAACTTATTATTCTTATTTTTCTAAAAACGAAAATAAAAATGTATCTAATTACACAAAACTATAATAATTGACTAAATTAATTTATTATACAAAACAAATACAATTTTTTTGTTTGTTTGTTTTACTATTTTGTCTTTGTTATTAGTTTTTTATTTCAAAATTATATGTTATACTCATTATAGGTATCTAATTTTGTTTTGTAGTTGTTATACATACTTTTAAATTCCTTAAATATACACACAATATATTATTATACTTTCACGTATTTTAATGTAAATAATAAATAATAATACTCTGCTATTTAATATTGTTGACAAAGTAAATGAGTGAAAATCTTATATCTATAACATCTATATGTGTAGATATAAATATACATATGTACATATTGACCGTTAACAGGTAAATGTTTACACATTTTAGTTTTATGACAATAATTATATTAGTGTACTGTTATTTTTTTTTTTTTTTTAATATGTGCCTTTTGGGTCATTCAATGGGTTTTGTAACTGATATAGAGTAAATTTTGAATATGTCGATATTATTATTTTTTGTTTTTTGGAAATTTTTCTTGAAGATTTTGAAAAAGTAAAATGTTAAAAAATTTCTGAAAAAAATTTTTTTTTGAAGAACTTATGGCATAAATTTAATCAGAACCCTGGAAAAATTGCACTAAGTACGCCTGATTTTTAATTATAAGCACGGTTCCGATTTATAGGTAAAATAATAAAAGTTGAGGTTTTTTCGCGCATGGTTTAAAAACAAAAACGCATGTGTATAAGTATCTTTTTTGCTGCGCATGTTTTTCTATTATAATACGATACCTCAACTTTTATTATTTTACCTATATACGTATCATAGAACCAATTAACCGTACAATTCGAGTGAGAACTATAATTGTATTTCTATAGAATTTTTAAAATTAAATCCCAAAAAAATGTGCTGCCAAAACAAATTTAAAATTTGATCAAAACATTTTTAATGATCCAAAATGAAAAAAAAATATATATATATCATTTTTATTATGAAAATTACATGATATACGTATTTTTTTTTTTTTCATGAATTTTACAGTTCCAATTCCATACAACTCATGAACCCACAGAAATATTTTGTTATTTTGTTTTTATTTTTTTTTTTGTTTCGTTTTGTTTTTGGCTTCTTCACTAAAATGTGATTCAATTGAAAGCGAAAGTCGTCAACAAGAAAACAAAAAAAAAAATTATTTCATGTTACCTAAATTCAGAGGAAAAAAAAAAAAAATTGATAATAAAGAAAACTAGCAGACAAAAAATTGAAGATGCGATGTTATTGATGATAAATATGGAATTTTATTTTTTTTTTATTTTTTATTATTTTTTTTTTTTCACTTGATTGATGGCTTGTTATTGAAATTTTTTCTCTTTCAATACACAAAAATATAAAAAAAAAAAAAAAAATAAAAATTATATTTTTAATAATCATAAGAATTATAATGTTCCTTTTTTTTTATATTTTATTTACTTCCAGGTGATTTTCTTAACACACACACAGGTAAGTGTTATATTTTTTTGTTTTGCGTTTTATTACTTGTTGGGTTACATTTTTTTTATTACTTTTTTTTTTTTTTTTTTTTTTTACTTTTCGAATTATTAATTTGGTTAATATTAATTCTTTGTGTCATTCAGATACGGAGTACGTTTTTTTTTTTTTTTTTGTATAATTTAATTGGAAAATTATCATTATAAACTTTTTTAGTTTTCTTCATTATTTTTTTTTATTTTTTTAATGAGAAAGTGGAAAATTTATCGTGTCTAATTAAATGGTTTATAAAAATGATATAATTATATTGTATGGAATATAAAATGTAACTAACATTTTTTTTTGTTTTTATGTGCGTAGATTTCTTTATTTTTAAGTAATAATATTACAGAAGAAAAAACTAATTGGATTCTTTAATAATAGATAACAAAGAAAAATATAAAAAAAAAGAAGATATTTTTGAAAAGTATCTATTGATTTTTTACAATGAAAGATATTATTAAGGTATATATATATAGTCTTATTTAATGATGGACAACTACTATAAGAGTTTTGACAGAATGAAATTGATCTTTTTCTCTTTTAAATGCTAAAATACAAAAGATAAAAAAGGTCTAATTTTTTTTTTCATTCAATAAATGAATTTTTCATTTAAATTTAAAATAAATTCGATTAAAACTGAAATCTATAGATTGAGAAAGAAAAAAAAGAAATCGATTTATTTGATTAAAAGGCTGCTGTAAAAACAAAAAAAAAAATGTACATTGAAAGTGATAGTGAATTTTTTTTTAATGACATGTATCTTGTATTTTTTTTTTTTTTGTCTGAAAAAAAAATACGAATATTCGAATCTGTACTGTATACGTAAACTTAGATACCGGAACGATAAAAGAAACAATAAAAAAATAAGTAACACTCTCATAACATGCATCTTGTATGTAAAAATAAAAATTTTTTATAAAGATTTTATTTTTTAACACGCTGCATTCATCCACATTAACGATATTGGCCTTGATGATGTTTGATGATGTTACGTAATCATTATTTTATTTATGGATTTTCAAAGATTCATCACATGAAGAAATGAAGAAGAATATCAATACAATAGATATTAATTTTTTTTTTCTTATTAATTATTAGCATAAAGTTGTAGAAAGACAACTTTTTTTTTTTGCTTTTGTTTTTGCATATTGTCGTGAACTATAAATCGATTTGTGAAAATTATTAGTATCGATTTAAATAAATTATTTTAATTGTGAAAAAAAAAAAAAAAATTTGAAATTGAAGGATTTTCCACATAAATTTAATTTTTAGAGTTCTTAGACCTGCTACTTTTTAAATTTGAAAAATTACCAACAGTCACGAAAATCTTCTAACGGATTTGTTCTACTTTTAGATGACAGGGCATTTTTTGATGAGTTTAATCTTAGGGATCTACTTTTATTGCATTTTCATTAGACACAGTTCTGTTGCTTATAGATTAAAAAGTTTCAAGGAAAAAGATAGAAACTGTTTTTTCCTGTTTGTTCTGAGGAACAAATTTTATTGAACCTGAGAATTGTGTTTGTGGACGATTTTTAGAAATAATGTTGCTATTTAAACTCTATTTTTCTTTATAGCTTTTTTAAAAAGATATCAAGGAAAAAAAAACTAGTATTTCTTGAAATTATTTCTACAATTTTTCTTCAAATTCAACAGATATATATTTTTTTTAAATTTTTATTTCCCAATTTTTCTTCGTGTTTTTTAAAATGTCAAAGTACTGCGGCTACTCTGACGGAAAAACAACAGCAAATCAGTGCTCTCTTAAGGATGACAATAGGTAAGAGAGATCCAAAAGAAAGTGTTAATATTCCAAAAATTGAGTTCCAAGGCAGTCTAAGTATTTACCTTAGAATTTTTATAACTTGAAAAGCTGTTTTTCCTTTCTCTATGGCGCTACAGATCGTCTAGAGCCCTTGACCTACTTGAGTTAACTTGAGTTTTAGTGAAAACGGCTTATTTATTCATAAAAATATAACAATCACATGATTCGATAGACTTGAATAATCTTCTTTTTTTTTCTCTTCTTCTGAAAAAAAAAAAATAAAATTGAATCACATGAGGTGTTGTTGTTTTTCCTTTTTGTTCTGTTGAATAAATTAATCATAAAATGTTTTAGATGTCATTAATGTTTTTTTTAGAATTTTATTTCAAGGATTTCATCAATAATGAATTAAAACTCAAAAATTTATAACAAATAATAATTCTAATCCTATCCGATGAAATATGATTTTCCAATCATTCTGTAAGTGGGAGATTTACGGTCAATTGGCGAATAAATATTTTTTTTAGATATTATTTTTAAATTTATTTATTTTTATTTTTGTTGTTTTATATTGGAAAATTATTTCAATTTTAATAATGAACGAGATATATACATACTTAATCTGTATTAACTCATCTTCACTTTCAATTAACCTTGTATTAATTTCAAGTTGAGCAACATAAAATTACAACAAGCATAATAATAATTGTTTTTTTCAGTACATAAAGCAGATGCACTTGATATTTACACGTGATTACGTATGTGTAATCTTCCATTCGAATTTTAAATTTGAATGTCATAATTTTTTGTTTTTTGATAAATTTTTTTTTTAATTACTTCACACTTGCATATCATCTCTTAAGTGACATGTTCCTTTTGAGTATCTTAATTTTTAATTATTGTTTCAGTTTTTTGTTTAAATAAATTTTTTTTGCTAAATAATAATCATAATTTCCAAATAAATGATGTGAAAATTAGGTCGTTGAATAATTAATTATTTGCTTGCCAATTTTTAAAAAAAAAATTTATTTTGCAATTTTTTCTTAATTTTAGCATAAAGAATTTATTTTATAATTACAAATTTTTTTAAAAATTTTGACGTGGAAATCATTCGTTTTAAGGTTATAAAAGTTATGAGAGTTAATTGAAGATTGTTTTTCTGCCGATCTCTTATGGATCCTCTACGTGCAAGAGATGTGATCCCTACGATTAGATATAACAATAAAAAGTTATTCTTATAACTTAAATTCTACATAATCTTCTTTTTTGTGGCGCTAAAGTTTGATGTGAGCCAGGGTGTACTTAAGTTAACTTCAGTTTTCGAGACTTACCGTCCATGTTCAGCTTCCATAAGTTAATTCAACCTAATTTCAAATTTTTATTTTCCTTATTCGTTAATTTTTTTTTTCGAATTTCGGCAATCAAACAGGATCTGTCCAGAGATCAATTTAGATTTCGAAAACAAAATTTGAAATTTTTTACAGAAATTCTTTATAAAAAGAACGTTTATTCAACGAAATGTAATCAAGAATAAAATGCTGCAATATCAAACCATACGGTTCGTTATTTTCGAAAGAATTTCGAAGTTTCGAAATAGAAAGTTAATTTTTGTATAACATAAACATTTTGCCAATCGAGTTATGGGATAAGCTGTAAAATTGCTTGTAAACATTTAGCATGATTCGAATACCACCTGAAAAAAGTATAAATCGCAACGCTCGTCTAGAAACATTTGCCTTATTTATTTAATATCATATATTTTGAAACATTCTGTATCATCTTCATGAAATATATTATTTTCAAAATTCAAGTCATTAACCTTAAAAAATTGCTGAAAAAAAAAGTAAACAAAAAGTTGAATTCAATTTACAAAAGCGAAAAAAGAAAAAAACTAATTTGCCTTGTATAATCTAAAGTGAAATCGTAATTGTGCGAATAAATATTCGTGTGAGTTTGTGTGTATCTTCAATTTTGTTATTTCATGTCTGAAACAAAGCTTATTAAAATTAAAATCTAGCTATTTATAGAAAATGTTGCATTAAAATAAGTTTTCTATATGAGGGTATGCTTTCAAAATACAAATCAAAAAAACATTCTTTATGTAATAAAAAAAAAGTTACAATCAATCAAATTTTAAAGAAAATTTACGTATATAATCAAGAATTTCGTAAATTACACCTTAAATTTATTATTTAATAATAATTTAAACGTTCTTAGAGAACAATAGGTACTTTATTTTTAAACGTAAATAAAATTCATATTCTTAGCATCTTTGAAATTAGTTTACACTTCTTAAAGATTTAAGAATTATATAATCAAAAATATTTTTTCATTTAATTTAAAGTCAGAATTTTCTAGAATTTGAGTATGTGTAAACAAGTATCATATGTGCCTGATGAAAAAAAAAATCAGATAATCAATTTGGTTGGATCAGTATGAAATTAAAGGGTATTTTTCATAAGATTGTGGATAATTTAGGAAGAAACGTGTAGGTTTTCAAGACAATTGTCATGTGATGTTGAAAAAATCTCAAATTAATGGGATAAACTTTTTTTTTCAATCTCCAATTATAAAAAACTATACAGAAAAAGTCGAATATGTTTAAAAATAAACACTTTTTTTTTTTCATTTTTGTTTCTGTGGTTTTTTCTTGTTTTTCTTTATTCAATGATGGTCAAAATTTCTCATATGTATATATGTATATCTAATCATTGATTTAGTGTTTTAATCACACCCTGTTTTATTTTGAAATAAATTTCCCGAAAAAAAAAAAAATTGCAAGAAATTTTTAATTTGAAGATTTGAAATACGTAATCCACAGAAAACATCAACGATCCGAAATTAAAAAATAAACAACTTTTTTTTTTAGAAATAAAATAAACTGTAATATTGCATATTCATAGGCGCAAAAAAAAACTAACAACGTCAACATCAAAAAATTTCGATCTGATGATAAAGATGATATTCAAGTTCGAAATCATAATCCACAAAACATGGATGTTAAACAGGAACGAACTGAAGAACAGATTTCTTACCTCCTTTGGTATGATTAATGAGTTCGATAAAAATGACGCCATTTTAGTTTAGTTTTTTCTTCTCAAACGGATGTGATGTATTCTTTTCTTAATTTATACTTGTTCCGTTAATAGCTTTCATATTTCTTTGATTGCTATTTCTTTTGATGTATTATTCGGGAAATTGATTAAGTAGAATATATACTGAAAAACTAAATTTTATATTTTTCGTAGTATAAGTTCGGATTTTATTTTAATTACTCCAGACAGAAAGCGTACTCTTTCTTTAGGATAAGATAATACATATTAGCGTCTCCCTATAGAAATTTTTCCAAGTAACATGGATTTTTTTTTTTTACATAAAATTTTAATTATTATAAAAATTTAATATCAAATTAGTGAAAAAAAAAAAATAAATAGATAAAATAGCGCAAGAACCAAAATCTGTGTGCATTTTGATATTTTAATTCTAGAAAGCAAGTTGAAAAATTTAGAAAAACAAAATGGAGAAATTTTCAACAAAATGCAGTTTGTTTTTCAGTGTTGTAGTTGTATGTACTTGTAAGTCATATCGCTGCAATTAAATTCAGTTGTACAAAAAATGTGAAGTGTTTGTGAAAAATAATTTAAAGTGCCTACTTACATAATTAAAATGAAATTGAAATGTGAAGGGACAAGAATTTTGATTAGTTTTTTTCTTCAGAATAAACTTAATAAAAAAAAAAAATGAGAAATTACAAAGGCTACAAATAAAAATATCTTATATTACCCCTCCATGAAGTTAGAAATATGATATGTTTGAGCTTTACATCATGTTCAAACATTGAAATCGAACCGGAAATAACTTGAAGCCAACTTTTATTTGTTTATCGCGGTATGATCCTTTTGTAATCTTCAAATGACGCCATCGATTAAAACGATTTGTTCAGTTTTGTCATAACTTGTTCAGTTTTGTTCAGACTATCGTTCAATAATCAATATGGTGTAGGTCTATGGATGGAAGTTATCTAAATTTTCGTTTCGGAGGAAAAGTTCGTTTTTCTATTTAATTAAATTTCTTTCGATTTTTTGATTTGTTTTTTTTTTTTTTTTTTTAACGAATTTCAATATTAATAATGTGTGAAAAATATTTCTCGTTACAAGAAAATAATGTACGTATTACAAACGAAAGAGAGAAAATTCTGGACTTTGAAGTAAAAGGAATGCATAAAACGGTAAGTGAGGTTTTAATTATATTTCAATAGCTCAGTACATATACGTATATACATAATATGTATATAATGTAATACATATTTGTAGAATAAATGAATTTTATATTATTTTCTCTTTAGTATGTAAGTAATTTGTTTGAATAATTTTAAGGATTTAAAATGAAGGAATTTTTAACAATGCAAAAGAACTTGTTGCCTATGAATTTTTTTAATTTTTCAGGTCACAAATTTTTTGTTTAGAAATTGTTGAATTTTAAAAAAGTGTCAGAAAACCTATCTATCCTTTCGTCGATAAATCAATTATTTCACAAGCTTTAACTAGTTTTGTTCCTCATTATCGATTATTCAGAAAAAAAAAAAATAAAAATAAAATAAAAACGGTGACATTATGATTGAATTGATTCAGAAGGATATTTTTTTCATATTCTTGCATGGACGTAAATAAAAGGTATGATCTCCATTATTTATTCATGACTTTCAATTTTGGAAAATTCAATAGATACATATTCGATTGTATTTATTTTTCTTAGAGTTATGAATTATCTATATTAACTTTTCAACTATTGAACTTTGACCTTTACATTGATTATGTATCTATTTTACTAGAAAATTTTATATAAGGAACTTAAGTATACAATAAAAGTATCGTTAAATATATCATATTTCCTATGCGTGTTGAAAACTTATAATTAGAATGTAATGTTGCGTGATAAATTTAACTTATAATGTGATGAAATTACTTTTTTTTTTTTGCTTTCAATAGATAGTTACTTACAAATTTATTAAATCAAAAAAAAAAATATCAACTCCTTCATAAAAAACAAAATTATCAATTATATCATGTTGTCGATTTACCATGCTTCTAATGTAATATTAGAAAATATTGGAAGGATAATTGTGTTAGTTTCACAGAAATTGATAGTTTAATTTTTGAAATGTCATTAACAACTGATAAATATTTTACATGTCAATTGATAGCAACGTATTTCAGTTCATTTGAAAATAAAAAAAAATTTATTTAGAAAAAAGTGAAATTTAAATTTTTTCATTTAGTTTTAATGTTTTTCATGAAGGATCTACACAAAAACTGGGATAAACGAGTTTTGAACCCATAGATTCTTTGAACCAGTAGGTCCCACATGAACTTTTTGAATGTATTTCCAAAGTTTCATTTTTTTTTGCTTGGAATTGTGTAATTACACATTTTTGTCCTATGCCAAGTCCTTCACTGAACAATGTTGATTATTGTTATTGTGTTTTTTTTTAAAATTATTTTTACTTATTTTTTGCCGTTTAACCCAAATGTGTGGTCCAAAAACAACATTATTTTACTCAATTTTCCTCAAATGGAAATAACTTTCCCAATATTTATTAAAAGGCAAATAATTCGAATAAAAAATATTAATTCAACTGTGAAAAAAAAAAATCATACAGTAAAAAAATGTACACAAACGCGAAAAATCGATTTGCGACATCAAGAAAACAATTACAAATAATTTAGACTTAATTTTCTTTTTTCTTTCAAATTTTTTAATTGAACAAACTTAGTTTTGGAAACTGTTTGAATATTTGAAGGATCACTTGTTTCAAAATTGTTTTAATAAATTTTGTTTGAATTTTTATAATCGTTTTTTACTATTATATTTCTTTTTTCACAATTAAAATTTGTTTTTTTTAAATAAATATTTATTTTATTTGCAAATATCTGAAAAAATTTTAGAACAAAGATATGGAAAAGTTTATATTTTTTCCTTCAAATATGTTTGTTTTTCAAATGAAAACTTAATCAATACTGCGTTAAGAATTTAAGTAAAAAATATAAAATACTTGAAGCATTATTTTTCAACAAATACATTTGATTATCTTTTGTACAAACAATCATACACCCACACATATACATACATATACATGTATATTTAGTTGCATTTACATTAATCAAGGATTTTTGTATTTTGTTTTTCTTTTGATAGTGAAAATGTACGCTTGACATGAATTGTTTAAAATTTAAATTTAAAAAAAAAAAATGAATTATTAATTTAAAAATTTTCAAAACATTCTAAATTGGAAATAAATTAGTTGATTAGTGAATTGTATCACATATACACACTTTCAAACATATTTTTAGTTAAAATGAATCTAAAATTATTGTTGTTCCGTAATTCTAAAGAAAAGCAATTAGTTTGTTAAAAAACTTAAACAAATTATTGAAAACAATCTTTCATCCGACAACCAAATTATTCCTTTAAAGAACGTAATTGGAAAAAAAGTAAATATTGAATAAATATATAATTAATTATTATTAAAGAAAAAGTTTAATTTTGACATTCAATATTTTTTAAAAATTAAATTATTATTTTTTGTAATTAAATCTTCTAGGTTGTAGGACTATTTTTTTATTGTATTTTGATGACATATTTATGATCAGTATTTAAATTTTTTACTCTTACCTGAACTTGAAGTGAGCTATTGCGATTTAACCCTAGGATTGCCTGATCGTATACAAATGTATACATTCAGACGACTTTAAGCCTTTATTTAAATGTGATCCCTTTGAGCTAGCAAACTTCACGAATTCCTTCATTAGGGGATTCTACATATAAACCCCAATTTTCAAAGTCCTAGCTCAAAATCGGTAGGACAAAATATATTTTTTTTTGCAAAAACACAAAATTGGCCGTGCCTTTACAAATGTATACCATACATTTTATATGGACATTAAAAAATTTTTTTTTCTTCAAAAAGTGATATCTCAGCATCCTTCGATCCAAAAACCGAAATTCTCTGACCCAAATATTAGTTGAAATGTCGATTATTCAATCCTAGGGTTGGCTCCTAAATTTACTTTTTAGTTTACCATTCCGAGCACTCTTCAATAAGGTTTCTTTAAACCGTATTGTCTCATAAAAGATAAAAGGGGTTAAAAATAGAATAAAAAACAAATAATATTTTACCTTATTTTAATTATTCTTTTCTATAATTCAATTAAATTTATCGTCATTAAATTTTAATAATTCAAGCATATACTGAATTTACATATACTATTTAATAAACATAATAACGGTAATATGATTATTCGATAATACAAAACCAACGTAGTAAACCATATAGTAATTTGTTATCTACTCATATTCTATTATTAGATCCTTTATACTACGTTTCTTTATTCGTTACCTCATATTTATGAAAAACTTTTAAACATGCTAGTTTGTTTGAGAAAATATTAGTCTTTAACGAAATTTTATTGTGTAAGGGCATATTGTGTGTTAATTGTTATATATAGACAGAACGATAATCAACAAAGATGACAGGATTTTTGTATAATTTTTCAAATCCACAAAGTATTCATGATGCTTTGACACCAACATTTTTTATCACTTACATTTGTGGTTTAACACCATTTCGTGTTTCGGGTTTACCAAATCATAAGAAAAAAATTGAAACAACATTAATAGGTTATTTGAACAGTGTAATAAATGCAGGATTTTTTTTTATTTGTTTTACAATAGTAATTATCAAGGATCAATCATATATTGCATATTTTTTCGATACGGATATAACAAAAGTTGGTGATACATTAACAAAATTTTGTGGTTTAGCTGGTATGACAGCATTATTTGGTGCATCACTAATACTTCGTAATTCATTGATAAATTTGTTAAAACTATTAGATGATATTGATAGAGAATTACTTGAATTAGGCGTTTTAATTAACTACAGATATACATTACGTAATTCAGTAATATTTACTTTGGTCATTATACTATTAAATATGTCATTTAGTGTAGGAACTTTTTTACTTACATCAAGTTTAGGTATTAGGCCGAATTTTTTTGAAATAATGACATTTTTTCCACCACAATTTTTTGTAGGTTTCATTATACAATTATTTTTAGCACTTGTAATTAATATTAAACACCGTTATGAAGCAATAAATCAGGTAATTAATGTTAAGACGAACTAAAAGTTGTATAACTTGAACACAGTCATAGGTCATCAGCTATCGGAACAGTCTAAAATGCAAGTTAAAATTATTAATTTTTGTTTGTTTTCGTTTCGAAGATTGGTTTTGACCCTTTGTAAATTATATTAGTAAAGTTATTTTTGCATTTCCTATAAAAGTATTTCAATATTTCGTTATCTCATTTCAGTAATTTTTTTTTTTATATATCATAATGACCTATGACATTTGAAAAATTTAGATAATAATTTCAATTATTTAAATTTTTATTTTTATTATTTATTTTCGTGTCCATAACAGATACTTTCAAATATGTTAAATGATATGGATGTTCGAAAACATAAGGTTACTTCATTAATGGTGCAATCATTAAATGTTCGTTGTCATTTGAAATCATTCACAATGTTTACTGTAGCATCGAAAAAAACAGAAGATTTAATTGATGATTGTATGAAAATTCACAGTTCAATATGTGAAGCATCTACGTTAGTTAACACATATTTTAAGTATCAATTACTAGTAATTATTTCAGCTGGATTTATAATTACTGTTTTTGATGCATATTATTTACTCGAAGCAATATTTCGTCCAAATAATAATCATTCATTACAAACTGAATATATTTTATTCTTTTTATCACATTTATTATTATTGATTTCTACAATTATGGGAATTGTTGAAGGTAGCAATAATGTCGTTAATCAGGTAAATATTATTATAAAAAAAAATTACTACATATGTATGTGGAAAATTATTTTCGTATTTTTTTTTTATTTTATTAAAAATAGAGTATCTTAACTGCACCAATAGTTCATAAACTTCTTAATCAATCAAAGGATAATGATATCAAACAGAAATTGTCATATTTTTCAATGCAACTTATTCATCAGAAAGTTGGTTTTACAGCAGCTGGTATTTTCAATATTGATCGAACATTGTATTTCACGGTTTGTGTGAAAATTTTTTAGAAACAGAAGATTTCTATATAAGAACAACAAATTTTATTATTTTCCAGATATGTGGTTCAGCAACAACATATCTTATTATTCTACTACAATTTGCTGTAAATGATTCTAATGGGAATCTAGTGGGAAATAGTACACATTAAAAACTTTATTATTGGAAAAGAAACTGAATGAAGTAACACAGTTTTCTTTTTAAAGTTAAGTACATAATGTTCCGAAAAAAGAAGTCTCCAAAGAACTAGGTGGAATGATTTCATACATCAACAACAATTGTATGAAAATAGAAATTCATTTTGAATAGTTGTCTCAATCGAAGCACATGAGCAAGTGGATTAATTAAAATAAAAATGATAATTCTGTTATTTAATTGTCTTAAACTAATTATTGTGTGCAAACTGGTGGATTTTTTCAGAGAATAATATATCAGCTTCTGTTTTCTAATTTTTGAATTATAGCAACTGCTATTCGTGTTTAATCATGTTATCGTGAAAGAAGAGAGATCTTAGAAAAACGATTACCTATAAATTTATCTGACATTAGACAGAATTTTCGCTCCTATAGCACTGTTTCAAATATACTACTACGGTAGTTGTTCTAATGTGACCAAAATTATATATATGTACATACGTATGTACATACCCTTAAGATATGAATTTTCAAGAAATACAATAATCTCCCGAATAACTCATACATTGGAATATTTTCAATTTTTTATTAATATTAGTCCGAAATTGTGAAACGCTCTTCCATCTCACATCTTCGCCCTCTTATAAATTTTCAAATGTTCCATTCATCAACACATAAATGGAAAAAAATTTCAGTTTATGAAATTGGAGGTCGAAGGTCTCGAAAAATGATTTTTTCGTGAATTCGTGATTATCTCGGTTTTTATGGGTCAAACGTTGATTTAGTGAACATTGAATTTAACTAAAAATATAACCAGAATATGCTTTTTCAATTGAGACAATGTTTCGAATGTAATATTAGAAAATATTGGAAGGATAATTGTGGTAGTTTCACAGAAATTGATAGTTTAATTTTTGAAGTGTCATTAACAACTGATAAATATTTTACATGTCAATTGATAGCAACTTATTTCAGTTCATTTGAAAATAAAAAAAAATTTATTTAGAAAAAAGTGAAATTTAAATTTTTTCATTTAGTTTTAATGTTTTTCATGAAGGATCTACACAAAAACTGGGATAAACGAGTTTTGAACCCATAGATTCTTTGAACCAGTAGGTCCCACATGAACTTTTTGTACGTATTTCCAAAGTTTCATTTTTTTTTGCTTCGAATTGTGTGATTACACATTTTTGTCCTATGCCAAGTCCTTCATTGAACAATGTTGATTATTGTTATTGTGTTTTTTTTTTTAAAATTATTTTTAATTATTTTTTGCCGTTTAACCCAAATGTGTGGTCCAAAAACAACAACATTATTTTACTCAATTTTCCTCAAATGGAAATAACTTTCCCAATATTTATTAAAAGGCAAATAATTCGAATAAAAAATATTAATTCAACTGTGAAAAAAAAAATCATACAGTAAAAAAATGTACACAAACGCGAAAAATCGATTTGCGACATCAAGAAAACAATTACAAATAATTTAGACTTAATTTTCTTTTTTCTTTCAAATTTTTTAATTGAACAAACTTAGTTTTGGAAACTGTTTGAATATTTGAAGGATCACTTGTTTCAAAATTGTTTTAATAAATTTTGTTTGAATTTTTATAATCGTTTTTTACTATTATATTTCTTTTTTCACAATTAAAATTTGTTTTTTTAAAATAAATATTTATTTTATTTGCAAATATCTGAAAAAATTTTAGAACAAAGATATGGAAAAGTTTATATTTTTTCCTTAAAATATGTTTGTTTTTCAAATGAAAACTTAATCAATACTGCGTTAAGAATTTAAGTAAAAAATATAAAATACTTGAAGCATTATTTTTCAACAAATACATTTGATTATCTTTTGTACAAACAATCATACACCCACACATATACATACATATACATGTATATTTAGTTGCATTTACATTAATCAAGGATTTTTGTATTTTGTTTTTCTTTCGATATTGAAAATGTACGCTTGACATGAATTGTTTAAAATTTAAATTTGAAAAAAAAAATATAAATTATTAATTTTAAAATTTTCAAAACATTCTAAATTGGAAATAAATTAGTTGATTAGTGAATTGTATCACATATACACACTTTCAAACATATTTTTAATTAGCATGAAAATTAAAACTATTATGGTTCAGTAAAAAAGTGAATATTGATTAAAATTGTAATTCATATAAACAAAGTGATAAATTTAATTTTGACATTCAATATATCATACATTTTTTAATTAATTTTTATTTTTTTTTAAAGTAATCTTCCAGATTGTAGGGATGTTCTTTAATTGCAATTTGTTACGTTGTTAGTTACGTAGATCATAATGTTGGCGACAGAATATGTTAGGTGACAATACATTCTATTATATGAAAGGACATTACAATTTTATTAATTCAAGCATATATAGTACTTTATATAAATGACATGCATAATAACGGTAATATTAATTATTAATATTTAATAATAAAATACAATACCGCATAGTAATTTGTTATCTACTCAACTTCTATTAATAAATGCTTTATACTATAAGTTTCGTTATTCGTTCCTCCTATTTATGAAAACTTTTTAATCATGCTAGTTTGTTTGAGAAAATATTAGTCTTTAACGAAATTCTATTGTGTAAGGACATATTGTGTGTTAATTGTTATATAGAACGGACAATAATCAAAAAAAATGACAGGATTTTTGTATAATTTTTCAAATCCACAAAGTATTCATGATGCTTTGACACCAACATTTTTTATCACTTACATTTGTGGTTTAACACCATTTCGTGTTTCGGGTTTACCAAATCATAAGAAAAAAATTGAAACAACATTAATAGGTTATTTGAACAGTGTAATAAATGCAGGATTTTTTTTTATTTGTTTTACAATAGTAATTATCAAGGATCAATCATATATTGCATATTTTTTCGATACGGATATAACAAAAGTTGGTGATACATTAACAAAATTTTGTGGTTTAGCTGGTATGACAGCATTATTTGGTGCATCACTAATATTTCGTAATTCATTGATAAATTTGTTAAAACTTTTAGATGATATTGATAAAGAATTACTTGAATTAGGTGTTTTAATTAACTACAGATATACATTACGTAATTCAGTAATATTTACTTTGGTCATTATACTATTAAATATGTCATTTAGTGTAGAAACTTTTTTACTTACATCAAGTTTAGGTTTTAAGCCGAATTTTTTTGAAATAATGACATTTTTTCCACCACAATGTTATGGAGGTTTCATTGTGCAATTACTTTTAGAACTTCTAATAAATATTGAACACCGTTATAAGGCATTAAATCAGGTAATTAATGTTAACACGAACTAAAAGTTGTATAACTTGAACACAGTCATAGGTCATCAGCTATCGGAACAGTCTGAAATGCAAGTTAAAATTATCAATTTTTGTTTGTTTGTTTTCGTTTCGAAGATTGGTTTTGACCCTTTGTAAATTATATTAATAAAGTTACATATTTTTTGCCTTTCCTATAGAAGTTTTCCAATATTCTGATATCTTATTGTAGTAATATTAATCTCTAGTTGTATAACTATGACCTATGACATTGATTTTTTTTATTTAAAAAATATCAATACTAATTTTAATAATTTAAATTTTTAATATTCATTTTCTTGTCCATAACAGATACTTTCAAATATGTTAAATGATAAGGATGTTCGAAAACATAAGGTTAATTCATTAATGGTGCAATCATTGAATGTTCGTTGTCATTTGAAATCATTCACAATGTTTACTGTAGCATCAAAAAAAACAGAAGATTTAATTGATGATTGTATGAAAATTCACAGTTCAATATGTGAAGCATCTACGTTAGTTAACACATATTTTAAGTATCAATTACTAGTAATTATTTCAGCTGGATTTATAATTACTGTTTTTGATGCATATTATTTACTCGAAGCAATATTTCGTCCAAATAATAATCATTCATTACAAACTGAATATATTTTATTCTTTTTATCACATTCATTATTATTGATTTCTATAATTATGGGAATTGTTGAAGGTAGCAGTAATGTCGTTAATCAGGTAAATATTATTATAAAAAAAAATTACTACATATGAATGTGGAAAATTATTTTCGTATTTTTATTTTGTTTTATTAAAAATAGAGTATCTTAACTGCACCAATAGTTCATAAACTTCTTAATCAATCAAAGGATAATGATATCAAACAGAAATTGTCATATTTTTCAATGCAACTTATTCATCAGAAAGTTGGTTTTACAGCAGCTGGTATTTTCAATATTGATCGAACATTGTATTTCACGGTTTGTGTGAAAATTTTTTAGAAACAGAAGATTTCTATATAAGAACAACAAATTTTATTATTTTCCAGATATGTGGTTCAGCAACAACATATCTTATTATTCTATTACAATTTGCTGTAAATGATTCTAATGGGAATCTAGTGGGAAATAGTACACATTAAAAACTTTATTATTGGAAAAAATTTCAAGAAGATGAATTGAAAAAAAAAGAAAAATAAACAGGATATTGAATGAATTGAATTTTTTTTTTCACAGTACATAATGTTCGAAAAATAGAAGTCTCCAATGAATTATATATAATTATTTCGTACTTCAACAACAATTGTATTAAAATAGAAAATAGCTTTTTTCCTATAAACTTACTAATTCTTTTTCGATCTTCATGTTCTAGCGCTTATTAAAAAAAAAAATTAATTTATGGATGTGGAGGTCAAAGATGTAACCTCTCCTCTTGTGGGTGAACAAACGAGTAACTAAGCTTTATTGAACTTATCTAAATTTATCTATCTTTATCTAAAAATAAGACCAGAATATGCTTTGTTAAATGAGAATTAAAATTTATTTAGGATTTATGTAACTGATAGTAATTGTTATTTATTTTTGTTACTTATTTTGCTTTGAGGTTTTATTTCAAAAGAAAACAAAAAAAAAAAAAAAAAAAATCATTAGTTCTTTTCCTAATTTGTCTCTTTCAATCTCTATTATATTGCATTTTAATTTTTAATTTTTTGAAAATATTTTCATCTTAAAACATCAGTGTTATCCTCAGGCCAATAATTATCAAAATTCTTGCATATTTTCATATTTAAACAACAACAAAAAAATCCATATATGACGTACATTTTACTTTATTTAGTCATACTGACTTGTTTTTACATATTGAATTATTTTAATTTTCCATGACGTTTTAAAAAATACATACATACCATTTATAATATATTTATTCATAATATTGAAATAATAAACATTAAAATTTAAAAAAAAAAAAAATTACTTAATTTTCTTTTAAAAAAATTCATAATTTTGCAGTTCAGTGTTATTTAGAAAATTTATCTAAAATGATATCGTTTAATAAAATTTCTTGTTTTAATTTTCATAAAAATAGTGTTTTAATAATTTTTTTATTAATAAATAATTTATTTTTTCAAATTGTTCATACACATTTTATGAATAATTATGAAAATTATAAAAATGAAGATAATTTAATTAAAATTCGAAATAAAAGACAATTAAAAAATTTTCAAAGACCAACAAAATCATCAAATAATAATGAAATAAAAAATCTACAAGAAAAATTAACAAATCTTCAAGATAAATTAAAAATATTAGAAAATTTAATAATTACAGAAAATAATTCTAATACAATAATAATTGATAATCGTGTTACATCAATTGAAGATCAATTAGAAAATATTGAAAAAGAAATTCATGATTATAATAAAGAAATACATAATAAATTAAATAATAATGATTCAATTATTGATCAACTTAAAAATTTATTTAATTATTTAGATAAAAAATTAAAAAAAATTCAAATTGAAATTGATAAAAAAAAAATTAATATGGATAAAGAGAATTTATCAAAAGATATTGTTAATGCAGTACATAATCATAATTTTCAATTAGCATTTGAAAAATTACGATTAATAAAAGATGATAATATTTTACCATCAATAATACGTTATATTTATAATGGTAAAATAATTAATTTTGATTTAGTTATATCATTTATAAAAAATATTAAAAATACTAGAAGAAAATTTTTAACATATAAAATTTTATCATATATTTTAATTAAAGATCAATCTGAATTATTAAATTTAATGAATATAATTAAATTAAATGAAATAATTAAAAATGATTTTATTGATAATATTAATTATAAATATTATGATATTGATAATAATAATAATAAATATCATTATAAAATTGAAGCTATTTATATTCAAACATTATTAATTAATTCAGCTAAATTAATATTAATTGAATATTTTGAAGATATTTTATTTGAAATGAAAGATAAAAGTATTAAATTTATACAATTATATGAAATATTTTATAAAAATGATAATGATTTATTTAAAAATGTTATTCATGATGTTATTAAATATTCATTTAATCGTATTGATAAACAAAAAATAATAAATTTTTTAAATTTAATGCCATTATTTGAACATAAATTTTATGGTTATGAAATATTAATTGATTTAATGAAAATAAATAATATGTATTTTGATATATATAAATTAAGTAAAATAATATTTAAATTAGAAGAAAATTTTAATTATAATCAAAATGATATAACAATATATGAAAAAAATCAATTAAATTATTTAATAACAAAAATACCAATTAATATAAAAAATATAATTTGGTCTAAAAAAATCTGTTTACAATATTATGATAATTATCAATTTTTATATCCAACAGTATTTTTTTATAAAAATAATATTGATAGAATTATTTTATTAAATCGTATTAATTATGAAAATGATTTAATAAATGATGAATGGAGAATTCATTTTATTGAAGAAAATAATAATGATTATTCAATTATTTTAGAAAATGTTTATTTTAATGATGAATTTTTATATTTAACAAAAAATAATTCAGAAATTTGTACAAGAAAATTTAATAAAAAAAATTTAAATATTGAATTAAAAATGAAATGGAAATTTGAATTTAAAAATGATTATTTGTATATTATTTCTGTTTCAGATAATAAATATCTTTCTAATAAAAAAGGTGAAATAAATATTGGTTTATTGGGAAAAAATGAAATCGATTTTAATAGTAATACAGGTCGTTGGATTGCTAAGAATTGTGATCAATTTGAATAAATAAAAAAAAAAAAAATAAAAATAATGAATAATATAATACTTAAATAATAATTATTTTAAAATGATTTTAATTATAAATATGTATAATTGTAATTGTAATTTTAATATTTTTTATTGTTATTTTGCTTAATTTAAGTTTTTGTACAATTTAATAATGCTTTATAAATTTTAATTGGTATATCAGCAGCACGAAATTGAATTAATATAATTAAATAACACGATATTGCACCACATATCTGAAATTAGAAAATTTTATTTAATTAATTATTAAAAATTTTTTAATTTTTCAAATATTATTTTTTTGTTTGTTATTTTTATTACCGTAAAAATAAGAGTACGATCCAAATAAAATAATCCAGCTGCAGTAAATCGTACTGGATTATGAATTAATTGCATTGAAAAATACATTAAACGATTTTTTAATTCTTCATCATCAGTGATATTTAGTAATTGATGAACGTAAGTTCCAATTTTTTTATTCTTTAAAGATTTAGACAAAAAAAAAAAAAAAACAAATAACAATTAATAAAAATACTTAATTTTTGTTTTGTGTAAATTTATATAATTAATAATAATTTACCTCTTTTGTAACATTTCCAGCTGATTCAACAATTAAACAAACAGCTAAACTATGAATTAACATTTGACATGAGAAAAATGCTAAAAATTCTTCAGTTTTAAAATTAATTTTTGATTTATCTTTAACAAGTATTACTTCAAGCATATAATAATCATCAAATATTATAATTAAAAATGATATTGCAATTATTGTTAATATTGAATAACCAAATGCATTATCAAATACATAACATACTTCACATATAAAATTATGTATACATGATATTTCTTTAATTGTTTCTTTTGGTGTTATATTTGTTCTGTGTTTAAATACTGAAAATGTATTTGATCTTTTAAATTTTTCATGAAAATAACTACGATGTTGTGTATTACATTCATCATATGTTCGACGAAGTAAATTTTCTAAAATCTAAAAAAGAGAAAAAAAAAATTGAAAAATGAAAAAAAAAAAAAAAATTTCATCTTTTGAACCTTTAAATCTTCTAAAATAAAATGGGAATTTAAGTTTCAAGAAATTCAAAGTAAAAGCTATTTGCGTTTTGAACATTTAAGCTAGGTGAGAGCTCACACAAAGCTTAAAACAATTTTTGGTCTTAACACAGATTTTTTTTTTTTAAAAAATTATTATTTCACTTAAAACTCAAAAATCACACACAATAAAAATTTTAATTGTATGTTCATGATAATTTTCATAAAACTTATCTAAAGTAATCGTGAAAAAAGGAAAAATGTTGAATTTTCTACTAACTTTGAACTTTAACTTTAATCTTTGACCCATTTGAGAGATTAACCTTGGATAATTCAATTTTTTTTTTGATATTTTGTAGTAAAAACAATCAAGCTTTTTAGATGTACTAGATAAATTACTTTAAGTTAATCAAGTTTTGAAAACCGTTTGTCGTGCAGATAATTGAGAAAGTCGGTCAATAAAGGTTATATTGTGTCAAAGGTTCAAGGTCCAAGGCTTAAGGTTATACTTACTTCGTTAGAAAAAATTAATTAGGATAGAATATTAAAAAAAAAAAACCATAAAACTCACCCGATTTAATATGAAAAAACGATGAAGTATACAATTCATTTTATATAAATAAAGTAATACAATAATCCATGTTTGTATATGTGGTAAACAGAATGCAAAATATGTTGTATATGATGGATAAACACCAGCATTAATTAATAATAAATAACATCCGATTAAATAGAATGTATTAAATATAAAAATAAATATAATTGTTATATATGAACAATATAATACTTTTGTATAATCAATATGAACACCTAATTCTTTAAATTGTTCATCAATTGTATTTATTGTATTTAAAAAATGTATTCTTGCTTTACGATATAATATTGCAATACTAAATAGTATAACAAAACCTAATAATTCAATAAACATTTGTATTGTATCAGCAATTTTTGATATATTCGTTTTAAAAAAATAACCAATTATTGTTTCACCATTATACCATGAAATTATAAAACAAATACCAAATAATATTGTATTAATAATTGTTGATAATAATTGTATAAATGATAATTTTAATTTTTTATTAACAATACGATATGGATATAAACCACTAAAATATGCAATTATACTTAATGGTTTTATTGATGTATAAATATCTGTAGCTTCATGAAATTTAAATTTTTTAAAAAATTTTTGAGACATAATTTTCTACTCAAATGTAATTATTCACAAATTTATATGTATCTTCGGAAAAAACACGTTAACAACTGAAATATTTTTACAATTCTAATGTATCCTTTATATCCTATAAAGTTGTTTTTTTTTTTTTGTTGTTGTTGTTTTTTCTATGATCCCATTAAATAAAATTCAATTAATTAAAGTAATAAAATTACTAAAAGATAATAAAAAAATAATAAAAATAAAAGGTATTCTTCATAACTACAACAATTAAAGTCCATTTTTAAAAAGAAAGAAAAATAAGTATGTAGAATGAGTAGTAAATTGTTTGACATTAATCAACTATGTTACATTTTTTTTTTTTTTAATCTAAATTAACAACAATTTTGTTTGAATTGCAAGTTTATCACATTTATATTTTTTTTCCATGTTTGCTTATTATTGTTTACAAAAGGATAGTTTTTTTTCCTTCAAAGTTAACTTTTTGTAAATAGAAAAAAAAAAATTGTTTTTAATTGCCCTTTTCTTGTAACTACTTAAACAATTCTGAAAAATATGATTATTGTAATTATACATGGTGTATTTGTTTTTACCATAAAATATTTTTCATTAATAAATTTTGAAATTACTTTTAGATAAAAATTATTAATTTAAAAAGGGTAAAAAGCGTAAAAGTGGTTTCTTTGGTTTCTGATATTTTTTTTAAAAATTAAAATAAAAAAATAAACAAAAAATTATTGATATTATTGCAGAAGGCAGGGTAATCTCATTTAATAAATTATTTATCATTGTTCTTTATGGCCTGCCTAATTTTTAAACATTCTAAATAATTTAATTGTAGGATATTATTTAGAACAGTGAACGATATGGCATCCGATAGTTTAATTGGTAGAACAGTGCCCGGCAAGCAAAGGTCTTGGGTTTGAATCCCAGTCTAATCGAACGTCGTTTTTTTGTTTTTAGTCTACTATATTATTTTTTTAATTTAAAGTTCAGTGTTCCTGTGGAGAATTAAGGCACAATTTTTTTTGTGACAGTTGAAACTATCACCTTGAAACGAAATACAAAAGAAAAAAAAATTGTTAGTAAATCATTTCAATCACAAGTTATGTTATCAAGACCGTTTTCACATTATCGTTTTCCAATGATTATGAAAATGATCTAAGCAACCACTTTTATTATTATTGGCTCATTTAATGTTGAATTTTGTCAAAAGTCCCCCCTAAGAGGACACCTTGCAGCCCTAGGTGGAACCATTGGGATAAAAAATTTGACGAGTTTTCTAATGTTCGGAGTAAAGTTTTTTTCATAAATTTTCTATAGCAACCAGCAATTTGAGTTTATAAGTACTTGTCTAGCCAATCAATCAATAAAAAAGCAATAAAATCTCATTTTTTTCCGACAAATGTTTAAGTACTGTGAAACTACTTTAAAATATATATCTCCTTTAAAATGTTTCGCAAAAATTATATTCACAAAAAGTTTTTGGATTTTTTTTTCATTTTCCATATGATTTTTTATGCAATTTTCAAGCATAAGTAATCTGAACAGAGCAAAAGTTTCATTGTCTTTCTATATTTTTTTTTGTTCAAAAGAAATGATTACTAGGTCTGTTCGAAAGGGAATTCTCAAAATTTTAGGAATTACTCTTAGATGTAGCAAAAATGGTGGCATGTAATTTCAATTTTTGTTTCCATTTGAACTCTGGATAAAAATGAAAAAGAAAAATATATTGGTACTCAAAAAGAAAATTTTTTATTGATAAAAAAATTTAAACAATTTTAATTTTTGAATACAAAATTTAAAATAAAAAGAAAAAGAAAATATGTATCTTTTAAATATTTAAATATTTATTTTTTTTTTTTTAAATATTTTTCTTTTAATGAAAATAAAAAATTCTCTATCTACAAACATAAATACATATTGTAACAGTTTTAATTTTTATTTTTTATTGTGCATTAAAAAAACACCTAAAAAAAATTTCAAGGTAAAAAAATATTTGTGTATGAGTATTTATTTTTTCATTTTGTTTTTGTTTAATTTAATTTTTATTTAGTAACTGTTATATTTGTTATTGTATTATTTGTCTGTTTATTATAATATGTGTTATTTTCATTTATGGCAAATTGCAGTAAAATGATAAGATATGTTGTTGCTGCACCACATATCTGAAAAAAAAAAAAAAAAAATATCAATTTTTTAGTTTCATTTTGAAATTCTTAATTTATTTTTTAATAATAAAATAGTATTTTTTATCCAAAAAGAGCCCATAACATGTCATGGATAAGACAATCACAAGATGACGAGCAACAAGTCATATATTGACAGAGAAGAGATTACATCGCCATCACTGAAGAATTATTGGAAAATTAGACAGCATTGAGTTTTATTGGCACTGAATTCTTTAAGGGTTCGTGTTCAGTGAACTAAAAATTTCTGATCTCTTATGTGATATTAGCCCATATCCTCGATCAGCTATCAAGAAAGCAGGCAAGCAAGACTTGCTGACTGAAATGATAGAAATGGTATACTCGATTATTTTTGCGCTCGCAAGTAAGTAAATTAACCGTCAAAAGTTGCGTTCGCAAAACTGGTGATGCAAACTAAATTAACAGAGCACATAACCTTAAATTTCTTATGAAAAAGTAAAAACTCAAACCTAAATACTTATGTTATCATAGTAACTTGAATAATTTTTTTTTATAATGGATAGATTAGTTAGTTAGGCTGCAGAAAAGGATTAAAATTGAAAAAAAAAAAAAAAATCATGATAGACAAAATAATTTCGGTTATGATTTGAAATTTGAAAATTTTAATATTTGAAAATATAACAAATTTTTAACGTTTATAATAGAAAAAGTGCTTACAAAGTAAAAATTGTTAACTTGCGATTGCAATCGAAAATGTGTTTTTTTTTGTAATCGCAATTAGCAATCGCAAATCCACCATATTTTGAAGTTGTCCACTGAGGGTATTCTCACGACATTAATCAAAGAAAAGTCACATGAAAACTGGAAATTGTGAAAATGAATTTTTCATTCCCTTCCTTCATTCTGAAGCTTTTATTTTTAATTAGTGATAGTTAATTTAAAAAAAAAAAATAGTTTAGTACGTGATGGCAACAGTTGTGGTGATAAGTCGTTTAATGCAAAGTACCTTGTATGAAGATGATCGTGATAAACTCAATTGATTCGGTTGTGTTCGGATAATTTAATTGAACAAATTTTTCTTCTGACATTTCTAGGGATTTTCATTGAAAAAACGTATTAAAAAAATTTTTACTTACCGTGAAGTATAAAGTTCGATCGATGTTGAAAAGACCAGCTGCTGTAAAACCAACTTTTTGATGAATAAGTTGAATTGAAAAATATGATAGTTTTTGTTTCATAACATAATCCTTGGACTGATTAAGAAATTTGTGTACTGTTGGTGCAGTTAATGAGCTCTGTTTAAAAACCAAAAATATAAAAAATAATTATATTTGAGATTTTAAAAATTATACTAGAATTTTTGAAAAACATTTAAGAACAGTGTCTCTTAAAATCACTTTAATATTTTCATTTCTTTCGAAATAAAATGAATTTTCATTATTTCAGTGGTTTTGTTTTATTGTGGTTAAAGATTTTAAGGACGGTATTCACCAAGAATGTGTGTGTGAGTATATTTTTGTTTTTTAAATTTATTCAGCAGCTGAATTTAGTTTCAAAATGAAGAAAAAATAGAGAAATTAATCTAAGCCACGATAATGAATAAAAAAATTTCGTTATTCAGTTAAACTCGTATCTTGTATTTTAATTACACTTTAAATAACTTTGATGAATATCACCCTTAAAATTGATTTCATATAATTTAAATAAATCATTATTGTTATTATAATATTTTTTTTTTTGTTTGTAATTTTTCAAATTTAACATACCTCATTAATTCCATTACTGCTACTTTCAACAATTTCAAATATTGTTAGAAACATTAAAAAAAATTGTGATATAAAAAATATAATAAATTCAATTTGAAGAAAATTTGTATTATTTCTTTTACCAAATATTTCTTCTAATAAATAATATGCATCAAATACTAATGTTAAAAATGCTGAAAATATAATTGCTAATAATTGATATTTAAAATATATATTTGCTGTTGTAGATGCTTCATATATTAAATTATGTACATTCATACAATTATCAATTAAATCTTCAGTATTTTTTAAAGATACTGTAAACATTGAAAATACATTCGAACGAAAATGTATACTTGATGATTTTTTTATTGATGATGAACTTTTATTTGATTTTTGAGTATCTTCTTTAAATGACAATTTTGTAAGTATCTATTTATGAAAAAAAAAAACGAAAAAGAAAAGAAAACAAAATAAAATATTTATATAATATGTTATAAAAATACTTATATATATATGTAACTATTTTATCACGCAATATTACATTAACTAATTATTATTTCTCAGGTTATATTATTTTATTTTGTATATAGATAACCTTCACATGATAAGAAATTAAAAAAAAAAAAAGATACATATATCAGGTGTTATTAAATTACCACTTTTTCTTTCGTTTAGAATATAGAATAACGGTGTTTTTTTATTTTTTAATTTAATAATGTTCTTTTTCTTCATAATATTTCTTTTACAATTAATGCTTTATGATACCAATAATTATTGTAATTATATTATTACTATGAAATTAGTGGAAATAATGAAAATTATGAAGAAAAATAAAATGAAATATAGGTCAATACGATATACGCAAAGAAATTTCTGAAAAAGTTTTTAAATATTAAAATAATTCTTGAAAATAAATTAACCCTTTGTACTCTAAAATTTTTGTTTTCAGTAGCTTCATAATTAATATTTCTTTTATGAAAAAAATAAAAAGATACTGAAAAATTGAGGTGACTGATCTAAAAATGGCATCTTCGAGAAAAACTAAAAATTACAAGGTAGTCAGTCTTGATCGTTTGTCGAACATCTTTTAGGGAGAGAAACACAAACAGGAAACACATTCTCTTCCTCCGTTATTCGACAGAAAACTTTTCAAACTTCTACAGCCTTCTTAAATACAGTTTTTAAAAACCAAAATTTAAGGGGTTTTTTTTTCTATTTTCTAGTCAGAAAGATAATTAATTCTCTGCTAGAGGTAAGGACAGTGTTAAGTGTGAAATACACTACAAACAACATTCATAGTCTGTAAAAGTGAATATTTTTGAAATAAGTGTTTCAATTGTTAAGAAAAGTATAGTGTGTGTTTGTGTGTGTGTTCTTTCTTGAACAGAAAACAGTGAGCAGTTGTTGTGAAAAAATTAAATTTATAAGCAATTTTGTTGTCTTAATTTTTTTAAAGTATGTAAGTACTTCAGATCAATATTAAAATTTAATTATAAGTGAAGAATAAAATTATTACTCTTCTCTAAAAGTGTATGATCTAATCGCGGTCCACGAATTATTACACACTTTAAAATTAAAATTCGTTCATCGAAGATCATAGGAGTTTTTTTTTTTAATAATCAGTATTGTTTTTTAGTTTTGTCAACAGTTCGCGTTTTCTTTTTTTCGTATGTGGAGTAATTAAAATTTTAATAAAAATTTACAGTTAGTTTCCTTGAAATTTGTTGTGATATTTCAAACCAGACAAATACATATTTATTTCGATTCTGCAATAAAAGGTGAGTGAAATTTAAAAATAGAAAAGGTACATACAATGTTATTATTTTTGTGAAATTTTGTAAAATTTTTTTGTAAATGCAAAAATTCACCCGCATAGCGTAAAATTTAAAAATCAAATTTTTAAAAAATTTCTAAATTTAAGAATTCTAATAATTAAGTTAAAAGAATTTCAAATTAAATTTATTTTTTTGTTAAATCACACAAATATTCTAAATTCTTTAGGTTTTATTATTATTATTATTTTTTTCTTTTGTTTTTAATAAATAATTAAAAAAATAAATATATATATATATATGTATATTTATAAAACTTACCTTATTTAATGCTTTATAACATTGTGTAATTATAAAAGAAAATGTTAAAAATGATTGTAATACAAAACCGATAAAAAAATGTGGTGCAAAAAATGATAAATATGCAAAAATTGAAGGTTTAACACCCATATTCCATGCAAGTATAACACTTGCTGTTGCAAATGTTATATTTAATAATATAACACTTATTGAAAATATAATTGAATAACGTAATATATATTTATAATTAATTAAAACACCTAATTCAAGTAATTCTTTATCAATTTTATCTAATAATTTAATTAAATTAATTAATATTTCACGAAATATTAATGATGCTGTAAATGTTATTGTCATACCAGCTAAACCACAAAATTTTGTTAATGTATCACCAAGTCTTGATATATCTGAATCAAAAAAATATCCAACAAATGATTCATCTTTAATAATTGTTATTAAAAAGCATATTATAAAAAATAATCCATGTATAATACTATTTAAAAATCCTAATAATGTTGTTTTAATTTTTTTATTATTTTTTGGACAATCAATAATACGAAATGGTGTTATACCAACAAAATAAGTTATAAAAAGTGTTGGAATTAATGAACCATAAATATTTTTCGGATTTAAAAATTTTTTTAAAAATTTCGTCATTTTTGTAGTTTTTATTTATTTTATTTTATTTTATTATTTATTATTATTTTTTTTGTTTTTGTTAAACTACTCACAACAAAATATCGTTAAAGACTAATTCATAAACTGTTATTTTATTCAAACAATAAAATTTTATAAACTGAAAATGTATATTACAGGTAATCTTTCATAAGGACATGTCATTTTTTTTTATTTTTATTTATTCGTGTATAGTATATGTGTGTGTATGTATACATACATATGTATATTATCTATTTCCAAAAAAATTACTGTTATTGCAATTATACATACATACATATGTATGTATGTATATGAATTTAATGTGAAATATAATTTTTTTTTGTTTTTTTGTTTTTATTTTTATCGATTTTGATGTAAGGATAACTAATATTTTAATAAATTATGAGGAGCAAAAAAAAAAAACAAAAAAACAAAAAAACAAAAAAACGTTAAGTAAGAGACAAAAAAGAAATTATATTCGACATGCATTACACATCATATATCAAATTGAATAAATAATTGAAATGAATTATTAAAGAAAAAACAAAAATTCTTCCATACCAAAAAAAGGGAAAGAGATGGTTAAAAAAAAATACTATTAATTAATTAGGAGTAAATATTATCGTAATCTTTAAACTATAAGTTTGATAGAATTGATGTTGAATTTTTAAGAATAGAGAAAATAAGCAAATGAGTTTCTAAAGGGTTTTTTTTTTTTTTTTTTTTTTTTTCAAAATTTTAAGTGCAGCCGTAAGTAGTTGAAGATTTATTTGGAAATTTAGGAACAAAGAAAACTATGAAAGGACCAATTACTCTCATGTCTATCGGTATTTTGGTCGTGGACAACCATTTTAATTCTACATTTTTTTTTGCTTCCTTTTTTTTTGTTCAGTCTTACTAATCTAACTACATATTTTAATTATTACTCTTATGCACTTGAAGTAGTTTCACTGACAAGTTTTTCGTACACCAAATGACCTTCTCTCAGGGCATAAATCTTAGACATTAGCAGACTTGAGTTACCTAATTACATTCTTTTTTTTTTTACTAACATTGTTAGCTGACGCATAAAAAAGTTATTTATAGAAACTTTTTTAAAAAATCCATAAATATTTTCCAAATATTATCGGGAAATATTCTCAAAGTTTCGATTCTGGAATGTCATATTTTTTGAATAGATTTTGGAGAAATTATCTTGGAAATTAAAAGACAACATCTACTTATATATTTTTTCATAATTGATTTATTTATTGAACAATATCTGTAAAATCTTATACTTCTATCGTTGACATTGAATTTACATTATAAAATGCTTTACAAGTCATATTACATTATTTTTAAGGATAATTCAAAGTTCTTAAGAATAGATTTATACGAAATTTTTCTTTAAAATTTATAATTAACAATCTTTAAAAATGAAATTCATTCTACAAAGCACTTCATTTAGTGTTCTTGATTAATTTCTTTTCTAAATATACACAAAAATATTTCATAAATTCTTCAACATTATAATTATTCGGAATTGATTGTTTTGCAATTGATTTCAATTTTTCGGAAATTTCAGAATGTTTTTCACTTAAAATCATTCTATAAAGAATCGATTGTAAGTTAATTGGATCGAAATTGATTTCTTTTTTCGGAATATTTAATTGTTTAGCAATTTTTTTCAAGATTTTATCAAATTTTTCAGCAATTGTAATGGCACTTGCTTGAGCATCTAAGGGTGTGATCATAGATTTTGATGTATTTACAAATTTTTCACCGGTTATTTTACGTAAAAACAAATCAAGCAAAAGTAATGTACTGTTTGTATCGATTTGTGTATCAACAATTTTCAAATGAGGTAATGATGATGATGTATTCGTTGAAGATTGGTCATTATTCGAATCATATTGATTGGAAATTAAATTTGATGGTAAAGAGGATATATAATTCTGATGGAGACTATTATTTGGCGAATATCTAGAATCAAATCCAGAAGAAAATTGATCAAATTCATATGAACCGTTCGTTTTATAAGGTAAACTTCTTCTAGATCTTTGATAGACTTGAGAGGTAATTGGAATATCTCTGAAAACTTGCCATTCAGTACTTTGAATTTTATATAGAATTTCTGCCATGGTATCTTCCCATATTGGATCACCAGTTTCAATTTTATCATTGCCATCTACATAAATTTTATAGTTAGATAGATATTGTAAAATATAATTAACAACAATACCATCTACATAAGATATATCATGAATTTTTTCTCGTTTAATTATTTTTGAATAACTAATATTATTTGCATTATTTGTGTTATAAAAATTTCTTTTTGCATTTTGAATGATTTCAAAATTAATTTTCTCATCATGTCTGACATTATACAAATTCGGTTCTATTATGATTGGACTTATGAGTTTTTTTGTCATGAAAACTATTTTAGATAGATGTTCTTTAATGACAACAATTTCATCATTACTGCTAAACCAAGGAGAAACATTGTCTATTAAGTCGTTAGAATTTTCTACAATATTTTGAATTTCTTCACTTGCTTTATTTATTGTTTTTAGAATTCTTTTCGCAGCTATATTTTTAATTTTTACAAGTTTTTTCAAATTTTTAAAACTGTTTGCATTTTCTTTAAGATTACCATATAAATCCAGCCCGGTTCTAACACCTTCTATGATATCAAAATATGTATTAAATGAAGTCAAATCCCAATTATTGTTAGCACCAGCATCATAAACACTACCCCCAACTGATACAGCTTTGACAAAATTTTTTAGTAAATTCTTATTTTTGAAGTTACTTTTTAATGTTTTCGCTAAATTTTGAATAAAATTTCCCGCTTTAATTTTTCCAATAACTTTTAAATTATTCACTTTTGATATTAATTTTCCTGAACCTTTTGATACGTCTAAAACATTAATAATTGATTCAGCAAAAGCCATAAACATTAATGGATTGCTAAAGTCCCAGTTATATTTTGAACCTTCAATATATATTCCTGCTCCAGCATATGCAACAGATCCTCCAACAAATGCTACTTTTCCCATAACATTTAAACCTTGGAATGCTTTTGCAGCACTTCCAACACTTCCAGCTACACCTGAACCAATTCCAAAACCTGTGAAAAGAGCATCAAATGTTTCTGGACTTTTCCAATCCCATTTTGTTGGATCACCATTCCCATTTGCTAAAGCAGCACTTCCATATGCAGCAGCTACACCTAAACCAACTGCTGCAGCTGGTCCAATTATAGCTACACTAGCCACAAAACCTTGAGGCATTAATGCTCCTGAAACTCCACCAGCAATTATACCTGTCCATGTACTTGCACTCTTCCAATCCCATTTAAGCGGATTCCAATTATTATTTGCTTTAGCTCCTCCAAGATATGCACCAACTATTGCACCAATTATAACAAAAAGTAAAAATGCAAATTTACCATCTGGATCAACAGTTGATATAGGTGAATTTCCTGCATATATATAAGGACTAAAATATTGCTCTTTTGGATCAATCTGATAGAAACGACCAATAGACGGATCATAAAATCGTGCATGAAAATTATACAGACCAGTTTCTTCATCCCATTCTTGACCTGTATAACGATATGATATATCTGCATTTTCATCAACAATATATTCTCTCATTAGTTCACCATATGGCATATAATCATATGCAGCAACAACTTTATCACCATGTACAACTAATCTAATTGAACCTTCATGATCAGTTATAACACTATAATATTTATTATTACGGAAAAATCCAAGTAAACCTCTTGCACCATAAATATAAACTGTAATTACAACATTTGAAATTTTTCCATTCGAATATGAAACTTCTCTTTCAACTAACGAACGTTTACGATCATCACGAATGTAATGTATCTCTTTGATAATTTGATTATCTGAATTTTTAATTCTTTTTAGAATACGTTCACCTTGACTATCGTAACCAAATTCAATTACATTATCATTTTTCATGAATACTTTTGTTGGTTTATTTGAAACAGGATGATATTGAATATTTTCTATATTAATATGTTCTGCCTTAATAACATTTCCGCGATGATCATGATCCACAATGTATTTTATTCCGTTAATATTTATTGTATCAATTTGATTTTTAAAATCCTTATATGAAATTTCATATTTAAAATATCCTCTTGAGAATTCTACTAAATTACTATTTGGATCTGTACGACTTAACGAAAATGTAAAATTCCCATATGCGAATGTAGCAATATAGAGATCAAAAAAGTTGTTTATCTTTGATTTTTCAAATTTGTTTTTTATTTGTCTCACCAGTTCATTTCCTATAAATGGATAGACGTCGTAACACGTAGACATTATTTCAAACATATTTTCGTTTTCACAATGTTCAGGACAATTTTCACTTGCAGTTAATAAGTCAACTTTTTTTGAAATTTCTTCATACGGCACTTTTTCATCAATACAACCTGAGTATTCTGCTCTTGATAATTGTCCAAATGAATCATATGTGTAATTATGTCCATAATATTTTGGAAAATTTTCTTTCCAAACATTAAGAAAATCATTAAAGTTGCTTCCGTCGATTCCTTTAGTTATTTTATTTTGTTTTAAATTTGTTATATTTTTATTATCAAGCCATTTAGCAATAAATTCAGTACTAATTATTGAATTACCTTGAATTGTTTTTTGTTCTGTTCCTCTACTTTCAAATTTTAATTTTTCTTGTAGAAATTTATCATCAATTATTTCAAGATATCCAACATTATTATAATAAAAATTACGTTTAAATTTCTTTTTATGAAAATTATGCTTTTCTTCAGTTATTAATTTATCAGTATTATATTCATAAGATGCAAATATATCAGGTATTTTTGGTATACCAATTCTTTTTATTTTACCATACATACCGTATTCATATGTTACTTTTAATTTACTTGAATAACGATCTTTAGCTACAATTGGATATTCAATTTCATATAATTTACCATCATAATATTTCATATTTACACTTAATGCTGGTATATTATCAATCGTTGAATTATTATTATTATTTGGTATTATTATACGTTTATCTAATATTTGTTTTTCTGCATCATATTTGTATTCTTCAATAAATGGTACACCATCATTATATGTTATAATACGTTTCATTTTACCACGTAATACAACTTCTGGTTCATAATCACTATAATAGAACTGTTGAAATTCTTCTTTTTCATAATCATTATCAATTTCTTCATTACAAATACCTTCTGTATTTCTTAAACAATTCTTAATTATTTGATTATTTTGTGGATTTTTTATTATTCCAGTATTTATTATTCTACCAAATTGGTCATAATTCATATACATAATATCTTTTATGATGTGAGTTTTTTTAATTTGATACTTTAAATATAATTGATAATCATTAGCTCTTTTATCTTCAATATCTTGATAAATAACATATTTAAGTAAACCATATTTGTCATATAAATATTTTATTTCTTCAATATCTTGTGTTTTTTTTGATATCATATCATCATTTTTATTATATTTCATATATGTTGATAATAGTTTTTTTTCAAATTTTTCTCTTGGATCATATATTACTCCTAATTTTCTATCATCGGTACCTGAATCACCATACCACATTGGTGGTAAAATCTCAATTAATTTACCATTATCATTATATTTGTATGTACTTAAGTAACCTGTAGAATTGTTACAATTTGTTAAAAAACGTGACCATGCAACTTTATTTTCTTTATCATCATAAATTTCAACATCGTGTATATTATGATATTTTATTTTTATTTTATAAGTATAACCATCTTCTTGTGGAAAATTAGTTTTAATAAATTTATTATCTGTATGACCTGTAAATTGTATATCATCATATAATGTTGAACCAGGTAATGCAATTGTATGTGTTTCATCTAATGGATTTGAAGCAAATTCAATTCGTGTAAATTCATAATAATTTTTATATTCATCACTAATAAGACCAAATAATTTATTTGAATACCATACAGAACTTGGATCATTTGGATTACCATTTGTTATCCATCCTGGATGATATTCTAATAAATTCTCTGTTGAAGAATATATATCTCTTCGAATTATTTTTGATTTTGTTGTTATTGCTTGTCTACCTAATTCATCATATAAATATTCAGTTATAAGTACACTATTATCATCTAATAATAATAATTCTTGTATTTTCTCATTTAATCGATTTTTATATGTTACTTGTACTATAGGTTCATTAAATATTATTATATCTCTTAATTCAATATTATTTATACATAACTTTTTCAATACATTATGTATTCCGAAATTTATTTTTTCAACATTAATTTCATTTTTTAAATTACCATTTACCCATATATATACATAATGATGTTGTTTAACAAAAATTATTTCACCAACTTTCGGTATATCAATACTATTTTCAAGATAAACTCGTTTTAAAAATTCCATAAATATATTATCATTTAAAATATGATAAATGAAACGTATACCAAATGAATTATATTCTGATGTACATTTTATTTTATTACATGTATCCCAATCATCATAACAATAATTATATTTTTCTGGATTATGTATTATATGATAACCAGTATTTGTTTTAATATTTATTTTACATGGTAATTGATAATATTTTAATGTATCAAATTTACTATATGTATTTATTTCTTTAATTCTACCATATTCATCTGTATTTGCAGTTAAATCACCATATTTACCATAAAAATATTTTTTTATTAAACCATTTGATTGTATTATTTCAGTAATATGTCCTGTACGTTCATCATATACATATGCTTCAAAATTAAATCCTAATGGAAAAAAACGTACATGATCAACATTTATACTTGAATCATTATCGAATATTTGTTGTATATTAATTTTCATTTTTAATTTATTATCATGATTTTGACGCATTTTATCAGCTAAATCAAAATCAATTATTGCTTCTAAATATAACCATTCATGATATTCTTGTTTATATTCACCAAATATACTGTAGATTATTTTTTCAGTATTATCTTCAATTATTTGTATTGTTAAATATTCTAATATATCACCAAATTCAATTGATTCTTTATTATTATCATTATTATTAATTTTAATCCATGTTGATACAATATATGTTGTTGCTGTATTTTCATTTTGATATAATTTAAATATCCCTTCAATATATTCCTTATAATTTAATTCAATATAATTTTTTCCAGTTAATGATGATTGGTTTTTTATTAATTTACCGTTAATATTCCATACCGAGTATGCACCATCATTAATTTCATAATCTTCAAAACCATAATAATTAATTTCATCTTCATATGGTTTATATGGTTTACAATCTAATATTTGAATGGTATGTGTCTTGTCAAAAATATAATATTGTTCATCATCATCATTTGTTTGTTCATTTGGTTCATTAGCATCATTATCATTATTATCAGTTTCATTATTTTTATGATTATTTTTATTTATTTTTAAATTTTCAATTTTAATTAATTTACCATTAGAATCATAATATTTTTTAAATTTATCCTGTCTTTCATGTATTAAACCGTATTTATTTTTGTTACCACCTGGTATTATTTTTGTTTCTGTAAAATATAATACATTACCAATTTGTATTGATGTTTCAAAAATATATTCATATGAAGTTATTCTTTGTAAATTATATTGTGAATTATTTTCAAGTATTATATGCCGTTTTATAATTACATCAGATTCTTTAATAAAATTTGAATTATATAAATCTATAAAATAATGATCTTCTTTGTTTTCATGTCTACCTATATTTTTTTCATAATTATCACTATATAATTTATCTTCAAGTACTAATAATCTTTGATTACTATTTTTATTAATTGATAATGATGTTTTATATATTTCATTTAAAATTTTTGTATTTGATTCTTTTGTTTGTATAAAACGAATAATTCTAATTTTATCATTATCCGGTTTATATGCAATATAAATTGGATATTGTATTACCATTTCAGAATCATTTAAATTATTTGTATTTAATTCATATGTTACATTATTATGATTATTTTTCATTATATAAGTATTATTATGTTGTTCTGATTTTTCTATAATATATTCATCACCTAAACGTATTTTATGTGAATTCTGATCATTTTTTTTATTTTTTATTTTAACCACTTTCCAATTATAGCCATCAATTTTAATTTTTTTATCATGTATTATAATTAAATTTTTACCATAAAATATATTATTTAATTGTACAAATTCATTAATATTTTCTTTTTGAAAATTTTCAATTGATTTGTTATATTCAATTAAATCTAATTCATCTTCTAATTCTTCAATACTTTCATAATCATTATTTATAACGTATTTTTTTAATTTTGTAGAAATGAATTGATCTTCATCATTATTTAATTCCATATATTTTAAATATATAATATTTTTATGTAAATAAATTGAATTGTAATACATATAATTAATAATTTCATCGATATTTTCTTGTATTAGTGGTTTGTTTGTTTTCTTTAATGTAGAAATTATGTCTTCATCAACTATAAAAGGTATATTAGAATTATCATGAAATTTTAATAATTGAATTATCCAATCGTTATAATTTTGATTACGATATATAAAAAATATTTTATCATTTTGAACTATAACAATTTTATTACCATCAGTTACTGTTACAATTCTTGCATCTTTTTTAAATAAAGAAAAATTTTTTTCTTGCCATTTTTTTGTATATTTATTTTTCCAATATATATATGATTTACATTCATTATTTTTATCAGAATTTATACATGTTACTAATATAAAATCTCTACCCACTAATAATTGTCTATCATCATTAAAATATATTTCATTACTAAATGGTAAATACCATGAGTTATATTCATCTTGATCAAATATAAGTAAAACACTATCTTCACCATGTTCAGGTGTTTTTTTAGCAAAAAATGCAAAACCTTTACCAATTCCATGAATTTCACTATACCAACGTTGATTTTTTTCCTTAAAGTTTATACGATATTGAAAATTTATATTGGCATCATTGCATTTTTTTTGAAAATCTAAATCATATATTTTAATATCATTAAAATAATTACCATCAATTTCATCAAAATATGATGCAATGTAATAATCAAATAATTGAATTATTTTATATTGATTAAAAATTTCAACATTTTTTGCTGGTGACCATTTACACTTTTCTTTATAAACCATAGCAACATCATCATATCTATCATCAACATGATTTGAAACACTCACTGATGAATATATTAATTTTATTGTAACACCAGTATGCAATTGAATTTCTTCAATACGATTATTTTCTTCAATATTATATTTAAATTTCATAAAATCAAAACAATATGGTTTAGTAATGTCATTTGTTTTACATTTAATATCAATTTCATTATTATGCTTTTCATTGATATTTGTTAATAAATTTACATTTTCACTAATATTTTTATATTGAAAATATATATTTTGATATTTATCATTATCCGAATAAAAATACGATGTAATTAAATTATTATTATTATTAAAAAATAATTTAAAATGATAATTATAACTATGAATTTCATTTAAAAATAAACGACTTGGATATTTTTTTTCATTTAATTCAAACTTATCAATTGTATTATATTTTAAAATAAATTCTTCATCAGAATAATTTGAATCTAAAATAGTACTTAAATACCAAATAATTGGTATTGCTGTTTCTTTACGATTATCTTTTATTTCAGTAATATTATTTATATTTGAATTTAATTTCCAATTATTCTCTATTAATTCCCATACAACAGCATTATTAAATTCCACATTTTCTTTATAATTGCCATAATAAAATTTAATACTTTTATCATGAAAAATACCCCAATAATTTTTTTCAATATTATAAAATACATTCAAATCTTCATCAAATTTAATTATTCCATTATTATTTGATAAAATTATTTTGAAATCTTTGGAAATACTACCTTTTCCATCTGAATATAATTCATATTTTTTATTTTCATACATTAAATAATAACGATGATCATTTTCGAATGGACTTGATTGATGATCAAAATAAATGAAATTGATATTTTCTGTTAATGACCAACCTTTACCGAATAAACTTGAATTTTTTTTATCATTACCATCATAAAATAAATCAAATTTAAAATTTTTAAATGGTGTTTGTATATTTATTAATGGTACATTAAATCTAGCTTTACCAGTTGATTTATCAACTGGATTACCAATTGCTGTTAAATCTTTAAATTGATCACTTAAAAAATGATAACGTTTTCTTTCATCTTTTGCCTTTTTAATTAATTCGTCCATTTTTATTTAATTATTTAGTTTTTTGGCAATTACGAAAAAGACCGATATAAAAGTTCAAATTTGTGGTATTGTATTCAAGTAATTTTTTTAAAAAAAATTATTTATAAATGTATTTAAATAAAAGATGCAAGAAAAAAAATATTTAAAATTTATAATTAAAATTATTGGAATTATTATTGGAAATAAAAATTAAAGAATTTATCAAATAATTAAATAATAATTTTATTACTACTTTTTGTTTGCTTTAAATTTATTAAAGTATTTCTAAAAAAATTACAATTCTTTTTCAAAAATTGAAATAAAGAGTAGAGATGTCGAAAATGTTTTATACGCTAAACAGTTTTACCGCCGACTTTCTTGGGAAAAATAATTTTAAATTTAAAATTAAGAAGGAAAAATTAATTAAAAAAATGTAATTGTAAAAAAATTACAAAATATATTAGAACTTAATTAGAAAACACCTTGGTTTTAAAGAAACTTTTGAATGCGTAAGTGCTACTTTTTTTTCAATAATTTTAAAAAGTAGTCAATAAAAAGTACAGTTGAAACTCAATTAGTTTCTAAAAAATCTACAAATTAAAAATAATGCTTTTACAGAAAAAAAATTAGCTAATTTACCTTTCTATTTCAACTTATTTTTAAAAACTATTTAAATTCTATTTTAAAACAAATGGAGAAAATTATTACTTAACAATTACTGGAGAAAATTATTACTTAACAATTACTTACTTAATAATAAAATTACATCTAACTGTTTATATTTCTTTAAATTTTTTTAAATTTTTAATTAGAAAAAATAAATTGGAAATTCCTTTTTATTATCTTTTTTTATTAATATTTAAAAATTATCAAAAATTGTAATTGAAAATACTTGAGAAAATTAAAAAACATAAGAAATTAATCTAAAAATGTTAACATTAAAAACACTACTGACTTTTTAATTAAAACTTAAGATAATAATTAAAACTCAATGAAGGCTACAAATAATTTTAAATTAATTGAATTTTAAAATTAAGTTAATCATTTTTATTTTCCGCTTGCTTCCGTTAATTTGAAATTTAACCCCATGAGAAAAAATTCTTTCAAATTTTCATATACATTCAATTATGTTGTAAAATGTTACCGTAATCTAGAAAATAATAAAATTTTATGCTATATTTCCTAATTATACGAAATAGAAAAAAGATATTTTTTCCCTTGAAATTTATACTTAAAAACTTACTCACCAAAATATCGTAAAAATATTAATTGAAAAAAAAAAATTAAATTAAATCTATTGATTATAAAGTGGAAACAGTGTTAAAAAATATAAATGTCGAATTATTTATAATAGTTTTTAAAAATGTCTAAAATTGAGGAAAAAACAAAATAGATATTTGAAATAATTTTTATAAATTTCACTTAGCACTAAAGTGTTTTTTTGTTGTTTTTTCTTGCAGTTATTCAACAAGTCTTTTTTAAAATAATAATTTTCAAATATTACTCCATTAATTCACAAATTTCACCAAATTCACAATGTCAAAAAATAGTTATAACACAATTTTAAAATAATAATTCTGAACTAAAAGACGGTATATTTCTCCAAAAAAAATTCTTAATACAAATTCCTTTTGCGATTAAAGCCCTTTTATATGGATGAAAAAATTAAAAAAAAATGGCATGTGTGTTATAATATTGTTTTTATTATAATAGCAAAATAAAAACTTCATAATATTGAAATATAAGTAGCAACTATTCGCATAATGTTAAATATAACTTGCGTTTTTCTTTTTTGAAAATTTCAAAAATTAGATAAACTTCCGAAAATGTGTCATGAAAGAAAGAGTTTCGGTGAAAAAAGTGATAATTTATTCGAACTGTAAAAAAAATTGCTAATTCCTGTATATTTGAAAGTTTTTACATCTAACTGACGTAAAATTGCAACAATCGTTTTAGCAACTCTCAAAAATATTCTCCGAATAAAGAATAATGTTTTTTTTTAAAAAAAAAATCATGAATACAAAATATTACTTTTTATTTGTATTTTTATGATTAGCTTCAGGAGTTTTGCATCAGTGCAAAACATTTCAAAATATCGATTGTATCCAGTTTAGAAAAATTATTGAAATTTATTTTCTATCTTGTATCTGTTTTGGATTTACGGGATAAATTAAATCAAATTTCATTTTTCTAAATTACCACACCTGACTTAGAAATGAAATCAAATTTAGAAAATATGTTCTTACATTTGAGAAGAATTTGATCATTTTTGTTTTTGAAAGTTTACGACATATTTTCGGAAGTATACAAAATATATGAAAAACGAAAATATGTATTTGTTTTCGTTTGAAATGTGCGTAGTTAAAATTTTAATTTAATTAATTAAGTGTTTTCAAATAAGGAATATGTGCGTGCACAACAACAGATTTTTTTTTGAAAAAAATAAAAGATGTTATATTCAATTGTTATTTATTAGTGACATCATACTTTTTTTTTTGTGGAATTACACGTTTTATATTATTTGTACAGTTTTTCAGTTAAGAGATAAATTATAATAAAAAAACCAAATAAAATTCAAAATTGAAAACAATGATATGATTTGAATTAGATTAAATATTTGACAACAGATCATTCAATTCAAGTTCAAAACCTATTTTCAGAGTAAAAAGACTACGTAATGATTCATTTGTAAATGATAAAATTTTCAAATTCATCAATATTGACGTATTGGTGATCTAGCTCTTGAACTCTTGGAAATATTATTGATGTTGATGGGATTGCTATCTATGTCATTTGGAAAAAAAACTCAATTTAACTGTGGAAATAAGCAGAAAAAATTTTTTGAGATTAGTGATCAAAAGACTAGTAATTAGGCAAATAAGAAAAATAAGTGCAAGAGGAACGGAAGCGGCACAACAAAAACAAATGGTTCAATATCAATTAAGGAATATTTTGTGTTACTTAATGAGCCATATTTTAAATAAAGTTTTTGGTTTTTTCTTCAAGAAATAATACTAAGTGTATTTTTTGTTTTTTTTTAGACTCACAAATTTTTATTTAATAAATTTACAAAGCGTTTCGATTTTTACATCATCTTCAGGTTTAATGAATATTTTAACAAATTTTCCCTATTTTTATACTTAAAACTATTGAGTTAGAGGTAAAAGAAGTGGTGAATGGAAGGGCAGGATAATCTCATTTAATAAACTATCATTGTTCTTCATGGCCCACTTAATTTCTAAACATTCTAAATAATCTAATTGTAGGATGGTTGGTTGGTTGGTTGGTTGAAGTGAGGGACATGGCATCCGATAGTTTAATTGGTAGAACAGTGCCACGGCAAGGCAAAAGTTTTGGGTTCGAATCCCAGTCGAACGAACGTCGTTTTCTTGTTTTTAGTCTACTACAAATGTTTTTTTTTATGTAATATTTTAAAATTATTTGTACTGAAACTATGGTATTTATTTAAAATATGTTTGGCTATTGCACAATTTGCGTTTTCCTCTTTTCTGCTTTCAAACGTTCATTGAACCTCGTTTTAAAGGATCTACCTGTTTGCCAAATGTAGGCGCAGAACCCAATTGAGATGCTAAACTACCACTGTGAAAAATGTAGTAGAATACCTATTTTGTAAGAAATGCTTAGAATAATTCAATAAATTAAATTTAATAAAAATTTCTAAAAAAAAATTTTATTTCTTATTTTTCCATCATTTTTCATGTATGGGTCTCCACCATAGAACAACTATGTCCAGATAATCCAAAACAATAAACATAAAAGAATACATCTATTAAAATCCAAACACAAAGTACACATACTTTGCTTTGGATATCCAGTCACATCGGTATCAAAGAAAATGAAATCGCAGATAGCCCTTCAAAAGCAGCAACAACAGAAGAAGAAGAACAAAACATATCTTCTAAAAAATTAAGCCGAGATTTACACAAAACAATCAAAGATCAAGTACTAAACAAATGGAAGGAAATATATAAAGGAGATACATATATCTATATACAATATAGATCCATGGACGAACATCAACCAATTATCAAGAAAGGACAGTGTCATATTAACAAGACCTCAGGACGGACACACAAAATTAACTCATTAACGTCATCTGAAATAAAACAGCCCTCCATCCTGCAAATGCAAAGAACCACTGACCATCAAACACATCTTCAACACCTGCATATATTACAAGCAACAAAAGGAAAAAACAATATCCACGATATACAAATCCTAGCAAGCGAAAAAAACAGGACATCAGTAATGAGCCGTTCCACAAAATTTCGACCAAAGGGTGTGAATCGATGTCTTCCGATTTTTTTGAAATTTTATGAGAAGGTGTGCCTCTGGTCCAGTATCACATACGTGAAATATTTTTAAGAAAAATCACATTTCTTGGGAATTATGGGGTTATGAAATTTTGGTTTTTGTGCAAAATGCATATTTTTAAAAAATCGTAGAAATCTTAAATATTATCGTAGAGCGATAATATATAGCTCATTTTAAAGGGGAGAGGTTATTCTATCATATAAAAATACTTCCAAAAATTTTTTTTTCAAAAAGGACTACAAGGACGATAAAAGGATCCTTTATCCTTGAATATCTAAAAATGCTAACTCTCAATTTTGCTCATTTTTTTTTATGTTTTGCATAATATTATTAGCAACATCGTGTTAAAATCTCAAATTGGGGTGAAGCTGGGTTCAGGTGGGAGAATTTTTCAAAGAATATCATGTCTATTTTTCTCATACAAATTCGTACAAATGCAAATTTTATACTAATTTTTTTTTTTTTTTTTTTATTTTTTTTTTATTTTTTTTTTTTTTTTCAAAACCTTATTATCATTATTATACCCATACTTTAGCATAAAAAACCCCTACATTTGAGAATTTTTTTAAAGGTTCTCATTTCTAAGAAAATCAATTGATTTTCTATGAGAAAAATAGACATGATATTCTTTGAAAAATTCTCCCACCTGAACCCAGCTTCACCCCAATTTGAGATTTTAACACGATGTTGCTAATAATAATATGCAAAACATAAAAAAAAATGAGCAAAATTGAGAGTTAGCATTTTTAGATATTCAAGGATAAAGGATCCTTTTATCGTCCTTGTAGTCCTTTTTGAAAAAAAAATTTTTGGAAGTATTTTTATATGATAGAATAACCTCTCCCCTTTAAAATGAGCTATATATTATCGCTCTACGATAATATTTAAGATTTCTACGATTTTTTAAAAATATGCATTTTGCACAAAAACCAAAATTTCATAACCCCATAATTCCCAAGAAATGTGATTTTTCTTAAAAATATTTCACGTATGTGATACTGGACCAGAGGCACACCTTCTCATAAAATTTCAAAAAAATCGGAAGACATCGATTCTCAAATTCGATATTTTTTGGTCGAAATTTTGTGGAACTGCCCTAATATAATAAAATTTGTAAAAGACATAAAATCATAAATAAAATCTAATAAATAAAAATTAAAAAACAAAAGAAAAAATCGGTGATCTTCTTCACTTTACCGCTAACGTAAGATACTTGTCCAAATGGCACCAAATTTAGTTTACTAGTAAACATTGATGTCCATGACGAATCTGGAGTCCTTTTAGACTATTCTTCAATGGTTTCTGAGAAAGAGCACTCAAGTTACGAACTTCGAACACGTAAATATTTTACTTATTTCTAATGCTTTTTATTTACAAAATTTTAATAAAATTATTAACTTATTCAATTTAAAGGTCATTTTTATTAATAATTTCACAAAACAATGCGTAAAACTCGGAAAATTACGCTTTAAAAAATAACCTTTTTTTGACAGTAGCTTTTCTTGACATGCTGAAAATAAAATGAAATTTTCACCTTAACACACAACAGCTTCATCTATTTTATAATATAAAAATATTTTCAAATTTGAAAGATTTAGTTCGTTATTTTTTTGTAATAAGTTTTTCCCAATTTGTATAGACATCAGGTCTGTTCGATGAAAGATCAGGACTTAATAAATTATTATATAATTTTATTCCCCTTTTACAAAAAGTTTTTATAAAAATTTCAGTAAATTTGTCTTTAAAAAAATATTCAAAACATTCCAATAATATAATATTTTCGATTTGTAATTCAGATTTTAACATGACTTCCATCTCGTATCTGATTATTTTTTGACACATCATTAAAAATAAATAAAAAGATTCAAATTATTAATTGTTATTTCACTGTGCTAACAGCACTGGTAAACCATTAAGTTACTAGCTGTGCTTTATTAGAACTCATGAAGTTATCTGTGATCACTTCAGTTTTGATCAAATCACTTATTTTCTTCTTGATAATAACTTGATGATAACTTTGAGTGTCCAAAAAAACATGTTAACAAATTAAATGACATACTTGAACAAATTTCACTGAAAAAATCCAACATTACAAAACAATTAAGGAAGAAATATAAAATACGAATCACAAATCACGTAATAAACCCAAACCTCAATTCCATATGTTATTTTCCATCAAAAACAGATGGTAAACTGAAACTGAGGAAGTGAACAAAGAAAATTGTTGATCAGTTCCTCATTATTATTTAGTATCCAGATATAGGGTATTGACAGGGTATACATATGTAAATAGCCGGTTAAGAATACCCGTGTATTGACAATATTCATAGTAGTGACAGATTACCCCGGGTATTATTTTTTATATTTAATTTAATTTTATTTTATTTATTTTAATTTAATTTTAATTTATTTAATTTTTATTTTTTTAACGTTTTTTCACATAAAAAACTAATGAAGTTAGTTGAAGTTCTGCTAAAATTTTTTAAAATACTTCGTTAAGTTGACTAGATCAACTACAACACTGTCAATACTCGGCTGTTTTAGGTGGGTATAGAATACCCGCTTCATACTCGATTGCTTTAGATGTATACTCGGATATCCAATGAATACCCGCTGACACATATCGAGTTTAATGTGGGTATAGTATATACCCGGATATTTATATCCACCTCATACCCGATATCTGTCAGTACTATAAATTAATTTAGGAATCTCGAAAAAATACTAAATGGAACTGCACTATCGATATTCCAATAATTTAGTTTAGGTATAATTTAGGTATGTGGTATTCTCACACACCTCATTATTTACTTTAAAAATTGTAATATAAAATCAAGACATAAATATTTATGTAAAATAATCTCAACGATGATATAACACAAGTTCAAACAAAACTAAATCAAACATTAAAACATCCTTGAGGTAATTACAAATTATAAGGTCTTGTATGACAGCAGAAAAAAAAATTTAAAAAAACATACATATGTTCTTACATTTAAAAAAAATTTGATCATTTGAAAGCACTTTACTTGTTAAGAAAAATACTTTTTATTTTATTTCAGTGTTAAAAAAATCCTAACTGAAAAAGTATTTAAATTAAGTAAAATTTTAGAATTAATTAATTCACTATATGTGGATGTTTTTTTTTCTGTATAGATTTCGAAAAAAAAAAGAAAAAATATTTCCAAAAATTTATTTCTAATTTCAAATAAATATTACTAATTAATTTTTTCACGTACACAAAATTACATACTAGAACACTTTAATTTAAATTTTTGCTTTAATTTTATTTTAGTATTTAAAAAAATTTAAATTTAAAAAATTAACTAAAATTAATTGAAATAATAATTAACTCACTAAACGCAAATTCACTCACAAATCACATACAAATTGAACATTAGTTTAACAAAACTTTTTTTTTTTTAAATTCAATTTTGTTAATAAAAATTCATTAGATAAGCACAAAAAATACTTTTAATTTTAAAAGTATTGATTAAAAAAAAAAAAACTTAACAAAAGTTTTGAAATATGTAATAATATTAAAAAATTTCACCAATTGTCCACGTAGAAATACTGAAATTATGTCCCTTATAGTAAATAACAAAACTACAGAAAATTTTTAATTTTTTAGGTGGTCGATTTTTAAAATCATAATTTATTAATTCATAACTTTGAATTTCTTGTTAATTCGATCTGAATTTATTTTGCAAGTATTCTATTTCAAAATGTAGGCATAATTTTTTCAAATTTACACCTCAGCTATTTAAAAATCCTTGAAACTTTAACAATAACAAAATGTTCAAGATAATATTTATACAATTGTTCTACTTTTCGTTTATTCAGTTTTATTCAAATTTAATTTTTAAATTCAAAATATCGAAAAAAATTTGTAAAATATTGATATTTTTTTGTTGATCGAAATTTCGTATTGATATTTTATGTTTTTTTGAATATTTTTAGTAAAAAATTATATAATAACAATAATTTATCATGGTTTTTTCCCAGTAAGTTTGTTTTATTTAACACGTGTTATAAAACCAATAATACTTAGTTTGTTTAAATATTAGAAAATATATTTTTTTTTATTGTTTTTATAAATTCATGGAAATTTTCACATTTGTTCAAATTTAAAAAAAAAAATTAAAATTATATAATATATTTCAAAGCCGTAGATAAAAACTGGTGGATATTCTCTATACCGAATTAGTGTGATAGATAGGGTAATCCATTGGTAATAAGGCTCTACAGGAAAACTTAAGTACCCTCTGGTGGAAAATTTTCAAAGTGATGACATTTCTTGGAGGTAAGAAAAAAGAAAAAATTGTTGAGATTTAGTTTTGAGAAAATCCTATCGTATGGCAAAAAATAAAAGAGAAGGTAAAAAGTGTCTTTGAAAATCGTTGCAAAATATAACCCCACATTATTTTGTTGAAAAAAGAAGTCGTCCTGCTCCAAATTATGCGGACTTCTATTTTTTGTCTTTCTACAAGTTCGCAGAATGCACCTCCTACTGGAAAAAAAACTCGGAAACCTACAGGCGAAGGACTTCATAAAACTTTCGACTAATATCTCTAGGAAACTAGTCAACCTCAACAGGAACGAGTTAAGGACAATTACGGGACTTATCACTGGACACTGTTCGCTCAACTACCACTTGAGTAAGATGGGGTTCAAAGATGATGAAAAATGAAGATTTTTCAAAGAAGCCAAAGAAACACATCCTATGTGAATGTGAGGCATTCGCTTCTAAAAGAGTGCGTCATATGCATAAACTTTTCCTCAAAACAGAAGAAATTTTGTGTGCACCTTCTAATAGAATTTTAGGATTCTTTAAAAGCCTAAACCTATAAAAAACACAGGCTGTACAAAAGATCTGTAAAGATCGAAGTCCTACAATAGCCCCTAGATAGCTATCTAATCTAATCTAACAATTCGCAGTATTATCTGGAATTTATTCTTCCACTTATAAATTCAACGTGAATTATTCCTATTAAAAGGAATATTATCGGGAAATATTCTCAAAGTTTCGATTCTGGAATATCATATTTTTTGAATAGATTTTGGAGAAATTATCTTGGAAATTAAAAGACAACATCTACTTATATATTTTTTCATAATTGATTTATTTATTGAACAATATCTGTAAAATCTTATACTTCTATCGTTGACATTGAATTTACATTATAAAATGCTTTACAAGTCATATTACATTATTTTTAAGGTTAATTCAAAGTTCTTAAGAATAGATTTGTACAAAATTTTTCTTTAAAATTTATAATTAACAATCTTGATAAAATGAAATTCATTCTACAAAGCACTACAAATTCATTTAGTTTTCTTGATTAATTTCTTTTCTAAATATTCACAAAAATATTTCATAAATTCTTCAACATTATAATTATTCGGAATTGATTGTTTTGCAATTGATTTCAATTTTTCGGAAATTTCAGAATGTTTTTCACTTAAAATCATTCTATAAAGAATCGATTGTAAGTTAATTGGATCGAAATTGATTTCTTTTTTCGGAATATTTAATTGTTTAGCAATTTTTTTCAAGATTTTGTCAAATTTTTCAGCAATTGTAATGGCACTTGCTTGAGCATCTAAGGGTGTGATCATAGATTTTGACGTATTTACAAATTTTTCACCGGTTATTTTACGTAAAAACAAATCAAGCAAAAGTAATGTACTGTTTGTATCGATTTGTGTATCAACAATTTTCAAATGAGGTAATGATGATGATGTATTCGTTGAAGATTGGTCATTATTCGAATCATATTGATTGGAAATTAAATTTGATGGTAAAGAGGATATATAATTCTGATGGAGACTATTATTTGGCGAATATCTAGAATCAAATCCAGAAGAAAATTGATCAAATTCATATGAACCGTTCGTTTTATAAGATAAACTTCTTCTAGATCTTTGATAGACTTGAGAGGTAATTGGAATATCTCTGAAAACTTGCCATTCAGTACTTTGAATTTTATATAGAATTTCTGCCATGGTATCTTCCCATATTGGATCACCAGTTTCAATTTTATCATTGCCATCTACATAAATTTTATAGTTAGATAGATATTGTAAAATATAATTAACAACAATACCATCTACATAAGATATATCATGAATTTTTTCTCGTTTAATTATTTTTGAATAACTAATATTATTTGCATTATTTGTGTTATAAAAATTCCTTTTTGCATTTTGAATGATTTCAAAATTAATTTTCTCATCATGTCTGACATTATACAAATTCGGTTCTATTATGATTGGACTTATGAGTTTTTTTGTCATGAAAACTATTTTAGATAGATGTTTTTTAATGACAACAATTTCATCATTACTGCTAAACCAAGGAGAAACATTTTCTATTAAGTCGTTAACATTTTCTACAATATTTTGAATTTCTTCAGTTGCTTTATTTATTGTTTTTAAAATTCTTTTCGCAGCTAAATTTTTAATTTTTACAAGTTTTTTCAAATTTTTAAAACTGTTTGCATTTTCTTTAAGATTACCATATAAATCCAGCCCGGTTCTAACACCTTCTATGATATCAAAATATGTATTAAATGAAGTCAAATCCCAATTATTGTTAGCACCAGCATCATAAATACTACCCCCAACTGATACAGCTTTGGCAACATTTTTTAGTAAATTCTTATTTTTGAAATTACTTTTTAATGTTTTCGCTAAATTTTGAATAAAATTTCCCGCTTTAATTTTTCCAATAGCTTTTAAATTATTCATTTTTGATATTAATTTTCCTGAACCTTCTGATATGTCTAAAGCACCAATAATTGATTCAGCAAAAGCCATATACATTAATGGATTGCTAAAGTCCCAATTATATTTTGAACCTTCAATATATATTCCCGCTCCAGCATATGCAACAGATCCTCCAACAAATGCTACTTTTTCCATAACATTTAAACCTTGGAATGCTTTTGCAGCACTTCCAAAACTTTCAGCTACACCTGAACCAATTCCAAAACCTGTGAAAAGAGCATCAAATGTTTCTGGACTTTTCCAATTCCATTTTGTTGGATCACCATTCCCATTTGCTAAAGCAGCACTTCCATATGCAGCAGCTACACCTAAACCAACTGCTGCAGCTGGTCCAATTATAGCTACACTAGCCATAAAACCTTGAGGCATTAATGCTCCTGAAATTCCACCAGCAATTATACCTGTCCATGTACTTTCACTCTTCCAATCCCATTTAAGCGGATTCCAATTATTATTTGTATTAGCTTCTCCAAGATATGCACCAACTATTGCACCAATTATAACAAAAAGTAAAAATGCAAATTTACCATCTGGATCAACAGTTGATATAGGTGAATTTCCTGCATATATATAAGGACTAAAATATTGCTCTTTTGGATCAATCTGATAGAAACGACCAATAGACGGATCATAAAATCGTGCATGAAAATTATACAGACCAGTTTCTTCATCCCATTCTTGACCTGTATAACGATATGATATATCTGCATTATCATCAACAATATATTCTCTCATTAGTTCACCATATGGCATATAATCATATGCAGCAACAACTTTATCACCATGTACAACTAATCTAATTGAACCTTCATGATCAGTTATAACACTATAATATTTATTATTACGGAAAAATCCAAGTAAACCTCTTGCACCATAAATATAAACTGTAATTACAACATTTGAAATTTTTCCATTCGAATATGAAACTTCTCTTTCAACTAACGAACGTTTACGATCATCACGAATGTAATGTATCTCTTTGATAATTTGATTATCTGAATTTTTAATTCTTTTTAGAATACGTTCACCTTGACTATCGTAACCAAATTCAATTACATTATCATTTTTCATGAATACTTTTGTTGGTTTATTTGAAACAGGATGATATTGAATATTTTCTATATTAATATGTTCTGCCTTAATAACATTTCCGCGATGATCATGATCCACAATGTATTTTATTCCGTTAATATTTATTGTATCAATTTGATTTTTAAAATCCTTATATGAAATTTCATATTTAAAATATCCTCTTGAGAATTCTACTAAATTACTATTTGGATCTGTACGACTTAACGAAAATGTAAAAGGTTTTGTCATAGTAACATACCGATATGCGGATCTAGCAATAAGAAGCTCAAAATTTTTGTAATACATAAAATTTATATAAAACATATTTTCTTTTTGAAATTGACAAGGTCCAGGGCAATTTTCACTAGCATATAATAAGCCAACTTTTTTTGAAATTTCTTTATACGGCACTTCAGTAGATAATATTATCTCTTTTATTTTACAAAATTTATCTTTATCAAATTTTTTCAAATCTTTATCAATACAGATTGCATAATTAAAATATGGTTTTATAAGTTTTATAAAAGCCGGATACAAACCTACTGTCTCATTAATAGAACTTAAGTATTCTGCTTTTAATAATTGTCCAAATGAATCATATGTATAATTATGTCCATAATATTTTGGAAAATTTTCTATAGAAGATTTATAAAAGTTACATTCATCGATTCCATCAATTATTTTATTTTGTTTTAAATGTGTTATATTTTTATTATCAAGCCATTTAGCAATAAATTCAGTACTAATTATTGAATTACCTTGAATTGTTTTTTGTTCTGTTCCTCTACTTTCAAATTTTAATTTTTCTTGTAGAAATTTATCATCAATTATTTCAAGATATCCAACATTATTATAATAAAAATTACGTTTAAATTTCTTTTTATGAAAATTATGCTTTTCTTCAGTTATTAATTTATCAGTATTATATTCATAAGATGCAAATATATCAGGTATTTTTGGTATACCAATTCTTTTTATTTTACCATACATACCGTATTCATATGTTACTTTTAATTTACTTGAATAACGATCTTTAGCTACAATTGGATATTCAATTTCATATAATTTACCATCATAATATTTCATATTTACACTTAATGCTGGTATATTATCAATCATTGAATTATTATTATTATTTGGTATTATTATACGTTTATCTAATATTTGTTTTTCTGCATCATATTTGTATTCTTCAATAAATGGTACACCATCATTATATGTTATAATACGTTTCATTTTACCACGTAATACAACTTCTGGTTCATAATCACTATAATAGAATTGTTGAAATTCTTCTTTTTCATAATCATTATCAATTTCTTCATTACAAATACCTTCTGTATTTCTTAAACAATTCTTAATTATTTGATTATTTTGTGGATTTTTTATTATTCCAGTATTTATTATTCTACCAAATTGGTCATAATTCATATACATAATATCTTTTATGATGTGAGTTTTTTTAATTTGATACTTTAAATATAATTGATAATCATTAGCTCTTTTATCCTTAATATCTTGATAAATAACATATTTAAGTAAACCATATTTGTCATATAAATATTTTATTTCTTCAATATCTTGTGTTTTTTTTGATATCATATCATCATTTTTATTATATTTCATATATGTTGATAATAGTTTTTTTTCAAATTTTTCTCTTGGATCATATATTACTCCTAATTTTCTATCATCGGTACCTGAATCACCATACCACATTGGTGGTAAAATCTCAATTAATTTACCATTATCATTATATTTGTATGTACTTAAGTAACCTGTAGAATTGTTACAATTTGTTAAAAAACGTGACCATGCAACTTTATTTTCTTTATCATCATAAATTTCAACATCGTGTATATTATGATATTTTATTTTTATTTTATAAGTATAACCATCTTCTTGTGGAAAATTAGTTTTAATAAATTTATTATCTGTATGACCTGTAAATTGTATATCATCATATAATGTTGAACCAGGTAATGCAATTGTATGTGTTTCATCTAATGGATTTGAAGCAAATTCAATTCGTGTAAATTCATAATAATTTTTATATTCATCACTAATAAGACCAAATAATTTATTTGAATACCATACAGAACTTGGATCATTTGGATTACCATTTGTTATCCATCCTGGATGATATTCTAATAAATTCTCTGTTGAAGAATATATATCTCTTCGAATTATTTTTGATTTTGTTGTTATTGCTTGTCTACCTAATTCATCATATAAATATTCAGTTATAAGTACACTATTATCATCTAATAATAATAATTCTTGTATTTTCTCATTTAATCGATTTTTATATGTTACTTGTACTATAGGTTCATTAAATATTATTATATCTCTTAATTCAATATTATTTATACATAACTTTTTCAATACATTATGTATTCCGAAATTTATTTTTTCAACATTAATTTCATTTTTTAAATTACCATTTACCCATATATATACATAATGATGTTGTTTAACAAAAATTATTTCACCAACTTTCGGTATATCAATACTATTTTCAAGATAAACTCGTTTTAAAAATTCCATAAATATATTATCATTTAAAATATGATAAATGAAACGTATACCAAATGAATTATATTCTGATGTACATTTTATTTTATTACATGTATCCCAATCATCATAACAATAATTATATTTTTCTGGATTATGTATTATATGATAACCAGTATTTGTTTTAATATTTATTTTACATGGTAATTGATAATATTTTAATGTATCAAATTTACTATATGTATTTATTTCTTTAATTCTACCATATTCATCTGTATTTGCAGTTAAATCACCATATTTACCATAAAAATATTTTTTTATTAAACCATTTGATTGTATTATTTCAGTAATATGTCCTGTACGTTCATCATATACATATGCTTCAAAATTAAATCCTAATGGAAAAAAACGTACATGATCAACATTTATACTTGAATCATTATCGAATATTTGTTGTATATTAATTTTCATTTTTAATTTATTATCATGATTTTGACGCATTTTATCAGCTAAATCAAAATCAATTATTGCTTCTAAATATAACCATTCATGATATTCTTGTTTATATTCACCAAATATACTGTAGATTATTTTTTCAGTATTATCTTCAATTATTTGTATTGTTAAATATTCTAATATATCACCAAGTTTATAATTATCATTTTTATTAATTTTAATCCATGTTGATACAATATATGTTGTTGCTGTATTTTCATTTTGATATAATTTAAATATCCCATCAATATATTGTTTATAATTTAATTCAATATAATTTTTTCCAGTTAATGATGATTGGTTTTTTATTAATTTACCGTTAATATTCCATACCGAGTATGCACCATCATTAATTTCATAATCTTCAAAACCATAATAATTAATTTCATCTTCATATGGTATGTATGGTTTACAATCTAATATTTTAATGGTATGTGTCCTGTCAAAAATATAATATTGTTCATCATCATTTGGTTCATTAGCATCATTATCATTATTGTCATTTTCGTCATTTTTATGATTATTTTTATTTATTTTTAAATTTTCAATTTTAATTAATTTACCATTAGAATCATAATATTTTTTAAATTTATCCTGTCTTTCATGTATTAAACCGTATTTATTTTTGTTACCACCTGGTATTATTTTTGTTTCTGTAAAATATAATACATTACCAATTTGTATTGATGTTTCAAAAATATATTCATATGAAGTTATTCTTTGTAAATTATATTGTGAATTATTTTCAAGTATTATATGCCGTTTTATAATTACATCAGATTCTTTAATAAAATTTGAATTATATAAATCTATAAAATAATGATCTTCTTTGTTTTCATGTCTACCTATATTTTTTTCATAATTATCACTATATAATTTATCTTCAAGTACTAATAATCTTTGATTACTATTTTTATTAATTGATAATGATGTTTTATATATTTCATCTAAAATTTTTGTATTTGATTCTTTTGTTTGTATAAAACGAATAATTCTAATTTTATCATTATCCGGTTTATATGCAATATAAATTGGATATTGTATTACCATTTCAGAATCATTTAAATTATTTGTATTTAATTCATATGTTACATTATTATGATTATTTTTCATTATATAACTATTAATATGTTGTTCTGATTTTTTTATAATATATTCATCACCTAAACGTATTTTATGTGAATTCTGATCATTTTTTTTATTTTTTATTTTAACCACTTTCCAATTATAGCCATCAATTTGAATTTTTTTATCATGTATTATAATTAAATTTTCATCATAAAATATATTATTTAATTTTACAAATTCATTAATATTTTCTTTTTGAAAATTTTCAATTGATTTGTTATATTCAATTAAATCTAATTCATCTTCTAATTCTTCAATACTTTCATAATCATTATTTATAACGTATTTTTTTAATTTTGTAGAAATGAATTGATCTTCATCATTATTTAATTCCATATATTTTAAATATATAATATTTTTATGTAAATAAATTGAATTATAATACATATAATTAATAATTTCTGGAATTATTGGGTTTTTTGTTTTCTTCAATGTAGAAATTAATTTTTTATCAACAATAATAGGTAAATTAGAACTATTACAAAGTTTTAATAATTGAATTATCCAATCGTTATAATTTTGATTACGATATATAAAAAATATTTTATCATTTTGAACTATAACAATTTTATTACCATCAGTTACTGTTACAATTCTTGCATCTTTTTTAAATAAAGAAAAATTTTTTTCTTGCCATTTTTTTGTATATTTATTTTTCCAATATATATATGTTTTACATTCATTATTTTTTTCAGAATTTATACATGTTACTAATATAAAATCTCTACCCACTAATAATTGTCTATCATCATTAAAATATATTTCATTATTAAATGGTAAATACCATGAGTTATATTCATCTTGATCAAATATAACTAAAACACTACCTTTACCATGTTCAGGTGTTTTTTTAGCAAAAAATGCAAAACCTTTACCAATTCCATGAATTTCACTATACCAACGTTGATTTTTTTCCTTAAAGTTTATACGATATTGAAAATTTATATTGGCATCATTGCATTTTTTTTGAAAATCTAAATCATATATTTTAATATCATTAAAATAATTACCATCAATTTCATCAAAATATGATGCAATGTAATAATCAAATAATTGAATTATTTTATATTGGTTAAAAATTTCAACATTTTTTGCTGGTGACCATTTACACTTTTCTTTATTAACCAGACCATTATTGTAACTATATGTAGAATTATCAACATGATTTGAAACACTTACTGAATATATTAATTTTATTGTAACACCAGTATGAAATTGAATTTCTTCAATACGATTATTTTCTTCAATATTATATTTAAATTTCATAAAATCAAAACAATATGGTTTAGTAATGTCATTTGTTTTACATTTAATATCAATTTCATTATTATGCTTTTCATTGATATTTGTTAATAAATTTACATTTTCACTAATATTTTTATATTGAAAATATATATTTTGATATTTATCATTGTCCGAATAAAAATACGATGTAATTAAATTATTATTATTATTAAAAAATAATTTAAAATGATAATTATAACTATGAATTTCATTTAAAAATAAACGACTTGGATATTTTTTTTCATTTAATTCAAACTTATCAATTGTATTATATTTTAAAATAAATTCTTCATCAGAATAATTTGAATCTAAAATAGTACTTAAATACCAAATAATTGGTATTGCTGTTTCTTTACGATTATCTTTTATTTCAGTAATATTATTTATATTTGAATTTAATTTCCAATTATTCTCTATTAATTCCCATACAACAGCATTATTAAATTCCACATTTTCTTTATAATTGCCATAATAAAATTTAATACTTTTATCATGAAAAATACCCCAATAATTTTTTTCAATATTATAAAATACATTCAAATCTTCATCAAATTTAATTATTCCATTATTATTTGATAAAATTATTTTGAAATCTTTGGAAATACTACCTTTTCCATCTGAATATAATTCATATTTTTTATTTTCATACATTAAATAATAACGATGATCATTTTCGAATGGACTTGATTGATGATCAAAATAAATGAAATTGATATTTTCTGTTAATGACCAACCTTTACCGAATAAACTTGAATTTTTTTTATCATTGCCATCATAAAATAAATCAAATTTAAAATTTTTATATGGTGTTTGTATATTTATTAATGGTACATTAAATCTAGCTTTACCAGTTGATTTATCAACTGGATTACCAATTGCTGTTAAATCTTTAAATTGATCACTTAAAAAATGATAACGTTTTCTTTCATCTTTTGCCTTTTTAATTAATTCGTCCATTTTTATTTAATTATTTAGTTTTTTGGCAATTACGAAAAAGACCGATATAAAAGTTCAAATTTGTGGTATTGTATTCAAGTAATTTTTTTAAAAAAAATTATTTATAAATGTATTTAAATAAAAGATGCAAGAAAAAAAATATTTAAAATTTATAATTAAAATTATTGGAATTATTATTGGAAATAAAAATTAAAGAATTTATCAAATAATTAAATAATAATTTTATTACTACTTTTTGTTTGCTTTAAATTTATTAAAGTATTTCTAAAAAAATTACAATTCTTTTTCAAAAATTGAAATAAAGAGTAGAGATGTCGAAAATGTTTTATACGCTAAACAGTTTTACCGCCGACTTTCTTGGGAAAAATAATTTTAAATTTAAAATTAAGAAGGAAAAATTAATTAAAAAAATGTAATTGTAAAAAAATTACAAAATATATTAGAACTTAATTAGAAAACACCTTGGTTTTAAAGAAACTTTTGAATGCGTAAGTGCTACTTTTTTTTCAATAATTTTAAAAAGTAGTCAATAAAAAGTACAGTTGAAACTCAATTAGTTTCTAAAAAATCTACAAATTAAAAATAATGCTTTTACAGAAAAAAAATTAGCTAATTTACCTTTCTATTTCAACTTATTTTTAAAAACTATTTAAATTCTATTTTAAAACAAATGGAGAAAATTATTACTTAACAATTACTGGAGAAAATTATTACTTAACAATTACTTACTTAATAATAAAATTACATCTAACTGTTTATATTTCTTTAAATTTTTTTAAATTTTTAATTAGAAAAAATAAATTGGAAATTCCTTTTTATTATCTTTTTTTATTAATATTTAAAAATTATCAAAAATTGTAATTGAAAATACTTGAGAAAATTAAAAAACATAAGAAATTAATCTAAAAATGTTAACATTAAAACTCTACTGACTTTTTAATTAAAACTTAAGATAATAATTAAAACTCAATGAAGGCTACAAATAATTTTAAAGTAATTAAATTAATTGAATTTTAAAATTAAGTTAATAATTTTTATTTTCCGCTTGCAATTTAATTTGAAATTTAACCCCATGAGAAAAAATTCTTTCAAATTTTCAAATATATTCAATTATGTTGTAAAATGTTACCGTTATCTAGAAAATAATAAAAAATTATGCTATATTTCCTAATTTTACGAAATAGAAAAAAAGGATATTTTTTTTCTTGAAATTTATACTTAAAAACTTACTCACCAAAATATCGTAAAAAAACTAATTGAAAAAAAAAAAATAAATTAAATCTATTTAATATAAAGTGGAAACAGTGTTAAAAAATATAAATGTCGAATTATTTATAATAGTTTTTAAGAATGTCTAAAATTGAGAAAAAAACAAAATAGATATTTAAAATTATTTTTATAAATTTCACTTCAATTAGTCTTAGCACTAAAGTGTTTTTTTGTTGTTTTTTCAGTTTTTCAACAAGTCTTTTTTAAAATAATAGTTTTCTAATATTACTCCATTAATTCACAAATTTCACCAAATTCACAATGTCAAAAAATAGTTATAGCACAATTTTAAAATAATAATTCTCACGAAAAATATTCATAGATATTTAAAGTAGTTTTTGTAAATTTCACTTTAATTAATTTTAGCACTAGAGTGTTTTTTATTGCAGTTTTTTTAAAAAAAGTTTATTTTTTAAATAGTTTTCAAATATTACTCCATTAATTCACAAATTTCACTAAATTCACAATGTCAAAATAAGTTATAACACAGTTTTAAAATGATAATTCCAACTAAAAGACGGTATATTTCTCCAAAAAAAATTCTTAATACAAATTCCTTTTGCGATTAAAGCCCTTTTATATGGATGAAAACATAAAAAACAAAGTGGTATGTGTGTGTTATAATATTGTTTTTATTATAAAAGCAAAATAAAAACTTCATAATATTGAAATACAAATAGCAACTATTCGCATATTGGAATTTTGAGCTATTAGATAAACTTCCGAAAATGTACCATGGATGAAAGAGTGAAAAAGTGGTAATTTATTCGAACTGAAAGAAAAATTTCTAATTCCTGTATATTTGAAAGTTTCTACATCTAACTGACTTAAAATTGCAACAATCGTTTTAGAAACTCAAAAATATCCTCTGAATGAAGATGAATGTTTTTTTTTGAAAATTGTATCCAGTCCAGTATCGATTGTACACAGTTTAGAAAAATTATTGAAATTTGATTATTCTTCATCAATGATTAAAATTAGTAACTAAGAACAGCGAGCGACATGGCATCCGATAGCTCATTGGTAAGAGCATTGCCCCGGAAAGGCAAAGGTCCGTGGTTCGATTCCCGGTCTGATCGAATGTCGTCTTTCTTTTCTTACCTACTACACACCTGACTTAGAAATGAAATCAAATTTAGAAAATATGTTCTTACATTTGAGAAGAATTTGATCATTTTTTTTTAAAAGTTTACAACATATTTTCGGAAGTATAAAAAAAATTTTGAAAAAAAAAATATCTGTGTAGTTAAAATTTCAATTAATTGACAGAAACTAAATTTAGAACGGTGTTTTTGTTTAATATTATCATTTGGTTTATTCAAGTGTTAAAAAAAAGTTCCATTGAAGTTTTTGTAAATAATGGTTTTTTTTTTTTTTTTTTTTAAATTAAAAAAATGTTATATTCAATTGTTTTCTAGCAGTGACTTCATACTTTTTCTATGGAATATTAGAATATTTTATTTATATAAGTATGTAGAACACACTTTTTTTCGAAATTACCGTTTTATATTATTTGTACAGTTTTTCAGTAATACGACAAAACAAATTATGATAAAAAAAAAAAAAGAAATTCAAAATAAAAAACAAGGATATGATTTGAATTAGGGGTTCCATAAGCAAAAATATCTAATGTAGTAACTAAGAACAATGAGCGACATGGCATCCGATAGTTTAATTGGTAGAACAGTGCCCCAGCAAGGCAAATGTCTTGGGCTCGAAACCTAGTCGAATTGAATGTCGTTTTCTTGTTTTTAGTCTACTACACTATTACACTACACAAAAATATTCTACAACAAATCATTCAGATCATAAGTTCAAAACCTATCTTCAGAGTAAAAGGATACGTATTGATTTATTTGCAAAAGATAAAATTTTCAATTTCACTAAAATTGACGTATGGGTGATTTAGCTTTTGAACTCCTCATATGTGAGTTTTAGACAGGGTTAACTTGAAAGTTGAAATTCAAAGAATTGAAATATTTACATTCAATTCAGTAACGAATAAATGCAATTAGTGCTCGAAGGGATCTTTGCTGAAATTAAAAATAAAAACATAAACAAAACATTCAAGATAACAACACTGTTTCACTTTTCGTTTATTCAGTTTTATTCAAATTTTATTTTTAAACTGAAAATATCGAAAAAAATGTGTAAAATATTGATATTTTTTTGTTAACCGAAATTTCGTATTGATATTAAAATAAATGTTTTTTTTTTTTTTAAATATTTTTAGTAAAAAATTATATAATACAATAACAATTTATCATGGTTTTTTCCCAGTAAGTTTGTTTTATTCAACGCGTGTTATAAAACCAATAATACTTAGTTTGTTTAAATATTAGAAAATATTTTACCGTTCTTTTTATAAATTCATGGACATTTTAACATTTGTTCAAATTTAAAAAAAAAAATTTAAATTATTACAGTTTTAAGCAACGGCTAAAAAAGTTGGGTAGCTATCGAGTTGAAAAAATGAAAACGAAGATAAATAATGTAGGATAGTACTAGTTTTCAATTTCCTTTGAACTTTGAAAATGGGAATTCTGTTTTTCCAATGACGACCATAAATTTTAATTAAAAACAAAAAAAAAGTCGGTATGTACTCCTGGAAATATACAAGCAAAGGAATTAATTTTACTCAACCTCAATAGAAAGGAGCTAAGGACCATCACAGGTCTCCTTACCGGACACTGTCCACTCAATTACCATCTAAGTAGGATAGGCTTACAAAAGGACGACAAGTGCAGATTCTGCAAAGAGGCCAAAGAAACCTCAAAACACATTCTGTGTGAATGTGAGGCATTGGCCTCCAAAAGAATGTGCTACATGCATCAGCCTTTTCTCAAATATGAGGACATCTAGTGTGCACATTCTAAAAGAATCTTAGGATTTATCAAAGCCTAGATCTATAAGAAGCACAGACTTCAAATCTCTTTAACAAAAAGATTCACTTCTTTTTATTTACAAATAATATACTATAATAAAAAATAAAAACTTTATTATGTATGTATGTACATATGTATATGTATATTTCAAATTCTAATTCCTACAATACACAATAAAAAATTCTAAGTATTTTTTTGTTCGAAAACAAATAATAATAATAATAAGAAAAGGAAAATAACGAAAATACTTGATAAAAAAGTTCTCAGCTTTCTTTTTTTCCTTTTTTTAAAGTCTTCTGTTTTAAAGTTTCGTTATCCATTAATTTTTTATAATTAGTTAGCATTATATTCGAATATTTTATAACATTATGTTCCTAGGATTTTTTTTATTTTCATTTTTTTTTTATGAAGTTTTAAAAAATTTATTTATAGGTTTTGATTAGCTATTTTTAATATACTTATGTATTGTAGGCTATTTTTTGTTAATCATATACATATGTATATGTATCATTACTAATGAGTCAGTTGAATAAAGGTTTTTGTTGGAGACGGACACGTAATTAAATTCTACCTACCCTCGTTCGTATTCATTTGAAATAAAATTTTGAATGTGAAAATTAAATTTACGCCTGATAAAATCATTGAAAAATTGCTAAAGTAGCCTACAGTATGTATTAATAATGAAATAACAATACAAAAAATTGTCAGCTTTTTGTAATATTTTATAATGTACCATAAAGTTATACTACATTTTTAGAGGTGACTGTAAAAACTTACATAAACTGAGACATGGAAGAGATAATTTGTGATATGATTCAAAAATTATCAATTTTTCTTAATAACTAAATTTCTATTAATTTTATGATATGATAATGTCTGGGAAAAATGTTTATTTGATAAATATCTACAAATTTGTAGAACATTATAATTTTATATTTTTAGTACTTTGGGAGATATCAGGAAAAATTGATTCTCAGTTTTATGTTACTTAACATTTATCATGTTTTTTCTTTGATTTACGTTGCTCATAGATATTTAAATATCCGGTGAAAATAAAGTTTACATTTCATTAGAATATAATTTTCATGTAACTTTAATCACAAATTAGTTTTAAGTGATTAAAAACAATAAGTTGTCATATTAATTTGGTACGCCCAACACATATGTACATATGTATAAACAATAAAATAAAATTGAGCATTATGTTTTTGTACTTAAGTAGGCGTTGTTAGTAATTAAATTAATTTTTTTCGATTTTACTGATTTACTCATTTGTTTTTCAGAGAATTTGAAAATTAATAGTTTGCAAACAAGGAACTTCTGGATTTTGTAGTAAAATGAATTCATAAAACGGTAAGTGAAGATTTAAATTTTATTTAATTAGTTCAGAATAGGATAATAATGGATAAAATTGGTTATTTTCAAAAAAATTTACGTATTCTTATCGGCAGTATTTGAAACCTTTTCTAACCAGCTAATGTTTTTATTGAATGCCACAGAGATTGAGTTGTTTAAAAATAAAGTCTTTGTATTTTTTTTTATAAATTTTTTATTAAAAGACAACAAAAATCAAATTCAATAATACATAAAGTAGAAATCTTATTAGATTTTTTTTTTTTTTTTTTAAACTTATAACAATTTTGAATTTAAAAGGATAAAATTCGATAATCATTTTTCATCATTATCAATACATTTAATTAATTCTTCATTTATTAAATTTAATATTAAATCAACATTTTCACAATTTGATAATATTTTTCGTGTAACATTTTGTAATTCATCAATAATTTTTATATATGGTGTTTCATTAATTAAATATTTTATTAATTTTGAAATTAATGAAATCTGATAATCCATTACAATATCATTTTTATTAATTTCAAATTTTTCAATGATATTTTCTAAAATATTTTCAAATTTATCAATTATATTCAATGCACATGTTTGAGCTTCAATATAATTCATTTCATAATTCGAATTCATTATGTATTTTTCACCACTTATTTTTCGAATAATTAAATCGAATAATGCAAGTGTACCATTAACATTGATATCATCACGTATAATATTTAATGTTGAATTTGTAAATGATTTGTCATTTTCGAAATGAGACTGTTGATGATGATGATTATTATTACCTAAAAATCTGTTGGCCCAACCAAATACACAATTTAATAATGAGAATTTATGATGATTTGTGTGTGTTGAATTGATTGTATTGATATTATTCGAAAATGAATTAATTATTAGATTATTTATATTTATAGAATTTCGTAATACAATTAAATTTTCATTTTTGAATGTTATTGATCTTTTTGTTATGTCATCATTTGATTCTTGTTTAATACTTTTCAAATATGTCAGAGTTTTATGTTGATTATTTTGATTAATTTGTGAATTTCCAAAATAATTTTGTATTTTCATTTTATTTTGAATTATTGAATTAATTTTATGAAGCCAAATTGGATTTGATGTTGAATCAATTGAAAATGATCTTATTAATAAATTATTACTAGTATCGAGTTTATTTAATGGTATAAATTCCATTAAATTTTTCAATTTATTTGATGATGTATAAATTATATCAGAAAATTTATAATTTGATGTTATTGAATTGAATTTCAATAATGATTCAGTATTAAAAGGTTTCCAAATTTGTAATTGTTTTTCATAATTACTAAAATGTTTATTTAATGAAAATTCAAGAGTATTTAAATTATTATATATGCCATTTAATGTTATGTGTTTTGCTTGTTGTAAATTAATTTCAGTTTTATGAATTAATTTTTTTAAATTGATTTTATGTTTTAAATTTAATTGAGAATTTAATAATTTATTTTTCATTTTATTTAAATTTAATGATAATTTCTTAACAATTGGATTAATATTAATTTTTTGAATTAAATCATCTTTTAAAATATTAAATAAATTCATTTGTGGTAAATAACCAAAATTTTTGATATTATTTGAAATTTTTGTTATTATTTTATTACTTATTTGATGATCAATATCAATAAAATATTTTTGAATATTATTTAATTCAATATTATTGAAATTTTCAATATTATTTTGTTTAATTGCATTTGGTATATTTTCGATAGAATTCATTAAATTATGATTTGTATTTAAATTGAATTTTTTTTTATCAAAAACTTTAAGAAATTGATTAAAAAATTTTGATTTTAAAATTAAACCAGTAAAACCATTTGTATTTATTTGTATTTTAATTTCTGGTAAATTATCATATTTAATACCAGCCATTAAATAATTATTATTTTTATTATTAATATTTTGTGAAAGTTGAATTTTAAATTTTCCATTTTTTAAATTTAGTATATTTGAAAATATTGAATTTTTTGAATTTTTAGATATTTCATTAATTATTTCACGTTTGATTTTTATAAAATTTGATTTACCATTATTTTGATATTTAATTAATGCACCTTTACCAGTATTTGGTAAATATGATAGACCATTTAAAAAATTATCAATTATATTATAGTATGTTGTAGCTGAATTTAAATCCCATGAATTTGAATAATTTTCAAATGTAAGCAATGTGGCAAAAAGTGATAATTTTGAAATAAATTTTAAATAATCTTTAGCTGTTTTAAATGTATTCTTAACATATGATTGTAATAGTTTAATAGCTTCTTTAGGATTACGTAAAAAATCAATAATTCTCTTTGCCTTAAGAATACTAGATGGTTTTTTCATAGTAGCTGAACTTCCAGATATTATACCATACCAGAATTTCGGACTTGTTGGATCATTCCATTTATCTTGTGCTACAGTACTAAATTGATAAGTACCAAATGATACGCTAATACCAATTGTTATAACTTTACTTTTAACTGTTGTTAATGACTTGAATAATTCTCGTACATTTTCTAAATTTTTCACAAATCCAGATCCTAATGCAAAACCACTATATATACCATAGTATGTTCGTGAATGTTTATAATCCCATTCAATTGGATTCCAGTCATTATTAGCTGCAGCTCCACCTACATAACCAATACCAATTCCAATACCAACATTAATTGCAATTAGTTTTGTTGTCAATAATGCACCAATAAATGTTCCTGGTAGAGAAGCTCCAGTTAATCCACCAAAAAATATTCCAACATATGTTTGAAAATTTTTCCATTCCCAATTGATTGGATTAAAATCACTATTTGTAGAAGCACCACCTAAATAAGATCCTATAATTGTACTTAAAATTATCACAGAAATTGTTATTGGATCTGCAAATTGTCCATCAGGATCAATAAATGTTATCGGTGAATTACCAGCATATTTATATGGACTAAAATATTGTTGTTTTGGATCAATTTGATAAAATCTTCCAATACTTGGATCATAGAAACGTGCATGATAATTATATAAATCATATTCTTCATCCCATTCTTGTCCTGTATAACGATAAAATATATTACCTTCTGGATATCCAATATATTGTCGTAATAATTGACCATATGGTAAATAATCATATGCAGCTATTATTTCATTATTTTTAACAATTAAACGTATTGAACCTTCATGATCACAAATAACATTATAATATTGATTATTTCTAATAAAACCAAATAAACCTTTTGGTCCATAAATATATATTGTAATTAAAATTTCTGGTTCAATATTTTTTGAAAAATATGTTATTTGTTTTTCAATTAATGATTTACCATTATTATCACGTAGATAATGAATTTCTTTTATAATTTCATTTTGATTATTTAAAATTTTTTTCAATATTCTTTCACCATTTGAATTATATGAAAATAATATATATTTTTTTGAATTATCTAATAATGTAATTTTTTTAATACGATTTGTAATTAAATCATATTCAATATTTTCAATACCTTTATGTATTGCTTTTATAATATTACCAAATGTATCGTGTTCAATTTTATATTGAATTTCTTTATTAATTTTATCATATGATTTATAATTAATTGTATCAATTTTATTTGAATTAATATGATAATTTAATTGATATTTCGTGAAACCATTATAATATAATTTATGATTACCATTTGAATCGATATCATAAAATTCAACATCACCATCATTTTTACCTAATTGTTTACTAAAATATTCAAATAAAATTTTTACAATATCTTTTAATATATATTTATAATTTTTTAATGATTCAATAAAATTATTATCAAATGGTTGATTCAAATAATTATTATTATTTAATAAATTCCATATTAATTCTAAATTTTTATTTAATATAATATCATTTGTTTTATTATTAAACCAATTATTATGAATATTTTTGAATTCATTAAATGTTAAATTATTTCCCATATAAAAATATTTACATAATAATTTACTAATATGTTTTGTATAAAATGTATAATTATTACCTAAAATTATTTTTAAATCATTAAATAATGTTTGACGTATAAATGATTTACCATATTTACCATGTGATAATTTTGAATTTTTATCAATATCTTCAATTAAATAACCATTATTTTTTAATATATTCCAAATATCTTTAGACATGTCATTATTAATATTTTTAATATATTTAGAAAATGTATTTGATTGTAATGGTAATGGTATATCATTATTAATAAAATATTTTGCTTTTGTTAATTCTAATAAATTACCATAATCATAACTATGACCATATTGTTTTGGAAATATATTTTTATTTAAAATATTTATTAATTTTTTTGATAATAAACCATTTATACATTTAATTGGCATATCAATTATTAAATCTGGATAAAAAATTTTCTCTATTTCATTATTTACATTCAAATATCCATGATTTTTTAAATAATCAATACATAATTTGATATCATTTGGAATATTATTCATATTTAATAATAATTTATCATAATTAGCAGCATATTTATGCCATTTAGCATTAAATATTGTTTGTGTTATTGTTCCATCACCATAATTATAACCACCATAACTATTATTTGTATAATAAATATTTTCAATTAAATATTTATCTTTAATTTTAATTAAAAAATCTGGTTCATTATATTGAAATTCACGTGTAAAATTATATTGTTTGTAATATGATGAAAAATGTGTTTCAGTTGATATTTGTCCGGTTGCAGTATAAGTAAATTTACCAAATAATTGATTATTATTATCAGATTGTTTAATTGAAATAATTCTACCTAATTTATCATATTCATAAATTAATTTTAATTTTTTATTATTAAATAATCCAGGATATTCAATTTCATGTACATTTTTATCTACTATATATATTTTTTTCCATTCTATTGTATCTGTGGTATTTGTAATTGGATTTAAAACTAAAATACGATTATTAATAATTTCATTATCTTCATTTGTAATTATTTCTTCTAAAAATTGTTCATTATGATTGAATGTGATACATCTTTTAATTTTATTACGTAATATTGGTTCTGTATCTGTATCACTATAAAAAAATTGCATTTTATCTTCAAGATTTTCTTGATTTTGTGTAAATTTCGTTAAATCCTTGATAGTTTTTGGATAATTTTTTAATTTTCCAGTATCAATAATTCGACCAAATTGATCATAATGAAAATAAACAATTGAATCGATTGTTTCATTTTTAATTGTTTCATAATGTATTAAAAATTGCAATAAATTATTTTCATCATAAATGAATTCGGTTCGTCCAGAATCTGGTGTAATTTTTGTTATCATATTTCCATATTTATCATATGTTGCATACATTCCTAATGATTCCAAAGAATTTTCTTCATCATTCAAAATGACATTTTTTGATAATGTTCTTGATTTTTCATGATATAATGGTGGTAGAATTTTAATAAGTTTTTTATGTTTTTTATCATATTCATATGTACTTAGTGTATTTTTACCGTATTGAGTTTTTGTATAAATTGCAATTTTATTTTCATTTTTATCAAATACTAAAATATCTTCAATATTATTAGATTTATATTCAATACGATATGTGAATCCTTTATCTTTAGGATAATTTAATTTTATAAATGTATCTTCTGTTGAAAAACTATATTTTTTACCATAAATACCATTTATAGAAAATAATTTACCAGGAAGACCAACAGAAATTTCACGATTTAATGGATTATTTTCATATTGAATTTGTGAATAACCATATACACCCACAATTTTTGATGATATACCATCTAATCTGTTAGTTTTCCATATTGAATTTTTCATATATGGATTTTTATTAATAACAAAATTATCATAATATTTAAGTATTGTTTCATTTTTAAATCTTTCAATACGAATCGGTTTTGTTTGTATTGCTTTTCTACCGATTTCATCATAAATAAATTCTGTAACAATAACTGAATTTTGATTTTCTAATTTGATTTCTTGAATTTTTTCACCTAATTTATTCATGTAATTTATTTCAATTTTTGGATTTTGAAATATAATTACATTTGAAAATTTAACTTTTCCTTTAACAGAAAATTTTAAAATTCCATTTTTTTCATCAATTAATTGTTGAATATTTTCACCATCATAATATAAAATACCATTTATCCAAATGATTAATCTGTCATATTCGTTAATTATTACAAATTCACCATCTGATGGAATATTCATTTGATTTATTGATGAAAAACTAATAAATTTAGAATTTAATTCTATAATATTTTTAAAATTAATCAATGAAATCGTATCAATTAATTGATAATTGAAACGTATACCGTATGAATTATAATTAAAATCATCGATTAATAATTCAATAGAATGTTCATTCGATGAAATATGTTCTAATTGTCCTAATGATATTAACCATGAGTTATCATCATTAATTTTCCATCGTTTTTCAAATGTTTGTAAATGAAAATCTTCATAAAATCCATTATCTGGTTTAATTATTATTTCAGCATAATTATTTTTATCATCATTCAAACATGAATTAATATAAATATCTTTAATTTGATTGTATTCATTAAAAATTGCTATTTCACGTTGATATCTATCATAAATTATTTTTTTTATTAAACCATTATTTTGAATTATTTCAGTAATTTTTTTAATATTATAATCATAAATGAATGCTTCAAATTGACAATGTATTGGTGAAAAACGTATATGATCAATATCAATTTGTTCATTATCATTATCAGAACTAATTTGTATTTTAATTTTTATTTTCATATTTCGTAAATTATAAATTATAATTTGATTAAAATCAATAATTATTTCAAAATAATACCAATTATTATATTTATATTTAATTTCACTTAAAATTATTTGTGGTAATTCATTATTATCATTATGATTATTATAATTTTCTGTAAAAATAATTACTTTTAAATATGTTGAATAATTACCAATTTTTAATTCAGATTTATCATTACGAATCCATGAACTTATTAAATAAATTTCATCATAATTATTTATATCAAAAATTCCATCAAATATTTCATTTTTAATTTTAAGATAATTTTTACCAGTTAATGAAAAATCATTTTTAATTATATTTTTTTCATTAAAATTCCATTTGTTATGATTATTTTCATAATCTTCAAAACCATAATAATTAATTGAATATTTTTCAACATTATATGGTGAAAATTTAGCTATTTCTAATTGATTTGTTCTATCAAATATTATAAATTCTTTATTTATTTCTTGTGTTGTTGTTGGATCATTATCATTTTGATTTATTGATATTTCTTTAATTAAATTACCATTATTATCATAATAACGTTTACCAAAATCAATACTATCATCAATATAACCATATTTTTTTAAATTATTACCAGGTATTAATTTTAAATTTTTATAATAAATTACATCATTAATTGTAATTGCAGATGTTAAATTATAATTATAACCAATCAAACGATAATTACAATTATTTTCATTATTATCATTAAAATTAATTGTAATTTTTGTTATAACTATATTTGGCAATAAATGTTTTATACCAATTTTTGAACGAAATATTAAATAATTGAATTTTTTTGTAATTAAATATTTATAATTTGACCATGGTGATAATTTTTCATATTCAGATAATATTTTTGGTTTTGTAATTAAATTATTTGATAAGAAATCAATGTATTGTAATTGATTATTAAAAAAATCAGACTGATATACAATATAAATTGGATAATGGATTTGTGTTTGATTTAAATTATTTATTTTAAAATCTAATAAATAATTATCAATATTATCAAAATGACCATTACTATTTTGTTTATATAATTTATAAGTTGAATTAATATTAATTGTATCTTTATAAATTATATATTCTTTACCTAATGGTATTAAATTAAAATTAATATTATCATTATCAGTTATTTTATTTTTAATCCATTCATTACCATTAAATGAATATTTATAATTTTTTATAAAATATTCATGTGTATTTGATTGTAATTGTAAAATATAATTATGAATTTTTAATAAGAAAATTTTATTTTGAAAATTTTTTATTAATTCATTTTTTAAATTTTGTATTTCGATTTCATAATTTTTTAAAATATCATTAATATATTTTTGTTTTTCATTTTTAATTAAATGTTTATTATTATTGATTTTATTAATATTATCATTTTTATATTTTTCAATATCATCAATTATTGTTCCAGTCATATTTTTAATATATAATTGAAATATTTTATTAGTATTTATTGATTTATAACCAAATTCAATATTATTTATATTTGTATTATTTATTTTATCATTCGTTAAATTATATTTGAATGAAATATTTTCAATATTATCTTGTTCAATATTTTCATTATATTCATTATTTATAATATCATAATTTTCATTTAATATGAAAAATTTAATATTTGTTTGAAGAATTGTATTATTTGTTAATTCAATTGATGATATTGATATAATATTATTTTGTATTTGTATTGTATTCCTTCTAAAATAATTATATATTGTATTTTCAATGTCATTTGTTAAATTGAATTTATTTAAAATATATTTAGTTTTTGATAAAATTCCAGGTAAATATTTAATATTTTTTATAATTAATGTATTTGTTAATTGATTTTTATAACCAATTAATAAATTTTCATTATTATAAATTAAAAATAAACGATTATTAGCTGTTATTGTAATATAATTTGAATTTTTTAAATTAATTTCAATTGGATATTTTTCCCATATATTTTTTAATTTATTAAAATCAATTAATTCAATAATTGAATTATTTTCAATCAATATAAAATTTTTACCAAATTTTATAATTGTTTCTTTTGAAAAAATATAAACTGTTGGTTTTGATAACCAATTATTATTATTATTTTGTTGTCGTGTAAAAATATATAAATTAATAAAATTATCATTAAAAATAATTATTAAAAATGCATTATCAAATTGTATTATTTCATATAAATTAATTATTAAATTATTTTTATTAATTAAAATTGGCCATTTTGAATTCAAATTATTATTAGAAATATTTTTTATTGGAATTATTTCATTTTTCATATTATCTTCAAACATTTTTATATAAATTTCATTATTATTTTTATTTGTATATGTTATTAGAATATAATTATCACCATTAAATACTTTATAATTATTATTATCATTTATTTCACATCTTCCATCACCAATTTCATCATTAATTTTATTTATTTCACCAATTTTTTCATAATTCAATTGAACATTAATTCCAGTTGGTAAAATAATTTCATTAATTAAATTCGTTTTTAATTGATAATTAAATTTCCAAATTAATTTATTATTATAATCATTTTGAAAAATTCCAATTAATTGACGATCATTATTTTTTAATTCATATAAAAAATTTATATTTTGTTTATATGTTGTTGTTGTAATTGAATAACCAGAAAGATAACGTGTTTGTACAGGTGTAAATGAAAAATTATCAAATTTATTTTTAATTGATGGTAAATCATTAATATTTTTAGATTTTTCTAAATAATTAAAATTAATTATATTATTATGATTATCAAGAATTTGTGTTAAATAAATTTCTCTAGTATATTTTTTATTATTTGTTAATTTAATATTTATTGTTTTATATTTGTAATTAATTTTATTATTATAATTATCATGAATTTCAGATAAATACCAAATTGTTGAAATTTTTTTTAAACCATTCATAGAATTACCATTACCACGCCAATTATTCCAAACTAATTCATAATTTATTGCATCATTATCATCACCATCATCACCATCATCACCATCACCACCATCATCACTGTTTTTATCATTATTTGAATCCTTTTGAATTTTACCAAATACTTGTGTTATTTCATTTATTAAAAATTCCCATTTATCTTGTTTAAAAAAATATTTTAATTTCAAATTAATTTTTTCTTCTTCTTTTATTTTTGAATTATCCTCATTAATTTTTTCCTCTTCTTTTATATTTTTTTCAATTTTAAATTCATGAAAATTATCAGTTTTTTCAATTAATTGAATTTTATATGGTATATCATGTAAAACAATATAATAAACATGATCTTCAGGAAATATACTTGATTGATAATTTAAAAATATGAAATTATTATGTGAAATTGACCAACCTTGTCCTAATAATCCTGTACAAGCAGATTTTGAAGATGTCGATGATAATGTTGATTCTGTTGCAGTTATAGCTGTACCATCATATACTAAATTAATTTGAATATTCATTATAGGATTTGGTATATCAATAAGTGGTATTGTAAATTTTAATTTTCCTGTTATTTTATTAATTGGATTTAAAATCGATGAATAATCATTAAATTGATTGGCTAACGATAAAATGAATTTTTCATTATAATTTGATTTTTTAATTTTTGGTAATATTAAATTGTTTACTTGTTTTGATTTTTCAATATTTTTCATATTTTTCTCATCATTATTCCAATTTTCAATTATAAAATTATTTTCAATTAATGTAGCACATTTTGAATTCTGTTGATATTGTACAATAATTAAAGGATTTTCCAATAATGGTAATGAATATGGTATTATTATTGAAATTTTACCATAACGTTGAAATGTATTCAATTCATTTAAATCTAATATTGAATTAAATTCATTAGAAAATATATCATATGATAATATTGTAATACCATGAGGACCATTAAAAATAATTTCATTACGATTATCCATGTAGACATCATGAAATTTAATTGTTTTCAAATATTCAATATTCCAATTATGATATTTTGAAAATTTCGAATTATTATTTAAAAATTTATAATTTTTTATATAATTATTATATTGATATATAAATAATCCAGTTGAATTAAATAAAAGTATATCATAATATTTTTGACCAGTTAAATTTGTAAAATATAATTTTGACCAATTATTATTTTTTTTATGATAATTTTCTAAACCACAATATGAAATATTCATAATATTTTCTAATTGTAAATTTGAATTTATTTCAAATATATTTAATCCTTTATTAGTACGTAAAATTATTTTTTCTTGATTATTTATTTCATTATTAATTATTTGTAAATCAATTTCAGAATTATTATCATAATTATTATTTATAATATCTAAATTATTTTGATATTTAACAATTGTTTGATTATTATTTTCATTTAATAAATCATTTGATATTGCATAAATTTGTATTCCATTTAATTGATTTTTTGTTAAAATTCCAATTAAATTTTTATTATTATTAAAAAATTTTCCAATAATAATTTGATTATTTAAATTATACCATTCATAATATAAATTATTAAAATCATCTAAATCATCTTGTATAATTATTGAATATAATTGATTTTTATATTCATAAAAATCAATTGTTTTTGAATTTTTTATTATAAAAATTACTACATTATTTTTTAATTGATTATTTGCATATAAAAAATATCCATGAATTTTATTACTTTGTGATATTTTTATAAATTTATTATTATAATATTCATAACATGTTAATATTTCATCATTAAATGTATGAATTTCTATTTTATTATCATTTTTATGAATTTTATAATAAATTATATTCATTAATGGTAAATTTTGTTTGGAAAATTGCAATTTTAATGCCATTTTATGGAATTTTTAAATTTGTTAAAATCGTTTTGTTGTTGTTTTTTTTTTTGTTTTTAAATGTTTTTTTCAAATTTTAAACTTTATTTTTTTATTTATTTATTTTTTTTTTAATTACAAAAAAACGTCAAAAATTTCACTATAAAATGTTTATTCTAATTAAAACTTTTTTTCTAAACCAAAAAAAAATCCTTTAACTGCTACAAATAAATTTTTCACGATAATTACCGAAAACAATATGAAAAAAAAAAAATCTGTCTGTTGAAAAACCAAATATATATTTTTTTGTTTTAGTTTCTTTTTAATTGTCCTTTTTTTTTTTTTTTCTTTCAATTCTATTTATTTAGTTTTTTTTTTTCTTTTTTTTTCAAATGAAATCACACTTAACTTTTTGCTCAAAAATTTTTAACGAAAGCAAACAAAAGTGGTGCTGTTTGTGACTTTTGAAAGAAACAACTTCACAATCAAATTAATTTTGTTGAAAGTGGAAAAAAAAATCCAAATTTAAAAGTATTTATATTGTAATTCAAAATTAAAATATACTTTTTTGTTTTTTTTTTTTTATTTTACGTAAAACAGAAAAATAAATACAAATTGTTTGTTAATTAATTTATGCTTTTTTTCTAAAAAAAAGAACAAACAATATGTTCTTTTTTTTTCGATTTTTATTTAATTTAATTATTAATTGAATTGATATTTGTTTAGCACCAATTGTTTAATTACTATGGAATTTTTTTTTTTTTTTTGAATAAGTAGCCCTTGTGAATATTTACATACGCACATACCATATGGGGAATTTCATTTTGTAACGGGTGTGAAATGCTGAATTCTTAAATATTGAAAAACTCGTACAGCAATTGCATTCTAATTAATCTTTTATGTTCCTAATATGACTTCTTCTAGTGAAAGCAAAAAAAGGTTACAATAAAACAGGAAAACTTCAAATATCCTATGCTTGTATGTAATTTCTATGCTTGTATGATTTTTAAGAAAAAGACATGAAATTCACTATATATGATCACAATAAATATAAAATCCACGATTCTCCAAAAGTGAAAACAAATTTATTCAGCAAATTAAAAAAAAAAAACAACTTTCAATTGAACACTGGATTTCAATAAACTGGTATACGAATCCAAAAGTCCTTAATTATATTATAATGTTATATAAATTTATGTGTAATACATAATTAAATAAATCATTTGTATTTTTAGGTTTTTCCATTCAATATGGAAATGTGTGTTCAGATTACATCAACTAAAAGTGAAAAAAAAAAATCATTTAATAGTTAATTCCCAAATTAAAACCATCTTTAACCTAACTTGTGAATATATCAAGAAGGACACTGTGATTGAAAATTGACAATCTATAATGCACTTTGACCAGCTTTCTGTGTAAAGCATACAAAAAGTTTTCTAAGGTAAATTATTCTACTTTCTATTCAAATAAGAAAAGGATAATAATTTTGCATTTTTCTATATTGGTAAGACTATTAGCACGCGGCATTTTAATACAAATTATTTCTACTTAAACGCCCCCCATTCACTACAAAAACTGGTTTTGAAATAAAATTTTTATTTGAAGCATTTTTATAAAGTGGCGTTATAAATATGAAACAGTGGAAAATCACCTTTATGCTCCTTCACGTAACCAGGAAATAAATCATTTTTCCATATAATAATAACTGGTTTCTATTTATCACTCTTATCATTTTCTTCGAACATCGCGTCAACCTAAACTGAATGGTTTCCAAGAAATTTTAAAATTTCAGGTGGGATTATAAATATGTATGTATGAAACGTACTAACTATAGTTAGTTATAAAAAAATGTTGTCAAATCCGTTTTTTAAATTTATTCTCTAATAAATATTAATTTTAAAATGAAAAAATGTCTTTAAACATAGAATAGCTCGAGAAAAATAATTATGGCCAGAAAACACCTTTATTCGAACCACTGTGCAATGTATTGTACACGTATACAAAATTTTTTCGAAAAAAAAATACTGAAATTATTATTTTTCCAATAAATTAGAAAATTATTTCGCAATATAATAGAGTTTCGTTCTTGCAAGGAAAAACAAACCGATATCAAATTTGAGCATAATTTTCTTTTAATTTATATACAAAACAATATTTTAAATTCTAAGTACTTACTATTTATTCCATTGAGTTTGCTCAAGTGTATTAAATTTGTATTTGTTTTATGTAATTGTGTATTTTTCTTGTTTTTTATTTAAATTTTTAATTCTTCAATTGACATACCTTAATCATGTTCTAAAATAAGGATTTTTATTTTATTTTGAATATGAGTATGCCAATTGAAATTAATAATACAATATGTATATATGTATACATTTATGTTTTATTTTTTGTTTGTACTCGTACATAAGTATTTACCGACAAGTACATAATTATACCTATATATGTATTTACATATGAACTACAGAAAATTTTTAATTTTTTAGTGGTCGATTTTTAAAATCATAATTTATGAATTCATAGCTTTAAATTTATTGTTTTTTCAATCTGAATTTATTTTGCAAGTATTCTATTTCAAAATGTAGGCATAATTTTTTCAAATTTAAACCTCAGCTATTTAAAAATCCTTGAAATTTTACCAATAACAAAATGTTCAAGATAATATTTATACAATTGTTCTACTTTTCGTTTATTCAGTTTTATTCAAATTTAATTTTTAAATTCAAAATATCGAAAAAAATTTGTAAAATATTGATATTTTTTTGTTGATCGAAATTTCGTATTGATATTTTATGTTTTTTTGAATATTTTTAGTAAAAAATTATATAATACAATAACAATTTATCATGGTTTTTTCCCAGTAAGTTTGTTTTATTTAACACGTGTTATAAAACCAATAATACTTAGTTTGTTTAAATATTAGAAAATATTTTACCGTTCTTTTTATAAATTCATGGACATTTTAACATTTGTTCAAATTTAAAAAAAAAATTAAAATTATATAATATATTTCAAAGCCGTAGATAAAAACTGGTGGATATTCTCTATACCGAATTAGTGTGATATATAGGGTAATCCATTTGTAATAAGGCTCTACAGGAAAACTTAAGTACCCTCTGGTGGAAAATTTTCAAAGTGATGACATTTCTTGGAGGTAAGAAAAAAGAAAAAATTGTTGAGATTTAGTTTTGAGAAAATCCTATCGTATGGCAAAAAATAAAAGAGAAGGTAAAAAGTGTCTTTGAAAATCGTTGCAAAATATAACCCCACTATAATGTTTCCAAACGTTATCTATCGTGTTTAAGCCTGGCCATTGTAATACTTGTGCATTATTTTCCGAAAATCAGGGTTTAACCATACCTGCAGTATGGACCACTGTATTATTTTGTTGAAAAATGAAGTCGTCCTGCTCCAAATTATGCGGACTTCTATTTTTTGTCTTTCTACAAATTCGCAGAATGCACCTCCTAGTGGAAAAAACTCGGAAACCTACAGGCGAAGGACTTCATAAAACTTTCGACTAATATCTCTAGGAAACTAGTCAACCTCAACAGGAACGAGTTAAGGACAATTACGGGACTTATCACTGGACACTGTTCGCTCAACTACCACTTGAGTAAGATGGGGTTCAAAGATGATGAAAAATGAAGATTTTTCAAAGAAGCCAAAGAAACACATCCTATGTGAATGTGAGGCATTGGCTTCTAAAAGAGTGCGTCATATCCATCAATTTTTCTTCAAATCAAAGGGAATTTTGTGTGCACCTTCTAATAGAATTTTAGGATTCTTTAAAAGCCTAAACCTATAAAAAACACAGGCTGTACAAAAGATCTGTAAAGATCGAAGTGCTACAATAGCCCCTAGATAGCTATCTAATCTAATCTAACAATTCGCAGTATTTTCTGGAATTTATTCTTCCACTTATAAATTCAACGTGAATTATTCCTACTAAAAAGAATATTATCGGGAAATATTCTCAAAGTTTCGATTCTGGAATGTCATATTTTCTGAATAGCTTTAGGAGAAATTATCTTGGAAATTAAAAGACAACATCTACTTATATATTTTTTCATAATTGATTTATTTATTGAACAATATCTGTAAAATCTTATACTTCTATCGTTGACATTGAATTTACATTATAAAATGCTTTACAAGTCATATTACATTATTTTTAAGGATAATTCAAAGTTCTTAAGAATAGATTTATACAAATTTTATAGTAATAAATTTTTCTTTAAAATTTATAATTAACAATCTTGATAAAATGAAATTCATTCTACAAAGCACTACAAATTCATTTAGTTTTCTTGATTAATTTCTTTTCTAAATATACACAAAAATATTTCATAAATTCTTCAACATTATAATTATTCGGAATTGATTGTTTTGCAATTGATTTCAATTTTTCGGAAATTTCAGAATGTTTTTCACCTAAAATCATTCTATAAAGAATCGATTGCAAGTTAATTGGATCGAAATTGATTTCTTTTTTCGGAATATTTAATTGTTTAGCAATTTTTTTCAAGATTTTATCAAATTTTTCAGCAATTGTAATGGCACTTGCTTGAGCATCTAAGGGTGTGATCATAGATTTTGACGTATTTACAAATTTTTCACCGGTTATTTTACGTAAAAACAAATCAAGCAAAAGTAATGTACTGTTTGTATCGATTTGTGTATCAACAATTTTCAAATGAGGTAATGATGATGATGTATTCGTTGAAGATTGGTCATTATTCGAATCATATTGATTGGAAATTAAATTTGATGGTAAAGAGGATATATAATTCTGATGGAGACTATTATTTGGCGAATATCTAGAATCAAATCCAGAAGAAAATTGATCAAATTCATATGAACCGTTCGTTTTATAAGGTAAACTTCTCCTAGATCTTTGATAGACTTGAGAGGTAATTGGGATATCTCTGAAAACTTGCCATTCAATATTTTGAATTTTATATAGAATATCTGCCATGGTATCTTCCCATATTGGATCACCAGTTTCAATTTTATCATTGCCATCTACATAAATTTTATAGTTACATAGATATTGTAAAATATAATTAACAGCAATACCATCTACATAAGATATATAATGAATTTTTTCTCGTTTAATAATTTTTGAATAACTAATATTATTTGCATTATTTGTGTTATAAAAATTTCTTTTTGCATTTTGAATGATTTGAAAATTATTTTTCTCATCATGTCTGACATTATACAAATTTGGTTCTATTATGATTGGACTTATAAGTTTTTTTGTCATGAAAACTATTTTAGATTGATGTTTTTTAATGACAACAATTTCATCATTACTGCTAAACCAAGGAGAAACGTTTTCTATTAAGTCGTTAGAATTTTCTACAATATTTTGAATTTCTTCACTTGCTTTATTTATTGTTTTTAGAATTCTTTTCGCAGCTAAATTTTTAATTTTTACAAGTTTTTTCAAGTTTTTAAAACTTTTTACAATTTCTTTAAGATTACCATATGAATCAAGCCCAGTTTTAACACCTTCCAGCATATCGAAATATGTATTAAATGAAGTCATATCCCAATTATTGTTAGCACCAGCATTATAAATACCTCCGCCAACTAATCCAGCTTTGACAACATTTTTTAATAACTTCTTATTTTTGAAATTACTTTTTAATGTTTTCGCTAAATTTTGAAAAAAATTTCCCGCTTTAAGTTTTCCAATAGCTTTTAAATTATTCATTTTTGATATTAATTTTCCTGAACCTTCTGATATGTCTAAAGCACCAATAATTGATTCAGCAAAAGCCATATACATTAATGGATTGCTAAAGTCCCAGTTATATTTTGAACCTTCAATATATATTCCTGCTCCAGCATATGCAACAGATCCTCCAACAAATGCTACTTTTCCCATAACATTAAAACCTTGTAATGCTTTTGCAGCACTTCCAACACTTCCAGCTACACCTGTACCAATTCCAAAACCTGTGAAAAGAGCATCAAATGTTTTTGGACTTTTCCAATCCCATTTTGTTGGATCAACATTTCCATTTGCTAAAGCAGAACTTCCATATGCAGCAGCTACACCTAAACCAACTGTTGCAGCTGGTCCAATTATAGCTACAGTAGCCATAAAACCTTGAGGCATTAATGCTCCTGAAACTCCACCAGCAATTATACCTGTCCATGTACTTGCACTCTTCCAATCCCATTTAAGCGGATTCCAATTATTATTTGCTTTAGCTCCTCCAAGATATGCACCAACTATTGCACCAATTATAACAAAAAGTAAAAATGCAAATTTACCATCTGGATCAACAGTTGATATAGGTGAATTTCCTGCATATATATAAGGACTAAAATATTGCTCTTTTGGATCAATCTGATAGAAACGACCAACAGACGGATCATAAAATCGTGCATGAAAATTATATAGACCAGTTTCTTCATCCCATTCTTGACCTGTATAACGATATGATATTTTTGCATTATCATCAACAATATATTCTCTCATTAGTTCACCATATGGCATATAATCATATGCAGCAACAACTTTATCACCATGTACAACTAATCTAATTGAACCTTCATGATCAGTTATAACACTATAATATTTATTATTACGGAAAAATCCAAGTAAACCTCTTGCACCATAAATATAAACTGTAATTACAACATTCGAAATTTTTTCATTCGAATATGAAACTTCTCTTTCAACTAACGAACGTTTACGATCATCACGAATGTAATGTATCTCTTTGATAATTTGATTATCTGAATTTTTAATTCTTTTTAGAATACGTTCACCTTGACTATCGTAACCAAATTCAATTACATTATCATTTTTCATGAATACTTTTGTTGGTTTATTTGAAACAGGATGATATTGAATATTTTCTATATTAATATGTTCTGCCTTAATAACATTTCCGCGATGATCATGATCCACAATGTATTTTATTCCGTTAATATTTATTGTATCAATTTGATTTTTAAAATCCTTATATGAAATTTCATATTCAAAATATCCTCTTGAGAATACTACTAAATTACTATTTGGATTTGCATGATTTAACGAAAATGTAAAAGGTTTTTTCATAGTAACATACCAATATGCGTATCTAGCAATATCAAGTTCAAAATCTTTGACTGTTTCTGAAATTCCTAATATTTGTTTTACTCTTTCGAACAGTCTATGTCCTATAAAAGGATACACGTCGGAATCCATAAAATTCTTTTCAAACATCTTTTGTTTTTCAGATTGACAAAGTCCAGAACAATTTTCACTATCATATAATAAGCCAACTTTTTTTGAAATTTCTTTATACGGCACTTCAGCAGATAATATTATCCTTTTTATTTCACAAAATTTATCTTTATCAAATTTTTTCAAATCTTCATCAATAAAGATTGCATAATTAAAATATATTTTTATAAGTTTTATAAAAGACGGATATAAAACTATTGCCTTATCATCAAAACTTATGTATTCTACTTTTGATAATTGTTCAAATGAATCATATGCTGCCTCATCAATATAACTTAAGTGATCTGCTTTTAATAATTGTCCAAATGAATCATATGCTGCCTCATCAATATCACTTAAGTATTCTGCTTTTAATAATTGTCCAAATGAATCATATGTATAATTATGTCCATAATATTTTGGAAAATTTTCTATAGAAGATTCATACAAGTTACATTCATCGATTCCATCAATTATTTTATTTTGTTTTAAATTTGTTATATCTTCATTATCAAGCCATTTAGCAATAAATTCAGTACTAATTATTGAATTACCTTGAATTGTTTTTGGTTCTGTTTCTTCACCTTCAAATTTTAATTTTTCTTGTAGAAATTTATCATCAATTATTTCAAGATATCCAACATTATTATAATAAAAATTACGTTTAAATTTCTTTTTATGAAAATTATGCTTTTCTTCAGTTATTAATTTATCAGTATTATATTCATAAGATGCAAATATATCAGGTATTTTTGGTATACCAATTCTTTTTATTTTACCATACATACCGTATTCATATGTTACTTTTAATTTACTTGAATAACGATCTTTAGCTACAATTGGATATTCAATTTCATATAATTTACCATCATAATATTTCATATTTACACTTAATGCTGGTATATTATCAATCATTGAATTATTATTATTATTTGGTATTATTATACGTTTATCTAATATTTGTTTTTCTGCATCATATTTGTATTCTTCAATAAATGGTACACCATCATTATATGTTATAATACGTTTCATTTTACCACGTAATACAACTTCTGGTTCATAATCACTATAATAGAATTGTTGAAATTCTTCTTTTTCATAATCATTATCAATTTCTTCATTACAAATACCTTCTGTATTTCTTAAACAATTCTTAATTATTTGATTATTTCGTGGATTTTTTATTATTCCAGTATTTATTATTCTACCAAATTGGTCATAATTCATATACATAATATCTTTTATGATGTGAGTTTTTTTAATTTGATATTTTAAATATAATTGATAATCATTAGCTCTTTTATCTTTAATATCTTGATAAATAACATATTTAAGTAAACCATATTTGTCATATAAATATTTTATTTCTTCAATATCTTGTGTTTTTTTTGATATCATATCATCATTTTTATTATATTTCATATATGTTGATAATAGTTCTTTTTCAAATTTTTCTCTTGGATCATATATTACATCTAATTTTCTATCATAAGTACCTGAATAACCATACCACATTGGTGGTAAAATCTCAATTAATTTACCATTATCATTATATTTGTATGTACTTAAGTAACCTGTAGAATTTTTATAATTTGTTAAAAAACGTGACCATGCAACTTTATTATCTTTATCATCATAAATTTCAACATCGTGTATATTATGATATTTTATTTTTATTTTATAAGTATAACCATCTTCTTGTGGAAAATTATTTTTAATAAATTCGTTATCTGTATGACCAGTAAATTGTATATCATCATATAATGTTGAACCAGGTAATGCAATTGTATGTGTTTCATCTAATGGATTTGAAGCAAATTCAATTCTTGTAAATTCATAATAATTTTTATATTCATCACTAATAAGACCAAATAATTTATTTGAATACCATACAGAACTTGGATCATTTGGATTACCATTTGTTATCCATCCTGGATGATATTCTAATAAATTCTCTGTTGAAGAATATATATCTCTTTGAATTATTTTTGATTTTGTTGTTATTGCTTGTCTACCTAATTCATCATATAAATATTCAGTTATAAGTACATTATTATCATCTAATAATAATAATTCTTGTATTTTCTCATTTAATCGATTTTTATATGTTACTTGTACTATAGGTTCATTAAATATTATTATATCTTTTAATTCAATATTATTTATACATAACTTTTTCAATACATTATGTATTCCGAAATTTATTTTTTCAACATTAATTTCATTTTTTAAATTACCATTTACCCATATATATACATAATGATGTTGTTTAACAAAAATTATTTCACCAACTTTCGGTATATCAATACTATTTTCAAGATAAACTCGTTTTAAAAATTCCATAAATATATTATCATTTAAAATATGATAAATGAAACGTATACCAAATGAATTATATTCTGATGTACATTTTATTTTATTACATGTATCCCAATCATCATAACAATAATTATATTTTTCTGGATTATGTATTATATGATAACCAGTATTTGTTTTAATATTTATTTTACATGGTAATTGATAATATTTTAATGTATCAAATTTACTATATGTATTTATTTCTTTAATTCTACCATATTCATCTGTATTTGCAGTTAAATCACCATATTTACCATAAAAATATTTTTTTATTAAACCATTTGATTGTATTATTTCAGTAATATGTCCTGTACGTTCATCATATACATATGCTTCAAAATTAAATCCTAATGGAAAAAAACGTACATGATCAACATTTATACTTGAATCATTATTGAATATTTGTTGTATATTAATTTTCATTTTTAATTGATTATCATGATTTTGACGCATTTTATCAGCTAAATCAAAATCAATTATTGCTTCTAAATATAACCATTCATGATATTCTTGTTTATATTCACCAAATATACTGTAGATTATTTTTTCAGTATTATCTTCAATTATTTGTATTGTTAAATATTCTAATATATCACCAAATTCAATTGATTCTTTATAATTATCATTATTATTAATTTTAATCCATGTTGATACAATATATGTTGTTGCTGTATTTTCATTTTGATATAATTTAAATATCCCTTCAATATATTCCTTATAATTTAATTCAATATAATTTTTTCCAGTTAATGATGATTGTTTTTTTATTAATTTACGATTAATATTCCATACCGAGGATGCACCATCATTAATTTCATAATCTTCAAAACCATAATAATTAATTTCATGTTCAGATGGTTTATATGGTTTACAATCTAATATTTTAATGGTATGTGTCCTATCAAAAATATAATATTGTTCATCATCATCATTTGGTCGTTCATTTGGTTCATTAGCATCATTATCATTATTATCAATTTCATTATTTTTATGATTATTTTTATTTATTTTTAAATTTTCAATTTTAATTAATTCACCATTAGAATCATAATATTTTTTAAATTTATCCTGTTTTTCATGTATTAAACCGTATTTATTTTCGTTACCACCTGGTATTATTTTTGTTTCTGTAAAATATAATACATTACCAATTTGTATTGATGTTTCAAAAATATATTTATATGAAGTTATTCTTTGTAAATTATATTGTGAATTATTTTCAAGTATTATATAACGTTTTATAATTACATCAGATTCTTTAATAAAATTTGAATTATATAAATTTAAAAAATAATGATCTTCTTTATTTTCACGTTTACCTATATTCTTTTTATAATTATCACTAGATAATTTATCTTCAAGTACTAATAATCTTTGATTACTATTTTTATTAATTGATAATGGTACTATTAATATATCATCTAAAATTTTTGTATTTGATTCTTTTGTTTGTATAAAACGAATAATTCTAATTTTATCATTATCCGGTTTATATGCAATATAAATTGGATATTGTATTACCATTTCAGAATCATTTAAATTATTTGTATTTAATTCATATGTTACATTATTATGATTATTTTTCATTATATAAGTATTATTATGTTGTACTGATTTTTCTATAATATATTCATCACCTAAACGTATTTTATGTGAATTCTGATCATTTTTTTTATTTTTTATTTTAACCACTTTCCAATTATAGCCATCAATTTTAATTTTTTTATCATGTATTCTAATTAAATTTTCACCATAAAATATATTATTTAATTGTACAAATTCATTAATATTTTCTTCTTGAAAATTTTCAATTGATTTGTTATATTCAATTAAATCTAATTCATCTTCTAATTCTTCAATAATTTCAGAATCAATATTTATAACGTATTTTTTTAATTTTGTAGAAATGAATTGATCTTTATCATTATTTAATTCCATATATTTTAAATATATAATATTTTTATGTAAATAAATTGAATTATAATACATATAATTAATAATTTCATCGATATTTTCTTGTATTAGTGGTTTGTTTGTTTTCTTTAATGTAGAAATTATGTCTTCATCAACTATAAAAGGTATATTAGAATTATCATGAAATTTTAATAATTGAATTATCCAATCGTTATAATTTTGAATACAAAAAATAAAAAATATTTTATCATTTTGAACTATAACAATTTTATTACCATCAGTTACTGTTACAATTCTTGCATCTTTTTTAAATAAAGAAAAATTTTTTTCTTGCCATTTTTTTGTATATTTATTTTTCCAATATATATATGATTTACATTCATTATTTTTATCAGAATTTATACATGTTACTAATATAAAATCTCTACCCACTAATAATTGTCTATCATCATTAAAATATATTTCATTATTAAATGGTAAATACCATGAGTTATATTCATTTTGATCAAATATAACTAAAACACTACCTTTACCATGTTCAGGTGTTTTTTTAGCAAAAAATGCAAAACCTTTACCAATTCCATGAATTTCACTATACCAACGTTGATTTTTTTCCTTAAAGTTTATACGATATTGAAAATTTATATTGGCATCATTGCATTTTTTTTGAAAATCTAAATCATATATTTTAATATCATTAAAATAATTACCATCAATTTCATCAAAATATGATGCAATGTAATAATCAAATAATTGAATTATTTTATATTGATTAAAAATTTCAACATTTTTTGCTGGTGACCATTTACACTTTTCTTTATAAACCATAGCAACATCATCATATCTATCATCAACATGATTTGAAACACTCACTGATGAATATATTAATTTTATTGTAACACCAGTATGTAATTGAATTTCTTCAATACGATTATTTTCTTCAATATTATATTGAAATTTCATAAAATCAAAACAATATGGTTTAGTAATGTCATTTGTTTTACATTTAATATCAATTTCATTATTATGCTTTTCATTGATATTTGTTAATAAATTTACATTTTCACTAATATTTTTATATTGAAAATAAATATTTTGATATTTATCATTATCCGAATAAAAATACGATGTAATTAAATTATTATTATTATTAAAAAATAATTTAAAATGATAATTATTACTATGTATTTCATTTAAAAATAAACGACTTGGATATATTTTTTCATTTAATGTAAAATGATCAATTGTATTATATTTTACAGTTATTTTTTCATGATAATAATTTAGATTCATAATAGTACTTAAATACCAAATAATTGGTATTGCTGTTTCTTTACGATTATCTTTTATTTCATCAATATTACTGATATTTGAATCAAATTTCCAATTATTTTCTTTTAATTCCCATACAACAGCATTATTAAATTCCACATTTTCTTTAGAATTGCCATAATGATAATCAATAGTTTCATGATAAATATCCCAATAATTTTTTTCAACATCATAACCTATTTTCAAATCTTCATCAAATTTAATTATTCCATTATCATTTGATAAAATTATTTTGAAATCTATAAGTTTACCAACTATAACATCTAAATATAATTCATATTTTTTATTTTCATATATTAAATAATAACGATGATCAATTTCGAATGGACTTGATTGATGATCAAAATAAATGAAATTGATATTTTCTGTTAATGACCAACCTTTACCGAATAAACTTGAATTTTTTTTATCATTACCATCATAAAATAAATCAAATTTAAAATTTTTAAATGGTGTTTGTATATTTATTAATGGTACATTAAATCTAGCTTTACCAGTTGATTTATCAACTGGATTAACAATTGCTGTTAAATCTTTAAATTGATCACTTAAAAAATGATAACGTTTTCTTTTATCTTTTGCCTTTTTAATTAATTCGTCCATTTTTATTTAATTATTTAGTTTTTTGGCAATTAAAAAAAAACTGATATTGAAGTTCAAATTTGTGGTATTGTATTCAAGTAATTTTAAATTTAAAATTAAGAAGGAAAAATTAATTTAAAAAATGTAATTGTAAAAGAATTACAAAATATATAAGAACTTAATTAGAAAACACCTTGGTTTTAAAGAAACTTTTGAATGCGTAAGTGCTACTTTTTTTTCAATAATTTTAAAAAGTAGTCAATAAAAAGTACAGTTGAAACTCAATTAGTTTCTAAAAAATCTACAAATTAAAAATAATGCTTTTACAGAAAAAAAATTAGCTAATTTACTTCAACTTATTTTTAAAAACTATTTAAATTCTATTTTAAAACAAATGGAGAAAATTATTACTTAACAATTACTGGAGAAAATTATTACTTAACAATTACTTACTTAATAATAAAATTACATCTAACTGTTTATATTTCTTTAAATTTTTTTAAATTTTTAATTAGAAAAAATAAATTGGAAATTCCTTTTTATTATCTTTTTTTATTAATATTTAAAAATTATCAAAAATTGTAATTGAAAATACTTGAGAAAATTAAAAAACATAAGAAATTAATCTAAAAATGTTAACATTAAAAACACTACTGACTTTTTAATTAAAACTTAAGATAATAATTAAAACTCAATGAAGGCTACAAATAATTTTAAAGTAATTAAATTAATTGAATTTTAAAATTAAGTTAATAATTTTTATTTTCCGCTCGCAATTCAATTTGAAATTTAACCCCATGAGAAAAAATTCTTTCAAATTTTAAAATACATTCAATTATGTTGTAAAATGTTACCGTTATCTAGAAAATAATAAAAAATTATGCTATATTTCCTAATTTTACGAAATAGAAAAAAAGGATATTTTTTCCCTTGAAATTTATACTAAAAAACTTACTCACCAAAATATCGTAAAAATACTAATTGAAAAAAAAAAATTAAATTAAATCTATTTAATATAAAGTGGAGACAGTGTTAAAAAATATAAATGTCGAATTATTTATAATAGTTTTTAAGAATGTCTAAAATTGAGAAAAAAAACAAAATGGATATTTAAAATAATTTTTATAAATTTCTATAAATTTTTAAGTTTTTTAAACAAAAGTATATTTTTTAAATAGTTTTCAAATATTAGTCCATTAATTCACAAATTTCACCAAATTCACAATTTTAAAATAATAATTCTCACTAAAAGACGGTATATTTCTCCAAAAAAAATTCTTAATACAAATTCTTTTTGCGATTAAAGCCTTTTTATGTGGATGAAAAAAAAAAAATGGCATGTGTGTTATAATATTGTTTTCATTATAATAGCAAAATAAAAACTTCATAATATTGAAATACAAATAGCAACTATTCGCGTATTGGAATTTTGAGCTATTAGATAAACTTCCGAAAATGTACCATGGACGAAAGAGTGAAAAAGTGGTAATTTATTCGAACTGAAAGAAAAATTTCTAATTCCTGTATATTTGAAAGATTCTACATCTAACTGACTTAAAATTGCAACAATCGTTTTAGAAACTCAAAAATATCCTCTGAATGAAGATGAATGTTTTTTTTTGAAAATTGTATCCAGTCCAGTATCGATTGTATCCAGTTTATAAAAATTATTGAAATTTGATTATTCTTCATTAATGATTAAAATTAGTAACTAAGAACAGCGAGCGACATGGCATCCGATAGTTCATTGGTAAGAGCATTGCCCCGGAAAGGAAAAGGTCCGTGGTTTGATTCCCAGTCTGATCGAATGTCGTCTTTCTTTTCTTAGATACTACATACCTGACTTAGATATAAAATCAAATTTAGAAAATATGTTCTTACATTTGAGAAGAATTTGATCATTTTTTTTAAAAAGTTTACAACATATTTTCGGAAGTATAAAAAAATTTTGAAAAAAAAATATCTGTGTAGTTAAAATTTCAATTAATTGACAGAAACTAAATTTAGAACAGTGTTTTTGTTAAATATTATCATTTGGTTTATTCAAGTGTTAAAAAAAAGTTCCATTGAATTTTTTTCCAAATAAGGACTACGAATGGTTTTTTTTTGTTTTTTTTTTGTTTTTTAAATTAAAAAAATGTTATATTCAATTGTTTTCTAGCAGTGACTTCATACTTTTTCTATGGAATATTAGAATATTTTATTTATATAAACATACTTTTTTTCGAAGTTACACGTTTCATATTATTTGTACAGTTTTTCAGTAATACGACAAATTATGATGAAAAAACAAAAGAAATTCAAAATAAAAAAACAATATGATTTGAATTAGGGGTTCCATAAGCAAAAATATCTAATGTAGTAACTAAGAACAATGAGCGACATGGCATCCGATAGTTTAATTGGTAGAACAGTGCCCCAGCAAGGCAAATGTCTTGGGCTCGAAACCTAGTCGAATTGAATGTCGTTTTCTTGTTTTTAGTCTACTACACTATTACACTACACAAAAATATTCTACAACAAATCATTCAGATCATAAGTTCAAAACCTATCTTCAGAGTAAAAGGATACGTATTGATTCATTTGCAAAAGATAAAATTTTCAATTTCACTAAAATTGACGTATGGGTGATTTAGCTTTTGAACTCCTCATATGTGAGTTTTAGACAGGGTTAACTTGAAAGTTGAAATTCAAAGAATTGAAATATTTACATTCAATTCAGTAACGAATAAATGCAATTAGTCCTCGCAAAAATCTTTGCTGAAATTAAAAATAAAAACACAAACGAAACATTCAAGATAACAACACTGTTTCACTTTTCGTTTATTCAGTTTTATTCAAATTTTATTTTTAAATTCAAAATATGGAAAAAAATGTGTAAAATATTGATATTTTTTTTTTATTGATCGAAATTTCGTATTAATATTTTATGTTTTTTGAATATTTTTAGTAAAAAATTATATAATAACAATAATTTATCATGGTTTTTTCCCAGTAAGTTATTTTTATTTAACGCGTGTTATAAAATCAATAATATTGAGTTTGTTTACATATTAGAAAATGTTTTATCATTGTTTTTATAAATTCATAGAAAAAAAATTATTTTTAGAATAAATTTTAACATTTGTTCAAATTTTGAAGAAAATTAAAATTATTGCAGGTTCAAACGACGGCTAAAAAAGCTGGGTAGCTAACGATTTAAGAAAACGAAAACGAAGAAAAATAATGTGGGATACCTAGTATAGTCAAAATTTTTAAAGTTGAGGTTTTTTTTGCCCATGTTTTACATGACGTAGTGATCTTTTTTGTGTAGATATACGAAAGAAGAAACGTGTTACAACAACAAAAACGTATGTGTTTAAGTATCTTTTTTTCTGCGCATGTTTTTCTAGTATAATACGAAACCTCAACATTTAAAATTTTGACTATACTATAGTTTTCAATAGCAATTCTTTCTGCAATGACAAGACGACAACTACTTGATTGAAATTTAATTTAGATTGAGAAAAAATAGCAGGAAATATAAAAAACTCACATTTAAAAGTACAATTTCAAAGTTTTATATTTTAGACAAAAAATTACAAACAACATTCTACTTAACGTAATTATAAAAATTTTTTTACATAAATTTTAATATAATAATTGATTTCTAAGGATTAGTTCAAGTTGAAATGGAACTGGTGCTAGTTTATTAACAAACTTTTTTATTGTTGCTGCTTTTGCTAAAAATACAAATCTCCTGTTTTTTGTTTGTTTGTTTGTTGTTCGTCCTTAGTTTGTGGCTCATGAACGATCACTGTATCAGCAAACCTTACTAGCATCGTATCATTTTTCAATTGAACAGGTTCCTCAGATTGGATAAAAAAATATTCCCAAAAAACTGAAATTTATTTTCTTTCACAATTAATTACATTCCATAATGATCTTAATGGTCCAGCGTAAACTTGATTAGCTTTTGTTACTGATAAATAATCATTTGCTTTATTTTTTATATAAATTCCATTTTCATTAATTTCAAAATTCCATGTCATTCTACTAAAATTATCATCATGTTTCCATAGTGTTTTAACACCATATTCACCTGATATTTCTGTTATATTTGAATAATGAGCAAATAAATAATCATTATTTTTACTTTTTATGTAATTAACATGTAAAAAATCAACAGTCCATGATAAATCATCATGATTATAATTATTCAATGGAATTGCATCAACATTATGAATTATTAAATTATTCTTTGAATTTAATTCTTTACCTCGATGTAAATATCGTGATTGATCATCAACAAAACAAACATAATGTGAAAATACTAAATTTTTTATATTTTTTGGTAATTCATTAATCATATAATTAATTGAAAATTTCATAGAATTTGTTAAATTCTCATATACTGGTGATATTGTAAAATTATAAATTTTTACAGCAATATTAATTAATACTGAATCTGAATAAATATGATTATTTAATTTTATAATATCAATTAATTCATATATTGCAATAATTTGTTCTTCAATTATATCAAATTTATTAAAATATTTAAAAATATTTCTAATTAAATCATAATGATATGATTTCTTTAAGAAACTTTGTAATAATTCTTTAAAAATTTTCGAATTATAATTAAATATTTCATTTAATAAATTTTTTATATCTAAATTAATCTCATTTTTAATTAAAAATTGAAAAAAATCATTTTTTAAATGTATATTTAAAATTTCTTTAATTAAATTTAAACAAATATTTTGTAGAAATATTGCTTCAATTTTATTTGTATAATTACTATTTAATAAAAAATATGCTTGATATTTTTTAGAAATAATTTTTTCATTTAAATTATTTATAATTTCATATAATTTACAGGCACTAGATAATAATTGATCATTACTGTATATTTGAAAGTAAGCAACTCCTAAAAATATGTTTTGAATATTCTTTTTTTTTTGAAAATTTCTGAATACAAAATATTTTTTTATTTGAATTTTCTTGATTAGCTTCAGGAGCTTTGCATCAGTGCAAAACATTTCAAAATCTCGATTATCCAGTTTAGAAAAATTATTAAAATTTATTTCTCATCTTGTATCTGTTTTGGTTTCACGGGATAAATTAAATTAAATTTCATTTTTCTAAATTAACACACTTGACTTAGATATTAAATCAAATTTAGAAAAGTTCAACACAAAATATAAAAACCAAACTTAAATATTCATAGATAGATCCAAATTAAATAATAACACAGGATGTTATATTACACTAAGAATATAACCAAAAATACGAAATAGATAATAGAGCTTCCATATATACTGCAGAATTATACGCTATCCAAAAGCAATAGAAGAAATAAAAAACAAAACAATCATACTAATATGTGTCGACTCCATAAGTGCAATCTCCACCATAGAACAACTATGTCCAGATAATCCAAAGCAATAAACATAAAAGAATACATCTATTAAAATCCAAACACAAAGTACACATATATACTTTGCTTTGGATATCCAGTCACATCGGTATCAAAGAAAATGAAATCGCAGATAGCCCTTCAAAAGCAGCAACAACAGAAGAAGAAGAACAAAACATATCTTCTAAAAAATTAAGCCGAGATTTACACAAAACAATCAAAGATCAAGTACTAAACAAAGGAGATACATATATCTATATACAATATAGATCCATGGACGAACATCAACCAATTATCAAGAAAGGACAGTGTCATATTAACAAGACCTCAGGACGGACACACAAAATTAACTCATTAACATCATCTGAAACAAAACACTCCTCCATCCTGCAAATGCAAAGAACCACTGACCATCAAACACATCTTCAACACCTGCACATATTACAAGCAACAAAAGGAAAAAACAACATCCACGATATACAAATCCTAGCAAGCGAAAAAAACAGGACATCAGTAATATAATAAAATTTGTAAAAGACATAAAATCATAAATAAAATCTAATAAATAAAAATTAAAAAACAAAAGAAAAAACCGGTGATCTTCTTCACTTTACCGCTAACGTAAGATACTTATCCAAATGGCACCAAATTTAGTTTACTAGTGAACATTGATGTCCATGACGAATCTGGAGTCCTTTTAGACTATTCTTCAATGGTTTCTGAGAAAGAGCACTCAAGTTACGAACTTCGAACACGTAAATATTTTACTTATTTCTAATGCTTTTTATTTACAAAATTTTAATAAAATTATTAACTTATTCAATTTAAAAGTCATTTTTATTAATAATTTCACAAAACAATGCGTAAAACTCGGAAAATTGCGCTTTAAAAAATAACCTTTTTTTGACAGTAGCTTTTCTTGACATGCTGAAAATAAAATGAAATTTTCACCTTAACACACAACAGCTTCATCTATTTTATAATATAAAAATATGTATTTTCAAATTTGAAAGATTTAGTTCGTTATTTTTTTGTAATAAGTTTTTCCCAATTTGTATAGACATCAGGTCTGTTCGATGAAAGATCAGGACTTAATAAATTATTATATAATTTTATTCCCCTTTTACAAAAAGTTTTTATAAAAATTTCAGTAAATTTGTCTTTAAAAAAATATTCAAAACATTCCAATAATATAATATTTTCGATTTGTAATTCAGATTTTAACATGACTTCCATCTCGTATCTGATTATTTTTTGACACATCATTAAAAATAAATAAAAAGATTCAAATTATTAATTGTTATTTCACTGTGCTAACAGCACTGGTAAACCATTAAGTTACTAGCTGTGCTTTATTAGAACTCATGAAGTTATCTGTGATCACTTCAGTTTTGATCAAATCACTTATTTTCTTCTTGATAATAACTTGATGATAACTTTGAGTGTCCAAAAAAACATGTTAACAAATTAAATGACATACTTGAACAAATTTCACTGAAAAAATCCAACATTACAAAACAATTAAAGAAGAAATATAAAATACGAATCACAAATCACGTAATAAACCCAAACCTCAATTCCATATGTTATTTTCCATCAAAAACAGATGGTAAACTGAAACTGAGGAAGTGAACAAAGAAAACTGTTGATCAGTTCCTCATTATTATTTAGTATCCAGATGTAGGGTATTGACAGGGTATACATATGTAAATAGCCGGTTAAGAATACCCGTGTATTGACAATACTCATAGTAGTGACAGATTACCCCGGGTATTATTTTTTATATTTAATTTAATTTTATTTTATTTATTTTAATTTAATTTTAATTTATTTAATTTTTATTTTTTTAACGTTTTTTCACATAAAAAACTAATGAAGTTAGTTGAAGTTCTGCTAAAATTTTTTAAAATACTTCGTTAAGTTGATTAGATCAACTACAACACTGTCAATACTCGGCTGTTTTAGGTGGGTATAGAATACCCGCTTCATACTCGATTGCTTTAGATGTATACTCGGATATCCAATGAATACCCGCTGACACATATCGAGTTTAATGTGGGTATAGTATATACCCGGATATTTATATCCACCTCATACCCGATATCTGTCAGTACTATAAATTAAAAAATGTGTAAAATATTGATATTTTTTTGTTGATCGAAATTTCGTATTGATATTTTATGTTTTTTTGAATATTTTTAGTAAAAAATTATATAATAACAATAATTTATCATGGTTTTTTCCCAGTAAGTTATTTTTATTTAACGCGTGTTATAAAATCAATAATATTGAGTTTGTTTAAATATTAGAAAATATATTTTCATTGTTTTTATAAATTCATGGAAATTTTCACATTTGTTCAAATTTAAAAAAAAAAATTAAAATTATATAATATATTTCAAAGCCGTAGATAAAAACTGGTGGATATTCTTTATACCGAATTAGTGTGATATATAGGGTAATCCATTTGTAATAAGGCTCTACAGGAAAACTTAAGTACCCTCTGGTGGAAAATTTTCAAAGTGATGACATTTCTTGGAGGTAAGAAAAAAGAAAAAATTGTTGAGATTTAGTTTTGAGAAAATCCTATCGTATCGCAAAAAATAAAAGAGAAGATAAAAAGTGTCTTTGAAAATCGTTGCAAAATATAACCCCACATTATTTTGTTGAAAAATGAAGTCGTCCTGCTCCAAATTATGCGGACTTCTATTTTTTGTCTTTCTACAAGTTCGCAGAATGCACCTCCTACTGGAAAAAAAACTTGGAAACCTACAGGCGAAGGACTTCATAAAACCTTCGACTAATATCTCTAGGAAACTAGTCAACCTCAACAGGAACGAGTTAAGGACAATTACGGGACTTATCACTGGACACTGTTCGCTCAACTACCACTTGAGTAAGATGGGGTTCAAAGATGATGAAAAATAAAGATTTTTCAAAGAAGCTAAAGAAACACATCCTATGTGAATGTGAGGCATTGGCTTCTAAAAGAGTGCGTCATATCCATCAATTTTTCTTCAAATCAGAGGGAATTTTGTGTGCACCTTCTAATAGAATTTTAGGATTCTTTAAAAGCCTAAACCTATAAAAAACACAGGCTGTACAAAAGATCTGTAAAGATCGAAGTGCTACAATAGCCCCTAGATAGCTATCTAATCTAATCTAACAATTCGCAGTATTATCTGGAATTTATTCTTCCACTTATAAATTCAACGTGAATTATTCCTATTAAAAGGAATATTATCGGGAAATATTCTCAAAGTTTCGATTCTGGAATGTCATATTTTCTGAATAGCTTTAGGAGAAATTATCTTGGAAATTAAAAGACAACATCTACTTATATATTTTTTCATAATTGATTTATTTATTGAACAATATCTGTAAAATCTTATACTTCTATCGTTGACATTGAATTTACATTATAAAATGCTTCACAAGTCATATTACATTATTTTTAAGGTTAATTTAAAGTTCTTAAGAATAGATTTGTACAAAATTTTTCTTTAAAATTTATAATTAACAATCTTGATAAAATGAAATTCATTCTACAAAGCACTACAAATTCATTTAGTTTTCTTGATTAATTTCTTTTCTAAATATTCACAAAAATATTTCATAAATTCTTCAACATTATAATTATTCGGAATTGATTGTTTTGCAATTGATTTCAATTTTTCGGAAATTTCAGAATGTTTTTCACTTAAAATCATTCTATAAAGAATCGATTGCAAATTAATTGGATCGAAATTGATTTCTTTTTTCGGAATATTTAATTGTTTAGCAATTTTTTTCAAGATTTTATCAAATTTTTCAGCAATTGTAATGGCACTTGCTTGAGCATCTAAGGGTGTGATCATAGATTTTGATGTATTTACAAATTTTTCACCGGTTATTTTACGTAAAAACAAATCAAGCAAAAGTAATGTACTGTTTGTATCGATTTGTGTATCAACAATTTTCAAATGAGGTAATGATGATGATGTATTCGTTGAAGATTGGTCATTATTTGAATTATATTGATTGGAAATTAAATTTGATGGTAAAGAGGATATATAATTCTGATGGAGACTATTATTTGGCGAATATCTAGAATCAAATCCAGAAGAAAATTGATCAAATTCATATGAACCGTTCGTTTTATAAGGTAAACTTCTTCTAGATCTTTGATAGACTTGAGAGGTAATTGGAATATCTCTGAAAACTTGCCATTCAGTACTTTGAATTTTATATAGAATTTCTGCCATGGTATCTTCCCATATTGGATCACCAGTTTCAATTTTATCATTGCCATCTACATAAATTTTATAGTTAGATAGATATTGTAAAATATAATTAACAGCAATACCATCTACATAAGATATATCATGAATTTTTTCTCGTTTAATAATTTTTGAATAACTAATATTATTTGCATTATTTGTGTTATAAAAATTCCTTTTTGCATTTTGAATGATTTCAAAATTAATTTTCTCATCATGTCTGACATTATACAAATACGGTTCTATTATGATTGGACTTATAAGTTTTTTTGTCATGAAAACTATTTTAGATAGATGTTTTTTAATGACAACAATTTCATCATTACTGCTAAACCAAGGAGAAACATTTTCTATTAAGTCGTTAGAATTTTCTACAATATTTTGAATTTCTTCAGTTGCTTTATTTATTGTTTTTAGAATTCTTTTCGCAGCTAAATTTTTAATTTTTACAAGTTTTTTCAAATTTATAGAACTTTTTAAAATTTCTTTAAGATTACCACATACATCAATCCGGGTTCTAACACCTTCTATGATATCAAAATATGTATTAAATGAAGTCAAATCCCAATTATTGTTAGCACCAGTATCATAAATACTACGTCCAGCTGATCCAGCTGTGACAATATTTTTTAGTAAATTCTTATTTTTGAAATTACTTTTTAATGTTTTCGCTAAATTTTGAATAAAGTTTATCGCTTCAATTTTTCCAATAGCTTTTAAACTATTCACTTTTGATATTAAATTTTCTGAACCTTCTGATATGTCTAAAGCACCAATAATTGATTCAGCAAAAGCCATATACATTAATGGATTGCTAAAGTCCCAGTTATATTTTGAACCTTCAATATATATTCCTGCTCCAGCATATGCAACAGATCCTCCAACAAATGCTACTTTTCCCATAGCATTAAAACCTTGTAATGCTTTTGCAGCACTTCCAACACTTCCAGTTACACCTGTACCAATTCCAAAATCTGTGAAAAGAGCATCAAATGTTTCTGGACTTTTCCAATTCCATTTTGTTGGATCACCATTTCCATTTGCTAAAGCAGAACTTCCATATGCAGCAGCTACACCTAAACCAACTGTTGCAGCTGGTCCAATTATAGCTACACTAGCCATTAAACCTTGAGGCATTAATGCTCCTGAAACTCCACCAGCAATTATACCTGTCCATGTACTTTCACTCTTCCAATCCCATTTAAGCGGATTCCAATTATTATTTGCTTTAGCTCCTCCAAGATATGCACCAACTATTGCACCAATTATAACAAAAAGTAAAAATGCAAATTTACCATCTGGATCAACAGTTGATATAGGTGAATTTCCTGAATATATATAAGGACTAAAATATTGCTCTTTTGGATCAATCTGATAGAAACGACCAATAGACGGATCATAAAATCGTGCATGAAAATTATACAGACCAGTTTCTTCATCCCATTCTTGACCTGTATAACGATATGATATTTTTGCATTATCATCAACAATATATTCTCTCATTAGTTTACCATATGGCATATAATCATATGCAGCAACAACTTTATCACCATGTACAACTAATCTAATTGAACCTTCATGATCAGTTATAACACTATAATATTTATTATTACGGAAAAATCCAAGTAAACCTCTTGCACCATAAATATAAACTGTAATTACAACATTCGAAATTTTTCCATTCGAATATGAAACTTCTCTTTCAACTAACGAACGTTTACGATCATCACGAATGTAATGTATCTCTTTGATAATTTGATTATCTGAATTTTTAATTCTTTTTAGAATACGTTCACCTTGACTATCGTAACCAAATTCAATTACATTATCATTTTTCATGAATACTTTTGTTGGTTTATTTGAAACAGGATGATATTGAATATTTTCTATATTAATATGTTCTGCCTTAATAACATTTCCGCGATGATCATGATCCACAATGTATTTTATTCCGTTAATATTTATTGTATCAATTTGATTTTTAAAATCCTTATATGAAATTTCATATTCAAAATATCCTCTTGAGAATACTACTAAATTACTATTTGGATCTGTACGACTTAACGAAAATGTAAAAGGTTTTTTCATAGTAACATACCAATATGCGTATCTAGCAATACTAAGTTCATAATCTTTGTTTGTTACTGAAATTCCTAATATTTGTTTTACTCTTTCGAACAGTCTATGTCCTATAAAAGGATACACGTCGGAATCCATAAAATTCTTTTCAAACATCTTTTGTTTTTCAGATTGACAAAATTCAGGACAATTTTCACTAGCATATAATAAGCCAACTTTTTTTGAAATTTCTTCAGATAGCACTTCATCAGATAATATTATCCTTTTTATTTCACAGAACTTATCTTCATCAAATTTTTTCAAATTTTTATCAATAAAGATTGCATAATTAAAATATGGTTTTATAAGTTTTATAGAAAACGGATCTACTATCTCATCAATAGAACTTAAGTATTCTGCTCTTAATAATTGTCCAAATGAATCATATGTATAATTATGTCCATAATATTTTGGAAAATTTTCTATAGAAGATTTATAAAAGTTACATTCATCGATTCCATCAATTATTTTATTTTGTTTTAAATTTGTTATATTTTCATTATCAAGCCATTTAGCAATAAATTCAGTACTAATTATTGAATTACCTTGAATTGTTTTTTGTTCTGTTCCTTCACCTTCAAATTTTAATTTTTCTTGTAGAAATTTATCATCAATTAATTCAAGATATCCAACATTATTATAATAAAAATTACGTTTAAATTTATTATTATGAAAATTATGTTTTTCTTCAGTTATTAATTTATCAGTATTATATTTATAAGATGCAAATAATTCAGGTATTTTTGGTATACCAATTCTTTTTATTTTACCATACATACCGTATTCATATGTTACTTTTAATTTACTTGAATAACGATCTTTAGCTACAATTGGATATTCAATTTCATATAATTTACCATCATAATATTTCATATTTACACTTAATGCTGGTATATTATCAATCGTTGAATTATTATTATTATTTGGTATTATTATACGTTTATCTAATATTTGTTTTTCTGCATCATATTTGTATTCTTCAATAAATGGTACACCATCATTATATGTTATAATACGTTTCATTTTACCACGTAATACAACTTCTGGTTCATAATCACTATAATAGAACTGTTGAAATTCTTCTTTTTCATAATCATTATCAATTTCTTCATTACAAATACCTTCTGTATTTCTTAAACAGTTCTTAATTATTTGATTATTTTGTGGATTTTTTATTATTCCAGTATTTATTATTCTACCAAATTGGTCATAATTCATATACATAATATCTTTTATGATGTGAATTTTTTTAATTTGATACTTTAAATATAATTTATAATCATTAGCTCTTTTATCTTCAATATCTTGATGAATAACATATTTAAGTAAACCATATTTGTCATATAAATATTTTATTTCTTCAATATCTTGTGTTTTTTTTGATATCATATCATCATTTTTACTATATTTTATATATGTTGATAATAGTTCTTTTTCAAATTTTTCTCTTGGATCATATATTACTCCTAATTTTCTATCATCGGTACCTGAATCACCATACCACATTGGTGGTAAAATCTCAATTAATTTACCATTATCATTATATTTGTATGTACTTAAGTAACCTCTACAATTTTTACAATTTATTGAATAACGTGACCATGCAACTTTATTATCTTTATCATCATAAATTTCAACATCGTGTATATTATGATATTTTATTTTTATTTTATAAGTATAACCATCTTCTTGTGGAAAATTAGTTTTAATAAATTCATTATCTGTATGACCTGTAAATTGTATATCATCATATAATGTTGAACCAGGTAATGCAATTGTATGTGTTTCATCTAATGGATTTGAAGCAAATTCAATTCGTGTAAATTCATAATAATTTTTATATTCATCACTAATAAGACCAAATAATTTATTTGAATACCATACAGAACTTGGATCATTTGGATTACCATTTGTTATCCATCCTGGATGATATTCTAATAAATTCTCTGTTGAAGAATATATATCTCTTTGAATTATTTTTGATTTTGTTGTTATTGCTTGTCTACCTAATTCATCATATAAATATTCAGTTATAAGTACATTATTATCATCTAATAATAATAATTCTTGTATTTTCTCATTTAATCGATTTTTATATGTTACTTGTACTATAGGTTCATTAAATATTATTATATCTTTTAATTCAATATTATTTATACATAACTTTTTTAATACATTATGTATTCCGAAATTTATTTTTTCAACATTAATTTCATTTTTTAAATTACCATTTACCCATATATATACATAATGATGTTGTTTAACAAAAATTATTTCACCAACTTTCGGTATATCAATACTATTTTCAAGATAAACTCGTTTTAAAAATTCCATAAATATATTATCATTTAAAATATGATAAATGAAACGTATACCAAATGAATTATATTCTGATGTACATTTTATTTTATTACATGTATCCCAATCATCATAACAATAATTATATTTTTCTGGATTATGTATTATATGATAACCAGTATTTGTTTTAATATTTATTTTACATGGTAATTGATAATATTTTAATGTATCAAATTTACTATATGTATTTATTTCTTTAATTCTACCATATTCATCTGTATTTGCAGTTAAATCACCATATTTACCATAAAAATATTTTTTTATTAAACCATTTGATTGTATTATTTCAGTAATATGTCCTGTACGTTCATCATATACATATGCTTCAAAATTAAATCCTAATGGAAAAAAACGTACATGATCAACATTTATACTTGAATCATTATCGAATATTTGTTGTATATTAATTTTCATTTTTAATTGATTATCATGATTTTGACGCATTTTATCAGCTAAATCAAAATCAATTATTGCTTCTAAATATAACCATTCATGATATTCTTGTTTATATTCACCAAATATACTGTAGATTATTTTTTCAGTATTATCTTCAATTATTTGTATTGTTAAATATTCTAATATATCACCAAGTTTATTATTATCATTATTATTAATTTTAATCCATGTTGATACAATATATGTTGTTGCTGTATTTTCATTTTGATATAATTTAAATATCCCATCAATATATTGTTTATAATTTAATTCAATATAATTTTTTCCAGTTAATGATGATTGGTTTTTTATTAATTTACCGTTAATATTCCATACCGAGGATGCACCATCATTAATTTCATAATCTTCAAAACCATAATAATTAATTTCATCTTCATATGGTTTATATGGTTTACAATCTAATATTTTAATTGTATATGTCCTATCAAAAATATAATATTGTTCATCATCATCATTTGGTCGTTCATTTGGTTCATTAGCATCATTATCATTATTGTCATTTTCGTCATTTTTATGATTATTTTTATTTATTTTTAAATTTTCAATTTTAATTAATTTACCATTAGAATCATAATATTTTTTAAATTTATCCTGTCTTTCATGTATTAAACCGTATTTATTTTTGTTACCACCTGGTATTATTTTTGTTTCTGTAAAATATAATACATTACCAATTTGTATTGATGTTTCAAAAATATATTTATATGAAGTTATTCTTTGTAAATTATATTGTGAATTATTTTCAAGTATTATATGCCGTTTTATAATTACATCAGATTCTTTAATAAAATTTGAATTATATAAATCTATAAAATAATGATCTTCTTTGTTTTCACGTTTACCTATATTTTTTTCATAATTATCACTATATAATTTATCTTCAAGTACTAATAATCTTTGATTACTATTTTTATTAATTGATAATGGAACTATTAATATATCATCTAAAATTTTTGTATTTGATTCTTTTGTTTGTATAAAACGAATAATTCTAATTTTATCATTATTCGGTTTATATGCAATATAAATTGGATATTGTATTATCATTTCAGAATCATTTAAATTATTTGTATTTAATTCATATGTTACATTATTATGATTATTTTTCATTATATAAGTATTATTATGTTGTACTGATTTTTCTATAATATATTCATCACCTAAACGTATTTTATGTGAATTCTGATCATTTTTTTTATTTTTTATTTTAACCACTTTCCAATTATAGCCATCAATTTGAATTTTTTTATCATGTATTCTAATTAAAGTTTCACCATAAAATATATGATTTAATTGTACAAATTCATTAATATTTTCTTTTTGAAATTTTTTAATTGATTTGTTATATTCAATTAAATCTAATTCATCTTCTAATTCTTTAATAATTTCATAATCATTATTTATAACGTATTTTTTTAATTTTGTAGAAATGAATTGATCTTCATCATTATTTAATTCCATATATTTTAAATATATAATATTTTTATGTAAATAAATTGAATTGTAATACATATAATTAATAATTTCATCGATATTTTCTTGTATTAGTGGTTTGTTTGTTTTCTTTAATGTAGAAATTATGTCTTCATCAACTATAAAAGGTATATTAGAATTATCATGAAATTTTAATAATTGAATTATCCAATCGTTATAATTTTGATTACGATATATAAAAAATATTTTATCATTTTGAACTATAACAATTTTATTACCATCAGTTACTGTTACAATTCTTGCATCTTTTTTAAATAAAGAAAAATTTTTTTCTTGCCATTTTTTTGTATATTTATTTTTCCAATAAATATATGATTTACATTCATTATTTTTTTCAGAATTTATACATGTTACTAATATAAAATCTCTACCCACTAATAATTGTCTATCATCATTAAAATATATTTCATTATTAAATGGTAAATACCATGAGTTATATTCATCTTGATCAAATATAACTAAAACACTACCTTTACCATGTTCAGGTGTTTTTTTAGCAAAAAATGCAAAACCTTTACCAATTCCATGAATTTCACTATACCAACGTTTTGTTTCCTTAAAGTTTATACGATATTCAAAATTTATATTGGCATCATTGCATTTTTTTTGAAAATCTAAATCATATATTTTAATATCATTAAAATAATTACCATCAATTTCATCAAAATATGATGCAATATAATAATCGAATAATTGAATTATTTTATATTGATTAAAAATTTCAACATTTTTTGCTGGTGACCATTTACACTTTTCTTTATAAACCATAGCAACATCATCATATCTATCATCAACATGATTTGAAACACTCACTGATGAATATATTAATTTTATTGTAACACCAGTATGCAATTGAATTTCTTCAATACGATTATTTTCTTCAATATTATATTGAAATTTCATAAAATCAAAACAATATGGTTTAGTAATGTCATTTGTTTTACATTTAATATCAATTTCATTATTATGCTTTTCATTGATATTTGTTAATAAATTTACATTTTCACTAATATTTTTATATTGAAAATAAATATTTTGATATTTATCATTATCCGAATAAAAATACGATGTAATTAAATTATTATTATTATTAAAAAATAATTTAAAATGATAATTATTACTATGTATTTCATTTAAAAATAAACGACTTGGATATTTTTTTTCATTTAATGTAAAATGATCAATTGTATTATATTTTAAAATTATTTTTTCATGAGAATAATCTAGATTCATAATAGTACTTAAATACCAAATAATTGGTATTGCTGTTTCTTTACGATTATCTTTTATTTCAGTAATATTATTTATATTTGAATTTAATTTCCAATTATTCTCTATTAATTCCCATACAACAGCATTATTAAATTCCACATTTTCTTCAAAATTGCCATAATAATAATTAATACTTTCATAATAAAAACCCCAATAATTTTTTTCAATATCATAACCTATTTTCAAATCTTCATCAAATTTAATTATTCCATTATCATTTGATAAAATTATTTTGAAATTTTTATATGTATCACTTATTTCATTTGAATATAATTCATATTTTTTATTTTCATACATTAAATAATAACGATGATCAATTTCGAATGGACTTGATTGATGATCAAAATAAATGAAATTGATATTTTCTGTTAATGACCAACCTTTACCGAATAAACTTGAATTTTTTTTATCATTGCCATCATAAAATAAATCAAATTTAAAATTTTTAAATGGTGTTTGTATGTTTATTAATGGTACATTAAATCTAGCTTTACCAGTTGATTTATCAACTGGATTAACAATTGCTGTTAAATCTTTAAATTGATCACTTAAAAAATGATAACGTTTTCTTTCATCTTTTGCCTTTTTAATTAATTCGTCCATTTTTATTTAATTATTTAGTTTTTTGGCAATTACGAAAAAGACCGATATAAAAGTTCAAATTTGTGGTATTGTATTCAACTAATTTTTTTAACAAAATTATTTATAAATGTATTTTAAAAAAAGTAATGCAAGAAAAAAAAATATTAAAAATTTATAATAAAAATGTTGTTTTTTGATTTTAAATTTAAAACTTGAAAAAAATTTACAAAAAAATTATTTTTATTCTTTAATATTTTAATTAAAAACTACTGCTTTTTTTAATTTTAAATATAAAAGAAAAAAATTGAAACGTAAACGTATTCTATTATTGGAAATAAAAGTTAAAGAATTTATCAAATAATTAAATATTAATTTTATTACTACTTTTTGTTTGCTTTAAATTTATTAAGGTATTTCGAAAAAAATTGTAAGTCTTTTTTAAAAAATTAGAATAAAGAATACAGATCTCGAAAATGTTTTATACTTTCTTGGGAAAAAAGAATTTAAATTTTAAATTAAGAAGGAAAAATTAATTAAAAAAATGTAATTGTAAAAAAATTACAAAATATATTAGAACTTAATTAGAAAACACCTTGGTTTTAAAGAAACTTTTGAATGCGTAAGTGCTACTTTTTTTTCAATAATTTTAAAAAGTAGTCAATAAAAAGTACAGTTGAAACTCAATTAGTTTCTAAAAAATCTACAAATTAAAAATAATGCTTTTACAGAAAAAAAATTAGCTAATTTACTTCAACTTATTTTTAAAAACTATTTAAATTCTATTTTAAAACAAATGGAGAAAATTATTACTTAACAATTACTGGAGAAAATTATTACTTAACAATTACTTACTTAATAATAAAATTACATCTAACTGTTTATATTTCTTTAAATTTTTTTAAATTTTTAATTAGAAAAAATAAATTGGAAATTCCTTTTTATTATCTTTTTTTATTAATATTTAAAAATTATCAAAAATTGTAATTGAAAATACTTGAGAAAATTAAAAAACATAAGAAATTAATCTAAAAATGTTAACATTAAAAACACTACTGACTTTTTAATTAAAACTTAAGATAATAATTAAAACTCAATGAAGGCTACAAATAATTTTAAAGTAATTAAATTAATTGAATTTTAAAATTAAGTTAATAATTTTTATTTTCCGCTTGCTTCCGTTAATTTGAAATTTAACCCAATGAGAAAAAATTCTTTCAAATTTTCAAATACATTCAATTATGTTGTAAAATGTTACCGTTATCTAGAAAATAATAAAAAATTATGCTATATTTCCTAATTTTACGAAATAGAAAAAAAGGATATTTTTTCTCTTGAAATTTATACTTAAAAACTTACTCACCAAAATATCGTAGAAATACTAATTTATAATAGTTTTTAAAAATGTCTAAAATTGAGGAAAAAACAAAATAGATATTTAAAATAATTTTTGTAAAGTTCACTTTAATTAATTTTAGCACTAAAGTGTTTTTTTTTTTCAGTTTTTCAACAAGTCTTTTTTAAAATAATAATTTTCAAATATTACTCCATTAATTCACAAATTTCACCAAATTCACAATGTCAAAAAATAGTTATAACACAATTTCAAAATAATAATTCTCACTAAAAGACGGTATATTTCTCCAAAAAAAATTCTTAATACAAATTTCTTTTGCGATTAAAGCCGTTTTATATGGATGAAAAAATTTAAAAAAAATGGCATGTGTGTTATAATATTGTTTTTATTATAATAGCAAAATAAAAACTTCATAATATTGTAATACAAATAGCAACTATTCGTCTAATATTAAATGTAACGTGTCTTTTTCGTTTTTAAAAATTTTAAAAATTAGATAAACTTCTGAAAATGTGTCATGAAAGAAAGAGTTTATTCGAACTGTAAAAAAAAATTGCTAATTGCTGTATATTTGAAAGTTTTTACATCTAACTGACGTAAAATTGCACAATCGTTTTAGCAACTCTCAAAAATATTCTCTGAATAAACAAGAATGTTTTTCTTTAAAAAAAAATCATGAATACAAAATATCACTTTTTATTTACATTTTCATGATTAGCTTAAGGAGCTTTGCATCAGTGCAAAACACTTCAAAATCTTGATTATCCTGTTTAGAAAAATTCATTTCCTATCTTGTATCTGTTTTGGTTTCACGGGACAAATTAAATTGAATTTCATTTTTCAAAATTACCACACCCGACTTAGAAATGAAATCAAATTTAGAAAATATGTTCTTACATTTGAGAAGAATTTGATCATTTTTCTAAAAGTTTACGACATATTTTCGGAAGTATAAAAAATATATGAAAAACAAAAATATGTATTTGTTTTCGTTTGAAATGTGCGTAATTAAAATTTCAATTCAATCAATTAAGTGTTAAAAAAAATTCAATTGAATTTTTTTCAAATAAAAAATATGTGCATAGACAACAACAGGTGGTTTTTTCTGAAAAAAAAAAAAAAATAAATAATGTTATATTCAATTGTTTTTTAACAGTGACTTCATACTTTTTCTATGGAATATTAGAATATTTTATTTATATAAGTATGTAGAACACACTTTTTTTCGAAATTACACGTTTCATATTATTTGTACAGTTTTTCAGTAACACGACAAAACAAATTATGATAAAGAAATTCAAAATAAAAAACAATATGATTTGAATTAGGGGTTCCAGATGTAAAAATATCTAATGTATAGTAACTAAGAACAATGAGCGACATGGCATCCGATAGTTTAATTGGTAGAACAGTTCCACGGCAAGGCAAATAAATGTTTTAGGTTCGAATCCCAGTCAATTCGAATGTCGTTTTCTTGTTTTTAGTCTACTAAAAATGTTTTTTTTTATGTAATATTTTAAAATTATTTGTACTGAAACTATGGTATTTATTTAAAATATGTTTGGCTATTGCAGAATTTGGATTTTCCTCTTTTCTTGCTTTCAAATGTTCATTGAACCTCGTTTTAAAGGACCTACCTGTTTGCCAAATTTAGGCGCAGAACCCAATTGAGATGCTAAACTTCCACTGTGAAAAATGTTGTAGAATACCTACATGCTCAGAGCATTTAAGTAAATCAATAATTCGTAAGAAATGCTTAGAATAATTCAATAAATTAAATTAAAAAAAGAATTTTATTTCTTATTTTTTCCATCATTTTTCATGTATATGGGTCTATTGGAACCATTTGATCTTTTACGTTGCATATTTGTCTGGTCTTTGGAGGGTTAAGAACAAATTTTAACATGTGTTCAATTTTGAAAAAAATTGAAATTATTATAAAGTTTTAAACATCTGCTAAAAACTCTTTATAGCTATACTCGATTTAAAAAAAAAATGAAAACGAAGAAAAATAATGTGGGATATCACTAAGTAGTTTTCAATATCCTTTGAACTTTGAAAATAGCAATTCTTTCTGCAATGACAAGACGACAACTACTTGATTGAAATTTAATTTAGATTGAGAAAAAATAGCAGGAAATATAAAAAACTCACATTTAAAAGTACAATTTCAAAGTTTTATATTTTAGACAAAAAATTACAAACAACATTCTACTTAACGTAATTATAAAAATTTTCTTACATAAATTTTAATATAATAATTGATTTCTAAGGATTAGTTCAAGTTGAAATGGAACTGGTGCTAGTTCATTAACAAACTTTTTTATTGTTGCTGCTTTTGCTAAAAATACAAATCTCCTGTTTTTTGTTTGTTTGTTTGTTGTTCGTCCTTAGTTTGTGGCTCATGAACGATCACTGTATCAGCAAACCTTACTAGCATCGTATCATTTTTCAATTGAACAGGTTCCTCAGATTGGATAAAAAAATATTCCCAAAAAACTGAAATTTATTTTCTTTCACAATTAATTACATTCCATAATGATCTTAATGGTCCAGCGTAAACTTGATTAGCTTTTGTTACTGATAAATAATCATTTGCTTTATTTTTTATATAAATTCCATTTTCATTAATTTCAAAATTCCATGTCATTCTACTAAAATTATCATCATGTTTCCATAGTGTTTTAACACCATATTCACCTGATATTTCTGTTATATTTGAATAATGAGCAAATAAATAATCATTATTTTTACTTTTTATGTAATTAACATGTAAAAAATCAACAGTCCATGATAAATCATCATGATTATAATTATTCAATGGAATTGCATCAACATTATGAATTATTAAATTATTCTTTGAATTTAATTCTTTACCTCGATGTAAATATCGTGATTGATCATCAACAAAACAAACATAATGTGAAAATACTAAATTTTTTATATTTTTTGGTAATTCATTAATCATATAATTAATTGAAAATTTCATAGAATTTGTTAAATTCTCATATACTGGTGATATTGTAAAATTATAAATTTTTACAGCAATATTAATTAATACTGAATCTGAATAAATATGATTATTTAATTTTATAATATCAATTAATTCATATATTGCAATAATTTGTTCTTCAATTATATCAAATTTATTAAAATATTTAAAAATATTTCTAATTAAATCATAATGATATGATTTCTTTAAGAAACTTTGTAATAATTCTTTAAAAATTTTCGAATTATAATTAAATATTTCATTTAATAAATTTTTTATATCTAAATTAATCTCATTTTTAATTAAAAATTGAAAAAAATCATTTTTTAAATGTATATTTAAAATTTCTTTAATTAAATTTAAACAAATATTTTGTAGAAATATTGCTTCAATTTTATTTGTATAATTACTATTTAATAAAAAATATGCTTGATATTTTTTAGAAATAATTTTTTCATTTAAATTTTTTATAATTTCATATAATTTATAAGCATTAGATAATTCATAATTATTTTTTAATTGATATGTTAATAATTGAAATATTTCTAATTGATTTTTAACATTTGAAATATTTTCAATTGTATTTAAAATTAAATGAAAATTATCATTATTATTATTATCGTCTAATGTTAAATTTTTAATAATGAAATAAAATAATTGTTTTGTAATATGATTTTTTTTAAAATAATGATTAATTTTTGTATTATTTTGTAATTTAATTAATGTAATTGCTTTATTTATTATCGATTCTTGTGTTAAATTCAAATTTATCGTATAATTTATATATTTATCATTAAGATTTTTGTCATTTAAACATGAATCACATTTTAAAAATTCATCATTATTTTTTATATAATCATAAAATACATTTTGTACGTAATCACTTTCAACTGGTAATGATGTATATAATGCACAAGTAAATTTTATTAAAATTATTATAAATAAAATATTTTTTATAATTTTCATGTTTTATCACTTTTCAATTATTTGTTATTGTTGTTTTATTTTTTTTTTTTCTTAATTATTTTTTTCAATTAATTTGATTTAACAGAATGTGATTATGTCTTTAAAAAGTCGTAATCTTTTATACTAAATTTTTTTTTTATGAAAAATTAATTACTTATTTATATTTCAAGAAAAACAAAAATAAATAAAATTAAGTAAATTTAAATATGTACTTACAGTTTTTGAAAATATTTAAAAAAAAAAAAATTAAAGTCAAATATCATGACAATTTTTTCATAAAAAATTTAAATGAAAATAAATAAAAAATTTAAAAAAAAAAATAATATTTCATTAAAATTTTTTTTCAATTACTTCATCGTAATTTATTTCAATTCAATATTTATTCAGATTGCTTTAATGTTTAACCAAAGATCGTAATAACTATAGGAAGATATTGCACTCAAATGGGAAGAATGTATACAAAAAAATTAAGTTTCTTTTTAACAATGCTTTTCTCTTTTTGTAATTATTTTCAAAGAGATATATGTACCAGTATTGGTAGATCGTTGGATTTTTCACAGTTCGTATTTCGTACGTGGTATAAAATCTGTACAAGAAGGTATTTTATATAATTTTTAAAAATTTTCTCTTCGTGCTTTTTTCCACGATTTTGTTCAAGGAGGCAAAATGTTTCCCAAAAACAGGGAAAAATCCGACGATCTAACAACACTGCATTCAGATTAAATAGTGAGAAAAGTTTATCTTTCTCTCTCGTAAGTATTTTACTTTGAGCAGCAAACATCAAAGCTTTTTAAAATGGATTTAGCGTAAAGCCGTAAATCCACCTAAAAATCTTACTCAAGACAGTGAAATACACTGGAGTGCAATGTCTTCCTACAGTTATTACGATCTTTGGTTTAACGTATATTTCGAAGTTTTTTTAAAAATTGTGTTTCTGAGTCAAAGTTGGTCTATATTTGTTTGTTTTGTTCTCGTTTTTTTAATCCTAGAAGAATTTTTTCAAATTCTCAATGACATGATTGTTTACTTCTCTTTTTTTTTTATACAAAATAAGTATTAACTCGATTATTATTGTTTTCTATACGATAGCTTATACATGTACACAGAAACTGCCAGTTATTCGAAAATAAAAAATAAAGAAGAAAATAATAATAAGTAAAGAAATTTCGATAGATTTTTAAGAAAATTACTAAGGGATGCCTATAAATTTCCATAGTTTTTCAGTTTAAAAATTTTTGATTTAGACATGAGTTAATGGAAGTTTTTCTTCAAAATTACCAATGTAATAACTCTCAACAAAAAATTTTTTTAAAATGAATGGAGTTACTAAATGATACCGTGCAACTGTCAAACTTTCTTAACTGTAAATATTCTTACTTTCGAGAAAAACACCATTGAAAGTTTACAAAATAAAAAAAATTTAACAACTATTTTAGTGTGTGATTCATTAAAATTAAATATTATGGAGCTAAATAACTTTTTCAATTGTAAAAAATAACACATTTTTCAACTTTTACAATGGTCAAACATCATAAGTGCTCATATAAAGATTTTACATAAGTATATGAGTATGAAATGAAAGCAGTTAGGAAGAATGACCAAAATGAAATCTGTGGATCCGTTGCTCCAATTGAAATGCTATAAAGACCAAAAGGAAGAAGAAAAAATGTAAAAAAAAAAAAAACGAAATTCGCAAAAAATTCAGTTATGAAGTATGGACATTTGTACGGCAGAAATTGTCAGTTATTTTGCAGAAAGATTGAATAAAGTAATGAAATATGTAATTTAAAATTAATTGAATTATTTTGTAGATTTTACATTTATAATTTTTCAAATAATTATGGGACATACATACATATGTATATCAGCCACAGGCTGTGAATTTTTTCAATTTTTTTGAGAATAAATTTTTTATCTAGAAATGAATTGTGAATGAGTATTTTTTTTTTTTTTTTAGAATTGAATCATGTAAATTCAAAAAATATAGATTTGTGTGAATGTTAGTTGCTTTGAAAATTTCAAAAATGAAAACGAACGATTTAAAATTCTTTATTTTCGCAGTTTCTTTAAATTCAATAAATATATTCATATTAAATTTATGGTAATCTAAATTTTAAAATATGTAATTGAATTTTCTGTAATTCTGAAATTTCTGTAATTAATTATTATTAAAAAATGTAATATTCTTTTTAAATTGAAATTTTTTCAATTAATTAAATTGTAAAATAAGGTAAAATACGTATTTTAAGATTAGGAAATTTGGTAAAAATTGTTAAAGTAGTAAAATTATTTTAATTAAATTGAAGTTTCAAATACATTTGATATGTAAATGTAAGTGAAAACTTTAAAAAAAAAAATAAGTCCCATATACATATGTATATATGTATGTATATAAAAAAATTGATAAATAAAGTTAGAAAATCATTTCAACATGAATAACACCACAAAAATATCAGTTTTGTATTTTTTTCAATGATATTTTATTAAATTTTATTTAATTTAAGTTCATTCGACTTTAAGAAAACAAATTGTAAAAATTCGAATGTATTTTGTATTCTGGAGAAATATACAAAATCAAAAATGTTTTTTGTTATTTTCTTTATTTTCCTTTTTAAAAATAAAATCCAGATCCATCTGGTAAAAATCCCGTTTCAACTTGAATTTAAAAAAAAAAAAAAAACCATTTCATGAGCTGCTGAGATACGTTTTTGGAATTTTTAAATTTCAAATTTTTAAATTTCCTTTGATTTAAAAAATTGGTTTTGATATTTAAAAATTAAAAATTAGTACCAATTTTCACTATTAGATGTCAGTAAAATCGGAAGAGCGAAAAAATTATTTGAAAATAAATGATTTAAAAATTAGGAAATTATATCCGAGGCTCATCATATACAGAAACCTAATTTTAAAAAAAAGGAAATTTTAAACTTAGTACCACTACTTACTACTAGATGTCACTAAAATTGGTAAAGTGGAAAAATATTTAATAAAAAGTTACTGAAAAATTTCAAAATTCTACCAGGCGATCATAAGTTGCAGGAAGCAAATTTTTTTAATTTTTTTTTGTGAAAAATAGTGTTACCGTGTTAGGTAAAATTGAACTTAAAATAAAAATAAATGGAAAAATTCAAAATTCTACCAGGCGATCATAAGTTGCAGGAAGCAAATTTTTTTTAATTTTTTTGTGAAAAATAGTGTTACCGTGTTAGGTAAAATTGAACTTAAAATAAAAATAATTTTTTTGAAGGAGAAAAAAAGGGAGAAAGATTAGAAAATTATTTTTTTTTTGTGGAAAATGTGAGAAATAAAAGACAAATTTATGGATTTAAATTTTTTTATTAAAAATGCATTAAAAATTAAAAATTTTTTGTTCGTAAAATTTTATTAACATAAAAAATGTAACAAACTAATTTTAAAAAATTTAAATAAAAAACAAAAATTAAAAATAAAATAAAATATTCTAATACAATCTCAATATTTTTCATTTATTTCTTTAATTAAACAAATTTGGTTTGTCTTACTACCAAAAAAATTTCTATCAAAAAATACATTACGTATGTTAATTAATTTAATATTTTATTTATCATGAAATAATCATGAAATTGATGCTTCTATTGATATTGATAATTTCTATCTACCGTTATGATGAATCTCGAAACTGAATACTCTTTCAATTTCATTAATTGTTGAACTTATGGCCAACTTCTACTTCAAATGAAAAACATATTTCCTAGAAAGAAGAAAATATATTTAAAAAGAACATCCTATTTTTAAATTTTTTTCTGATAAACCTACAACAATTTTCTATTGAAAATATCAATTATTATATTTTTCTAATTTGAATAAATCCACTATTATTTTAATTTAAAAATAAAAATCATTACCTTAGCTCCTTTTTATTATTGGAATATCAATTCTATCATGATCCTATTCTCGATTATAACTCTAATAGAATTCAATCAATTAAATCAATTCAATCAGATTATAACCAGTTTCTAAATAAAATTGATAACTGATCATATGTAGTAAATTAAAAACAAGAAAACGACATTCAATTTGACTGGGATTCAAACCCAAGATAAATTTGTTTTGCCGGGGCACTGTTCTACCAATTATAAACTATCGGATGCCATGTCACTTGATGTTCTTAGTTACTATATCTAATTAATTATTGATGAAGAATACTCAAATTTCTTACATATAAGTTTTGAAATAATTGAAAGATTTAAGAAAGGATACGTTTTCTAGAATTACTAAGGATCTTAGTTACTATATCTAATTAATTATTGATGAAGAATACTCAAATTTCTTACATATAAGTTTTGAAATAATTGAAAGATTTAAGAAAGGATACGTTTTCTAGAATTACTAAGGATCTTTACTACTATCTATCTATGTATGATTGTTTTTATCAATAATTAAAATTGTTCTTTATTTTACAACAACAACAATTAAAAAAAAAAAAATTATTGATAAAACAAATAAAATTAGACATAAAATTTTTCATTTTTCTTTAATACTCGTAATTTTTCTTTTTATAATTTTTTTCTTTTGTTTTGTTTTTTTTTCTTATAATTTTTGGTATGGCAGTGTCCTAGCAACAATTAACAAAAAAAAAAAAAAAATGAAAATTAAAGAAATCATCATTTTTCATTATAAATTGATTGGTTTTTCCTACTTTTTTTTTATTGTTTTTTTTTTTTTGTTTTAAAAAAGAAAAAAAAGTATTTTACAAAAACAATTTATTATTATTAATTTTTTTTTTTTTTTTTTTATAACAGTGTTGCATAAAACTTTGAAATTTAGTGAGAGTTTTGTTTTTTGTTTTGTTTTTTTTTTTTTTTTTTTTTGTTATTTAAAATATAAAAAAAAAAAAACATACTTTACAAAAATTCTAAATAGTACATAAAATAAAATAAATAAAATAAAAATGAACATTTTAAGGTTATATTTTCTGTGTATTACATAACATTACAATGTACATAAATCATTTAAAAAAAAGGGGGTGAAAAACAAAAATTCAACTTACATTATTTTGGTTTTTTTTCTTTTTTTTCTTTTTGTTTTTATAATTTTTTCAACTGATTGAATACAAGTTCATATACTTACATATATGTATATATATATTTTTTGTATTTGTTTTTTTTTTTTATTAGTATAGGTTTCATTTTGATTTAGATTTTATGTTTTGCAAATTTTTATTTTGTTTTTTAATTTTTTTTTTTCCTGTTAAATTTTGCATCATTTTTTTTATTATTATTATTTTTTTTTTTTTTGTATTTTTACATTTTGGCAAAAATTATTTATAGGTAAAATAATAAAAATTGAGATTAACACAAAAACGTATGTGTGTTAAGTATTTTTTTTTTTTTTTTTGCGCATGTTTTTCTAGTATAATACGAAATTTCAATTTTTATTATTTTACCTATTATAAATTTGATTCCTTGTAATTTTTCAGTGTATTTACAGTTATAGTAAAAATAATAAAAGTTGAGATTTTTTCGCGCATGTTTTACATGATGTAGTGATCTTTTTTTGTGTACATATACGAAAGAAGAAATACGTGTTACAACAACAAAAACGCATGTGTATAAGGTATCATTTTTTTTTCTGCGCATGTTTTTCTAGTATAATACGAAACCTCAACTTTGATTATTTTACCTATGAATGTGATTGCTTGTAATTTTTCAGTGTATTTACAGTTAATGTAAGTGATTTCTAATGAATATGCATGCAATTTGTTTTTGTAGGTATTTTTTTTTTTTTTACTTTTGTGAATCAAAATATGTATGTAGTTACTTTATTTTTACAATGACCTTCAAATATTTTAATGTTTCATGTATGTAATATGAAATTTATCTATATATTTTTCTATTATCTTAACATACATGTATGACGTATGTGTTATATTTCTATATATGGATTCTGTTATATATATATATATATATACGTGCGTACATATAAAAGGATTGTTTTCTATATTGTTTTTTTTTTACTTAATTATTCTATTCTATTATTATTATTATTTTTTTTCTTTTTTGTAATTTAATTGTGTAACAATGTGTGTACAAATATTTTGATATTTTTTGGCATTTTTATTTTGGCATTTATTTATTTTTTTTTTTTTTTCAAATTTAATTAATTTAGCTATTTTTTTTATCCTTTGTTATTTTGTTTTGATTTTTTTTTTTTTTCAATATTTTCTATTTTTTTTTTTATTTTTTTGTTCTTCAAATATTTTTTTGTTGTTTTGTTTTAGTTTTTATTTTAGTTTACGATTCGGTTTTAGGTACCTATTTTTTTTTTTTGTTTGGCAAATTTTTATTTTTTATTCGTTTGAAAAAAAAAAAAATTTGTTTTTATTTTTTGTATGATTTTTTTTTTTTCAAGTCTTTTTTGATTTATTGATTCGCTATAGTTTATTTGGTTGTTTTTTTTTATTATTATTAAGTAAATAATTACAAGAAATTGATTTTATTTTATTTTTTTGTAAAAATAGAAAAAACAAATTGAGAGATAAAAATATGAAAAAAAAAAAAAGAGTTTTATAAAAATTAATTAAAAGCAGAAAATGTTGTTTATGTTTTTTTTTTTGTTTTTGTTTTTTTTGTTTTTTTTTTGTAGCAGATTAGTTGAATTTTTTAAAGAAAGAAGTGACAAATTTTTTAAAGAGGCAAGTGACACAGTGTAATCCTTTTGTGAAGCAAAAGATTAATGAAACTTTTAAAAAAATATATAATAGAAGCAGAAACAACGAAAAACAGCTTTAGTTATGTGATAATTTTGATAAAATTTAGAAAAAAAATCACAATTTATTAGAAATTTTTGATTTTGAGCACATTTTTATACAATTTGTGTGTTCAATTGAAAATTTCTATTATTTGTGATAATGTCATCAACTTCATAGTCTCTATTAGATACTTTAGGTATTTAAGAAGATTTAGATGTAGTTTTCTTCAGTATTCTGCAGAAAAAATGTTTTTTTTTTTTTTCGAAACACGATCACTGTTCAAACATTCGAAAAATGTAATTAATTTAGTTAGAATTTCGAATTTTATTGTTATTTGTAAATGTCTCTCTATTCTGAAAAACTGTTTTCGGAAATAAATGACAACCATGTTCTTCGATTTATGAAATTTCAATGATTCTAAAAAGACAAAAAAATACGTGAATTCTAACGGGAAACTCTAAAAAAAAAAATTAATAGCTTGTAACATTTTTTTCCAAATCTTGAAAAAAAAAAAAACAGTTTGTTGTTAGTAAGTTAAAAGTATGAATTAATGAATCGTTGTTTCGCTTTAAAAATAATCACTATGTGGTTTTCTAAACTAATTTTGTGCTTTTACATTCCATAATTGTTACTGTATAATATTATAACGGTTTCGTTATTGACGAAACATTGTCCTACATGGTAGAAAAACTAACAATGTATGGACAGTTGTCACGTGGTAAGCCGCCATTTTGATTACTTTTTAACACTCAGCTGATCAATTTTAATTGATTTCAGTAGTACCACAGCTATAATAAAAGTTATAAAAAAAAGGAAACGCATTAATGATTGAAAAAACAAAAAATGTTGATAATTTTTTCTCTGTTGATCATAATAAAAAATTATGTGGAAAAGGTTTTAAAGGTATTTAGAAAAATAATTTTAAGAAAATTTTATAAGTGATTAATAATTAAGTGATTAATTAGCATTATGTTATCTGGTAACACTTCTGGGTAAACGTCAATAAGATATGATCTGATAAAATAATCAGAATGGCGTTTTGGTTATACCTTGTCCTAGTCCTTCTACCATGATGTCCTTCCTATAAGTTGCATTCATTTTTCATTTTAGTTTTCCAGTCTTGAAAGTATTGCGATCATTTTGAAATTTTTTTTGTGGATGATTTAGTGTTTGAAAAATTAAGAATTAACATTATGTAAGTTCCAAAGATACTCTAAAGTTAAAATTGTAGAAATGAAATTTTGACTTTAATGTGTCTAAGGTTTAAGCTACATATATGGTTAATGTTTCTTAAATCTTTAATTGTGATTTTTTTCAATGTTTAACTTAAAAAAATAAAAATGTGTTAATTTATGTGCTAATTTTGATTTCGATGTATATGCAATTTTATTTTGTGTGGTTTTTTTTTTTTTTATTTCTTTCTATTCTTTAAACGAAACCATTTATATTTTCTGTATTATTTATTATTTTTTGTTTTTTGTTTTTTTTTGTATATTTTCATCTAATCTGCAAAAATTTTTCAAACCAAAAAATACTTGCTATTTTGTTTTGTTTTCTTGTAATTAATATTTTACATTTGTAATTTTTATCGTTTATTTTTTTTTTTTGTTTTTTGTTTTTTTTTTCTTAATTTTAAATACATAATAATAATAATAATAATAATTTTTTTTACACTTTAATATTTTTCTGTTTAATTTAAATTTTCATTTTCATTTTTTTTTTTTTTTTCACATTTTAAAAGCACTTTTTTATCATCATTTTTTTTGGTTTTTTTTGGTTTTTTTTTTTATTTTTGGTTTAAATTTTTGAAATTAATTCTTTTTTTTTTTTTTCTTTCGTTTATTTGTAAATTTTCTCTTCATTTTTTTTTATTTTTTTTATTAATTTTCATTTTAATTCATTGATTTTCTTTTGTTTGTTTTTTTTTTTTTTTTTTTTAATTTGATTTCTTTATAAAGCTACAAGTAAATATACAAATTATAATTTAATCTCTTTTCTCAATTTTTTTTTTTAATTTTTTTTTTTTTTAATTTTTTTATTTTCAAAATTAACACAATTTTTTTTTTTTTTTTTTTTTTATTTATTTACAAAATTCTATTTGACTAATTTAATAATTTTATATGTCGTTTGTAAATTTTTTTCTTTATTCTTTTATTATTATTTTTTTTTGTTTCCTAGAATTTTTTTTCTCAGTTTAATTTCAATTTTTTATTTATTTTATATTTCTCCCTTATAAATGAACAATTTTAATGTAATTTTATATAATCGTTCTTCTATATATATGTACACTATATCATAAATTGATATGATGTACTCAGCAATAAATATTAATAAACTAGCTAAATTTTACATACACAATAAAATTATTATTATTTTTATTTTATTTTTATTTTTTTTATTTTTTTTTTGTTCACTTATACACTAAACACTTTTGGACATATTCAATTTTATATTTTCTAATTTCATGACTTTTTTCGTGTCCTTTGATTGAAAAATCCAAAAAAAAAAAAAAAATAAAAGTCACAAAGATAACAAAAAAAAAAAAAAAAACGGTGTAATACAAAAATTTGTTTTTTTTTTTTCAATGTGCAAAAAAATTCCTAAATTTTTATAATTAAATTTAAAATTATTTTTTACGAATATTTTTTTTTTTTTTTTTTTTTTTTTTTAATAATTTATTAGAATTTTAAGCTTTATCATTTTCATTTTCTATTTACAATTAATTAGGCCTTTTATCATTTTTTTTGTTGTTTTTTGTTTTTTTTTTTTTTACACGTTTTAGATTTCGAAAAAAAACAAAAAACAAAAACAAACAAATAAAAATGAAAGAAAATTAAGAAGACAATTAGGTAATTTTAAATTTTAATTATAGTGAATAAATCGAAATAATGATTTAAAATTTCTAAAAATGGAACACTCTTAAGTACCGAAATAGGTACTTAGGATATTCATAACTTAGGATATTCGAATTTTCGATATGAAAAATAAATTCTTAATCATACACATAAATCAAAATAGAAAATAATTTTGGTGAATACAGTTCGGATTTTTAATTTTAATTTTTTTCGTTTTAAATTATTCATATTTTTTTTTTCTTTATTATTTTTTTTTTGTTTTTCTTTTTGTAATAAAATTCTTCGATTTTAACGAATTTATATACATATCTAAAAAAAATTTATCTAATTAATATTTTCCCTAAAAATTTTTTTTTCTAAATACATAATTTCAGATTATCGGCTCATTTCTAAATTCAATTTTCTTAATTATTTCAGTAATTTTTTTTTTTTCATTTTTATTCTCAAAAAAAAAAAAAACAGTCCTTTAGAAAATTATTATTATTATTTTTTTTTTTTTTTTTTGGGCATAGTTAATATCTACATTTTTTTTTATCTTTTCTTCATTTTTTCAAAACAATCCTAAATAACATCAAATAGTGGTCAATAATTTTCTTCCCTTTTTTTTTTCTTCTATATTTTTTTTTCTATTTATGGTTTCCATTCAAATTGCACATTTTTTTTTTTTTTTTTATCTACAAAAGAATTTTTTGTTTGTTATTTTCTATAATTTTTTTTAATATTATTTTTTTTTTCTCAAATATCTAAAATTTAACTGTAAGAATTTTTCTTATTACTGACATCAAGATTTTTTAAGAATTGAACAGCAATAAAAATATAAAAATTGTATGAAATATTTTTCAGTATGTATTTTTAAAATTTATGCTTTAATCCTTGTTTTTTTTGTCCTTATTTTTTTTTTTTTAAGTTATTGTTTTTTTTTTGATTTTTTTAAAAAAAAAAAAAATTTCCGTAGATTTTTTAAAAGAGAAGTTACAAAAATTATATGATAAAGGAAATTTAAATTAAAAAAAAAAAAAAAAAAAATCTATTGATTGAAGACAAAAAAAAAAAATTATATCAGACCTTATTGAATTTTTTTTTAGGTTACAAATTTTACTATTCTTCAACAGAAAAAAAAAAAACTAAAATAAAAAAAAAACACTCCTAATTAATAACAAAAAACAAAACAAAAATTTTAGAAAAAAAAATAAAATAAAAATGAATTAATTCTTATGACAAGAAAATTAAACTATTATATGATAATTTTACACGACAGGAGACTTTGGTTTCTAAATACTAAAAAAAAAAAAAAAAAATAGTGTCTGGAGACCAAGAGATCCTTTATAAATACTTAAAAGACCGAAAAATATATGTAGGAGATCGAAAGTCTCCATGATCTTCAGATACTATTTTTTTGATAACTGAAAACCAATGTTTTTTGTCATGTAGACTTACCATTACAATTCTTGAAAATATTTGTTTCTTGTATGTTAAAGTATCTTCAAAAATTTTACAATCAAATTTTTTACTAATTCAAGGAAATTTTTCAAGAAAGAAAAAATCTTGCAAAATGTGTTTTTTTATTTAAAAAAAAAAAAAAACATACTATTTTCTCGATAAAAAAAAAAACAATTAAATAATAATTTTTCATTTAACAAAATTTAATCAAAAAAAAAAAAAAAAAAAAATCTAGTACAATTTTTCTTTTGTATTTTACAAAAAAAAAAAAAACATAAAAATAAAAAAAATCAAGTTAAAGTTCAGAAAACAAAAATTACTAAAATCTAGAGGATAAAAAAAAAAAAATGTAATAAAATAAATATTTGAGCGCCATGAAATAGATTAATTTTTTCACATTGAAATATTTCATTTTATAACACCTGTTTTTTTCTCCTTCTTCTTCTTGTTTTTAATATGTTTTTTTTGTTTTTTGTTTTTTTTTTTTTAGTTTTATTTATGTTTTAACGAACGTTTTACTTTTTTACTCTTTTTTAACATCATTTCTAGTTACCCAGCTTTAATCCAACGATCTATTGAATATTCTAAAGCTGATATCCATCTGAAAAAAAAAAAAATAAATAAATAAATTAAAAAAAAATTAAATCAAAATATTGTAAAAAAAAAAGATAGCAAAATGTTATTATGTAGATAGATAGATAGAGGGCTTCTTGTGAATCTCGACCTAAATGTTATCGTGTAACTTATGAAGTAGGCAAAAACAAAGAGATAAAAAAAATTGGTAGATAATAATTTTTAATTATTCGAAATGATAATTTAAAATTTTTGAAAAATATCACAGACCACAGTCACAAAACATATTGTATCTATACATTCTTAGAATCCACTAAATTAATTATTGAAAATAGTTGAAAAAAAAAAAAAAAAATAAAAAAGATACTTTGTGCTATGGTTAAATTCAGGTAATATTAAGTTTAAAAATTAAAGTTTCGAATGAAATTGAATAATTATTTCTTTCTTTCTTCTCTGTCATTCGCATTAATTGTTTTCAACTACATATTTCAGTTACTAAAAGATTATGAATTTAATTCTTGTAAGGATTTATCAAAAAAGGATATTAGATGTTACAATACAATAATATCTTGTGTGGGCTTAATTTAATCAAAATGATGAATTTAAAGAGTAAAACAATAAATTCGATAAAACTGAATTTTTTTCATTTCTTACACTAAAATTGGTTTTTTGTTTATTTTTTTTGGGTTTTCTTTTTTATTTTTTATTTTTATTTTTTTCAAATTTTTCAAAAATTCAATTATTAAAAAATTCTTACTAAACTGGAAAACTTTGATCATTAAAATGAAAATGTAACTTTCTTGAGAATGGTAATTGATTTGTTTTTCTCTCATTGTAATTTGTAAAAAAAAAAAAAAAAGGATCACAGAAAAGTCTTTGTTGATTTGAAAATTATTTTTATTCTTCTTGATCAATTTTAGATAACATACGTTGTGGTTTCTAAAATCGAATTTATCAATTGAAAAAAAAAAACCAAAAAAAAAATGCAACATACATGATTATGAAAATTCCAAACAAAAATTTCATTTAAACCAATAGATACTGTCATCGCAATTGGTCATCATCTTCTTAATTTAAGTATGAAAATGATAAAAATGCTGCTGCTAGAATTGAGGTTCATGTAAAGTGGTATGTAAATGATTTTTAATTACATACCATACATACCATACATACATACATACATACATATAACAACATATATAACGTTATAATAATAAGGAAAAAGATCATGATGTTTAGATAATCACATGATATTTTTCACCGTTTTTTATTGAGATATATAAATTTTTTTTATTTAAACAATCTGCGCAAATAGCTAGTTTTTTTCAAGAAAATGTGAAAAAAAAACAAAAAAAGAAAACAAAAAATAAAAACAAATAATAAATTTCAAATAAATTTGTTTTCTATTCGTTCAATTTTTAAGAAGTTATTGTACTCTTATAAGTTTTTATTGTTAACATATTTTTTAGATACATACGTACATATGTACCTATATAAAATTTTCAAGAAAATAATAAAAAATAAAAAATCTGTTTACTAACGTTATTTTACACATACATATACAGACTTACATATGTATATATGATATATTTTGAATTGAATTGAAATTAATAAATTGAAATGTGATTAATAAAACTTAATTAAAATTTCAGAATAACAATTTTATATGTATGTATGTGTTTTAGTTAAAAAAAACAAAAAGAATAAGAAGAATGTTTTTGTTTGTTTTGTTTTTTTTTTTGTTTTTTTTTTTGTTTTTCTTTGTTAGTTTTTTTTTTTTTTTTGTTTTATTTTTTGGTATAAAAGTAGCCTCAAAATTAAATTAATGATATTAAGAAATTTTTTTTTTATCTAAAATATTCATTTTTTTTTTTTTTTAAAGTTTTTCAATTTTGTGAGAAAAAAATGAAAGTAATATTTTATATTTTTATTATTTTAATATTTGTACAATTATTGTTGGCTGCAACTATACCAATAACGAATTCTTCAAATATTTATTGTAGAGAACATTTGATAGAATGTTTGAGTTTATCATTCCTAGTACTTAGTTAGAAAACATAAATTTTTATAATTTGATAAAAAAAAATGAATAATTATGAAATGTAATAAATAATAAATGTTATTTTTTTTTTGACTTAAGAATTTTTTGTTTTATTTTTTCAAATGAGCCAGAATTTAGAGGAATTTATTTTTTTCAAGGATATTCCATTTTCATTTCATAATTTATCGTAGATATTCGTATAGTATGTGTGTATGTATGTACATACATACATATATGCATAAGACAGAAGCATAAAGCTTATGTGAAAATAAATTTCTCTCCCTTTTTCAGATGATTATACGTGTCATTTGGTTGAAATTTGTATGGTGTTTTTGTTTTCCATATATCGCTTTCGAATATTTCAAATAAGTGACGTTATATGCTCATATCATATGTCATATGAAAAGAGCAAGGCCTGGAAGAACAATACCTATTAGTAATTGTTTATATACCTTGGTTGTCTATATACTTGAGACAGAAGAAACATGTTTGATGAGAGAGTACATTTATACATTCCACAAATCAAAAAAGTCGACTGAAAAAATAATGGAACTTATTTTTCATTGAACATGCAGACGTTACTTTCAAAAAGAATTTTCTATAAATTTATCAAATTTAATTATTTAAAAAATTTCATGATTTTATTCAGAAATTTTAGACCTTTTATTTATAACTTGAAGAGGGCGAACAATACAGCCGAACCGGAAGAAAGCTGGATGCTGCTAAGTTCGAATTGTCTAAGTTCACTCAGCTTTAAATGAGTACCAAACCAATTCATTCGAATTGAGTATTAGTGCTCAGTACTGAAGTATGTATGTATTTAGTGGCTTTGTTTACTGACCATAAGCAAGCTGTACAAGAGACCAACAACTACACAAATATCAGTCCAGTCCTGTCATACGAAAAAAAAATTTGTTCTCTATACCTGCGAATTTAGTGCTTTCGCATTTCACTTTAAATTTTAGGTGCATGTACGCCAGAAAAATTGTTAAAGAAACCTCAAGTAAAACTTAAGGCGCTATGTTCCCATGAGTAATAACAGACACAAGAGAAAAAAAAAATAATAATTTGGAGAGAAATTATTTCTACAAAGAAAATATACATAATATGTATTTTTTTGTTGTTTTCGTTGTATTTTCAATTGACCATATGCTCCAGCTAGGGGTGTGAAGTGGATTATATCACTATCAGTTACTATCACTGTCAGTTACTATGTCATATAAGCTGGCATGTTCCTCATAAATTTTGTTATTTTTAAAAATTCATGAAACGAATTAAAAATACATATTTATTGTCTTTCATATTTGTTTAAAAATTTTTGCATTATTAATTTATTCAGACGGTTGACAAAAGTAAAGTTAAATGAAATAGAATAAATTTAAAAAAAAAAAAAAAAAAATTTTTTGTTTTTTTATTTAAACAAAAATTTTATTTTTCTGAATTAAAAAAAAAAAAAAAAATTAAAATAATAAATGCATAATTTTTCATAAACAAACGAAAATAATAAATAAATATTTATTTAATTATTTGTATAAAAGAGGTGGAAAATAATATAGAAAAATATTTAATTATAGATAAGACTTATACACCGTTTTACATTTAAATTAAAAATAAATTAAAAGTTGAAGAAAAGTTGTTGTTTTTTTTTTTTTTTTGTAGAAAAATCGAAAATTTCATAGAAAATGAAAATTTTATTTTATGGTTTTATTATTTTAATTTTCGCACAATTATTATTTGTAAATGAAATTGAAACATTTTTATCAAAGGATGATTGTGATTATGGATCGTACAATAGATGTCAAAAACTATGTGGAACTGAATTAAAAAATTGTTTAAGAAAGTATAGTTTAGCATTTATAAGATATGGTTGAAGAAAAATATATTTGTTAAATATTTTACAAAGTGTTTGTTTGTTTGTTTTTTTTTTTTTAAAATTATTTTTAATTGATTTGAATTCAATTTGCCCATAATAAATCGTTTGCATTTTAATTCAGGTACATTTTCAACCCTTTCAGCACACCTGTGATCCTTAATTATGTGATAACGGATGACGTTATTGAACTCGGATTTTTTTTTTTTGTTTTATTTTACACATAATTGGCTTTCAAAAGAAATACAAAAATTTTTTTCGATAGTGAATTTTTTTTTCAGGAATCCAATTAATTGACAAAATTTTTGAAAAAAAAAAAAAAATCATAAATTTCAAATTTATGGTCCTTTTTCTTGAAAATGGAATTCTTACATACAATAAGTAATGCATAAAATGAAAGGTAATTTCAATACCCATTGATAGTGGAAAGAAAAATTTCGATGCATAGGGTGTAGAAAAAGTTACAGGCGATTTAGTACTGGGATGTCCCGTACAAAACTCATCATTTAAAACGCCCTCTAGCGGCGAAAATATACACGATAGAAATTTTTACTAGTACAATTTTTTTCATAAAATAGTCCAGAGAATATCGTGATACCAATTAATGTACGTAGAAAAAATACACCCTGTATACTCCGATTAGGTAGCGTAAGATATCGGAATAAAACATTTTGGAATGTCTTTTTTAAAGTGTCATATGTTTTTATTGTTGCAAATTTTTATTTTATAGTCGGAAAGTAACATTAAAAATTTTGTGACAAAATCGACGTGTTTTTCATAAGTCGTAAGGTTTTTGACTTATGTCTATTAAATATATACATATGATTTATAATTTTTTTTTTCTCAGTAGATTTGGCACTGAAATTTCAATTAATTTAAATAAACATAATTTGTGTATATACAAAAAAAAAAAACCAGATGAAAACACACCCAGTGATACAAATTGCGAATAAATAATTATTTATTATTTTCGTTTGTTTAAGAAAAATTATGCATTTATTATTTTAATTTTTTTTTTTTTTTAATTCAGAAAAATAAAATTATTTTTTTTTTTCATTTTGTTTTAATTTTTATTTATCTTATTGATTGTTTGATATATTTATCATAATGACAATCTTATTCTATAGCAGACTTTTTATTCCGATATATTGAAATGGTAACAGCCAGTTGGCGTCCAATCTAAAACCTGTTTTAAGCTTTTTCTTATTTTTAGAATTTTTTTTTTTTTTCTTAATTTTCCACTTTTTAAAAATATATTCTATGTATTTTCTATCTACATATTTTTCATAAAATACAGTATAGGCAAAAATAACAATCATTCTCATGGTTCAAACATTACATTTTGGTTCCATATAAAAATTTGACCAATTTGTATGTGAAATTAAAGAGAATATCACTACTTATTACTTTCTGTCATTTTGGCGGAATATGTATTTTAAGTCAAACGAAAAAATGGCTTTCAATGACAAAATGTGAAGAGATGACTAAATTCTACGGGCTGTAGATTCTAAACCAAGGCAGGTAGAGTCATACTGTAGGAAGCTAATTTGTAGAGAAAGAATTGTGATTTTTATTTATTGTAAAAAAATATGTATGTTAATAATGGGTTTTTTTAAGAAATCACTGGGTTTCAAAAATTTCCGTACTCCGGAAACCATTGAGATTAACTCTCCCCCACCATCCATACGATTTTTTGCTAGTCTCGGCAAGACTAAATCAGCGTCGTATACTTAGTTTTTTTCTGATTAATTATCACCAAATTCAAGTAGGTATCTTCTGAATCTATTGTTTCAGTTCGATCGAAAAAAGCTTTAAGTCTTTTTCATCAAGATATTAATTAGTACAATCAAAATAGAAAGGGTTACGACATTTTACATTCCATAATACCACTGAGTTTAAAATATTATATCAAACAATTTTTTTTTTTTTTTTATTAAATTATTTTTAAGTAAATTCAAACGCACATGTTGGAATACTGATCACATAAAAATATCTGTTTTGCTAAATTAAGATTGAGAAAAAAAAAAAAAGAGTAAAAACAACTCAGATAGATTAAAAAAATATTCTGCCACATATTCATAATTTAAGTACGAAAGAAAAAAGTATTATTTATGAATTATTAATTTTTTTAAATAAATTAAATGTAATATATTTTTTATTTATTTTAAATTAAAATATAAATTTCGCATTGAAAGTGATCAAAAAAAAAAAAAAAAAAAATGGAAGCATTCGAATTTGCTTTTAGACTTCTTGGAATAATTGCAAAATTTTTTCGTTTATGGGATTACATTGAAGAGACATATTTACAAAATCAAGAAAATGAATCATCACCATCATCAGATCTTGAACAAGAAGATCATAATCAATCTGAAAATACATCAAATCAAAAATGTTCTTCTAGAGCAATTAAATCACATGCGGATTGAAAGTGTGGTATTCGAGTTTGTATAATTATAAGTGAATAAAGTAATAAAATGTGTTTGAATTTTAAAAGAATAATTTCTTTTTACTTATTTTATGTTAAAAATTGTTTTTATTTTTTTTTTTTTCACGAGTAGCATGCATGTGTTTAAACAAGTGTCTGACCAGAACATAAAATTTCTGTGTTTGGTAGATTCAATTTTTTGAATAAAACATTTTTTTAAATTTCTTTTTTTTTTAACAAATAAAAGTTTCCAGAAAAATGTTAAGATTCTTGTTTTTGGAGCTGATTGGCGTAGAATCTTTTTTACATTCCATTTTAATCTTATATAAAAAATGTTACGAGTTCTGTAGACTTATAAATAAAAAATAAAGAAATAGTGGAAGAGTGAAGATACAAAACTGTTGCCATATTGAAATTTCATGTGAATACACTATACATATCGTCACCTGAGAAAATAAATGCTACACATACAAAATTTATTTTCTCAGGTGATGATATGTATAATTGCTATTACTTATAGGGCAAAATTTATAAATTCTACTCAATAAAAGGGACTCTTAAATTTTTTATTTTGGAAAAAAGTTCTCTAATATTTACCTTTTTTTATCCATGTCCGAATCTGCACTAAAATAATAATGTCTTAATTTTTGATCTGGTGGTACAACTTCAAATGCATTTTTTTTACCCGCTGTAATACTAGACATTGCAATAACTTTGTATCCTTGTAAACAAGCCATTCCTACAAAATACAAACGAATTAAAAATTACCATAATAAAATTTCTTTTTTATTTTAACGAAAGAAAAAACAAAAACGTTAAAAATAAAATAAATTTCGTTTTACCAAAAGCATTTTTACTGTTTGTGTCCTGATAAAAGTAAAGACATGCATCTTTAAGGACACAATAACGTTTCGACCAACCACACCATCGACTACCAAGTTTCATTAAATATCCAAAACAATCTGGTCTCGAAATACCATTGGGTGGAATTCTTAAATTACGTGTACTGAAATGAAATTAATTTTAATTAGTTTTTTTTTGTAAGTGATTAAAAATAATATATATGAAGTCTTTTTTTATACCTCATTTCTAGCCACGGATCACCTTGTGTTGATGCATGACTCATAACAGCCACCCATCGATCGGCTGCTTCTTGTGTTTCAGCAGCAAGAAACATTGGGATTCCTTCACCAGAATCTATTTTAAATGAATGTGGCTTTCCTACATCCGGAGAACAATGTTCTACAGTATGATTTGTTAGAATAACAGCACCAACTGGTTGAGTATCCTGTAAAAAATATGTTTTCAAGTTAATTAGATAAATGAAAAAAAAAAATGAATAAAAAAATTAGCCTTATACTCACAGATTCCGTTTTATAATAATAAAGACAATGATCTGGACGAAGACAAAACCATCTTCGTACCCATTTTTTAGAATTTGGTGATCCTTTAACTTGACCACTTTGTCTCCATAAATATCCTGTATATAACGCAGGACTAGAAGATTCTTGTTGTTCATTCATTAAAACACCAATTGTACGTGCTACTTCTAATTCTAATGTTTCACATCCTGCATGTGCTATTTTAACAACTTCTGTATGATGTTTATCCAATACTGGTATACCATTTACAGATATTATAATATCACCAACTTCTAAACCAGAACTTTCTGCTGGTGTATCTGGTTCAATTGCAGCTACAACAACTGGTTTTGAGCCATGTATACGAAAACCAAATTCACCAGAATCACTACTTACAACAACAGTCTTATCAATTGCTAAAAAAATATATATATTGACAAAAAAAAAAAACCTTGTGTTACAGGACGTTCGTAAAATAATTGAACAAATTTTTAATAAAGGTTTAAAAAAATTCAGTTGATTAGTCAAAACACACACAGAAATATTAGAGGTAGTAGTGAAAAGTACGAGAACACTTGTTAATTGAATTTTTCAGAGAATTGTTAAAATTTTGTTAGTAGTGAAGAATTTTATAGGCAAAAAAAAAAAAAAACAATTTTTTTTTTCTTTAAAAACCATTTTCTTTCTGTCCAGAAGTTGTTCTTAGAGCCTGACCCTCTCTAGCCCAAACGATGAGCATCAATTTTAGAATTTCTTCTATTTTACATCGGAGCGTATTTGAGTTTAAGTTTGATGTCAAAATTTCTAAAATGATGAAATTAGAATTGTTTTTTAAAAAATGATATTCTAGAAGTTTTTGTTTTTATGAAAAAAATGTTGTTTTTTTTTTAATTGACGAAATTTTGATAATCTTAAGAATTTCAAGATTATTTTAATAGTTCAAGCGCTTTAAAAGGCTTCTTTTTTTTTCAGTTTTTCAAAGAAAATTTATTCAAATTGACTTATAGGCTTATTAGTTTTATGTGGAATAGTTCTAGAATTCTTAAGTTTAAATTCGTCTACAGCTCTTTAAGATTTTTTTTTTTTTTGCGGCAGTTTAAATTGAATAAAGAGTGAGTGATTCGAAAAATTTCAAAAAAATCATAACTTTCCGTTTCAAAGACAACAAATTACTATGATGAAATTTAAAGAACTTCATTTAATTTAATTAAAATCATAACTTCATTCCTAAGCTTAAAAACAGTTTAAAAAATCTATAAACAAAAAATTTAAAAAAAAATTTTTTTCTTGAAAAAAAAAAAAAACAAAATGAAAAAAATTCCTAAAATTAAAATTAAAAATTTAATTGCTAAACTTTTTATCAAAAATTCAACTTCATTTTAAAGCTTAAAACGACTGGTAAAAATAAGCACTAGAAAATTGAAAAAAAAAAAAATTATATTGTAATTTTTTAAATAACTTAAAACCGTATTTAAATTTTTTAAAATATCAAAATAATTCTTATTTCTTGAAAAAAAAAAAAAAAAAACTTTTACGATTATTATATATTTATTACCAAACATTTTCAAATAAAAGTTTCAAATAAAAGATGAGCCAATACACGAAATCTTTTCTCCACAAATCACATTTAAACTATATAACTTTCAAAAATTCTTATGGATGAAAAACAAAAAAAAAAAAAAACTATGAAAAATGTAAATCAATCTATTAAACTCTTCGAATTAAGTTAATAAATAATAATAAAATTTCTGTCTATTAATTTTTGATGTTCACGATAACAATTAGAATACTTAAAAAAAAATTCTGTGATAAAATTATTTTGTTTTTTTTAGGAATACCGAAAAACAAAAAAATATACCTACATATATATGTATATAAAAAAAAATAAAAGAAACGCTTTAATGAATTTTTTACGTATCTTTTATCTTTTTTGTTTTGTATCTTATTTTTTTTAATCATCACAATATTACATCATTTTTATTGTCTATTGTATGCCTATATGTAATTAGGATTACAATGAAAAAAACAACAAAAATAAAAAAACAAAAATAACAAAACTAAATAAAAAAATACTTTTAGTCTAATTAAACAAGATTACAAACAATAGATACGTGTTCTTCTTATTAAATTTTTGTTTATTTGAACTACCTGCCCTCCTCCACATTATTGTGCTAACCGCTAACATCGTTAAAAGATATAAAGTAGGTACAAAAAAAAAACATTCAAGGTAAATTACATTTAATTAATTGTAACACTTACTTTCTTTATTACTCATTATTATAATTCACTTTTTAAGAATGCGTAATTTGAGATTAATTTGATAAAAAGCAATGCTTTTTTGTTTTGTTTTGTTTTTTTTGTTTTTTCTTTTTTTTTGGTTATAAATTGATACACATAATTAACACGTGATTATGATTTACAACAACAAATAGATGATACCCTTTAATTAAATTAAAATTCTGTAGGTTAAATAAACTTAAAGGTAAATTACACACAATACAACAAAAACAATTTTTTTTTTAAAAAAAAAAAAAAAGAGATGATTTTCTAAAGATAGATATAAATATTTTAACAAATTAAATGTAACAAAGATAAATTACAAAATATGTATAAAAACATTAAAAAAAAAATTCTTGACCTCATAACCCTATATACACTAAATGAGACGACTACTTTAAGTAAGATGATGTTGACTATAGATTTTCATTTTCGTAAAATGAAAATGAAAGTTAAGAAAACACATGGTATACGTATAGAGAATTGAATTTGCTTTGCTATTATAATGGAACATTATGATATTTTGGCAACATATCAATTTTTATCAATAGAATTTATATAGTACACAATACGGAAAAAGAAAAAGTAAAAAAAAAAAAAAAAGAACAAAATGTTCCTATTATTCTTATTGACGTTTCAGTTGTTGGGTGCTATTTTAAAAATAAAAAAAATTTTCTAAAAATAAATTTTAGGAATTTTTTTTTTTTTGTTTTTTTTTTTTTTGTTTATAAACTTACTAAAAGAATTGGATTTTTGTCGTTGATACATTTCAAGTGTACAACGTCTTTGAACTAAACGATGTAAAATTACTTGGTACTTTTGATGGAATGCCTTTTCAGAATCTGTTGAACCACGACGATCACGATGACGGTCTAGAAAAAAAAAAAAAAACTCAAAAAATTAATTGAAAAAATTTTTTGTATGAAAAAATACCAAAACTTTGATGATCCAATTGAATCCAAACATCACTATCTGTGAGACGTGTATAAAGTCCAACACGATAATGTCCTCGATAAATGATTTGATCAAGTTCAGTTCCTGAGCTACGACGACTCTCAGTTGAATCAACTGGCATAACACATGGACTTGAACCAGCTGGACGAAGTATTGCCGGTGGGCTAGATGTTGATTGTTCCTTACCGCGTTCTTCACTCTAAAAAATTGTAAAAATTAAAAAATTTTTTTTTTCTAAATTGAATAAACAAAAGCTCACCTTTGCTCTAACATTTTCTTGTCTATTTCGATAATGTCTTCTGTCTCCGTGTCTTTCCTCAGAACGAAATCTTTTATCCATTTTTTTATAAAGTCTTTGTGATGTTTTTGTTGTAATTGGTGAATCAGCAAAATCAGCAGGTGGTTTAACAATATCAGGACCATCATCTTCTAAAGCGGCTATTGAATCTTGTGAACCAGATGCAGCGGTTACAATTTCAACTTCTTTACCACAATGAAGACAATGAACTTGTTGATCAGGAACTATATCGGCTTCACTATAAAAAACTGAATCTGATCCTGGTGAAACGGAACGTAAAGATTCAATTGATTTTGCTTTTAAACGTTTCTCAGAACTAGGATCTGCACTCGCTTGTTTTTTAGGACTTGTACGAGATTTTTCGTACTTGGACGGGCTTGTTTTTGTCGGTTGCTGTTGCTGTTGTTGAGCTGTTGTCATTGCTGCTGCTGATGTAGTTGTTCTTTCTGTAACAGGACGTTCGATTTGTCTTTCTACAGGACGTTCAGGCACTCGTTCACTAGCTCTTTCTATAGGTCGTTCTAAAATTTTCTCAGGACTTTTAGTGCTTACCGGTTTGCTACTTTTTCTTGGAATGGAATCATCTCGTGACATGCTGGTTTTACGAAGTTGTCGTCGAATTTTCGGTCTAAATCGTTTGGCTTTAGTTGGACTTGTTCCATCAAGGACATTCATAGCAGTTCTATCTTCAGGTGATAACTGCTTAAATCCTGGACTTGGTCTTTTCACCGGTGATGTAAGTGCTCTTAGATTTTCTCTTTCAATATCAAGTTTCATATTATTTTTTCGGCGTCGTCTATCCTCTTCTGCTCTATCTCTTGTTCTTCGGTGTTTTACTGCTACTCGATGATCTTCATCCTGAGGACTTTCATAATAACCAGAGGATGAATATCGTCTTTCACTGCGTTCATCGTCTGAAATTGAATCCGGCTTCTTTTTGGGTACAACTGATGGTTTCACATGGGCACTCGCTCGTATTGGAGATGTTTTAGCAGCCGCCTTTGATCGGTTTAAATTGGTTAAATTGTAGCTACCAGAGGAACTACTACTCACGGAATGAGCTGGAGAGGTTTTCAATGCTGTGGTAGTTGGTGGAATCACTGGTGATGGCTGCTCTTCACTAATTTCCAATTCTTCAGGTTCTGGAGGCGGTGGTAACGGAGCCTCTTCAGAAAGTCCATCACCTCTTGTCGAATAAAGTGATGATGCACTTTCAAATGATGACCCACCATCATGTGTTGCTGTTTGAGAACTTTGAGCTGAAACTTAAAGGGTTAAAATTGAAGAAAAAAAGATATAAAATTAATTTAATTCGTGTAATTTTTTTTCTTCTAAATTTTCTAATAACAAGAAAAAAAAAAAACAAAACAAACAGCGTTAAAATTTCGTTATTTTTTTTATGTATGTACAAGTAAAATAACGAATAGACTAGCTCAAGCCATTCACCACAACATCAAATACCATATAACATATCAATATATATGCTACTGTATGAGGTACTAAGAGATATTTTTCAGCTTCTACAACATTATAATCAATCATCATCAGGTGAAGAAGACAAATTTCTAAGTTCATTCAAAGAAATTACTAAATGATAGTATTAAAATTTTAACCAAACACAAATTTTGTATATTCTAAGTTAAGCACAGTATAGGTAGTATAGTTTAATATTTAGGAATCAATCACCAATTAGTAAAAATTTTACAAATTTCAAACCTGGTACTTGTGTAGATGTAGATGAGCTAGCTGTTGTTGGTGTTTTAATACCTGGTGCACGTTTTGAATTATCTGTACATGTCACATATTCATCGGTATTCGTACTACATTCTGATATGTCTGTTGCATTATTTTTTGGACCAGAATCTGACCGGTTAATAATATGATCAGTTAAAAATGATTGTGGTGTATCTGGTGTATCTGAATGTCTAAATAATACAAAATTGATTTTTATATGATTTTTAATTATTTAGAAATTTTCAAATGAAAAGGAATTTGTAATTAAAAATTTTACCTATGTGGACTATGAGTATGTATTAAAGGTTCAATTTTTCGTCTTTCTTGTAAAGCTGGTGAAAGAGTACGAGATGAACGTCGAGATGATGAAGTGAAAAGTAATGGAATATCATGATCATCACTACCTTCCAAATTGAGTGATGGTGTTACTGCAATTGATGGTGTTAGAACATTTGGGGATGGTAGAGTTGTTGATGTGATGGGTGATGGTGTTGCTGCTGACATTTCAGATATTTGTTGTTGTTGTTGTAGAGGTTGTGAAATTGTTTGTGTTGATGCAGGCTTAAAAATAGGAGATGATGAAACATGTGGAACAGACTGTAAAATATAGAAAATATTCTTATGTATTATTAAGTCTCATTAAGTTTTTGTTTAATGGAAAATATTTAATATTCTTATGTTTAAACGAGTAATTAAGTATTTCTCAAATCAATTTCTTGTTCATTTATTTAAAAAAATTATTATTTTGTTTTTTTTTTTTTTGAAACCTCATTCATTCATTAAAGTACTGGATCCTTAATGTTTATGTTAAACAAAAAAAAAAAATATTCCAACTAGATGAATAAAAATGTATATGTAATTTTTTTCACTTGTTAAGTCGTTAGTTTAATAACCCGAATCATGGAGACATTTAAAAACAAAATAAAATATACAGAAGAAAAATATACAGAAGAATTTTTTTTGTTTTGCGAAAATGTATAGCAAATGCAAATGACTTCATCAAATTACTTTTTTTTTTAAATACATATTTCTTGGTTTTTTGATGGAATAAAATTAAAGTGCAAAAAAAAAAAAAAAAATAAAAATAATCATGTTTTTTAAACAGACCTAAAGTTTCTGTCTTGTTGGTTTATATAAATTTTTTTTTTTTTCGCATTTTCCATAAATGAGATGAGAAATTGAATGTTTTTTTTTTTTTTTTTTTTGTAATTTATAAATTTGAAAATTAAATAAAATTTATTTTTTGTTTTGTTTTTTTTTTGCTGATGAATACATCAATGTACAGTTATGTACATAGAAGACATGTTTACAGATTTTTGGTTGTTTATTACACAAATAATAAAAATTTATTAGATGGGTGTGTCAAGTTAAAATAAAACAAGAAAAAGGATATTTAAATAATGCAAGGTATTTAGGTATTATATGTGGCTTTATAGGAGCTTTATTATGCAATAATAAAATGTATTTGAATTTTTTGTTTTTTTTGTTTTGTTTTTAATTAAATTAAAGATTTGTGTGTAAAATTAAATTAAATTTAAATAAATTGAATGACATTAAATTATTTTTTTATTATTATTATTATTTTTGTGTTTTATTTGAATCACAAGAAACTTCTTTTTTGTTTTTTTTCCAGTAAATATTTTCTTTTGTTTTATTTTATTTTATTTTTTTTTTTCTGGTACACTAAAGGCATTAAAATTTACACCAATTTAATTTTGATCGATTAAAAAGAACATAAAGTAGGTTAAATCTTTGTAATATAGACTTTTTTTATTTTTTAAAAGATTTCTGTTTTCTTTTTATTGTTTTCACTAAACACCATTAAGGAAAAAAATCTTTTTTATGTATGTATTTTTTTTTGTCTGTTTCTTTTTACAGTTTCTTGTACTACATAAACATACTATAAAATATAATTTTCTTCCTTTTTATTATTTTTACTTTTTTTTTTTGTTTCTCACATAATAAACTTTCATTCTCTCTCTATATATCAACACTGTTTGATGATGAAGTTTTAGATTTCGAATTATATTCTTGGAAATTGGTTCCATAAACATTATTTATGATCTGAATTGTACTTTTATATACCTCTTCCTTCTTTCCCCGTATCAAAAGTCATATAACAAAATAAACTTTCCTTTATAGTATTTTTTTTTTTTTTTTTAACCTTACAAAGAATTGAAATTTATATTTTCTAGTTGGTCGAACGTTTATTCATAGATTGGCTCATTTTCATGTTAACGCATTCTTTATCAAAAATTTTTTTCTTTATACATATGTACATATATGTTTTCCTTAACTGTTTCTTCTATTTGTTTCTTTTGTTATATGAGTTTGTTATAGAAATTTTTTTTAAATAATATATAGTCGTCATTTTGTAGACGATCATAAAACATATACCGAGTATATATCATGTGAAAATGTTTTCAACATACTAAGATTAAGGAATGAAAATATATACATACATATGAAAAAAATAAATAAAAAAAAAAATACTACCGAGAATTAACCACTGAATGAATTTATGGTGACTTTTATTATATGTTGAAAGCAAAACAAAAAAAACACATACATACATAAAAAAAAAAAATAAAGTAATTCTAAAAGAATAAGTACTTTTCAACAAAAAAGAAAAATGTTTTTTTTTTTTTTTTTTTTTTTTGGTCAAAAGTTTTGTGATCTTTAAGATTTATGGATTTTATCAAATATCAATTTTAAGAAAATTCAATGACGATAAAAGTTTAACAAAAACTGAAAAAAAAAAAACAAAAACAACAAAAATAAAAAAAATAAACAGAACATCAGATATGATAAATTTATCATTTTAATATCTTATTTTCTTTTTTCCTTTTATCAGTAATAAAATAAAGTTATTACGATTGAGAGTTCAAATCTATAAAATAACATTAATATATTTTATATATGAAAATTATTGGAGAAGAAAAAAAATATTTTCGGTAGGAATTATGTGGTATTCGCATGGTGTGAATCAAAGATACAATCTACTGTGATCCATTGGAAAAGTTTTTTGTTGTTGTTGTTGTTGTTGTTGTTGTTGTTGTTTTTCTTGAATTTTTTTTTTTTTTTTTGTGAAAATAACAATCACATTTAGATGTGAAAATTTTTCAAGTCGTTTTCAAGGAGTTTTTAAAATTTTGTATTATTAAAAACTTTGCACTTTCTTTTGTGGGTTGAAAAATAGAATAAAGAATATTTTGTTAGGAAAAGTAGGCATTTGATTTTTAAAAGTTTAAAATTTTACCTTCTAGACAATTAGTTTTCTTAGAAAAAAAAAAAAAGAAAAGAAAGAACAGAAAAACGAACAAAAGCCAGCTTCTTGTAAACAACATACAAATAAAATTCATCCTGTGAAAAATTCTTTAATTCGACCTTTACAACATGAAAAATATGGTTTTTCTGATGAATTAGCAAAAAATTAAACAAAAAACATGTTTCTCTTTCTTTTATTTTTTTGCTTTTTTTTTTCTTTTCTTCCAACATTATTATAAAAATTTCGACACAGTTCATCATTGAATTTGAAAAATTTTGAATGATGTCGAAAACTTTTCAAAAATTTTCTTTTAAAAAAAAAAATTAAAAAAAAAAATTATCATCATTAAAATAAATCTCTTGAATACCCTCAAGCAATTCAAAAAGGACAATTTTACTTTTATTCTTTTTTTACTTGAAAAAAGTTATTTTAACTTCACTTATAATAATTGTGTTGTTGTCCTTTTTATACTTCTAAATTATTATTATTCGTGTACAGTGGACTTAGAGATAAGTTAGATGACAACAAAAAAAAAAGCACACACACAAAAAAAAATAAATAAAAAATAAAAATTCGTTTTGTCACTGCTGAAGAAAAAAAAAAAAACCAGATGACATCAATTTAGTTTTGTCTGTGAAATGTTTCATTATTTTTCTGTAATGAACGTAATTTTACTTTCTTTCTTTTTTAGGATAGTCATTTCAAGTAAAACAAAAAAAAAAAAAAAAAAATTAAAGGAAAGAGATAATGTTATTGTTCAGAAAACATACTAATTTTTTGTAAAACTTTTTTTTTTCTTCTTATAATTTAACAAAAACTTGTCAAGGTAATAACTACAAATAATTTTTATAAGAACTGAAAAAGGATCTTGAGTATATCAGAGTTAAATTCGTGTGAAAAGAGAAATTGATAATTTATAAAAGTTTAGTTTTGCAAAATAAAAAAAAATAACAAAAAAATTTGAATTGAGAAAAATTTTTTGTTAAATTCAAGGATAACAAAATTATTGAAATTTATCAAAAAGTGCTGGCTACGTATTCAATAAATGATTTGTTACACGATTTTATTTGTGTTTCATTTTTAAATTTCAACCAATCAATCAATGTAAACGATAAATAATCGTACTCCTAATTAAAAAAATTTTCTTTGTTTTTGCTTGGTTTAATTTTTAAATGAAATTTCTGATACCTGATCCGATGAAAATTGTTCTTCTAAATCCAAAGCATCTGTGTCTATAGAACTTCTCTGTTGATGTTGAAGCAATAAATGTTTTCTTCTTGATGAAGGAGTCAATAATGGTGCAGGAACCTCATCCCTATATTGAAAAGAAATAAACAAAATTTATTTTAATCAGGATATTAAAAAAAAAAAAGCACTTTATTTTTAATTTACCGATTTTCAGCTGGCAGTACAGTAGCTTGTGATTCATTCCAAATGCCATCAGAATGATCACGTGTTAAATCATTGGCTAAAGAATCACTTGATGGATAACCAGATTGTACATGAACTGATAGTTCATCTTGGCATGGTGATGGCGGTGCAGATTTTGGATGTTTAACATCATCAATTGCCATTGGATCTTCTAAACTTATTGAACGTTTACGGAATGCTTCACGTTTTGAACGAAGCGTTGAATCAGTATCATTTGGTGGTGGAATTGTTAATAAATTTTGTTTGTCACATATTCCTTCATCTTTTATAGGTACATTTTGATATTGATATTCTTTTGCTGTACCATGACCATTTTGTTGTTTTTGTTGTTGTTGTTGCTGTAATAATTGTTGTTTTAAATCTTCCTCAGATGCTGATGCTATTAATGCACTATCACGAATACCATCGACTATTTGACGTTGTTGTTGTTGTTTTTCAAGTAAAATTTCACCATCTGATAATGTTTTCTGAAGTTTCTTTCGACGTCCACGTGGACTTGGTGTAGGTGATATGTGGGGTTTAAAATCAATAAATATTTCCTGTTCTTCTTCTTCTTCTTCTTGCTCTTCATCTTCTTGCTCAACTTCATCCTCATCTTCTTGTAGATTTTCCTGTTGCTCTTCATATTCTTTTTCATCATATTCAATTTCACTTGCACTTTGCTGCTGCTGTTTTTGTTGTTGTTGTTGTTGTTGCTGGCGCATTAATTTACTTTCGACTTCATCAATTTTCTCTATGTCACATCTATCTGCTGTAGTTTGATGGTCATTTTCGTCATCATCCTCTTCAGATTGCATTCCTCTTGTCATGAATAGTGGAGGTGGATGCATAAAATGAGGCATTGATTGACGCCTTAGTGTGGCATGCGTTTTTGGGGTGATATCTGTTGGTATCATTGATGCCCGTCTCCTATCTATTAAAACTTGACTAGAATCTGTTGAACTCTCACGAGACATAGAATCACGTTGGAATTTTGGGACAGTGCCATTCAAGAGTTCTGTACATTCAGTTATATGTCGACAAATCTCATGTGGATGATAATGTTCACGACGTGGTAAACTGTATGTGTAATATTCTTCCATTCGATGATGACCACAAGTACGACGTGGTAAACTATTTGACTCATAATCGAGTCCATGTAATACATCAACTGCAGTTATTGATGGTACCCTTTGATTACTACCAAGTCGTGATGAACTACGAGAATCTGATATGGTGCTATCAATTGAATAGTTTAAATGTATATCCTGAGATAATTTCGTTGCTGCTGTTGCTGTTGGAGTTACGGCAGCTATTGCTATACTTTGGGATGATGATACGGATGGTGCCATCACACAGGTGGGATCTGTTGAACGATGTGATATTCCGCTATCTTGAGAAAGATTTCGTGAATGACCACTATGATAATCCAATGAGGAAGATGGAAGTTGATCGCTAGTACGTGATGATGTTCGAGATTGTACTATTAAATCGAAATAACGTTGTTGTGGGTATACTGTACCCATTGGAGGAACCATTGAAGGTGAACGTGGTGGTTCTTCGGATTGAGTTCGATGTAATTGTTCGTGTTCTGGAGTACTGTTTTGACAGAAATATATATCAATAATAACCATTATTGAATCATGTAAGGATAAAGTTTTTTGAAAAAAATATATTTACAGTTTATGCTCTTCAGATTTAAGATTATCGGTTGTTGGTCCCTTTGTGCCAGTCATTTCAGAGAGACTTTTTGTTAATTTTCTACCATTCAACATACCATTCGTTTGAGCACCTTGTGATACCATTTTTACCTGTAAAATAGAAAAAAATAAAAAAATAATTTAATTCATCATTTTTATAATTTGACATTTTTGAAATTCTACAATAACAACTTTCAAAAATTTTTCTGAAAAAAAAAAAAAAAAAAAAATTTTAGATTTTCAACAAAAGTAGAAACTTTCTAATGAAAAAAAAAAAAGATAATTTTATGATAGTTGAACATAATATGAAAATTGCATATAAGATTTTTCAGTGAAAATATTAAGAAACGCTTAAATGCATATTTTCTAGTATATTCTTTTGAAAATACATATATCAAAAATCAGAAAGCAACGAGTTAGTGAAATGAAATTTTTACATGAATAAGTTCATTTTAGAAGTGTACGTACGTGTTTTTTTTTTTGTTTTTTTGTTTTTTTCATTTTTTGTACAAGAAATATGTAAGGAATATAAATATTAAGTTATGTGTAAGTATAAATTTCTTTTCATAGATATTTTGGAAATTTTCTTATTATGAAAATGAAAAATATACCGTCATCATCATCATCGTTTTTTATAATCGCATCATATAATTTTGAAGAAGAAAAAAAAAAACGAAAAAAAAAAAAATAAGAAAATCTTGAAATTAAAAAAAAAAAAAAAAAATAGAAAAATCAGAAAATATTTTCAATGTATATGTACCATTATCCTTGAAAAAAAAAAAAAAAATACTATAATATTTCAAAAACTTATAGGTACACTTCATAAATTTATTTTTTTTTATATACAAAGAAAGAAAAAAAAAAAATCTGGCATTCAATTCATAAATGTGATTTTTGTTATCATGTACATATATGATTTCTAAGAAAAAATAAGAAGAAAAAAAATAAAAAGTGTATCATAAATATGTTTTTTTTTTTTTTTTTTATTTTTATTTTATTTTCTTGTCAAATTTATAAAAATATAAAAGCCTTCAAAAATTCTATTTGTATATCTGGTACTTAAAATTTATTATTATCTTTTGAAAGATGTTTGTGATATTTTTGAAAAATTTTTACTTAAAAAGGATTTCATTTTCTTTTATTTTTTTTTTTCTTCATATTTTTATTAGATTCGAAAAATACATGTGATGATGTGAATATTATACATAGGCAAATTGACTTCTTAGAATAATTCTTAGTTTAAGAAAAACAAAATTCAATTTTTTAGAAATAACAAAGAAAACAAAATTTTTTTTTTTTTTTTTTTATTGACTTAGAGCTTAAGAATAGAATAAATTTATCAAACCATAGAAGAGTATTGAATGTATTATAATTGACTTATATATTTTTTTTGTTAAATTGAGAATTTTTTTTGTTATCCTAGAAGTATGCTAAAATTATGCAAAATATTATATATTAAATTTTGTTTATATTGTATAGTACATTTGATATTTTTTTTTGTGTTTTTTTTTTTTTCTTCTGAAAAAGGCTTTAAATCCTTCAAAAAAAAAAAAAAAATTTCTTAAATGAAAAGCATTATTCATATTTATCTGAAGAAGCTTTTTCTCTTTAAAATCACAACATAAATTCCATTATATCATGTTTCTTCTATCAGAATAAATTAGTTTTGATTCCTGTATTGCTGCTATATCTTATATCAAAAAAAAAAAAAAAAAAACATTTCATATAAAAGATAATAACAAAATTCATTTAATTATAATTTATGATATAGGAAATTAAATTTAATTTTATATTATAAAGTGGAATGCATTATTTTATATATTACATATTGATTGTTCAATAATATACATACATCTAAAATATCTTATGTTTTTGGTATGTGTATGATATACATACACACTATAAATTCCTTTTCAAAATTCAAAAATAAATTATTAACATGAAATTGATCTTTAAATTATTCAATATTATTATTTTAATGGAAATCTAGTAATGAACAATAAAATGATTGAGTATAATATCAAAGTGAAAATATTTATTTTTGTTTATCATATTTCAAATATTTTCAATTAATTTTCAATTAAATTAAATTCAATACAGTAGCAAAAAATTATTTTTGTATATTATATTTCATTATCATAGGTAGAGAATTGTTTGAAAATTACTTAATTAATTCTAAAAGAAAAGTAATTTGATATTGATATCAAAGGATAGAGTATAAGGATATATTCAGTAGATTAATATGAACTAATTGAACTTTTTAGATAAATGGGATTTAAAAGTAGCAAAAAAAAAAAAAAAAAAAAAAAGGTGAACTAGAAGTTTGTGTAGATAAACAAAAACATAATATTTTATTTTTATCTTGTGGACGTTATCTTTTTTGTTTAATTTTTTCAAGTTAGCTAAGTAGAAAAGTTTTATAGAAAAAAGGATTATTAATTTGAAATCCGCTGGTAGAGAGGTGACATATAAGAACGCTTTACTACAGTATTGTACTAAGTACTGGCTTTATAATTTTTTGCGATAGAGAAACGTAGCACAGTGCGTTCACTTGTTTGGATAACGTCAAATGCAAAATAAAATGATGATAGTGTGTAGGAAGCTTGAAAGAAAAAAAAAAAAAATTTCAAAGAAATTCAATATTTTTCTAGAAAATTAAATAATTTGTTTATAATTTAGTTTTGGCACAAGAAAATTTTTTTTTGCAAAAAATTGAAAAACGAAAATCTTTGCTTGAAAGGACATTTTTTTAGTTTGACTATTAATAATTTTATCTTTACTCTGGTGTTGAAGTAAACTATAATTTATTTTACTGAAAATAATCAACGCCATTATTTCATTTTCTTATTTTCTTCAAAATGCATATAATGTCCTTAACAGAGATACATACAGGAGAGTTCTCATCATGTTAATCAACGTAAGTATAATGACTATAAAAAAACAAAAATTCATACAAAAAACAATGTAAAAAATAGTATTTCTTATTATTCTCGTTTTTTTTTTTTTTTCAAGAAAAGAGGATATTTTTTGCATTATTTTTTCAAATTGTAAATGTTCTGCACTAGTCCTGTTAGAGTTCTCTTAGAACTGTATTTTGCCTTTTATACGCTATAATATGTACAAATGTACATAATGACCTATTCTGTAACAAGACAAGAAAATTCAAAAACAAAAACAATAACAAAAATAAAGGATAAAATAAAATATTTTAAGGATGATTGTTGAAGAGAAAAGTTTTTCGTATTTTATCGTTGTCGTTGTTATATTGTGGAAACAATATAATTTGTCTAGGATCATTTATGAAGATGTTCTTGTCTTTCGGTTCTTTCTTTGTTTTTTTTTTTTTTTTTTTTTCTTTTTTTAGTTTTTTTTATTATTCTTATGAAAATAATAAAGATTGAAAATGGTGTATTATTTAAGCTCTTAAAGAATTTCAGTTAAAAAAAATAATACTTTTCATGGAATTATATATATAAAAAAAAAAAGTAGCTATAATTATGTTGAAAAAAAACAATGAAATCAATAATGAAGAAAAAGCATTTGCTAGTCCTGTTTTTACCAGGATTTTTTGTATAATATTTTATTGTTCAGTTATTTTATTTATTTTTATTTTTATTTTTTTATTATTTTTTTTTGCTTTCTTCGTTGAGTTAATAAGCTGAATTTTTAAAAGAAAAATAAAATCTGACTATATTTTCTTGTTATTATAATGTTTTTTTTTTATTATTTTTATAATTTACGTAATCTGAATGCAAATGTATTTTTTTCCTTATTCTTGTTTTTACAGAAAAACCGTAAAAGGTTTTTTTTTTTTTGTAAAATATAAATATTTGAAAAAAAAATAAAGAATTATTCGCAAAATAACAATAAACCACATTTTTTTAATCCTTTTAATTATTCTTATGCAGTTATTATAATTTTGTTTTTCTCTCTCTCTTCTTTATTATTGTAAATGCATGTGATATAAGGATATACAAGATTTTATCAGCAGAATGCAAATAAAAGCGAAGACAAAAAAAAAAACTGAAAAAAAAAAATAAGGAAAAACAAGAAAAATGAAATTAAATAATTTAATTTTATGTGATATGCTTGACGAAACATTTCGGGAATGACAAATACTTTTTTTTTTAATGTTCATTTTACGAATTCAATTAAATAAAAAATAAAAAAAAAATTACTTTTAAAGAAAATTTTACCGAAAGTTTTATTAAATTTTATTTTGTTTAATTTTTTCCATTCAAAGAGTAAGAGTTCCTGGAACCTGAATTATGGAAGCTTTGAAATTTATCCCAAGTCAATTAAGTTTTTTTTTTTTTTGGAAAGTAATTAATAATCTGAAACTTCCCAAGGTGATATTTGATTCCCAGTGAAAAGAAGAAGATACACTAGAAATGCAATTTCGTATTCCGAACTTAACAAACGAAAAGTCGCATTTCAAAAAAAAAAAGAACTTGTGGTAGCTTTTCATTAAAAGCACAATTTCGAGCAGCCAGTAACTGAAAAACATGAAAAACGACATTCGACTCGGCCAGGAATCGAACCACAGACCTTTACTTTTCCGGGGTAATGCTCAAACCAATGAGCTACCGAATGCCGTCCTCAGTTACCACCTAATCATTGATGAAGAATACTCAAATCTCCTATACAAGTACTTCTATTAAAGTTTTACTCTTTTTCAGCACTGTAATTTCCAAAATGAAGTACACAAAAAGGTTGTCTTTAAGATTTGGGAACATGAGACAAACGAAATTGATTATCTTGAACACAATGCTCCTTTTCTAGTACAATTTTTTCAAAAAGCATACCTAAAACCATGAATTAGCCTGAGGTTATTAATAATACAAATAAAATTCAACTAACAAAAATTTAATTGTTTAAATTTTATAGTTTAGAAAAATTTGTGAGAGAATAATTAAAGTTTTGAATACTAAAAAAAAGGAAAAATATGTACGATAGCTTGTGTTTCTATACGAATCATCTGTTTATGATCGACAAATATGTGTGTAAATATAGATTTTGTTTTTGTTTTTTTTGTTTTTTTTAATTAAAAAATAATTTCAATAAACACAAATTTCATATTCAAAGTATGTAAATAAATTAAATATAAATTTTGAATTAATGTTTACAATATTTGTATAATTATAATAATTTCAAATAGCTATTATAAACTTGTAAAAATAACAAAAACAACAAAAAATTCATATTCAAAAAAAAAAAAAAAAACAAATTAAATTCTTGTATCCTTTTACCATATGAACTTTATCCCACAACTCATATGCAAATGTTTTCTGTATTTTAAAAATTTTTTTTTTTTTTATTTACTCAAAAACCATAAACTTTTTGTGTATTTTAATAAAAATAGAATTTTAATATTTATTTATTATTTGAATTATCATTTCAAATGAATATTTTATATACAAAATTTTCATATGTAATGTGTATTTGTTTTAATAAAAAGTTATTATGTATTTATTTATTATTATTTTTTTTTTAAATAAACAAATCATAGTGTTTGTTCAATGATAAAATCATAATGATAAGTACTCGACTAGCTACGTGTTTATAATGAAATTTTGTAAATAAATTTACATACAAAATAAAAAATAAAAATTAAACAAAGGATTTTATTATAAAAAAAAAAAAAAAACACCACCACCACCACAATGCAATGAAATAATAATGTCCGCGTGAATTATAATTTAAATGTGATAAGTACGAGTATGATTAACATGTCTTTGTTTTTTGGATTTTGCATTTTTTTTTTTTTTGTAGTTTTAATTTTAGATGTTTTTATTGTTCTATTTTTTTCCACATTTTGAATTTTTAAAATAACTATTTTTAATTTTTTTTCCCTCCCAAATAATGTGTCAAATTTGGGTCAAATGTTGTAAAGCGCTGAAGTATAGAGCAAATAGAAAAGTTTTGGAAAATGAAAAACCTTTTGATTTTTTTGTATTTAAACAAAATAAATTATTTTTCTTCTTCGATGGTCATCCATAGTTAAGCTACTGCACGATCCAAATTGAGCCAAAACTTCCTTTAATATGGATCTTCAAATAGTTCGATCACTTGCCACTTGTCTCTAATTTTATACATTTCATCAGTAGCTTCGCCTCATAATTTACATTATCAATAGGTACGAGTATATCTAACTCTCAGTCGTCTTAATGGTCTCTCATATTGCGGTAATAATTTGATCATTTTTTTCGAAATAAACTACAACATTCCAAATTTCCAAAAGCTTGTTTTGGTTTCTGAATATTTTCCTAATTTTTGTAGGATTAAAAAATTTCTTCAGCATTTTTATTTTTTTAAATTTTTTAGTATCAATCTTTTACTTTCAAGGGAAATTTCTACATTTTTGAACACGAAAGATTAAAATAGTATTTCGGTTGCAAAACTGTTTAGTATAAGTAGGTACTGATTACTGTGTACCTTGGTCAAAATTTATACCCTTTAAAGCTTTTAAATACGACCAATTTTAATTAGTTGGTAACTTATACGAGTTAAAAAAAAAAAAATCAGCCTTTAAAGATCTTAATAAAATAACCAAAAATATGAAACTTGCCAGAAAGGAAGTGGATACTTTTAATTATTTTACTACTAGAAAGTATTGAAATTTTCATTTTCAAAAAAAAAAAATTGTTTTTGTGTTATTTTATAAAATTTCATTCGAAAATTTTTGATGGCTACAAAAAAAATATACATATAGTATATAAAAAATTTTCTATCTTTGGATAATTATTATTTTATGACAGCCTTTATTACAAAAATGTAACCTTTTAAATATATAAACAACTTGTAAATGTACAAGATACAACACTTCAAATCTAAAAGATACTTTATTGTATATACATACGTAACATGAAAATTAATTCTGTAAAACGTACTTCAAATTATTATTTTTTAAAAGCTCTTCATTGGGGTTTTTTTTTGTTCCTTTTAATAAAGTGCTTTATCTTCCCAAAATAATTACTTAATTAATTATTTTCCTTGTCTTATTAAAAATTAATTTAAATTACCACCAAAAAGGCTGGATATAATTTTTTTTTTTTTTTTTAAAAAGGGATCTAAAAAATTAAATATTCTATACCAAAAATGAAAAGATAATATAATGTATTTCATCTTTCGTACAAATTTTATTATGATTTAAAAATTACAAAAACAACAATACCATAAATGGAAAAAGTGAAAAAAATTAAAAGCTTTTTCAGTATACATTAATTTTAATAAAACATAAATAATTTTCGATATTTTATGAATAATTATTATAATTCTTTTTAAGTGTTTTGTTTTTCATTAAATAAAACAAAACGGGAACCATTTACTTTTTAAAAGTAAAAATCACAAAAACAAAAAAACTTAATAAGAAATAAATTGTGTTGTTTTTTTTTTTTGTGTGCATCTATAAATTCCTAAAAGTCCTTAATAATAATTTAATTTTAAATATTAAGTCACGGACCACAAAATAAGAGCCATCAAAAAAAAAAAAAAAAAAAAAAAACAAAAAACAAACACAAACAACATAAAAATTAAAATGGAAAAGATATATTTAATGAATTTTTGTATTTTCATCGTTAGGATTTTTGCGTTATAAACATCGTAGCCAAAAAAAAAAAAAAACAGAATTCATAAAATTGAATTATATCCTTTTTGATATTTTATTAATAAAATATGTACTTTAAAATTTACAATTTACGTGTTATTTCTATTGTGTCTCGTTACAATTCATTATTCAGTATTTAAAAACAAAAAAACAAAAAGGATCCTATTTACAAATTCTACACGTGCATTTGTCAATAATGTAAACTTTATTTTAATTATAATTTGTAATCGTGTTTTCTAATTTGTTGTTGTTGTTGTTGTTGCTTCATTTTCTTTGTTCGTTTAATTAAATGAACCAATGTGAGAGAGGTGAGAAAATTTATTGCTATATTTTTTTTTTTTTTTTTTTTTTTATAAAGAGAAAAGGTTGATGGCATGAAATTGAATCAATGCAAAAGAAGAGAAAATTAAAATTAATACCTCAATAAAAAAAAAAAAAAAAGAAGGTGAAGGATAGAAGAAAAGAGAAAAAAATTTTATAAAAATTCAAACGAAAAAAAAAAAGAACAAACAGAAGTGTAAAAGAAAAAATTAGAAGGTGTAGAATGTAAAATAATGAATAAATGTACACTTACCCTATGTATAGTACGAGGACTTAATGATAAATGATGGGGTGGAATGCCTTTACGCCCCAGGTAAACTTCTGTTTGGGTTGCTTGAGTCTTCATGGCACCTCTTTTAATTTTTTCAACAACCACAACTTCTGGTAGTGGTGGCGGCGGTTGTTGCAATGAAGGATGCTGCTGCTGATGATGATGATGTTGATGATGATGTTGTTGTAATTGTGGTGGTGGTAGTGGTTGTTGTGGTATAACAAGTAACTGATGCCCTGTTTGTTGAATAGTGGTTGATGATGACTGCAATTGAGCAGAGGCAGCTTGTTGAGATACCACTGATGAGATTTGTGAAGATCCCGTTGGAGGTGGTGGTTGCTGTTGTTGAGATGATGTCTGGTGAGAGAGTGGTGGCATTGCTTGAGGATGTGTTAAAATTGCTGTTTGTTGTGTAGGAGGTGGAGGTGGATGATAAGGAAGATGATGATGATGATGATAGGCCACTGATTGTAACATTTGCTGCTGTTGTTGTTGTTGCTGTTGCTGTTGATGCACTTGAAGTCCTTGAATAGTAATTTGTTGTTGTTTTTGTTGTTGGTGAGGCTGCATTTGCTGATGTTGCTGCTGTTGCAATGATCCACCAGTTAAACATGATTTTTTACCTCCAATTAAACGTTCTTGACTACGAGTTGAACTCATCCGTCCGGAAGATCGTAATCCCAATGATGCAGCCTCATCAAATGATGTTAAAGTATGAGAACGTGCAAAACTAACATGTTTAGTCCTATAGAGTGTGTGAAGAAAAAAATATACATATATCATTAAGTATATGCATAGATATTTATTATAAGGACACATAATGTATTGCAATTATATTTTAGAAAGTATACTATATATTTTAAATATAAAATACTTAAATTGTAGTACTTAAAGAAAATTATTTCACTAAAATTCAAATAAATAATGATGATGATAATGATAATAATTTAAATCGATTGAATTGAGAATATATGTAATTATATAGTATATATGTATATATAGAAAAAGAAAGAAAGAGAGAGAGAGAGAGAGTAAAAGAGTGGTTATTCATTTATTTAACTTATCACTAATCAAACTAATTGATTGCATAACATTTAGATAAATCGAAATGTGTGTTAAATGCCATTACTAATTCATATGTACATATGTATATATCGGACTAAATAATAATGCATTATTCTAAAATGATATTCAATTATAGATATTTACCTTTATAAAATATATAATAACCGTTATTAATTATATATTTAATCTTTTATTATACTTTTATACGCATAGAATTTGAATTATTTAAATTAAATATTTAAATTATTTACCTAGATCTTTTTTATCATATTAATTTGATTTTAATTCACTACAAAACACATAAGAATTATTAAATGATATACTCGTATATTAAATTACATACATATATACATATGCATATGAAAAATTAATGTTTAAATAAAATTTTAATTGAAACTATAAAATAAATTTTATGAAAATTTCTATTTTAATATTTATAAATTATAAAAACTTTAATTTCTTAAGCATATATCTCATTTCCATATGTTTTTCTATAAAATTTTCAAAAAAAAAAAAAAAAAAAAAAATCATTTGAAACATATGTACATCGTCATATTATGTAGAAATAATATTCATTCATGCATTTAATTTTCTATCTGTTTAATTGTCTGTTTAAAAATTTTATTATTATGGGAAATACAAAAAAAAAAAAAAAATTACATTTTTGTTGAATTTTAAATGATATATAAAAATTTTCTTGTAAACTTATTAATTTTCATCATCATTTTGTAAATATTCTAAACGTCAAAGTTTTGATAAAAGTTTTTGTTTATTTTCTTCAATACAACAACCAAAAAAAAAAAAAAAACCAAATATAATGAATTATTTTTATTTTTTAAAGAAATAAATTATTTTTTTTGAGCATTCTGAAAATTTAGAATATGTATTTTTTGTCATGTGATTTTCATTATTATTTTATTTTTTTTGTTTTTTAGAAATAGAAAATAACATTTCTCTTTTTCCAATGTCTTGTTTTTTTTTTTTTTAATGATTTTTCCAGGACATAGAACTCTACTAAGTTTTTGTTTGTTTTTTTTTTTTCAGAAAAATAAAAATCATAAAAATTTTGTTGAGTAATCGATAATTTAAAAAAACAAAAAAAAAAGAAAATAAAAATAAAGAAAATACAAAACCCTTAATGTTACAGATCTATCAAGAATACAATAAGGATCAGTATTCATTTTCATTTTCATTCTAATGAAAAATATTTATTCTTCAATAAATTCAAATAAAAAGCGAATTATTATATTAAAAATTTTTTTTTTTTTTATTATTCATCTTTCAATTTTCAGGTACATATAGAATAAGAAATTTATTAGTATCCTTTTTGTTTGTTTGTTTGTTTTTGTGTGTTTTTGTGTTTTGTTTTTTTTTTGTAAATTGAATAATAAAATTATATGAGAAATATGTCAGTAATCCTTATACAGGATATAAATTTATTTTTATTTCTTTTACTTTTTATTTTTTATGCTTTTTTATGCATTTTTTATGAACAACTAATCAATTTTACTCCTCTGTTTTCTTTGTTTAAATAAAAGCACCTGAAAAACTATAGCTATATTCGTTTTTATTGTGTGGTAAGTGTATGTGTGAGTTTTTACATAAAATAAAAGTGAAAAAAATTAATTTAATTTTTGTTGTTTATGTTATTCATTTTAGAAAAAAAAAAAAAAAAAAAAAAAGGATTTAATAAATATAAATTCTTTAACTTGTAAAATATGTTTTGGATGTTGAGAATACTTTACAAATTTTATAAAATTTTATTCGTTTGAGATTTGAGATTACTTAAGGGAGATTTTAATTATTACTGAAGGATACTTTTTTAATAAAAAAAAAAAAAAAAAAAAATGTTGATGCATTAGAACACAAATATTAATGTGCATGGAAGTGCAAAGCAATGTGAATGATGATGTTATAAGTTTTATAAGCGAATTTTGTTTTTTTTTTTTTTGTTTTAGAAAATTGATTTTTTTTTTTCACTGGCTTAGAACAGTAGGTCTTCCACTAAATTTTTTACATGCCTAATTATCTGGAAAATTCCATATTAGAATTATTTGCTGTTTGGAAAAATCTTCATATGAAATTTAAGAGGAATAAAAATTTCATGATTATATTGTATCAGATGTAGTAACTGAAAAACATGAAAAAAACGACATTCGACCCGGCCGGGAATCGAACCACGGAACCTTTTCTTTGCCGAAGAAATACTCTGTCGTTTGCTGTTCTCAGTTACCACCTAAATCATTGATGAAGAATACTCAAACCTCCTACACAGAAAATTTCAAGATATTTAAAACTTGATAATTGTTGACTTATCAGTGATGGAGAAAAATTTAAAAAAAAAAAATAGTTTTTAAAACCAAATTATGTGTTTTTTTTTTCTATTAAAATCTTATGACACATTGTTAGAATATAATTACCTAAAAATTTTGAATAAAAAAAAAGCAGTTGAATGCAAATTAAAAAAAAAAAATATATAAAAGTCTAAAATTTCCGAAAATATACATTTTTTGAATTTTTTTTTTTTTTTTTTTTCAAAATTTGTAAATTTTATTTTTGATTTTGCTTTAATTTTTCTATTATATCCTTTATTCCTTTTTTCTTTTTGTCTTTCAAATTAATCAAAACGCAATATGATGCCTTTGTTTCAAAAATAACATGATTCCAAAAAAAAAAATATAAAAGATAAAAAACAAAAAAAAAAAAAAAACAAAAAATGATTTAAAACGAAAAACAAATTATTTATTAAATTTTTTATTTAAAAATGAACATGTCATAGATATTAGATATTATTTCATATGTCGATTGAATTTTCTTCAAAACTTCAAACAATTTCGATTTAAAAAAAATTTGAATATAGATTTTTTTTTTTTCATTAAAATTTCAATAGAAAATAAAAAAAATTAGTATTTTTGAAATAAGAAATTTCATCAAATATTTGTTTTTTATTTATTTTTAATTTTCATTTATTTTTCCCTTTGATAATGATAATTAAAAAACGTAAAAGAATAAAATTTGTTTCACATGAATTCTATATTGAAAATTTCTCTCGTATAAATGATGAAAAGAATTATTTTTTTATTGAAAAAAAAAAAGAAAAAAAAATCGTATTAGATTTCAAAAATTAATTAGGTATCACGTACTGAGAAAAAAATCAATTTTTTTTTGCTTGATTATATTGCATTGTTTTTGAGTACTTTTGTTATAATATGTTCAGAAGAATATAGAAAATAGAAATGAGATCATGAGATGACAGAACATTACTGAGGATAGTACCGATAAATTTGAGTATACATAGGTATAATGTGTGTTTAACAATATAGTAGACCAAGATTGAGAAGAATAGAAGAAGCTCATGAATTTCACAGGGATTGTAATGTCACTGAATAAAAAAGAGACTATAATTTAAAGAAAAGTCAAAAACAACAGACACGAAAAATTATAATAAAAATGATACGTTTTTCGCATGACCTTCTTCTATTTTTTATTCTTTTCTATAGATGGGTGAGGTGTGAGCACTGTAAACACTGTGCATTGAAAAAATATCCCTATGCCTTGACGTAACAGAAGAAAACTTACAAAAACAAGCGAAAATTACAAGCTTCAGAGCTTTCAGATAAAAGTGGTAAAATTTAGGCTGAATTTGAAAACTAATATTTTAAAAAAAGACAAAACTTTACTTGCTGCTTTTGTTCTAGTTCAGAATAATTTTTTTGGTCCAGTCTTTATAGACTTTTTATTTTATTATTTATGCTTTATATTCGTTTTTTAATCGATAAACACCCTATCTATGATGGTTGCTTATCAACTAATTTCTAAAAATCGTAAAAAACAAAGGTTACAAAAGACATATATGTATTTCACCAATAAAAAATGGCTTTTAATAAATCGTATCTCAAAATACATACATTACACTAAAATGATTGTTTATCTCTTTCAATCAAATTATTTATATTATTCATCTCAAAAATGTATAAACATTCAATCCTACAAAATTGTTTCATCCTTGAATTTCATAATTAATTTATTTAGGTACTTGAAAAAAAAAAAAAAAAAAAAAATCGAACAAAAAAATTTTTCAAGCATCATTTGTTCTCGGAATAAATATGAAAACAAAAAAAAATTTATGTATGTACATGCATTCTATAGTATAATCCTTACAATTTATCTATTTTGAAAAGAATGTAGATACTATACGAAAACAAAGAAAATTCTAAATTTAACAAAATTTACAATCTATAAATATGTAAGTATGTATATAGAAAATGTACCGTAATAAAAGATTTATAATTTTATAAAATATTTACGTAAGTCTATATAATGTACATTCCGTTATTTATTATCCTTTATTGAAAGAAAAAAGAAAAAAATTTCTCAAGAGAATTGAATCATTATTGATTGAATTTTGAGTTTTACAACAAACTAACGTAGAAAAATGATGAAAATTTCAAGTTTTTTTATTTTTTTTTTTATTTTATTTATTACTAAACTCATGTGTACGAGTATACTTTATGTATCTATTGTGTATAAATAAGATTTGAGTTTTGTAGTACAATGGAAATTTTATATATTTTATAGAAGAATCTATAGGTTTTCAATACCAAGCAATAAGGTTGTGATTGTCAGAATAATAAAAAATAAGAAAAAAAAAAAAAACAGTCAAATACAACAAAAAGGATACAAGACAAAACATACAAATAGTATCTAATGCAATATTGAACTAACAAGTAATCATCCTATCTCGTAAACGTAAAATTTGATTATTTTTTTTTTCTACAATTTTGACTTTCTCCCTCTTATTTACTTACTTGTTTTTTTTTCTCTTCAATTTAAGTTTTTTTTTTCTACAATTGAATGGAATTTAAAAAAAGTACAATCTGGATTGAAAATACAAGAATATCTAAAGTTTTGTGTAAAATGCACAAAAAGAGAGAGAGAAATAAAATTTATATCTGAGTTATCCTGGAGCTGGAAATGGATAACAAAAATGAAGAGCACAAGAAAATAAAATCTAAAATAAAACATAAAATTCATTTTTTTAGATTTTTTTCAAATTAAATCTTAAATCTTAAAGCTAAAATGAAATGATAAATAATACAAATTTAACTGGTTGAGTTGGTTTGTTGATTATACCTTATACCCATCATATGTGTACTAACTAAGAACAAGAAAATAAAAAAAAAAAAATTTATCTAACATAAAATATAATTTATCACAATACAAGTTAAATAAGTTAAAGGCTTTTGATGATTCACATAATACTTTCTCGATATATTAAATTAATTTAAAAGTAAATCATCCATAAACCACTCAATATGATGAAAATTGTTGCTTACATATATGTACGAGTATGTTGAAGAAGCTGTAGGAGATGATAACGTAAGAAAGTAAACAACAACAAAAAAAAAGATTTTTTTTTTTTGTCATTTTTGTTTTCTTGTGTTGTTTCTACCCTTTTCTTTTAAGAATATTTTTGCTGTTAGTGATTGTATCATGAAATTTGAAATATTTGCAGATACAAAAAAAAAAAAAAAAAAAAAAGAAGGAATAACACACTTACACGTGACACAAATATAGAGAAACTTTTTTTTTTATGTTGGAGGGTTACCAGGTGTGAAAGAATCTTCTTATTGATTTTAAATTAAAAAAAAAAAAAAAAAAATTGGCCTTGAATTTATTTCATTAGTTTAATTTAAAAAAAAATTTTTTTTCTCGCATGGTATATTAGTCATCTTCATTTAGAGCAGAAAGAAAAAAAGGTTTGAGCAAATAAATGGAATATAAATTGGAAAATTAAAATAAGAAGAATAAATCAATTTTATTTTTCTTGTTGTAGATTGAATTTTGTACAATTTAAACAAAAAAAAAATATTAAGGAAAGGCGTCAATGTTTAATATTAAGAATTTAACCATGACTTCTTAAAAAAAAAAAACAAAAAATGGAATGAAACAAAAAAAGTCTAATAAATTTTCAATTTCATTGTCATTTATAGAATTTTTCTGGCTGCTAAAACATTATATTTCAGTGGAATTTTAAAGTTGATGCAGATACATAATAAAATCAGCATTTTGAAAATACTCGAAACTGCCCATCTTTCGTTCAGCTGTGAATTACAATAGAAATCATCCACAACTTGGTGCAATACGACACACGAATGTTCGAAATATTTAGATATCCCTCACAAAATTTCGAAATAAAATTCATTAAGGAATTTTTTTTTTAATTAAATTTTCTAAAAAAATTCTTTCACGTCCTGTAACTTGTACTCTTTTGCAGAAGCCTTTTTTGTGTAAAAAGAATGAACTGTTGAAAATGATAAACAAAATATTAGACATAAATTTAATTCAATTAAATAAAATCGCAGGATGAACAAAAATTTTCAATCGATTTTGCTTACACAAAATAAGATACTTTTCAGAGACACAAAAATAAACCACAAAGTCAAAAATCCATTTCGATACTCCTTCAATACATTTTAAATAAAAACGATCAATAATATTATTACTCAAAGTCCAAATAAGAAAATGCATTCTAAAACACAATAATTGCATTTTAAATGCAAAAATTTGATTATTTCAGGATTAAAAAAATTTTCTTAACAAAATTTATTCTTTGTGTAACTGAAAACTCTTTAAGGGTTAAAAATTTTAACAAGTAGATAAAGAGAATATCTTAGTTTTGTTAATTTGAAGAATTTTTCATCATTTTTTTCTTTATAAATACTTTTTTTTTTTTTTTCTACTTTTGTGCAACACAATATCAAATTTTTGTTACTTTATTTTAGAATTTTTCATAGATAAAATAATAATAATTGAAATTTAATAGCTTTTAAGAAAAATAAAACTACAAACAGTTACATTTCTTATAAATGATAAAATTTGTTAAGTAAAAAAAAAGATATAGGAATAAAAGTGTTGAAGCAAAAATTAATTGAAAGAACAAAAGAAAATTGAAAACTGTTGGTTAGAAAACTTTGTAAGAGAATATCATTGATGTTCTTACAGCTTTAAGTCACCTCTTTATTTTTTTCTGGTATTTGTTTTCTTTGATTTCTATTATTATGTGAATGTGTCTGAAAACCAGGAAATGTTTATAGAAAAAAAATTAAATGAAATTAAAAGGAAAACAAAAATCTTAACTAGAAGATGAAGAAAAAAAAAACAACAAACAAATAATAAGAAGAAAATGAAATCCTTGTTCATCCTATGAAGCTCAGAAAATTGTATGCAGTATATACTGATCATAATATGCCTATAACATACATACATATGTACATATCATTTTTACACTACAATAATGTAAAATAATTTAATTTTCTAGATATATATGTAGCTATAATGACAGTTTATTTGTGTGTGTTATGTGTCCTGGATGCAATTTTCTGCTGTTGCTATTTTTTGTTGTTGTTGTTGTTGTTTTATAATCAACATCATTTTATCTAGTTGTATGCGGTCTGTTACAACAATTTAACAATAAACATCTCCCTATAGAGGTCATAGCAAAATTACATAGCAAAAAAAAACAAAACAAAAAGAAGACAAAAAAATAAGGATATTAAGTGCATTTCTAATATTCACTACAGCTGCTGCTACTGTTTCCATTTAAAATCATGTTATTACATATACGTACATAATATAATATAAGGTTACCTATATCCTTATTTTTCTGACTTATGATTAAAATTCAATGATATGTGTAGTGTATGTGTATAACACTGAAAAATGAGTATTTTATATGTTCATATGATAATATGTTATATGTCATATTGTTCCTGATAACGATGCACATAATATGTACGTATGTAAATTTTCGCATATGTGTATTATATTCGTAAAATGGCGTATATTACAAGGATATTATGTGAAAAAAAAAAATATATATAAGTATAATGTGCATAAAATATATGTATTAAAGATGATATAAAAATAATGTAGAAAATCTTTATAATAATCTTGTAATCCACCCACATATAGTTTAATAGAGTTTAAATATACGGAATACGTATACATACTATCTAGTCAGTCAGTTCATTCTCTTTATATTTAAAGAGATTGTAAAATATTAGATTAGAAATAAACTGTATGTATACATACATACATACACTACTGATTGAATGTCTATAACGTAAAACAAAGGATTAAAAGGAAATGAAAAGAAATTAAAATGAAAAAAAAAAAAAAAAAGTAACAGAAAATAAAATACGAAAAAAAAAAAAAAATACTGGGAAAAATTGAATTTTTCACATTGCACGACATAGTAAGACCATCATCAGGAGGAAAACTAAATAATAATAATAAAAAAAACCTGAATTTGATAAATGAGACACGGTTGATTGGTTATTCATTTATTTTTATTGGTTTTATGTGGTGGTTAAAACTAACACAATATATCCACAATTTATGGTCTAGTTCTTTTACTTAAAAAAAAAAAAAATCTATACTATGTTAAAATACAAAAAGAATGAGGAATAAAATTGAGGATGAGTAAAAACAAAATTGGAATTTCAAATCTATTTTATAAACTGGACAATTTATTGATAAAAAAAGTGTAAGATTTTTTTTTTGTGTTTTCCAAGTTTGTATTTCATTTACATTTCATAGATTTTTTAAATAAACGATTAAATAACGTGAAATTGTATTCTATGTAGATTAAAAAATTAAATCTAGAGAAAAGTTTTTTGTTTCTTTGTTTTTTTTTTTTTTATCTTTTAATATTTCTCCCACAGATTTTTTTTTTTCTTATGTGAGAAAAGAATCTTCAATTACAGTAAGTTTAAAATAATTCACATCACAAGGAAACATCCTTATTAAATCTATTCATTTTTTTTTTATAACCTACTAAAGAAAAATATATTTTTTCTGTCCGTTTTAGACACTTTGTGGTAATTCAGTATATAAAGTATATATCAAATAAATTTATGTGATCTGGCTCATTAATTTAATTTAATGATGTAAATCCTGCAAAATAAGAACTATTTTAAATAAATATTTAATTAGGTAGGTACATAAAAAAAAAAAAAAATGAAAGATGATCAAGAAAAAGAAAACAAAAATAAAGAAAAAAAATAATTACTTGTACTTAAATTTCTTAAAAATGAAACTTGAAAGATTTATAAAAATGCCAAAAGAAAATTCAAGTAGGTATAAATATAAATGTTAGCTTTACTTTCTTATTTTTCCAAGTTTTACATTTTCTTAAAAGAACTTTAAAAAAGGAAAAAAAGGGGTCCTTTAAATCAAATCTAAAAGTTATATGTAAAATTATAAAGGTAAATTTTATTTTGTTAATTATTAAAAAAAATTAATTATAAAAGTAAAAGCAAAAAAGCGGAAAAATGTTAAAAAAATTGAAACGGTTAAACTTTCTAATTAATTATTAATTATCGACAATAAAAAGAGCAAAAAGAAAAAATAATTCAAATTAATTTTGACATACTTTCACTAAAGGAAAAATAAGAAAAAAAAAAAAAACTTATTCTGAAGATTTTTAATTAGAAAATTAATTAAATTTTTCTTAAAAATTAAAAAAGCTTTTGCTATTTTGTTGTTAAAAACTTAAAAATCGATAAAATATTACTTATCTCAGTTTTGTTGAAATATGCTTAGCGTCTATCTAGATTTCACTTATTTACAATTCAAATTTCGAAACCTTTCAAGTTTTTAAAACCCATCTTTTCAATTTGAATTTCAACTTCACAATTCAGATCATTTTCTCATTAAATTTTTTTTATGCTTTGAAATTCTCATTTGCATAAATTTCTAAAGTAAAGTCATATCTAATATTTTAGAAAATTAAAAAAAAAAAATAAAAATTACGTGAAGTTCAATCTACATCACACAACTTTTGTTTCTAAGAGAAATTTAATTTTCTTTATCCTTTTATGACGCTGGAGTACCCTATCTACGCTGTGATAATGATCTGACGCAGAAAATGAAAATAAATGCATCAAACTCTACATACGTTTCAGTCTATGTAGAATGAAATCACAATATTGCGACGTGTAATAAGTACGTAAAAAAGGATTAAAAAAAAAATAATGTTCTGCTTTAATGATTTAAAAATGATATAAATGAGAAATTTAATTACTTTTAAATAATCCCTTTAGCACAACAACAACAACAAAAATAATCAATTCAATCGATTTTAATCAGCGATAAATTAACTCTTGCATTAAATTAATGATTTTTTTTTTTCATTATTTTTTCATTATTTATTTTTTTTTTGCTTATAAAACTAAAACAAACAATACATAATGGACACTATACATTACCTTGGTAAAGCTCCATCAGCTGGTAAAATAGGCGGTGGTGGAGGTGGTGGTAAACCAACATGTGCTGGACATCGATATAAACTGTACGAAAAAAAAAAAAGAAGAATAAATTTAATAAAATTTAACCCTTGTTTTTAAAAAAAACATAAATCGTTTTTTTTTTTTTTAAACAAAACGATAAGATTTTACAAAAAGTATTTATTAATTTGTAAATAACAATAAAAATTTGTCTGCATTGATTTGATAATAAAAAACAAAACCCCAAAATCATTTAATGTTTTACCAAAAAAAAATATTACAATTTACATAAAAAAGGACATTTTTTCTATTGAATAAATTTTTATTGGCAACAAAAAAAAAAAACAAACAATCAATAATAGAATTTTTTACGCGGAGATGCAATTCCCTATTTTTTTATTTTTTTTTTTCTCCAAAAATTTTGCATTTTAATTAAATTTATTCAGTTTACTTTATGTGAAACAAAAAAAAAGAAAGATTTAAATTAAATATCGAAGAGTGAAAAACAAATAGAAAAAAAACACCATTATTGTCGAAATAATTTTTTTATTTTTTTTAATTTTTACTTACCCCACAATATGTTCACTACTTTGACTTAAATACTGTTTGGGAGGATATGAACCAACAACATATGGTCCACCTCCAGTACGATGAAAATCATCATATTCTGGACAGATTGGCCTAAAAAAAAAAAAATAAATAAATAACAAAAAATTAAAAAATAAAAACAAGAACTACAAAAAAGGACGAATAAATTTCGTATAAATAAAATCTGATGACATTTAAAATTTAATTATAATTTTTTATTTTTTTTTTAAACTTGTTTTTTAGTTGAAAAAAATACAAAATTTATCTACTCATGTAATTAATAAAATTTTACATGACATAAAGGATAATTGAAAAACAATGTTTTACAATACGCTTTTGAATTAATTTTTTTTTTTTTTTTGAAATTGAAATTAAAAAAAAAAAACAAAAAAAAACAATTACCTAGGACCTTCTAATCGTATCGATTCATCATCAGATGGCATCCATGTATAACGTTTTGGATCTGCTGTACTGCTGCCACTACTTAAAATAGATGTAGGACGACGTCGAAAATAGGAACTTTCTAAGTCTTCATCGTATTGAAGTATATCATGAGGATGATATCTGTAATTCAATTAGAACACAAACAAAAAAAACAAAAAAATTTTTCAAATTAAAATTCTAAAAAAAGGAAAAAAAAGAAAACATAATATGAAAATCTAAATGACTTGTTTTGTGGTTCTTATTCGACTTTAAATACATATGTATGTCTTAATTAATTTATAAAATATACAAAAAGGATTTTTATAAAAAAAAATAAACAGATACTAAAAGATGAAAACATGTAAAAGGATGCATTTAAAATTTCCGATAAAATTTCAATGTGATTATAACATAAACATAAACATTAAAAAAATGGAGAAAAACGAAAAAAGGATACGTACTAGCTGGATTTTTGTACGTAAATTTTTATGTGAATTTTATGTTCGTATCTTATTACATCATAATAGACCATTTTATAATTTTTTTTTTCTTTCTTCTTATATACATTTTGTTTTGTTTTTCTTTTCTTGTAATGTATTCTTATAATATTCAAGAGTCCTGTTAATGAGAAGGATTATATTACAATTCATATATAGTACGTATAAGTATTGTTTGTAAATTATAGTAATTATTATTTAAGTGGATATTAAAATTTTTTTTTATACATATATGTATTATGTATTAATAATGTAAAAAGGATTTATTTTAAATCTTCATTTAAAATTGGGATATGTTGTATAAGAGTTGTAAATTTTCAGGATATACTTGTATGTATGAGAATTATGTTGATGTGGTCTTTGTAAACTTTTAAATTAATTTTTGAATAGCTATATAGATAGTAAAATATTTTATAATTTCAGGTGTGTTACAATTAAAAAAATTCAAATTATTTTAAAATGAATATTATCATGCAATTTCTATGTAGAAATCATTAATAAGGATTATATAATATGAATTAATCTTAAGGATGTATTTTAAGAATATATTATAAATTATATATGTAACATTAATTAAAAAGGATTTAATTTAAATTTAATTAATCCATAAAATAATTAAAAAATAAGGATACATAGTCTGAATAATAAAATAACAGATAAATAAATTTTAATTTAATTTTATAAGAAAATCATAATTTTCCTTTGATTTTATTCACTTTTGTTGAAAATCTTTTTAAATTATTTTCTTATGAGAAATATAAATTAGCTTTTGATGTAGTTAGTGCCCAGAGATTCTAAATGTAAATATTTTGTGAGCTATCAATAATTTGAATAGTTGGATTTCATTTTTTAATGATATGATGAATCTCAAGGGCACTTACATATTCCTGTGAGCAGAGATTTCAAATGAAGAAAAGAACAAAAACGTGAAAGAACAAAAAATAGAAAAAAAAAAAACATTATTTTTGAATAATTTTTACTTATTTCTTTACAAGAATCACCAAATACATCAGATTAAAGTTTGTTTTATCTTTTAACCGAACGATTGAAAAAGGATCGACCAATACTTCATTCTTCGTTCAAAAGAATGCACAACTAAAAATCGTGGAACTGAGAAGCTTCATTTAGTTTTACGAAAGAATTTTTAGTGTACATGGTTGAGTGAGTTTGATTTTTTGAAATCCTGGAGCTGTTTGTTGTTGCTTTTTGATAAGTTTTGAAAGGACAGAATAATAACGAAATCTGATATAAAACTTACTTTTAACAAGAATAACTCTCTGAATACTTTTTTTTTATTTTTATCATTTCAATCGTACTTTATAATGTCAGTGTGATTCTACCTTTATCATTTCAGATTTTAAAAATTAATAAAAAAAAACTCTTAATTGATGAATGATATACGGAAATATTCTTTTTGTCTAAAGCTAAATTTTTATGTTACAATCAATGATTTGTTCTTTGACAAATTATCTCATTTATAAAAATAAAATTTACTCAAAAATATCACAGAATTTCATTGGAATCCCAAAAAAAAAAAAAAAAATGTATTTTCACGTGTCATTTACTTTGTATTTTGTATATTTTTCTCTCTAACGTAATTTTTCTTTAAAAGTCTTTAAAGTAAAATGTCTTAAAGATTATCTCCATAGAGATTTTCATACATATTTTTTTTTTTGTTTTTTTTTTTTTATAGAAAATTGATTGATAAAAATATGTCATTCACAAAATCGATATATAAAACAACATAACATACACAATCAACATATTGTAAAACATTTGTAAGTGTCAATTTAAAAAAAAAAAAAAAAAAGGAAAGAAAAAAAAATACCTAGAATTCATTTTATTATCCTTGACAAAATAATAACGAATAACGATGGTTTGATAAATTGATGGCAAATAAGAAAAAAATCAAAAAAGAAAAATGAAAATTTTCTATAAAAAAAAGTATTTTTCCCTTTCTACAATGACAAAAAATGTTGTACGGTTTGTTTTCATGAAGCCATATCGACTTTATTTACAAGATTAATACTATACTATACTTCAATATATATTTTGTATATAAGGAGAAAATAATTTTGCATCAGGAAATGAAAAAGTACATAAAAAAATATAAAATTTTTGTATAAGAAATCTTTACACAGGACAAAAGAGAAAGAGTGAAAAATTATATGAAAATCTTTAATTCAAATATTCTCAATTTATTCGAACGAAAAAAAAAAGTCAGTCAGTTACTTTTTGTCCTTTTTTTTCTTTTCTTCTATTAGATAGAAAAAAAAATTTAACAAACCGCAATTTTGTTGAAGGACCAACTTTTATGGATATTATCATACAAAAGTGTAATCTTAAAGACACTTTTCCTGTATTTAAATCATTAATCATTGAAATGCTGGTAGTTAATACAAAATTGAATGTAATTTACCGTTTGTTAAAGGAAAATAAGAAAATAAGAAAGAAAAAAAAAACGAAGGACCCTAATAAGTCTTATTATTTATTTTTTATTTTTTTCATTTTATTTGAAGAAGATTTTAGTTATTTGTCAAATTTTATTGAAGGTCCTTTTTTTTTTGCAAGGATGAATGAATAATATTTTTATTTTTTTTTTCTTAAGAAAGTTTTGTTCAAAGCATAATTAATCTTTTAAGGATCCTTTTTGATTTCATCCTTTTTTTTTTTTTTTTTTTTTGAAGTTCTAAATAATATATTTTGTGAAATTTCAAAATCAAAAAATTATAATTTTCCTTTTTCCTTTTTATTTTTTATCAAATAAAAAAATATATATAGATACTTTTGTACAGTTGACAACAATTTTAATGCATGAATAAGTATCATAAAATATAAAATTATGATTAAATCCTTTTTTAATGTACAAAAAAAAAAAAAACAACAACAAACGTAAAGCTCAGAAAACTGAAGAATAAAACAAAAATATAAAATTAAATATTGACTAAAAATAAAAATGAAAATGAATTACATGTAAAATGTTTAGCACGTGTACATTATTACATGATATATGTACTATGTGACTTTTCATATTTATTTTTCTTTTCTTTTAAATATTCTTTTCAGTGTGTATGTGTGTGTTTGTATGTATTTTGTTATATTACCTGAACTTACCTTGGATATTTATAAAATGGAGCATAATCTGCTAAATTTTCATCAGATGGTGCACGTCTACCGACACATACACCTAAAAATGATTGTGGAGCACCTCTACCAGACCAACAGCCAAAAAAACGTTCACGTCTTGGTCTCTCAATTGAATTCAATTGTCTATCTGTAAGGCAATACTGCAGAAATATATATAAAAAAAAAAATAGAAATTAAATTTATACAAAAAAACAATATTTAACAAAAAACAAACAAAAAAAAAAGGATCTGAAAATAAAAATAAACTATGGGTGTTCTTCTTCGGGTTTTTTCAATGTTAATAAAATTGTACAAATCCTGTAAGATTTTACTTTCTCAATTTGATCATAAATACGAGTATAATTTAAAAATTTCAAAAAACAAAAGAAAAATATCCTGGAAAAGAGTAAAATATAAAAAACAAAAAATGTAAAATCATAGCAAAATAATACATGTGTACCATAAACAAAATTTTTTTTTTTTTTTGTTTACGTAAAAAATAAACAAACAAACAAAAAAAAAGAAATTATTTGCAGACATCAAAATGATTTCAGTTGAAAAAAAAAAAAAAAAAGAATCTTGATTCGTAGAAGAAGATTTGAAATAAATGATGAAAAAAGTTTATAAAGGTTATCAATTTCAAAAGAAGAAAAAAAAAAAAAACATAAAATGTACTTAGATGGTCTGTTCAATTCAAGTGTATTATTTTATGACTTTTGATAGTATTTTTTTTTTTTTATTATAATTTTGGTATATACATAGACAAAAAAAACAGATATGTGTTGTGATAAAAATCAAATTTTCATCCTTTACGGACGAACAACAAAAATACTGGTAAAAATAAATCCATGAAAATGATATATAAATTTGATGAAGCATGTTACTACATGTTATAAATTTTATATATTTTTATAGAATTTTCGGTTACTGTGAACTTACTATAGGAAAACATGGGATTGTATATCCTTTTTTTGTTTATTTTTTTTTGATTTTTCTGGTTTGTTTGTTTTTCAATTACTATACAATTTTGTGTATATAATCTTATAAAATTTTACCTGTTCACGTATATCGCCTTTTGAATAAACTGATGTTCTTGGATAAAATCCTGTAGCTGTTTGTGGCCGATTTTTTCTACGGCCCATATTCTCATCTTCGGAATCGTAACATCTTGTCGGTGTATGAATACTGTTTGTCTAGATAACGTACAAATACAAAAAATACAAAAAAAAAAAAAAAATAGAGAAAAAAAAATAAATAAAAATCATAAAACACATAAGAAATAAATTGAAAATGAAATTTAGAAAAATCTAGCGTACATAAGTCTACTTTTTTGATTGACATACAAAAATAAATAATATAAAAAAAAAAAAAATAATAATACGATAATTTCATTTACGTTATGTTTTAAGGAAAAAAATTGGAAAAAAAAAAAACAGATAAGAAAAAAATAGTAAAAGTAGCTAATAATAAAATAAAATAATAATTTATCATTATGATTATTATTATTTTTTTTTTGTGTGTGTGATATCATGATTAATTCGTGTTTATATATGTACATGACGTTATAATAACAACATATGTGTACGTAAGTATAAATAAATTGAAATGGGAATATGAAAATGTGAATTTATATACAATTTTAGCGTTTCTTGTTAAATGAAGCGAAAAAAAAAACAAACAAAAATTAAAATACAAAAGTACAAAAAGTACAAAAAAAAAAAATCATAATTGAAAGCTTTAAGGCATACAGGTCCTTTAGGATAAATAAAATTTAATTTGTATATGTATATATGTCTCACAGAAAATGTCAAAGGAAGACAAAAAACAATTTAACGTAATATCACAAAAAAAAAAAAAGATTGTGCTGTGTAATCAAATAAATGAAAATTAAAAGACTTGCTATTTTTTTTCTTCTTCTTCTTTTTTAATACTCAAATTGCCAGAAAAAAAAAAAATAAAAATACTCGTACATACCTTTGTAGATACTTCGATGTTCCCTAATGAAATTGCATGTTGAAGTCCTGAAAATAATTAAGAAAAAAATAAATGAAAATCACAAGATTTAATGTGATACTTGAGAATTCTTTAATTTGTTCAAAAGAAAAAAAAAAAAACAAAAATACCAGGAAAAAAAAATATATACAAATTAGCTAAATTTATTTTAAGACAGGGTGTATCATTCGAATAATGATTTGAAAATTTAAAAATAATTTTCATGTTACAAAAGGAGAGTGTTTATATTCTTTTTTTTTTTTTATTGAGAAAAGACACTATGAAAAGCAAATTACTATTAAGGACTTTTAAACTCGCTCACAAATTCTACAAGAATTGGTCGAATATTTTCTGAAATACAGGAATGAATGAAAAAGTACTTAGAACAAGTAAAAAAAAAAAAAACAATTTTTGGTCTTTTTTAAATGTTCAAATTTATTTTATGTTCTCTCAGAGCTGACTTTACCCTATACGACTCATCATAAAAATACCTGATAAACACATAGGATATTTTTATTTCTCAAATTAAAAAAAAAAAAAACAACAACATAGTATCTTTAAAATATTCAAGATACAAAGTTGGTCCTGTAAAGTCCTTTTTACATAATAACTTCTTGAAATACATGAATTTTTTCTTGGACCTTTCTGAATATTTTATGATCTTATTCAATTTCCTATCCTTTTAAATTTTTTATATTCCCTAATTCGACAATTATTATTTAAGTACTTTTTTTTTTATTTTATTTTTAATTATTTTTTTTCCTTTTTCCAGGCAAAAAGAATAGAACGAAATACTATTCTTTATTAATTTCTTCTTAATTCATTTTTTCGTAGTATTTCTGTTTAAATTGTCATTCAAAAGAAGGGAAAAAAAAAATAAAAAAGTATATAATAAATTGCTTAAGGACTCATCATCAACTTTATCAAAGATATTTATTTTTTCGCCTTTTTTTCATTGTGCCTTCTTTTTTTTCTGTATACATTCTGTATTTTAATTCTTTTTTCTCTGATGAACTATGACCAAAAAAAAAAAAGCACAGCAAATACACACAGACAAATACAAAAACAAAAAAAAAACAACAAAAAAAAACACTTTAATTGGAATAATAAAAAATTAAGTAGAAAAAAAAAAACAAAAACATTAAAGAAAGCAAAAGAAATTAAAAATGGACTTGAACTTTTCGAATGTCTTATGAACAGTCAGTTTTTATTCTGTTAAATTTACATAGGGTGTTTAAAATATCCTTATTTTTTTTTTTTTTTATTTTTTTTGTCTTCTTCTCTCATCTTTAATAAGATCAAAAGTTTAATGTATTTAAACAATATCATTTTATATTTTACAAAAAGGATAAATTTTTATCCTTTTTGGGTGTGATATTTAAATTTTAACAGTTCGTTGTGCTTTTACATTTTTTTTTATTTGAATAAGAAAGTATGCGTGTGTAAATTCCACGCAGTCACTTAATAAAAATGTTTTTTTTTTTTTTTTTTTTGTCTTTTTCTTTTTGAATTTTATTTCGTAACACAAAATTATCACTATATATAATAATACGTTACTTAGCTTTATAATTATTTAAGCAAACACACATGCATGTTATTATAGCTTTATATAGATAGTATATGTATATATATCCTGTTACTGTCAACATCAACATCATCATAAGGATTATAATATGGTGACAAAGTTTATTTTAATTTAAATTTATTGTGTATTGTTGAATTTTCGTTTAAAATTAACTAAAAATAAACTAAAATAAAATAATAATAATAATAATAATAATAATAATAATAATCATTTTCTTTGTCTATACAAAATAATATTATTTATTTATTTTTTTTAAACTATCAAGCTTTTAATTTGAAAATGTTTAGCTATTCTTGTTTGTAGATTTTGCGTAGAAATAAGTAGTAAAGATACTATTTTAATTTAATGAATTTATGTATATATCGTAGTTGATAAAGAAAAATGTAAATATTTTACACATAATAAAAAAGAGATATTTTTTGGAATGATGAAATAATAATAAAAATTAACAAAGCACATATACATAAACACTTTATTATAATCAAACTTTTTATTAATGAAAAAAAAAAAAAAACAAAAATAGCAGATAATATAATTATGAAAAACATTTAACAGAAATATTACAATGTTGTTTTTTTTTTTTTTTTTGTATAAATAAAATGATAATTGAAAATAATTAGATTGGGAATTTTTCATTAATTTTTACTATTTTGAATGACAATTATGTGATAATATAGTAAATTATAGTAGCAGTCTAATTTAGTAAATTTAAATTAAATTAATGCGAAGATGTATGTGTAGGAGTATATGAAAAAGAAGAAAAATAATACAAAGAGAATAAGTAAAAAATAAAATAAAATACAAGAAAATATACAACGAAAAAATATTCAAAATGAATTTTCTTGACAATATTTACGAAACACAAAATCGTTAAAATTGTTAAATGATGTGGAAGATTTTTTTTTTTTTTTTTTGTATAAGAGAAAAATTTAGTGTAATGTGTTTAGAACGCATTACATTTTGATAATTAATTTATTTTGCGAGATACAATAAATTTTGTATATAAATTTTTTTTAGTTAAATTAAAAATCTATATGGAGATTGATTGAATTGATAAAAAAGGTTAAAAAAAAGGGATACATTGACAATTAAAGATAGATAGTTTGATGAAATATCTTTAAAAATGAAGAGTACAGAACTAAGAATTTTGTAAAAATCTTTTAAGAAAAATTTAATCTTTTTTAATTAAATTTGGTCATAGAGCTGTTTTCAGAAAAAAAATGGAAGTCACTTTAATAACACTTCATTGTAAAAAATAAATTAGAGAGAAGAGGGTTAAATAGGTAGGTAAATCAGACTTTTTGCTTGAAAGAGAATCCACTCGGAGGCCCAAAAAAACCTATTTTAAACGCCACTCGATTTGCTTTTGCTAAGAAGAAAATAGCGTATTTCATGTTAATCATTCCGAATTTTGAATAAATCTGTAACTAAATATTTGTTAGTCCAATCTCAGCTAAATCGTCCAGACTGTAAAGAACCTTGATTCCACTTAAATGAGTCGTCGTTATTTTAGAGCTGGACATTTACAGAATACGTCCACTATTGAAAATGTTGCTTTTCCTCCAGAATTTCAAGAAATTGTTGATTATTTTAATAATACATATAATAATCACATTGAATAACCCTTTCGTTAAATTCATTCTGGAACAACAAATTTTTTTTTGCCTTTAAAAACTTCATTCTTGTATTTTTTACGAAAATATTTGAAATAGTTTGTTCAAACTACCGATAGGAAAAGATTAATAATCTGGGATCATTTGATATTTTTAAATCTACGACAATTTTTCCAAACTAACCCCTATTTTCCTAATTTTTGATTTTTCACTCATGATATATATTTTCTGTTCAAACACATAAAAAATTCAGATTTTTATAAAAAAAAAAAAAAAAATTAAATACCAAGAAATGAAATAAATTTTGAAAATAATTTTTTATTACATGAAATTAAAAATTTTTTTTTTCCCATTTTGTTTTTTTTTTTGTTTCCTAATTTACATTTTATGATTCACTCTATACAATTTTAATATTACAATCTTGTGTCTCATAAAATATCTCAAAATACATGATATTACAATGTATCTTCTTTGTGTATATCTTACTATTTTTTTTCATTTTTTTTTTTCATTCTTTCCCTGGGAGAATAAATTGTACGTTTTATGTACGCTTATAGCAAAAAAAAAAAATAAAATAAAATAAAATAAAATTTTCATGTATTACATCTTATACAAATTGTTAACTGTACATATAAAATGTTTCAAATTCAAACTATCTTATGAAATATTACAATATAACAATAAGAAGAAAAAAAGCTAAAAAAAAAAGTATAATAAAAGAAAACTATTGCAGGTATATACTTGTTGTTGGATGCATTAAATGTATATAATATGCATAAAGCTTTAGATACAAAGCAACAATTTTATTTAACAATAATTGTAACATTTTAAAAGGTTAAAAAAAAAAAAACATACAAAAGAGTTTGTCTCTAAAGTAGCAATATAAAAATTGTATGTATATATAAGGATAATTTTTTTCAAAATCACAAAAGAGGATTAAGGATTTTAAAACGATCATTTACCATGGGATTGAAATGGTTTTCTTTTTTTACGAGAAATATCTCTTAATTTGAATATTCTAACATTCAAGATAGAAAAAGGATGACAACAAACTAGAAAAAAAAAAAAATCATTTATAAAGTAGAAAAACTTTTCATACATTTTTCTACTTGAAATAAAAAAAAAAAAAGGAAATTATTAAGTGTTGTGGGTGAGAGAGAGAGAGACAGAGGTGAATTTTGAATTTAGAAATTTAATTCATGTAAATATACTTTTATTCTTAAATTTTTTTTCTTCTCATAAATGTTTATGTCCTTTTTGTTGTGACTAAATTTTTCTATTTTTAGTATTTTTTATTTATCCAATTTTTTTTTTTTTCATTAAAAATTTGAAAGTTCATGTATCAGTAACCTTGACCGAATTTTGATTTACGAAATAAAAAGTAGACGAAAAAAAAACCCTAAATTAAAGGACACATATTCAAATATTAGAATTTTATGTTTATATTTATTATATTTATTCATTATTGGCAATCTATAAATACTATAGCACTAGTGCACTACTACTCATTAATATCACGATCATTACCATACTCACTATTTATGTACATATGTATCTTTTTTTTTTTCTTCTTAATTTTTACTACACATTATGGAGCCTATTATGATTATTATCATCGTCATCATCATCACTAACATCATCATCATCATCAGTTCATACAAATTATTAATTCAAAGGAAAAAAATTTACGTACATTATTTAGGAATTTCTCTTTACTTTTTTTTTTTCTTCTTTCCCATCCTTTTTTTCTCCCACTCTACATTATGTAATGGTGATTGTGGTAATGGTAAACTGCTGTAAAAACCATATGCTTTTTTTAAAAAAAAAAAAAAAAAAAACCCTGAGAGTCACAACATACCATCATCGAAAAAGCCCAACAGAAAAAAAGAATCAGTTTTCGTTGTATTTTAATGACACAAGCAGGAAATACAACAACAATAACAAAAACAACAAGGAAAAACTGTATTCAGCAAAAACAATTTTTTTTTTTATTATTATTCGTATGGTAAAATGCAAACAAGCAAAAGAATAAAATAAGTAAAAAAAAAAAATAACAACAAACTTTTCTTATCCTCCTGGGGTATATTTAATGTTATTTTTTACATTTTGTTGTTGTTGTTATGTACTGTGAAGGTAAATTTTTTCTGGTGTATTTTTTATTTTTATTTTTACTTTTAAGGTTTAATATTGGTAAGCCTATTTATACTTGAATAGGCCCAATGGAAAATAAACTTAATACGTTTTTTTTTTTTTTTTTTCGTTTTTGAATCATGAATAAACATCACATAATGATACAACAAGAATTTTGTATTTATAAGGTATCTTTTACGTTTTCTTCCTTTAAAAAAAAAAAAAAAAAACAAAATCTATAAAAGTATTTATGTATATTGTTTATATCCTTTTTTAAAAATACATACATATTTATATTATGTATCCTTCTTTATGTTTATGCATTTTATATATTTTAAATATGAAAAAAAAAAAGGAATATTCTATGAAATTTAATTTATTATTATTTTTATTTTAAATTATGTAAAATTTACAATGAAATAAAGGAAATTAAGGATGTACACATATGAATTTATAAAATTCATTATACGAGTATGTACGTATTATTTTATTACTTTTTAAGTTTATATTAAGTATATTCAAAAATTGAAAAAAATAAAAAATAAAAAAATAAAAAACTGTTATAAAAAGGATGTAATTTAAGAATGTAGGAAATAAATAATTTAGATTTTCCTGTATTGAAAGAAACATTATGTTGCATAAAATTTGATGTAGGGTGGAGAGAGATATGAAGTGAAGAAGTGAGTTCTTTTGGAGTGAGCTTTCTTTTTACCATCGACAAAATACCTTTCACTAAATAAAATCAAATTTAAATTGAAGATTAAAAAAAAAAAAGGCTCACATGTACAATGAGTTTATGTCCTTCAAGAAGTTTGAAGAAGAATATTATTAGTTTTTTTTTTATATTCTCATTATAAATTCATTTGTTTTTCATAGTATTTAAAGGTTTTTAAATATATACACTAATGATCAAAGAAAAGTGAACACCTATGATTTACCTCTATCGCGCATTTTCGTCATTTTTGCCACCACTTTTTTTTTTTGCAATATGTTGACCGTCTGGTAATACGATAGTATTTAGGGTGGTTTTGCTAATCAGTAAACATTATTTAATGATCAAGATAAACATGATTAGAGATTGGTTACAGAACCAAAAAATCCAAGTTTTGGAAAATTGACCTGCACAAAGTCCAGATTTAAATCCTATAGAGAATTTTTGGGATCAAATGGATAGATACATTCACCAGCGAAATGTCCAAAATTTAAACGATCTACGAGAAGTGATTGATGAGGCGTGGAATAATATAAGCCAGGAACAATTCAATAAACTAATAGAATCAATACCAAACAGGATAAATGATGTCATTAAAAATAAAGATGGAAACACTAATTATTAATATTTAAAAAAATTTTATAAATATTCATAATAAGAAATCATAAAATTTTTAAAGAGTGTGTTTAATTTTGAGTAAAAATTTATCATTTATTTTCTTAAGAAAAAAAACTTTGGCACTTCGTTTTTTTTTCCTCAAGTGATATTTCTTAAGAAACTTATTGAAATTCTTTTTATTGAACTGCGTAGCAGAAACAAGAGCTATTTTCACAATCTACAAAGAATCAAGGTTTATGTGCCCTAGATCATTTTCATAAATTTTTAAAATTCAACGTAACAGAACCTTTGAACACATAATAGGTAAATTTAAAATCAATACTGACTTTTTTTCAAATACTTTGCTTATGTTCATTCCAATAAAATTAATAAAATAATTTTTAGTTCTAATTAAATTTATTTTCTTCAGGATTGATATTTTAGTGAGTCCTAGTTTTATAGGAAAATTTTTTTCGAAAGTTAAAATATTGAAAAAAAAAAAATGAAAAAAAAAAAAAGAAATGAAAAACAAAATATAATTGAGATTGAAAAAGGCACTTTTCTTAGAAAATCTTCTTATAAATTTCATAAAAAAGAGAAAAAAACATTGATTTTTTCAACAAGAAAATTTTATTCTAATATTTTCAAATTTTCTTTGTGTAGAATACATTAATTTTAAAAATTCAAATAATATTTTAATTAGAAAATTTCGAATAATTTTGATAAACTTTTTAATTATGATTAAGAAATACACAATACAGATTTTGTTTTTCTTCTTTTAAAAGCTGTAGAAAATTTTATTTTTTTAAAAAAATTTTTTTTTTTTAAAGAAACTTTAAATTTTGAAGAAAAAAAAAATTTATTTGAAATTATCATAGTTTTAGGAGATTTTTAATTATCTACAGCACCAACTTAAATGCTTTAAAAGTAAATTTTCACATATACATTAATTTTTTAAACTGAAGAAAAAACAAAGAAAGAGAAAAATAAATCGATTTTATTGAATTTTTTTTTTTTAATAAAATAATTTTATTAAAGGCTTGTGCAAATAATTTTAACTTTATCTTCTCAATAATTCGATGAAATAAATAAATAAAAATAAAACACACGTTTAAAAAAAAAAAGTTGGGACCTATTCTGGACAAAACCTTTAGTTAGCAAATTTTTCTGATAAAAAAAGTTAGCAGGTTGAGCTGGTAGAAGATTCTTATAAATTCGTATTCTCGTTGCGTACAAATCTTTTCGAAACTTTTACGAAGCTGTCAACCGAAATTCGAAATCTGTTAACAAATGTCACTTTAACGAAATTTTTAGCCTTTCTACACTAGGTAGTTAAACCAGTATTTTTTTTTTTTGCGCTTTTAATGAATTTTAAGTTCATCATATTCTCAAAAAAGAAATTAACGAATTGTTTTTCAATTGGTCTCTCTTCAATTCCATTTTTTGTTTCTCAATTCCCATATCAAACTGACAAAATATACTTTTTGAAGAAAAAAAAAAATGAATGTAGATAATTCTTGGAAAAATTCAAATAATAAAAAAAAAAAGTATAAAAAAAATATCGACAATGAAATCCATGTCTGCAAGATTTCCATGAAAATAAAACCACCAAGTAGAAAATTCAATTTTATTTTTAATTTCAATAAATCGAAATTTGAATGATAAAGAAAAATCGAAAGAAAAAAAAAGTGAAAGAAATGATTTTTGTGAAGTATTTTCCTTTAAATTTTCAGTTTCATTGTGTCTTTCTTTACAAACGAAAGAAAAAATTAAACTGTAAATGAGTATTGGAAAATCAAAATTCAAAATCTCTTTTAATCGTCAAGCAAAGTTAAATCGAAAAAGAAAAAAGAAAACAATAACTATACCAAACCATCCATTTCTTTAGTACATATGTGTGTGTGTGTGTGTTTGTTCGGTATACATAATAACGGTACTTTTAATCAGTTTGCTATTCCACCAATGATTTTTATATCTTCCAAAAATATTCAAACACTTTTATTAATGTATCTTTTATGTCCTGCACCATGATGTATGTTTAAATTTTCTTCTTTTCAAAAAATAAAAAAAAATTTTTTTCAGCGTCATTGAACTTAATGGTGAAAATGGTGGATAATGGGTAAATAAAATAGGTAAAAATTCAGAAGAAAAAAAAACTTAATAAAAGTGTGTGTGTGTGTATGTGTAGGAATTTTTCCATATAAAATAAAAAACATGGAAAATTGAAGCCAATGAAAAGAAACCATGTTGGCAAAGAGTTAAGGTTCAGTTGTTGAGTAAGTATACATGTGTAAATGGTTATTTAATGTGTGCTTTTACCATATGTTTTTTTTTTTTTTTTTTTTTAAATTTACGTATGTTTGTTTATACCTACATGACGTGTTTTAATCTTGTAATTGAAAGAAAAAATTTGCAAAAGCAGATAAATTGAAAAATCTATTGTTTTTTTTTTGTTTTTGATATTCTCTGAAATTTGTTTGAAATATAAAATAAACATTGAAAAAATCATCATTGTTAAGCCAATTTGAAATAAAATTCTTTGAATTTGTTTAAAACTACAAATTAAACAAAGTTGAATGTAAAAATAAAAAAACAAACCGAAAAATTAAAAACATTTGTTTTTTTTTATATTTGCTTTAAAGTTTTTCTTTTTTTTTTAAATTTTATTATTTTTATCAAAATTTTCAAAATTTGAATATAATAAAAAAATTAGAAATTGCATCAATTTGGATTCTATTAAGAATCGTTTCATTTCTTTTTTTGTTCCTTTTGTTATTGTGAACTTGGGAAATTTGAAGAACGTTATTATTGCCTTATAGCAATATATGGTGTGTCTTGGAAGAAATCATAACAATTTTCTGGGAACCTTTTGCACAATATTTCTTTGAGCTCTTTCAACACATTATCGTGATAAAGTTGATCTTTTTGCTCTTGTATACTAGTGTAATCAGCAGAACGTTTTACTATTTCGTGTGCTCTTTCTTTGTACAACTCTTCACAATTTTCTGGGAATTTTTTACACAATACTTCTTTGAGCTCTTTCAAAACTTTGTCAAAATGAAGTCTTTCTTTTTCTTCTTGCAGACTTGTGTAGTCAGCAGAACGTCTTACTATTTGGTGTGCTCTTTCTTTGTACAACTCTTCACAATTTTCTGGGAATTTTTTACACAATACTTCTTTGAGCTCTTTCAAAACTTTGTCAAAATGAAGTCTTTTTTTTTCCTCTTGCAGACTTGTAAAATCTTTACCTTGAACAAGGCAGAAGAAAATTGTTGCCAAAGCTAAGAATAATAAGTTTAGTTTCATTTTGAAAAATGTTTTTTAACCGACTTGTTGTCAAAAATTATAAAGTTTAAAGTCAACTGAATTTAATGAAAAAATTTTCAATGTTATATATCTTTTTTTTTTTTTTTTTCAATTTGTTTTTGTTTTGCATTCATTCGAAGGCTGATTATAAAAACAATGCAAAGAAACAAACAAAAAAACCAATTTAAATCACCTGTATAAATTTTTGTTTCAATAGTCTGAAAAGCATACAATGTTCAAATTGTCTTTTTATTTTTAGACAAATCCATGTGTCTATCAAAAAAAAAAAAAAAATTGTTGTTAGGAGATAAAATTAATTTTTCTTTTAAATTTTTACGTTTACGTCAAAGTTCATTGTTTTTTTTTTTTTTTTTTTGGAACTAAACAACAAAAATTGAACAGTTAAATTATTTTTTATATTTTTATTTTAACAGCAGGTTTTTGTTTCTTTTTTTTTTTATTTCAAAATCGATTTTTTTTTCTTTCTGTTTTTAATTTTTTTTTTTTTTTTTTTTTTCAATTTCTTTTAATAAAATTCATGTAAATTAAAAATTCATGAAATAATATAATCAATAAAGTAAAATATAGCTAGTTAAATTTTTATTTTAAGTAAGCAATGAAAAAATTTGACTATCTTGATTAAAATTACTGTCAAGGCTAAAGAAAAATATTTGTTTGTTTTTTTTTTTTTTTACGTTTTTCCTAAAATTTTCTAGAATAAAGAAAAAAAAAATTTATAATTTTTTCATTTAAATTTTTCACAAAAGAATGTAAGTTATTTATTTTTTTAAAAAGTTTCAACGTAGAAAAAAAAGAAAAAAACAATAAATTTAAATACATATTAAATTTGTTAACAAAAAAATTAATTTACACACGTGTTTTTTTTTTTTTCATTTTTTTTTTTCTTTTTTTTTCAGAAAAATGAATTTAATGGGGAATATTTTAAAAATTTCATTAATACTTATAATATGTTATTTTTTAATGAATAAAGCAGATGATAAAAATGTTAAAAATCAAAATGAAAAAGGATTGGATGAACGTATTGAAAATTATGTAAGAAATATTCTAATACCATATCATGAGAAAGCAAATTGTTTAATTGCATGTTCTTTAAATTTAGCAATATATAAATGTGATAAAGAATATTGTGAACGTAAATATCCTTCACCAAAAATTTATTGAAAAAAAAAAAAAAAATTTGAATATTTCGATTTTTTGTTTTTGGTTTAATTTTATTTTTTTGTTTTTTTTTTTTTTTTAATTTTTAAGAAAATGGAAAATCTACAAAATTGAAAGTTTAATATATTTTAATTAAATTGTTGTATTGTTTTATGAATTTTTAATTACTGTTTGTTTTTTCTTCTTCAATATTTTTTTATACCACGTTTGACCGACGACAGAACCCTTGGTCTAGCTATCAAAGTATAATCTAAGCTATCAAGCTAACTGTGTAGGTATACTTTCAAAAATGCAGTAGTGCAATCACATATACAAAACTATGCATCATGGCTGGTACTGACATTATAATGTACTAAAAAGGCTGTTTTCTTCGTTCTGCAGTATCTATCACTTAATATGTACATCCAATTCAAATATGAATCTATGACTTTCATAATCCAGAAAATTTTGTTTCAAGTTTTCTATGTCTAAATTTAAACTAGGTCAAAGGTTAGTCAAAACAAAAAATTAAATTTTACAGTTTCATTCCAATATTTTTCCAACGTTTCGGCCATCAACTTATGTCATATTTAATTTTAATAATTTTTTAAGTTTTAAAACTAACGACATGCGGAAATTTCCATTAAATTTCTTTTGAAATGTTTTTATAAAAACACGTTTTTTTTTTTGTTCTCTCATAATAATACTTGGTTCAATGTATGTACATACATATTATGTATGGATGCATCAGACGATAAACATTTTAACATGAAATTTCCATCATACGAGTATGTCACATTTATAAAAAAAAAAAATTTTAAAATTACATGTTATATTTTTCCAAGGTAATACCTACTTTCTTTATATTTAACATCACGTGTATAAAAACAAAAAAAAAATGTAACATCAACCCTTTTTTTTTTTGTTTTTGTTTATTTTACAACATTTTTGTTTTAGAGAAAAGTGCCAGGATAACACGATAACATTTTTTTTTTAATTTTATTTATTTTTCTATATGTTTTTCGAAGTTTTTTTTTTGATTTTTCTTGTTCTTTTTTTTTTCCTTTTTTGCTTAGCCTAAACTTTAAAATATGACACTATTCTAAATAAGTTTCTGTTCTATTATAGGTATATATGTATATTTTGTTTTTACAATTACATATACACGGAAGCTTTAGAATCCTTTTTCTTTCAAGTGTTTTTTTTTTATTTTTTGTTTTCTGTAAATATAATCTTTTTCTTTTATTCAGAAGTTTTTTTTTTTTTTTATTAAGAAAAAACGTAAAGAAAAATCAAGAAAAGGATGTATAAAGTTTTCATGAGCAAAAATACAGAAAATAAAAAATATAACTAGCTAGTATTTTTTTATTTTCACAGAACATAAAATAGCAACTACAAAAAATCTTTTACAATTGCGAAAGAATTATAGAATAGTAAAGCTGTAAAATAATTTTTAAAGATGATAAAAAAGAGTAAACTCTATAGCTTAGTAGAAATCTAACAAATTGCACAATATTTTTCTTTGTTCTTAATCTCTAAAATAAAAAACTATGTGAATGTGACACAGGGTGAAATTAACAAAAATTTATTTTTCGAAAAAAAATACCGGTATCAATAAAATTGATTTAGATCACACATTTTTTTTTTATAGGTTGCTTTGAGGCGCCGATAAACATATGTTATACGTTTCTGACCACTGACTCGTCGAATTTTGAATGATCGTCATTGCACAAACTTATTGACCAATTTTTCTAAATCTATGCCAATTTATTGTAAAAAATCGAAATTTTTTAATTTTTTGAAAGCATGGTTTCAACTTTTCTTACGAAAGTTTAAAAGTATTAAAGTAGCTTGAATTTTCTGAACAAATTTCTTATGATTAGGTTCACAGTAAAATTCTATAGGTTTATTCAAACGATCGGGCGGACAGTGGCCGAAGCGATATAGTGCTGGCTTCTGATGCTGAAGGTTTCGCGATCGAGTCCGCCCAAGTTTACTCAATACTAAAGTAGTTTGGTCATTGCTGGCTCTGCTTACAAACCATAGACAAGTCTACAAACTAACTATAAAAAAATATTAGTACTTACCAGAATTTAGTGATTCGCATTCCACTTTAAAACTGTAGGTGCATGTATGACAGAAGGGCTTTTGACTCGACAACTGCGAAGTATGGTATCAAAACGGCACTTTTAGTGATATTTTGGTCTTCGGAAGTAATCCGAGAACCTCCACGTCAACCAACCATTCAAACGATCGATTTATATAAAATAAACGAAGTAATCATAGCTTTTAATTGGATTATGAATTTCACATAATAAGAGTCTACCTCTTTCGACATTCAAAACAATCCTATTTATTTTTTTTTAATTTTTCAAACACCCTACAATTTCACTCTACATTTCAGTTTCACAATACAGAAAAATTTACTTCATTCTGTACATGAGTTTTTAAACAATAAAAATACATATAAAGGAAACCGGAAATTTTTTTCTCCTGTACATCATTTATGTATTCTATGTATGTACATACATATATACCATTTATTTAGAATGTGCATGTACAATTATATATGTATGAACATACATACATGTATTATGTAGTACTTCCTTATTTTTTCAATTCTATGATTTATTATGCAATTAAAGTAAGCATAGAACTATGAAATTTTAATTTATATAAATTTTTATGAAAAAAAAAAGGATATTTTAAAGACAAAAATTTGAAAAAAAAAAGAAGCACAAAACTAAGAAAATTCTTCAAAAATCATTATATTCGCCAAAATGTTTTTTTTGTTTTTTTTTTTTTGTTTTTTGTATTGTGTTTATGATGAAATTATTCTATAGAATTTTTATACGAAAAGAATTATTGTTCGACAGGAAAAAGAAAGAAAGAAAAAGAAAATTGAATTTCTGATTACAAGGAACAAAACAAAACAAAAAAAAACACGAAAAAATTATTATTTTATTGTTAAGAAATTTTTTTGATTACTTTGTGTTTTTTTTTCTGTTTGAAAATTGAAAAAAAAAAATAATAAAGAATTACAATTCTTTTTAAACAGAAAAGTATATATGTATTTTGTTTTTAACCCTTTCTTTTATTTCTTTTTTTTTTTTTTAATTTCTTTATTTTCATTTTCTAATGGAAAAATTAAATGAAAAATTGAATTCAATAGAATTTATTAGAAAATATTAGCTGTGAAAAATATTTCATCTATTGTGTTTTTTTTTTTTTTTTTTTTTTTGTTATACAACAAAAAGCTTCTCAAGTATTTTTTTTTTTTTTTTTTTGAATTTTTTTATTATGAAATTTTGCATTTTTATGGTAATTGTGTTACATAGATTTTTGTTTTTTCTTTATTGATTTGTAAGTACCAATTGTATTTAAGTGTGTTTACATTTTACAATGTGGTATTTGAGATACATAGATATAAAAACGATATATTGTGCACTTTTTTTTTCTTTCAAATTCAATTTTCAACAAAGAATTCATCTTAAGGATTTAATGAAGGCTTTTTTTTATGGTGATTTTTTTCTTTTTTTATAGAAAAAATTGATTTTATTGATGATATTATGATATTTAAAAAATGAGATGTGTGGGAGCGAAATGATAAAAGACAAAACTTTGTTTTTTTTTTTTTTTTTTTAAATCCTTAAAATTGTTGGTAAAAAAAAAATTTTAGGTTTAAGTTTTCTAATCACCTAACCTTCTTTATCATCTTATCAGCTTTTTTGAATAGATTAAATGGAAATGATCGATGCTAATCAAGAAACTGTTGTTTGATAGTGCTGCGAGTACAAGGATTGAAGAGTACTTAAAATAAATTCAACGCTCAAAATTGAAAATCAACAGAGAAAATCAAGGAAATTATTATTTTCTACGAGTATGTAAAAGCTTTTTTTTAGGACCACACACACAACCTTAAATAAATTAAATACCATCCTTTTGTTGGAACTTTTTTGTTCTATTAATTTTTCTTTGTTGATTTAAGGATTTCTTGTTATGATATACATATTACATACATACACACGCTCTTTTCACTTCAACTTATCATGTTTTTATTCCCATCGTATGTGAATTTTTCCTTTAACTTCATTTGTGTGATTGAGTGTGTCACCATAAATACTCGAAAAAAGAAAACGATCTTATAAGAATATTTCAATTTAATTTTGTTGATCCAATTTAATCGGAACAATATCTAGAAATTTGTATTATTTTAATTTTGATTTATTTTGCATATCTATCGGCATTAAGATTCAAAAAAAAAAAAAAATGAAAATAACTAAAAGGAAAAGATTTAAGATATCCAATGAAAATGAAATTTTTTTTTTTTTTTTAAGTGAATAACAAGTGAAATAACAATAGTGGTAAAACCAGAAAAAACAAATATTATTCATACAGTAATAAAAAGAGTTATTACACGTGTGAACAAATATGTATCTTTGAAAATTAAAAAAAAAAAAAAACAATGGCTATATATTATGAATATAACATGACAAAATAAATTTATTGAATATATGTATGATAAAAATTTTCATTTTTACAAGAGTATGAAGAAAATGAATAAAACATCATGTTTAACATATTAAACGTAAACGTCCAGTCTGAGTATAAGATTTTGTATGTAACTTTTTTTTTTTTTTAGAAAATTATTTATAAGAGAAAAAAGAAAAGAAAAAAAAAACAAAATGAAATGTTTAATAAATTTTTTCGTAAATCTTGCTGGAAAAAAAATTTTTTTTTTCACAGTTTCTTGATTCTGTTGAAGAGGTAATAGACTATGGAACACATATTAGTTACATATCCAATAGGAGAATATGTATTTTTTCTTTTCTTTGTATTTTGGTTTTTTCAGAAAAAATGAAATCTATTGGGTGGGAGTAAGAAAGATACACTAGAAAAAAAAATTTTATTGAAAACATAAAAAAGAAATTTTTCTTTTTAGCATTACGCTAATACTTCTTTTTTTTTTTTTACTTTTTTTCTAAGTCAAGGTTTAATAAAAAAAAAAATTATAAACAAAAATAAAAATGTATATTATTAAAATTTATAACTTTTAAGCTTTAAAGCTTGAAAGATATATAATTTATTACTTTATTTTTTTTATTTTTTCGACATTTTAATGTTAATTACAAAATAAATTCGAAAAAATTACATTCACAATTTTCGAGATTTTTTAATGGTGTAAAAAATGAAAAATAAAAAAATATTACAAAATGTTCAACAATAACGCAAAAAAAAAAAAAATTTTGACAAATCTCACAAAATTACAAATTTAAAATTGAATTTTTATTGAATTTTCAAAAAAAAAAAAAAAATATTTTTTTTTAGAACACATTAAACAATAATCCTTAATTATTTTTCACATAATCAAAGACTCTATTCATCCATCGCAAAAAGGGTGTTACCATTGAAATTACTATAAAGTTTTTCAATGTTCCAAATTTTTTAAAGTTGTAATCTAATATTCCAACAAGAACTTCATTTTCATCAATTATTGGACTACCTTTTTTTACTCCTTCGAAACTTTGTACTTCAGCGATTGCTATACTATCATCACAGATTGATTCAGTCAATAAAGAATTCAATAAATTTTTACATTCATTTACGGATAACAATTTTACTGGTTGTATTTTGAAATTTTGTTTATTCAAATTACTTTCTTCTACTGGTAAAAATCCTTTTAGAGTATCATTTACAGGAATTTGATATTCATCTTCTGGTAAAGTTACAGCTTTTGTGTAATTATTGAAAACAATTTCACGATCAAGTATAAGTAAAGTGTATGCTCTTAGATTTTTCTTATATTTTTTCACTACATTATATTTTTCATTTATTACAGGATTTGATGCTAATGAAACAAGTTCAACTTGAATATCCTGTGGCAATGAATCAACTGTACATTGAGTTAAAGTTAATACAATATTTGGTTTAACAATTACACCGTAACATTCAAATTCACCATTTCTATCGTGAACAAATGCAAGAGATGAAACTACTGAATCACTTTGATTATTATTATTATTATTATTGTTGTCCTCAAAGGATAATACAACTATTATAAAATAGAAGATTAATAAAATTTCACGAAACATCTTATATATTTTTTTAAATAATAAACTGTTCTTAAAACAACTTTCAAATAAATTATGAAATATTAATTTACGCAAGGCTTTTTATATCAAATTTTTCTTGGAGACTTTTTTTTTACTATTACGTTAAAACATATGTCAAAAACAAAAACACAATAGCGAAATATTTTTTATTTATTTTTTTTTTTATTTTGTATTGTTTCAAATATCTGAATAATTAACATAATATTGATTTAAAAACTAAGTTTAATCTGTTAACCCTACGATTGACTAATCGACATTGTATTCAATTTTTGACCGTGCGTATATGTTACGTACATCAAATGTATACCATATACAAATATTTGCTAAAGTGTCTTCTTTAAAATTGTTGTATATAGTTTTCTTCAATTTTCTTTATTTTAAAAGAAACGTTAAATTTTCATACATTTAATCAAACATAATTAAGATCTAAATTTGACTTTGAAGGTCTGTATCTCAGCATCCTGTAAACCCAAAATTAATACTTTTATATTGAAATATTTATCACAGTGTTCTCTTTAGTATTGTTTTAATTGAAGTCTTATATTTTTTTCTAGTTTCCAAGATAAGTTTTCAGTTAACGGAATGCTGTAATGCAGATCTTTGAAGTTGAAATTTAAGTCAAATTTATGTTTGATCTTGGAAATGTATGGAAATTTTTCGTCTCTTTACCTTGTTTTGCATTTTATCTCAAAAATAAAAAATAGTGCAAAAAAAAAATGGAACGGGATAATCAAAGAAGACACTTCAGAGTCAAAGAATTATGGGTTTTGGTACATGATATGGATAAGATATCGCTTTTTGAAAAAAAAAATATATTTTAAATTTCCATATAAAATGTAGTCTTTTTTTCTAATAATTTTTTTTTTTGTGAAAATATTTAAAAGTATGGTGTCTTTATGCTATTATTACTTTATCAACAACAATTTTTCCTGAAATATTTTTTAAAAAAAAACCTCATTTCTAAGTATTTATTAATGCGACACGTTTTTTTTTTTGTTAAAACGAAAAAAACAAACATACAATCACGTCAAAATTATTGATACAAATTAAATGGCATAAATTCAATTGAAAAAAAATAGAAGAAAAGTCAATATTGTTTTGAGATAATCATATATACTCATAGCAACAAAGATTAATAGCTTTTTTCTTCATGTTACATATTTAAAATCTCACCTCACTGACTTAAAAAATCTTTTGCAAATTTGTATTGAGTTTTTTTTTTTTTTTTAACCCTTAGACTTATAAAAAAGTTGAGAAGTGTTCCAGAAGCTAAAAACTACTGAACTATTTACCTCGCAGTAACCGAAAATGAGTTCTTTCATTACTTTTCTGACAAGCAAAAACAACAGAAAGTCGTAGTTCAAATTTGTTGCGCGTGTGCAACGAATTTTGATTATATGTAGTTCATTTATTGGAATTTTAAGTTGCAATTTATGGAATTGCATACAAAATTTTCTAATATGAACTGAAATAAGAAATTTTAATGTACTACCAACTGTAATCATACAGTGGCGTACAAAAAAAAATGACCTATAAAAAAAATTGAGATTGCTGTCGCAACAAATTCTGCTTTGTAAAGCTTTCTTAGTCGACAATAAGTATTAATCTATTATTTGGCTAAGCCATTGTATACTGAATTTTGGCGTTATAAACTTTCTTGTTTGCTTATAAGGTCATAAACTTTGACTTACTATTATAGTTTTATTCTCTGTTCAATAATCCCAGTTACACAGAGATTGTTATTCGTTGAATATTGAGAATAAAAAAAATTTTAAAACTGAAAATTCAGACTTAATTATCTTTTATTTAACAACAAAAAATTATTTTTCACTTTATTTGAAATTTAATAGCACCATAAAGAATTTTTAATAACTGAAATTTTGAAATATTTTTGTTTAATTTCAGCATATTTTCAATATTATCAAAAAAAAAAAAAAAACTTCATCAAAATCAAAATAAAATTAAAATCTTATAACATTTAGTTTGCTAACAGCAACTTTTGAAATTGAGCATTTTCAAATTAACATTTTATAATAATATCTTCTCATTTTCATTCTGATTCAATAAATCATGGTGTTTTATGTATAGATAGATACATATTCATGCTTTAAGCAATACACAACAAAATACGAACAGAAAATTTATACGACAGAACTGTATTAAATATTTTATACATATGTGTATATGTATGTATCTACAATTACATCAAACTTAATTTAAAACAAATCATGATAATTATTATCAAATATATTATGCACACACATACACATATGTATATGTACATTAAATATCCTTCAAGCTATATTCACGGATTTCAGTATATTAAACTAAAATTTTGTGGTTTTACATTTTAGTGGTCATGACAAACCCAAAGAAAAAAAATTTAATTTTACATATAGTAGAACACAAAAACTATTAGCATATTCGAAAATATAAATTTTGTGCAAAATTAACTTTCGAAAAAGTTTTTATTAAAATCGAGAATCGTTGTGTATCATAAAATCGATATTAGAATAAAAATTTGAAACATACAGATTTTTAGTTCTGTTTTATTTAACTCTTTTTTACGTTCAAAAAAAAAAAAAAAAAAAACAAAAAATAAAAGAACACACAATAAATAGGATTTTTTTTCTGGAAAATTTGCAAAATTTTTTAAATTACAAAAAAAAGAAAAACAGTTTTATTGTACTATCTGTGTTGATTAAACAGAAATAATCCTGTTTTCTCATTCTAACAATTAAATAACCGTGATGGTTTACAATTTTATTCTCAAAAAACTACACGAATAATAATTTTCACCTGCGGATTTAAGGCTGAAAAAAATATTTTACACAAAAATTTTTTTAATGGTTTTAGCAATTCAAAATATTTTCACGTTTATTTTTTTTTTCATTTTAAAAATTAAATTTTCAATAATTTTCACTCTCAATTTTTTTTTTAACGTGAGAAAAATGTGTGAAATTTATTAATCAAAAAAAAAAAAAAAAGGATCTTTTCAAATTTCAGATAATAGCAAAAACTGAAAAATTCTATTGAAAGAAAAATAATTTGTAACTTGAAAAATTTTCAAAATTGAAAATTTTTTTTACAACAATAAAACAGCGGTCTCCTTTTTTCTTATCTTTTAATTTTTTTTAATTGTACCACAGGACGAATCTTTGACACGATTTACATAATTTATTATAATTTTATTTATTTCACTTTAACTTTATTTCTTGGTAATTTTGTTTTTATGACCAAACTTACCACAAAATTCTTTTTTAAAATTTCCAAATAAAATTCATATAATTCCTTTGTATACATTAATATAAAACACATCCTTAAAATGTTACAAAATAAATAAATAAATAGCTATTTATTTACTTAAATAACTAACCTCATAAAATTAATTAGAAAATGCATTCTTTCGTGATAAAAAGAAAAACACAAAAATCTACAATAATTTTTCATTTTCATATAAGAAGAAACCATAATCCATCATAACCGCAATAAATTTCAAATAAAATCCTTTTCACAAATACTAAAAGGTTTTCCTTTTTTGTACAATCACGTACATACACATTAAACATAGAAATTATAAAATATACTTATATTTAAAATTTGTATTTTGTGTTTAAAATATTTCCTGGTTTAATACTCTTTTAAAAGCACAAATTTTATACCCTATAAGGCTTTAATTTTTTTTTTTTTCATTTTTAAAACAGGAACAATAAAACATTAAAAGTAAATTTAACAGAAGAAAATCTAAATACCGGAAATGATAAAAATAAAGTTAAAATGAAAACCACAAATTTTTATTGGGTATTACATTTCATTTACTAACCGCACTATGAAAAAAGGAAAAACAGCAATAATTTTCGTGTTGATTTTAAAGGAAAAATATATTTTCATTTTTTGAAAAAGAATTTTTTTTAGACACTTTCTTTTATGCTTTCACATCTTTTTTTATTTTTTATTTTTTTTTTGTAATCTTTTGAATTTATATGGAAATTTTAACAATACTGTATCACAAAGATACTTATTATTCTATTTTGATCTAACTCACTTTTTATTAGAATAATTTTTTTTGTATTTTATTCATTTGACTCGATTCATTAAAAATTATATACATAAACCGTTTAAAGACCGTTTCAAGTGACGTCACAACACAAACTGTTTTGTTATGAATAAGAGAAATTCTAAATTTAAATATAAAAAAATCCCACTTTTATACGGTTATGTCATCCTGAACTGAACTTTAAATGATTCTTATCCTTTATCATTGCATACACGAAAAAAAAAATATATATACAAACGTTATTCACAGATGCACAAAACAAACTATCTTGTTGATGATTTTTTTTTTTTGATTTTTTTTTTTATGTTATCCTTTTAACATGGTTCATTTTACACAAAAAAACGTAAAATCATGTATACGTACCGAATCATACTAAACTATACATACAATATTTGCAATGAAACGATGATATACATCATCTAAGAACGTCGTATTATAGAATGCGGAAATAACGAAGGATAACATTCCCTGAAGGCGATTTGATTAAAAGTATATAATAACAGCAACAACAACAAAAATGAAAAATTTATTAAAGCTAAAAGACAGTCATCACAGCATATAAAGTTGAAATAGAAGCAGCATATATGTATATAAAAGTATATAAACAGCCCAAATAAAATACACACAATGTTTGTGTGGATAAAATTGTTATACCAAACCATCACATCGCATAGATTTAGGTACCACACTCACATTTTTGTTTTTCCTGAGCATCCTGCTCCTACTAGCAGCTACATATCTGTGTGTATACAACACTTAAAATGTGTAAGATAAATGTCTCGTTATCTTCTTCTTTCTCATCCTGTTTTTTTTTTTTTCTTATTGACTGTACCGTTCTTGTTTGTTAGGGGTAATAAAATGAAGCATAAGCAGAAGAAGGAATAAAAGGATCAAAACAAAAGTGAATGAGTGGGTGGGTGGCAGTATGCAAAAAAAAAAAAAAAACAACAACAACAAAAAGTGGTCTGTTTGAGGTCGAGGTTTGTCTTTAGAACTTTCAACATTATCCTATATACCCTCTTGACTCTTATTTTTGAGTAAATTTAATGTCATATCCACTGAAATAATATACCAACATTTACTGAATGTAGGTACATATGTATGTATGTATACAATATCCTGTATAAAATCCTGTCAGTATATATACATAGTCTATTAAATGTACAGCAATGTAATTACCATATATGTACTCGTATAACCATAGAAAATTTTAACACAAACGATGAATAATTTTAAGGATATAAGGCGATGCTATTTTGATGATATGGTGAATAAAAATATACTAACGAAGTGTTAAATATAATATTGAAGCCTACCTATATGGCTATATAGTCTAAGTACAACAATAACAAAAAAGTGAGAGAAAAAAGAAAAAAAAAAAAAAAATAAGAGGAAAACTTTATATTTGGTATGTGGTGAATTTTATATACATACATTGAAGTATATATTTTACGTAATTACATACAAAGAACAACCAAATACATATAGTACAGGCAGTAACCAAAAATATGTGTGAATAAGATTCTATTTAACATATATGTATGTATGTATGTATATATTAATGTATACATACAATCTACAAGTACTAAAAATGTAAATAAAGAATGTGACAAAAATGAATAAAACAAAAAAAAAAAAAAATTAGAAATGAAAATTACAAAATAAAGAAAAAATAAAAATTACATATAGCTACTGACAAATATTGTACACATTTCACATACGTTACATATGTATATAACTTTCTAATTTAATATGTGAAACTCATAAATTGTTAATTTCATTTCGCAAAATTTAATTTAAGTTCATTTTTTTTTTTTTTTCACTCGTATATAATATGGACTTTTTGACCTACCGTTTATTGTACGAAAAATTTATGTATTAGGACTTTTTTTTTTCTTCATATTTATTATTTTTTTTTTTTCATGTGTTTTTAAAGATAAATTATAAGAATATAACGTGAAGGATATAAGTTAAATGTATTTTATAGTCATGTAATTCCAAAGATATGTGTATTATTAACCATTTACAAGGAAACAAAAAAACAAAAAAAAACATGAATAAAAAGGAAAGAAGAAGAATTTTTAATATGAAATAAAATATGAATTATAAGGAAATAGATATTTAGTAATGTTATGTTGTTATTTTTGATAAAAGTGTGGAGGAAATGAAAAAATAAATCGAATTATAATTCACTTTTTAGAATGAAAACAGAACATATTTTTACCTGTATTCATTCAACATCTTTTTTGAAACAATTTCCTTTAAAAATATTCAAAACTTCACAAGGATATCATATTTTTCAATGTATTTTCACCTGTGTGAAATGTAATTTGTTATTTTAATATTCGAACGGTAATTAATTTTACACTAATTAGGTATATGTGAAAACTTGAAATCTTTATTTCAAATCCATGTCGTACTGTGATAATAAATCCTTCGAACATCATTATATCCTTCTTCAAAAATTTCTACGTTATTATGTTTTTTTTTTTCACAAATCTCTTTTTACGTATTGACATTTTTCAGGAACTGTTTTAACTATCAAACTTAGACAGTAAAAAGCTCCATAGAATTACGATTACACTTAAGTTTCGATTTTTAAGAGCAAAATATCTGGATGTCATGTCATGTGAAACAGATATTTTTTTCAAATACAGTCTATATGCGTTCTCTATCTCATAAATTTTTAAGAAACAATAACTTTATTTTCAAGAAATTATTTACCTCATGTTCATTTTAAATCCGATTTCTTTCCGACAGGATACTCTATTGAATTCTGAGTTTTTTTGTTGTTGTTTAAATTCGTAAATTTAAATAAATTCTATTGGAATCAAAAAATTTCTAATACGTGACAATTCACACGTCTAAAATAGAAGATTTTATTCGTTAACCCAAATCACAAATTAAAGAAAGAAAAAAAAACAGACAGATAAAGTACACGTTTCATTTTTAAAGTTATATTTTTTTTGCGTACAACCACCTCGAAGATGAATTCTTACCTTCGACATAAAACTAAAATAACAAAATATTTAATTATAGACTAAAAAAAAAATATATATAATGAAAAATAAAGTACATACATAAGATTGGAAAGAAAAATCCTACACACATTCTCAGGAATACATTTTTTATTTTTGCTTTTACATTACAAAGTCACAGCAGCAAAAAAAAAAATCAATAAAATGAAATCTAAAAATAGAAATCGAAAAAAAAAAGGATCTGTGTTTTTTTAAAAGCAAAAATAGCAAGCAAAATAATGTCAAAGTAAATTCATTTCTTCATTAATTTTTTTTTTTTTTTTAACTCAATTGTCCTTGTAGTTAACACTGTGAGGATACATGCTTCAATAAAGACTAAAAGAAAAAATTAAGGTAAATTTTACAAAAAAAATTCAATTCACATTATTTTCATCACCTTTTTTTGTTTTTTGTTTTTTTTTTTTTTTTCAAATTGAAAATATATGCGCTCTTTAAATTTATAAATAAATGAGATCTCTTAATTTATCCCATCCAAAAATAGAAAAAATAAATACATAAATAACGTGAAAAAGAACAGCAAAAAAACAAAGAATTTTATTACACGGAAAATTTTTTTTTTTGAAAGCACGAAAAAAGAGAAAAAACAACAAAAAAAAGAAAACGTGTTATTAGTATTTTGCCCCTTTTTCGCAAGTATTATAACGGAAAAAAAAAATAATAAAAATGAGCGCATGAAATCGCAATATACACAGGCGATGGAGTGTGATAAAAGAAAATTATATTACATAAATTGTTTTAGAAATCATCTTCCCATTATTTCAATTCGCATCGTGTTTTACAAGTATGAATACAAACCCCTCCCCACCTCCCCAACCACCCTCTACCACCCATCATCATCATCATCATCGTGATTATTAAAATGCGTTAAAAGGTATATTTTTAGGCTATATATCATTTACATATATAATCGATATCATGGTTTTTAACTGTTATACTTTCCTTTTGAATATCTATGCTATATATAACAAGAGTTGTGTTTCTCATTCACATTCCTTGAAAAGAAAAAAAAATAAATAAACTTTCAGCCCCATCCACCCATCATACGATCTCCTAAAATGATAAATTTTTTAATACAATGTTACTGTTAAGTTTTAAAAGCGGATGGTATCAAATTATCTAATTTTCATAAATTTTATCTGGATAAAAAGTCTTTTAATTTTATTCTAAAGCATATTATACTTATATGGATGTATGTATATACTTATGTACATATGTACCGAGTATATTACGTACATACATATGTATATAATATACGAATACGAGTATATACAATAAATGGGTTGGATGTATAACAATAATGCTGATTTTTGTAATATGAGATAAGATATACAAAAAAAAAAAAAAAAAAAAAAAAAATTAAATTTGTAAGTTATTTTGTTCTGAACACATTATAACACAGGTATTTCATGAAATTATTGAATAGAAATTACCAGGTAAGATGTACACGCAAGCTTAAAAAAAAAAAAACAACAATAATAAAAACCGTTATTGTGTTCGTTTATATATAGATACTTAGTTCGCTGAATAATCATATTTATAATTTAATATTTTAATGAATATTATTTTACTTAAAAGATTGTTGCTTTTTTGTTTTTTTTTTTCGTTTTTCTTGTACAATAAAATTTATTTAAATAATAAATTAATAATAATTTTCTCATGATGGTACATTGGTTTTATAAAAATCAGATTTTATACTTAAGTTTATTTATGAGAAGGCTTTGTGAAGGTTTTTTTTTTTTTTTGTAGTTCGAAGGAATTTTTAAGTTTCATATGAAAAAGAAAATTCTATTGTTTTTTTGCTTACGTTTCGCATATAAATAAATTGCAAAATTTCATTTATTTAATTTCAGATATACTTTAACCCTTGTATTTTTTAACAAGAAAAAAAAAAACAGTTTTATTGTATTTCTGTGCTGTACATAAGAAACGAACATCAGTATAGAAAATAAAAATGTGTGAGATAAAAAAAAATGTCGTGTATTTAATAAAATAAAAAGTGATGCAGGAAGTGGAGAATCCTGCTGGAGCTTACGTTCTAAAAAAAAAAAAAAAAAAGACAATTTTTCCCCTTCTCTATTGGATTTTTTATGAAAGAAAATTGTTATAGTGATAGTGAGTTTAATGTGTGGAACTTATTTTTCTCACAAAATTTATCTAATACTCCTACAAACTTTGTTTCCATTTCACTATACAAGAAATAGTTTTTTTTTTTTTTTTTTTTCATTTTCACAAATTTTGTTCTCTTATTTGTGTTTGGATGTGAGCAAAAAAAAAAAAAAAAATTGAAATTAGGTTATGAGTTAATGACTTTGAAAATAAAAAATTTAAAGAAAAAAATACATTTTCAACTCTAAGATTCATTGTCATACGATTCGTAGACAAAATAAATTTTAAATTCAAAAAATCTAGAAATTCTGTGATATTTTTTATGTAAAATAATATTCTGCTCGCCATTTTTTACAACTTTTTCTTTTACAAAGAAAAAAAGATCCAGTTAACAGGTCAAAGAAAAAAAATATTGAAGGACACATGAATATTTGAATGTGCAGTAAAACAGGAATTTTAAAAATACATCGAGGAGATCTATAAATTTTCCACTTACACTACTACGTGATTTTTTTATGTAAAATATCTTAAAAAATACGATTTAAAAATAAGCATTTTATGATCCTGATGGATCAAGAAGCATGTTTTTCACTTACCTATACCTCTCTTATTAGAAGCAATCAAATGTAATTCATCTAATAAAAATAACTTCAAAATTAAACAGTCATTTGCACAATTTTAACACGAAATTAAAAAAAAAAAATTATTCTTTAATCGCCCGATCATTTATACAAAAATACAATAAAAAAAATTGCAATAATGAACAAAACTGAACAAACTCCAAATGAAACACAACAACAACAACAAAAAAACACGCCATCTTCTTAAACATTTTTATCAGAGTCTCAAAGGAGCCCAATAACACACAATGTAATTCCCAGATGTGACGCCATTCTTTAATCGTTACTGAAAATTTCATTTTATTTTTCCACGTACCATAATTTTTACTTTACAAATTTTACCTTTTCCCGTTAATTTAAAGTTTACTTTATAATTTTTCAATAAAATTTCTTAAGAAAATCAACACAAAATTACAAAAAAAAAAAAAAACAATTTTTTAACAGCGCACAATTACTAACACAAGCGATCCATATGAGAATTAAGAACTGAAAAAAAAAAAAATTCCCGACTTGCATGTTAATTCCTTCTTGCAGCTTGCAGTGCAGTAATTGCAATGAAATGGAAGATCATTTCGATTCTGCGCATCATTCCACTATTATCATACTACAAGACAATATTGCTGACAATAATAAATGAGTGACCTATGTTCGGTATTGACCATTGGGTGGTGTAGTGACGTAATATGTGCAAAGAATGGATAGATATGTAGATGGCGATGACGTAATATTTAAAAAAACGTTACATGTTTTTAAAATTTCAAATATTTTTTTTTTTGGAAAATTATCGAAAAAATAATTTAAAAAATACTTTGGTTTTAATTTTCACTCACAATAAATGAATTTTATTTGAAAATTTTATATGGGAGAAATAAGGAATTTTTCAACTTTGAAATGTCATAATTTTTAAATGGACTTTTATTGACCATTTTATTTATTAGTCAAATGACGGAGTGTCAGAAAAGGAAAAAAAAAGTCATCTTTTGTAAGATTAAAAAAAAAATACCTATTTTTCTGTGTATTTTGTCCTATAACTTTTGTTCTCTATAGGTAATACATTTTCCTTACTAAAAGTTTGTAGCAAAGCCTTTTGAAAATATTCTGGTCAAATTTCAACTTTTTAAATCTCAACGTGTAAATTTAAAAAAAAAAAAATGTATCTACGAAGAGTACATTCTTGTTTTTGAGAAAGTTAAGTAAGTTTTCCGGCTTTTTTTGTTTTCTATTTGAAAATTTACTGATTGCCAGAAAATGTTAATAACCACAAAATTTTTTTTTTAGTAATTTTTATTTTGGCCAAATAACGTGGGGGAATACTTGCTTATTATTATTTTTTGTTACTAAAAAGTAAGCCGAAAAATCGAAATACAACCCAAAATATTTAAATTCTTATTTAATTTTAAAATTTTTTTTTTTCTCTTTTTTTTTTTTCATTATTTTCAAGCTTTAAGCTAAGCTTTATCTTTTTCGCCATTCAAAAGAATTTATATTAAAAAAAAAAAAAGAATAAAAAAAATTCTACAGGGACTTCGCACTGGGTAGATAAGTTGAACGTTTATTTAATGAATATAAAATTTGTAAAAGAATTCTGAAATTGTATTAAAATGAAAAAAAAAAAAAAAATGCCTTATTAGTGGTTAAAAAAAAACCAATTCCTTTGTAGACGTGTTAAAAAATTAAGGATGGAAAATATTTTTTAAAAAATAAAAAGAGAACGTGCTATTAAAATGTTTTTTTTTTTTCTTGTTCCTTTTTTGTATTATTTTCCTTTTTTTTGTGTTATTTCACTGTGGTATGAAATTTTTTTCATATTTTAAATAATTAATAATTTCATTGTATGCCTTTTAACAGGAAAAAATTTACTTATAGAAACAACAAAAAAAAAAAAACAAAGGATATTAAAATTGAGTTGAGATATGAAATATTGAAATTCTAATAGGAAATTTTTCAAATAAAATTCAATTCAGGAATATTCTCAATAAAATTAAGAACTATTTTCAAATTAACGGGAATAACCAATAGTGAAATTATGTCAACACCAAATGGACTTTTGCTAAAATGTTAGCATACGTGGTCCTTTTTCAAAAATTAAAAAACAAAAAAAAAAAACGTGAATTTGCATGGCACGTGTGTTGTGTTAAAAAAGGACATTTTAAATTATTCTGAAGTAGTTTTAAAATTTAAACACATTTTCAGAACGAATTAAAGAAATTAATAAAATTTTGTGTCCTCGAAGGAGAATTAACCCCGTCCAGTATTTGTTTTTTTTTTTCTAAGTTCATTTTTTAAACAAATTCTGAAAATTAATTTTCTATGCTTTTCGAAAATTTTCAACAAATTTAATAGCAAAGAAAACCAACTGTAATATTTTATTGCTTTAGAATTATTATTTTTTTTTTTTAAATTTCTATACGTACGCTCTAAGTACTTTGTGATAAAAATCCTTTATATTTTTCAATATGTTTACGTATACAAATTTTTTCTCAAATGAATAATATTTATTTATTTTTTTTTTTCTTTTAATTTTTTTCTTTTTTGCATGAAGAGCGATTACTGAAATTATTCATGAATAGAGTAAAAAAAAAAAAACATACACAATTTTTTTTTAAAATATTTAAAAAAAAAAATAAAAGTTTTTTTTTTTTATATAATAAATCCAGAAAGCATATAAAATATAATAAAAACGGAACAGGATATATTGATTCCATATTAAAAGAAAATACATATAATTTTTTTTTTTTTTTTTTTTGTAGCTCCTTTGAGAAAATATTGCTGTGCTTTCACAGGTTTTTTATTATTATTTTTTTTATTTTTGTTCAATTTTTCAGCATAAAAATATTGCATTTTGTGAAAAATAATGAAAATTTTATATTTAAAAAAAAAAAAAAATTATTTTGAACTTTTAAATATTTGCAAAAAACCAAAGAAACAAACAAAAAAATATGTAGATACATACGTATGTGCATATATATTTTTTTTTTCGAAAAAAGTTGATTATTATCCTTTAAGTTCAGACGCTTTAAGTTTTCAAGAAAATTTCTTGGGAATAATAAATATTTGTTTTTTTTTTTTTATTGATTGAATATATATAATAAAAAAAAAAAAGGAAAATCTGAAATATCCTTTTTTATTCAAAAAATATAATTTATAAAAAGTTCTACATGATAGTTTTTTCCATTTTATTTTCCATGAAAGTTTCAATAAATAGAATTTTTAACAAACATTACTATATACGAGTACCTACATATTTTTTTTTCTCTCTATTTACCAAATTGAAAATTTATTTATTTACTTTTTTTTTTTAATTTTCCACTCCAGGATTATAAAGTTTTTTTTTTTTTGCATAAATAAATTTGAATTTTCACTTCAAAAAAAAAATAAAAAAATAGGATTTTAAAGTTTTTTAAAAAAAAAAAAAAAAATTGTAATGCAAATATGTGTTCTATTTTGAAATTCGTATCTAACTGCTGAATAATTGATTACACAAAATTGAATTTTGTTAGGAGAAAAAAAATATATGTATATAAAAAGCAAAAAAAAAGCCAGTAAGCTAAATAAAGAGCAACTTTTTAAAATACAAAAAAGAAAAAAAAAAAGTTAAAATACTGAAAAGTTGTTTGTGATTTTGAAAAGAAGCAAAAAAAAAAAATTTTTTTTTTTGAATTTTTTCAACTGAAACAGAAAAGGAAGTTGAAGAGAAAAGTGGTTTTTGACCATTATATGCAAGTGCATGAATTTCTGTTGAGCTACGCTAAGAAAAAAACTATTGTCGTGGGTGAGAAACAACAAATTGAGAAGAAAATTCTAATATAGTAGCATGGTAGCCAACATCATGTAACATGAATTTTCCAGATGATCACTAACATCTATAAGCCTTGGATAAAAATTCGAAGAAGAGGCGAAGAACAATCTTCTTGAAATTCTGACAAATCTTCCTTTGTAGAGTTTCACGTAACCATTTCTTTCTATCAAGGTTCTAGAGAAAAATCATTTGAACTTAATATCTTTTTTTTTTCCAATTAAAAATCTAAAAGAACTACAGGATTACCATAAAGGATAATTTTTATGAGGGCACAAAAATTACAAAATGCAACGATTTCAAAGTCAAAATTTCCTCAGTATTTTTTTCTTGAATACATTTTAAAATGTTCTATACTTTAAAATGATATTACACTTTATCCTGAAACTATAAGAAATAAAGGATTAAAGGATAGGAAAATTTTAAAGAAAATATTTCAATTTGAAAATTTTGACTTTTGATCAATGCCAATGGTATATTGTGGTACACTCTTTCAAGGTGAAAATTTGAAAAAAAAAAAAAAAAAAAAAACAAAAAAAACTTCCAACATAAAGTGTACCGTGTATGAAGTGAACAAAAATTTCTATGTGTTTGTGTGTGTTTTTCAGGAGTTTATTTAAGAAAAAAAATAATTGGCACTGAAAATTCAAAACTCCAAAATAAGTATACAAATTTTTTACTTATTTTTCATTAAAAAATTTTATCATTTTTCTTTTTTTTTTGTTTTTTTTTTTTTTAAATTTAATTTTTTTCTATTTATTAAAATCATAATTTTTTGATTGTATATACGCCCACACATATTATACAATTAAAAAAAATTCCTTTTATTTCATTTTTTGTGTTTAAAATATTCATTAAATTTCATGGAAAACAGACAAAATATTCAAAAAAATATTTTCAAACTATTGTATTACAAAATTGAACCGAAAATTTATTTTATTTTATTTTTTTTTTTTTTTAAATCCTTTTTTTCCTATCATAATTTTCCTCTTTTTTTTTTCTGGATTATTTTTTTATACATACCACAATTTACATATGCCAGCACGAATTTTATCAAATATTCAAAAATTCATAAAAATAAAAAAAATTACGAATCGAAAAAATATTCAGTTTTTTGTTTGTTTTTGTGACCAAACAAAGTTTTTCATGATGATAATGTTTTTTTTTGTTTTTTTTTTTTTATTTTTTTAAATTTTCAATTGCATCTGTTTTTTGTCTCTGTCACAAATTATTAATTTTTCATAGTTTTGACATCATTGCGGTAAATTTATAAAATATCGGTTAATTATTATTTTTAAATATCTTTTTTTTTTTTGTTTTTAACGAAAAATATTTGTTCGTTTTTTAATGTTAAAAAAAAAAAGTAAAAAAAAAAGTGAAAAAAAAACGGAACAAACACATTCTGGAAAAGAAAAAAAAATTTTTTAAATTCGAATAAAATTATCAAAAATAATTCAAAATGTAATTTTTTTTTTTTTTCGGAATTTGTGCTATTTTTCATCAAAAAGAATATAAAAAATACAAAAAAAAAAAAAAGGATCAAAAAAATAATATTGTAATTAAAAATTTAATAAAATTTTTATAAAAAAAAAAAATAAGAAAAAAAATGACAATTTTATAAGTTAATTACATAATATTCACGAGTGAGATACAAAATTTTTTTTTGAGATTTCCACAAGACAAAGGATAACTAAAAAAATTCAATTTAAAATTCATAGTAATTTTTTTTTTTTTTTTAATATTCACTCAAAATTTTAAAACCTACAATAAATTAATATAAAAACTCATTGCTCCAGTAGTTCTAAATTTTTTTTTTTTTTAATTCATCGTTCAGTTCATAAAACTCAATTTCGAAATATGTCATTGTTGAACACAAAAAAAAAAAAAACCATTGTGAATGTGTCAGAAAAATTTTAAATTTATTATAAATACGTTCTATTGTTTTATATTACATTTTAGAATAGAATACATTCTTACTTAAAATTTTAGAACGTGTTATGGTGATGATGAATTTCAAAAATTTCAAATTAGTTTTATTTTTTGGGTTACATTTCTTTTTTTGCTTCCCATATATATATATTTTTTTGCAGTGTTAAAATTTCATATTTTATGCTATTAAATTTATCATATTATAGTGGTTTTGTTTTTCCTTTTTTTTTCTTCCTAAATTTTATAAATCAAATTCACAAAACAACACATATATTATGAATATACATACATATATAGAATTAACACATAATTTTTATAATATTTTGAGTGTGTGAAATGGTACACCATATATTCGTATAACATATTATTACGTGCATGCATATACAACACATATGTATTCGTTAAAATTTTCTATTTAATTTTAAAATATAAACAATATTAATTTACACACCTTTGATAAAATAAAAAATAAATAAAAAACAAGAAATTAAATATCATGAGCTTCAAATTTAATAAAAATGCATTTTAATATTTAAAAATGGCAACAATTTGTGGTAAAATTTCATGTCATACATAATGATTATTTCGAAAATGGAAGATTTTAGGTTATGTCGGAAAGCTCATTATCAATTAATGGCTTAACCTTGAACGATCTGAGAAATATTTTAATGTTAAAAATTAATTAGTATTTAAGTTTTGAATTGTTTTTTTGTGCTTTTAATAAGTGAAATCATGTTCAAATATTTGGGGCATATAATATTTAAAAAATTATACAGTTAGAAAAATATATTTGTTTCTAAATATGCAGCAATCTTGACTTCTTCGCACAATTCATCACCATTCGATTAATTGGTTTTGTTTTCCAATTCTCGATCTTCAAATCAACAGTTCCTTGGTCTTTCCTGAGTTTTTTATTCTTGATTCTACTTGTATTCAAAATACAAGAAAATGATGTAATGAAAGAGGATTATATTGGAAAAGTAAAATATTCAAAGGATAACGGAAAAAATCTTTTTTTTTATTTTTTTGATACCAATAACTTTCGAAACAACCCTTATATTAATTAAAAACATGGATTATTATAAAAATTAAAAGTAAATATTTTTTAAAGGACTTTTTTTTTTTTTTTTTTTTTGAAAAAGATGTGAAAAGTTTTGTAAAATTTTTCCAAAGAAGAAAGTAAAATAAATATTAAATCGATTAAAACTTTAAACGCTTGTAAAATTCAGAAAAAATGGAAGAAAGACTATTTAAAAAATTTAATATGAGGGTGATGGGAGTAAAAAAAAAAATACCTACATACACTGACAAATTGTGGGACGATAAAAAAAATTCTCTTTTAAGACAAATTGAAAATTACTGTATCTGAAAAATAGAAAACATGTATGTATATTTCGCACACAGTGGAATAAAGTTTTTCAGGTTTTTTTATTTTTTTTTTTGTTAAGTTGTAGAAAAATTGTTTTTAGATAATCTTAATGCATGTGTAAAAATTTAAAATTTTTTTTTTTGTTTTTAGAAAATGCGTTCTTCTTTAAAATTATTTTAAATTTTTTGTATACTCATAAAATTATCATCTCGTCGATTTTTGTTTTAAACTTTAATTTTGTGAAATTTTTTTTATTTCATTGTGTAAATTTCTTTAGATTTTCAGTAATGTAACACTTTAAAGATCAATGTATCGAAATATTGATATCTATAAAGATAAATTTAAAACATTAGAAATGTTTAAACACCTTCAGATTTTGGGATTTTACTAACGTAGAACGTCAAAAAAAAATTTCTTTAGAAGATTGGAATATAAACAGGAACTTGTAGATCTCCGTACGTATTTTGACATTTGTATTCCTTCAAGCGTTACTGATGATAAAAATTAGGAATTTTTACTTATTTCAATTTTTTTTAAGTGTAATTTGAATTTCAAGAGTGATAGTCTGAAAGGACTGTTGAGATCTGTGTGTCTGTACAGGATCGAAAGAAATAAATCGAGACTTCTTTTAAAGACTTTAATTTAGTCTTATTCTAAATATACGAGTATACCAATTACGTATAAACAATAAAATCTACGTTAAACAGTCTAAATGTCTGTTCTACAAAAAATTTTATTCTATGTTGACAAGCTTGTGGTTTTCAATCCACACAGAATTTGAATTTCATGAAGACAAGTAGAGAAAAATGTCAATGTTAATGATTTTTTTTAACGATATATCAAAGGTTCTTTGAAATAATTATAGAGAAAAACGCTCTCAGAAGCTCTTAGCTTTCATTTAAAAAAAAAAAGTATCTTTTAAGACTATCTTGACATTTTTTTTTTATTTTTTTTTTTTTGTAATTTCAAAAAACAAGCCCATGTTTTTTTTTCCTTCGGGAAATTAATTGCTAATATCAGACATTTATGAGAAATAAACATCAATCACTGATGGTATATTTTATCGAATTAACAGATAATTTTATTTATTGTTATGAGAAAAGAACCGTTATTATTATGAAATTGCTAGTAGTCATGCAAAATTTGTTTGTTTTTATTATTATTATTTTTTTTTTTTATGTGTACTTTATTTGTTTTTTTTTTTGTTTTTTTCTCTTGTATTATTTTCTTTTTTTTTTTTTTTTCATTTTTTTGACTTAATGAGATTCTTCTCAGGTATTTATTCGATATATTATAACTATTTTATTTTATCAAAGTTATTTTTGTTTCTATACCGAATATCATCAATTTACTAATTAATTTATATATTTTTATGTTTGGTAATTTTTTTACCAAATGATTATTTTTCGTCTTATATAATTCTTGAATTTTTTTTTGTTTGTTGTTGTTGTTGGCTTTTTTCTTACCTAAAGTAAGAAAGAAAAAAAAAGTAAGAGAAAAATATATCTGGACTTTTTGTATAATTTTTAGACGTATGCTAAAATTATTTTTATGTCCGAAATAAAATAATATACGAAAGACTATAAAACGTTAATTTAATAAAAAAATAAAAATAAAAAAAAATAAAACATAGAAAGAAGAAAAATAAAAAAAAAAACTTTTGAACCATTAAATTCATTAACCTAAATACACACTTATACTTTGTAAATATATATACAGACACACACACAGAGATGAAAATATTCTGTTTATAGTGGTAAATTTAATAAAAATTAACTAAATGTCATTAAAGTACCATACTCTTGTACTATCAATCGAATTCATAACAACATAAATAAAACAAGATACAATTCCACATAAAAAAAAAGAAAACAAATATATACAATAACACACAGTTATAGCTATCGGCTATTAAGAATACAAGAAAAGGACAATAATGGTATGTACTATGTATATATTTATATGTATATAAGTATGTATACAATAAATTTTTTTTTTATTTTTTTTTCGTACTTAATTTGATTGTATTTTTTTTTTTTTTCTTTATTTATTTCTTGTTAAAGATTTTTTCTCTCATTTAGATTTTACTTCCTTTTCATGGTAGTTTTTATGACCTTGACAAGGTAATGAAATTATTATGAAAAAGTACAAATAATAATTATGTAATAAAAAAAAAAATCACAAAAAAAAAAAAGAAGTCCTTGAATACAGTAACAAAAAAAAAAAACAGGAAAAAAGAAAATACCACCAGTACATAAAAAGTTAGAAAAAATTACTCTGAAAAAAAGGAAATCTGTTGTTGGAAGGTTATATGTATGTACATAACACACAATAAATTCATTAAATATACTTATATACCATATGTAATGTATGGTCCTGTTGTCATCAGGATATTCAGATATTATATGATAATTTACATAAAAGATAATGATTTTAATAATTTAAGGACAATATGATATTGGTTCAGGAAAAATTTCAAATGAAAAAAAAAAAAATGTGTTGGTAGATTTTCCATTTAATTGAAAGCAGGTGTACGTACATACATATGTAGGTACATACATACATATATTAAAGGTCAGTAGGAAAATATTTAACACCATTTTCTAATGAATTTTCCCTTTTATTTTGACTTTTTGGGTGTGACACAAAAAAGTACTAATTTATTTAGGATCGAATATGTTTTGAAAAGTAATCTTCTTACGTAAATAGGGATTACATACTTGATTTATAGTATCTTTTGTTTTGAAATTTCGTTAATTTCACGATATTCGTGTTTGTAAATTTTTTTTTTTTTAAATATTTTTTTTTAAGGATTTGATTTTCATTAAAAAAGGGAGTGACAGGAGAAGAGAAAAACTTTTTTTAAAATATTTTTGTATTTTTTTATTGTCTGCTTTACGCCATAACTTTGATCTTGGTAAACCCTTTTTTTTTTGCCACTCAAGGTTTTAGTTGTTAGTAAAAACCTTTAAACTAAAATTTAAAAGCTATAATTTAAAGACTATTAGAAGCGTTTTTCTAACCGCTTATCCTGTTTGTGTTCAAAGTAAATTTTATGTTAAATTCTTCCAAGAAATATCCCAGTCTCCAAGCTCTATGCGTGGTTGATTGACGTATTGGTAATCGGAACCTTCCAAGGATCCAGTTAGAAATAAGAGTGACGTTTTGATACCACAACTCGAGTAACCCTAACATTTGATACATGGACAAGAGATATTTACAACCATCTTGTTTCATTCAAGAAACGTATTAGATATATGTATCTCCGACATTAATGCTTTGGCCAGTGCCGAGCAACTGCTAAGATACTAGATGATGGTTTTTCTCTCATCGACCTCCCCGAGGCTTCAAGTTCTATATAAGTATACATTTTCAAAGACAATGTGGGCGAGAATTGATCTGTTGATCTAAAATTGAAAAAAAAAGTGTTCGAATCCTAAACTTTAACCTTGTAAAAAGTAAAAAAAAAAACGTATTCTCATTTTTTGGGCTAAAAAAAAACTTGTTCTTTTGAAATGCAACCTATTATTCTCATTACCCAATAAAATAAATCTCACAAAATTCAATTTAAAACTTTTTAAGATCAATTGAAGTATTTTTTTTCTTCTTCTTCTTCTTTTTTTACTTTATTTGATCAGTGGAATATGAGAATGCCTTTTAAAAAACACTAAAATCTAACATTTCTCAGTAACAATGCAATTGAAATATTTCAAATGACATTTTAATTGAATTTTTAAATTTTTTCTATAAAAAAAAAAAACCATTCATAAAACGTTCAGAGCAGTAATTCCTTTGAAAAAAATCATCTACGAAAAATTACTAAAAAAGAAAATCGATAAATTCAACAATAAAAAATCTGTGTAGAATTTTATAAAATTTTCAAAGATTTTCCTTTAGCCGTTTTTTAAGTGTAAATGAATTTTCAACAATAGAAAAATACAACAACACAACACACCGAGTAAAATAATATAAACCTATAGGACATGCGAAATGAATTTAAAAAAAAAACAAAAAACAAAACAAAAAAAAAAGACTTATTGTTTTAATTTTAGGAAAAATATAATAGATACTAAAATACTTTTTTATTTATCTTTTCTTTTTTTTAGTGTCTTGAATAAGTCACGTAGAATTATATATATGACACACATACACACTCTCAGACTGGCGAGATCCCCTATATAGTATATATATGTTATAATCATTGTCACCATTCAAGATTTTTTTTTTTAGAAAAATTATGTGTATTGTGCACAAATACTTATCATTATCATGATGTAAGTAAAAGTATCTTATTTTTTTTTATTTATTTATTTTTTTTTTTTTCATTTCATTCTTTTTATTCCTCTTGGATGTTTTTCTGTTACTGTTGAAGTTTTTATTGAGGTTATAAAAATTGTGTCATACTAGAAAAAAAAAAAAAAAGAAAAAAATTTAGAAAATAAGAAAGAAAAATAATCCTTGTATATATACATAGAATTCCTGTTAGTAACACAATTTCAACTACATACATACATACATACATTCCATTAGATGTGGGTGGTAAAGAAAAATATACATAAAACTATATTATAATGTAAAAAATGAAATTTAAAAAAAAAAAAAAAAAAAAAGGACATAAATAAATGAGAAGTGTTTAAAGCTTTAAAATTGAACGTTTGAATAGAAGAAGAAAAAGAAAAAAAAAGACAAAGTAAAAATAAGTAAGGAAGAAAGAAAAACTAGAAAAAAAATATTAGAAAGAAAGAAAAAAAGAAATCATTACTTTATGCTTCGTTACATTTTAGTTATATGACTTTAATTTATTTTATTTTATTACAAGATTTTCGTTTCATTCATTTTGAATTTGTTTTTTTTTTTTTTTTTGCTATTTATTTTTCTTGTTCATCTTTTATTATATATATATATTTTTTTTTTTGTTGATCTTTTTCTGTTCTGTCATGTAAAAGATACGTTTCTTGTATGAATTGTATAAAAATGAAATTTTTTTTTTTTTCTTTTAGATATTTCATAATTTAAAAAAATTTTTTTTTCTAATTTTGTTGTTGTTGTTGTGTGTTTTTAATTACTGTTTTAAATTTAAAATTAATTTATTAAATTGTACAAAAGAAACGATAAAGAAAATTAGAAATTATAAATAACTAATTTTCTTTATTTATGAAAAATCATAAAAGAAAAATAACAAAAAAAAAAAAAAAAAAAATTAATTTCTTTAATTTTTATGAGAGCTACAAGAAAACAAAAACAGGATTTTTCCATAAAAAAAATTTTACAACTTTCCAAAAAAAAAAAAAATAAATAAATTTAGGCTACCATATCTTTTTTGTCTATGAAAAAAAAAAAAAAAACCCTTAAAGCAAAAATAAAAAACATATTTACAAAAAAAAAAAAACAAAAAAAAAAAGGAGCAAAAAAGATCATTGACATTTTATTTTAGTGATGGAAATAAATTTCAATTACAATTCTGTAGACAAGTTTTTTTTTTTTGTTTTTTTTTTATTTTACGCTTAATTTACGAATAAAAAAAAAAAACAAAAAAATGAGAAAATATTAAATCGAAAATTTATTTAATTAATTTTTGGTTTTTTTTTTTGTTTCTTGGATAAATGACATAAAATGTTCACTTTTAAGTATTTTTTTGTACAAAATACCTTAAAAGAATATCCTTTTTGTTCTTGTTTTTTTTTTTTCTAATTAACTTTTAAATATAAGAAAAAAAAAACAACAAAGTGCCGACAGAAAAACAGTAAAAAAATAAAAATAAATAAATAGGTAACTGAAGAGAAAAATTTTGCATTAACTTATGAAAATAATTCATATTTTTTTATTTTTTTATTTTTGTCTTGTACATTAAAGAGTTGAAGGATACAAAAAAAAAAAATAAACTGAATATAAAATGAGAAAAATTGAAAGAGCAAAAAAAAAAAAAAAAATGATAAAGATGGAAAAATATTGTACAATTCCTTTGGGAAAGAGATTTATCTTTCACTTCATTTATGTTTTCTTCTACTTAAATTTTTTTTTTTTTTCAATTTTTCTTCTTTTTTTTTTTGTTTTTGTTTTCTTTGTATTCATTTTTTTTTTACTAAAAGTATCTATTTTTTTTTTTTTTATTCATCAGGAGTATCACTTTATAATGATGATACTTGCACAGATTTTTTCATATATACACAAGTATACATACATTGTGTACATATAAGCATACACATATATGATCGTTTCATTTGTGTTCTTACACACATATCTTACACACATGTACTTACATATATGTATATCGTTTAAAAAATGTTCTGAAAGTCTTTTCAGCTTCACTAAATTTTATTATTATTATGATTTCATTTTTTTTTTTCATTTTCATTGTAATTTTTCTTCTTCTTCTTGTGATTGCTTCAAGGCTTTAACCCTTTTATGTAGTACATTAAATATGTATGTATGTATATTGTATGAAATTTAATGCTTGTAGAAAATTTATATCGTTTTAATATAAAAAAGAGTTATATCCTTATTGCAAAGAAGATACAAAAACAAAAAAAAAAAAATGAAAGAAGTAAAAACAAAGGAAAAAAGAAAATTGTGGATGAAGATAGGTAAACCTTTTCTTTTTTTTTTTATATGAAATCTTAAATCACTGAGAAAAAGCAAATATTTGTTTTGATGGTTTTGATTTGTGTTATGTGTGTGATGTTCTTAAAAATCGATATAAAAAATAAATACATATTAAATTTTGTACTTTCCTTTTGAATCGATTTTTTTTTCAACCTTTTTCAGACCTTTCATCAAAATTTTTGAATTATTTTGAAAGAAGGAAAATATTTTTTAGCTGAATTACTGTAAAATCGTCTCATACAATTTTAGTCGAAAAAAAAGATTAATTTTAAATTAATGAATGGAACTTAAGTAACACTCTAACACCTACATTAAAGGTTCTAAAAATTTTCCTTAACTTTCTGAAGGAAATGTTGTGGAAGCTTTCGATATATGTATGTATCTTTGATTAATATTACATATTTATGTCGCCTTGCCATGAACCATGCTACACTATATCATCTACAGTATCATCGAAGGATAAAAGGTCTTTTGTCGTATGACAGAGCTCAAAACTGTGAATTAGTGTGCAAAGTCTTGTACAGGTTCTTGTAAAATAGTTAATGGTTGTCGCCATATTTTCAGAGTTCAATTTTCAGTTCAGAAAGTTCAAATTCATTTTCAGCTAAAATTTTACAGGACTTTCAAAAATGTAAATCGTAATATCTACCTTTATTTTTCCTTTAACAATATACTGAATAATTTACCCAATTTTTACCCAATTCAGCAACGTAATGAATTCTAAAACAAGCCTGTTTTCATATAATTGAAAAATTTTTCAAGCATTTCGACTATCAGATCATCCTTGAACTTAAGGCCTCTATCAATTATAATACAATTACTTCAATTTTCAATAGATATATATTTTACAAAATAAAAGTGAATTTATGAAATTGAAATTGAATATATGAAAAATTTGAAATCATAACAAATTTTCAAATGACACAAAATAAATCGAACTTATTCTTTATAATTGTACACGTCATTCTACAAATGAAATATTATTGGAAAAAATGTCAAAACAAAAAACAAAAAAAAAACAACTTTTTTTACAATTCATTGTGTAAGTCGTACGATAAACTTCATCAAGAAAAAATCAAAACCTAATCAAAAAAAAAAAAATACAACAAAACAAAAAAAAAAACATTTTTATATTTCATTTTCTTGATTTGCATATCAATTTTCTTTATCGACATTGTAATGATTTTGATTTTTTTTTTTCATTGTTTTATTGTATTTTTTTTTTTCAATTTAAAAAAAAAAAAAAAGAAAATCTCATTCTAATTTGCATACAATTTTAAAATGTAAAACATATGATACGAATCAAATAAAATAAAAATAGGAAAAAAAAAAAAATTTTATCTATTCTCTATATATAAAAATCATTTAATAAAATTTTGGTATTTTTTTGTTTCTTCTTCTTCTTCATCAGTTTTTCCATAGTACATCGACCACAAATATCTTAAGTTCATTTTAGATACTTGAAAAAAAAAAAAACAACAACAACAACAACAAAAAATAGATTAAAAAATTGAAAATAGATTTTATTTCCTTTTGTATTATTTTCCTTACTATCTCGTCTTCATATTATTTTTATTTTACTTGAAAAAAAAAAAAAAAGAAAAAAAGAAAATGTGTCTCTCAAATGTCATTAAAACCATTAAAAGAAAAGAAAAAAAGAAAAAACAATCTTCGGAATGAAATTAGAAAACACAAAAAGAAAAAATGATGAAAAATAAAACAGGAAAAAAAGGACTGAACTGAAATAAGAAGAAGAAGAAGAAGAAAAAAATACCAAAGAATTGAAATGTAAAGTCGATGATGGCATACACACACACACACACACACATCAATGATGAAAATACATAATACAATAAAATTATGGTTGGATAGAGAATGACATGTAATTTTGAGGTGTTTTTATAAAATACATATGTACTTATATGTTTGTTGGGTTGAAAGAACAAAGAACAAAAAAAATAGGAAAAAAAATTAAATATGGTTCGAAAGGTATTTATTTTTAACTGAATTGTACCACAAGAATCTCTCTATATCTTCATCAATCCCTTTCCTTTTTTATCCTTTTTATTTTTTTTATTTTTTCGTATCTTCATTTTGTCATTATCCATTTGTTTATTCTTGAAATGTGGTATGGTTCATGTATGTACATATTGTAATTTCTCATGAGATCAGGTGTTAGGATAAAAAAAAAAAAAAAAAAATGTTATTCAAGGTTAAATTCCTTAAAGGATAATTCTTTTCATTTTATAAAATGGTATTTTCATCATTATTATTAGAACGATCAGTATATAATGTACGAGTATATCACTGTACTTGTAGAATTAAAAAAAAAATAAATAAAAACGAAAACAGTATAATGACTATGATGAAGGTGATGATGATGATGATGATGATGATGATGATGATGATGATGTTGATGAACCTAAAAAACGTAAATGGAAATTTTATGTATTTTTCATACCCTTTTAATCATAATCATTTTACTTTATCTTCTGTAGTACATAAAAAATATATGTATCTTTTTGTGTGTTTGTGTATGAATGTGTATTTTGCTTGTATAAGTAAGTATTTATATTTGTGTGATTATATTGAAAAAATATTTAAAAGAAAATGAAGTAATTTACATGATAAATTTGAATGCAATTTTCTCAATTTTAAAATTTCATTTAAACTTGAATTTTAAATTTATCATTAACATCTTCATATTCATCATCATCATCATCGTAACGTAATGATAGATAGATTTATGTAGTGTTGATGAAAATAATTTCAAATTGAAAATGATAAATGAAAAATGGGGGAGGAAAAAAAAAAAACAAATTAATGGAAATTAGTGTAAGATGGGCTTAATTGAATTTCAATGGTTTTGGTGAGTTGTTGAATATAGATAATCCAAAAATGATAATGATTTAATGTTCCATTTTTCTTTCTTCTTTGAATATTTAATAAGTTCGATGAACAAATCATTTCGTATTAATCTTTTAAGATGATTATAAATCAATTTTACATTTATTATATTGATTATATTATCCTACGAAAATTCTTTGATTACATCGATGTCTGAAAACATTTTGCCTTAGCTGAAAATTATATTGGTTCTATTTGATATTCTGAAACTCTAATTTTCATTTAAAAAAAAAAAAAAAAATTCAATTTGTCACTAAATTCAGATTAGAAAATTATGATTTTTCGAAGTGTTAAATTATTAAATTGATATTCCACGTGGAGGAAATATTTAATTGAAAGATTTTAAAATTTTAAGGATAAAACGCTATCCTTCATACTCTGAAAGATATTTTCTTCATCATATGTAAAACATGTACAATAATTTTAGTCCGTAGAAGAAGTCAACGTGTACAATAGGGGAACAACAATGTTACATTCAAAAATTTGCATGAAAATAGCTGGTAGCTATCTCCCATTAAATTTGGAGCCCTAGAAAAATACAAATTAAAAAAGATTTTCTAAAGTATTGTCATCTTAATAGATTCAAGATTGTCCTTGAATAAAAACCTACAGACAACAACTTGAAATAATAATTTTTTTTTTTGGAGAATTGCTTTGAAATCCTTAATTTGTCGATTTAGCTGATGGTACTGAGGACATTAAGCTACTCAGAGCATTTCACCTATGAATGGAAACATAATTCAAATATAGATGCTGGTGAAATCACCAAATTAATTGTCATTTGACACCCAAGACAATGCGTTAATGAAATTGTCGTATTTTATGAAATTCTACAACAGCCTGTTTTATTATCCTTCAACAACATCTACGGTAATCATTTGTCATCATCTGTCATTTCATGAAAAAAAAAGAAAAAAAAAAACTAATATGAATTCAGTATTTCATCAAGTAAATTGACCTATCATTCAAAATTTAAAATTCTTCTTGACTATTACAAAAGTATCTTTTCTTGAAATATAAAATTATCAAAAATTATAAAATTAAAAATTATTTTCCTTCAAATTTTATTTTGAATTATTTTTCGCTTTTTAATTGAAAAATCTAACTAAATTATCTATACTTTGGCTTCTTAAATTCATCTTTCAAAAATTTTTAAAATTAAATTGAAACAAAAAAAAAAACCACCTCTATTTTGATTTTTGTAAGAAAACAAAAAAAAAAAAAAAAAGAACAAAACAAAAAAACAAAACCACAAATTTAATTGTGAACTTTATTTTTGTTTCCGTTGCAAAAATGAGAACTTTTAATTAATTGTTTATTGACAATAAAAAATTCAAAATTAAATTTTAAACATAAAATTAACTTTCATATAATTTTGAAAACAACAAACTGAAACTTGATCATAAACATAAATTTCTTTTTTTTGTTTCTTAGAAAATTTGATTAACCTTTAAACTTTTCTTAAAAACTAAAAAGTAGAAGAAAAAAAAAACAAAGTAGTGCCTTATTGTTTTTAAAAAAAAACAAAGAAAAAGGAAGGAAAAAAAATATATATATACGAGTATATACAAAAATATAGATGTTTTTCAAGAAAAGTTTTATGTAAGTTAAACCTGGAAAATTTGATTTAAATGTAACTTTTGTTTTCTTGTAGTAAACAAATTTGTTTTTTTTTTTTTTTTTTTTTTTTTCTTTTTGTTTTTGTTTTTTATTTATTTTAAAAAGGTTTCATTACAGAGAGAAGTTATTAAATTGCAATTACCATAAAATTATGTTTACTATATAAACAAACAATAAAAAATAAATACTTTTCTTTGGAATTTTTTTTTTTTTTTTTTTTTTCAAATTTAAATTTTCAAATTTCAAAAGTTTCGTTCAATTTTCGAAAGAAAAATATCATAAAAAAATAATTGAATTTTCTGTTATCCTTTTTTTAAATTACAAACTTTTAAGGTAAACTTTCAATAAAATATACTTTGCAATAATTTGGAAAAGAAAAATGTTTTAAAAACATTTCGAATTATTCAAAATTGAAAGAACTTAGTAATATAACTTTTGTTATCATCATTTTTTTTAGAATTTTCTTTATGAACTACCCTGTAAATTTTTCACTACATATATGTATGTATTTAAGAATTGGTCATGTTTGTTTAAAATATATGTAGGTATAAAATTCATTGCCATTTGACTAATTAGGTACTACTTATGCCTTGCTAGCTCTAGCTACTAAGTCAAAGGTTTTTGGGGTTCTAAATTCAATTTTTTTTTTTTATATATTCTGACGCATCTTGTTTTTGTCCTGTTATTTCAATTTAATTTTTTAATTGCTGTTTACCTAAAAGATTATTTTGTACAAGACTCATTAATAAATAGGTACACCAAATTTTCAAAATTCTAGACTCATGGAGATCTTAGTTAATTATTGCATGAGTCTGACTAAAATCGAATTTGTAATAATGAATCTAGTACTAGAAAATATACTTAAATATACTTAAATAGAATCTATTTATCAATTATTATTATGATCGGAAAGCACTTGTATTTTAAAAGTCATCATGTGACGTATATACTTGCAAATTAATGCCATTAAACGAACATTCAAAGAATTTTAATAAAAAAAAAAAAAATACTTCGCTTGAATGAATAAACTTTTGTGATTAATGTGAATAAATCGTGTCATTTTCAATAGTGAACTAATATTAAGTCATCACATTGCTTTTTTTTTTTCTTTATTTATTCAGTTTGGTTTTGGAAACCTACGTTTCATGCTTGACTGAGATTTATTTAGATATTTTTTTTTTTTCTGTTATTGTGGATGTTATTATAAAACTATTGGCGCCAACACAATTCGATTTGATTTTTGCTTTTTCAGTTCTTTATCAGCAAAATTGTTGAAAACTTTTTGAATCTTATCAACAATTTATTCAAGGATCATGAATGAAAAATTGAAGGATATTTTTAAGATAAATATTTTCCTCTTTTTTTATAAAGTAAAAATTTTTTTTTTTTTTTTTAGTTGTTCAATATTCATTGGAATTCATTGAAAACGAATTTAACGTATTTATATGTGCCTACAAAAATGAACATTTTTTGGTTACTAAACTCAAAATTTTCGTTGAATAAGAAAATTGAAACTTTAAAAGAAGTCCTTAATTAATAAAAATCCATATTTTAGGGTATGAATTACAGGTTAACAAAGGATAACAAGATCGATTTGAAAAAATCCCAATCTTGTTGCAACTTTCCTTCTTCTTCTGGACATAAAGTCTTTTTTGAATCTTTATTGGCTAGTCACAAATTTCTAACTGTGAATAACCTTTTTACATATCGTTCATCTAATTTTTAGGATGTATCTGGACAATGAATAAGAATAATCCACCAATTTCAGAGTGAAAAATCAATCAAAAACTTTTACTCGTGGTAGAAAATTCAAAGTCGTAATAAATTTAAATTACAAAAAGAAAAATCATTTTATCCTGTTAAATTATGGCAGTAAACGAATTTCTTTCAATCAGACTAACTTTGTAGAAATACCAACTGGACGTATGTACATATTTTTCTTTTTATTCCCAAAAGGAAACTTTTTATTTTTTTATTTTTAGACGAAAAATTGTATTTTTCTTCATTCTGTGATTTGTGAACTTCTCTATTTCAAGAAATTTTTTCTATATATTCAATAAAAAATTACGGTAAATAAATTTTAGAAGCAAAAAAAAAAAAAATAATATCCTGTAAAAATTTTAACAAAGAAAATTGAAAAAAATTACACCATTAAATTCAAAAAAAAAAAAAAAAAAGGAATTTCCATTTTAAATTTTGTTTACAAAATATTTTTTGTAGATTTATCTCTATGAAAGTTAAAAATTAAAATTTTTGTTTGTGGCATGAACAAAAATACCTATTTTATTTATTTTATTAGTTTTTTGTAAAATGTTAAATGAAAAAAAGTATCTTAAATAGAAAATTATAAACAAAAATAAAAATAAAGATAAACAGGTGTCAATCAATCTTGTATTGTGTTTGTGATTTTTTTGAAAATAAAAATAAGATAAGAAAAAACGTATCCTTTCGGTCAGAAAAACAAGAAAATAAAACCATTATTTTGTTTTTGTTTTTTTTTTTTCAGAAAAAGGAAAAACAATATTATGTAACAGGGTAACAGAAAGATGTCTGTGCTACAAATTGATATGTTCTTGCTTTTTATTTTGTTTTTTTCAAAGGATATTATTATGTTGTTTTACTGACTGATTCACTGTGATGATTTTTTTTCTTCAATATCTGTCGTCTTTTATAATATAAAAAGGATATCAAAAGATGTCATTCATTTTATTTTTTTGTATTTCAAAAATCAAATCGATTAGATGAAAATGAAAAATTTTTTTTAAGAGAGAGAGAACCAAAAAAACAAAGAAAATTTGAAAATTGTGCTTATTTCGGTGATTTTTGATATTTTCTTGTTATTTCTTTTAATTAAAAAATATTTCAAAGGGCATTTTAATAAATTTATTAAGAAAAAAAAAAAAAACGCATAAACTTACCATTTGAGCGTATCGTTGTTGCCATTATAAATTCAATTAAATTGAAAAATAGAAGAAATCTGAAAGACAAAAAAAAAAATAAATAAATAAACAATATAATTTTGTTTTGATTGATGTAATTTTTTCTAGAAAAGAAAAACAAAAGTCATTGTATAGGTTTATAGCTAATCCACTTTTAATTCGAATTTCGGTTTACATCCAATTTCAAGTCGTATAAATCCGATAATTCAGATTTTGGATTAAACCCAATTTATTTGGGCTTTATCAATATTTTTGTATATGTTAGGGTGTTCCTTATTTTGTACGTCAAAAAAAAAAAATTTTTTCTAAACCAACCTCTCACCCCCTAAATTTTTTGTACTTGATGATGTGAAAAAAATCTCAAAATTTGAGGGTACGCTATACATCTAAAGTTGTTAGAATATATGTATGTATTATTTGAAGAAATATGAAACTAATTTAATAAATAAATTAAAGTGATTCAATATTGTGTTTTAAAAATAGAAACAGGCAAAAATAATTACAATTAATAGTTATAAGGATGAGTTAAATATAAACAAATTGACCTTTATAGGTACCTTGAAATTCAAAGTGATTGCAGTACGGGTAAACATAATTTTTTTAACCTGTTTTTTTTTTGGATTTTTATTTTTTTGCAAAAAGTAAAAAAATGAAGGGATAAGACATTGAGAATCTGAAAGTTGAAAAATAAGGGACACCCTAATATGTCAAAAATTCGATTTAGTTCGAATTATTTTTTATGCTATAAACTATGTAGTAAATTATCAGACTATACCATTACCTAATTTTATAGTAATTTTCAGGTGGGTTACGTAAACTGAATTTTATTGTGCGCACTTTAAGTATGTTTGTCATTTTTTTTTTAGAATGCAAAATTACGTATTTTAATCAAAGTTTTTCATCAAATATAACGTGTAAAAACTAGTAATCATTAAAAATGTAATAATTATCATTACATGTATAATCAACTTATACTTGAAACAGGGTGTTTCATTAATAAAAAAAAAAACAATTTTTACTTTTTAAATTTAAACTTAAACTGAACAAAATTTCTTTTGTAAAAAGTTTAAAATTTGATAAATCACACCTTTTGATTAACTTTAACCTTTTAGTTTTAATACTTTAATCTTTAAAATAAATTAGAAAAGTTTATTGAAACAAAAAAAGAAAAAGAAAAAAAAAACGAATATGTAGTTTAAAAAAAAAATTGTTTTTCATGCATGATATACCCAATAACTACTTTTTATAACATCGATTTCTCACATGCTGTAGACAAAGTTTTTATGTTTTGTTAAACATTTTTTTTTTTTCTTGTTTCGTTTTTTTTTTTTTTCTTTTGTTTTTTCTTGTTATACAACTTCTACGTAATTTTGCTTCTTTTTTATTTAAACAAAATAATAAAATGTATTCATGATGTATTAATTGTTGTAACATTTATCTGGTACATTATTCAATCTTTGTTTAGACAAAAAAAAAAAAAAAGAATGAATGGAAATATGTAATTGCAAAAAAAAAAAAATACTTCCTAGAGGCAATCTGAAATAATGCTTAAACTTCTTGGAGTATCAAAGAGCATAATTTTTTTTGTTTTTTCAGAATAAATTAAAATTAATATTCGTTTTTTTGAAATATCACAATAATTGTAGGAGATACATAATAATAATAATAATAATTGTAATTATTGTTTACATTTTTTTTTAAATATCATAAATAATGGTAATTGTTCCGATAAAGTGTAACTGAAAAAATAAGAATACTTCGAAAGGTGTCTTTTATACTATTGACAGACATAGGTTGGTTAAACAACACTTCCATTTGACCAATTTTTGAACCAAAATAAGTGACAGACATACGAGTATATATATGTCAGCTGGTTTATTTTGACATTTATTTGTTTAAATTTTTTTCCTGTTAAAAGAGTTCGTATACTGATTTCTTATATATTTTCTGAATTTTTTTTAATTATTTTGTGATTGGAAGTCTCGAATATTTTTGATAATGACGTTCTTTTAATCCTTATTCTTATAAATAGAATGAATAGTAATATAATTTTTTATCAAAATCGTATGAAAATGTGAAATAAATCATATGATCGAAAATGACAAGTAACTGGAAAGTTTGACGTTTGTTCATTGGAAAGTACACATAAACCAAGTGAATTTTTCTTGGTTAATAATGGTTATTATTATTTAAACTCTGGTGAACAACAATTTGTTGCCACGCACGAGTTCTAAATAGACAAAATTTACCTATGATAGCAAAAATTCGATATACTCGTAATATAAATTCAGTGTGAAGAGCTTGCTTGAGAATTAGGATAATAAGGATACGTAGAATCCACATGAGTAAAAATTCATAAAAAAATGTAAAGAAAAAAATAAATTAGTTCTAGAAATATTGATGTACATAAATCTGTTATCCTTGAATATTCTCACAATTTTTTACTTTTAATTTTTTTTTTTTTAAATTTTTTTCAAAGGAAAAAATTTCAATTAAAAATATTTCATTTCGATGGAAAAAAAGTTATTACATATACATAAATGTTTTCAATTAATATTTCCATGAATTTTGTGAACTTATGCCAATCATAATTTAACCAGAATATTCTTTGAAGTTTTTTTATTATTTCCTAAAAATTCCCCAAACAAAAACGTAGAAAATAAATGACAAATAACCTTGAAATATATTTTATTCATCTTCATGATTTTTTTTTGTTTTGTTTTAAAAGGAATATTCTGTGATTTTTAAGGTTTTTCTACCGTTTTATTCTTGCTTCAAAGTTTCAAAAAAAGACAGCAAAAAAAAATTCTACCACTTTCAGTGAAAATTCCAAATTGTAAGCCATATGAAAAAAACTATTATAGGAGGTTTGAGTATTCTTCATCAATGATTAGGTAGTAACTGAGAACAGTAAGCGACATGACATTCGGTAGCTCAATGGTTTAAGAGCATTACCCCGGAAAGGTAAAGGTCCATAGTTCGATTCCCGGCCGAGTCGAATATCGTTTTCATGTTTTTCATCTATTACACTTAGAAAATTTCAAAACTAACAGATAAAAAATTCTGCACACTCATTGAAAAAAAAAAAACATCTTAAAATATTAAAAAAAAAAAAAAACGCCTAATTGATTTTTACCATTATCGTAATAATCATCCAATAACACTTGAAATCACATGCAAGTCATAAAATAAAATGTCAATAGGAAAATATTGTGACAGACTTAAAAACATAAATAGTACATACATATGTATGTGAGTAATTGATTCATATTATGTGATGAAGTCACAATCTAATGTAAATTTATTTGCATTTAATCTTCTACAAAATATTGCAGCATGTTTATTTGTTATCATATATGTTATTTTGTATTGTTTTTGTTTTGTTTGATAAACAATATCAAAATAATAATCACGTTTTAATTTGATGTTTTTTTTTTTTTTAGTTTTTTTTTTTTTTTTTTAAATTATGCCCTGTCATTGCTATTTCTTGAAATATATAATTTTTTTTGCTATTAAACTCTATCTTATCTAATTTTTTAATTATTTTTAAATTGATTGTAGATACTTGAAAAATCTAACAAGTCATTATAATAAGTTATATATATTAACAAAATTTATGTTATTAATTTATTTTTGTTTGTTTGTTTGTTTGTTTTGTATACAAATTATCTATATTTATAAGTAATAGCTTGTCTATGTAAAGTTTTTGTGAAAATTTAAAATATAGACTTACTGAAGAAATCGTATTTTTGTATCTTTAGTACTCTGAAGATCGTTATTGAATCTAGTTGTGGTTATTTTTTCGAAATAATTTAATTATTTATATTTGGTATGTGAGTTTAGTAAAAATATTTATTATCTTGAAATTATTATTTTTTTTTTTTCTTTGTTATTTTCAATTATATTTTGTTTTCAATTTGAAGCACTTTGTTTTTTTAATTTATTTTAGATTTTTTTTTTTGAAAAGATAATTTTAGATTACCTATTTGAAAAAAAAAAATTAATTTAATCGTAAAATTGTTTAAATTTTGAAAAAATGAAAAAAAAAAAAAACATCAGATTTGAATTTTTAAAAATTTTCCAAAGTATTGTGAAAGTTTAAGGAGATAAAAAATATAGAAAATATAACTTTAAGGACTTTAAAGGGTAGACAATTTTTGTGATTAAGGGAAAAAATTGGTATATCTTGTTAATTTTGTCAAGAAAAAAACATCTTCGCTATTATTTTCATAATTTTAGTTTTTCTTCGTAAATTTAAAAAAAAAAAATTTGATAAAAATTTCGTAAGTGGTCAATCGGCAGTCATTTATATCTTAAATTTTTTTGTTGTTGTGATACATTTCTTAATTTTGAAAATTCACTTGAAGTTGAATGGCTTCTGTTAGATAGTTTTCAATCTAATATCTGTGATCAAGTATCTGTGATAATCTTTTTTTGTTTTTTGTTTAATAAATACATATAACCTTCATGAAACCTAATCAATTTTTTTTTTGTTAAATTTTTCTTGACCTTTTGACGTTTAACTACAAAAATATCAAATAATATAAAATTTGAATTCTGAAAATAAACTTGTTTTTTTTTTGTTTCTTTCATTGTGAATTTTACTGTTGGTGCACTTTATCTCCCAGGAATTTAATTTTATTTAAATTTGACTGTACGAGTGGCTTAGTAGCCAATGCGATTAAATCCTTTTGTATCAATGTAACTATTTTATAGGAAAAAAAATACTCAAAAAATTTCCCATTTCAAATTGAACAGTATTCCTTAATTTGTATTCCTTAAATTTTTTAATTTTATTCTTGAAAAGGAAGAAAAAATATATTAAAAAATGAATAAATAAAAAAAAAATACAATTTAGTCTGGAACTCCATTGTAAAATACTATGATCTTGGTCTATGAAATGGCCTAAAATCATTTTTGAAAACCAGTAAGAAGGCAATTCATTTTAAACTAATCGATGCATAAAATATGATCGATAATTCATCACTTTTTCGAAATTATTATTATCATTTTTCTCCAAATTCAAGAAGCGAAATACTACATTACAAGCTACTATATTGTCCTGTCTTTTAAGAATGCGAATAGATGGAACTATTTTAAAAATGACATTTTCACATGGCAACACTGTTTAACAGAATGATTCACAAGACGTACACAGTAGTGATCCAAATTTAAATGTATTTTTTTCTCTTCAAAAAGAAAATTTAAATGCAATTTTCTAAAATACAAAAAATAAATAAAACTTTAAATTAAGTCAAAAATTTTTTTTCTGTATTTTCACAAAAAATAAAAGATATATAGTCCAAAGTTTAAATAGTGAAAAATTTAAATTTTAAGAAAACAAAAAAAAAAATAAATAAATAAAAAAAAAAAGAAAATGAATTTTTAATTTTGTTTTTTTTTTTCATGCCCTAAAAAGTAAATTTAATGTATTTTTTTTTTTTTTTTGCTTCTTCTAAAATATTTAATGAGAAATGAGAAAAAGACAAAGGTGAAAAGACAAAAAAGAAAATATTACTTCCTATATTTAGTTTTTTTTTTCTTCATTATTATCATTTACATAATTACACAATAACTGCGTGAAATTTTCTATTAAAATTTACATTTTAAATGAAGAAATTAAAATTAAAAAAGAAGTATTTCTTTTCTTGGTTTGCTTTTTGTATAAGAATGTCCCTTCGTTGTGGAATATAACGAAAAATGATTTTTTATTTTCTTTTTTTTTTTTTTAAAAAAAAGAAATATAAAACATATTTAAATATTTTTCATTATACGCCCACGCAAAGATCATTTTAATGTAATGAATTTAATTTTTTTTAAATTTTTTTTTTTATTTTTTTTATTTTATTTCAGAATATTATACTTTTTTGAAAATTTATTTTAAAGGTCCACAAATACCACAAAAAAAAAAAAAAACAAAAAAAAGGACAAGCGATTAAATAGAACGCCTTAAACCAAAAAACAAAAAAAAAAAAAACAAAAAAAAAATTTAATACGCAAAACATAAAAAAAAAAATAAATAAATAAAAAATGTTGACAATTTATTTATTATTTGCAACTGGTATAATTTTATGGTATTTTTTAAAACATATTTATTCATATTGGGATCGTAAAGGTTTACCATATATAAAACCAATAATACCATTTGGTAATTTAGATTCTGTACGTAAAAAACAAAAATCATTTGGTACAGCAATATATGATTTATATAATTGTACAAAAGAACCATTAATTGGTATTTATTTATTATTTCGTCCAGCAATATTAATACGTGATGCTGAATTAATTAAATTAATATTAACAAAAGATTTTAAAAGTTTTCATGATCGTGGTACATATGTAAATGAATCTGATCCAATGTCAATGCATTTATTTTCATTACCTGGTATTAAATGGAAACAATTACGTAGTAAATTAACACCAGCATTTACATCTGGTAAATTAAAAAATATGTTCGAAATTATTGAGAATGTATCAAAAACTATGACAGATTATTTACATTTTACTGTACCAATAGATAATGGTGGTGAAATTGTTGATATGGTTGATGTAGCTGGCAGGTAAAAAAAAATTTTTTTTAGTTTATTTTGAATTTTTTTTTTTTTGTTTGTTAAAAATTCTTTGGTTTTTGTTTTTTTTTTTTTTAGATATGCTGTTGATATTATTGCAAATGTAATTTTTGGTTTAGATATCAATAGTTTTGCTGAACCGAATAATCCTTTTCGTACAACATCACAAAAAGCAACAAATAATGATTTCCTTAATAATATACGTTCAATATCAGGCTTTGTGTGTCCAGGGTATGTATGCAAAGCATGATTTTCAAGTTTTCCACAAAATTTTATAAAATATTTTAAAACAAAAAACCCCTTTGGATAGCTCGGAAACTGATGAGATTTATTTTTTTTACAATATCCTTATGCTTCCTCATTCTTCATCAATGATTAGGTGGTAACTGAGAACAGCAAGCGACATGACATTCGGTAGCTCAATGGTTTTAAGAGCATTACCCCGGCAAGGTAAAGATTCCGTGGTTCGATTCCCGGCCGAGTCGAATGTCGTTTTTCATGTTTTTCAGTTATTACACTATCTTATTCAAGTTTAAAGATCTACCACATTACTCTTATTTTAGAAATCCTATATTATTTTTTAAAAAAATTTTTTCAGCATTCTCAGAGTATTACCAATTGGATCTACAAATCCTTATGTTGAAAAATTTATGATTGATATTGTTAAAAAAACAATTGAATATCGTGAAAAAACAAATTATGTACGTAAAGATTTTATGCAACTTTTATTACAATTACGTAATACTGGAAAACTTAATTTAGATGATAACATGTGGGATGTTGAAAGTGTTGCTGGTAAGTGTATCTAACTTTATATAATTCCTTTGTATACATTATATGTACTTTTTTATTTTTTTTTTAATATTTGGAAGAAAAAAAAATTAAACTGAAAAAAAAATACTAAGTAGAGAAGTTAATGTTCTGTAAAAGAAAATATTACACACAAGAAAATATAAAAAAAAAAAAAAAATACATAAAAAACTACATTTTTAAGTATCTTATAAAAGTTATTATGTAGTAGATACATTTTCTTTTTTATTATTGCATTTCAATGTCATTGCACGTAAGTATAAGAAGAAAAGGTAAAAAAAAACTATTACTTTACAAAGTCTTTGCATTCATTATAGCTGTTTTTTTTTTCTTCTTCTTCGACTTTTTTAGTTTATCTTTTTTGTATGCAAGTTAAATGACTTTAAAAAAATTTTCACAAAACATTAAGAATATAAAAATAAATTAGAAAGTTTTAATAAAATCAAAAAGATATTTTTGCAAAAAAAAAAAAAAAATAGAAACAAAAAATTAAGTAAATGAGAAAAAAAATTTAAAAAAAAACACATAAAATTTTTCGTAAAATCCTTTTTTTTTTGTTTTTTTGTTTTAGTTTTTTTTTAAAAAGTTTTAACTATTATTTTTATTTTAAAAAGAATTTTATTTAATTAATTTTTGTAATTTGTTTGTTTTTTGTTTGATGTTTTTTTTTTTTTTTTGTTTTTTGCTTTTACACAGATTCTTTAAAATCTATGCCAATTGAAGAATGTGCTGCACAAACTTTCTTATTTTTTATTGCTGGCTCAGAAACGACATCATTAACAATTGCATATTGTTTACATGAATTAACACAACATCCAGAAATAATGAAAACATTATTAGAAGATATTGATAGAATATTAGAAAAACATAACGGATGTATTACATATGATTCAATACAAGAAATGAAATATTTGGAATTATGTGTATTAGGTAAGAAAATGAAATAAACATTTTTTTGAATATTTTTTTTTTTTCAAGTAAGAATTTCGAAAAAGAAAATTGTCAAAAAAAAAATCATGTATAACGTTCAAATATTCTTTGAAAGATTTTAGAAGAAAGGTTGACAAATTTGAGCCTTAAAATCAGTCTTTGTTCATGTCATTCAAGAAAAACAAAATTCAGAATGTACATTGTTTTACCTAAAGTGACGGATATTCGAGAGAAACTTTATTTGTAAATTTTGCTCTTCGAAAGTCGAAGTCACTTAAGAGAATTTTTTTTCGAAATTTGAAATTTCGAAGCTTAATAACTCGAATTAAATTTCATAAAAATCGTTCAAAATTATCTTGAAAATTAGTGCTGGATTTTAGAAAAAAAATTATGTATAAAACAAATTCCAATATTCTAAGTTATATTTCGAATCCTTCAAGCTTTAAAAAAAAAATGAATTTCTGAAATTTTAAAAACTTCTTCGAACTTAATATTGTTTTTCTATTAAAGTCAACAAGGTCTTAAAGTAAATTGTTTCAAAAGAAATATTTTTTTTTTATAAACTCAGAAAAATATATGTATATGTATTTTAAATTGCTCCTTTCTTCCAGCAAAACACTTATTATTTCCTTAAAAATTATACCAGCCCCTATATCCTTATAAGGACAACAATAAAATATAAATACCACAATATATCGATATTGTCTTAAACGAAAAAAAAAAAAAACAAAACTTACTAATTCAAAAAAAACAAAAATTTCCCCCCAAATAATTTTTTTTTTCCTTTTTTTTTTTTATATTTTCTCTCACATACAGAAACAATGCGAATGTATCCTGGTTTACCAATATTAAATCGTGAATGTACAGAAAATTTTAAAATACCTGGAACAAAATATGAAATTGAAAAAGGAACAGCAATTATAATATCATTATTAGGTTTACATAAAGATCCAAAATATTTTCCAGAACCAAATAAATTTGATCCAGAACGTTTTACAGAAGAAAAAAAAAATTATAATGAAGCTGCATATATACCATTTGGTGAAGGACCAAGAGCATGTATTGGTAAGTATATTCATTTATTTTTTTTTCTCTTCTTAATATTCTCTGTTCACAAAATAAAAATAAAATATAAAAAAAAAAAATAAGTAAGAAAACATTTTTTTGAGGAAAAAAAAAACAACTTTTATCGTCCTTTTTTTTCATCGAATTTTTCTCTCTTTTATTTTTTTTTATTATTTTTTTTTTTTTTTATTTTTTTTTTGTAGGAATACGTTTAGGGAAAATAAATGTTAAAGTTGCTCTTGTAGCACTCCTAAAAAAATATGAATTTGAAGCAATTGGAAAGAAAGACATTGAATTTGATAAACATTCAGTAACTGTGAAACCAATTGATGGTATTAAATTGATGGTAAAAAGAAGAAGAAAGACAACAACAACAACAACAAAATAAAATAAAATTATTTAAAAAAAATAAAAATAAATGACAATAATTTAATAATGATGATAAGGATGATAAGGACAAGCATTTTCAGACACACATTTTTTATGTAAATGACAGCAAATTATTACTCCACATACTCAATTTTTTTTTTTGTTATTTAATGTGAATTTATTTTGATTTTATAAAAAAAAAAAATTTGTAAAATTAATAATAAAAAAAAAAACATATTGGAAAAATGTTTTTTTTCTAAATACGTAAATTTTCATTCCTTATAAGTTTTTTTTTTTTTTATCAAATTAGAAAATGAGAATCAAATTACCAATTTTTTTTTTTTTTTTTTTTTCGTCAAATTGCTTAATGGTTGATTTTCTTTAAGAAAAAAAAAAAAAAAAAAAAAAACAAAATTAAGTTAAAAATAGGATATTGATTTAAGGATTTACCATTGTATATGGTAGCTTTCATTTTTGGCAATTTAAGTAGAAAAGTAGTCATTTATTTCTCGTAAGAGATTTCTCTGTCTTCTTTTTTTTTTTTTTTTTTTATTCTTTAATTTAATTTTTCAAAAAGTTTGATTTCATTTTTTTTTTTTTTTTTAGAAAATAAATAAAAAATGATTTATAGAACAAATTGAGAATTCCTTAGAGACAAAAATATTTTTTGAAGTACAAAAAAAAAAAATAACAATAAAAAATTGAATAGAACAACTTTTTTCTGACAATCTTAAGGGAAGGAATTTTTTTTTTGGAGTAAAAAAAAAGAAATGGTAAAATGCGGTTGCTAAACAACGAATAAAAATAAAAATAATACATTTTCGCAATACTCTAAGGATTTTGCAAAGTTTTTAATTTTTTTTTTTTAAAAAAAAAGTAGCCACTTTTTTAATGTTTTTTTTTATACGATGAATTTTAGATGACGAAAGATGTTGTGTGGGTTTTTATATCAACAAAAAAAAAAGTGTTTTTTTGGTCCATTTTATTACACGTGTTTTTATTTTTTTATAGTGTATTCTCAAATCATGAAATATAAAACGTGTTTCCTCTCCATGAGTTTCATGTGGTTACATCCAATGGCGCCACAGCCCAATTCGAGCCTGGGCCACCTCTAATTGAGGTTTCGTGATGATATTTCTGTCATATATGATCCTACAGTTTAAAGTGAAATGTGAACCACTAAATTCGTTGGTTGAGAACGAATTTTTATTCGTTTAACAGGTCTGATACTGATATTTTTGTAGTTGGTTTTATGGACTTACTTATGGTCAGTAAACAGAGCCACCAAACTACTTCAGTGCCGAGCACTTACATAAACCCAACTCAAATAAATTGGTACTCATTCAAAGCTGAGTGAACTTAGGCGGATTCGTTCTATAGACCTTCAGCATCAGAAGCACTCTACCGCTTCGGCCACTGCCCGCCTCCATGTGGTTCGTTTGATAAAGAAAACCTTTTTAATTTTGAAAATAGATCCCTCATATATAATATTTATCATCTATGTTTTCGAATGCTAAAACAATTTCAAATGTTATTTAATTAATTCAAATTAAAAAAAAAACATAATACTGTGAAAAAGTAATTTATCTTACGATGAAATAACGTGAATAATTTTTTGATCTTAGAAGACTTTAAACTCATTTAAAACTCTTAATCGTGAAATCTATAGTATCAATAGAATTTATAAAATTCTAATTCAAATTTATTCTCAAAAGAAAGTTAAAATTTAAAACAAAAAATTTCCTTTAAATCTCACAACAAAAAAAGGTTATGAACAAAAAATTACCATGGAATCAAACTCATTCTAATTATATAAAGAATATCCTTTATTTTCCTTTCCCATGTAAATTTTACAGTAATAAAAAAAAGTAATTGCTGTAAAAAACAAAATAAATATTCTACAAAAAAAAAAAAAAAAAAATTTCCTTTGTCAAGATAATTTACCAAAAAAAAATTCAAAATTAATGAAAATTTTCAATATAAAACTCCTCAAAAAAGCTCTTTTTAAAGCTACCACACAAATTTTCTAAGTAATAAAAAAAAATTCAATTTAAATGTCAATATATACACCTTATTTTTCAAGAACTTTTATGGGTTTAATAAATTGAAACAAAAATAAAGAATATAATGGTACACAAAAGTGATTGTAAAAATTCTTTTTTTTTTTTTACTTCTTCTTTTTTTTTTCCTTTTTTGTTGTTTTATTTTTTATTTTTTTAAAATGTATTTTCTTGATTATTCAAGTTTTCTAATTCCTTTTGAATTTAATTATACAATCAAACACTCTTCTTGTATAAATCATTGAAGCACTTTATTGAATTAATTAAAATTTATTTATTTGATGTTATATCGCTATAATAATATAAAAAGAAAAGGATAATAATGATGGTAGGAAGTAAAATTTAAAAGAAAATGAAAAAACAAAAAAAAAAACAAAATAAATAAAACAAATAAATACAAGGAAAGACAAATAAGTCGTGGCCGTGTAATTAAAATTTTTGTATATTTTTATGCTTTGAATTTCTTGTTATCGTTCCAATTCATTTTTTTTTATTTTATTTTAATTTGAAAAATAAAAATAAATTTAATGAAAAATTTTTTGATTTTAAAATACATCAAAGTTTTTTTTTTTTTTTTTTGTTATTTATTTAAATCAAACAATAAAATTGACATTATTGACACAAAAAGAAATAATAAAAAAACAGGAAATTCTTAATGAAAAATTGCTTTTTTTTTTGTAAAATTTTGTTGTTGTTTTTTTTTTTTTTTTGAAAAAAATTAAATTATCATATTTTAATATTTTTCTATTTTTCTATTTTTCTTTCGTCTAATATGAAAAAATAATCATAATACTTTTGTTGTTTTTGTGAGTGATAAATTGTATGAATTAAATTTCACATGTGTTCTTTTTGTTTTCTATTCACATTAAGCTTAAAATTGAATTTGATTATATATTAATCTTATGTGCCAAATAAAATTCTTTCCAAAATTATTGCAGTGAAATTGGACAAAAAAAAAAAAAACAAAACAAAACAAATAAAATCAACGCAGTACTTTTGAACAAAATATGTATAATAAAGATTCACGTACGCTTTGGAGAAAATAAAAAAAATTAAGCTTTGTATTAATGGAATTTTTAATAGAAAGTGTAAATATACCGTTAAAAAAGTGTGAAATTTGTGAAATTAGATAAAAGCTAGTAGAACAGACTAAACAAAAGCTATAACAGAAAAGTGGAAAAATTTCAAGGTATAACATGAAAAAAAATTTTCCGTTTATCTAAAGCAATCAGATATTTTCGAATCGTAAAAAAATACTTTGAAAACTTGAAAAATTTTCAAAACCAAAAAATTCTTTAGAAGCAAAAAAAAAAAAAACCTAAATTCTTTGAGCAAATCAAAATTTTCACTTTTCATTTTAAAAATTCAAATTGACACACAGACTTAAAATAATAACAACAAAAAATTATTGTTCTAAATTCTAGATATTTCCCAATAGGCTTTCTGGTTTGTGTACAAATTTAAGAAGAAATTTGAAAATATCATAAGTAAAATGGAATATTAAATTTAAGTAAACTGGAAATACATACATATGTACATACAAAAATAAAGAAATAAAGAACATATGTATGTATATCATATGTATAATAAAGAATATATCATTGTATGTCCCTTAAAAGTATCTTTTTCATATTACACAATTTCTACATTTCTAATGTAATTTCATTAATCATATTTTACAAAGTCTGACATTTTGTAAGTTTACATTCACACACACACACACACACACACACACATCCACATACTCACATACGTACATACGTACATACATGTCTTCTAAATATCATAACATATCATAATGAATTGTTTTTCATTTTTATATCAGATATTAATATGTTCTGTGTATTATTAATCCAATATGATCATTTTTTGTATATACATACATATTTGGTTTTTACAAATTATTCATATACGTGAATTTTGTGTTTATGTGGCATACCAAAAATTTTATATGAGTAGGAGAAAAAAAATATATATGTATTAAAGAAGCAGAAAAAAATAAAATGATATTAGAAATGTAATTATTTTACATCAGATACATTTTATGTATGAATTATTATTGACCTCAATTTTCCTAAATTAGGATTTTCTGTTATTTCGATTTTTCGTTTTTTTTTTTGTTCTTGTTCTTATTTTCTTTATTTTTTCTTATTCATTGTTTTTACATGCTTGAAATAACATAAAAAAAAAATTAAAGCATAAAAATATAAGTAATTTATTATTAGGGATTTTATTGGATACATTAAAAAAAAAAGGAAAAAAACGTGTTAGGACATATGTGACATTTAAACAAAAAAATAATAAAAAATGAAAAATTACCGGTGTGTGTGAAAGAAAAAAAAATTAAGAATTTTCATTTAAAGAATTTTTAGAAGAAAAAGAAAAGATGAAAAAAAAAATTCGATTTGAAATTATAATCTAGAATTTTTGAAAACAGAAAAAATAGAAAATAATAAAAACAAAAAATTACCCGAAGTTGTTGAAGTACCTATAGCTTTTCCATCTTCAAAGAAGATCTATTGTACTAAAGATTTTTCTTTCTAATTAAAAAAAAAAGATTTTTCTTAAAGTCATAAGATTTTTTAAATTATTTTTAGAATTTCAACAATGTTTTTTATTAATTAATTTCATGTTTTCTCTACTTGTGATTTTCTTTTTTTTTTTATTATTATTTGAAACATAACCTTATTTTTATCATCCTTTATATAGTCGTCTTCAAATTGATTGATGCTTTTCCGTACAAAAATTAAAATGAAAAACTATCACTATAATGAAATGCTCAGCAAAAAAAAAACAAAAAAAAAAACAAAAAAAAATAAAATTCAAATATTAAAAAAAAAAAAAAGGATGATAAAAAAAATGTGTAATATGATACTTCTTAAAATCATTATACATATTTATCCTTTACATTATCATCATCATCATCATCACTGTCATCCAGTAAATGTATAAATACGAAATTTAATCCTTTTAAATATTATTTTGACATAATAAACATTTACAAAATAAATTAAAATTTCATGAATTCAAATGGAAAAGGTATTGTATTTCTGATTTTTCATTTATCCATTAACGGTGTTTCATTGAATTACATAAAAAAAAAAAATAAATAAATAAAAACAAAAAAAATAAAAATGAAAATTCAAAAAAACGTATTTAAATTTTTTTTATTTTTTTTTATTTTTTTACTGGCTTACTCTCTTTCATCGGGACAAGTTATTTTATTATTCATGTTTTAGTAACACATAAAATAATAAGTACCTGTAGCGAAACATTAAAAATATGAAAGAATAAAAAGGATTTTATCGTGTCATTTTCATTAAAAAATCAATAAAATGCTTAAGGTTATGCAACAGAAAAATAAATTATAGAGAAAAAAAAAAAAAAAAAAGAAGAAAATTATACAACTATGCCCAAGGAAGAAAGAAAAAATAAAAATTTATATACAGATACAATTACATTTCTTTAAATAAAAATAGCAAAAAATGTTATTTATTTAGAATGCTCTGGTTAAATAAAATAACTGTTTTAAAATATCTTTAGATTTTAAATTTTATTGAAATTTCATTGAAAGATAGAAAAACATTTTAAACAGTTTTAAAAAAAAATAAATGAAATTTATTTCCAATTCGTCGTGAATCAATTATCGTCTATACATTTGTCAAATGAGTAAGTTTAAATTTAGCAAGAAATTTTCCTTAAAAATTTCACTGGGAAATTAACTTCGAATAATAAAAAACTCTAAAGTCATGGTGTAAAATATTCAACAAAGCTAGCATATTCGAAAATATTCGATAAATTAAACGTTTTTTCTCTCAATGTAAGTTTTTCGTTCCACACAAACTTCAGTAGAAACCCATCTTCCAACTTTATTCAAATATCCTACTTTCTACAAATTATTTATTTGACTTAAAACTTAAAATTTGAAAAGTCCTAAATTTTTCCTGTAGGTAAAATTGTCAAAAAATTAACAAAAAAGTTTCTACAAAAAATTTAAATTCTTAATTTGAAACATACATACATATAAGTTAATATCTTTTTCGTCCTTTACATAGCGTCCTGTTTCTGTCCAATAATGAATTACAGAGAAAAACTCTTCAAAAAATGTTCAATTGAGATTTTTTTTTAGAGTATATCTGTAACTGTAAACTTAACATTCGTATATTTTTACTTTCGTTGTCCTGTCTTAAGGACTTCTTTCATATCAAACAAAAAAAATCATAAGAAATGATAACATTTTTAACATTTATCGACATCACAAATTTGAGAAAATTTAAATTAAAAAATGAATTTTTGAAAAGTAAATTGCATCATCCCATATGACGTTATCGTGTTAAAAATTCCTTTTTTTTTGCATGAATGTATGTTAGTATATCACATAAATCAGACAATAAAAAATTTTATAAGACGTTTTTGTTTTACTTTTGTTTTTTTATAAAAGATAATTTCATAAATTCTGAAACTGACATTTTATTAAATTTCTGTTTAAAAACAAAAAAAAAAAAAAAAAACCGAAATACATACATCAAAAAAGGATATTGTATTGATAAAAAATAAAGCCAAAAAATATGTTATTGTTGTATTTGTGTTCTTTTTTCTTTTTTTTTCCTTGTAAAGTAAATATTTATCTAATATTGAACGTATTCAGAATAAAAAATTATATTGACATTTTTCATTTTGCAAATTATAAAAAATGTGTTTTATTTTCAAATTTATGACACTTTGTTTAAAAAAAAAAAACAAAAAAAAAAAACGTTGGTTATTTTTAAAATTAAAAATTAAAAAAGATACAGAAAATAAAACTGTATAGTAAAATTTTGTTGTTTTCAAGGATTCCCATTTACAAAAATCCCTTATTAATGAAAATTCCTATTAATCACTTGAAATACTTCATTACATACATACACCTACTACCCACCTACCCACACACATACACCTACTACTCACCTACCCACACAAAAATCCACAATCTTCTTTTTAATTCATCCTTGATAAATTTTTTAAGCATTTTTTAAATAATAATCAATTTTCCATTATATAACAAAAATAAATCAATTATTTGAATTTTCATTTAATTACGTTAAAATTACACGAAAAATTTTAAACAAATTATTTAACCGATTCATGTAAATTAGAGGGAAAAAAAATTTATTCAATAAATCCTTTCAATTTTTTGTTTTTTTTTTCCAGTAAAAATAAAAAGAACAAAAATATTTCTGTAATTTTTTTTATGACTTTTCATTTTGTTGTTGTTGTTGCTTTTTTTTTTAAAAAAAAAAATGCTGTTCTCATTATAGAATTTTAATTAAAGATTAAAAGAGCATTTTTTTTTTAATATTTTCACAATTATGTGGTTTAATTTTGTTAATAATTTTAATGACATGGTCGCATGAAAAGGTATTTAAATAAAATGAAACATTTAAAATATTTTACAAAAAGAGTGAAAAATTATTAAAACAACAACAACAAAACAAAAACCATCAACGGGTTATTATTATTGGTGTGTAATCATCATCATTTTTACTTGATTAATTGTTTTTTTTTTTTTTTTAAATATAAAATGAAAAAAAACAAAAAAAGTAAAATAAAATGAATAAAAAAAAGTCACAGAACGATGCTTTTTTTTTCAATAAAAAATGATGTATTAAAAGTATAAATTAATTAATGAAGCCTTTTTTTTTCGATTAAATCTCTTCTTTATGTAACACTGGATAAAACAACAACTTGAATAATGGGTGGACAAAAAATAATGAGTGGCTTCAAAGTAAAAAAAACAAAAAAAACGGAGATTTAGGGTTCAAATGCTCTCAAATTTGCTTATTTTCCAATGAATACCAATTCAATTGAATCAGATTAAAGCAACTGCCGGGTATTAGAGGAGGTGGCTATACTTTCTGGACATAAGTAAACATGTACCACAAATCAACTTCACAAATATCAGTCCAGCTTAACGCCTTCCATATGAATATAATTCGTTCTACATCAACGAATTTAGGGGTTCGCATTTCACTTAAAATTACAAGTGTGTGAATAGCGGTACATTCAAGGAAACTTCAAGTTTAATATTCAAGGAAACTTCAAGTTTAATTGATATAGGCTAAGACTTAAATTCAACTCGCTTTGCCTTCGACAAAATTTTAAAAACTCTGTGGTCACATTCACAAACCTCTTAAGTCGACATAAGGAAAAATTTAGCTGATACCACCTAGATCTTATTCGTTATTCTGTCAAAATTGGATTGTTGTGTCTTATTTTTTTTATTTTTTATTTTTTTTCAATAGTTATGGATTAAAAACGTAACAGCTAAACTCTTGTTTAGTTTACTTTGGAAATCGAACATTCGAATAAATTTTTTTAAAAAGTACATTTTCAGACTTAAGCGGTTTGTCACAGAATTAATATCTTTTGAATATTGACTATCAGACCGTTTTTAAATTCATGCTATTTCTAACGCACTTTCTAATGTGACTACAATTTTCAATTAGAGCCACAACTTTACCTTGAATCTGCTCAAATAGCTTATATCACTATCTGTCAATGTCTTAAAATTTTTGCATTATTTCATGAACCCAGGGGGTTAATTTCATGTATTGTACAATTTTCTAAATTTTCTTTTAATGAATACTTCTCTAATTTTTCAATTTAAAAATTTAATTACAAAAATAAATTACGATGTGATTAGAAATTATTTTCTGACCCAACCACTACTTTATCAGTTTCTGTTGATGACATTTCATATCATATTAAGTTGAAATTTTCAATTAAATATTTACTTTTTTTTTAAAAATTTGATCCTGATCCTTACGTATGAAGCATATAATTATATTTTCATTTTTAATGAATTTAATGAAACACAATTTTTGTTCCAGTCTTGTAATAATTAATAAAAAAAAAAATTTTAAAAAAAAGTAGAAAACAAAAGAATATCCTTCGGGTATTGAAAATATTACTTATATTATTTTTAAATTAATTTACCGTTATCTTAAATTAAAGTTTATTTGTATTTTTTATTAATTAAATTTTTTTTTTCATAAACTTCAAAAACATAATAAAATTTATTTTGTTATTTTGTTTTTTTTTTTTTTAAATAAAAAATTCAAAAGGAACTAATAAAAATTGAAATAATAAAATGTATCCAAATTTAAAATTCTATTAAGTTTTATTTATGATTTCAATATAAAAAAAAAAAATGCTACATAAATATTACTTTTGTTTTCAAATTCAAATGTCCAAAACATCACCAATATTCTTTCATATAATTGATAAACTATTTTATTATCCTTTTTTTTTTTTTTTCATTGAGAAATAAAAATAAATAACAATTTTATTGTCAAATTGTACAAACCTAACATACATAAATAAAATTAAAATCAATTACGTCGTGTTCTCATAATATTTTCAATATTATCCTTTTTTTTTTTTTGTCATCTGATTCTATTTTACTCATCATTTAGAAAAAAAATATAATAATAAAGGACTAATCTATATACTGTCAAGAATTCAAAATGAATAAGATAATGCTATTAATTTAATGTTGATAAGAACAACAACAAAAAAAATTACTCTATTTATTTTCACTTCATTTAAAAGAAAATATGACAAAAAAAAAATCAAAATAAACTGAAGAAAAAAAAAATTGAAGAAAATAAAATTTAGATAAAAAAAAAAAAACAAAAAATCATTTATCTCACATAATATTTTCAATGTCATTTATTTTTTTTTTCTACATCACCGGAATATATTATATATGATAAAAGGATAAAAATGACAAATATCATATATGACAAATTTATTTACGCTATAGTATTTTTTTATATTTTTAATTTAAATTTTTTCAAAGTGAGAACCAAAATATGTATATATGTCGGAAAAAAACAAAAAGGATAAATTTTACGTTAAAGGAATAAAATTCTATAGAAAAACAAGCAGCATCAATCTTTTTTACATGAGAAAAGTGAAAAATTTTTCATATAAGAAAAGTAATAAAATTTTTTACAAGACAATAAATTAAAATGTAATGGAAAATTTTTATTAACAAAAAAAAAAAAAAAAAAATAGACAGTAGTTCCGAATGAACAATAACACCAGATTTACAATTTACAATAAAATAAATTTAAGATCATCCATATTTTCGATCACCGTATACCAATTTAGTCGCGGTAAAGTGGGCTTGACTTCGAGAAAGGATTTAGAAAAGTGTAATTGCGTAAAACGATGGACACTACTAAAAAAAAAAAAAAAAAAGATAAATTTTCAACACGCAGATCAAGAAGTATATAGTACTTCACAATTTTAGGGTTTGAAAAGCTTCGTTGATAAATAAAAATTGCATTCGTGTGTGCAAAAAAACATACATATTTTTGAAGGACGAAAATTTCCATATTTTCATAATTCGAAAAATCCACTTTTCATATTACGTAAGTCGTTTTAAAAAATTTGCACATATGTACGATTATGTATTTTTTAATCGAAAAATATCTGAAATTGGTTTCATATAAAAAAAAAGATATTTTACCGTTATTTTACGATATTTTCAAAATCATTGGTTTGCTTAAAACAAGGTGGACTGAAAAATCAAGTCAAATTTAATAACTTTGTAATATAATTCTGTATGGTATCCTGAAGCGAATTTTGAAAGTTTTCAAAAATTCTCTTTTGTTTTTTATTTTATTTTTTAAGGTCATTGTAAGGGTTTAAAAGTTTGCTCTTATATTTACAGGCTTTTACCTTTTCATTTATATCACGATTTTTTTTTTATGTCGTTAAAATCATGTAACACGTGTAAGAAAGTATTTTTTATGAAAAATGTGGTATTTTTTTTTTTTTTTTTTTTTCATAAAAAGGACAATTGTCGCACCTTTCAATTGGAACGTGATTATTTTTCAAAAATCATCAAGTGAGAATTTATTAAAACATATTTATGGTTAGGACACCCGTTTCTTAAACGAATTTTTTTGTTGCCTTATATATATATTTTTTTTTTTAAAAATCGTAAAATGTTTAATTTTTTTTTTTCCTTTATTTTTTTTTTTAAAGGAGACATTATTTATCGGTGTGTATTTGTTTAGATTCTTAGAATTTGTTGTTTTTGCGATTTTCGATATTTTAAACACCAACAACATAAATCTTATTTTCTAGAAAAATATCCTACAGAAAAATAAATCTATAATTCAAGGTTTTTATGTTTTAAGACAACAACAAAAAAAAAACAAAGAGAAATAAAAATCATCAAAATAAAAATTTAGAGAGAACTTTTAAATCGATCTAGAAAAAAAATAGAAAACAAAAAAAGACAATTTTTTTCTTATTTTTGTGGATAACCTTACAAATTTTCTGGTTGTTAGTTACAATTTTAAAGTCCTTGATAAAACAAAAAATAACTGTAAGCAATTGATTAAAAAAAGTTTATTCGATTTTTCGATTCATTTTTTTTTTCGTATTTTCATTTTAAATGTCGTTAATTTCGAAAACTGATGACGCATTTTGAACAAGAAAAAATAAAATTACAATAGATAAAAAAAAAAAATACTTACATTTTTCGTAAATGTAAGATTTTATGATATCAGAAAATGTTTAACAAAAGAACGGATTTAATTTTTAGTCGTCAGGTAAAAAAAAAAAATGAAAAAAAAAAGGATATATATTTTTTTAAATTTTTGGGTTTGTGTAGGAGTATCTCAAGTATTTCACTTTGGAACCATATTTTAGCATGTGCCAAAAAAAATTGTATTTATTGAAAATTTTAATACACGTGAATATGTTATGTGACCATTGAACTTTAATAAAAATATCTGTAAAATTATCTAAAAAAATTTTAATCTCTGCTTAAAATAAACTAACTTATTTTTTTTAAATCTATTTTTTTTTTTATCCTTTTTATTTTTTTTAATAAATTCAGTTCTATTTTTTGAAATTTTTCGGGAAATATGATATGTACTAAGATTTTTTTCATATTTATTATTTATTTTATCAATTTTTGTTTGTTTTTGTTTGATTTTCTGCTCTACTCTTATCTCATTTTGTATGCCCACAAAAATGATAATTTAAATTTATCTTCGATTTTTTAAAATTTATCACATTTTTTTTTTTTTTTTTTTTTTTTTTTTTGTTCACATTATATTGACTAGATACTTTATTCAAAAAAAAAAAAAAAAAAAACATCATGTGGATAAAAAACCAAAAATACGAAAGAAAAAAAGGAAAAAATAAATAAATAAATAAATGAAGCCAAAGGATAAAAAAGGATACCAAAAAGAAACCAATACCATACAAGATGGTATTTTATTTTTTTTGTTATTTATAGAAACGGAAAAAAAAAAAGAAAAAAATGGAAAATTCTTTCGAAGAGATAAATTTAAGGATATATATTTTTTTTTTACTCTATCGAAAAAGTAGACATATACTCTCGTACATAGTACACAAGTTTGATTTTATATATGTATGTATGTATTTTCAAGAAATAGAGAATATTAATGTTTTATTCATACAGAATTTGTTTTCCTTTTTCTGTTATTTTTTTTTTTTTTTTTTATAGATATATTGGAGAAACATGCGGATACTAAATAAGGTTGAAACCAAAATCTCATATATACTTATGTATATACAAGAAGTTTACGTTTATTTTCAGATGCTTTTTTCAAGTCAATTAATTCTGGACAACGTATTAGAATATTTACTTATATTATACATTAAACCCACACAAGTAAAATATATAATTTTAAGTATATATACTACAGTTATTTGTACACTAACTTGTTTGAAAAATAGAAAAGATACATATATGTATGTATTTTTCATATAAAAAATGTTGATTACTTATTTTATGTAAAAGAAAAAAAAAATAAAAAAAAGAAAGAAATAATAAAAACAAAAACACTATCGAAGTACATAGGTTTTTTTTTTTTTTTCATGTTTGTTTTTGCACGTATTCTTGCATATCTTGTAAATTTCAATAAGATTTAACGTAATACTTCATTATTCACCAGTTTCTTATTATTAAAAGCAAAATCAGAAAAAAGGGTGTCATTAAATAATCATTTACTATTTCGTTTAGTGTTGATTATTCAATTTTACTAGATAACGTTATTCAAACACGAAAAGTGTTACGAAAAATGTGTGCGAGGGGTGACCTAAGTGGATTCATTAATTATTATTATAAGTAAAATGCGGTAAGTAACCAAAAGGAGTTCTTATATTGTGTAAATTATAATAATTATTGACTTCTCAAACTGGAATCTATCTGTCGGTATATGACATTAAAACAGTACATTCAAGGACATCTTAAATTAACCTTGAATTATAGACTTGATTAAGGTTTATGCTTGAATTTGACTTGTTCTATGCCATTGAAGAAAAATAAATAAAAATTCTTCGAACCACGATCAGAAAGCAGCAGTTCGAAAATCTGGTAAACGTTATCCTTTTTTTTTTTTTACCAATGGGCCATGACGTAGGGATATACCTTTCACTGCATTTTTATATTATGCTCTGACACACACACATGGATATAGAAAATTCATTGGGAAGGTTCTATGTTATGCTGAAAAATTTTCTTCATTTCAAATGTGACCTGCCAGATTTAAAGAACATGTGCTACAAACAAAATATGCCATTTATAGAACAAAAAGTGGTGAATTGTTCTTCCACTTCTTTTTATTTGATGACTTCTTTGGCTAATTTACTTTCCTCAGACGTATTTGAAGGATTCCGTTGAAAAGTTGCAAGATACAGCTGACTACAAAATTATATTTTAAATTTTCTAGTTTAATTGTCTTAAAAGGACTTAACTTTAAAGGACTTTAATTCAATGAAAATCAAGTAAATAATTCTGAATGTATGAAAAATATTTTGTTATCGCATGAGTTTTAATGAAATTCATGAAATTCTATGTAATTCACAAAAAAAAAAACAACTAATTAATTACCTTTGACCCAATCAACATTTTAAACCATAAAAAGTCATAAAATTTCTTTGATAAAAATTACTTTTCTACTACATTTTCACCAAAGCGAATGTGAGGTTCTGGTTACACACATGTACATATATAAAAAAAAAAACATAAAACATACAACGTTTCTCTTGAGTAAAGAAATTTTATAACTTTACAAATTACGGTTTCTCTTGTTAATAAACTGTTCAAATTTCCTTTAAGATTGAAAGCAGACGAAATTATCTTCAATTAAAATCTAGTTTATATCGTCTGACTTCAAAAATTATTCAATAAGTAACAAAATTGTACAAATTATTTTATGACACCTTGTACAAGATATACATTTCATATAATACATTCATATGTATATTGTTGGTTGTAATATCATTATATGAACATATATACATAAATTAAATCAAATAATAAGATTATTTAATCTAATTTTCATAAAAAGAAAATTTTTAGATACATATGAAGATACATATAGGTATGTGTTGTCTTTTCAAAAACAAAAGCTTTATATATAAATTGAAATAATAATTTGTAGAGGTATTTACATGACACGACAATAAAAGATAAATTTTATCTTTGTTTTGTTAAATTTATTTTAAAAAACCAAAAAAAAAACAAAAAAACAAAAGGTGAAAAGAATACAAAAAAAATGTCTTATATGACAAAAAACAAAACATATTCATAATAAAAATAAAAAAAGAGTAAAAAATATTAGTAGAATCCTTTAAGGATTTTATGATTATTATTTTTTTTTTTTTTTTAGTGTAGAAATATACAGTTTTGTAATTTTCACAAATAAACAAAATTACATATCATATATATTTTTTTATCTACGAGTATTTATTTTGTATCTACAGGTGCAATTAAATAATATTTTGTTTTAATTAAAATTTTAATGTTTTTCTAATGTTTTAATTTTATTATTCACACAAAAATTAATAAGAAAAAAATTAAAGCTTTTTAATGACTTTCTTTTGAGTTCCAGGACGCGTCGAAGTAGATGAGAAATGAAAAAAACCGACAAACCTGCTAGGGAAGGTTCTGACACTACCTTAAATACTATAGAATTGAATAAGTAGACCCCTTCTTTTAATACGACAAAAACTTTCATAGAATATTATTTCAGAAACATTGCTACAGAATAATGAAAAAGCACTAAATGTTGATTCAGAAGCCGTAGTATGTGGCCAGAGATTAATGTTTTAAAAAACCACCACTCTACTATCGTTCCAAAGAAAACAAGTTCATAAACTCGTCTGGTTTATTACTGGACATTGCCTGTTTTGGGCTATGGCCAATAGACTTAGCGTACCATCAAAAAATTTCTGCAAAAGTTGTAAAAATGAAGAAGAAGAAGACTCTGTGAATGTCCCTGGCTCTAGAAGAACAAAAGCTTAATGCTTCTTTAAAAGCAAGATTCTTTAATAATCTTGACAAATTAGCTGAGATTGTCCTCAGGGACCTGAATAGATTCTTTAAAAAAATTGGAATGATTTTCAGAATTGGCCATGTTATTTCCATAAACATTCTGAAGGACATTCACAATAAGCCTCCTACCATACCAATGACTTTCTTGAAGATGATAATAATATCAGATATTGCCTAATCGATATTTTAACTTAGAAGAAAAAAATGTCCTCTTATATTTTTTTTCTCTTTCAAATTATCTTAATTTACATTTTACACTATTATAAACATATTATACCCCCAGTTGTTGGGGGTAGAAAAAAAACAAAAAACAAAAATCTCCTTTTATCACATTTATCTTAATATATTATCCTTCATATTTTCCTTTGTTTTTTTCTTCTTTTTTTTTTTTTTAAATAAAATTAATATGTGAAGAACTGTTAAACTGTTTTTGTTTTTTTGTTTTTTTTTGTCTTTATAACCTTATTGTATGTATAAGATTAACTAAAATAACAACAACAACAAACAAAAAATATACATATTATGCATTCATGTAATTTTTCCATAAAATTGACTCATATATATACATACATATTTATTTTAAATTACATTAACATGTATGTTGTCTTATCTTATATACATTACATTCAGGATCAGTATCATCATCATTTGTATTATCTTCAATCGCATTTAAATCTTCGATAAAAAAAAATAATAATAAAAAATAAATAAAAGTAAAACAGTATAAGTATACGATGTTATATATACATACAAGTAAAAAGTGTAAAATGTATAAGTTTATAGAAAAATCATCAATCAAAATCATTTTCAAGGACTTCCTTACACTACCAGTCCATACATATGTATGTATAGTATATTATGCGAGTCAATATAGAGAATCCTTATTACTTTATTCTAGAATAATTTTATTTGAAAAAAAAAATATACATATAATAATGTGCCTTTAAAGCTTCTTCTTCTTCTTCTTTTTTTTTTATAATTTTAAATTTATTGATTGATTTTTTTTTTCATTTGTTTTTTTTTTTTTTTGAATTTTGTTTCTGTACACGAAAAACAAAAAATTCTGAAACTTTTTCAAGAGAAAACAAAAAAAAAAAAAAAAATATTTTTAGAAAACGAGTACACGATAATTTTTTTTTTCTTTTTTTTAAAAAAGTTGTATTTTTTTGCCCTTAAAATTAAAGTTAAAAAAAAAAAAACAAGTAGTAAGGAAAGAAAAAAAATCTTTTTTAATGTTGTATGATACAAAATAAGGATAATATAAACACGAAAAAAAAACAAAAAAACAAAAAATGAGAAAAAGAAAGAACAAAAAAAAAATAAAACAGAGAATATTATGAAAATAATAATCAATAATTAAAAAAGGATGCTTTTAGGGTAATTATTTACAAAATGTAAAAAAAAACAAAAAACAAAACAAACAGAAAATAAATAAAATATAAGAAAAACAAGAAAAAAACAAATTTCAAAATTTTTTTATTTTTATATACTATATATATTTTTTTTAATTGTTCTTGTTTTTCAGATTATACACGTTTCAGCTTTAATGAAGATTTATTTTTTATTTATTTTTTTTTTTTAAATATCATAAAGTTTGTTTTTTTTTTGTTTTATGAAAAAAGTTTTTTCATTAATTTTTTTTTTTTTTTGTATTTTTTGTATTTTTTGTATTTTTTTATCTTTTTGCTGGATTTATTTTTTTTTGCTTAAATTAAGAGACATTCTTTAAGTTAAATTTAAAAATAAATATCAAATTTTATGTTTAAAAAAAATTAGAGTAGGATAGAGTAGAGTAGGAACCGATTTGAGATCCACATATAATTATAAACCACAGGATCAGATCAGAAAACACTTTAAAAATTAAGATGCACATTGTCGCAGTAGAGTAGGAAAAGGGATATAAAGGATATCTTGAAGTACTATGTAGTGATTAAATTTCTTTCTGAAAATTAGATTTTTTTTTTTTTTATTGAAAATGAGATAGTTTTTCTTTGAGAAAATTCAATTAAGAAAAATATTTCCGATAATTTTCAAATTTGCAAAACCAAAACTCCGTATTGTAATAAAGTGACACATCCCACAATAGAATACAGCACATTTTCCGCTTTATAATATATCATCGTTATTCTCTAAACGCTCACTAAGTCCAAAATGACACTTTTTGAGATAATAAAATTTCAAATTTCAGCTTTAGATTAAAAATTAATACTGTTATTCAAAACAACATTTTGGAAAAAAAGCCAATCATTTCGACTAGCTTTTCACAAAAATAAATTTAAAGTTTGGGCATTATTATTTTGGATTTAGTGAGTTTGTCACAGAACGATAACGATAGACAGTAATAAAGCTGGTTTGCATCAGTGTTAAAAATCTTTAAATGAAAATTTATAAAAGGAATCATGAAATCTAAAGCCACTTTCACCTATCAAAATTTTGAATAAAAATTTAATTGAAATCTTGCTGTATACTGATTTCAAAGACCATAATGCTGTGCTAACAAAAGTGCAGTAAAGGGATATCCTTACGTTATGGCTCATCAATAAAAGCAACAATGAAAATTTAACTGAAATTCCGCTAAAAGAATTTCACCGGAATTCTTTAAATTCTTGAAAATTGCATAACATTTTTTTGAACACTTTAAAATATGTTCAAATTGCATAAATTCTCAAATAAAAATAAAAATCAAACTCAAGAAGAAATTTCTCTCATACAAAGGATAAATACCATAAAACTTTGAAAATCCTTTTTAATTTTCTATCGTGTTTTTTTTTTCTTCTAACAAATTTCTCCAATTTTTATTTTTAGTTTAAAAAACAAACATTTTTAAAATCAAAGAATTAACCAAAGTAGAGAGCTCCATGATAAGGAATACAAATTTATCTTTCAAGTTTTACATTCTTCAAAAGAATTTTGCATTTTTCTAAAAATTTCTCTATTAAAAAAAAAAAATTCTTTTAAAAAGTAACAAAAATGAGGACACACACAATAACAAAAAAAAATATATATTAAAAAATTTACTAACCTTTTTATTGTGTAAAAAAAATATTTCAATCCTTTTCAATGTGGTTTTGCTAAATGATAATTTTTCATTTAAAAATAATTTTCTACAAAAAAAAAAAAATATCCTTTTTTTAAATATTTTTGTATTTTCGAATTAAAGCCACAAAATCCTAAAAATAAAAAAATAAATTATTAAATCGATTTTCCGCAAAAAAAAAAACGAAATAAAAATAATCTCGATAAAAACAGTTTATTTTTAGATCACAAAAAAAAAAAAAAAACATCACATTTCTAAAAAGGACAAAAAATTCGTTTTCAATTCAAGTGTGTTTTATTGTAAAACCACTATTTTTCTTTTCTTTATACCGAAAATTTCATTGAAATTGTATTTTTAGTGAATATTTTTTTTTTCTCAACAAGAACACAAAAAACACATTTATTAAGTCCTTTTTTTCTAAAAAAAAAAAAGAAAACACTTTCTTATTTTTCTTTTACTAAAATACATCCAAGAACTATAATACGAGAAAAAAGCACACACTTATTAAGGAATTCAATTCAATATTACGTATAGTCCTTATGTAATGCATGAGAAAATTTTTTTCTGCACTTTTTTTCATCTTTTTTCTTTCTTTTATAGTTACAAAATGCATTTACAAATACACACACACACACATACACCATATACATTTTCAGTATAAAGTTGAATTATACGGAAAAGTATAAAAAACAAAAAAAAAACATTACGTTACATTTTCACTGGAAAAACCACATAAGGCGAAATTATTAAATTAATAAAATTACAATTATTTCCTATATCTCAGATTTACAATTCAAACACATTTATCCTATATATATTTTTTTATTGTTTTATAATTAAAACTCAATTGAATTTTATTGTCCTTTTTATGCATTTATCGCTTTTTTAAAAACAATTGTTCAATTAATATTCACAAAGTGTAAATTGTAAATGCAAATTGAATAAATACTCCTATAACTTAAAGCCTTTTTATTTAAAAATAGAATTTAAAAAAAAAAAAACAAAACAAAAAGCAGGAACAAAATCCTTTTTTTTTTTTTTTTTTGACAATTATTACATATAATAACTCAATTATCCTTTTTTAATTTATCTTATCAAAAAAAAAAAAAATGAAAAAAGTTCATTTTTCGAAATTTAACTGAAACGGCTAACTAACTTCCAATAAACGAATTATTCAAGGATCAAAATAAATAAGTAAAATAATTTCAATATTAAAAAAAAAAAAACACTTTATAGTAATTTTATATATATTTTTTTTCTTCTTCTTCTTCTATAAACGTGCAATGATATATTTTAAATAGAGCAAAACTAAAGAGCATCTTCAGCAGAATAATAACAACAAAAAAAAAAAAAAATGTTTTTTAAAAAGAAAAAAAAAAACAAATAAATAAAAAACACATCAATTATTAAAAATGTGTAAGTGGAAACGTGAGAAAATATATATACACATATAAGATACATGTATTTTCGTATATATATGAATGTGTTGTGTGTGTATGTGTGTAAAATCAACTTAGTTATGTTACGTTTTTTCCGTTTTTTTTTTTTGTAGATTTTATTCTCCGTTATTATGAGATATAGATATTAATAAATAGATACAATTTAAATTATGTATACACTATACTAGATTATAACGGTATAAGTATTACGTCACAGGATAACACGATTCTATTGAACTTAAAAAAATGATATAAGAAAAACCAAAAAAAAAAAAAAAAAGGAAAACTAAAAGAAGAAATTTTCATTTTTATTTTTGCATTATTTTTTTGCTGCTTCTGATGTAATAAAAATGAATTTTTTTTTTTTTTTCAATAATTTTTTATAATTTTTTTTTTTTTTTTTTACTTTTAAAAAATTCAACCACACCTTATTAAAGTAATTAACTTATTTAAATTAAATGTAATGTTAACAAAAACAGGAGCGTAAAGAAAAATAAAAAAAAAAACACATTACACCATTTAGAAAGGAAAAAAAAAAAATAAATAAAAAGCTTGAATAACAGTTCGTTTTTTTTTTTTTTAATAATTAAAATGTTTGTTGTTTTTTTAATAATTTGCAAATTTTCCACTTTGCAAATTAGCTAATTACAAAATCTCGTTTTTATTTTAATTATTATGTTTTTTTTTTTTCTTGTTACGTTTTTGTTGATTAGTCAAATTTTTTAATAATAAAATAAATTTACAAAAATATAAATAAAATAAATTTAGTAGTGTCAGCAGTTTAGACAGCGGTACAGTTATAAATTAATTGTAATAAATTATAGGGCGATACGCCCTTCGCGTAAGTATATTACAAACTATTTGTACAAACTTGACAAAAAGTATTTTAGAACTGGGGCTCAAAAATTCATTATGATGTTTGTGATGCGATATGATATCCTTATACATTTTAATAGTGTGTACATATTTACTCTCAAATGAGATAAAAGAGATGAAATTTCATGTTGAAATGATAAATTTATGTTTGAAGAAAGAATGGAATCTGATTTTGAATGAAGTGAGAAAACTTAACGAAAAAAAAAAACAGTGCTGATAGATTTGATTTTAAATTTTGGGGACCAATTAGGTTTTTTCACTTTTTTTTTTTTTGTAAAAGGTAAGATCGTTAAAATATAGCATGGGAATAAATGGAAATAAATTAGTTGAAGGAAGAAAAGTGGAAAACAGTGCGATAAAAATATGAGATAAAAACAAATAAAACTGTGTAGCTCTGTAGATAGACCGACAACGCTTTAGTAAATCACATGGACCCAGTGGAAGTGACTTAACTAAGAATATACTGAGTTTGATGATCGGGTTACAAAAAATTACATCATTTGGAAAATTTTGACAGGAGAATGAGAAAGTTCGTAGGAAAAGAATTATATCATCAACAAGCATAACTAAATTTAGAGAATACCGTTATCCTTCTACAAGTTTTTTGTATTAATTTCATTTCATTTCATTTCAAATACATTTTCCTTTTCGACTTACCTTCATACATATATATATGATCAAAATTTTCAAATAATTACCGTTATTTTTTTTTATATTGAATGTACCGGTTATCAGCTGATTACCTCATCTTCTTCTCTTTTGTGGTAGTGACCTTTTTTTTTTCTATTTCAATTTTTCGTTCAGTTTCCAAGGAAACATAAATCCTTTTTTTAGAAAAAGCGCATGTAAATTCACCAGATGCTGTTCCAATTTTTTTTTTTTTTTGTTCAAGTTCAAAAGATTATGAATTTTACAATTTTGTATATTTCTCACCAATATTACTACAAACTTTTAAACCTCTCTTTCTCTCTCTCTGTCTCTTTTATTACAAAAATTACCTATTACATAAAACAGTTATTTTTCTCAATATCAGCTGAGAAAACATTTAAAATACGCATGTTTATTTTGAAAAAAAAAGCTTTTTTTTACAAAAAAAAAAAAAAATTATGAAAAAAAACAAAATGTTTTTTTTTAGATATAAATATTGTTTTCTATGTTTATAATCCCCACCATTCCCTTCTGTTTAAAAACAAAACACTTATCTACTTAATATTATGCCCATTGACTTTGTTCTTATATTATTTGATATGATATGCTATTATGTGGGGATTATATATGTGATTGTGTATTTAAATTGCTATCTATACTTTGAATGTATCTAGTAAATAATATAGGACAGGTTACAAAAAGTATGCAACATACATATACTTATCAGGATACACTTTATAAACTTAACCTCTTTTTTGTAATATGTTCCTTTTTTTTTCAACACAATTTTTTTTTTTTGTGCTTTTTTTAATATTGGCCCTTGAATTCAAGATGAATTTTAAAGAGCACAACAGAAAAAAAAAATGTTTTTTTTTTTTGATATAGAAAATAACAAACGTGTTTTGAATTATGTGTGTGTTATTCTTGGAATAGGAAGGAAACGAAGAAAATGATATCCTTTTTTTGTGTACCATATATATTTTTGGTGGCTACTGGAAAAAAAAAATTTATTTACTTTTTAGTATTCGAAAATAAAGAGAAGAAAAAAAAAACAAAATATAGAATAGCAAATATTTTTAGTAAAGTAGTATTTTTCAATTTTGTTCCTATAAAAAGGACACGTTTATGCTTGATTTATTGAAGATAATAAAAATACAAAAGGAATAATTTTTTTTTTATTTCTTAAAAAAAAAAGAAAAAAAGAAAACAACAAAATATGTATTGTCACTTTTGAAAATGAAAAAAAAAATGTCTAAAAGAGGAGAGATGAAAAAAAATAAATTAAGTTTACAAAAGAATCTTACAATTAAATCGGGGTGATATCTGAGGGGTGGTCAAATGTTACCGGAAAATTTTTTTGCAAACATAAGATCCTTTTAGGCACTTTTCTCATGAGACATTTTACGTTTATCTATAAACTAATCCTCGACTTGTTCAGATTGTTATTTTGGTCTTTTGTCCTACTAGAACGTTTTCCATGATTCAATGATTCCTCTACTAAAGTGACAAATTGTATACACACTGCTTTGTCATCAGGGTTAAACTTATGAATTAAGAATTTCTTCGAATTACTCAACAGTAAAAATTTTCAGAGTAACGTATATTCTTTCCAAGAACTGGACTGCCTGATCTTTCCTTACTATTGCGTTTAAGACCACATCGAATTAAAAGCCTTTTGCGGTTTGAAAAGTGAACTTGATATGATGTAGCCTAATACGAAATGCTCAGTTAAGTTCATTCGTAAGTTTATTTATGTTTTGAATTTTACAATCGAATTTTTATTGGAAACTTACAAACGACCTCACACTATATGAATCTTACAATTTTTCAAAAGAGCACATTTTAAGAAGCAACGTAAGGTAGATAAAAATCAGTCAGTAATATTGAATCACCTTCTAATTTGAAAAAAAAAAAAAATTGTTAAAAAAGGAAAATTTTGAATTAAAACAAAAGCAAGAACATTCTGGTATGTCTTGAACATCCCTTAAAATTTGTAAATGAAAAATGTAATCAACTTCAGTTGAAATTTTAAACACACTTTAAATTAAAAAGAAACAAATATAAGCGAAAATTAATTGAAAAAAGGGATGTATTATATGTTATATGTATAACATCCTTATTTTAATACAAATTATCCTGATTATAGAATAAATAGGAATTATTATATACTTTGTATTCATTCATTTTTTATTTTAAAATTTATTAAATTTAACAGAAAAAAAAAAAAAAAAAAACAACATTAAGTACGTATACTCGTATATACATATATCCTTATTATAAAGGATAATTTGTTATTAAGAAATCTAATTTCTTTGACATTTATGAAGCATGAATTTAAATAATGAAATGTAAAAAATACTAAAATTTAATTTACGATTATCCTTATCAAATATCAGGTAATTAATATAATATAGAATTATTTTTCCTACCTTCTGTAAAAGTTAAACATATCATTTTATACACACACACACACAAATAAATAAATTAAGTTTATTTATAAAATTAATTAATACGAACACATACATTAACATGCTGAAATTAACTTTTGACGAAAATATAATTAACACATTACTTATTTTTCTTTTGAACTTTTTACTGTTTTTTTCTTTTTGTTTTTTTTGGATGTATGTGGGTGGGAGTACAAAAAAAAAAAAAAAAGAACGTATATGGAGAAAAATCATTAAGGATTCATTTAAAGAAAAAAAAAAGTTCTAAAAGAACTATGTAGAAGGACCAACAACTTTTTTACGTATATCTGAACTGATAAACTTTATTAAAATAAGAAACTATGTTTATCCAATACATTAATTAGTTTAAAAAAGTATCCTACAGAAGTTTCTTTGGATAAAAAATTAAAAAAGACAATAACAAAATTAAGAAAAATACATGCTTTTCTTGAATAATATTTCCCTTAAAGTTTTTTTTTTTTATGTTCAAATTTTTTTTTCTTCTTTCTTTTTAGTAAAAAAAATAAAACAATGGATGAAGACTTTCGGTTATGCTTCAGTTCACTTCATTAATAATCCAGGAAAGACAACAAAAACAAAAAAAAAAAGTCAAAATAAAAAAAAAAAAAACAAAAAAATATGGTATACAGGAAATGAATGGAAAACTTATAATTCGTTATCCTTATACCATGAACAGTAAAAAACAAAAAAAAAAAAAAAAATTCTTCAAAAACATCAAAACAAAGCAACTGGAAAAAAAGAAGAAAAGGAAGACTGACTAAAAATAGAATTTATTATAAAAAAAAAAAGGATATTTTTATTTTACCTGAAACAGTTGAACCTTTTCTTTTTTTACAGCTTCTTCTTTATTTTACCGTTTTTTTAAAAAAATATTTTCAGAAGAAAAAAAAAAAGGTACACAAAATTGATCTGTGTACATGGTAAAAAAAAACAGCTTTAGAAAAGGAAAAAAAAAAACAAGCATAGGAGAGAAAAGAAGAACGAAAAAAAAAACGAAAAATAAAGTAAGGAAAATGCAAAAATAATTTAGGATACCTTTTTTTTATTGGGTTCCTTATCATAGACGTTAATATTCTCCATTATTTTGTTGACATCTTTATTTTTATTTTAGTTTCTTTTTTTTTTTTTTTTAGTTTTTTCTTTAAAAATAAAAAAGTCCTTCAAAGACGTTGACTTTTTCATTAAAAAAATAAAAGAAAAAATTTTTTATTCTTCTTATTTTTGCTTTTGTGTTTTTTTTTTTACTTTTTATGCTTTTTGTTTTTTCAAAGTGGCTCTTTTTAACTTTTGAATTTTCTTTAACATTTGAATGAATATCGAATAAAATGAATTTTTGTTTTCATAAAAGCAATTTCATGTGAGTATATAGGTACTTTTAATTTACTGTCAAGTTTATACTTTTATGTCAATTTAAAAAAAAAATTTATAGCTATATCTTTTTGATGAGAAAAGAATACATATTTCTTTGTAGATATAAATTTTAAAGATGTACAATTTCATATGGAAATTTTTAGCTTTTCATTTTAAATTTAAATAAGATCATAAAGGCTTGAAATTAATTTTGAATTTTCAATGAATCAATGAGTCTAACTTTGAAGATACTTGTAGGTGATATAATTTTTGAAATTTTTATTAATTTAACAATGTGGAAAGAGATTTTGTAAAAAGAAAAATATTTTATTGTGTTTTGAAAATCTTTTACTAAATTAAAAAAAAAAATCTTTTTTTTTCTCTTCCTTTTTTTATCAATTTTTTTTTTTATTCAAAAATTAAACATTAAAAACATCTTTCATGTCACCCGTTACAAAAACAAAACAAACAAAACATATTTCACACCTTTAAACATTTTGCTTATTTTTTTTTTCATAAATTTTAAAAATACCATAAAAAAAATTTAGAAAATTAGGTTTTTTTTTTTTTTTTTTTACTTTTCAATAGGTTCAACACACAACCATAATCCACCAACAGGTGATAATACAACATTTCTTGTTGAAAATACTAAAGGTACTGTAGTTTTTGATGATTTATTAAATTTAAAATTACGTAATAATGTGACTAAACCAATTCTAGTTTGCATCATTCCAAAACGTAAACCAATACAATTACGTGGACCATCACCAAATGGTAAAAATGATTGTGAATGACGTTTTTTAATTTCATCAGATGTAAAACGTTCAGGATCGAATTTTTCTGGATCAGGATAAATATCAGGATCATGATGAATTGCATAAACTGGTATCCAAACTGTTATACCTTTTTCAATAATTTTTGTTGTTCCCGGTACTGGATAATCTTTATTCGTTTTTCTAATTAAATTTGCACCTGGTGGATATTTACGAAGAGTTTCTACAAAATAAAACAACAACAACAAAAAAAATTAGTTGAAGAAAAAAAAAACAAAAAATAAAAAATAATATATTGAATAACCAACCAACCATTAATTATCTGATCAATGTATGTCATTTCCATCATAGCGTCATATGTGAATTTATTATCATATTTTTGTAAAGTATCTTCAATTATTTGACGAGCTTTATCTTGTATATCTTGATTTAATGATAATTCATATAAACAATATGACATTGTTGTTGATGATGTCTCAAAACCGGCTAAAAAAAATACAAAAACTTGTGCAGCAATTTCTTCAATTGTTAATGAACCAATTTGTATTTCATTATTATCATCAATTTTTTTATTATTTTTTAATTTAATTAATAAATCCATAAAATCATTACGTTCAATATGATTTTTTTCACGATAATCAACAGTTTCATGAACAATTCTCATAAAAAATTTATGTACATCATTATGTGTCATACGTAATCTCATTTTTTTAGCTAAATCTTTAAATGTCATTATAAAAATTTGTTTAATTGCTGTATTTTTTGGTATTTCAAATACTTTTTTACCCATTCTACGAAATTCAGCATTTGGATCTTTTAAACTATTACAATTAATACCGAATGCACAAACACCAATAACATCTGTTGTAAATCTAGCTAAAATATCTTTTATTTCAATTACATTATTTTCTTTTGTTATATCATATAATGTTTGATAAAATTTATTAGCAACATCACATATTGTTGGAAACATAAATTTCATTTTACCAGTTGTAAATGTTGGTGTTAATTTTGATCTTAAAATTTTCCATTTATGTCCATCTAATGAAAATAAATGTGCTGAAAGTGGATCATCTTTTTCATTATAATACATTCCACGATCCATAAAATTATGAAAATCTTTAATAAGAATATTTTTTACTAAATCTAAATCAAGTATAAGTACAGATGGTTTTATAAAAAAATATATACCACCAAATGATAATTTTCCTTTCATTTCATTATAATATTTACGCATTAATTGTGATGAATGTATACGACGACCAATACCTTGTATATTACCAAATGGTATTTTTGGTTCAATATATGGTATACCTAATTTTGACCAATATGAAAATTTATATTTAAAAATAATATATGATAATGTTATTATAATGAGAAGAAAATAAATTAATAAACTTTGCCACAATTCCATGTTGTTTTTTTTTTTTTTTTTTTTTGTTATTATTGTTGTTGTTGTTTTGTTTTTCCGATTTTCAAATTTAAAAAAAAAAAAAAAAAAAAAATTAGATCAAAACACAAAATATGGAATGCATTCAATATTTTCATGTATCTTTTACAACAAAGGTCGTTGAACGTTTCAAACAAAACCCAGTTAAAATTTAAAATTTTTTATTGTACGTAACGAACGTTCCGTAATACAGCAGTGAAATTTATAAGAAATTTGATTTTTTTTCTTTATTATGTATTTTTTTTTTTCGTTGAACTTAATTGAATTTTATGATATTGAATTTTTCACTATATTTTCTTGAAATTGCATTGATACGATATATTACAAAGTAAAAAATTTTTCTTATTAATAATTACAAGCTAAATTTTTCTGTTTTATCACAATGACTGACACAATTTTAATATATAATTTCGATTTAATGAATAAAATTCGTTTCTTTTTTTTTTTTTTTTTTTTTTTGCTTATTATTTTTAAATCACAGATGAACTTTTTTTTTTTATTTTTTGATATCACAAACAAGTCTACATCAGTTTATCGTTATACAACCATAATAAAACCCTGTACATATAAATTTTATCAGATAAACCAAACAAAACACATCACCTAAACGTTCCTATATGTTGTGGCATTGGATGATAATAATTTAATACCAACTAGCAATTAGCTAGACAAAGACAACAAAATAACAATTTTTTAATAAACAATAATAAAAAAAAAAAATTGGTTTTATAAATAAAAATTTTATCTCAATTAAAATGTTGTTTTGTTGTTGGCCTTTGTTTGAAAACAACTTTCAATGTTCTATCAGAAAAAAAAAAAATAAAAATTACCAAACAAAACAAACACAAGAAAAAAAATTCTGAATGGATCACTTTTCATACTAAATTTCATTTGTGAAAAAAATCAATTCGATAATTTTTCTCTAATTTTCAATCGAACATTTGAATTCACGTTTTTTATTTTTTTGTTTTTGTATTTTTAAAATAATTTAAATAAAGTTCATGTTCCTTATTTTATAGAATTTATTTCTCAAATTTAAAAAACTTTAAAAAACATGCACTTAATCATCCCACTTTTTCACAAAAAATAAAAACTTATTGTGTGTGTGTGTGTGTGTGATTTAATACAATATGTATATCGAACAAAATCAAAAGTTCATATATGTACAACACCAGAACTTTGAGGTTGCTTTAAAGTTTGTTCGATTTCAAACAATTTAATACATTTGACAACAAAAAACATATGTTTTTTTAATACTTTTGTTTTTTTATTAAGATACAAGATACAAGATACTTTTAATTTTTGTTTGAAAAAAAAAAAAAACCAAAGAGATTGATAAAGTCGAGGTTCAATAACAAAAATAATAATGAAAACTCATTATTTTCTTTTTTCAATTATGCAATATTTTATTGCACTTTGCAATTCATGATAATAAATAAAATTCACCTTCAGTAATTAAGTGAATAAATTTGTCTGTCGTTCTATAATTTGAATTGTTATGCACCAATTTTTTGTTTTTTTTCTTTTTCAAATGAAACATAAACAAAACAAGTATGAAAACGATTTACAGTAAAGCGTTCAGGTGTTGTAATTTAGATGAGAAAAACAGAAAAAAAAAAAATCAAGTGATAAATTATTATGTAGTAAAATTTACAGAATTATTCAAAAAAAAAAAAAAAAAAAGCGGTGGAACGGAGTTACTTAATGGGGTTATCGACCATTAATTGAAAATTTTCTACACAAGTATTTATTTTTTTTTTTAATTTTCATTTTTCAATCTATGAAACGAGACAATAAATAGTTACTAGAAAGATATAAAATAACTAAAAGGATGTCAAATAAGTATGTAATTTTACAAAAGATTGTTTTGAGAGGTAATTCCAAGAATTTGGAATCGATAAATTGTTTAAAAGAAGGTTCATTACGTTCATGTCCTCTTTAGTTTCGTTTGCTGATTCATTCTATTTTTTTTTATCACATTTCTAAAATTTCAAAACAACTTTTATAAAAAATACATATATGTATGTAGGTATATGAGCTCGAAGAAATGCGTTATCATCATATGTAATCAATATATGATTACGACAAACTAGTTCACAAATTAAAGAAGAAGAAAACAAAACATCACAATGATTTGCTAAATTGCTTCTTAGAAAAGATAGCTTTTATCTTATCTTTTTTTTTTTTTGAATATTAATTGAATTTATTCGTAATAAGTTTTGCAAAATTATTAATAAAATTCATCGCTTTTTTAAACCTTTTAATTGCTGATTAAAATTGTAATTTAAAAAATACAATTTTTTTTAACTAAAATCTCCTATATCACAAAAATATGGAATATATGTAATAATATGAAAAAATGAATATAATAACAAAAAAAAAAAAAAATTAATATTAAATCTGTTGAAGTTTAAGCCAAAATCCATCTTCTGGTGATATTATAAAATTTAATTTTGAATATTCAATTGTATTTGGTAATTTTGAACTTGGTAAAATTTTGAAATTTGTCAAAAGTGATACAAGTCCAATACGTGCTTGCATACGTCCAAAACGTAAACCAATACAATTACGTGGACCATCACCAAAACTTAAAAATGCCATTGGATGACGATTTTTAATTGCTTCAGGTGTAAAACGTTCAGGATCAAATTTATCAGGATTTGGATAATATTGTGGATCACGTTGAATTGAATATGCAGGAATAAATACTGTTCTACCTTTTTCAATTACATAATTTGAATTTGGTACTTTATAATCATTAATTGCTCTACGTTGAAGAACTATCACAGGAGGATACTTTCGGAGAGTTTCTAAATTAAAAAGAATAAAGTAAAATTAAAAATAAATTTTATTTTATTAAATTAATAATTTAAATTTTTGAATATTTTTTAATTTATAGTACGTACCATTAATTACTTGTTCTAAATATGTCATATCCATCATTGCTTCATATGTAAATTTACCCTGATGTTTTTCTATAACAGAATTTATCTCTTTTCGAAGACGATCTTGAATATCCTGATTTATAGCCAATTCATACAAACAGAATCCCATTGTTGTGGATGATGTTTCAAAACCAGCCAAAAAGAATACAAATGCTTGTGCAGCAATCTCATTAAAAGTTAATTGTTTATTTTTTTCATTTTCACAATTTTTTAATTCGATCAATAAATCCATAAAATCATTTCGTCTAATTTGATTTTTTTCACGCATTTCAACAGTTTCTTTAACAACATTCATAAAAAATTTACGAATTTCTGGTCGTGTTCTTTTTATTTTTAAAATTTTTGAAATCGTTTGAAATTGTTGTGAAAAATTTCTTTTAAAACGTCCATATATTGTTTGTGGTAATTCAAATGCTAATCGTCCATAAATACGAAATTCTGCATTTGGATCTTTTAAACTATTACATTCAATACCAAATGCACATGTACCAATAACATCTGTTGTAAATCTAGCTAATAATTCTTTAATTTCAACTTCAGAATTAATTTTAATCATTTCCGATATTGTACTTTGAAATTCTTTACCAACATCAACAATTGTCGAAAACATAAATTTCATTTTACCGGATGTAAATGTTGGTGTTAATTTTGATCTTAAAATTTTCCATTTTTGTCCATCAACATTGAATAAATGTGCTGAAATTGGATCATCTTTTTCATTATAATAAATACCACGATCAATAAAATTATGAAAATCTTTTATAAGAATATTTTTAATTAAATCAAGATCAGTTATAATTGCAATTGGATTTAAAAAAAAATATGCACCAGCAAATAATGTTTTGCCTTTAAATGTATTATAGATATGATCAAAAGTATATACTATATGTTTTTTTCGATTTATATTTAAATTTCCATATGGTATTGATGGTTTTAAATGTGGTATACCATGATTTTTCCAATATGTAAAACGTATTTTATAAACGATATAAAATATTGATATCACTGCAATTAGAATATACAATAAAAATGTAATGGGATCCATTACTTTTTAAATTTATAACACTATAAAATTTTATTTGTTGATTTTTTGAAATTAATTTTTCAAACTGATTTATCTTTTATTTTTTAAATTTTATTTTACAAAAGCTATACCTTACATTCTCAAACTAAAACTGAATCTTCAATTTAACTGACACACTACTTTTATTCAATATAGAAAAAGTTGTATAAGCTTTTTTCAGTCTAAGAGTTTGATTAAATAAATTCCAAATGTATGTATGTGTTATATGCTTTTTTTTTTCAAATTTTATTTAACATTTTTGATTGTGACGAATCACCATTTTTTTGTTATCTAAATTTTTATACCATCACTTAATACACTTATCAAAAATACACAAAAGATTTTGAAATATAACAATGACTAGCAAAATCTTTTATTTTTTTTTCTTTTTCTGGAAGACAAAAACAGCATGAAATTTAAAAAAAAAAAACAAGAAATTGTTACAGAAAAAATTTATTTTATTCATAAAAATAATAATTTAAAAAAACAAAAAAACGTTAAAAATTTTTTAACTCATTCAAAATATTTAGAATTTAATTCTTATTAATTTTTTTTTTTCTTTATAATTTCTTAGTCTATTTTTTTTTGGATAATTTTTCAACTGATAACCATAAACCACCCTCTGGTGATAATACAAAATTTGGAATAGAAAATTTAATTGGAATTTGTGTACGTGAACATGTTGAAAATTTATAATTTGTTAATAATGTAACAAGACCAATTTTAGTTTGCATACGTCCAAAACGTAAACCAATACAATTACGTGGACCATCACCAAATGGTAAAAATGATTGTGAATGACGTTTTTTAATTGCTTCAGGTGTAAAACGATCAGGATCGAATTTTTCTGGATCAGGATAAATTTCTGGATCATGATGAATAGCATAAGCTGGAATAATTACTGTCATTTTTTTTGGAATAATATGTTTTGTTCCTGGCACTGGATAATCATTGTTTGTATCCCTTGTTAATCCGGCGAGCGGTGGATATTTACGAAGGGCCTCTAAAATAGAGAAGAAGAAAAAATAAAACGAATATAAAAAGAAGATATAGTCAAAATAATAAAAGGTTTTTTCGTGCATGTTTTACATGGCGTAGTGATCTTTTATACGAAAGAAGAAACGTGTTACAACAACAAAAACGCATGTGTGTAAGTATCTTTTCTAGTATAATATGAAACCTCAACTTTTATTATTTTAACTATATGATTTATTTTCGTTTTTATTTGACTTACCACTAATAACTTGATCCAAATATGTCATTTCCATCATGCATTCATACGTAAAATCTCCTTTATGTTTTTCAAGTACCGTTAAAATTTCCTTACGACATTTCTCTTGTAAATTTTGATTCTGTGAAAGTTCATGCAAACAATATGACATATTTGTTGATGATGTTTCGAAACCAGCTAAAAAGAAAACGAATGCCTGTGCAGCAATCTCTTCAATTGTTATTGAGCCCAAAGGATTATTCATTTTTCCATTTTTCAATTCAATCATTAAATCCATAGCATCATTACGTCGTATATTATTTGCTTCACGATATGCTACAGTCTCTTTAACAACATTCATGAAAAATTTTGCAACATCATCACGAACAATTTTCATATGTAAAATTTTTGCAAGTGTTTGAAATTGTTGAATAAATTGCATTATGACACCATTATGTCGTGGTTCATCAAATGCTTTACGTCCCATTACACGAAATTCAGCATTTGGATCTTTTAAACTGTTACATTCAATACCGAATGCACATGTACCAATTACATCTGTAGTGAAACGTGCTAAAATTTCCTTTAAATCAATTTCAGATCCTTGAATATCAATACATTCTGATAAAGTTTCATTTAATTCTTTTGAAACATTCACAACGGTTGTATACATGTATTTCATTTTACCGGATGTGAATGTTGGTGTTAATTTTGAACGTAGAATTTTCCATTTCTGTCCACCAACATTAAATAAATGTGCTGATAATGGATCAACACGTTCATTATGATAATTTGAACGATCCGCAAAATTATTAAAATCTTTAATTAAAATATTCTTTACTAAATCTAAATCTGTTATTAGAACTGCAGGTTCAGTAAGAAAATATATTCCAGCAATTGGTCCTTTTCCTTTGCATTCTTTATAAATTTTACTAAGAATATCTTTTAAATGTATCGTTTTACCAATACCAGCAACATTACCATATGGAAAAATTGGTTTTATATGTGCTACACTACGATCTTTCCAATATGAAAATTGTTTTTTTACATAAATGTAACCAATTGTTATTGCACCTATAATCAAGCACAATAAATTTAATAAAATGTCCATTTTATTTTTAATTTTTTCGATCCTTTTAGAATTTTATTTTTGTCCTATAATAAAACCAGTGAAATAAAAAACTTTCTTATTTTTATAAAACAATCCCGTCAATGTACTCGTAATTCTCGATTAACAACAAAATTGATACTGGCTCATCAAATAGAGATTTCATTGTTTTTATCAATTTTCATCGAAACATGAAAATGATTAATGAATAAAGAAAATATCTTTTTGTTGAGTATTTTTTGTTCACACACACACACACACACACACACACACACACACACACACAAGTGAAAAAGAATTAAAAAATCCTACTTTTTTTTTTGCGATTCTATATTGTAGCCTCTATCGTCTGTAATTTACAAATAAATAACAAGTTTCAGTATGACTTTGCATTTATTCATAATAATTTCTTCTGTACCTATATAAGTATAAATATCTACTAACATATGTATGTTACAAGTACACACAAAGGTGAAAAAAAGTTGCATAAATTCAAACTAAAAAAAACTTGTTTTATGTAAAAACAAAATATTATTTGAGCCACAAACGAAAGGTGATTTAAAGAAATTTTGAGGTTATCTTATCTTCGCAAAAAAAAAAAACAACAACAAAATAATATATTTTTTTCTTGATAAGAAATAAAAAAAAAATAATAAAATTAGCTACTCATTCATTATGACTTTATTTTTCAAGTAAGACTGATTTTTAAGACCAACAATGTTTTTTTTTTTTTTTTAATTTGAAATTACTCATGTCAGTGGAATTATAGGTGATTTTTGTACGAGATACTTTGATGCTAAACTATAAAAGGTAAGAGAAATATAATGTTCATTTCTATTAAGTTCAAAAGTACATTGTATTTTATAAATAGTTACAATTTATTTTTGTTAAATTGAATCATGAAAAAATTTACATAAATGTGAATGCTATTGTTTGTTTTAGAAATTGGTAAGGTGAGAGCGACAGAAAACTACATTTTGAGAAATTGAGAAATTTTAACGATTATAAACCGTTGAAATCTTCTTCTTAAGATAAAACAGGAAAAACAAAAACATTGTTTAAAAAATTACGGAGGTCAGAACGATAAAAAATAAAATTTTTAGAAATTTTAACGGAAATTTACCTTTGAAAAATCTTCCTTAAGCAAAACAAAAAAAAAACCATTCGATATCCCAAAAGGATTCTCAGAAATACATATTTTACTTTATCAAGTTACCTAGAATTCAGCAGAAAGGATTTATTTTTAAAGCAATTTTTAATTTTTCTTCCAAATGGACATGTAGGACAAGTAAGTTATTATTATTATTGGCTTTCCATAAATATTTTCCACATCAGTAAAGAAAATAAATTAAAACCAATACCTTCTTTCTTCAGTTACAAAAAAAAAAACAAAAAACTAAAAATCTTATCACTGAATATCTTCCAAAAAGTTTAAAATTCAGCAAAAAACAATAAAAAAAAAAACAATACAAAATCTTATTTGCATTTATTTTTTATTTTCATTTTTTAAAATTGTTTTTTTTTTAAATTAAAAATTTCATACTACATTCATGCTTTCTAATTGTATAACAAAAAAAACAAAAAAAAAAAAAAATTTTTAATCAGGAAGTGTCCACGAAAACTTTTATTTGCGAATAACAATTATACACGATTATACATTTCATCAAACATTATATTATCATGATGACTTACTATAATAACCAAAAGAGATACTATATAATCATATAATTTAAAACATGTAAGTGGGTGTATAAAATTTTTACACGTATTGTTCGCTACATATGTATATGTACGTATATATGTATGTAATTCTCATTGTAAAATGTATGGTCAATAAAGCTTTATGGTGTTATATGTAAACAAATTTTATTTTAAATATTTTTTTTTCTCACTTGTAAATTTAAATATTTCAGTTTTTAGAAAATTGTGAAAAAAAAAATAAATAAATAAATAAATTTAAAAAAAAAAATGCAAGAGTTAAGCAAAATAACCTTGATAATGAAATTCGAGATAAACAATTTAAAAATTAGGAGTGGTCAGTTTATTTATCACGTGTATCGATATTTTTGTTTTTATTATTTTTGGAATTGTTTTCACGTGTTTTCAATGTAAAGAAAATAATAATAAAATATGTATGTATGTCATTAAAATCTTTTATCCTCTAAGCTTTTTATCAAGGTTGTATTTGAGCTTTTTTTGAAAGTCTGATCGAAATGCGCATTTAAAATTACGTAATTTAATATTGTTTTTTTTTTTTTAGATTTTTTTTTTTCAATATTTTATTTGTTATTTTTGTTATTTTTTTTAAATCAAAACTGTTTTCAATTAACATAAGCAATCAATAAAATCTTAAAGCCATTAAGGTATTCAAATAAAAAAACACGTTGAAATTAATTATTATCTCACCTAATTTTACAATTTATTTATTTTTACCCATATTCCATGTTCTGCTGAAAGTATTGGATTCGTTGTACTAAATTTCAATGGTATTTGAGTTTTTGAACATTTTTCAAATTTAAAATTTCTTAAAAGTGTTACCAAACCAGTACGTGTTTGCATACGTCCAAAACGTGCTCCAATACAATTTCTCATACCATCACCGAATCCTAAAAATGTTGAAGAATGTCTTGATTTCATATTTTCTGCAGTGAAACGTTCTGGATCAAATTTTTCTGGATCCGGATAAATATCTGGATCATGTTGTATGGCATACGATGGAATTACAACTGTAGTCTTTTTTTCAATTAGTTGATTTGTTCCTGGTACTTTATAGTCTTTTGTTGCTACACGAAATATAGCAGGAATTACAGCGTATTTACGTAAAGACTCTGTGATAAAACAAATTTTAAATAAATTTTTTTTTTCTAAACAAATGAAAACAAAAATGTTACCCGATACCAGCTGATCAATGTATTCCATTTCCATCATTGCTTCATATGTGAATTGTCCGTTATGTTTCTTCAAAATTCTGTCAATTTCTTCACGTGATCTTTCTTGTAAGTCCTGATTTAGTGCAAGCTCGTAAATCACATATGACATTGTTGATGCAGATGTTTCAAATCCAGCCAAAATAAATAGTAAAGCTTGTGCTGCAATTTCATTCAGGCTAAGTTTACCAACTTCCTTATCTTCAAATTTCCCATTTTTCAACTCTAACAATAAATTCATGAAATCATTTCGTTGTATGTTATTTTTTTCACGATATTCAACGGTATCACTCACAAGACTCATAAAAAACGATGCTACATCTGAAGGCAACCATTTCGTTCTCAAAAATCTTGCGAAATCAGGAAACTGTATTTGTAAAATCCTCTTTAGTAACATTACTCTGCCATTATCGAATGCCTTTTTACCCATTTTTAAAAAAATTGCATTAGGATCATTAAGTGTATTACATTCAATTCCAAATGCACAGGTTCCAATTCCATCGAAAGTGAAACGTGAAATTAATTCCTTCATTTCGAATTCATCACCACCTGGTTGAAGCATATTTGATAAAGTTATATGAAATCGATTACAAATTTCAATGAGCATCGGGAACATAATTTTCATTTTTCCTGATGTGAATGTCGGTGTTAGTTTTGTACGTAACGAACGCCATTGTTGACCATCAACACTAAGTAAATTTGCTGAAAGTGGATCATCACGCTCATTATGATATATACCACGATCTGTGAAATATTCAAAATCCTTTCTCAAAATGTCCTTGATTAAATCCAAATCAGTTGGAATTGCAATGGGGTTTGAGAACATGTAACCGCCAACAAAACGATGATTTTCACGTTGAAGATTTTTATAAGCGTCGACTGTGAAGAATACGAAATGTTCCTTGGATGGTAAGTTTCCAAAAGGAATTCGTGGTTTTAGGTAAGGTACACCACGTGATTCCCAATATGAAAATTTATATGTAAAATACAAATAACAAATTAACAAAAATGTTATCAAAAAATACAACAAATATAAAATTAGTGACATTTTTCCAAAAAAAAAAAAAAAAAAAAATTATGTTCTAATTTTTCACCAAAAATAAAATAGGTATATTCTTACTCAACAAGAAGTAAAATCTTACTGAATTAAAACAAAAATATTGGTCATTCATTTTTAATTTAATAAAGCTTTTGTAGTTATCGTTTTTATTCGTAAAAAAAAAGTTAATATTAATAGATGACGTACACCTAAATTAACTTGATTTAGAATAAAAATTGCGTTATACTGGTTTGTTATTTTTCTACAAATTTGAAATCTGATTTTTTCTTACCACTTTTTTTAAATTAGCCACAACATTTCCACATTTATTTTAGTTCTAACTTTCAAAACACAATTTTGTTCTACCACAGGTAAACAACTTAGGTAATCAAAATATCTTATTTATGTTGTTGTTATTTGATGAAAAATAAAATAAATAAAATATGACGTATGTAACATGTATCTTACTCGACGTTTATCAGTATATTTAGTGTGCTTTTTAATTTGATTTATCTTCGAAAAATCAAACAATTCCATAGTTAGATACTTTTACAAAGGTAAATGACCTACAAAAAATAAAACAAAATTAACAAAAAAAAAAAAAAAAAAAAAAAAAGGAGATAAGAATAAAAAATATAAAGTAAGATAAAAATCGAATCGAACACAAAAAAGATGTGACGCAGCCTAAGAATATTAAAATTTTGAATAATATGTTTTTTATTCTATCTGTATGCTATTACCCATATGTATCCAAAAACAAAAAATCATTTGAAGTCCAACCAAAGTGATTCTGAAGATAAAAAGAAAGTCAGTAGGTAAATTACATTTCTTATGGATGAAGCGGGTTTTGGGGAAAAGGAAAGAAAGTGTTCACAGATGCCACAATTGAACTTCATTGTTTTGAATTAGCAAGTTACAATTTTCAAAATTTTTGGATATTTTTGTCAGGTAATATAAACTACTCATAAACATTTGACAACCTTTTTGAATTTCATGAACACTTACCGAGCACAATTAAAAATTATAAAAATAATTGTAATAAGACTCACAATGACTATCATATTTGTTGTTATTAAAAAATTTGTTTATTTTATGATGATTATTCATAATAAAATTATAAAGCAACTATCATTGTACAGGGTGTTCCATGCACCATGATTTTTCACTTCAGGCTTTCAAAAAAAAAAAACAATGATTTTTTAGTTAATTTTTTTTTCAGATTCACTTTACTTTTGAACAAAGCATCAATTTTCGCAACAGGTGACAAGACTTGAATGCTCCACTTCACTAAGCCCTAATGGCTATCTAAAGTCAAAAGTGTACAAGAGCATTAAGATATCAACTCTGTGTGACCCATAACACCCAAATTATTCAACTTGAAGAAATCGTTGTAAGAAAAGAATCTTTGGATAAATTTATCGTGGAACATGGCATTAAAGGAGTTCGATTTTGTCAACATTCTAACGATGAGTACTTTTTGAATTTTATATTCAAAACTTGCTAATAATTAATCAGTTTTTTTAATTATTTTTAGAAGAAAAGTTCATATGGAACATCCTACATTGTGATTTTCATGAGCATTTTTCATATGATCACAATTCACAAGCAATAATGATAACAACAACAAACTGTTTATGCTCAATCAAGCTCAACACAATGTTCTCGCGTAAATCGTAATAGGTAGCTATGTATGTATGTATATGTTTTAAAAATAAAATTCCTCAATATAGAATAAATACAAAATTTCAAATTAATAAAAGCCCAGTTCCATTTTGAAACTCGTGGATGTTAAAACGTTAAACGGTTAAATTAAGCTGGGTAAAAAGTGACTAAGTGATGATATAACATCGAAACTTATGTAAATAAGCAATTGTTTTTTTTTTCTTAAATAGTTTTTTTTTATTTCGGTCAGTGAACAAAATCATGTCATTTTGGTTTGAAATTTTAATTATTTTTGCCGGATTATGTACAACAATATTTTTATGGTTAAAACATCGTATGACAATATGGAAACGTAAAGGTATTCCATATGTTGAACCAAAATTTCCATATGGTGCTCTTAATGATGTTGGAAAAAAAATTTTTCTTGGTAAACGTTTACAAGAGATTTATAATGAATACAAGGATAAAACGAATATTGTTGGTGCATATTTTTTTTGGGATCCAGTAATTATCGTTACAGATTTAGATTTAATTAAAAATATCCTTATAAAAGATTTCAATGCATTTCATGATCGTATATTATATTACAATGAAAAAGATGATCCATTATCGGCACATTTATTCTCATTGGAAGGACAAAAATGGAAAAAATTACGTTCAAAATTCACACCGACATTTACAACAGGTAAAATGAAATTCATGTATTCAAGTATTATTGAAGTTGCTGATCAATTTACAAAAACAATGAATTATTTAATTGAAAAGGATGATGTAATTGAAATGAAAGATCTATTGGCACGTTTTACTACCGATGTAATTGGTACATGTGCATTTGGAATTGAATGTAATAGTTTAAAAGATCCAAATGCTGAATTTCGTTTATATGGTAATAAAATGTTTTCTGAACCACGTCATGGTGAATTAACGAGAATGTTTTTAAGTTCTTTTCCTGAAATTGGAAGATTTTTTCATATAAAATTAGAACATAATGACGTTAGTGAATTTTTTATGAGTGTTGTACGTGAAACAGTTGATTATCGTGAAAAAAATAATATAAGACGAAATGATTTTATGGATTCATTAATTCAATTGAAAAATACAGGAAAAATTGATGATAATGAATTATCAACATCAATTGGAAATTTAACATTTGAAGAGATCGCTGCACAAGCATATCTATTTTTTGCAGCTGGTTTTGAAACATCATCAACAACATTGAGTTTTTGTTTGTATGAATTATCATTGCATCAGAATATTCAGGATCAAACACGAAATGAAATTAATGAGGTATTAAAAAAATATAATGGATAATTAACATATGAAGCAATGATGGAAATGACATACGTACATAAAGTTATTGATGGTAAACATAATTTTAAAATTTAAATTTATTAAGAAAATTTTTACAGTTTTTTTTTTTTTTTCTTTCAAACAGAAACCCTTCGAATTCATCCACCAGGAACAATTCTTGCTCGTGTAGCTAGCAAAGATTATCAAATACCAAATTCATCAGCGGTAATTCCAAAAGGAAAAATTGTTTTTATTCCACTCTATGGTATTCATCATGATCCTGAATTATATCCAGATCCAGAAAAATTCGATCCAGAACGTTTTTCATTAGAAAATTCAAAAAATCGACATATTTGTGCATATTTACCATTTGGTGAAGGTCCACGTAATTGTATCGGATTACGTTTTGGTAAAATACAAGCTTATATTGGACTTATAACACTTTTAAGGAATTTCAAATTTAGTCCATCATCAAAAACTGAAATTCCTTTACAATATTTAAACGATTCATTCATTTTATCATCAAAAGGTGGACTTTATTTGAAAATTGAAAAATTATATGATAAAAAAAATTAATAGTAATTAAGGATAGGTAATTATTATTATTTTTTATTAATTTTTTTTTTTTCTGTTTTAGCTTTATAAGACTATGTAATTAGTTAAGCTAGCTAGAACATGTGTAATTTAAAAAAAAAAAGTATTATTGTACATTGAATTGAAGTAATTAAATAATAAAATTTTTCTTGTTATGAGCATGTTTTGAAAACCGGTTAAATTTCAATTACATAATGAAAACAATTAAATTACTTGCATGGAAATTAGAAAACTATGAATTCTAGAACGATTATCTCAATGCAATATGAATTATAAGGACACCGATTCATGGAATATTTTTCGTATGATTTTGGTTTTGCTTAAAAAATATCCTGTACAGACAGGATAACGTAGAAGATATAAGTTAAGAAACTTGTTGGTACTGGAAAAATAGAAATTGATTTATTTTTTTAATAAAAATGACGCAATTAAGACCTTTTGTTCTAAAGAAATGTTGAAATTTCAGTTTATTTAATTTTTTAAATTCTTACATCACCTTTAACATTTCAAAAGTTTCAGAGAATTCTCTTTTCTCTTCAAATAGAATGCGAAAACATAAAGTTTCCAGTGTTAAAAAGTTTTGTACAGAGGCTCCGTTAGATTTTGTTTTAACGAAATGATATGTTTCACCTCCTTTTACGAATTATAGCAGTTCATCAAAATTTTTCTCCATGATTTACTTTTCTCCTTTTATCTTTCACCAGCGTTATGAGAGCAATGAAAGGATATCACCTTTTTTTTGACGTATTTTTGACGTATCACAAAATTAAAAAAAAAACTAACTCCTAAAAAATAAACCATTTTTAACCAAAAACTATCAGTTCTACAGTACCTGACTCATCAGACTCAATTTAGAATTCTGCTCAGAATCAGTTTTTATCTAGGTGAATGGATACAAGTATAAAAAAAATATTAAAAATATTATCTAAGTTACTATTTGTTTATTAATAATTCTTTTTCTTAAGAAATTACAAATAAAATCTTACAATTTCTCAATTTTTAAATAAATTGGTGATTTTGAACTTATAATAAATGTTTTTGGATCAAATTCAATACGTTCTGGTGTTTTTGAAGATTTGTCAAATTTGAAATTTTTTATTAATGACGTTAAAGCAATTTTATTTTGCATCATTCCAAATCTCAATCCAACACAATTACGTGGACCATCACCAAATGGTAACCATGCAAGTTGATGACGATTTAATATATTCTCTGTTGTGAATCTGTCAGGATCAAAGGCATTCGGATTTGGATAAATATTTGGATCATAATGAATTGAATATATTGGAATTAAAACAAGAGTTTCTTTTTCGATTACATGATCGGAATCAGGAATTTTATAATCATTTACTGATTTTCGCATTAAATTTGCCACTGGAGGATATTTTCGGAGGCCCTCTAAAATTAAAAATAAATGCTTTATAAAATTCTTTTAAAAAAATAACTTGAACTCATACCATTTATGACTTGATCCATGTACGTCATCTCTTTCATTGCTTCATATGTCATTTTGCCTGCATATTTATTCAACACATTATTAATTTCTTCACGTAATTTATTTTGGATGTCCTGATGATTTCCTAGCTCATATAAAATAAATGTTAGGGCTGTTGATGATGTCTCATAGCCTGCAATAAAAAACAAGAATGCTTGTGCAGCAATCTCTTCTAATTTTAAACCATCATTATCATTGTCATTTTTATTATCCTTTTTCAATTCCATTAACAATTGCATAAAATCATTCCGTACAATATTATTCTTTTGTCGATATTCAATTGTTTCTCGTACAATTCGTATAAAAAATTCTTCAAGTTCATATGGTATTAAACGTAAAGCAATTTTTTTTGCAATTTTTGGAAAAATATTAGCTATACCTTCTTTTATTTGATTTGGACGATTTTCGAAAATTTTTTTTCCCATTTTACGAAATTCAGCATCAGGATTTCTCAAACTATTACATTCAATCCCGAATGCACATGAACCAATTACATCTGTTCCAAATCTTGCTAAAATATCTTTCATTTCATATTCTGGTTCATTTTTAATTTGTTCTTCAAGGACTTTTGCAAACTGATCTCCAACATCTAAAACAGTTTGAAACATAAATTTCATTTTACCCGATGTGAATGTTGGTGATAATTTATTTCTTAAACGTCTCCATTTTACACCATCTAATGCAAATAGATGTGCCGTTAAAGGATCATATTTTTCATTATAATGTAAACCACGATCAGTAAAATAATTAAAATCCTTTATAAGGATATTTTTAATTAAATCTAAATCTAATATAACTGCACTTGGTACCCAAAATATATAAATACCAGCAAATGGTGTTTGTCCTTTATATTTTTCATAATATTCATGTAAAAAATCAACTAAGTGTTTTTCTCTTGTAACACCTTTAAAATTTCCATGTGGAAATATTGGTTCTTTCTGAGGAATGCCACGACGTTCCCAATATGAATATCTACGTTTTATAAACAAATAAAAGATTGTTACAATTGCAATAATTCCATATAAAAGTATACTCCACAATGATATCATATTTATGATTAGATTATATTGAAATTACACAGATACTGCAATATATTTTTAAAAAAAATTATTTTAAAATTAAAATGAAAAATTTATTTACAATAAAATCACAAATTCACACAACAAAAAATGCATTCATATATTTTTTGCTTGCTTTTTTTTTTTTTTTTTTTTAAAAAAATCTTTTTATAGAAAATTGCACTTTCCGACCACTTTTAAATTTTCAAACTAACTGCGTATAAATTACAAATTCATATTATGTATAAGAGTAAAAAATTATGAGCTTTTTCCATCTTTTATAGTTTTTCATTAGCAAAGCTTTCAGAAATAAAAGATAGTTTTTTTTCCACCCACCCGATCCATTAAAAAAATTAAAATTCATTCACACCCGGAAAAAAAAAATTAATATCAAGCAGATTATCGATATTCGTTTTTAGATAATAATTCCGATCAATAAAAAAAAAAGGAAGACAAAAAAAATTTTGGAAAAATAACGACAGTTTTTCGAATGTTTAAGCTTTTAAAGAAATTTTTTTTTTTCTCTCTCAATTTGAAACGAAATTTAATTTAATTTCTCTTATAAACTTATTTTTTAGATAATTTAATTTTCAAATTTAAAGGATCATTAAAAAATTATAGTAGGTACATTTTCCTTGAAGATGAGAAAAAAATTACTGAAAAACAACAAATTTAAGGCTTTGCAGGAAAATCATTAAAAAAAAGCCCATATTGATTTTTTTAGGATAAATTTGCATTTGATTATGCTTAAATAATAGCAGGTGTCGTGGGTTGAAGACTAGCAAATAAAAATGCTATGATTTAGCCAAATTTTAGGAAAAATACTAAGAAAAAATATGACATTTGAAAATGGTTCTAGATTTCATTCAATCTCTTCGAGTATTCAAAGTTTAAGAATATTTTTTTCCGGTTTCACAGTTTTCAAGAAAATATTGTAGAAATTTTGAGTAAAATTAGAAATTTCGTAATGGTAACGCTGGAAACAATTGATGGCACTCAATTACATATTATTACTCATCGGAAGTAACGTCTTAAAAGATTAAAAAAGCTAATTTCTTCGATGCATATGTGTTAATTCACTTTTTAATTTCAAATTTTCTAGCTTAAAAAAAAAATTTATTTCTTTTTAAACTTCAAACTGATAATTTTTATTAGAGAAAAAAAATGACTAAGAAAAATTTGAATAGAGTATATTAATTAACCTTGACAATGAAATTAAAAAACTTATTAGCACGCATCACGCATTTTTTTAACGTTTTTCAAATGCTAAAAAAAATCAAAAAAAATTTAACTAACTCATCAAGCTCTTATTGAAGGTCATATTTAAGCTTTTTCATACATAGATCGATTGAATTAGTGGGTTGGGCTCTCAACTTTTTTTCTATACAAATTTTAATTTATTTTCAGATTTATGATGTGTTCATTTTTTTTTTTTGATATTAGAAAAAAAAAATAACAGTTTTATAATTCACTCATTCTCAGCCATATTCCATGTTCTGCTGAAAGCATTGGATTCGTTGTACTAAATTTCAATGGTATTTGAGTTTTTGAACATTTTTCGAATTTAAAATTTCTTAAAAGTGTTACCAAACCAGTACGTGTTTGCATGCGTCCAAAACGTGCTCCAATACAATTTCTCATACCATCACCGAATCCTAAAAATGTTGAAGAATGTCTTAATTTCATATTTTCTACAGTGAAACGTTCTGGATCAAATTTTTCTGGATCAGGATAAATTTCTGGATCATGATGGACAGCATAAACTGGAACTGTAACCAAAATACCTTTTTTAATTGTTTGATTTGTATCTGGAATTTGATAGTCTTTTGTTGCTACACGAAATAAAAAAGGTACCGGAGGATATTTTCGAAGAGTTTCTGTATAAGAAAAGAAAATTAGAAATATCATTATTTCACTTTATCACCATAAAGATATTATTTTCTATGAAAAATTATGTTTTAAATGAGCAAGATGTTTCTTAATCAAATTCATAGGATATTGAAAGTGTCACCCATTCACAGAAAAATTTTATTCAAATGAAAACAAAACTTACCTGAGATTACCTGTTCGATATACTTCATTTCCATCACTGCTTCATATGTGAACTGTCCGTTATGTTTCTTTAAAATCTCATTAATTTCTTCAAGTGCCCTTTCTTGTAAGTTCTGATTCAATGCAAGCTCGTAAATGGCATAAGATATTGCTGAGGCAGCTGTTTCGAAACCTGCCAAAATAAATAATACAGCTTGTGCTGCAATCTCATTTGAATTATAAAATTTTTCATTTTTTAATTGCAACAAATTTTCCATGAAATCACTTCGTTGTACACTATTCGCTTCACGATATTCCACGATATTATTTACAACATACATGAAAAATGCTGCTACATCTGAAGGCAACCATTTCGTTCTCAAAAATCTTGCGAAATCAGGAAACTGTATTTGTAGAATTCTCTTGAACAACTGCCATCTTCCATTATCGAATGCCTTTTTCGCCATTTTTAAAAATTTTGAATTGGGATCATTAAGTGTATTACATTCAATTCCAAATGCACAGGTTCCAATCATATCCAATGTAAACCGCATTAATATTTCCCTTATTTCAATCTCGACACCATTCGGTTGTAGCATATTCGATAAAGTTATATGAAATCGATTACAAATTTCAATGAGCATCGGGAACATAATTTTCATTTTTCCTGATGTGAATGTCGGTGTTAGTTTTGTACGTAACGAACGCCATTGTTGACCATCAACACTAAGTAAATTTGCTGAAAGTGGATCATCACGCTCATTATGATATATACCACGATCTGTGAAATATTCAAAATCCTTTCTCAAAATGTCCTTGATTAAATCCAAATCAGTTGGAATTGCAATGGGGTTTGAGAACATGTAACCGCCAACAAAACGATGATTTTCACGTTGAAGATTTTTATAAGCGTCGACTGTGAAGAATACGAAATGTTCCTTGGATGGTATGTTTCCAAAAGGAATTCTTGGTTTTAGGTAAGGTACACCACGTGATTCCCAATATGAAAATTTATATGTAAAATACAAATAACTAATTAACAAAATTAACAAAAATTTTATCAAAAAATACAACAAATATAAAATTAGTGACATTTTTAGCTTATTTTAATTTGTTTTTTTTTTCCACGAAGCAAATATTCTGTTTTTGTTGAAATTTAAAAACGTACTGAATGTACTAAGAAAATTGGAACCAAATTATCAGAAATAGTGGAACAATAGAGGAATAATTAAAAATGTATTTCACGTAATTTAATTTTTAAAAAAGTCAGCTGATATTTATTTATTTTTTTTTACACATTTTTAAAAATCTGAATAATTGTAAATATTAAATTTTTTTGTAATTTATGTTATTCAGAATAATTACAAAAGATATTTTGCAATAAAAGCCTTAAATAAACTTTCAGGGAATACTAAAAAATTAAAAATTAAATTGAACTATCGATGATACTTTATTTCGCAAATTTTTCAATGTTTTTCTTTTAGTGTTTAGCCAAAATTTTATAACTTTTGGAAAGAAAAGTGTGAGATTAAGCTTGATAGTTGATATTGACTCTTAAATTTGAAATTTCATCATTTTTTTTTAATCAAATTTTATCATGAAACCCTGAAAATGAATAAAAAATATTATTTCTGGTGATTATTTTGTTCGTTTCTAAGTTGAAGTGCATTAAAAAAGAAAATAAATTTCATGCTCGTTTGAAAATAAGTGAAAATCTTTCAATAAAACTTTACTTTTTAAGTGATTGATTTTCAAGCCTTATATTACCTTTAAGTTGTTACATATCTCAGTGTAAATTATTGCAATAACGTTCATTTTTATGTTCAAAATTCATGTAGTAAATAAATTTCACAAACAGTTATAAAATTTTCTTCAAACTGAATCATGCGAAAATTTATATAAAGGTGTGATATCGTTTGTTGTGAACATTACAGGGATCATTTTGAAGGAAAAGTAATTCTTTCGATTTTTAGCAATTCTGAATCCTTGAAATCTTCTTTTTTTAAGCTAAAGAGAGAAAAAAACTTACTATATAGTCGATTTCATGTCCCAGAATGAATGAACTTAATGAATTTGCGAATTTATGAAAAATATGAAATAAACACATTTTACTCAATCATGATTGTAATATTTGAATTCTCAGTTTTCTGTTACGCTTTAGAAACTTTTAAATTCTCTAAAAAAAAATCTTAAAATACATATTGTATCTTATTAAGTTGAAATTTTTAAAGCTTTCAATCCCCGCTTTTTTTTCAATTTATTTGGAACGCAAAAATTACATAATCAAGTTAATATATTTTTTTTTTTATTATTCGATATGTGTTTTGTTTATTTTTATCATTTTTTTTTAAATAGTGGCGAATGACTTCATTCTCCAACCCATCATAATTACAGCACTGAGTAGTGAATTTAATTTTTTGGAATATGTTTTCAGTAATATTTCGGTTATCATTAGAGACAGTGTTGTGTATAGTTGTTTTAAAAGATGGCCGCTATAATAATATCAATTTTAATTTTTGTTAGTGTAACATTAATTTCAGCAATAATAATATTTTTTAAAAAAAGTTTTTCATATTGGAAATCACTTGGTGTACCGTATGAAGAACCAGATTTTTTATATGGTAATTTTAAAGGATTTTCCAAAACGAAAAATATTGTTGAAATTCTTGATAGAATTCATCAAATTGGTAAAATGAAAGAAAATAAAAGTTCACCATTTATTGGAGCATATTTTTTTAGTATTCCTTGTGCAGTTGTAACAGATTTAGATCTTATAAAAAATATTCTTATAAAAGATTTTAATTATTTTACTGATCGTGGAATTTATGTTAATGAAAAAGATGAACCATTATCAGCTAATCTTTTTATGTTAGATGGTCAGGAATGGCGTACAATGCGTCATAAATTATCACCAACATTTACATCGGGTAAAATGAAATTAATGTTTGAAACTTTTGTAAATGTTGGTGAAGAATTTACAAAAACAATTGAAGAAATTATTATAAATAAAAATGTTATTGAAATTAAAGATTTATTACAAAAATATACAACAGATGTTATTGGTTCATGTGCATTCGGTATAAATTGTAACAGTTTTAAAGATCCAAATTCAGAATTTCGTACAAAAGGTACAAAAATTATCACAGATAAACGTAATAGTGCAATAGTTGATGGTTTTATGTTTATATTTCCGAATATTGCAAAAAAATTAGGTTTAATTAATTTTACTGATGAAGTTAATAATTTTTTTATGAAAATTGTACGTGAAACTGTTGATTATCGTGAAAAGAATAATATTTATCGAAATGATTTTTTAAATATTATGATACAATTAAAAAAGACAAATGGTAACACAGAAGGACTTACAATTGAACAAATTGCAGCACAAATTTTTGTATTTTTTCTTGCTGGTTTTGAAACATCATCAATTGCAATGAGTTATTGTTTATACGAATTAGCATTAAATCCTGAAATTCAAAATAGACTTCATAAAGAAATTGTTGAAGTTTTGGAACGATACAACGGAAATGTATGTTATGAAGCTATCAAGGAAATGACATATCTGGAACAGGTTATTAATGGTAAAATTTAATAAATTTTCTATTTTGAACGTCTTAATTTTTTTGTTTTATTAACTTTTAGAAACCTTAAGGAAATATCCACCAGTTCCAAATATAATACGCAAATGTATTAGAAACTACACAGTTCCTGATACGAATCATATAATCAAAGATGGTACAATACTATTCATTTCAACATATTCAATTCAAAATGATCCTGATATTTATGATAATCCCGAAAAATTTGATCCAGAACGTTTTTCACCAGAAAATTCAAAAAGTCGACATCCAATGGCATTTTTACCATTTGCAGATGGACCACGTAATTGTATTGGATCACGTTTTGGTTTAATGCAAATACGTGTTGGTCTTACATTTTTATTAAAAAATTTTCATTTTGAAAATACACCATTAAATAAGATTCCAATTAAATTTGATGTTAAGTCACCATTTATAAATCCAGCTGATGGGATTCATCTTAAAATGAAGAAAATTTGAATACAATTGAATTATTGTTTAATTTTTTAGAATAAGTATGATTTTTCTAAAAATTAAATTTTTGAATAAACAAGTAAAAAAAATGTTTTTTCAAATCTTTTCAAATTGCTATTAAAACTTTTTAGAAAAAGCTTGAAAATGACCTTGTAATGCACATATAACTTGGTGACTAGAAATTGCTTTTTGTTAAATTGAAAAAAAAAAAATTCTTTAATACATTCGGCTTTTGTTTAGATATTCCATTTAAATGGCACTGATGAAATTTCGACAATAAAAAAATACACGAATACTTTATTATAATTTATTGATGATGATCACACAATCTAACACCAATGATTAATCGTAATCAATTTAAATACGAATTTTAACACAATGTATTGAACCATGTAATTTGAAAATTAGTATGTGTGGATTTTTTTTTGTTTGTATGAATTTTAATTAAATCTGAAAGCTTTACGAAAATTGCGATAGATAATTCTTCTGATTCTTATTTTGATATTTCTTGGTGCCCAAAGAATGAAGAAAACTAATTTCAATTTATAATAAATTTAGTGACAAAACAGACAGATGAATGACAGCTGTTTTATTTTTTTCTTTTTAACTTTTACTTAAACCTTACATATCGAGTATAAGCTCTCAATTTTTACGGCTTAAGTTACACCTAATTTAACTGTAAAAATGAAAAAAGTGCTTAAGTGCTTAAGAGTTAAACTCAGCTTAAGTTTTCACTGTGAAACTGGAAATAAGTCTGAAAAAGCATTTTAAAAAATTAAAAAACATTAAAAAGCTAGGGGAAAAAAACGTTTTATTTCGAGCTCCATTTGTCTTCATCGTTAGCTTAAAAAATACAAAAAGTTGAATATAATTTTTTTTAAAAAACAAACTTGCAATATTTCAAATATGTAAGTACTGTTTTATTTTTTCGTCCCCATATTTATTCCATACATATGTATGTAAATTTTAAAAATTCTTTATTAAATATTTTCTAAAACATTTTAAATAATTTTTTCGTTATCACCTGGTTCAGGTTCAACTCAAATCCAGTAAAATAAAAATAAATAACAGACAGGTTTCAATTTTTAAGAATTAACCGTTATGTACAAAATATCAAAGTATAAATTTATGTATTACATTTTAGAATACTCTTGGAAAAGTCCTCTTTGCTACCAGAGTATCGCTCTTTGGTTCTTTTATTTGTGTAATTTTGATACTTGTGGACTGACTTTTATCAATTAAGCTTTTTGAGAATGGTACTGGAAGTATACACACATAATTCGAATTTTTTACCTAAGTTTACGTGACATGACGTGATTTAAGCTACATTTTTTTTGCTAATTTTTTTTTTTTATCGTAAAATGTTCGTGACGTGGTTTTTTGCAATTTGAAATATTTAAAATGAGGTCAACATAACGTCGTAGATATATAAATTGAAAGAAAATAACAAAGAAATTTAGTTCAAATAAAAAATGTTTTTGTTTTTTTTTTATTAATTATAAATAAATTTTTATTTTTTTATTTAATTATTAATAAGCCATTATTTTTTTTTTAATTTAACATCTGATTAAAATTATTATTTATTTTTTTTTTAAATTCAAAACACGCAACAAACAATAAGAAAATAAAATCAATAATAAAAAAAAACCAACATTGAAATACAGAAGATAAAAATATGTATGAAAAAAAAAAATGACAAAGAATAATGGTATATCTAATCTTGAATTATATTAGTAGAATGTATTTCACGATTACAGTTAAAAAAAAAAAAAACAATTATGCATTCTACATACACGGTATATAAAAATATACCCCTGTTGAACACAATTATCAGATAAATATCTATCATATTTATGTAACACATCTTTCATTTTGAAGAGATTCCTTATAAATTTCTATTTTTAAAATCAAAACAGAGATCAAAAATAAATGTTAACCATAAAAAAAAAATATGTAAGTATATAATTTTTTTTTCGTGATTTATTTATTATTTTTTTTTTTCGAATAAAAAGTAAAAGTTATTTAGGGTGATGATGCCAGGTTTGAGACCTATTTCAAAAAATTTGGAAATTTTTATTTTTGAATTTTTTTTTTTTTGTATCAAGAAATTTTTTTAAATGAATCGTTGTCGTTGGTCAAAAGTATTTTCACGTTCATTTAATACCAAAATGATAATAAGTTTCTGTTTGAAGGATTATCGACCGATTACTGTCTTCTTTTTTTTTTTTTTTTAAAGTTAAACTATATTTCTTTCTTTTTAAAATTTAAAAGAACAGAAAGCAAAAATACATGAAAAAAAAATTCAAAATAATTATGCCACTGAAAATTGGTGTCATCACCCTATTGAACTATTCAATCGATAATTCATTTTCGTTATTATTTTTTTTTCTCTAAAAAAAAAATACTAATAAATTTTTATACATAAATATTTTTAGAAAAAAAAAACATACAATATAAGGACAATAATTAAGTAAAAAAAAAAAAAAAAGGAACTATGACAACAACAACAACAATAGAAGAAAGTCGTAGAATATTTTTAAAGAGGTTTACGTTATATGAGACATAAAATATTTTATTTTTAAATGAATAAAAAAAAAATGTAATCCATATTTGATGGCGTCTTCTATTTCCCCATGTCCTTGACAATTTTTTTTTTCTTTCTTTTTTTCATAATTATTCCTTTTCGTTTTTCTTTTAACTTTCTTTTAAAGGATTATAAATACGTTGTGTAACACATATACATATATAAAAGTCAACTATAAAACTACAAATACACATAATTTTTTTTTTTTTTTTCATTCCGGTTGCCACAATTCTGTCCTCATTTGTTTTTTTTTTTTTTGTTTTTTGTTTTTTCGTCCTTCTTATTTTTTTTATATTTTTATTTTTAGATTTTATCAAATTTCAACCAAATACTACCATCACATGGTTGGAATGTTAATCCTGTATTATCGATTTTTGGTTGTTTATCACATTTTGAACATAAATCAATTTTATAATTTTTTAATATGCTTATTAATGCTGTTTGTATTTGCATTATTGCAAAACGTTGTCCAATACAAATACGTTGTCCTTCACCAAATGGTAAAAATGAATATGGATGACGTTTTACTTTTGCTTCATTTGTAAAACGTTCTGGATTAAATATTTCCGGTTCAGGATAAATTTTTGAATCATGATGTAAACCATATATTGGTATTATAACATATGTACCTGATGGTATTTCTGAACCATTTGGTAAAATGTATGAACGATTTGAAATACGATGTAATGATGCAACTGGAGGATATAAACGAAGTGTTTCTGAAATGAAAGCAAGAGAAAAAAAAAAGGATTTTTAGAAAAAGTACTTGAACGTTTTTAAAAATTGTCTATAAAATCACCTAAAATCTTTTGAAAACTATGCAATGTGTGATTTAGGATAAAATTTAAAAAAAAAAATCGATTTAACCTTCTTGTTATGTGAAAATTATAGGTTATTACTTATACAGATAAACTAATAATTCAAGTACAGATTTTACAGCAATACCGATAATGATTCTAATATTACTTTATGGCTTTTTAGAATGCACCAGAATGGTATACTATACATTCATAAGAAAACAATATTCTTTCGCTATAAAAAAAAAAAAAAAGAGATTTTTGGAATTTCTCCAAACTTATCTTATCCTGTATTCGAATCAAACTACCTATTATGCAACGAGAATGAAATCCTGATTTTCTAAAGCAAGAAAAAAAGAAAATTCCTAAACGGCTTCTAAGTTTCCCAAAAAGATTTTTAACAGAAAAAAACTTTAGCGTAAATGTTTCCAACTGGATTTTTTTTTTTTTTTTTTTTTGTCAAAGTATTTTTTTCTTGTTATATTTTTTAACCCTGTGTAAACTGTATGTCTTTCCTATCAGTCATCACAAAAACAGTGCTATTTTTATCGGATATCTACAAACTTGTAAGTCAACAAACTTCAAATGATAATAAATTTTTAAACAAACAATTAGTGCAGTTGGGTACTTTGACTCTTAGATTTTTTTTCCCTCAAATGCTTGAATTATGTTTCTGAATGCACAATTACAATTCATTTATCGTTAGATATTAAAATAGATTAAATGCTTATCATTATTTTTATTTCTTAAACAAAATCAAATAAATAAAAATATCTTTACGACTTTTTAAAAAATCATACGTCTGTACTTACTCATAATTTTTTCTTTTCTTTCATCTTTCAAAATTATTAATCATACTTTTCATTTTAAAGCGAAAAAAAAAAAAAATAAATCTTTTAATTTTCTTTGAAAAAAAAAAAAATTAATAAAAAAATAAAATTAATTTCAAATCAAATCAACACATCAGACTTCATTTTAATTTTATTTTAAATTTTTTTTTTAATAACTTTTTTTATTTCATGTATTATGTTTTTTTTATTTTTTATTGACAATAATTCATTCCGCAAAACAATTAATATCGACGCAATTTCAATTTTTTCATAATTTTATTGATATTTCACAGTATGAAATTACTGTGTTAATTTCTTATTACATATATAACGCCCATATCAATCCCAAGAAATAAAACAAACGAAGAAAAAAAAAAAATAAGAAAAATAAAAAAAAAGAAAATTCAAATAGTAATTTAATTTAATTGAAAAATTTATTTTCGCTCCATAATAATAAAAAAAAATATTCAACAAAAAGTATGAAGCTACACCATATGTGTATTCCATTTCAATGCAAATACAAATCAATCACTGGAAACAATTATTATGATTGTTTTTTTTTTGTTTTTCTTCATACAAAAGCACACACAAAGTAAAAAATCAAAAAAAAAAAAAAAAAGATATATCAAAAAATTATAACAAAAAAAAGAATCTTTTTTTTCTTCTTCTAAAATTAAATTTCAAAGAAAATAATTTAAAAAAAAAAAAAATACTAATTATTAGAAGCCCACACCACACCCGTCAAATTCAAGTAATTAACATACAAACATACACCAATAACAGCAACAACAAAAATACTGTAAAAACGCAGCTAATAAACGAATAATTTCAACAACAACAAAAATTGTAAATATCTAAAGAAAAAGAACAAAAAAAAAAAAAAAGATATAAGATTTATTTTTCTTATTATTATCCCCGCACATAATACATATTTCATTTCATTTAAATTTATTTTATTATGTATTTTTTTTTTTTTTTTCGATTTGAAGAAAAATATATTATGCTACAATTAAAACAGATGTAAATTCTCAAAATGAAAGAAGAACAACGAGAAAAAAAAATTAAAAAAATAAAAAAATAAAAGCAAATTCACAAAATTAAAAAATTATGATACAAAATTTGAATTATTAAATTGAATTTTCAAAAGTATTTAAAAACAAAAAAAAAAACTTAATAATGGCATGCAAATTTAGAATTTTAATTTTTTTTTTATTTTTTGACTAAAAAAAATATACGCAAATAGGGTAACTACACCACAGAGAAACCTTTCGCTTTCCATATTCAAATACCTTTTAAACATTTTGTAGGTACCTACACACTTTTTTCAATTAAAATGGCCTAAATTCACTCACTGCTTGGTAAGCTGAGTGGTTTTTTAAGAGACTACATAACAAAAAATTCTTTAAAATTTCCAACTTACGTCTCTCTATAGCTCCACACCCTATAATTTTGATTTAAATTATTTTTCTGATAAAATAATCTTAACACACTCAATTAAAGCTTTCTCCTATAAGTTTGGGTAGATAAATTTTAACACTATTCTAAAAATAACAAAAAATTATTCTGTCAGAAAATTAAAAATACATATTTGATTTTTCACATAGTCTGAGTCCATGTGAATTTGGAACTTCTGTGTAACTTTGTTTAGAAGTTAGAAAGTTCTGAAAGACGTATTGACGAGTCGGCAGACATTGTAACAAGAATTCCTAGGACCCTTTTTTGGACTTTTCAAATTTAATTTTTTTTTTCTTCTTGAGACACTAAACATTTATTAGATCAAAACTAATCTCATTACTGGTATCGTCACCCTAAATTATTTTAAAATTTTCAAGAAAAACAAGCACACAATACGAAGCATACTACATACTTATAAATATTTGAATTTTAATAAATTTTTTTTAATTTTTTTTTAAACTAAACATTTTTTAAAAATTCACTTACCCGATATAACCCTTTCGAGTAAATCAAATTCATTTAATGAATCATATGTAATTTTTCCATTATATTTATTTAGAATTGTTTGAATTTCTTTTCGTAAATTATTTTGTATTTGTTGATTTTTAGCTAAATTATATAATGCAAATGTTAATGTTGTTGATGTTGTTTCAAAACCACCAAAAAAGAATATAAATGCATTTGCAGCAACTTCATCAATTGTTAAACCATCTGTTGATTCATAATCTTGACGTATTAATTCAATCATTATTTGCATTAAATCATTACGATGTACATTATTTTCTTTACGAAAACCAATTGTTTTATGTACCATATGTGAAAAAAAATCAGTAATATCTTTATCAAATAATTTTAAACCTAATGCACGTGCTTGATTACGAAATGTCATACCAATAAATTGTAATAATTGTTGTTTTTTAGTAAATTTCATTAATTTTTTACCAATTTTTCGAAATTCTGATTCAGATTTTAATTTTAAACAATCACCATCTAAACCAAATATACATGAACTAACAATATCTGTTGTATAACATGACATTAATTCTTTAATATCAATATCATCATTTAATGTATTTTCAATTGATTTTTGTAATTCTTTATTAACTTCCATTAATGTTATAAACATTATTTTCATTTTATTACTTGTAAATGCTGATGTTAATTTTTGTCTTAAAATTTTCCATTCTGTACCTTCATTAAAAAATAAATTTGAACTTAATGGATCATCTTTTGGATTATAATAAATTCCACGATCCATAAATATATTAAAATCACGTACTAATATTATTTTAGCAAATTCTGGATTTGTAACAAGTATTGCTGGTTTTTTAAATATCCATATACCACCATATCCCATATCATTTTTTATTTTTAATTTTTCATATAATTTTTGACTTATATATGCAAAATGAATATTTTTAATTGATTCACGAAAATTACCAAATGGAAATTGTGGTTCAATATATGGTATATTACGTTTATTCCAAAAACGATATGTATTTTTAAAACTTAAATAAATTGCACCCAAAAAACCGAAAATAATTGTCAATAATATGTAAAAAAAATTACCCATTTTATGTTTTTTTTTTTTTTTTTTTTTTTGGATTTAAACACAAAACAAAATTAAATTAAATTAAAAAAAACTTATTAACTTTCCTTTGTTTTGTTACTTTCTCCTCTGCTTTTTTTTTTTTTTTTTGTATATTGGTGTCGCAGTGCGCAAAGTAAATAAATGAAAAACAGGGAAAAATAATCACCAAACGCGTATGATAATACAACACGAACTAAATAACACAACTGATGCGATTATTCGATGATTATACATATATTACTGAAACTGAAATACTGATGTATTGTGGTGAACTGAAAAATGAAAAAATCAAATGAATATATACTTTTTAAATACTGGAAAAAAAAAGCCATCATATTAATATAAAAGAGAGTCTTGTCTGTTTATATTTAGCACACACAGAAAGAAAAGAGTTGTTTTATATAGCATATACAAGAATTTCCAAAAACAATAAAAAAAAAGTATCTACATAATAATATACACAAAATATTCGAAAAAGATACACACAATAAACGTACTATACATAATACAAACCCAACCACAATATATATTATCGACACAAAGGAAAAAGAAGAAGAGTTATATACAAAAATATAAAACAAAAACATATATGTAAAATAATTACCTATAAGAAAAATTATATTAAAAATTGAAACTTTTACTTTTATAAAAATTGTTGTATTTATTTTTGTAATTGAAAGTAAAAACAACAAGAAGAAAGAAAGAAGAATAAAACATAAAAAAGAGGTTTGATAAATATAATAAAACAATGCACCTATATACCACCCACTTCTTAACAATAAAAAAATATTGCCACGTATTATTTACTTTACATGAAAGCGCAATTCATGTACGTGGAATTTTTTTTTTATATATCTCTTATTCTTACCTTATTATCTTCTTCTTCTTCTTCTTTTTATTCTTTTTTTTTTTTTTTGTTATTATTCAAATGATTATAATTTAATTAACGTATCTAACGTATCACAAATTTCACATTAACATTTTTTTTTTCTAATTTAATCTTTTTCATGTATTTGTACATTTAATCATTAATGGGACTTTTTTTTTTCTTCAATTTTTTTTTTGTTTTTTGTTTTTTTTTTTCATTTTGTTTTGATGACCTCAAAATTCCAATTCCGATGGAAAGAACATCAACAACCACTTATTTTTTTTTTTTTATTATCAATTTATTTATTTTTTATTTTTTGAGCACAACATTTCCAAAAATAGAAAAATAAAATAAAGTAAAAATTAAAAAAAAAAAAACAAAAACAAAAAAACTAAAAAAAAAAAATGAAAAAAGAATTAAGAATATAATTTGTGTTGTTGCATTCCACCCTCAGATCAACAACAACAACAACAAAAATTAATTTAAAATTATTTGACAAAAAAAATAAATAAATAAATAAACAGAGCCGGTAAATAAGGCTGATTCATAAACAAAATATAATATCAATGCGGCCCACAATCATTTGAAAAAATTGAAAAAAATAAAAAAAAAAACGTAAGAACAAGAAGTATATAAAAAAAAGCTGAGTTAACTTGTTAAATTCGGTTATTACGAGAAAAAAATCAACAAAACAATAATCAATTTAAGTGACTATGAGATACTTTAACCCTTATCAGTCGAATGTTGCAACACAGAAGCCATTTTAATGAAAAAAAAAAAAAAATACTTTTCCTCACACCGGAGCCACATTGATTATACGATACATATTTTTCTCAAGATACTCGTACATGAACAACGATGCCGAAATATTCCAGCGCTGGCGCATGAATTTGGAAAAATGGATAGGGGAAATTATACAGCAAAAAACATAGGAAATGTTTATAGATATTCTATTAGAATATCTCTCAGGATTTTTTAATGCCTGGAATTTCTTAATTTCATTAAATTTACAATAAAATCGAATTAAAAATCTTGAGAAAATGTTAAACTTTTTAAAAAAAAAAAAAAATTCTGGACTATTAATTGAAAAAATTGACTGGTAAGGGTTAATACAAAAACTTTTGTTGTTGTTGTTGTTGAAATTATTGATATTCAATCAATTGATATAAAATAATTATGGTTATCATGTTGTAATTTGAACTAAATAAACTTTTTTTTTTTTCTGTTTTGTTTTTGTTTTCCTGCTTGATAACACATTCGTATGATTGTGTAAAATATACTCGTATGTGAAACATATATGTTAGCCGTTATATTTAATTACATTTGTATAGATTTGTTTTGGTTTCGATTTACTTTTAATTCAATTTTCTTTTTTTAATTTTTCTCTTAAGTTTCAAGAAATCTATGCCTTATATAGGATATTGAGTAGTTTTTCAAGATATTTTGGTCCATATTAATCTCAAAACTATCACATTTTCAAAATATCACACATTGAATCAATAACACGCGCTACTGAATCACAACTCGTAAGAAAAAAAACATTACACACTTGTATGTTGAGATATTTTGAGTGTAGGATGGTGTCTTGTTGCGACTACATAAAATTCATTTGGAACGTTATTCAAAGATTTATTGATGTGTGTGTTAACTGTAATGTAGTAATACATGAAAAGATTGAGGTGGAAAATTTATGAGATGAAATGAAAATTTCGAATTTCGAAAATTCGATTATTTTTTGTTGTTTCGTATTTTGAATAAAAATCTCAGATACTAACACCAATCCATAAAGTTTCTGAATAAAAGATAGAAAGTTTGAAAAGTTTTATGAAGAAAATAATTATTTTAGGGAAGCTTTTTTGCGTTACACAAGAAATTCCGCTAAAATTTTCAATTTTCTTTTGAGGTGTTCAGGTATGTAGTATGTGTTTAAAAAGAAAAAAAAAGGACGAAAGGACAATTTCTAGATAAACGAGATAACAAAAAAATAAGAAAAAAACATGACTATAAAGAAAACTTTAGATAATTTAAATATTTGAATTTTTCTCTTAAATTCATTTAACATTTTATTGATTAAATTTCAAATAAATCTCTATAAAGGACACCAAATCTAACATAATTCATTATACTTCTTAAAATTATCCTTATACGCTTTTAAACTTTATTTTGTTTTGTAGCGTGTTCGAAAGATTCTAGACAAAATTTTGGATGATTTGATTCTTGTACAAGATTTTATTTTAAATAAAAAGTGAACTTTTAAAAGGAAAAAAGGATATTTAAGGATATTTTTATTTTCACTTTAGTAGAGACTCATGATGAAAAATTAGTTCTTTGAAAAATCACCCCAACAGAGAAAAACGAACTTTATATAATGAATTTTGAAAATAAAAAATAAATTTTTCTTTCAAGCTAGGATCCTTTTTAAAGGATATTTCGATTTTTTTTTTTTTCAAGATGTACTAAAAGAAACATGTAATTTTACTGGATAAATGCATACATCACCTTTTCTATCCTTTTGATTTGAATTTTTTTCTGGACAAAATTTAAATTACAAAAAAATCTAATAGAAAGGAATCAATAATTCTCCACTGTAATATCCTTTTTTACATTTTTTGATGAAAGAAAATTTATTCTTAATTTCTAAGCAAAAATAAAAAAAAAAATAGGTACTACATGAAAAAATTTACTTACACGAATAAATAATTTTGTGAATTAGAAAAGGTCCAATTTATTGCTGATTGAATTGTGTCCTTTGTTCTACAACTGTACCATTAGAACACTTCTACGTTTTTGGATAATTTAGAAAAATTCTTCAAAAAAAAAAAAAAAAAAAAGAATCAAATTCACGTTCAGTATGTGATTTTTATTTTTCCTTTTTCACAAATTGCACATTATAATTTATTTTCCTTTTTATTCAAGTATTGATTATGTGAAGTACGTATAAGGATAATCAAACATGTAGTTTCTAATTTTATTGTTATCATTTCTTTTGAATAAAAAAAAAAAGGATCAAAATATTCAAAATGATGATAATAACTTACAAAACCGTATTGAGTATCATGACTACGTAAATTCTACAATAGTATCAAGGATACTATGACAATTTGTTAATATGAAACATTATTCACTTAAAAAAATATAACGAAAAATATATTTTTTTCATTTTCATATGAAATTACAAAAATACATTATAGAGCCCTGAAGAAAAAAAAAAAGGATATAATATTGAATAGGAAAGTTTCAGAAAGAAATACTGATATAAAAGAATGTATAAGTTAGGATGTTGTATGAGTATGGTAATTTTTTATGAATTAATGATGAATATTAATTTTATATTTTCAAAAGAAAAATTATTGGAAACGTAAAATTCGTATGAGTATGTAGGCTTTTAGATTTTTTTAATAGTCATTGGGCAGGATTTTTTCTCAAAATATAGGACAGGATCTTCACTTTCCATTTTTGTATGATTTTTTTTTTTTTTTACCGAAAGAAGTTAATAAAAAAATGAACTTGAAAAGTGAACTACCATAAAATTCCTTAAATCGTCCTAGAGAGTCACTTTATAAAATTAAGTAGTATAGAAAACTCAGCATGAGCCATTGTCGTTTCTTACGTTTTTCTTTTTTTTTTTTTTTTTGTAAACGAAAACCATCGCAAGTCAAGCGTAAAGTTGTTTAACGTTTTTTTTTTAAACACTTTGCATCTAAAAAAAAATCCTTTTTTAAAATTGCCAACTACCACAAAATAACACACACACACACACAGAAAACAACAAAAATCATGTGCTTGTTTTTATTATTATTATTTTCCTTCAACTACACTTTATTTTTCATTGTTTTCATTTTTCTCATGTACTTTCTTGAAAACAAAAACAACAAAAAATTCATTTAAAGACTACTCAAACGTTTATTTTGTTGTACCATTTAAGGATAATGTATTTTATGTTTGTCTTTTTTCCTATTTTATTGATTTTTATTTTTATTATTATTTTTTTTATCCTTATAAGATTCAAGTTGGTAAAAAGTGTGTTAACTCAAAACAAAAACAACAACAACAACAAAATGTTTTTCAAATAGAATTTTTCCATTTACCTAGCTGTGTGTTTGAGAATAGAAAATTGAAAAATTGCAAGGACATCGGTTAAAGTACATAATGCATCAACAAACTTTCTATAATAGTTTAATACTATCGATGGTATAGTAAATGTGAACCAAAGTGGGATGTTTTGGAATTGATTTTATGGATTATCCTTTGAGCAAAAAAAAAAAAAAAACAAACATTCTCAATTTCAATATTTCACGAGTAAAAAAAAAAATCAAATAAATAAAAAATGAAAAAAAAAAAATTCAGATGATAAAAATGTCTGTAGCAGAAAATTTACTTTGTTTGAATTTTGTGTGTACCTTGTATACGTGTAGTTTTCGTCCTGTTAATAAGGTTAAGTTTCATGGAAAAAAATTTAGTAAAATGGAATGAAGAGAAAATTTTTTTTTTTTTTTGAGGTGTAGGAACAACTGCTACTTACATAGAAGCTTTAATTTTACAAGTAAAGAAAAAAAAAAATAACAAAGAAAAATTTAATTAAAAGCAGGATATTTTCTGTTGTCTGATAACTGTTAATGAGGTATAATTTATCAATTTTTTTTTAAACGGTGGTCTATTAAAATTTAAAAACGAAAAAAAAAAAATCATGGAAGTTATGTAATTAAAAAAAATATACATGTATATTTTCAAGATAATTCACCGTTAGCATTGTGGAAATGAATCCTGTGCCTGGTAGAAATGAAATTTAAAAAAAAAATAATAATAAATAATCAGTACTTGAAGGAAGCGGAAAATTATATTAAATAGATTTTTTTGGCGTAGTTTTGGTTTTATTTTCTTCATTAATTTTTTTTTTTTTTTCGAAAGAAAACTTCGAGATTTTTCACACACATCCTTTATTTATTTATTTTATTATTTGAATTTTGAAGAAAGGACATTTCAAAAGAATTTATGATTATTCAAAGCTTATATAATTTTAAAATGTAAAAAACCATTCCTTATTTGTTTTTTACATTTTCACATACGAAATGGAAGAAATAACATGTGAAAAAAGGATCTTTAAAAAAGAACTGTTAGCTCTCTGAAAAATTAAATCAAAATTTGTTTTTCCTTTTAGATTAAATTTTAAAATTAACAATTGAAATTTTTCATTTCTCTTTATTTTTCAGTTTATGTAATTTTTGTTTATTTTCTAATTTTTTTAATCCTTTTATAAATTAAATTTTCTTTACATGTACGTGCTTTCAACGTATACGTACGTATGAGGTTTTTTTGTAATTTAATATTTCTAATAAAAGTAGAACAAAAAAAATATACATATACTGGACTCTTTTCATATACATTTTTTTTTTTTCGTTCAAAATTCAGTAAAAGACCAACGATTTGGCAAATTTTAAAATATTTTCCTTTTATTTTTGACAGAGAGAATCACGATAGCAAGGAAGTGAAAAAAAAAATTTTGGTATAGCTATATAGAAAACTATACTTCTGCTGATGAATAAAAGCATAGCTGTAAAGGACTAAAAATTAAGTAAAAGTGAATTGGAAAATTGAAATGAAGTACATACTCGTACGTTAAGTTTTGTTTTAAATTCAATTTTTTTTTTTTTACATTTTTTTTTTTTGTTTAAATAAAATTTGCTTAGAACACCAATCAACCTTTCATTCTAGATTAACCGTTTCTTAAGTGGTTTAGTTTTAAATTTTCTATAGACTAGCAAAATTTTAAAAAGGATACAAAACGAAAATTTTAAGATAAACTCTTATCAATTTTTTTTTTCTTCTTTTTAAGGTTAATTTCTAATGTTACAACCCATTAACCTTATTTTCTTAAATTACAATCTTTCAAGAAAATCAAAATATCTTCTTTCTTTCTTTTATTTCAATTTTATAAGATGTATCTATCTTTTACTCTTCACCATTTTGCATTGTTCTTCATTTTCTAAATTATACATCCTTAGGGATTTAAGATTATTCGCTTGATTACAAAAAATAAATATGTTTAGAAATCTTTCTTTATTTTTTTTTTTTTTTTGTAAACAAAAGAATCCTTAACATGTTTAGTATCATAAAAATATCCTTATTGTGTTGAACAGTAATGTGTATAAGAACAATGTGCTTCGTTAATTTTTCGATTAAATCATAATCATCGTTGTTATCATCATCATTGCCTTCGATTAAATGAGTTTTTTTATTGTTATACACAACGTTATCGTTTTTTTTTTTTTTTTTTTTTTTTAATTTTTTTTTCCTATGCCTACGTGTTTTTATTTTATCATCATGGGGTTTTTCTTCAAGGATCATTTTATTATTCTTATTTCGGTTTAAATTTATAACAAAGATTTTGATATAAGAATTTTATATTATAAAATAAAATAAGAAGAACTAATTAAATTGTAATCCCTTCTAATTGGTTTTATGAACCAGATTAATGTTTTATTTGAAAGAAATTTACTTGAATTAAGAGAAAAATCATAAGAAAAGAAAAAAAGATATTTTGGTGAGAAAACAAGAAAGTAATTTTAAGAAATTTATTATTTGAGATGTTGGAGATGTTGTACATACATTATACTGTAAAATGATTATCTTGTTGTATTACAATTTATTTTTGATTTAATGATCCTTTTAAAGAAAAAAAAAAAAAACAGTAAGCAAAAGAAAAAACGGACTCCAGTTAAAAGAAATGGATGAGGAGGGAGGGAGGATGGTAGGCTGGAAGAATAATATTTTTTCTTATGTTTCAGTTCTAAGAAATTTGAAAAAAAAAAAATGTTTTCTGGCTTTGTAATGATAATGACGCCCTATAAGTATTCTGTCGTCTTGATACTTCATTATGACCTTTAAAAGACCACGATATATTCGTTAAACTCTACCCTTTTTTGCCCTAAGCTTATAATTTTATTTTCTCTTCTGAAAAAAAAACACAAATTGAAATTAATTTGAAAATTTTCAAGGCCTTTTTGCTTAAATTTTTTCTAAATTTCCACTGGCACACGTTGAAGATTTTAAAAATTTCTTGGGAAACTTTTAAATTAATTTTTACAGTTAATTTCTTTTTTTTTTCGAATTAATTACTTTGCTGTTTTGATTAATTACCACAAATGTGATTTAATTAAATGAAACAATATTTATCTTTTAATAGATATTACCAGAGGGAAATAATCCATTTTCTCATAGGAAAATTTTAATCTAATAATTTGATTTATAAATTATCTTGTATATATAAAATCCCGTTAGATTAATTAAAGTTCATCGAATTACTTAATGGGTGTTGGGTTTTTTTTTTTCTTTTCCCAAAATCAATTAAAACTTTTCATCGCATGATCCTAATTAACGTTATATTAAATCAGAAAAGAAAGAAAGAAAAAAGAAGACGATAAATGTTATTTATTTTACTTTTCCCGTTATAAATTATTGAAATTGAATAGTGAACGTATAATTGAATTAGAAAATTTCCATTTAATGTTTAAAACTGATTAAAAATCAAAAAAAAAAAAAAAAAACACAGTGACAGACTGAAAATACTTTCCCATGATTGATTTTATTTTTTTAAAAAAAATTTTTTTAAAGCCTTAAACTATGCTAAAAATATGCAACAATTATTTTAAAATTAATAAGTAAGAGCTAACAACAACAAGAGCTGAAACAAAAATAGCATGCATGTATGTAGCTCATTTTTTTTTTATTCTTCAACAAAATGTCTACTTTAACATCATCAAAACTAAATTGTGTAATCTTTTGAGTTTTGTTTTTTATTGGTATACGTCTAAAGTCTACAGTTTCTTCAGATGGTTCTCCACTATCTGAATTTAATAAAATAACTTTCGATTAAATTAGCACAATATTGCTAAATTATTTCAAATTAAAACAAAAATGAAACCACAGTAAAAAAAAAACATGAAAAAAAAGTAAAATGGAAAAAAAAACACATTCATAATTATTTAATTATCATTAATTATTATCTTTCTGACATTTGTGTAATTATTTTCTTGGATTTTTTTTTTCTTTGGTTTTTTTTTCGTAAATTAAACAAATAATGAAAATTAAATGAAAAAGTATTATTTTTGGTTTTTTTTATTTGAATCAGAATGTGAAAGCAATAGATTGACCAACGAGATTTTTATTTGGTTTCACTTTTAAACCTTAAAATTGTGGTCTTTTACCCAGAATTAGTGAAGTCCACAAATATCCGTTGAATAATAAAACTTTTCTGGTTTTTCCATAGTTTTTTTTTTTCTTCTTATATTTTTATTTCATGATAGAGAATCAACTTGGCAATTAAATGAAGAGAGAAAAAAATAGACAATTATATAAAAAAAAGGAAAATTGTGATTAATGTGAAATCGATAATATGGAATTTAATTAGAGCCTTAGATGGTTATACATAGATACTTCCGAGGAAAATGTGCAAAAAAATATTGTGAACAGAGAAAAAATTCAAGGACAAGGAGTACGAGTAACATATTGTGTAAACGTTATCTTTAAGGAATTTTATTGGAATGTTCATTGAGCAGTTTAGTTCTTTCTAGCTCGTGGTGCAATGTTAAAATGTAATTTGAGTTGACATTCCTTGCTAGAAAATCTCCTAAGAAGTGTAAAATTTTATTCAACTCAATCTGGACTCCTTTCCTAAAACTTTTTGTGCAAAATTCTCTAGCTTTTTAACAAATTGAAAAAAAAAAAAAAGCAAAAAAAAAAAAACTGACATGATTTTTAAAGAAAATTTACTTTAAAAATTAGACAAATTTGGCTTTAAAAGACTTGAAACAATTTTCTTCTTTTCATACACATACAAAAATTTACAAATCCTTTTAAGTATTTTAAAAGCTTCTATATATTTTTTTTTTTTCAAATGATAAATAATAGAATCAATAATGAAGCTATAAACAAAGTTTCCGAGAAAGTAAACATCAATTATCGTTTCCATTTGTTGTACTTAATTTTATTTTCCTTTTTCCATTACTCAATAATTTCTTAAGGCAATTTTCACATTGTATATTTATTTTCTGTTTTTTTTTTTTTCAAATTTGCTTATTTATTTTTTTTATTTTCAATTTCATTTCGTTGACTTACGTTCATCTTTTCATATTTTATATGTCAGTTTTATTTTTCATTCCATCCATCCATCAATTCAATACGTGAATGACATAAATGTTTCCTTTTGTAGAATGAAATATGTATATACAAAAAAAAAAAAAAATGGTATAAAAAAAAAACAGGAAAAACAAATTTTCTGATGAATAAGGTAAAAAGAAAAAGGAAGTCAAAAATGAAAAAAATATATTTTTACGTAACACTGCAATCGTAATAGCGAAAGTATTTTGTTGTTGTTGTTGTTATTAGAATACGTTTTTTATGTTTCATAACACACAAAATGTATTTTAATTCCCACCTTGAAATGAAATTAATTTTTCTGGAAAAATTCTATTTGTCATATAATTTAAAATATTGACAGCAAAATAAAAGTGAATGAAATGTTTTAATAATAAATTTCAAATAGAAAAGGAAATATAAAAGAAATGTGAAATTATTTATTGAATTTTTCATTTCATTTAGCTTCAAGATGAATAAAACAAAAGCTACTTATACAATTCCACTGTGATTTGAAGGTTTTAAAATTTTTAAAAACTAAAGAAAAACACAGTAAGGAAACAAAGGACATTTAAGCAGTTTTCCACTTCTCATATCTATTTTTTAAATTTAAAAAAAGAAAAAGAGATTCTTACAAAATTTTTATTAAACGAATTGAAATGTGTTCGCTCTCACGAGAATAACCCAAAAAAAAACTTTATTTGAGAAAAAAAAAATGTCCTAATTCAACTGTGAAAAAAAAAATGTAAAAATTTAATTTGGAAATTTATGATATCCTTAAAAGAATTTTTTTTTTTATATTTTTTTAAATATTTATTCATCCAGATAAAGTTGTCGAAAGGATTTTTTTACCAAAAATTCTAGCCAAATTTTTCCTTTTTCTAAAGCAGATGCCTAAGGCCTGCAGAGACAAATTGTTAAAATCATTGAGCTCTTCGTGACTCAAAGACGACCCTATAATTCAATAGTAAGTCCAACGTCGAACCAAAGGCCCAAAAATTTAATTTGTGCCTTAATTAACTTTGTATTTTAAACAATGAATGAATACCGAATAATTAATTCGAATTTACTGGATCGAGGTCAAGTCAAACAAAATCTTAAAACTCAACTTGGACCAGATCGAATAGTATAAAAGAAAATATGGTGGAAGGTTTAAGTTCAAATGTGTTTTCTTTCAAAAATAAAATAATCTACTAATTTTTAATGTATCTTGTATCTTGTATCTTTTATCTTGTATCTTCTATCTTGTATCTTGTATCTTGTATCTGTATCTTGTATCTGTATCTTGTATCTTGTATCTTGTATCTTTTATCTTGTATCTGTATCTAGTATCTTGTATTACAGAGCAGAAATCAATAAAATTTATACTAAAAGTATCATTTTGGCATCAACATTAATTTTCACCTGATAAACGATCAAATTTGATATGCAAATTAATAAATTTGATATGTAAATTATCATTAAAATTTATAAATGTGATTATATTTAAGTTAGCTACTTGTATCTTCTTCTTTTTGAAATATACCCTCAAATCCAATGAAGTAAAAATGTGTGGTAAATTATAAAAGTTATTTTATTTAAATTCTAATTTATCTAAACATATTTAAATTTTAAATTGCAAACATGTAAATTAATTAGCACAAACATGCAATTTAAAAATTTTCATAAATTTATTCATTTTTTTTTTTTTTAAATTTATTTATTTCCCATTTAAAATTCAATTGAAATATTAATTAGAAAATTCTTAATTGAATATAAACGAAATAATTAACGGAAAAAAAGAAGAAAAAAAAAATTCAATAAATGAGAAAATTTATGTTAAACATAATAAAAAATAAACACCAGATGCAAAATGTTTATTTTTCATTTCAATATAATATGTATATAATTTTTATTTATTACCAATGAATATATTTTAAAATTAATTTAAATTACTAAAAAAAATTCATAATTTTCTAATGAATTACCTCATTTTTTTTCTCTTTTTATTTTACTTTTCGATATCATTAATTTTTTTTTTTCACAGTAGTTTTGTGGTCCACACTCCACACAGAGAAATTTTCTTAAAAGTTAAGTATAAGTCACTTAAAAATAAAGGAAATTCTTTGGGTAAAAAATTCGTATATGATTGTCGGTTTGTTTTTTTTTTTTTTCGAATTTGGAAAGTTTGTGAATATAGTTTCAGCATGGACTTGTTGTTGAAGACTGAGCATGTGCCATATACAGAACATAAATTTCGAAAAATTATGTAGAAGGAGAAAATTATTCTTGTGTACATATTTTGTTTTGTTCTCAAAATTTATAGAACACAACATTTGGAATGATCCAAAAAATAATTTTAAAATAAACATTTTTTTTTAGTTTGTTGTAGTTAGAAAACGATAAACAAAATTTAAAAATGCTTCGGTGATGATTAAGATATGAATTTTTTGATAGAATTCTTATTATAATTTTTTTTCAGATTATTTTTAATGAAGAAAATATGACTTTCATGAAATGTAAATCGATTTATTTAGCTTGTTAGCCCGGGGAGGTGTTAAAATTATTATTATTATTTTCTTTTTGGATTCTTGAAATTATTTAAATTTCTTTTTTTTGATTAGTTCCAGTTCTATTGATTGCCGTTACATTTTTTTTGAAATTTGATCCGTAATTTTTATGCGGAAAGTCATAAAAGAAAATTGGAGTGAGATTTCAAGAATCTTTTGTATTTTTATTTATGAAATTTTCTTACTTATATTCTTTCTTCAAACTTTAGAGCAACAAGAAATAACGATGTCTTGCAATTCAAAAAAGAAAAGAAAAATCGAAATTTCTCATATCAATTTTCTTTCTATAAAGAAAATACTTTATTTTATTTTAATAATTTTTTGTTTTTATTAAATAAAAAATCTTCATTATCCTTAATTTCTTTTTTTACAGCACAATAATTTCTAATAAAAATGTTTTGTTCTATTCATGAAAATATTCTATACAATGGGGGATAATGACTGCTTATATTGTTTTCATTTTTATTTATTTTCCCTATCATGTTCTTTTTTTCGTTTTTTTTTTTATTTTCCTTCTAACAGAAGAAAAAAATTAAGTTAACAAAAGCTAAAGAAAATTTCAGAAAACAAGTTTTTGTTATTTAAGATACAAAAAGGGAGATTGATAAAAAATTTTAAGAGAACAATAAGAGATCATGATTCAGGACTAATTAACTTTTGACCTAAGAATGGTCTCTTTTTTTTTTTCTTTTAGTTTTTGTTCTTGATGTTTTTTTGTTGTTGTTGTTGTGTTTGTTTTCAAAAATTAAATAAATCATTAATTTTTCTCGTATTATTTAATTTTTTTAATAAATATCAAAAACAATTAAAGACACAATTAAAGGCAAAAAAGTCCTAAAAGACCGAATTGATTCATAAAGTTGTAAATTTTTCCTTTATATTGTTTTTTTTTCTTCTTTTCTTTTTTTTGTGATATGATAGAAAAAGTAAGCAAGCGTCAAATAAAATCATTAATTACGAATAAAAAAAAACATTTAACTTTTTCGTTAATTGAATATCCTTGAACATTTTTATTTATTTCCTGTGTCTCTGACAGCATACTTTGTGAACTAATTAAATTGTTTTTCAAGTTCAGTGACATTAAGTAAAAAACAAATGAGATAAAATCCTTCTAATAAATCTGACTTTATTGTCCCGCCAAAATCATTATTGAAAATAAAATTTTAAGGATCAAAATTACAAGAAATTCAATTAGTGAAAAATTCAGTGAATTAATACAAAAAAATTTCTAGAATATAAAAAGTTAAACTGGTGAAATTATTAAAGTTATCATTTACCATGAAATTAAAAGACCATGATACACACTTTATTAAATTTTTAATTTTTATTTCATGAAAATTAAGATTCAGGAGCAATAAACTATAATAAAAAGAGTACTTTTATCTTGTACGTAAAAATAATAATCGAAAAAAATTCGTCCTGAAAATTTATACATAATTAAAATTGTTTATTTTGATGATGACGCTCCTCAATTAGCGTTATTACAATTTTTTCATGTAAATTTAAAATTTATTCATTGGTGTTTTTGTTTTTCATTACAAAATATACGATATCAAGGACATTACATTGTCAACATTATTAATTAATTTTGATTGATGACGTTAATGAATATTGAACATTAATTTTAATATGAACAGCAACTGAGAGTAATTTGTGTAATTTTGTAAAAATGTGGTACGCCGAAAAAAAAAACCATGCGTATAAAATGTGGTTATCCGTTTTTATATCCTCAGGATTTGTTTCAAATTAAAAAAAAAATTAATGTATGTATTACGTCCTTCATTTCCTGTTTAATTTATTTTATATATCCTTAAAGAAGTCATGAAATAAATTTGTTATGGAAAAAAAAAACGGAAAAAGGACATTTTTGCTAAATTAATGTTTAACATTTAATTTACATAACAAAATATAAAAAAATCAAGGATATTTTCCTTCAATTAAAAAAAAAATCATCTTTAAAAAGCCATGTATACATACATATATACATGTAGTATGAATGTACAAAATAGATGCAGAGAGAAAAAAGGTCGAGGAATTTAGGTAATTCATGTAATTTTCATTTCATGTAAAAGGACATAAAATCTTTACCTCTATCTTTATCTCTATGTAATATGTTGAACAAATTTTCAGCGTCATGCACACAAATTGAGAAAAGGAAACGAAAAAGGACAATATGACAAAAATGAACTTTCCCTACAAAACCAAAATTACTTGAGGAAATACAACATAAACATGAAAAAAACATAAAGGATGTTCTGTTGCATATTTTGCCAAGAGGAAAACTATTTTCCTAGTACAAGTCATTTCAAAATGGCTATACCACATACAAACAAAAACTTAATAAACTAGATTTTTTTTTTTTATTGTCATAAATTTTATTCTATGACAACTCAGAACAAGGATGTGTAAATTACCTATTAGCCTTTTTTTTTCTCTAAAAAAATAAAATTATTTCAACTTTTGAAGGTTTCAAAGTGAATTTTATTATCCTCTATCAAAGTTTTGAAAATATTTAGATTTTAAGGATTTTTAAGTAACTTCTTTTTCCGTTTTTCTTCATAAATCACTGTCCTTTTTAAATCAATTTAACAAGAATAAAGTTTTAAACATGCAAAAAAAAAAAAGTAACACTGCAAAATTTAAAAAATTAAATTAATTAAGCTTCAACTGAACTTTTCAACCAGTTCTTTGATAGTAAATAACTTTTATGATGTTGTAAATTTTATAGAACAAAAAAGCTGGCAAGAATAAAAAAAAAAATTTAAACAAAAAAGGCAATAAAACTGTGTTGGAAATCATAAAGAAAAAGAAACGATTAAATTACAGTGATAAAAAAAATTTATTCTGCAAAGTAATCACGTTTAAAAATTAAATTTTAAAAGCTTTTAATAAAATCAGAATTTTATTTTTCCGTTTTGTTTTTTGTTTTTTTTTTTTTTTATATTCTGGAAGTCAGAAGATAGTGAAAAGTATTAAATTTAATGTAAACTGTTCTAGAGATACGACTAATAATTTTAAAATAGAAAAACAAAAAGACGTGTAAAAAAAGATACATAAAAGCTTGATCGATCGATTGTTCGATATTAAAAAAGTGTTATACATAATAAAAATTTCATTGAAAACAGTTAATTTTTTATATTCGAAGGTTTCTTTGACTAACATATTTTTCATTTTAACTAGAAAATAAAATAATAGAAAAATTCTGAATTTACAACAATCATGAAAATATTTATGATGTCGCCTAAAAGTATGCAAAGAATATGCAATATTAAATAATATATATTTTACGTATACTAAATTAATTTCATAATATAACAGAAAATACATTTTAACGGATAAGAAAATTATATTCAGAGCAATTAATTGCTGATATTTTACAAATTTGATATACCATTTAAAAATTTCATCATTTTCTCTTTTTATAATTTCAAAATTTTAATTTTGATAAATATATTTTAAAATTTATTCTAAGTGATAAAAGATGACAATATTTTAAAATTATATTATTGAAACAAATATCTAAACTATACAAATATAACGGTAATAAATTCTAATACAAAATTTCATATCAATCAAATACATCATAAAATATTCGTTGCCTCAGATGTTATCCATTTCTCAATTGAATTCTATCTTTCTATGTTTCTTTCCTGTTGTATATGTTATACAAATCATACCATGTTAACAATATTGTTTTCATGTTTTATATCCTTTCGAGGACAATATGATTTTTCATTGTACTGTTTTTTTTTTTCAACAACGAATATTAAAATAAAAAGAAAGTCTGTTCAGTATTATTTGAGTACACATCAGTGGGAGTGGGTGGATAATATGGAAAAATATTTGTTTTCCTAACTATTTTTAATCCTTTTTATAAATTCGAAAACAATAAATAACCATATAAAAGATTGCTGTATTGCTATTATTCAGTTTTTATAGATCACACACATACACAGTTTTATTTTTATTGCAAAATGGAAAGAAAACAAAAAACAATTACAGTGATTGTGATTTGAAATGATCCGATTTATAGTTTTATTCAAGGATAATATAGATTTTTTTTTATGAAATGTGAAAAATTGTATTTTATAGGAAATTTAACAAAAACAAAAAAAAAAACAGTTAATGCACTAAGGGATTAAAAGGATGCAGGAGCAATAGTAAGTTAAAATATATGTATATATTTATAAGCTGTTAATTACTTTTTATCTTTATGAAAAAAAAAAAACAAAGATACCATTCTTAAAACTTATTTATTATCCTTTAGAGTGAATTAAGAATGATATTTGAAAAATTTATTTTACTAAATTTACCACAAATTTCCTAGAATGCAATAATAATCCTACAAAGCCAAAATAATGCTTTAAAAAAAAAAAAAAACAAATAAAAAATAAATTTCAAAACTATAGAAGTCCTTATGTTTTACACATTCTCAAAAACACTTTATTAAATATACAATTATCAAAATATCCTTTTTTGTTGATATGCAATTCAATTTTTGGACAATAGTAAAAACAACAACAACAACAATACAAAAAACAAAAATTTTATTCGTTTAAATGGTTTTCATTTTCCATTATGTTGCAATGCAATTACAAACAATTGATGTAACACATATCCTTAAATTGTCATGGGTATTTCACTACTACTACTACTATACTACTACATTTATACTTTTGAGAATTGTAACAATATGTTAAACTATGGATATTATTGAGTATTTTTGTGTAAAGAATTCATTTTATGTAATACTTCAAAAATTAGGACGACAGCATGCATGAATGCATTTTAATGGTTATGTATATATACTCTTGTGAATAAAATATACATACGAGTATATATCCTGAATTTAATATGTATGTATGTGTAAAATCAGAACAAAAGAAAATTATTTTTGTTTAGTTTTTGAATTAAAATACAATAGAATCATTTTAATGAAATAATTAAGAATTTTAATAAACCAATTTATAATTTGGGAAAATTTTGAAATTTGAAAGACTTAAATTTTTTTTTTAAACGATATAAGTTTTCTTTTTACAAGCATATTGTTGAAGTTTGAAGGATGTAAGAAAGATTTGAAATTTTGTCAAAAAAATATATTGTTTTATTTTTTTTCAAGAAAGTTCTAGTTACAAGAAAATTATAGATTTTTAACTTGGAAAAATAAATCGTAAGAAATCTTTTTCAAATTTGAATATCTTTAAAATTTGTAGATTTTTTTTTCTGTAAAGAATTCTATTAGTATGAAAATCTTTAATTTATGTAATTAATTTTAATTGTAATCAATTCATATTGTTTTTGAATTTTATAAATTCATAACACAAATATAATTTGAATAAATTTGAATTGATGTGACGTTCATAAATTGAAAATTCATTTGTTTAATGATTTTCTCTTGATATTTTTATTTGTCATGTATTATAAAGATTATCCTTTTGATTTATCATTTAAATAAACAAAAGATATCCTTTATAAAATTAATTTAGAAAAATTAAGATAAGTTTAAGCTTTTTTTTTTTTATCGTGAATAATATAATTTGGAAATTCATTTGAAAGCTATTTAGCACACACAAACATCATTTAACAATATGAAAATTAATTATATTTTGATTATCTTTTATGACAATTTTAAAATCTGTCAAATTTGAATATATCAGAAATTTCCGACATAGTTAAAAGATAACAATGATTTTGACAATCATTTAAAAATGCGTAATTTCTTTCAATGCGGGTAAATTTTTTGAATTCTGGAAAATATAAAGACAAAAATTAACGTGAATTTCTCCATAAGTCCATAGAATGAAGTATTTTTTGTTCTTCAAAGAACATCATACTCACTTTTTTGGTATTTGAAATTCGTATCAGGCTATCAGAAAAATTCGAAATCTCCAAAAATTCGAAATCTCCTTTCAAAAGGAAAAAACATGAACATATGAGAAAACTACAAATATATAGATACAAAATTTATCTTTTTTAAAGTACATAGATAATTCTACTAACTTTTAAAAGCTTTTTTTACTATATCATAGAAAAGCATTTCAAGTTAATCGGTTCCGATTTAATGAAAATAACTACATACGTAACACAGAATAGATATCCTGCTGGCTCGTAACAACTCCAATGCATCGAAGAAAAAAAAATTTTTTTTTGAGAAAAGCTAAAAATGTTAAGAAAACTGCATCATGTTGGCTGCATAAATAAAGTATACTATATAAATCCTTTAAACAAGAAGATTTCACATCAAGTCAAGGATATTATTTTATTTTTCTTTCCTAATAAGGAAAAACAAGCCAATATGTAATCTTATCGATTTTATCAAGACGTTTTACTATATCTTTCACTACACTTCCATGAAGGAAATTTTTTCGTCTTGATAAATTTTGTAACTGTTTATATCCTTTAATCCTTTTTAAATAAATTAAAAAATTTTTTTATAAGATAAATCCAAATCAATATTAAATGTATCGTGTTTTACTTAAGAAAATAGCTGTCAATGCAATTTATTTTTCTTCTTTTGAATTGAATTGTTTTTCAAAAGTTCTAAGGATTAGAAGAAATTTAACAGTTTTGTTTGTATCCTTAGATGTTTTTTTTTTTTTTTGACATTGTTTGAAAAGTATGTTTATGTTTTTCAGGATTACTAACATTTACTGATGTCGCTTGAAAAAAAAAAATATTTGAAATGAAAAACAACAAAAGAAAACATGGATTTTTCTAAAGGAAAATTTTATTTTTAAATCGAAATAATGTTATCCTGATAAAAATTCTTTAATAATAAATTTTTAAAATATTATTTTTCAATTTTTATTCGTACAGAATTTAAAATTAAAAGTTTCACATATGTGTAAAAACAGGAAATCAATTAATTTCCGTTATTTTCTCATTTAAGTTATGTGTTGCACAGAAAAAATTTAATTCATTTGAACTAATCAATATCCTGAAAAAGATGTTAATTGAAAAATTTTAATTTTCATAATTAAATGTAAAAACTTCCATGAAATTTCAACTAATAAAATTTTTCATCAAAAGAAAATTGAAAATTTTTAAATTAAGGTTAAATTTTCATACAGGAAATTAAAAATTTTGAAGAAAATTGTAATATTTCGCAAATGTTATAATCTATGATGAGTGTCTCATAGATATGTTCATTTCTTGTTTTTGTTTTTCTTCTGTAATCCTTGGAAGATTTAATTTTTTTTTTAAAGGAAAAAAAAAAACAGTGTGATTTGGAGATTTCCTTTTTACTTAAACTTTCAACACATTGCTTTTTCCTTTTAAAAATTTTTCACTATACATGAGCAAAATTATGAGCACAATTACAAAAGCAAAACATCATATTTCTTACACGCGCTATGAAAATGAATAAAATACCTTTTATCCTATTCTCTTAAACCATCACAATTATTCATAACCCAATTATTTTCCAAAGAAATTTTCTCATTTTTTTTTTTCTTCCTCATTTCTAAGCAGTCCTAAAATTTTATGAAGTTGCCATGCACTGGCTAGTAATTCTTTTTTATTATTCACTTTACTTAATGAAAATAATCACACAGCATCATCAGGATAATGAAATAAATTATTAACACAACAGCCAGGATGATAAAACATTTTCCAGTTATTCTTTGAATAAAAAAAATATTTTTATGTTTTTAGTCAAACTTTTTCTGGTTTTTTACAGGTAATACCATTAAGGATATACATATATACGTATACATACGTGCATTTGGATAATATAAGTGTTATGCCTTTACTTAACAAAAGATAATGAGAAACAAATAATAAGGAATTTCAGATGTTAACAAATTATTTATTAAAACAATAAAAAAATAAATTAAAAAAAAAAGGATTATACAAAAAACAATAAATTCTAGTTGGCAATTAAGAGAAAGGATTTTCTGTAAACAAAATGGAAAATTCATTTCTAAGAATTTCGATCGGTTGTTGCATTTTTTACTTACATATATAATATAGGTATATGTAGGTAAATTCAAAAATTAAGCACGATTACAAAAAAAGCACCAATTAAGGCCCAATTCCAGGCTTCAAGGACTCAGGCTTCAAGACGCAAAAGCTCTTGAAGTTAACTTCAAGACTCAAAATCTTCCATATCTAAATTACACCTCATTTTTGTATTTTAAACGAAGTTTGATACATACATATATTCAGGAATTGGCATCCTTATATCATATGCCACTATTGAACTTGGAGGATTTTCAATCTATTAAATTATTTTCATTAACCCAATTTGAATGCGTAACACCCTGTAATACAAAAAATCTGATTTATAACTTGATTTTTTCCTTGATTTCTTGTTTTTTTTTTCCTTTTGATGTAAAATTCAACTAAATTTTTGAAGCAAAATAATTTTCTAAATTATCCTTCAAATAGTGAAGAAAAAACACTATTTTTCCTTCCTGCTTCCTGTTTCTGCAGCAGATTCTTTACTCAAATCTTAAATAATCTTCTTTACTCAAATCTTAAATAATCTTTAAAATTGAATGAAAACTGAATAATAATCGAGATAAACGAGATGTACATTGTTATAGAAAATCAAAATCATTTTTCAATAATCCGATAAATAGGATAAATGTGAAAGAATATTGAAAATGTGTTAGTATGTTCATCAGAATATCAGGGAGTCTATAATTCTAAGATTAAATTTCTATGAACAAAAATAACAGAAGTATCATGTCAAGTGAACAATTTTCACATTTAAGTTCACCAATTTTGCACATTTTGTGTGGAATTTAAAAAAAAAAAAATTGATTCTTGTGTGGGTGGGATTAATTTTTTAAAGAAAAAAAAAATTTGAGAAAAAATTTTATTCGATGAGAATTTCAATTTATTAGCCTTTTTTTTGTGGAGAAAAAGTTTTCTAAAAATTTATAAAGAAAAATTTAAAGTAGTATGGAAACCATTCATAAGATTAGCAACAGATTTTTTTTTAACAAAATCCATCCATTTTTAGTTTTTGGTAAGTGTGATTGTATTCATTCAAATAGTAGCCATTATAGTGTACGAACATAGAATGCAAATTATATGATTAAATAATCAAAATAATCGTAATACATTAATTTAAGTGTTGAAATAGGGTCAAGGATAATTTTTAAGCATGTGTAATTCTTTTGGAATTGAAGCAATTTAATGTCGAAAATATTTCAGTTTCATTTTGAAATAAATTGGGATTTAAATGTGGTGTGGAAAGAATTAAATAATTTTGTTTTTTGTTGCTAAGATTTGAAAACTTGAAAAAAAAAGGAAACAATTTAATTCTAATTTATTGAAAATACGTGCAGGATTTTGTTTAAATTTGAAATTTTTGTAGGATTTTAATGAGAAACATTTTTACAAAAAGTATTACACAATTCTTTTTTTTTTCTAAATTTTCAAATCCTTTTCAGCATGAATTTATTTAAAAGCTTAACCATCATTAAAAATAAAGACTTTCAAAGAACCTACGAAAAATCCTTAAAAATTTTTAAAATGAGAAAAATGTGAAAAATGTTTTTAAGGATAAAAACATTAAAAACATTTTTGCATTATTATCGATGAGACGACAAAAATTTAAAAAAAAAAAACATGAAAACGAGCACTACGTCTGGAATTGTAGCAACAACCAAAAAAAAAAAAGGCTTTCAAATATCTAAATGTTGTTTTTAACACCCACAACGTTATTTTTCGTCAAACATTTTATTTTCATTCAGGTAAAAAACACAAAAATAAAAAAAAATAAATAATCTCACTTTATTCAACATTTTTTTTGTTTTTTTTTTTTTCAAATTAGAAACAAACTTAATGAAAAAGTTTCAGATAAAATTTCAATCCCCACCATTTAAGAATAGAAATTAACTTAATAAAGCGAAAAGTTTATCGTACGTTTTATAAAAGATACGAAAAAACAACAAATTAGCCTGAAACAACAAACACATCCTTTTTAATCGTTTCGTAATTTTGTTTTTCTCATATCGTGTATATCATCTCAATTGGCAATTTGAAAAGAAAAAATAAAGAAGAAGAAAGAATCAATAAATTTACGATTTACTCATTTGTATTTCTGTTTACCTTCAAAGTATTCAAGTAGAATAAATTATTACATGAATTTATTCAGATAAAAGGAAACAGGATACTTTTTTAAGGATAAAAAAAAAAAAAAACTGTGGAATAGAAAAGAAAATAAATGAGAAAAGTTTGGAAAAAAAAAAAAAAAAGAAATTTTTCTCAAACAAGTTTGGAATTTTCAAGTTATTTTTATTTTATTGCTTTGGAACAAATTCAAGAAAAATTATTTGTAATTTGTTTTTTTTTTTTCTGTTACAGTAAAAAATGATATTAAATAACAAGGATGTCTTTATAAATCATTGAAAAAATTAAGAATAAAGTGTAAATTTTTATGACATAATTTCTTTTTCTTGGAATATTTGAATATTGCCTTTTTTTTTTTTTCGAATATCCTTACATTATCAATTTTCAGTATTAGATACATCAGATGCAAAATGTGACCACAAAATACATTTAAGTACGCTTATTTACAAATATTTCGTCTAAATTGAAATCCTTAAAATACATCCTTCGAACAAGCAATCAAATTTAATCTTTCGACATGTTTTAAGAAAAATGTTGAAATTGAATAAGCTATAAAAATTGTTTCGTTAATCGTTTTTAATTTCGTTAAATTTCATACAACATAACATAACGAAAATAAAATGATTATACCCATTAATCGTCCTGTTTTTATTTCTAGATGTTTATTTTATTTAAAGAAAAAATAAAATAAATTGTTCAAGAAAAACATAGCTATTTTGATAATTGCACTTGAATGAAGGATAAAATGTAATAATTGATAATAATTGGAGGTGTGTGTGTGTGGGAGAGAGAGAGAGAGAGTGATTTATGAGTTAGTAAATTTTCTTATCCTTGAAAATAACAAAGTTAACAGTTAAATTGTGGTCGATTTTCAAGGATATAATATATATTTTTTTATTTTTGGATAATTCTCCATTTCATCATTTTTTAAAAATAAAAAAGCTCATTTTATTATTAATTCTTAAAAATTGTTTACAGAAAGCAATAAAAAAAATTATGCAAATTTTTTATAAAATTTATACGAACGAAATGATATCCTTTCATGTAGGTTACCTCATATAAAAATTGAAAATAATTTTGAATTATTCATTAAATAACAACAAAAAAATTTGTGAATCACATAAAAAATTGATTACATTTCAAAATTGTTTTCAAAAATAAAATAATTTTCTATTTAATTTACCTGCAGACAGACAGGCAGACAGTCAGTCGTTTAAATTTATTTTATTTGAAAATTCAAATCAAATAAAATTGGGTGCTGTTTTTTTTTTTTTGTATTTTGAAATATTACACAGACGATTTTATTGCATTTTTCCTTTTGAAAAAGAAAAATATTAAAAAATTTCCCAATAAACAAAAATCTAATAAAAGAAAATTATTTCATTATACAGTAATTTTTCATTATTAACGGTTTTTTTTTATTTTTTATTCATTTTATGAACTGCAAGGAAATAATCCTTGTAAACCTAATAAATTGTAATGAATTTCATATCATAAATGTACATGCAGTTATCAATAAGGGTTGATTCTCACTTACGACACGACAGACACGACAGACACGACACGTAACGTAACCGACACGACAATAAATTTTTTTCAATACACTATGAATTATGAAATAAACGCCGACTGCCGACAATACGTGAACTCGGTGAACTGTCTACTGGATATCTTATGACCGACAGATAACGACAGTGCCGTTACGATTACGTTGTCTGTCGTATCGATTACGTTTCGTGTCTGATTCAGTGTAAATATCACCATTGAAATGCATGTAAGAAATTTCTTGTCGTGTCTGTCGTGTCGTAAGTGAGAATCAACCCTAAGTTGTTTTTGCCAGTTTAATGCAACAACGTAATAAATAATCAAATAAAACATACAAAGCATGTTTATTATTTTTCTTTAAGCGTAAACTTTTTCGTATCCACGACGGTAAAAATTATAAAAACACATTTACCGTGATAATAAATTTATTTAGAAAATTTAATAGAAAATTTAATTTTGTATTTTAAATTCAATTTTTATTTCATAAATCAGAAAAAAAAAATATGAAAATTAACTCTTTTTAAGTTAATTAAATAAACTAATTTAAATTTATTTCACATTTTTTTCAAATTAGTCTCCGAATTGATTTTTCAGATAATTAGAATACAAGATTTGGTAAAAACTTATGATTAAACTTTGATATTTCATGTCAAATTTAGATTTAAGTTTAATTTTCAGCATAAATGCCATATATTAATTCATATTTTTCATTTACGTTAAATTTTTTCGCTAAATAGAAATCACCTTGAGCAAATTTTTTATTTACATACATGCAAATTTCGTGTATCCTATATAAAGTCTTTTTCAAAATAAATAAAATTAATTAAAGATGTGTGAGTTGCCTATCAAGTTTTGCAAATAAAAGTCGACATGTCAAAAATAAAAATAAAAAAAATAATGTGATATACACCCCCCACCGCCCACTCAAAATACTAGTATATTCGCTGACAAAACAGCATCAAAAGCTTTTATCTTCTTTGCATAACTAATTTTAAGCTTTCAATGCGTATAGTCTTCAAGCTATTCTCACAATATGTATGTATATGTAATTATGTTGTGTATAATCAAAACAAATGACCAAAATATTATTAACAAAAAATAAAACTCAAATATATGTAATTAAATTTATTATCGTTTTTTCTGTTGTCTGTTGTTTATTTTTAATTAAAACTCTCATACTCATTTCATAACTCACTTGTTACTTATTGTCAGTCAGTACTCAGTGTTGTATCGCAGTGTATATAGATAGATAGATATTTATATCTTAAAGATTACTTTTATATGATATGCCAGTAGATAGTAATATTTGAACTGTTGATCGTTTGTGTTGTGTTTTTTATTATTAATTTAATAAAGTGAAAAAAAAAAAAAAAAAAATGGAATTATTAATTTCAATTGGAATTTTTGTGAGTGTTACTATTACGTCAGCTGTATATTTGTATTTTAAAAGAAGTTTTTCATATTGGAAATCACTTGGTGTACCGTATGAGAAGCCAACTTTTCCTTATGGAAATTTTAAAGGAGCATCAAGGACAATTACCATGAATGATGTTCTTCAAAGAATCTATGGAAATCATAAAACTGAAAATTCACCAATAATTGGTGTTTATATCTTTGGAACACCTGTATTTGTTCCAACTGATTTGAATTTCATTAAAAACATGTTAATTAAGGATTTCAATTATTTTCCTGATCATTCAATGTATTACAATGAAAAAGATGATCCTCTATCAGCTAATCTATTCGCATTAGATGGACAAGAATGGCGTTCAATGCGTAATAAACTTTCACCACTTTTCACATCTGGCAAAATAAAATTAATGTTTGACACTTTTATCAGTGTTGGTACAGATTTTGCAAAATCAATTGAAGAAAAAATTCAAATAAATAATATTATTGAAGTTAAAGATTTAATGGAAGGATTCACAACAGATGTGATTGGTTCATGTGCATTTGGAATAAATTGTAACACTTTGAAAGATCCTGATTCAGAATTTCATAAAATGGCTAAAAAAGTGTTCATAGAGCACAGACATTCGGCAATTATTGAAACTTTCATGTTTACGTTCAAAAATTTGGCAAGAAAATTACGTATGAAATTTAATTTTGATGATGTTACTAAATTTTTTATGAGAATTGTTAAAGATACGATGGAATATCGTGAAAAAAATAACATCTTTAGAAACGATTTCATGAATATAATTATGAAATTGAAAAAAGTTCAAGGAACTCCCACAGAACAAGATGGATTGAGTATCGAACAAATTACTGCACAGCTTTTTGTTTTTTTCGTTGCCGGTTTTGAAACGTCATCAACAGCTATGAGCTTTTGTTTATACGAACTTGGCTTGAACACTGATATACAAAATAAACTACGACAAGAAATTAATCAAGTTTTAGAAAAACATAATGGACAGGTGTGTTATGAGGCAATCAACGAAATGACGTACATGGATCAAGTTATAAATGGTAGATATAATAATTATATTTTCTCAAAAGAGCTTTTCTTTTAAAAAAAATTTGTTTTTTCTACTTTTCACAGAAACTTTACGAAAATATCCACCTTTATCAAATCTAATAAGAATATGTGTTCACGATTATCCTATTCCTGATACAAATTTAACAATTGAAAAAGATACAGTTTCATTAATACCAGTTTGGTCTATTCATCATGACCCACAATATTACGAAGACCCTGAGAAATTTGATCCTGAACGTTTTTCACCAGAAAATGCAAAAAGTCGACATCCAATGGCATTCATACCGTTTGGTGATGGTCCCCGTAATTGTATTGGATTACGATTTGGCTTATTGCAAATTCGTGTTGGACTTACATTTTTATTGAAAAATTTCCAATTCGAAAATACACCACAAAATCAATATCCTTTAGAATTTGAACCTAATTCTATAACGTTACGTGCAAAACATGGAATTTACATGAAAATAAAAAAAATCTAGTATGAAGTGTGTTCCATTTAAATTTAAATAAATATTATATTTAGTGTAAACGTTATTTTTTAGTTTATTTTTTAGTTTATTTTTTTGTTTGTTTGTTAAATAGATTCTTGAAAGAGGATATTAATAATATTTTTGGTTATTTTAACTTAATAAAACAGAAAAGTCTTAGAAATAAATTTTCAACTTTGTTCATAGAATATCATTTTACTCATATTGTAACTAAAATCTATTCTACATTCCATTTCGTTTTCTTCGACTATTTTAATAAATACATATCTGACAGTAATGTCTTATTATTTATTTTCTTTAATTTTTATTGTAGAAGCATAACAGTTATATTGTCAAAATGGACGTACCTAAGTATATATCCTTAATGGTATTACCTTTAACAAACCAGAAAAAGTTTGAATAAAAACAGAAAAATATAAAATATAAATTACAAATTAACTTCATAACTCAAAACTTCAATTCCATATGATACTTTACCACCAACACAGGTAGTTAACTCATACTGAACAAATAAGCCTTAAATTTTGGCTTACTCAAAAAAATCAGTGCGATAAAAACGCCCTTATCATGTGAGGAAATGAGAAATTTCAGAATTCTCACTTTCTCAGTTCCAATAAAACACAGCAAATGACTGGAAAATGTTTTCTCATCCTGGCTGTTGTGTTAATAATTTATTTCATTATCCTGATGATGCTGTGTGATTATTTTCATTAAGTAAAGTGAATAATAAAAAAGAATTACTAGCCAGTGTATGGCAACTTCATAAAATTTTAGGACTGCTTAGAAATGAGGAAGAAAAAACTGAGAAAATTTCTTTGAAAAATAATTGGGTTATGAATAATTGTGATGGATTAAGAGAATAGGATAAAAGGTATTTTATTAACTTTTATAGCGCGTGTAAAGAATACATGTATTGTTTTGTTTTTTAACTGTGTGTGTAGTTTTTAATGCTTGTAATGCTCATAGGTTGAAATTTTATGAAATAGTTTAAATGCAAGAAAAAAAACACTTTAAAGTACCGTTCAAAAAAAAAAAAAAAAGTCCGGTTTCAGTAGCTCACGCTCGCCAAAAGAAAGTTTCCCAAGCAATATCTGTACATTGAAATTTGAATGAAAAATAAATTTCCAAAGCACATAGATTTTTTTTTCATTTTCGGAATAAATCCTTCACGGATTACAGAAAATAAAACAAAAGTGTCGAAGAGCATTATTTTGAATAAACGCTCAAAGTTTTAGCTTAAATATTGAAAAAAAATAAACTCAAAATTTTAATAAAAGTAAAAAATTCGATTACCTTGAACATTGTTTTTCTTAATCAATGCGAAACCAAAACGTGTGTATAGCTGTTATCATCATGCTATGATAACGAACATTTTTTCTTCAAAAATCTTAGACTTTACTTTAAGCACGTGTGCTCGCTCAGTTATTATCTTGAAAAACCAAATTTGAAAAAAAAAAAAGGTTAAAGATTAACAATTTCTGCAAACAATTTTTTCTCAAAATTTTTCACTTATCACTTTGAACTCTAATTTTATTTTGTTGAAGAGAAAAAAAAAAGTACTTTCTATTTTCTTGGCTTTATAAGCCAAATGAAACTCAATCGACTGAACAGTGTTATTTGAGATAAGTGAATAAAACGTAAAGTTCTGTGAAATAAAAAAATAAAAAATGCATTTTCGTATAATAAGTGTCATTTTTATTTTTTTCACAATAAATCAGAGTGTTTTTGCGCAAGAAGAAGAAGAAGAAGAATTATTTTCTTTTATAAATAATGAAGAATGGAAATCGTACGTGAAAATAATAAAATCATACATGAATAATGACATTGATCCGTGTGATAATTTTTATGAATACGTTTGTGGTAATTACAAGAATGTAGTACCTATGTTTGAAGGAAAACATATTCAAGGAGTTCAAGAACAATTACAATATGAAATCGATGATCAAATTGGAAATTTACTTGAAACAGGTGTTGAAGAATATAATTTAGATATTTTAAAAAAAGGTGTTGATATATCGTATTTAACAATACTTGATCAAATAAGTGACACAAAACAGTTTTATAAATCATGTATGAACATGGAAATACTTCAATTGAAAAAAAGTGAAGAATATTTAAATTATATAAATAATGAACTTGGTGGTTGGCCAGCAATTGATGATAACTGGAATAAAACTATCCCTTGGATCGAAATGAATGAAAAAATTAGTCGTTTTGGTATACCACCATTTCCACAGTCATCTAAATCTTTTAGGTAAAAAAAAATAAGATTAAATAAAATATAAATGTAAAGTCATGTTCTAGAATTCATGTGAAATTGAAATTAATTCGAAATAGGTGTTCTTGAATTTATATACCTATATGCATTTACGAATTCATTTTCGAAAAGAGAAAATTTCCTCTTCATGCTTTGAATTCGTAAAAATTTTATAGAATGTACAGAGTACAAACAGAGCCAGGTCAATAATGTAAATTATAATTTTTTTGGTTTGTTTCCATGATAATCTAAATGGTTCTTGTTCAAAAGTGTCGGTTAATAGCAAAAAATGGCATCATGTTATAATACAGTGGCTGTTTTTCTATATCTTTTTTTTCTATGTTATAATCCACTGCTAAACATGAAATTTATTTTCGAAATCATTTTGTGAAATTGTATAACATGGCCATAACATTAATATGTATTATATTGAAAAATTTTAAAAAAATTTTTATAGATGAATTTTTCTTTAATTTTTTAGATTTTTCGGTTTCAAAGTACAAAAGAAAATAGATTTTCCATACAACATGAAAATGATGTTAAAATTAATGAAAATGTATGAAATTTCAGATGATAAAGCAAAACAAATTGCTAATTATATCATGGAATTTGGTCAACATTACAATAAATTTAATAAAGATATTAACGACATAGATTATGATAAAAATTTAGGAGATTGGTTTCATGAATATATATATGCGATCAGTTTTATAGATTTTGTTGACGATCGGGTTATAGCCAATTATATGATATTATATTTTTTATATTTATTACATAAACCTGAATTAACATCTTTTAAGGGTGAAACATCAAAACAATTTTGTACACGTATAACAACAAATTTATTAAATCCAATACCAAATTTAATGTTTCAAAATAGCGATTATTTTTTAGATAAAAATTTTAATCCACAAATATTATCACAATTTAGAAATTTATTTGATGCTTATGAAAATTCTATAAATAATTCAAAATTGATTGAATCATTTACAAAAGAAAATATAAAAGATAGAATGCATAATATAAGTTTTTATGGAAATATTCAATTACAATTTTTTAATTATCATGATATCGTTTCAAAATTTGAAAAATATAATTTAAAATCAAATTCAAATTATTTTGAGAATATTTTAAAAATTTTATCAAATCAAAAAATTGAAAATTCAAGTGAAATAATATTTAATTATTTAAATTTTTCCACAGAATATATTAATGCATATTATTTTATAGATGAATCAAATTATATTGGATTATTACCAGGATGTTTTTTAAAACCGATATATAGTAATAAATTTCCAAATCCTTATAATTATGGTACTATAAATGGTTATATATCCGGTAATATTATTTCATATGCTATTAATCTTTTAAATTTAACTAATGATGGAATTTTTAATGAATCATTAGATTGTTTTAATGAACAATATATGAATTATTCAAAAAATTATTTAAAAAATAATTTAAATAATAAATTAAGTGAAGAAAAACTTACTGAAAATATATATGATAGTATTGGATTACGTCAAGGATATCGTTCATATGAAAAATCATTAGAAAATTCTATATATACATTAATAGAATTTATACCCGAATTAAATATAACCGATAAACAATTATATTTTTTAGCATTTGCACATATTAATTGTAAATATGAAATAATAAATGAAATACAGCAATTACCTGTTACACATAAAAAATATCTTGATCCAACAGAATATAGTGTAATTTCATCTTTGTCAAATATGGAAGAATTTTCGAATGCATTCAATTGTCCGAAAGGATCTAGAATGAATCCAGAAAAGAAATGTTATCTATTTTAAATTTTTTTTTTTTCTATATATTTAATTTTTATTGTAGATTAATGTGCTTTTTTTTTAAATAAAATAAAGTTTGTATTTTTTTCTTCAAATTTTGTTGTTTTAGTTTTATTTTTTCTTTAAAATTAAATTGTCAGCACATTTTTATTCAAGGCTCGTTAGTTCTGTAAGAAATTTATTTATACTTCAAATACTACAGGATAGTCTAAAAGTTGAAATAAATAGGCTTAAGCTTAAGAAGAAGAATACACATATTCTTTTTCTACTAACCTTATGTATCTTTGAAAAAAAAATCTTATAAACATGTCAAATTCATTAGCATTAATTTCCATTGAAAGATACTAATTTACATACATATGTATATTTAAATTACATCTTTGAGGAGCATTTTACACTATCTTATATCCTTTTCATCACATATATAATTTATTCAAACACATATTTCCACATATTCACATATGTATGTAAACATTTTCTATATATGTATGTATTCACTGTGCTCGTGAAAAATGAAAAAAAAAATTAATTTGGTGATTTATATCAAGGACATTATTCCATTGTTGATTACAATTCCTTTATAATTTATTTTAATTTATATTTGAATTTTTGATTTTGCATAACAAAGGACATCTTCAATTTTTTATTTTAATTTATTTTTACGTGATTTTGATTAAAAATTTCTATTATTTAACAAAGTGTGAAATTTATTTTTAATTATCCTTTGGCATTAAAGAAAAAAAGGATGAAAGTTTTTTTAAAAAAAAAAAAAAATTTTTTTGTAAATAAACAAAATATATTCTCATTAATTTTCATTACTATTAACGCGTGCATTACGCAGTCAAATACGTCTGTTGCCTTTTATTATCCTTTGTTTTTGTTTTTTCTTCTTCTTTTTTATTATCTTGTAAATTTGTTTACGGATACATGATAATATAAACATAATCAGTTTTTTTCTTTTAATTTAATATAAAAAATAAAAATAAATGATTACATTAATAATTTTGTCTAAATATAATGTTTACTTGTGCAAGGATATGCAAACATTATCTTTGTTCAAAAAGCAACAGCTTGAATAATTATTTTATGTATACTGTACGTATATAGTTAAGAAAAGTAACATAAAATCATTTATTAAAATGTAGCATATGTACAAAATATTCATACATACATATGTACGTTAATTTATTTTTTCTAGAAAGTATTTCTAATTAGACGTCGTATTTTGTGAATTTCTTTGCTCAAAAAATTCATTTTTGTAAGATGTTTTTGTGTTTGACAAACAACTAATGATTCAAAATGAAAAAATGTTTCGTAAGAAGAAGAAAATATGTCAAAAAATAAGATTCAAATTGATGAGTTACGTTATTCAAGCAAGGAATTAAACAGAAGTAATTGATTTGAAGGAAATATGTATTTTGAATGAGAAAGTATGTAGATTCCTTTTTATACAAATATTTAATTAAACATGTACGATTTTCTTTGATTTTTTTTTTAAATCTTTCTGTAAGCTTTTTTTCTCTACAAAATGTCAACTGTAAAACTAAATTAAATTTTACAGGAATTTTTGGAAGAAATATAATTTTTCTTGTGTGACTTTTAAGCTATACCTGAAAATCCCAAAATGGATATTTTTATTTACGTCATAGAGATTTTTTTTTTATCATGCATTTGAAATCAATCTTTTACCTCCAAACCATCCATCTCTTGAAGGAAGAATAAGAAATAAAGACATAAAATTCAGGAAAGAGAAAAGACTTAAAAATTAAAGTCAGTCAAAAAAAGTGTGAGCTTGAAATTCAGAGTCAACATTAAATTTTTCACTCAAATAAGGTTTAAGGCTTAAAAGACAAAACCAAAGAAAAATTTATGACAATTAAAAGAAAATTTATATAAATTTTCTAATAAGCAGGAAAAACGTGAGACGGCGCGCGTTGAATAATGATGTTTAAATGCGTGTCCTTTCTAGAAAATCTTAGTAGAAAAAAAAAATAAAACAAAAATACGTTAACAAATCTGAAAATCAATATTAATAAGAAATTAATGAATTCCTTGATCCATTTTGATTTGAAAACTATTTTTAATGATGCTGGTCACGTACTTAGTGAATTTCTTTTGTGTGTATATGTGTTTTTTGTGTGTGTGTAAAAACGAAGAATGATTAACGATTAGCACGTGTATTAATTTACTCCAGCTTATCATTTAATTTCATTAAATCTGAGAAGTGCAAAAAAATACAAGATTACACTATACATACATAAATTCACGCTCCTTGAATTGTTATATTTCTTAAATTTGAAACAGGATATCTACAAGCAAAAATTCGGTAAAAAAAAACGAATGATTTTAAATTTAAAGGATCTCAATGTTGTATACAAAGGAAAAAAAAAATTCTCTCAGATTATTTAAAAGTAAAAGTACAGAAAAAAAAGTTAAAGAGAAAAAAAATCTTTCAACAGATACTTCCTGAGATACTTTAAAAAAAAAAAACGAGAACTTCATGCGCCACTTAAATTCAATTAATTTATAACAAGGGAAACAAGAACACAAAAAAAAAAAGATATATTTTGTGTTTTAACGCAATATCTTCCTTGTTTTCACATTTCAGATGACACTTTTTAAATAAACCATCTTGTAATTGAGTTGTTAAACTTAATTGGACGTTACAATTCACTCATCAAAAAAAGAAAAAAATGGGAAAAAAAAGCAATCAACAACTTTTTTTTACCGTTGTATTTTAAAGGATATTTTTTTTTATGAAAATTTTAAAAGGAAAAATAAGCTTGCAAGGTAATATTGTGTCTACAATGAAAAAATGCCTTTTTTTTTCCCCAACGTTTAACTTACAATGAACAAAAATTACTTTGAGTATCTAAAAATTGAACTGATTTGTCAATGAGAGTTAAATTAATGACAGGTCATTTAGTTTCTGATTTTAAGGTAAAAAAGAAATTAAAAATGTGGAACGGGAAAAAATTAGAAATTATTTATTTAAAAAAAATATCTTTTTTGAAGGAATTTTGAAGTATAGAAGTTTCTTTTTCAATTTTTGTATGTTGATGGAACTCAAAAGACAATGTTTTTTTCAACAACAAAAAATCCTTTTTAAGAGAAAAAAAAATTTCCAAATTTTAAATTTTTGGCAAAAAAAATTTCGCATTTTTTAAACAATGAAATTTTTTATTTGTGTGAACAGAGTTTCAAAATTTATTTAACTCGATGAGAATGTAACAAAATCTTAAGTCAAAAGATTTATTTTAAATTGTGAAAACCATAAAATATAAAACATTATTACAAATTCAAAAAAAAAAAAAAAAAAAAAAAAAATTTAAAAAAATTGTAGAAGAAGAAAAAAATAATACTTTTCTTATTTTCCACAATATTTTCCTTGTTCCATCAAACAAAGTTATGAAAAAAAAAAAAAAACAATATGAATTTTTTTAATTACCCTTAAACGCACGTCAAAGTTCTTTATCCAAAACCTTTTAAATACCGTAAACTTTTACATTAAAATTAATACAAACTTTCATTTTCAAAAGTGACAAAATTATCTTTAGAAAATATGACTTAAAGTAGCTACATATCTCTTTCATTATATTTGAACACACTCATATCATGAATAAATGACAATATAAAACAGTAATTAAAATTAAATTAAACAAAACAAAACAAAAACATGAAAAAAAAAGGAAATTAATTTAAACAAAAGAAACAACCCTTCAGTGAAGTAAAATTTATTACAAAATTTTCTTATTTTTTAACAAAGCATATACGAGAATATTATCACACAAACATGAACAATTCAAAATGAAACAATAACTTTCTTCGAATAATCATCATATTTTACATTCAACCCGTTTATTTGTATGTTTATTTTATCAAAAGCAAAATACTTATAAATCTCTAATGAAAAATTATGTAGAAATTGTAAAGAATAATAATGTTGAAAACATTTCAAAGTGGAAAAAAGAAAATACTTTAAAAAGATATAATTATTCATCGTGTTTTGAGATTTTGAACTTTTAAAAAAAAAAATTATGTCAGTTTAAATGAAATTTTCAACAAAGAAGCCACAAATAAAGAGAAAGTAGAAAAAGAATGAATAAAAGAAATAAAAATACACAAGAATTATAGATAATGAAAATTTGAAATTTTTCTTATTTTCATTAATTTAATTTTAAAATAAAGTTGTTGAAGAAAATGAATTTTATTTGGAAATTTTTTTTTTTTTTCTACTTTCTTTGAACTTTTTTGTAAGTTTAATGAGAAAATTCATATTTTTATATGAAAAAACTTTTTTAAAAAAAAAAAAAAAAAAAAAACACTTCTCGTGCTTTTATCCTTTTTTTTTTTTATCTTTGTTCAGTAGTTTTCATTTTGAATTATCACAAGAAAATTAAGAAATTTTATTAAGAATTTTTCCAAAAATAAAACAATTTTAATTCGAATTTTTCCTTTTAAAATTATCTCAAATGAAAATACATATATACATAATTTTATAAGTAGCTATGTATCGTATATGTTCAGTGAACTTTTATTTAAAATATAAACTACTTATTTTGTTGAACAAACAACTTTTATTTTTTCTTAAAACAAAAGAAAATTATTGAAAATTAAACCCTGAAATACTAAGGTGAAATTTTGTAGGAATTTTACCAACGTCAAGTAGATTATGTAAAATTTCACTAATTTTCAAAATACTAAGTAATTATGCATTATTTATATTACTATGTATTTTCAACCATAAATTCTTCCTTTTCTGTCTTGACAAAACAAACTCCACATATAACTGTTTATTCGTTTGACATGAGACGGTTGTTTTGATTGTGACGAACCAGATTGAGATGCGTCTTCACAGAATTCGCCAGCACTTTCTTCATTGGATGTTCGATACATAATCTTCTTCATATAAATTGCCTGATTCAAGTTAACTATGAAGAGAACTAGTATCAATTTCATCTAAATAGTCTTAATATTCATTTTCTTGTCACATACTACTTAATCTCCTATCATTTACACTCTGAACTCTCGCTGCCTTCATTATCCATTTTCAGTATTTTTTACTCTCTAAAAGATACTAAATTTCAAAAAAAAATAAAATCACTATCTGCAACAACAAAAAAAGGCACAATTGTACTAACATGGGGTGATCTACCGGTCAAATTTCATTGCCTAAGGTTACGCGAGGTGTGGTATCAAAACGGCATTCTCAGTGCTAATTGGGTCTTCGAAAGATTTCGAAAATCGCCACGTCAACCAACCAACCAACCAACTAACATAGGGTGTACACACACCCCAGGTAGAATTTGAATTTTCTTTCTTACCTTATTAAATAACATTTGCAACTTTTTTTCTTATATCACAGTACAGGCATATGAGTCAAACTAAATTTACAAAAGAGTCAGGATAAAAAAGTTTGTTGTGCTGGGGTGTACGTACACCTCACGTTAGTATATCAGGGTTAAATTTAAAAGAGAAAATATTTAATTTTCAAGAGTAAATTTAAGTTTGTCTAGATAAACAAAAAGGAAAAAAAAAAAAAAACAAAATTGTAATAACTTTTGAAAATTAGTTTATTTTTGAAACAAGGAAAAAATAATTTGAAAATTATTTTGTTTTTTTTTTTTTTGAGAAAAATTTACTTCTGATTTCAATTTTAAATTTGAAAAAAAAAAAAAAATAAATAGAATAAAGCATAATTTTTCAGGTAAAGGTGCTTCAAAGGTGGAAAAAAAAGTTTTTTTTTCTTTAATATAAAAATGTACTATGTGTACCTGAAGCCATAAGTTCGTATTTTATTTATTTTAAAAATTTCTTTGTATGTTTTTTCTATTGTAGAATAAATAAATTTCAAAAGAATAATGATTTTTTTTTTCCTTTGTAAATGTGTGGAAAAATTTTTTTACCTGTATTATAAGTAAACTCTCTAAAAATTCACTTTACAAGCAAAAAATTTACACACAAGGTGTAATTTTGTAAGCATTACAATAAAATGAATGAAAATGAAAAAAAGAGCCCTCGCTAAGACTAACATAAAATCACCCGTGTAAATTTGTATTTTCTGCATTGTTCATCCTACAACAACAATATATAAGAAAATAGTGACATCGCATATAAAAACATCTAAACAAATCTAAAAAGTTGATGTTAATGAGAAATGTTTTGATAAAACTCGTGACTGGTAAAAATTAAAAAAAAAAACCTTAAATCCGAAGTTCTTAATTTTTGGAAAGGTACTTATAAGAGAATATAATAAAGAAGAGCATTTAACACGATAATTCACGAGAAAAAAAATTACAAAGTGATTTACAAAAAAAAAACAACTAATTATCCCCAAACTACAAAAAAAAAACAAAAACAAAATTTAAAAATGTTACACTGACACACAAATTGAAGAACTTTATTTTGTTTTATTGATGAAAATTTTCCGAAACAGACTAAATAGGAAATTCAAAATTATAAAATCCTCTCTAAAGCAAAAAAAAAAACAAAACAAAAAAAGTTGAATAGCACCCCAGAGGCCAGAGTATACTCCTGGATTTCTTTTCTTTTTTTTCTTTTTTTTTCGTTCTTTCAGTTTAAATGTATCTTTTTTGTTTTGATAAATAAAAAAGTTTTATTGATATCATTAAAAGGATATTAAAACTTTTAGAATTTATTTATTTATTTTTTTTTTCAAAATTATTTTGAACAAAAAATAATCAAACCAATTCAAATATAAACAGGATCTCTATAAGGAATTGTTCATTATGTACTTTAAAGGAATAAGTTTACCATGGAAACTTTGTATTCATGATACAAAATTTGTATAATTAAATTATGTATGTGTATAAGTATGTATAGTATGTGTGTGATTGTTATCCTAGAAAATAAAAATAATAAATTAAAACATCAATTTTCGTCCTTTTTTTTTTGTTTTTTGAAAATATTATGACATAAGCTTATGACATAAAAATATGAGTAACGCTTTTTATTTTCCTTTTTTAAAATTTCTTCAGGTCTCTATATAACATCAGCTACATACTACCTCCATTGTAAATACACTATATACTTTGGATTTCATAAAATAAACTTAAAAATCTACTTTTTTTTTTTCTACAGAGAATTTTATCATGTTTTTACTTATATTACGTCACAAATACATCAACTTTAAACATCCTAATAACTGTAAATATACTTACACTCTCATACTTTTTATATATTTTGCAATAAAAATTAAACTGTATATGTGTGTGATGTATATAAAAAAATGAATGTAACACATATATATAAGAAAGTATCTTTTATATCGTAATTTATTATTTTATATAATATCATAAAAAGAAGACGAAAAAGATACCAGAAAGAGGGGGGGCAATCACCCACTGTGTGTGTGTGTATTTATTTTTCCAACTTTTTAAAAAAAAAAAAAAACAAACAAACATTTATTCGTTTTTTTTTTCTCTAGTAAAAATTTATAACATACATAACAGGATATGATCCTTAAAAAATATGAAATATTAAATCTATTTTGCTAACATGATGTATAACAGCAAAAATAAAAATTTAAAGGATTATTTGGAGAAAAAAAAAAAATATAGTTCTTAAATTGAAGATATAATGCAATAGAGAGAATTAAAATGGATTACATTCTAGAGGAAAAATAATGTTTTATAATTGACTGTTTAAAATGGTGTGGAGTTTTTTAATTTTTTTTGATTTTTTTTTTTCCAGTAAGTTTTTAAATGAAATTTTTCATGTTTTATCAAATTAATGATATTTGTTTGTCAATTATAAGGGAATTTTTAAAAAAAAAATGCCCCCCTTAATCCTTCTTTGGATTTTATACCGTAGCTCTTTATTTTAATAAGTTATCCTACACTGAGCCCTACCATCCGTTATCCGTACCTGGATCTACATATTGGCCTTTTATTGTCACAAATAATGTTTTTTACACGAATTATTTATTTATTTATTTTTTTTTTTTTTCATTTTTATATGATTTTTGTAGTTTCAATATTTTTAAAAAATTTGTGTTTACTTTTTTTTTACGAATGTGAGCCAAAATGTATAAATATCCTTTTATTGAAGATGAAAGAATGATAGGGAAAAAAGTAAATAGCATGAAATGGTAATTGATTCAAGAAATAAAAATGCAAAGTTATACTTGAATATCCTTTAAAAAAAATGTGAACAGGATAATAAAATTCATTTGAAAATGTATGAGTACACTTTGTACATACATATGTATGTATAGTATATGTATGTATATCCTTTTTATTATGGACTGTCATCAACTAAAGCTTTTTTCAAACAAAAGAAAAGTTTGTACAACCAATCAGTTCCGGTACAGTAACCATTTCATGTCCAAAGATATATTTCTCTTCAACAAACAAACACACATCCTTTATGTTGTTGTTGTTTTTTTTTTTCACTTATTTTTTGTTTTTTTTTTACTTCAGGCAAAGTTTACATTATTTATACCTTGAATTTTTTTTTATGTTCTGAGTTGCATACATGTCATTTTGAAAGGGTCCATCTTTTAAAGTAAAGAAAAATTAGCACATGATAAAGTTGAAAGATACTTTTAAAGTTACTTGTTTATTTTTTTTTTTTTTTTTTCATTTTATCCCTTGAGCATTTAAAAAATTAATTAAATTTTGCTAGAAAAAAAAAATATATTCTGGCAAAAGATCACAAAAAAATCTTCTTCAACAAAGACAACAAAAAATTAAAATAATAATATCCTTGATTTTTATATTTTGTTATGTAAATTAAATGTTAAATAGCAAAACAGCGAATAATGTCCTTTAAACCATATTCTTTATATTTAACGATTATTTTTTGTTCCATTATGAGCACAGTTGGAAGCATTAATATCCTTTACATAAGAAACAAAAATTAAAATTTAATGAGAATACACAAAAATAAAAAGAGATAATTATGTTAAAGTGAGCATAAAAAAGATATCTGAGATTTTTTCATTTTTCAAATATTTTTTTTTTAGATTTTAACGGTGAAAAAAAAATTGTAGAGAATTATTATTACATTTCTCGACTATAAAAATTATATTATCTAGAAAAAAAGATTTGTAAAAAATTGTTCAGTTCTTTTTGAAAATTGAAATAAGACCTGTGTGTAAAGGGTGTTTTAAGAATTCTAGAAATTATGATCCGGCTAAAAAATACCAAAAATACAAGGGATAAAGACTGATTGCTTAGATACAAAGAACGTTTTCGACGTTTCTCATTTTATTCTAAAGTTTTATCCTATAAATTGTGACATAAGGAATTTGCGAAAAATTATAAAGTGAAAAGCTACACATAAAGCCGTCCTCTATATTTAGAGGATTTTATGACCAAACACACTGCTTTCCAAACTCTGAAAGTTTTCAATGTAATTACCCCAACAACAAGGGTCTAATAATCACAGAAGAAAATTTTGGGGAAGTTTTTTTGTTTGCCAAAATTTTTCCAGGAATTCCGGCTTTTGAAATGGTTGACGTCCCCGCAAATATGAAAAATGATAAGTCAGTGAGTCCTCTAGAAGAGTCTTCTAAAATTCTTCGAGGACAATATTTGTTCATTAGTTTGGTAGGATGTTAGAAATTTCATACAGTAAATGAAAAATTTTAAAATTCCTAATTACCAAAATTTGGCAAAGAATTCTCAATACTTTATATTATGTACGAGTACGAGCATCTCTTTGCCAAAAAATTTATTATATGCTCGAATTAATTGTAATCAAATTAAATTTGTATTTCTGAAAATTATATCCATTAATTAGTGTAAATTCATATTTTCTATCCAATTTTTGCATAAATTCGAAAATTATTTTGAATAATAAATAAAATTCAAAATGCACACAAACAAACAGAGAATAATCCTGGTTAATCCTTATTGCATTTGTTATTTAAAAGCCAAAAGAGATAATCAACAATTGTGTGTAGATACAAAACTCCTAAATTATTAAAATTGGATTCTACGTTATTTATCAATGATATTATGAAATATGAGGTATATTTTGTATTATCCTAACTTACTAATGAATTAGAATATCCTTTGACAAATAAAAATTATGTGTTTTTGTACAATCATATTTATAATCTCAATTGAAATTAATTCCAGAATTTTTTACTTTTGTGTTTGGCTATAGAGAACATCCGTCCGTACTAGTGTATTTTATTGTATTGTTGCTGTAACTTTTGTACACCAATAGACATGTATGAATTTCTTTTTATTCAAGTGAAAGTATTATATTTCATATATTGTTTTTTTAATTTTTAGTATGTAATTAACAATAAATATGTAGTAAGTACTTCTTAGTTCTTACGTTCTTACCTTGAAAATATATGCACACCATCTTGAATCATTGGAATCAATGGAAAACATAACAAACAAATTGCGTTAATTTGCAATTTTCATGACACATCACAAATTTTAACAAATTAATCTGAACTTTAGATAAATTCAAAACACATTTAAATGGTAATTAATTAAAACACATTAAAATTACACAATAAATAAAATTTTAATTTAGAAAATTTAAAATAATCACGATAAGCAAAACACACATTGAAAACAAAACAACTAACATGATCAATCCGAACAACAAAACAATACAGAACACAACAAATTACCCAATTGAAACAATACCCGCGAAAAATTAAGAGAAAAATTGACAAGCCGTCAAAAATAAAAATACAATAGAAACAACTCACCTCTTATACCACCAGTCACCTCACGAGCGACACCACAGACAATTACCACAAATATGTACTAAATCTTCTAACACCATCTGAATGTCGAAAAAAAAATTACTGAGGATCTAAAAAAAATTTGGGATCAGTTTAGAATAGTGATAAATGTAGTACAATTAAAGAAACAGTGATGATAGCGTATCCTCATTTTCTCTGTGGGGAAATACTTACGAGGGATATTTTCTAATTTTTGTAATTTTCGATTTTTTATCTAATTTCTTTAAAATAAAGTTAAATTCCACACAAGAAGTTCATTTAACACAATTATAAACATTTTCCGGTAAAGTTTTCATGTATTTATCAAGAAATTTTCAAGAAAAATCGATTTCCTGGTTTGTGCATTCAAAATGTGTTCAAGACGCCATACAGTCATACGAATTGTACCCCGTTTTGAATGCCAAATTTTGTGAATCAAAATAAAAATCTAAAATATTTGAAAAATTGTTTTGAAATTATTAAAAACACGTAATTTGATGATAAAAAAACAGAAAAATACAAAAATTATTTCCTTAATTTCATAGAAAGTCTTATTTTTTATCAAAAATGTGTTCGTACAACATGTGATCTTCTTGATTTCAAAGCATTATAACTTGTAAACCGCAGTAATGATGGTATTCATACTAATTTCATTGGAAAGAATATTAAATAAACTAGATTTTCATTATTAATTGTAATTCAACTAAAGTTTAAGAAAATTTTAAATTATCAATTAATGCTTTATTGAATTTAACTAATAGATCAATTATTTTTTAATTCCTTCCTTATTCTTTTTAAAAACTTCTTCTTTTTTTTCTTTACTTCGAAAAATAAAACAAAAATCAATTGATGTGCATTAAGGTATTTAAAAAAAAAAACAATAGAACTGAAATTCTTGATAAAAATTACAATATACAAAGAAAAAACTGCAATATTTATGTATTATTTAAAAAAATGATTGGAAGATATTTTATTGAATATTTTAATTCAATTTAATTTTTTTTTCTAAAAAACTCTCTTCTAGGCGATCTTCAAACAGCCCTCCAGAAACGAATTTTTCATACCTACCTGATTATTCCTGAATTACTGATAAAAATGGAAATAATTCATTGTTACCAGAAAACATTCTTAGGTACAATTCATATTTTATATTAAACATTATTTCTTTAGTCTTTGTCTATTTTCAAAAAAACGATATGCACTTATAATTATTATTATTCCTCATGAACAGTTTCTTAATTCTTAGATACTTCTGCTGTCTAATTTGAAAATAAAAAAAACAGCTGACTTATATTAGAAAATTCAAATAGAAACGGAAAAAATTTAAATTTAGTTTGAACGTTTCAAAACCTATATTTATTGCTTTTATGTATAGCTGTGTTCTATTATTATTGATGAAGTGATATTTGATCAATTCATTTTTTTTCAGATCACTTATCTTCTTCTTGAGAATAGCCTCACTTTATTAAACACCCATAAAAACAAGTTAAAATATTAAATTATATACTTGAACACATTTCACTAAAAAAATCCTAGATTACGAAATAAATCAAGAAGAAATATAAATTAAAAATTACAAATAGACATCATAATCCTAAACTTTGATTTCATATTATACTTTGACACCAAAACAGCTGGTAAACTGAAACTGATGAAGTAAACAATATTTTTGATCACTTCCTCACATGAGGAATCTTTATGGCCGAATAGAGAAAATGAGTGCCAAAAAACCGCGTTTATCAAATGAGAAAGTGAAAAATTTGGGAATTATCACTTCATAAAGTCCAATAAAATATAGCTTATATTTCCATGTTCTGAATTTTTGAATAAGCTTGAGATTAAACCTTTATCTTCTGACCACTATACTCGGTTTATAAATCGAAGTCAGTACAGGCAACATAGGCATACTTTTCTATATTCTTTTAGATTGCGTTTGTATAAATCTGTCTCTTGTTTGGGGTGATCAGATCTCAATTTTAGTTTATAATTTATCATAAACATTTATATTTTAAGTTATCAGAAACTAATCGGGTACTGCCTCCATAACCACAATACTGACTTCGATTAATAAACCAAGTATAGTCTATTATATAATTGTAATATGCTCATTGCTAATTGAATCAAATCAACTAATATACCACCACCCCCAACCAAAAACAATTACCATAAATGTGTACATAATATCTATTCTTCTAACCATCATCTGAATGTCAATGTCAAACGAAAAGTACTTGAGTTGAGGATCTAAAAGAAATTTAGGATCTTGCATCAGTTTAAAATAGTGATAGGTGATAAAAGTAATACCATCAAAAAAACAGTGATGATAGCTTACCCTCATTTTCTCTGTGGGAAAATACTCACGAGGGATATTTTGCAAGTTTTTGTAATTTTCGAATTTTTATCTAATTTCTTCAAAATAAAGTTAAATTTCATACAAGAAATTCAATTAACACAATTTTAAACATTTTCCGGTAAAGTTTTCATGTATTTATCAAGAAATTTAAAAAAAAAAATCGATTTTCCAGTTTGTGCATTCAAAATGTGTTCAAGACGCCATACAGTCATATGAATTGTACCCCGTTTTGAATGCCAAATTTTGTGAATCAAAATAAAAATCTAAAATATTTGGAAAATTGTTTTTAAATTGTTAAAAACACGTAATTTGATGATAAAAAAACAGAAAAATACAAAAATTTTTTCCTTAATTTTATCGTAAGTCTTATTTTTTAGCAAAAATGTGTTCGTACAACATGTGATCTTCTTGATTTCAAAGCATTATAACTTGTAAACCGCTTAAATGATGGTATTCATACTAATCTCATTGGAAAGAATACTAAATAAACTAGATTTTCATTTATCATGTTAAGGGTCTAAAATGCACCATTCACGATATATATCAATATTTTTTGAATATTTTGTTCGTAGTTACAACAACAATTCTGTAACGCATAATCCAGTAGTAATCACATTATGGTTTCTATATAATAATTGAATAAAATTACAACAACAATTTGCTTTAATTTTAATGAAGGACCAGTTACGCCATCTTGGTAACAAATGTCAACATTTATTTTTGTGTTAAAGATCAAAGAACAAAACCCAACAACACAATGCATAGTGGGTGTTGATCTTTTTTAATTGATTTTTCGATAGTTCAGATAGTAGCCAGATCATCTTTCAATACCGTGCTCTTGCCGAATGTGAAGAAAAAGGTTAAAATAAGTAACGGAAAATTATATTTGAAATATGAGTATAGCGTACATTTTTTTTTTGCAATTGTTTAGCAGTTTATTCTTTCAAATTCCTTATTTTTTTAACTAAAATTTCGTTTTTTTAGCGTTAAGGATATCGAAAAAATGATTTTTTGCCTAGTGTGGAATCCAAAAGGAACTATTCAACTTTTTTTCAAAAAGAATTTTTCTTCTTGACCAAAATATCACAAAACCCTTCTGAATTTTTTAGGATAATTGATGGAATATAAAATTTTCAACTTGGTGATGATAAAGCCAAATATTTCGTCATTTCGATTACAAATCTAGAAAAGATTATTTTCTATACGTCTTTTAGTTTTTCCATAATGGCTTTTCAAAGTTTGAAAAGTATTCTACATTCTCAAAATTTCTAAAAATGTGCTACAATGTAATTAGAATTATTATTCGAATATCACGAACAGATAAATTATTGTTCGATATCGTCCTTTTATTTTTGTGAAGAAATTAACACTTTCAATGGATTGAGTTCATGTACTATATAGTATGTTGTTAATGTGGTTGAACTTTCCTTTTCTGTTTGCTGGATGATATTCCATAGATAATGTGGTTACAAAATATTCAGTTCTAAACTTTTATATGCTCCATACAAATCTTTGTATATGTGGGTGGTATATGTACATGTAAATTATATAGTAAATGAACCTGTGTATCTATCTTTAATTTTCTCAAAATTACTACTACTATAGAGAAATATACAATATTGTACAGATATAATCTTTTATTTATACTTTAAACTTTAATTTAGTTCGTATATCGGATACTTTCTACTTATTATAAAATTTTTGAAGTATACATTATTAATATTGAAAAGTCGTGTGAAATAATTCTAAGTAATGACATATTCCGAAAAAAGGATTTTGAAATTTTGTAAAGCATTTTAAAGAACACCGTAATGAAAGTTTAAGTTATAGCAATTGAAACTTGTATATGTGTATATACATATACTCGTATACATCTTTCATATAATTTATTCATCATGACAGAAAAATGAAATTTTCTATTGCTGAAATCTAGTTTTTATGTGAATTTGTAAGCAAAATTTTGTGTCAGTGATATACTAATGCTATAGTCAATTATATATTAGAAGAAGAATGAAGAAGTTAAAATAATTAATGACTCCTCATATGCTAGTTATTTTTCAGGATAATGATTTATATTCGATTCAAAAGTAAAATAAATATAGGTAGGTACGTGCTTCAGAATGTGTATGGTTTGCAATTCTTTCATAATTTCTTGGTGTTCCTATGATGTCAAAGTTTTCAAATTTTTTTTCAGTAAAAGCAACCTTAAATAAAAATGAGAAAAAATAAGAAAAAAAAATATCACAAAAAACAAAAAATAATGAGTAAATTCTCACAATAACTATCCCTAAACTATAATGAAGAAAAAAAAAGATCATATTAAATTAAGGACATCATATAATGGCAGAGAAAAAATCAAATTTAAAAATTAACAACATGAAAAGGGTTGAAATTCTTTATTGTTTTTAATGGCTCTTTTGTTCTGACAGTATAAATGAAAAACTTCTATTGAAATCATTAAAAGGACATTAGAACTTTAATTTTATATTTAATATCCCCTTTTCTTTAGAATAGAACAAATTATGGAAAATCTTTGTCAATAATGTCAATTTCGTAATTGAAAAAAATACTCATAAAACTTTTAATTTCTGTTTAAACTTGTAAATTTTTATAAATTAATTTACATTTACTATGTTCGAACAAAAAAAAAACAAAGCTTAATGACTATACTGTTAAAGTTACTTTTTATTTTTTCATCCTTTCATATTTAAAGTCCATTAAAATAAAATCCTAATGGAATAAGAAAAATGCAAACTAAAATAAAAAATAAAAATTAATTATTCTCAATCCTTTTCAGAACATGCACAATATGTTTAATATATTTCCTACAAACACAATCATTTACAATTCATTCACATTATCCTTGAATATATGTAATACATATAACAATAAGGAAATACACCCACATACATAAATATATTTTTTATAAGGATTATTTTCATGCTGTTCTGTGTATTATTGCTTCAAAATGTATATTATAGCTTCAATTTTTTTCATTTACAATAAAATGAAATTCAATGTGTGATATATTAAATGAATAATGTAATACATAAGAGAGTTTTTTTTTTTTTATATATCGTAATTTATTATTTTTTTTTAAATTTTAAGAAAAAAAAAATAATAACGCAAAAGAATTTTTCAAGCTAATCCATTCTATGCAAATTTTTGTGTGTATGCGCGTTTGAAAATAATAATGAATGTAAATTTCTTCCGGTAATTGTTTTTTTTTTTTAAATAAAAAATTATAACATAACAGGATGTGATCCTTAAGGGACATAAAAAAAAAGAAATTAATACGTGGAATAAATGAAAAACTATTCTGTGAATTAAAGTTGTTAGTTAAAGATAAAAATTTTAAAATGATGTGTTTGAACATTGTCTTGATTATTCAGTAAATTACCGTTATTGCGTTGTTTAAAAAATCAACAATTTAAAAAAAAAAAAATTATATTCCAATTTCCAAGTAAGAAAAGTCTTCAATCTGTTTAAAATTTATTATTTATTAAAAAAAATAAAATTATTCAACAGTATTTTCGTTTATAAAAAAATTACTACTATTAAAATATTCAAAATAAATGTTTGTGTATCTGCATATTTGCATACTTTCAGGCGTAACATTTTTTAGTAGCATTTCCGAATAATCCGAAGAAAAAAAAACATCCTGTATTCACAGTATCTCCAATGAGCATGAACAAATTAGGTTGTTGTTACAACGACGCAAACCGGTTATAAAACCTGTTTTTACAACTGCTCAAACTACATCTGAAGGTGGCACGACCAGTTTTAACGAGAGTATGAGTGTATTACAACCGTGAAGCTGAAATTATTTGAGATGATTTCTTACTATACCAAGTTGGAAAAAATTATACCCTTTTGTTACTCCCAGCGCAACAATAACCGGTTTAACCACCAAGTGTGCAAAGGGTGAATGAGTCTAAATGTAATTTTTCTTCTCAACATTTCAATTACTGCAATCAGAATTTAGTCTATATTTTCTTAATTTTCATCTTTAGATTTTTGTGCGTGACTTGTAGTTTAATAAATTTGTGATACATTCTACATTCTCAATACCATGAATTTTGTATTTTTTTTTTCATTTTAAAGAAAAATATCTAGCAAAATTAAAAATTTGTAATAAAAAATCTTTTTTGCTTTTCCTTTTTTTTTTTTTTAAAAATTTAATGTTAAAAAGGATCAAAAGATTATATATCCTTGTTTTTTTCACATTTTGTGTACAAAAAAATGTTTCTAAACACCAAATCATTTATCCTTTCAATAATTTTTTTCCTCCATAACAATTTTATTTTATGATAATTCATTTCACAGCGGGTTACTCAAAAAAGAAAGAAAAAAAAATTTTTTAATGACGATACAAAATATGTATGTAGAGAAAAACAGGAAATATGTCCTGATATTTATTAAATAGAAACAAATCCTACTAAAATGGACATAAAAATGAATATCTGTCATTTGTACATCATAAAATATAATTTGAAAATTTTTACAATAATAAAAAAAAAAAGTTGTGTAAAAAATATTCTAATATATTTTTGCTTTTTGTATTCAGTAAAATCGAACCATAAAAAAAGTTTAGAAAATATTTTATAATAAATGAAAAAAATTATACATGAATTAAAATCCTTAATCATAAGCTATTGCGTTTATTTCGGTGGTCCAGTCTCCAGTCCGAGTGGCTGAAGTAGTAAAGGAGTGGCTTCTGTTAATGAAGGTCAAAAATAAAAATTCAATACAGAGAAAGAAAAATCTTCTTTTCTTTGTATTATCATTTCATCTTTCACTCATCAACTAAACTCAACTCATCTATTATACATTTATACGTATACCACGACCACCACCCTCAACCAAAAACAATTAACACAAATGTGTACATTCTTCTAACATCATCTGAATGTTAATATCAAACGAAAAGTACTTGAGTTGAGGATCAGTGCTGCCAAATGGATACAATCGTATCAATTTGGCTACGATTTTTCGAAATTTTAGCAATGGATACGAAAGATACTTTTTTTTTCATTTAGATACTTTTTTGATAAAACCAAAAAATATATAGACAGAAAGAATTCTTATGTAGTATAAAAATGTCTCATACAAAAATTTTTGTTCTGGGGTTCCAACATTGGAACCCCATTAGTGAAATAGCTTTGAATGTACATCAGCATATTTCAGTTTTGTTAAAAAAGCTTTTACTTCTGCATAGAAATACATATGTACATGCGAATACGACAATTACCTTGTTTATGCACAAAAATTAAAACATATTAACGATAAAACGTTTTGAACATCGTTTTGAGATAATACATTTTAATTGGTGTTTATGCGTAGTACAACATTTCATTCTCACTTAAAACTACACTTGAGTAATAAACTAATACTACTCTAAAAGTTCATATTGATGTTTAGTATGTTACCAACACCATTTTGAAAGGTCAAATATGACAATTCACTTAAAACGAAGAAAGTGTATATGCACATTTTAAAAACGCATTGAAGTTTTAAATTCGGATTTTATAGTGTATTCACTCAAAACGAAATAAAGTTTCAATGCGTTTTAAAATTTGGTTTATGCATCCGTGTTTAGTCAAAACGGCATGAGTTAATGCGAATTAAAGCTTCGCATAAACAAGGTAATTGATGGTGTCGGTGTGACTCATTTTATTCACATATGTTTCACCATTTGAAATTTTTTTTATATTCTATTTAACACACAAGAGTAAAATTTTTTTTTTATTTTCCATTCATCTTGATCATGTTAAAAACAAAACTTAAATTTCAAAGCGCTTTAAAGCATAGTTAAAAAAGCTTTCACTTCCTTCCTTCTCTTACTGTACTGTTCTATAGTATAATTTAATAATTACAATTTTTATTCGATACTACATAAGACTTCTTTCTGTCTATATATTTTTTCATAAAACCTAGACTTTGAATAATAAAATTTCAATTTTGACACTGATTGAAAGAAAACTACGTTACCAACACTATTTGTCTCAATTTTCATGTTCTAAATTTCATTTATCTCATCTATATACTAAAGAATGGAATATTTAGTTTTATTTAAATTTCGCTTTTAAGTTCCTATTTTCATTTTATTTAAATATTTTAATGTTACAATGTTTTCTTGAAGAAATTTCCTTATAAATTTTGTTTCTGTTGAAAGAATCACTTTGTTTTTGTTGAAATAATTATTTTATTTTAGTATTATTTTGTAATGTAAAATAACAAGTTATAAAGCAAATAAAAACTGGAAATATAACCCTTTTATCTTTTTGGATACTTTTTTCTTGGATTATATACTCTTTTGGTCTCCATTTGGATACGGAAAAAAATTGGCGAGTGGCAGCACTGTTGAGGATCTAAAAAAAACGTAGGATCTAGGATCAGTTGAGAATAGTGATGGATGATGGCTGTAATAACATCAAAAAAACAGTGATGACAGCCTATCCTCATTTTCTCTGTGGGAAAATACTCACGAGGGATATTTTGCAATTTTTGTAATTTTCGATTTTTTATCTAATTTCTTCAAAATAAAGTTAAATTTCACACAAGAAATTCAATAAACACAATTTTAAACATTTTCCGGTAAAGTTTTCATGTATTTATCAAGAAATTTAAAAAAAAAATCGATTTCCCAGTTTGTGCATTCAAAATGTGTTCAAGACGCTATACAGTCATACGAATTGTACCCCGTTTTGAATGCCAAATTTTATGAATCAAAATAAAAATCTAAAATATTTGGAAAATTGTTTTGAAATTATTAAAAACACGTAATTTGATGATAAAAAAACAGAAAAATGCAAAAATTATTTCCTTAATTTCATAGAAAGTCTTAGTTTTTATCAAAAATGTGTTCGTACAACATGTGATCTTCTTGATTTCAAAGCATTATAACTTGTAAACCGCATAAATGATGGTATTCATACTAATCTCATTGGAAAGAATATTAAATAAACTAGATTTTCATTTATCATGTTAAGGGTCTAAAATGCACCATTCACGATATATATCAATATTTTTTGAATATTTTGTTCGTAATTACAACAACAATTCTGTAACGCATAATCCAGTAGTAATCACATTATGGTTTCTATATAATAATTGAATAAAATTACAACAACAATTTGCTTTAATTTTAATGAAGGACCAGTTACGCCATCTTGGTAACAAATGTCAACATTTATTGTTGTGTTAAAGATCAAAGAATAAAACCCAACAACACAATGCATAGTGGGTGTTGATCCAGATTATGAAATCGAAGATTGATAACATCACGAAAACAGTGTTGATAGCGATAATCTTTTTATCATGAAAACAGTGTTGATCTTTTTTAAATGATTTTTCGATAGTGCAGATAGTAGCGCCAGGTCATCTTTCAATACCGTGCTTTTGCCGAGTGTGAAAAGGTTAAAATAAGTAACGGAAAATTATATTTGAAATATGAGTATGACGTGACCTTACGGAAATAACGGTTGACATAAGTGTAGGCGATATCTATAACCATCATTTTTCATTCAGGAAGCGAATTATATCCTTGACCCTTATAAGATACACAAATAAATTATAAATATTATTTATTTAAAATAAACAAAATAGAAAAAAAGTATCATCTCACAATACAAACAAAATGAAGAAAAAAAAAAAAGGAATATAAGATTACGACATAAAACTTATTAGAAAAAACTTCTAAAAATTCAATCTCATTCATTTTTTTTGTTAAAATTTTAAAAATTTTCTTAAAAGTATTGTTTTCATAAATCAGATATTTTCTGAACTGACTTATTCGTCCTTTTTTTTGTGTTTGTTTTTATTTATCATCGTTTTTTTTTTATATGAAAGTCATTCGGTATGTGAAACAAGTTTAAATAGAAAAAATTCATGAATTTGTTATTGGATGTCTCAGTGTAAAGATTGAATTATTTCAAAAGTATCTCTTATTTATTTTTTCTGAACGAAAAGCAAAAATAGTTTTTTTTTTTTACCTTGTAGACACTATTATTCTAAGAAAAGTTCTCACATGTCATGAAAGGATTACAATATGTATTTTGCTGTCGTATGCTGTTTTCCTTATATTTTCAATATTGTTTAGATTTTTTTGTTTTAATTTATTTTGTCATACAAGGAAACTTTTTAAATTAAAGTTAAATATACAGGAAAATTTTGTAATATAAAAATGAAAAATAAAAATGATTGTTCTCGAAATTTTTCCTTTTTTTTTTTTTACATTAAAAAAAAGGCTTTATGATTGTCATGTTAATTTATGCTCAGTCAGATGGATGATAGCTTTAAATTAACATTTTTAATTTAATATTTTTTCTTTTTATTAATAAGCTTTTAAGTATCTAATTGAATTTTCGAATTTTCTCTTTAAAGGATATTTTTAATAAATTCTTAGTAAAAGGCAGTACACTCCGAAAATTTTTTTTACATTGAAAATTTGACCTTCAATTCCCACTTCTTTTTTTTTGATTATTATTTTTGTAATAAAAATATCTTAACAGGATAATGTTTCTTGAATTGAAAAAAAAAAAAAAAGATTACAGGAGTAAAAACTGATAAACGGAATAAAATTGGTTTAAATGTATTTTCTATTTTATCAAACAATATATTTGTGCTGTTATTTTAAATATTGAATTTTTCACAATTTTCTTTTACTTTAAAACAAAAGATTAAAAAAAAAAAAACATTAAATACAAATCACGTTTAAAAAATTTATTCACTAACACTGATTCCATATATAGCTTTTAAAATGTTCTTTATTTATTTGTTTGTTTGTTTTTTTTTTTCTAAAGATTTTCTAATTTTCAAACTTAATCACGCAGATTTACTTCAACAAGTCTTTCATTTTTAAAATTTTATATTATTGAAAGAAAATCATGAAAAAAGAAAATGGTAGATACTTTCACATTTTAAGAAAATTTCCTATATGCTTCGGTTAAATTGTAAAAATTAAAAAAATCAATACAAATTTAGTTATTGACTTGATAAATCAATTTATTCTACTCAAGACAAAAAAAAAAACAATAACAAAGAAACAAACAAATTGAATAAGCTTTTTTTTTCAAAATCACATTTTAGAGAAGAAAAATGGAAAACAAAAATCGGTTTTCGTATTTTCTATTGTTTCCTTTTTTCTTCTTCTTCTTCTTCTTCTTCTTTGAATCATTTCCGTTTTTGATGGACTCGTTTTGATTAATTATTTGTCAGAATTGTGGAAATGATATTAGAAAGAAAGATAGAAAGAAAAAAAAAACATTATAAATGAATTTAATGTGAATCATATAGAACATGAATCATTCCATTTAAATCCTTTCCAATACGTTCTAATGTCACATTATGCTTTTTTTTTCTCTTTTTTTTTTTTTGCTTTAAGAATTCTTTAATTTTACGGCATAATTTTGACTTTTTATTTATTTTTTTTTATTATTCGTGAAAATAACAAATGATATTGCTGGTGCGTTGAATGTGTTAAAATTTAAATATTTCATCATCATCAAGGAGAATAATTCAATCAAGGCTATGTTCTTTCAGATATTTAAAATTTGAAAAATTATGTTTAATTTATGAAATAAATTTTTTTTTTTTTTTTTTTACTTTTAAAATTATTTAATCCTGTTGCCAGGATATTTTTAAATAGTAATTATATGTAAAATTTATTAGATTTCAAGAATATACTTTAGTACTTACAATCTTTTGATATATTATGAAACTTTTATTACGCTCTGATGTCTGAACAAGCGAATTCTCTAGCGAATTTTTACACAAAACAGAAAATAAAGTAGATTTCAATTTGAATAATTCTAATAAGTATTTTTTTTTCATGCTTTTATAATTTTCCTTTAAAAATTGAAATGAAACAAACAAAATAAAGTACAACAATTTTTATTTATTGTGTTTTCCATTTAAGAGCTTTTTAAATTAAAATGTTTTTTATTTTTTTGTTTTTTTTTTTTTTTTGGAAAGAAAATTGAAAGTTTTTTTATGAAAGACAATAAAATATGTTTTTAAGTTGTAAATAAAAATTTAGAAATAAATTTTCAAGGATAAAATTCATAATAAATAAAAGAAAATTAAAAGTGTATAATAAAAAAAAATTATAGTATTAACATTTTTTACATTTTAACTCATTAGATTTTTTTTTTATTGTTTTTGTTTTATTAAATTTATATTTTTTATTTAGGTACTTATTTTCATTTCATTTTTGTTGTTGTGAGCGATGGCTCAAATTCAAAACCCTTTAAAAATATTTTGATCGACAGACTCTTTTAGAAAGTTTACAAGAGAATGAAAGCATCTGTAATGAAATAAACTCCAGAGTTTGATTTACAAAGAAATTATCATTATACTATTTTTCAAACAGGATGTTGTCAGTTCATATTTAACTTGTTTGAAAAAATTTAAAATTTTGAGGCATGATATTCCACAGAAAAAACGATACATCAGTATAGCGTAATATTATATCTTTGAAGGATAATTACCACAATAAAAAAAATATAGTTCATTTTTCCTTTGATGCGATTAAAAAGTCACTAACCTACTGTAAAACTTCCACTTCCATCAATACAGAAATTAATTTAAAATTTGCACCCATTTATGAAGTATCCTTTTTTTTCTACTAATTTGAAAGTTATGAAGTAAAATATATCACTTATATCGTTCTTCATAGATTCTAATTTCCTTATTAGAATATTTTAAATAAATGTGAAAAGGACTCATAATTTTCAGTTTGCATTATTTAAGAATTACATGCTTTCATGTTCTCATGAATAATCTATAATATTTCTCTTCCTTATTGAGAAATATTGAAAATCAAATGTACCTACATACATAAATTCGATTTCCTGAAAATGTAAAATACAAATATTCGCAAAATTCATAAAAAATGAATTTTCTATTGATAAGGATAATGTAAGTAAAATTAATATTTGTGGTCACATCCACAAATCGCTTAAGTTGACAAAGGCAAAAATCAATATTAGGATTAGCAAATTTTTCCTTTTTTTTTGGTGTATTTTTAATAATAAATCAATTGAAAATATTGCGTAAATAAATTTACTTATAGATAATTTGGGTTTACATAATTTCATCCTTAAAATCAAGAAAAAGACAACAAACAAAAATAAAACAAAGAGAATTATTTAACTTTTATTTTTAGTGCGCAAGGACTCGCATTATACTTGAATACATTTTTAGTTTCATTTTATAAAGAAAAAAAAAAACAATAATTTTCTGAACATCTGAGAATCCAGAACATCCTCTTTACGTTGATATTCGTCCTAATCAAAAAGTATAGAAATTGAAAAATTACTTTTATTGATTTAAAAAAAAAATTGCAAAAAAAATTTTTTTTTTCTAAACTTATGTACCTCGAAGGACACTGAAAAATGAATACCATACTCTAAATAATTTTGTCAAGAATTCAAGTGTTATCGGATAAAGATTTCCTGCAGTAAGCTAGAAAAATTATTTAGAATTAATTTTTTTAATAGTAATTTTATGTTTACAAACTTACCGTTAGAGGTTTGTGGGTTTGTAATATCAAGAAAAAAACTGCATATTTTACTGATCGAGAAGAATCGTACCAAGGGATATTATATGCGGCATCTGCTATTCCTGCACTCTAGAAATAAACAAAAAATGTGTTTAGAAAAACATATGATGTGGAGAATGAAGAAAAATTTACCTCTTCTGTGATTCCGTTAGCAAACCAATACAATATTGATAATATGTATAAAAGAGCAATCATAAGTGCTATTGTTGCAAACATTATGTTACGCGAATTGATCTAAAAATTAAAAAAAAAAAAATTAGTTATTATTTGAAAAACGTAAACGAGTATCTTTGAGCATGAACACATTAGGTGGTTATAACAACGGACGCAAACCGATTTTAAAACCTGTTTTTACAACTGCTCAAATTACATCTGAAGGTGGTACGACCAGTTGTAACGAGAGTGTAAGTGAAGCTAAAATTATTTTAGATGATTTCTTATTATACCAAGTTGAAAAAAATTATACCATTATTGTTACTCCCAGCGCAAAATAATCGGTTTAACCATCTAATGTGTACAGGCAGTTTCATATGAAAATAGCTCGGTTAGTAAGACTTCAGAGAGCGTTCATTTTTTTCTTCTTACAATATTCACTGTCATTAATAGTGCTGTGATTAGTATTCCATAAACTACTAATTCAACAAAACAAATTGGTCCGACAATTTCACTGAGTTCTTTTACCAATCTGGAAAAAACAAAACACACGAGTTTAAAAAGGACCAAAAAAAAAAAAAAAAAAATTTGAAAATATTATACTTAATAAGTTTCAAATGTAATTGAACAATTTTTTGTATTTCAAAAGAATCTGCATTTGTTAAATTATTTGTAATTTCAATTTGAAGAATTTTAAATACAGTTTTAAAAAATACACAAAAAGTCAAAAATAAACTGAAAGATGGCATATATATTTCTACAGTTATTTTCCAAAATATGTAAATCTGTGAAAAGTAGATTATCTCGTATAAAGGTGATCTTAAAATATTGACAACAGGCACTTTCAAAGGAAATGGATGAACTGAAAATAATGTTAATTGTAATTTAAAAAAAAAAAAAAGAATATTGAATTTTCGAAAGTATCGGAAATTTGTTTGATTTCTGATCACTTACTCTTTTCCGTAGCAAAATAAATTGACATCAAAATGACATTACAACATGAAAAAATCATTAATTTAAGATTTCTTTTTGATAAATTATTCATCCTTTTTATAACTTGATCCAACAGTTCATTATAAATTCGGTTATTTTTGTTCTGAAAAAAAAAAAAAAAAAAAAAAAAAATTACAAATTTTAAAATTTCCACTTAAATTTTCATAATTTTCAAAAATTTATTACTAGAATTTCGAAATATAATTCATTAGCTTCAATCATCAATTTTTCATTTTGTTTTTCTTTATTAATCATTAATAAAATTCTTATTGCCACATAAAATATACCTACAGTTGGATTAATATGTACAAGTATATGATTTATATCACTACCTTTATATAATTCATCATAAATATAATTCAACATAAATAAAATTTGTATTATTTCATAAATAACAATTAAATATTTTAATTTTCCATTTTTTACAAAAAATCCAATAGATTTTAAAATTTTATAATTATAACTAAATAACGGTGATTCTTCTAACATGTTTTTTTTATTTATTTTTTTTTTTTTCAAAATATATGACTTATCCTGTGAAAGGATTAACGAAGGAATAAACAAATTTTATTTCAGCCAGAAGAAATAAATTCAATTGAATTTATTTTTAAATTTTATAAAAAAAACTAAATAATAGAAAAAAATACAAAATATGTACATATGTACTCGTATGTTGAAAAAGTTATTTAATTACGTCGATTTAAGATTTAAACACCTCTTTTTTTATTGAAAAAAAAAAAAAAAAAACAAATATAGAAATTTTCAAAGAGAATTAATATTTAACGATTAAACCCTATTACATATAGGATACGGTTACATTGACTGTTTTTTTTTCAAAAAAAAAATTTTATTTAGAAAAATTTTATTGAATACATTTTTGTGGAACTTCGATAACGATTTATTCTGACATTTTTTTTTTTTTTAATTTCGAAAATAAAATAACAAAAAATTTCTTAAGTTTTTAAAATTTATTAATTTTTTTTATTAAAGAAAGAAAAATGTGATGTTTTTATTTTCATTTACAATTTAAAGCTAGTGAAACCTTTACCTTAATCTAAATTAGTAATTCATGTACACTATTCAATTTAATTATATACATTGATGACAAATCTAATTTCCTATTTCGAAATTATAAGGTTAAACCAATTAAAAATAGGATATAGGCATTTAATTTTTCAAATATTATAATCGATTACATAAGATTTATAAATAAACGATCAATTTAGATTCAAATATTACCAATGAGAATTTTTAATAACTTAAGGCGCTTTTTAATGTAATTTTGACATTTTCCGGATAACCTTGAAAAAGAAGGTTACCTACATACATATATGGTTGTCATAGACGTCAATTTAATTTTTTTCTCTCTAAGTGTCAGAAAAACGATTTGTTAATTTTTATTGTTTAAATTTCCCAGCAATCATACGCCTTACATTCAGTTGTTTTTTTTTTTTTGTAGAGAAGCAGGGGGACTGTGTAATACCGCAAGATGATTGGTGAATAAAAACGAAAATTTTATTCTTCAGATTATTGAGTGATCATGAGACAGGATTTTTGGAATTGAATTGTTTCTTTTCAAAATACAGTAAAAATAAATTCAATGAAATTAGTGAAATTAATATTTAAATTTTTGAAAATTTTCCAATGCATGTTATGTGGAATTCTTACACAATAAAGTACGTATCATATAATATGTATGTATGTATGTGAAATAATAATGAAACATAAGTAATTTTACTTTTTCGTGTATAAGAAAAAAAAAAAATGTTTACAAAGGCAGGATATATCCAAAAAAAAAATGTCAATAATTTAAACGTATAAATTTTATCTTCTATCTGCTATATTTACATTTTCTGTTTTTTTCACATTTTTTAAAGCTAAAATTTTTTTTTTCTAATTCTAATTTAAAAATCATGAACTAATATCGTTTACATAAAACAAACTTAAGATTGTTTTCTTTTCTTCTAAACACAAACGTATCAACTCGCATATCGTGTGTGTGTTTTAGATAAACTCGGATAAACCTCATAAAATTTGTTTAGGTAAATTATATTTTTTGATTTATTTCTTATTTGTTTTTCCAATTTTTTTCTCATCATTATCCTTGTAGGTTCTGAAAAAAAAAAATCAAATTCAAATATAAAATTTACCTTTACGACCTACTTTTTTTCTATTTTTGTTTTGTAGGGTGGCAGTATAAACAAAGCACCTTTCTTCAATAATAACAATAAAACCCAAATCCTTGCTACATATAAACACGTTATGTACCTCATTGGAAGTTGATGATATTCAGGATTTACATTCAAAAAAATGTTGAATCGACAAGCATGAGAGGATTCAAGAAAGAAATGTCTTACAAGGAAGTTTGTACACAAAAAAAAACAATAAAATAGATGATATCATCACCAGGATAAAGGGCGTCTAAACGTTGAAAGAAATAAAGAAATAGAACAAAACTGTTTGTTGAATTGTACTTTTTGTTAAGAAGCTCCATGAAAACAAAGTGTGAATTTCTGAATTGTTTTCGTCCACTTGAAATGCTTCATTACGTATGGCAATGACAATTATCATAATCACCATCATTCTCACTTTCATATAAGTTTTAGTTTTCCATTTAAATATTTATAAAAAAATTTTTCGTAAATTTCATTTGGTTCCGGTTCATAAAACAAATTATTCGTCAATAAGATAAATTGTCCTTTTTTTAAAAAAATCTTTTATCTTCTGTTGAATAAATTGCGTATAATGTGTTTAGCGTATGATAGGAATTTTTTTTTCACAGTAAATTTTCAGATATACTACATTACAATTTAAAAAAAAACTATGTCAATAATACAAAATAATTATTGATTTTGCTTGTCAGATAAAATTTAATTAAATATTGATTGTCCTTGAATTAATTATGTTGAGGAAATGATGTTGTATTCATAACATTAAAGGATATTTGGTATAGTAACACAGAAATTAATAAAAATGTAAAGAAATAAAATGGAAAATAAGGAAATTTGATTTTTAGATACTTGAGACAATATTATTAATGAAATATTACCACTTTATTTTGACGAAGAAGGAAAATAAATAAAAGTAAGATAGATTAAGAATATTAATTTTCTTTTAGAAAGCTATATACTTGCAATATAGTCTATTTGACAGGATACCTTTGATTCAGTCAATTTTTTATTAAAATTATATGATATCTTTAACGTCTTTAAAATTTTGCCTTTTTTTTTCTTCCATTTCGAGTCGTCTCAGACATTCCATTGTCGAATTTTTATAGATACATATTTTTCCAACCTACAAATTTTTTTTTTATTCAAATTTCCTTTGAAAAATTAACATAAGAATAAAATATGAACATACTGATTTGAAAAAGTTAAATTTAATGTTTTGATGCGTTACAAAAAAGAACAAGTTGTGCAGGATAACACTTCAACTTGATTCTCGCTCAAATCGATCCAGAAAAAATCTATTTTTCAAGTTGCCAGCCGTCCTAATTAAAGAATAGAAATTGAAAAATTATATTTTTTCTAAATTATTCGAAAATATTTCAAAAAATTTTAAAAATTACCTCGAAGGACATTGAAAAATGAATACCACACTCTAAGTAATTTTGCTAAAAACTCAAGTGTTATTGGATACAGATTGCCTGCAGTAAGCTAAAAAAAAATTCATTAGAATTATTCAACTTTCGATATATTTATGTATGTATGTGTTTGTAAGCTCACTGTAAGGGGCTTGTGAGTTCTCAATATTAAGAAAAACACCGCATATTTTACTGATCGAGAAGAATCATACCAAGGAATGTTATATGCGGCATCTGCTACTTTTGCACTCTGCGAAAAAAAAGTATTTTAGAGTATGACGTGTTCAAGGATTAAGAAAACCTTACCTCTACAGTGATGTCATCAGCAAACCAATACAATATAAAGAAAATGTAAAAAATAGTAGCTCCTAATAATGTGGTTAAAATCATTACATTGCGTGATTTTGTCTAAAAATATTTTTAAAAAAATATTATTATTCTTGAAATAAATTGTATTTGTTTTTTTTTTTATTTTTTGGTCTGACCATATTTAAAGTAATCAACATTCCTGTGATTATCAATCCGTATACAACCAGTTCAACAAAACAAATTTTCCCAACGACATTATTGAGTTCCTTTATTAGTCTGAAAAAGAAAAATATTTACATACAATTTTTGTTAAAAAAAAAAAACTACCTACTTGAAAATCTTCAAATGCAATTGAACAATCATTCGTATTTGAGATAATTCTGCTCTCGCCAAATTATTTGTAATTTCATTTTGAAGAATTATGAATAAATTTTTTGAAAGTACACAAAAAGTCAAATAGAAATTTAGAGATGGTATGTAAATTTTTGAACTTATTTGCCAGAAAAAATAAATTTCTGATACGTAAAATATCTCGTAAATAGGAGATTTCAAAAAATTTATACCAGGAAATCGAAGAGGAAAAGGATGTACTGAAAAAAGAAAAAACAATTTTCAAAAATAGTCTTTTATTATTCTTGAAAAAAAAAAAAAAAAAAAAAAAAAAAAATCAAAAACCGAAGAACTTTTAAAAATTTGTAGGTATGTACTTGTTTGTTTCGCTTCAGATTTTCTAAGTATATGAAAGTATCTACTTACAGTTTTTAAAATCCGATTTTTTTTTTCATACTTTTTTCGACATAAAAATTTTTGAAAGTACTCACAGTTTTTAATATATGTAAAATTAGATTTTTTATTTTCATACTTTTTTCAATATAAAGAAATGACATCAAAATGACACTGAAACATGCAACATTTATAATTTTTACATTTCTTTTTGATAACGAATACATTTTTTTTTCAAGATTATGCAGTAATTCGTTATAAATTTTATTATTTTTAGCCTGTAAAGAAAGTGAAAAGAAAAAACTAATAATTTCCACTTATGTATAAATTTTTTTAATTAAGGCATTCCATGTCAAAATTTATCTATTCCACTGAGTATTAATTTTGAAATGAGTGCACTATTGTTTTTTTTTTTTCAAACTAAAGAATCGAACAAATAAATAAATTTTGTCGCACTTTTATTGTTCTTTTAGAATCATGTGTTTATTGGAAAATGAAACATCAAAGCTAAAATACATTTTGATATGGAACGTCTTAATTGTTAAATTAAAAAAAAAAAAAATTTACAATTATTTCATAATACAAATCCATGGCATCAATCATTAATTTCTCATATTGTTCTTCGTTCGTTAACATAACTATAAGTCTCACAATGACATAAGAAAATCCTGAACTCAAAAAAAATGGAGTAAATGTTAAACTTATGTCATTATAATGATGAAGTGCGTCGAAAAGATAACAAAATTGAAAAATTGACTGTAATATTCCATAAATAGCAATTACATATTTAAATTTTCCACTTTTCACAAAAAATCCAATAGATTTTAAAATTTTATAATTATAACCAAATAACGGTGATTCTTCCAACATGTTTTTTATCAATATATGATCTATCCTGTGAAAGGATTAACGATGGAATAAAGAAATTTTTATTTTAGTTAATGAAACATAAAAAATTGAACATTTTTTTTTTCAATTGCGTCGAATGAAGATTTAAACACCTCTTTTGTATTTTTTTTTTTAAATTTAAAAATAATTGAGAAATATTGAAAAAAAAAAAAAAATAAATATTTAATGAGTAAACTACCCTAGGAAATGTTTACACTGACTGTTCTGTCAAACTCAATGAAAAGGTTTTATTTAGAAAAATTTTCAACAACACACTGGTTGTTTAGTTATGGTTTTAGACTACTTTCAAATTTTTTTGAATTTCGAAAAAAAAAAAATTCTTCTTTTCTCATCATTAATTTTTTTACTTTAGAAAGAATGGGAAAGATATGTATATGAAAACTGTCTTAACGCGTAACTAACCCAATCCAACTATGTAAAATGATAATTTTGTACCTGAGATGTAAAGAGCAAGGCTAAGGAGTTACCATTGTTAGTTTAAAAAATAACAAAAGTTCTTTGGTCCATTGAATTTATCAATTCGAATAAGATCAACCACGCTGAAGTATTTTGAAATCAGAAAAACGTGTTAAACGCTTCTAGAAAAGTGGCAGGCGCAAAAAAAAGTGTAATTCGAACTATCATCAATCGTTATTGAAATTTTTCAAGCAAAATTTAGATTGAAAATTTAACGCTCGTCAAACCTTTGCCTTAATCTAAATAGTAATTCATGTACACTATCCGATTTAATTATATACATTGATGTCAACTTTAATTTCCCATTTCGAAATTATAAGGTTACACAAATCAAAAATAGGACAATCAAATTATATTTTCAAATACGTAATTTATATAATTTCACCTGATTCGATTATATAGGAATTATTAATAAACAATCAATTTAGATTCATATTATCAATGAAAAATTTTAAAGACCAAAGTTATTTTTATGAAGGTTAAGAATTTTCGAATAATCTTGAAAAATAACATCCCCTATGCTGTCCTCTGTGGTTATCGTAGATATATTCATTGAATTATTTTTATCTTAAGTGACCGGGAAACGATTGTTATTTTTGGATTTTTTAAGTTCCCAGCTTCTATAACCCCACCACTAAAAATTCATTCGGTCGTACCATATTGTAAAGAAGCTGGGTAGGATGATCAAATTATTATAAATATTCGTATATGTCCTTAGTCTCTAATAACAATAAAATAGTGAACAGTGATAACATCAATATTTTATTGAAAATACTCGAAATACTAAAAGGAAAAACAAAAAGGATTATCCAAGAATTAAGAGATTGAATGTTTTTGTTTCACAAAAAAACAAAGTATTGAATATTTCGAAATATATGTGACAGGAAATAAAATTCAAATTATGTCATGTAATCGTCATTTATGTATTCAAAAAAAAATTTTCATAAATTTTCAGATAATCTATCTTCTCATACTAACTTTGGTGAAATTGTTTTGGATTTTTGGGAATTTGAAAAATTTTTTGGTTCTTTTTGATTTCATGAAAGTTTCTCATACTTATGTTTTATTATGTTATTTAAATTCAAACTTTATGTAAAATTGTATAAAAGAATTGTGTCATTGTGTACTGTTTTTTTTTTTTTTTTTTCGACGAAGTTTATAAACTCAGAAAAAAAAAAAAGTTATAAAATCAAATAAAATTCATAATATTTTTACATGAAATTGTTATCGTACACAAAAATGATAATATTATGAAATTTATTTATTTATCTTTTTAAAATGAAACATATTATGTGTGTACACAAAATAAAATATAGGACGAAATATCATACAAGTTTTTATTCGAAAGAGAAAAAAAAATAAGAATTTTAAATTATATTTATGTTGATATATGGAAGTACGTATATGAATGTCATTCTAAAATAAATTGAATTGCAAATGTGAAAGAAAAGTTTAATTTGAATGAGCAAAAAAAAAAAAAAAAAAACTGTGTGTGAATAAATCAAAAACCTGAAAGTAGTAGGAAGTAAGTTTTTAAAATGACAGTTTATGATTAAATATGTAAATAAAATATATTTAAAAAAAAAAAACTTTTAACAAAATAACTTTTATAAATTAATACGTGAAATTTTTTTTTACTCCATCGAAAAGCTCCCCATTCGATTATTCTAAATCAAAAAACCCCATGTAAATCCATCCACGTTTACTAACCTAAAACTCATTCCAAAATTTCACATTTTCGTTTCGAACGTCACTCTCACCAATGACAATATATTCTATGTATCTGCTCTGTGCTCTCATACACAAAGTTATTTAGTTAAGGGTTAGTGAGTGGATAAAAATTATGTATTTAAAAAAAAGTATCCAGCTGATTGCCTAAGTAGTAACAGCTTAGTACAAATAGGAAAAAAAGAAAAGTTTTTAAGGGGCCATTCTGGTTTAAAATTAAAAAAAAATTGATTTTGTTTTTCTGATCAGTCAGTGGTTCGGTTTTGTAAGGTTCGAAAATACTTAGATTTCACAATAGAAATTTTAAATTTTAAAAATGTTCATTAAAGGAAGTTCTGAAAAAAAAAAACAGAGTTTTAATTTATACTAATTTGATGTAGCTCAACTGTGATCAATTAGTTCAGGGGAAATTGAAAAAAAATTAGTCAATCATGCTTATGTGTGATTTTTTTTAAATGAACCTATTAAATAAATTTATCATTGAAAAATGAAAAAAAAATCAAAAAATATTCACCATATTTAATGAATTCCCTTTGAAGCATTTAAATTTCCAAGGAAATTTTTGGATTTTAATTCAGAATACATAATTAGCCATAATTAGAATTATAGCCTTTTTTCTATTAATTTTTTTCTCTATTTGGAATTATATTTTAGATCCTACAGGAAAAATCCTTGCTATTATTCAAAACAATCATTGCAACATAAAGTCGTCCTTTATTACACGCAAGTCAAGGAGTTAATAAACAAAAAGGAATTAACTGTTTGTAAAAAAAAAAAAATAAAACAAACCACACATTTAAGATCTATTATCTTTTATCTTTTTTTTCCTTTTTATTTGTTAATGTAACATTGAGGGTATACTTGGCAAATAAGGACTCTTATCTGATAAATTATTTTCATTTATTAAATTTAATGTACAAAAATCTATCTAAAGTATTTTTTTCTCTTGATAACAAAAAATCTAATTTGTATGAAAAAACAAAAAGGAGGATTTAACAAGGATAATAATTTTATCTAAAAAATCTTTTTTTAATTTGAAAAAAAAAAAATTATTCTTGGTACAAAAAGATCCTTTTTATTATACAAAAATTATTTGAAATTTGTATTTTACCACAGGTTATTTACCAACAAGCATAATTAAAATTTTTTAGAAAGATTAAATTAACGTTAAAGGATAAAAGGATTTTAAAAAAATTAATTTACTGAATATTTTTTCAAAATCATCTTTTTTTTTTTCTTCTTTTTTTTTTAATTTCAAGAACAAGTGAATTAATATTTAAGTGGACATAGCTAACTGGTTTTTTTTTTTCGTCAACAGAAAAAAATTTAATAAAAATAAGAATTGAAGAAAAAAGAAAGGATTCATATACCTATATACACAGAAAAATTCTGATCCCATATCTGAACATTGGAGATATAAAATCCCTTTTTTTTTTGTATTCTGTTTTTGTTGCTTCTCTTGTTGAATTTTTATCCTTTTTATATAGGCATATTTAGAATTTTATTTCATTATATTTCGATCCATTTTGGTCTATAAAAACAATTTATACCATTATAAGTCCTTTTTTTTTAATATATTTTTATTGATCAATTATGAAAAAAAATAAAAGTAAAAAAAAAAAAAATGGAAGATGGAGGTTTCTAGAGATAAAAAAGTTATAAGATTTAAAAAAAAATATATTTACTTATTTTTATTTTTATTTTTTTCAAAAGGAAAGGATAATGTGTTTTATGATTAAAGGATATACATTGAATGTCTGTTTTATTGGTTTATGTGATGCAAAATAATTTTAGAATGAAATACTTGGGATTTCTTTTGTTTTGCTTGAAGGTATTTTAGGCAAAAACATAAAGAAAAAAAATTTACTAACACTAACACAGATCAACCTATTGATATAATAAATTAAATCCTTGAATGCCTAAAATTGCGCAGACAAAAAAAGCTTCAAAATTAAATTTAATATAGTATCCTTTTTAAAAGATAAATAAAATATCTTGTTAAATAAAATTTTGTTTTAAATCTGTTAAATTGAAATCCTTTAATCAATTATCCTTAATTTTTAATCGATTTTCACATAACATAGATTCACTATCTAATACATTCGAATATTTTCATGGTAAAAGTGTAGAATAAATTTTCTTTTTATAATTTGTTTCTTCTCTTCTTTGATTATCATTTTCATTCATTTTCTAAATACTTAAACACAATATTTGAAATATCCTTCAGAATTAATGATGAATTTCATTATCTTTTTAGTTTTTTCGTTTTTCAATTTTAATTTATTCAATAGTGAATAAACAGCTATACAAACACGCATACATACAGAGCAAAAAATTTGAATAAATTTACATTTTAATGAAATTCTAATTTGAGCATTGTCCTTTTTTTTTTGATATTTATTTTTTTTTTGTTTGTTTGTTTTATTTTCAAATGAAAATGTTTTCATGGAATTTTTAATTTAGTCATATCGTTCTTCATGTGGACTTTTCTTGGTGATATTTCTTCCTTTTTCAGGGAGTGCATAGTTGTGCTTTTTAAAAAAAGAAGAAGAATATAATTTTTATCGATAGAAGCTTCAGTTCGAATAATTATGAAGGCTTTAAGAGACAGAAAAATGGTGAAATTTTTGAAGAATTTTGAATAAGGGGCTCCAGAATCTCCTATATTTTATATGAAAAATGTGAGACCGGATTTGAAATCCTTCAAGAGCATAGAAACATTATTAAAAATTCTTTCAGGAAAAAATTAAGCAAAAATTTAATGAATTTTTCAATAGATACAAAAAGACTATAGCTCAGTTCAGAGAATTTGGAAACTGAAAGCCTTTTAGATTATGACTTATGAAATTGTTTTCAAATTTTTCTCTTTTTTAAGATTCTTTTTTTACATGACGTTGTAATAAATACATATAGTATCCTTCGATTCCTTAAATAGACGATAGATTATCCTTGATTGACATAAATTAAATAAATCATTATTCTCTTCCTTCTGACATAAAGTAGAAATAAATTCTAAAATAAAAATACCATACACTTAGGAATCATATTTTTCGCCCATTTAAAATTTTCTCTCACACAAATCATAAATCCATTTTTTTTTTTTTTAATTTTCTCATAAAATGTTCAAAGTTTTTGAACTCCAATTGTTAAAATTGTTCACTTGACATGATAATTTTTGTTCTTTTAAATTTCTAGAATATTCTAATATCAGATTATAGACTCAGACATATTAAATACACTAACATACTTTCGACACTTATGCACATTTATCCTATTCGACAGGATTATTTAAAAAAAAAAAAAAAAGAGGATTTTCTTTTCTATTGCTGTGATAGCATAATATATCAATTGCTCTATTCAGTTCTTATTTGAAGGAGTTTTATTTTAGATTTACATATAAATGTATGTACCACTAATAGAAAGCAAAAAAGGATATTTTTTTTTTTGTTTAAATTTTGCTTAAATGAATTGAAGAGTTCGTAAAGAGTAATTGAGAAATTATGAATGAATTTTTCATATCACTTTTAGTTTAATTAATTCTTTAATAAAAAAAAAATGAAAAAGGAAACGCAGAAACAAAAAGAAAGCCAAAAACAATATTTCTTAAGTTAAATTCTTTCAATAAAAAAAAATAATTAAAAATAAAAAAAAAATTTCAGACTGATTTATGAATTTATTGCAAACTTTTAAAAGTGAATAATTTTTAATGAATGTTGTTATCATGATTCAAAGGGTTAAAAAAAAAAATTCTAAAATAAATTTAGTACAACAGCTGTTGTATTTTATTATAATTTCTCACATTATAAATATTTTTCTTTCATTTAAAATTTAAAATTTATTTTAGATCGTTTTTTTTATCTTTTTTTATTTAATAAAAGAAACCACATTTTCATTTGTAAGAAAGTTTTGAATTTTATGAACAATATTTTTTAGCAAATGAATTTACTGTTAAATAAATATAATTTTTTTTTTTTTTTTTTGCATTTAATGAGAACTTATGTGAAAGTTTATGTCGACAGCAGAAGTTTAAAAGTTAACAGAGATTAACATTCATTCAAGAATGCAAAATGAAAACAAAAAAAAAAAAAAAAATATTGTATTATTTTATTTGACTAAAATTATGTTTAAGGCGGAAGAAAAAAGATTCTAGACGAACTGTAGCGCCATATGGACAAAGTATAATTGTTTTAAGATGTTTTTTTTTCTGATTTTTGAAAAAAACCCTAAAGAATTGTGTTAACCAACATCAGTAAGCTTGTTTTATTCACTTCTAACTACATTTTGTCTATTTGCATTTAAAACTGGTACGAAAACCACTTTTCCAGCGTCGACTAATGCCTATAATAGAATTGAAAACTTCTCAAACTTTGGAGTTTCATATAAAGATGAAGAAAGGTATAGTCTGTTCTGTCTAGCTATAACAGCGCTATAACATTTTTAAAATAAAAATCAACAATTTACAACATCAAAGAATTTCAACATGGTTTTGTTTTTGTAAATTTAATTTCAAAATAAAAAATTATTCTTACAATTTTTTGTGGGTACAGAATATTATTTTCGAATTTTTCAAAACTTTCGAAAAATTGTAAAAAGAATTCTTAATTGAATTTCTTATATTAAAAACACGTTTTTCTTCATAAATTTTCCTTTCTTGGTCAATAAATTTCCTTTTTTTCTCCAAAAAAAATTTACGACAATAATTTTGAATTTATTTTTTAACAAAAAAAAAAGTGTCATTTTTAGACAAACACTAGTTTTTTTTTTTTTTTGAAAACTGTTTAGTAAACTTATAAAAACTAAATAATTGCATCGAGGAAACTATTTCAAAACAACAATAAAAAAATTTATAAAAAAAAGTTGAAAAGCCAAGAAGCCATTTTACAATGAAAAATATTTACTTAGAATTTCATTTTTCCTAGAGGAAAAAAAAAACAAACAAAAAAATCATTATCATTAAAAAGTTGGTTCTTATGTGAAAATATTTATTTAAGCTTTTAAGAAAAATAAGAAAAAATAAATTTTTTGTTAGATATTATTCACAGAGTCCTGGAAAAATTTTATCGTTACAACTATAGAATTCTTTTCTACGTTTGAAATGCAAGAAAATATTTAGATTAAAAATAACAAATTACTGTTGCAGAAATAAATTAAAGGAGAATTAAGGAAATTCAATTTAAAATTATTCTAGATTTTTTGCACTCGTAATTTGACAAAAAAAAAAAAAAATTTAACAATAAATTTAAAGAAAATGAAAAAATTCCTTGATAGAATTATGTTGCTTGCAATTTATTTCAGATAACCAGGTCTCAGGTCTTTAATTTTGAATTTAAAATTTTTTTCCTTTTTTAAACCAAATTCGTTTTTTTTTTCTCCTTGACAAAAAAATTTTATCCTTAATAATAATCATAGCAAAAAATGCATTGAAATGACAGAAAAAAAAAAAATAAATAAATTTCTCATGTGCACAATAATCCTTTTACTTATGTCTTTTTCGTACCTGATGGCTTATATTTTCTTATTTTTCCTTAAAACTCTCTATCTTATTATGAAAAAAAAAAAACAACAACTTTATTGATAAATTTTATAGACATTTTGTGTTCTAAGACATTTGTATATTTATGCATAAAATGAAAAACTCATTTACTTTTTCTTTTAAATTTTTATCCAAAGGATAAAAATCAATTTAAAATGATTCTGTGTATTTACAGAGCAAGTACACAAGAAAATAAATTATTTTCTTATCTGGTGAAATGAAAATTTCAAAATTAATTTATTTTAAACAAGAAAATATACAGTTAGAATAATTGTTATTTTTAATGAGAGACTTTTATATGACAAAATAATAAATGTATCTATTGACTTTTCATTAAATGTTTTTCTTTTTAATTTTTATTTTATTTAATATTTTTTCTGTTCCTTGTTTATTCTTTAACATAGAAAGGACTTTTTTTTTTTTCAACTTTTAAATTAAAAGCTGTCGTCAATCAATTTTTTTAGTTAAAAATATTGTTTAAATTAAAAATTTTATTTTTCATTAACTCACAGAATTTCTCTGTTCTAAATTCTATAAATTTACTATATTTTCATTTTCCTTGGTAATAGTTTTTTTTTGTGTTAATAAAAAAAAAACAAACGCCATAGAGGATTTTATTTTAGTATTATCTTACAAGGACGTTATTAAATATAAGAATCCTTTATGTATATTATCTTACAAAAAACAAAATTTCTAGATGATAATAATGTTGATTTCCATTCATAACTTGATTTTCACATAAAAATAAACTGAAACAAACTATAAATAAAAAAAACAAAAAGGATCTAAGTAATGTCAATGAAGTGAAAATGTATATATGTATATAATTTTTTTTTTATTCATTTTTATTATTTTAAAAGCTTTTTAAATTTAAGTGCATTTTATATTTTTAAGTATACTAGCTTTTGTGAATAAAAAATAAATATTTTTTCATGAATTTTATACAAAAAATAAAAATGTTTGTGTGTGTGTAAAAATAGTAAAAATGTAAAATAATAAAATGGAAAAAATTAAAAACGTTGAAAAAAAAAATTAAATAATTACAAAAAAAACCTCTTACTGTTTATTTACCACTTAATTTTTTTATTTCCCTTGTTCTTCTATTCTTTTATTTCTATTTGTTTTATTGTGATTAAAGTGAAAATTTTCTAACACATCAGAAAAATGTGAATAATGTATGTAGTAGAAATTTTTATTGTAATATGACAGGATATTTTCATAAAAAATACACACAAAACCATAGGATAAACAGAAACATTTATAACTGTTAAAAAAATTAGTCTGTGTTCAAGTTTTTATCAGTTAATTTTTGTAGCTAAAAAAAAAAAAAGGACTCGTTTCAATGTTCAACATGTTGAATACCACATCATACGGTGAATCCATCTGTTCATTAGTGTGGTGTTTTGGTGTGTTTTCGGAGAATAAGATGAACGACGTCAATATAAAGCATCAACACGGTTCAAATCACAGCTAAAGGTGGCACTAGTGTGAGTGCATTACCCTCACCTCTAGAAAGTCAAAAATTTCATTAAAATGACATTTTTTATCACATTTCGAATTTCGGTTGACAGCTTCATAAAGGTTTTGAAAAAGATTTGTGACCAGAATACGAATTTTGAGGAAACTGCTATTTGTTAACTTTTTTTAGCAGAAAAGGTACTTTGACCAGAATAGATACCGATTATTTAGTGGAAGTGATATTCAGCATGTTGAACATTGAAACGAGCTCAAAATGTTTTCATCATCTTCCTTCAAGTCTTCCTTATATGTATCACCAAAAAATATATGAACAGAAAGAATTCTTATGTAGTATCGACTAAAAATTGTAATTATTAAATTAGACTATAGAACAGTACGGTAAGAGAAGGAAGGAAGTGAAAGCTTTTTTAACTATGCTTTAAAGCGCTTTGAAATTTAAGTTTTGTTTTTAACATGATTAAGATGAATGAAAAATAACAAAAAAAAATTTACTCTTGTGTGTTAAATAGAATATAAAAAAAATTTCAAATGGTGAAACATATGTGAATAAAATGAGTCACACCGACACCATCAATTACCTTGTTTATGCGAAGCTTTAATTCGCATTAACTCATGCCGTTTTGACTAAATACGGATGCATAAACCAAATTTTAAAACACATTGAAACTTTATTTCGTTTTGAGTGAATACACTATAAAATCCGAATTTAAAACTTCAATGCGTTTTTAAAATGTTTCTTCGTTTTAAGTGAATTGTCATATTCGACCTTTCAAAATGGTGTTGGTAACATACTAAACATCAATATGAACTTTTAGAGTAGTATTAGTTTATTACTCAAAACGTTTTAAGTAAGAATGAAATGTTGTACTACGCATAAACACCAATTAAAATGTATTATCTCAAAACGATGTTCCAAACGTTTTATCGTTAATACGTTTTAATTTTTGTGCATAAACAAGGTAATTGTCGTATTCACATGTACATATGTATTTCTATGCAGAAGTAAAAGCTTTTTTAACAAAACTGAAATATGCTGATGTACATTCAAAGCTATTTCACTAATGGGGTTCCAATGTTGGAACCCCAGAACAAAAATTTTTGTATGAGACATTTTTATACTACATAAGAATTCTTTCTGTCTATATATTTTTTGGTATCACTGACAAAATCAAAGTAGATAATTTGAAATTACATTATAATTTTTTATTCCATAACTTTTTGACAATTTTATTTTTATGACCTTCCCCAAATCATCGTTGAAGCAAGAATTTTTTTCGTTCCTTCCCTATCATCCCTCTTCGCTATTTATTTCACAATTGTAATTATATTATCCCTAGCAGTATCCTACTGCTTTGAAATCCACTCTACCACCACCATAACCTCTTTTAGATGTTCCCACACTTTCTGAATTCATAAAAAAAATTGGAAAATCCAATAAAATTGAAAACCATTCGACGCAACAACAAGAAAATTGTACTAGAAAAGCAATATCGTACATAATGAAAATTAACTTTAAATTTATGTCTTTTGTCTCAAAAAAAAAAAAAAAAAAATTCCAAAAAAAAAAATATATGAAAGAAATAAATTAAAAAAATAAAAAATAAATAAATAAAGGACTAAGGAAATAAATTGCACACATAAATTGTGTAGACCACAATATATAATAGTGGCAAAAAAAAAAAAAGTAAATTGTAAATATAAATTAACAAGCCAATAACAAATTTCAAAAAAATAAAAAATAAATAAATTTTCAGTTGTATTTTTTAGAAAATCACATAAATATTGAATGAAAAATCTCAACAACAACAACAAAAAATTATAATGAATCCCAAAGGTTTCATTTTTTAATTTCGTGAATAACACAAAAATGTAATTTTGGGATTTTTTTTTTTTTCATTTTTAAATGAGATTTTGAATTATATAATATTTTTTCTTCAAGTTTATTCATTCATAGTTTAAAGCACAAAGTAATAAATTGTCTGTTGATTTTATACCAGGATTTACCTGAACGTGCTAGAAATATTTTATTTTCAACAGGACACTGCGTGGTTATAGAAAAAAAAATAAAATAAAAATAAAAAACCTACACAGTCGCTTTTTGTGTTACAATGAAAAAAAAAAAAAAAAACATGATTTTTTAACATTCAAGGATTAATGGAGGACACACTAGCAGAAATCCAAATAATTGAAATAATAAAAAAAAAAACAGTTTCTGTCATATTTTTTCAATCATGCATCTTTGATCCTTCTAGATGGATTTTTAGTTTTCATTTGATATGAATACCTTCACGAAAATATTCTGTCAAAATTTCACATGTCAATATAGTCCAAAAAGGAATCATTTTTCTTTTCAAAAGAGAAAAAAAAAAAACGTTGCTAGAAGTTGTGACATAAAATGAGTTCGTGAGATGAATTTAAAAAAAAAAAAAAGTGGAGGTGAGTGTTAAAGGTAAAACCTTTTATTTGATCATATGTGAAATTTTTGGTATAATGAAATACGTGAAGTTTTATGCCTAATGAAAAGCGTGAAAGTCTTTCTCGTCACTTTTTATCACATTTTTCTTATTATTTTTTCTTTTTTCTTTTTTTTTTTTTCATATCGTACATCATGTAGTCGTATTTGAACATATTTTATTTGGTTTTTTTATGTGTCATGTTTTTCTTTTCATTATGTAATGTTTTTATTTTTTTTTGGTTTGTGAATTTATTACAGAGTCTTTAATATTTGGAAAGTACGTGTATTTGGGAATAAAATTATTTTCAAATGACTGTGAAGTAGCTTTTAAGGTTAACTTCAGTCTGAAGACATTTTTTTTTTTTTTGGAATTTCATTTATTATAAAACGATATTGCTCTAAAAAAATACATTTAAGGATAATTAATATTTTTTCTTTAACTTTTTATGTTCGGATTATGAGAAGAAGGAATTAAGTAAGAATAATTTATTCAATTTTTTTCAGAAGTCCTAAAAGAAACAAACAAACTATAAAAAAAAAAAAACAAAATAAAAATAATGGGAATTATAGGAATTTTTTTAATATTTTGAAAAACAAAATATTTGAATTTTAAATGTAACTTTTACTTTAAATTAAAATTTAAAATAAAAAGTGCATGAATCGAAAGGTCAAAGTCAAAGAAGTAATTTTTAAAATTTTCTAAATTAAAAAAAAAATCTTCTACGAAATTTTTCTTAAAAGTTTAAGATAATTTTTTTTCTGAACCATTAAGCTCAGAACATTAAAAAAGTACATAACATTCTGGACTCAATACAACGAACGATGCCACATTTATAACTATGTAAGTAGATTCAGAACATGACACACAAAATTCACTCACAAACACCACTTACTCTTACCCCCTAAAATGCAAACCCAGCAATATATAGTAATAACAGTAAAACACATAATCGAAGAATGCAACCTACTCACAAACAAATGAAAAAAAAATTTTAATGGAAGGACTTGAAAATCTTGCAAGCGAAGATGTTGGATTAATCAAAAACATGTATATGTACATATTATGTCAATACGCATAAGTAAATTAGATATGTTAGAATCTCAAAGATATAGCTATATGTATGTACATAATGATATATTTAAAAGAAGAAGAAAAATGTAAAATATCTATTAAATTATTAAGTAAACCCTTTACGATATTTTGAACAAGGACATTTTTGTTAGGTGTGGTTGTTGGTCACACCTAGAATCACTTTTTCAAAAGCCTATATATTCTCATATTTCTAAATTTTTAATTCGGATTTCTGACTGAAAATTTTCAAATTTTCATATGGTGGAATATTTGATTTTTTTTTTCTCCATTGTGTTAAAAATGCCTATGACATTATTGATTAACTGGAATTTCTATTACGACGTATTAAAACGTAACTATCCCACAAAATCACGCCTGATTAAATTTATTAAGTAATTATGAAACCCTAATATATAATTTATTTCAACGATTTCGAAATAAAATAGATTTTTAATTTGATAGTAACAAATATCATTTTTCAAATGTAATTTACATGTTTAATGTCTATATGAATTCTTAATTATTTTATTTCTTGATTAAGACAAATGATACACTAGCGTAAAATTTCAAATGCAAAATTTTATAGTCTGAATTTTAAAAGTTGAGGTTTTTTTGCGCATGTTTTACATGTCGTATAATGAACTGTTTTGTGTAGATATACGAAAAAAGAAACGTGTTACAACAACAAAAACGCATGTGTGTAAGCATCTTTTTTTCTGCGCATGTTTTTCTAGTATAATACGAAACCTCAACTTTTAAAATTCAGACTATACTTCTTAGAAATGAATTTTGTGAACGTTGAAAAATCAGTAAACCTTTAATTTACGACATATCTACGTGGATTAATCAGTCGTGACGCCTTTTTGGGCTTACGTCTTCCGTCTTCGATCATTTTTGTCGAACGCGAAATAAAAACTACGTGTAAAATTTTTTTGTTAGACTTTTTTGATTTGATTTGGATTTGGTTTGGATTTTTCTCCTTTTTTTTTTGTTTTTGTTGATCTCTTGATAAAATTGATAAATGGAATGTACGAAATTTTTCTGAAATGTTAAATTCATGATACACTTTAGCTGGAAATTTACGAATTTAGAAGGGGTTGCGTCAATGCACGTACTGGAACGAATTGCATTTTTATTTTAGATTTATGACTTCTAATTGTGGAAAACTTTAATTTTAAAACCACATAAACAAAAAAAGTATAAAAAATACTAAAAAGTTTTCTAAAACTCTGTAAAGTAAAAATTGAAATAAAAATAAATAAATTTTACAGAACTGTTAGTCTAATATTCTCCTAAGTCATTAGCTTTTTTGGTTTTTTTTTTTTTTTTTTTTTAAATTTTAAAATAACCTTTTAAAGGTTTTGAATAATCACACCTAGAAAGAATTTTTCTTTAGTTCTTTGGTAACTAGTCAACAGGACACAGTTAAACTACAAAATGGAAAAAAAATTATTGGAAGAATCACCATTATTCAGTTATAATTATAAGATTTTAAAATCTATTGGATTTTTTATTAATGGATTTAATGGAAAATTAAAATATTTGTTTACCATATTCGAATTTTTACAAGTTTTTCTAGGATGGAACTATATTTACGATAAATTAATGAACAATGGTGATATAGGTTTCATACTAATTCACGCGTATTGTAGTATGGGAGTATTTTATGTATCAATAAGAGTTTTAATGGTGATAAACAAACAAAAACAAAATGAACAATTGATGATTGAGGCTAATAATTTATATTTTGAAATAATTGTATAATATCACCGTTACAGTTTAAAATAAAATAAACTATTTATATAATAAACAGAAATATTTATTTTTTCTCAGAATAAAAATAATGGAATTTACAACAATATGCTGGATCATCTTACACAAAGAATGGATAAATTATCGAAAAGGAATATAAAAATGATATCATTTGGATATTTCATTATTGTTTTGATGTCATTTTTCGAGAGCGAAAAAGGTAAGTAATACAAATTTTGGGTATTAATTCAAAAATAGCAAATTATGCTGCATGCAAAATCAATAATAAGTATTTCAAAATTAAAATTGTTTTTTCCATATAGTTCATCCATTTCCAGTGAAATTTTTTGGTATCAGTTTTATAAAATCTCCTGTGTACGAAATATTTTATATTTTGGAAATTTATTGCTTTTATCTATTAAGTGGAAGGTTTTATATGCCATCTTTAAATTTATTTTTGACTTTTTGTGTATTTATTCAAACTTCATTTAAAATTCTTCAAATTGAAGCTACAAATAATTTAGCAAATGCAGATTCTTCAGAAATTCGAAAGATTGTTGAATTTCACTTGAAGATTTTAAAGTAATTTTTCAAAATTTTTCATTTTATTCAAAATTCTTCGCACTAATTAATAATCTTTTTATTTCAGGGTGGTAAAAAATCTCAGTGACATTGTAGGTCCACTTTGTTTTCTTGAATTGATATTGTACGGAATACTAATTACAGGAATGCTTTTCGCTTTGAACATGGTAAAAAAATATTTTAAATGAATAAATCTTAAATGTTTTAGTCACATATCAATATTGAGATATTTTCGATGGAATTCTGTTCTCGAGTTAAGACAGAAGATTTAGTGCCTTCTGACTAATTAATAGTTTCGATATGTATTCAATAAGACTTTACTAGAATCTTTGTTTTTTTAAATTTCAAATGTATTTTTTTCGAATTTTTATAGACAACTTCAACAATAATAATTTTTGGAACAATAGTACTTGTGTTTACTACCTTATACATATTGTCTATATTGTATTGGTTTTCTGATGAAATCACTGCAGAAGTAAGTACTATCGGTCTATCATTTACCACATATTTTGAAAGACTTTTTTTTTGCAGAGTGCAAAAGTAGCAGATGCTGCATATAACATTCCTTGGTATGATTCATCTCGTTCGGTTAAATATGCCGTGTTATTCTTGATACTTCGATCTCAAAAACCTCTAATGGTTAGTTCACAAATAAGTTCGAAATTAATTGGAAAAGAGACAGAATAATATTGAGTATTTGTTTTTTTCAGCTTACTGCGGGCAACCTTTACCCGATTACACTTGAATTTCTGGCAAAACTACTGAGAGTGTGGTATTCATTTTTCAGTGTCCTTAGAGGTTTGTTAAGAATATTTCTGTTAAATTTTAATTCTAATCTAAATTTGTTTTTTTTTTTCAGGACGAATATCAACCTAAAAAAATTTTTTTTTGGAGTAGTCATTCTTGAAAAATGTTTGTTATTATAAATTAATAATTTGATTTTCTTTATGCACAATCAACTTAGTATTGTATTATAGTTATAAAATATAAAAACCACACAACTTGAGTTGAACACAGTTCCTCCAAATTAAATATATATTGAAATATTCTTTAAGCGTTTTCATTCGAAAAATTTTTCACATAAACTTATTTCAATATATAGAAATGAAAGTTGTTTTGAAAAAGTAGTCAGCTATAATTTTCTTTTTTATTTTGTAAAGAAAGTACTCAATTAATGAAGTACTCTACTCGTAGAACAAAAAACTTTTACATTGCTTTCTTTTTCGATGCTGTTTATCTTCTTAAAAATTAAAGAAAAATCATTTTTTTATTTAAGACTTTTTTTGTTTTTTTCAGCAAAACGAAGAAGTGAAATCAACAAAAACTTTTTCAAATACAGTTCTTCCTACTATTTAACATAATTTTTTCCATTTAATCTTTTTTTTTTTTTTGTTTGAAGAATCAGAAAAAAAGAAGAAGAAAAAACAAATTGAATCACACCATTCAATAAGCATGAGTTTTTATTTTCTACCAAAAAACAAAAAAAATTTCTCATTCCCATGAAAAAGTTTTTTGAAAAAAAAAAATCAAAAAAATTTTCTCTTTTAGAAATGAAAACAAATAGAGAATGAATAAAATTAAATGAAAATGAAATTCGAAAAAAAAAGAAACTGAAAAAAATATGTTTCATTGTTGATCACTGAAAAAAATTGATGATTGTGAAAGAAAAAATTAAGCACCATAAAAAAGTCAAAGCAACAAAAGTTTCATTTTAAATGGCTTTTATGACTTTTATGTGCCTCCTTTATTATTTGCTTCTTTTGTTTTCTCTAAATCAAGCTGACCAAAAACCTACAAGAAAAAAATAATACTTCTGTCAAAAAATAACACCCTTATTTGTCGTATTTGAATTTTCTGTAGCAATCTCTTTTCAAGGACTTATTCTCAGATAACTTTTTTTATCTAAATTTAGAAAAAGTATCGCCTATAAAATTTAATTGCCAAACTAAAAGTGAAAAAGTTTTGTAAAAAAAAAAACTTTCGAAAAATTGTTTTTTATTAAATGAGTGGTTTCTTTTTTCTTTAATTTCGTTTCACTTACAAAAAAAAAAAAAAAGAAAAGAAAATTGTGTTTTACGCAAGTAATGGAATTGTCCTTTCAGGAAGATAATAAAAAAATACAACCAAGATATTTGATAATTTTTTTTTTATCAGAATTTTATTTATTTGATGTTTTACACGTATAACTCAAAGTGAACATTTTTAACAAATTCAAGAAATCCAAATTGGATTAAGTTTTAAAGTACATTCATATTTCATGTCATTCAGAGGATCATAAAAAATCTAATAGATAGTCACTCACGCTACGACGGGGTAGAAATACGAATAAACGAATTTGTAGTTTGACGATCTGAAATGATGATTTTGGATCTTCTAAATTCGCAAATGATTCCACTATGCGTCTCTTATACCCACCCAAATAATAACATGTAATTGGACAAAAATTTCTGTGATAATTTTATGCTTTGTTCTCTGGATAAATACATTAGATACTACGTGTTAAAAATTATTTTCCTTTGTGAATATAATTGCAATATCTTATAATAGCCATTCGGTACAAACATGGCATTCGAATTACGTGATTACACGTACAAAAAGAAAAACCAATCCTAAAACAATGATTCCATTATATACTGGGTTTATACAATATAAAAAAAGGTCAAGGATAATTTGAAGGAATTAGTGTTATAATTGAGCACTTTAATATCTTAAAATATTTCCGTTTCGTTTTGAATTTAAATGGGTTGATATGTCTAAAAAGGATTATAATGTGTTTTTTGTTTTGTTTCTACAATTCAATGTGTGGTATGTTGCTTTAATTGAAAAATCCTCTAATAAAAAAAAGAGTTTGTCTTTAAAATTTTTTGGTATAATGAAATACGTGAAGTTTTATGCCTTGTGAAAAGCATGAAAGTCTTTCTCGTCACTTTTTATCACATTTTTCTTATTATTTTTTCTTTTTTCTTTTTTTTTTTTCATATCGTACATCATGTAGTCGTATTTGAACATATTTTATTTGGTTTTTTTATGTGTCATGTTTTTCTTTTCATTATGTAATGTTTTTTTATTTTTTATTTTTGGTTTGTGAATTTATTACAGAGTCTTTAATATTTGGAAAGTACGTGTATTTGGGAATAAAATTAATTTAAAATGACTGTGAAGTACCTTTTAAGGTTACCTTCAGTCTGAAGACATTTTTTTTGGTTTAAATTTAGGCAGAATTTTCAACTTTAATCTGTATTAAATGAATTTCTAATGTGAATTTTCTTTAGGGTATTTTTAATATTTAAACAATTTTTAAAAAAAATAAAATTAAATTTCACATGTTTTAAAAAATTTATAAGTATTCATATTTCACCTTCTTTAATCAAATCTCCTTATTAATATTTCGTCAAATTGTCTTTTTTATTTTTTATTTTTTTTTGTACCCTCCCCTCCCCTTCATTATGTAATTTCTATTGACATTTAATTTTATAAAAAAAAAAAAAACAAAATAATGACACTTCATGAATTTTTCATACGTGAGTTTATTTAAAATTGTGTTTTAATATTTATTATTTTCATAGGAAATTATTTTTAATATGATTTTTCAGTATTTAACATGTGTGTAATGTTATCAAACAAAAGCAAAAAAAAATCATAATATTTCATAATATTTTGTTTTGTCAGATGCTTTGGTTTTTCTAGAATATGCTAAAAAGTTATTATTTTTTTGTAACAATTTTTTTTACTAATTCAGAATAATGAAAGTTTAAAAAATTCTTTAATACTTCTACTCACAATGGGCCTTAAGGCCTCCGAGTGGAATGGCTTCTCTGAAGCAAACAGCCTGTCATACCATATCATACCAATACTTCTACTCTGTGGTGTTACATACCATAGTGAGCTTTGGCGTCCTCCAGCACACTCTCTGAGAATGAGGTGACTGAAGAAATTCAACAGTACGAGCGTGCTAAGCAAAAAAAAATCCCTTTAACTTTAGATGAATTTTTAAATAAACAAAGAAACATAAAACTGAGAACAGATAATTTTCAAAGTTTATTTGACTTTTCAAAACTTCTAAAATGGAAATTTTTTAATCAAATAAATTATAGCCGAAAGTAAATTTAAAAAAAAAAAAAAAAACATCCTGTAGATTTAGTTCTCAAAAATACAAAAAAAAAAATAATTATGCAAACAAATAAACAAAAAAAAAAATGAAAATTTCGAAGGACGATAACATCATTAAAAATTTAAAATGTTTCAATATTTTTTTTTTTTTCAGCAGCAATCAAATTTGAATGATTTATTACACATTTAATCTCTTTTATAAGGATTTATTTATCCGCCCTTTTCCTCCCATTTAAAAAAACAACATCAAACTTCAAAAGATCCTTTTTTTTTCTTTTTCAATATTTAATAATTTAATGTAGAAAATTTATTATATCCTCAGAATAAAATAGAAATCATGATTTGAAATCTTAAACTAATAAAATCTCATAAAATCAACAAACGAAAAATAAAAAATTATATCGTTCTGATCCTGTAAGACCTTTTTTTTTCTCTCTCCTAAAATAATGTTTAGACGTAGGAACATCTTGATGAAGAAAGAATTTGTTTTTTTTTTCTACACTCTATAAAGAACCTAAATAGAACAAAAAACACACATTATAAAAAAATAGTTGTGCTATTTTAACTTATGAGGAACCCATAAAAAAAAAATTTCTAATAAAAAATTCAAAGATATAAAATGAAATTAAATTATTTTGTTTTCTTCCTTTTGCGATACTATTTCGATGACGAATCATCTTTGTTGTTGTTGTTGTGATATTGTTAAAATTTATGGTATTTTAAATATTTTTCGCATAGATAAAAGCTTTAAAGATTGAATGGTTCTGTTCGGTGATTTCATTTTTTTTTTTTAAATAATAAATAAATAAAAAGAATGAATATTTTCAATTGATTAAGTAATAAATATTTTTAAATAAAAAGTAAAAAAAACAGGACAAAAGAGAAAAATCATCAACAAAAAGGATTATGAATTTAAAAATGTAATCTGTGGGCTCAACATCTCCACACGTTAACCAGGGCATACCCGAGTTAGTTTAAGTTTTCTACTCTACTTTCAGAATATTCTTCTCATTCGATAGAAATTGAATTTTTCACAATGAGAATCTTTCATGCCAAAAAAAACGGAAAAAGATGTAAAAAAAATTTACAAATACCTATACAAAACATTTTCTTTTTTATCTTTTGTGAGCTACGCACACAAGAGAAGAAAAAAAATAATCTAAATAAAAAACAATAAACGTGTGCACAAAAAAAAAAAAAAAAAAACAAAATACAATATGTCAGATATTTTAAATTATTTATCTTATCATCTGTCATCCTTTGTTTTCTCTCACGTGTAATTACTTTTTTTCTCATGTAATCTGAGAAAAAATAAAAACACAAACAAAAACGAAAAAAGAAAGAGAAGAAAATTAGATATTTCTTTACGCTTTAGGCTTATCTACAAATACATACATATGTGATATATGTATGTATATTTTTTTTTCACGTGACTCTATTTTGTATATTTATTATTCATTTTTTCATATGCAGAGATGATACATAAAAATAATACAAACAAAATAATAACGGAAGATTTTTCGTTAATTTTGCAAATACATATTTTTTAAAGTCTAATAGAAATGATAAAGAGCAAATTTTTTTTTGGAATTTTTCTCTCTACCATATTAACATCTGAGTTAATGTTAGATTAGATTATATAAATAGGGACTATCTTTGCACTTCGACCTGTGGAGATCTTTTGTGCCGCCCTTGTTTCTTATAGATTTAGACTTTTGATAAATCATAAGATTCTATTAGAAGGTGCGCACCAAATTTCTTCAGGTTTGAGGAAGAGCTGATGCTTCACATTCTTCATGCTTCACACATGGGGTTTCTTTGGCCTCCTTGCAGAATCTGCACTTGTCATCCTCTCGTAACCCTATCCTGCTTAAGTGGTAGTTAAATTGACAGTGTCTGGTAAGAATTGCTGTAATGGTAATTTTTGTTGAGGTTGATTAATTTTCTGGAAATATAATTCCTTTGCTTGTAAATTTCCAGGAGTCTTTTTTTCCCATTGGGAGATGCATTTTTCCATTTCCAATTTTTTAATAATATTTTTTGTGTGGCCTTTTCATTTCTTTGAAAACTTCGAATAGAAAATTGAAACTTTTCTATGAAAGGATTGTTATTTGCCAAAATTTGAAATTTCATATTTTGGGCTGTATTACATTGGTTTGCATCAAATAAGAATCACTATCACTATATTAGAAAACATTTCTAAATAACTCGAATATGGATTTTTTCAAGGATAATTATAGAAAAAGGGACTTTCGAAGATCAAATTACAATAATTTTTTTAAACTTTAAAATTGAACATCAAATTTCATTAAGAAATATAATTAATTGAAAATTCCTATTCGAAAACATACATACAATATTTATTTTTTAACCCTAAAGTCACCATGTGATTAAAAATTTAAAAAAACAAAAAAACAAAAATTGGTAACAAGAAGCGTATAACATTTCATTGAAATTTAATTAAAAATCCTTACGGAAAATTCATCTTTAAAAAAGAAAAAAAAAAAACCTTAAATTCAACCGAAAAAGTTTCATAACGTGAAAATAAATCACAAAAACAGAAACAAAAAATTAAAAAGAAAATAATTTCAAGAAAGGAAAAAAAAACACGTCTAAAAGAATGTTAAAACTAAAATAAAATAGCTTACGACAGCAAAGACAATGTAATCCTTTTATCATAATCCTTATAAGGAAGTTTGTGAAATATATAATGAAAAACTTCAAAGACAATTCAATCTTCCAACTAATACATTATTATCGAAAAACTAATCTTTATACACATATGTACATATGTAGAACATAAAACAAACAAAAAACTCATTGAATTTTTTACTTTTGTTTGTTTTTTTTTGTTTTTGTTTGTTTTTTTGTTTTTGGTTGATTTATCTTACATATTGAATAACTGAAAACGAGAAATAAAAAAAATAATAATAATAAAGATAAGACTTTTAGGATAATATACGTATGTATGTACATCTGAGATATGTGTATCTGATATGTGTAAAAAGAGTAAAGTTTCAAAGATTAAGTAATGTCATATAAGAATGAGTTCTTAAGGATTTTTTTTTTTAAATTAAATTTTATATGAAGAATATTTTTCTTCCTGAAAGTGAAATTTCTTTGTTTTTTTTCTGATATCAAATTCATGATGTCACTTGATGTGTGTGTATGTGTGTGAATTGTGAAGTATTTTGGATCAATATTATTCTTTTTGTTTTTTTTCTTTTCTTTTTCGAATTTTTTTTTTTTTTTGAAATTAAATTTAATTTTAAAGTTAAATTTGTTTTTATGAGAAAGTTTATTAAATTAGAGACTGATTGATTAATTGAAGAATTACAATTCAATTATTTATCAGGATAATCATTTACTAACTTTTTAATTGCTACGCTATACACTCTATTTCCTTTTGATGTTCTTTCGACTCAGAATTTAGAATTTTATGTACAAGAGAAAAAAAAAAAAGACATACCTAGAATTTAAGTGATTTTCTTTTGTATTTTAAGAAGAATTTAAATGTGTTTGTTTTGAGATATAATACTCAAACAAAGGATAAATTTTAACTATGAGAATGTATGATATAATGTAGAAAATCAATTATCGTAACATATTCTTTGAATAATAATTCTGCAACTTTTATATTAAATTTAAATTCTTTGTTTTTTTTTTATTGGCTTTGTTAGTTCCCTTTCCTTTCCTAGTCGATTTTAAGTGTGTTGAGACATTAGAAAAAAACAAAAACAAAAGTTAGGAAATTCAAAATGATTTCTTTCCTTTAAGGATAATTTATTCATTTTAATTTTTCGCACGCCCTAATCATAAGATCTCTATAAGCATGAGCACATTAGGTTGTTGTTTCAACGACGCAAACCGGTTATAAAACCGTTTTTACAACTGCTCAAACTACATCTGAAGGTGGCACGACCAGTTGTAACGAGAGTATAAGTGTATTACAACCGTGAAGCTAAAATTATTTTGGATGATTCTTACTATACCATCTTGGAAAAAATTATACCGTTATTGTTACAACCACCGCAACAATAACCGGTTTAACCACCAAGTGTGCAAAGGGTGTATCATAGTTTTTCCTTTTTGCACTTATACATTGAAGTTCTAAAAAGCCGTTAAAAACTCTCTTCTCTTTTTTAAAATGTCCTTTTATTGTTTACTAATTTTAATAGCTCAAATTAGGAGAGAAAAGAAAGAAAGTGTTAATGGATTCCACATTTGATATTCCGGAGATCATAAGAAGAAGGAAACACATTTTAATGTACGCTCAGAGAATGAATTCAGATAAAAATCATGGGGTTTTCCGGATTAGCTTGTATTTTGTCAAAATTTTGTATAATTTTTCAGGAAAAAAAAACCATTGAACCTTTGTATTTTTTGAAAACTTCCTCCGTAATGTACTATTTTCATTTTTTCATGTAGGAGTCCTGTTCAACGCTATAGAAATTTCTCAATGTTGGATTCAGAATAGCTAATATCATATGAAAATTTATTAAATTTAACCTCCACCTCTTAGAAAATTCCATTGAATCCATAAACAAAACAGTTGAAAAGAAAACTGATTTTTTTTTTTAAAGTTTTTTCTAGTTCCTAAATAAAATTGTACTTTAACAGAACAAATACATTTTACAGTCATAAATAATGAATAATATTCTGAAAACTTTTATCTGGTAGAATTTTTTCATTAATCTAAATGTATCATAAAAATATTTGTTTTTCCTGAAACATAATCCATGGAAATATCCCTAATGAATTTTGTCTTTCAACTGGGAAACGTTTTTTTTTTTTTATTTCATAAAATATTTTCTTATTTATATTTTCTGGAATTGTACATCATGTTAACGGTATTGATTTCATATTTATTTTTATCTTTTAAAGATATTTATATTGTGACGTGCTTTTCTACACATATCCTTTTTTTTTTTTTTAACGTTGAATGAGATAAACTCACTTCATTCATATCAGAAAAAGTACATTCAAAAACAGAAAAAGTAAATAAGTTTTTTTTATTTTTATTTTTGTATTCTTATTATTTTGTTTTTTTTTTTTATGATTTGTGAAAACAATAAATTCGAATAAAAGTAAAAAGAGACAGTATCATGTGTTACATTATTCATTTAATAATATCATACATACGAGTACATATGTATGTAGAATTTTATTAGTATTGTAATGAAAATAGTACAATCGAGTATAGTGATTGAGTTTTAAATTAATAAATAGCACATACATATGATAAAAATCATTATTCAAGGATAATATATATTTTTTATTGTTAATAAAATATGGGAGGTGGAAGGTATTTTTTTTTCAAGGAAATCCAAAAAGAGTAGTAAAAATATTAAAAGTATAGAAAACATTTACGAAGGAATTTTATACGTTTTTTTGTTTTATAAAAATAAATAAATCGTCCATTGATATAATTTAATTTAAAAGTGTAGTAACTGAAAAACATGAAAAAACGACATTCGACTCGGCCGGGAAACGAACCACGGAACCTTTTCTTTGCCGGAGAAATGCTCTAACCACTGAGCTACCGAATGCCATGTCGTTTGCTGTTCTCATAGTTACCACTTAAATCATTGATGAAGAATACTCAAACCTCCTACAAAAAGAATATCCTTTTTATTCTACAAAACATTCAACCATTTCGTTTATTGCTTCTCATCCCTTAATCAAATACAATATTGCCAATTTTTTTTTTTTTGCTTGCAATCAATTCAATTTTTTGGCAGAAGAACATATTTTACAAATAACAAATACATACGAAAAATGTATTTTTTTTTAATGGTTTTTATTTTCGTTATAAATCCTTTATGTATCACACGTTATTCATCGCAATTACAAACGATTGACGTAACAATTATTCTTAAATTGTCCTATTTCAATTTTATGCGAGGATTATAGAAATATAAACTGATATTAAATGCTTTCAAAGAGAATTCATTCGTATACTTTAAATTGGAATAAAGAAATGCATGAATGCGTTTAGTGTGTGCATGTGTGTGTTCATTGATATATACATTCGAAGTTCAACATGGACATATTGAATGTGAAAATAAAAACAAATTGTTAAATATTCTGAGAATTGGTTTTTAACGGGTGCTAAAAATAATTATGTTTTTTAATGAATTTTTGTTATCAGAAATTTAAAAAAAAAAAAAAGAAAAATTCATGAAGCACGTAAAATTGATATTTATTTTTTTTGTTTTTTTTTTTTTCAAATTGTAAAAAGATTGTTTTTTGTTTTAAGAATTTTCTATTTTGTTTTTAATTTTCCTTGAGGCAATAAAATAATAAATTGAGAATGTGTTTCAAAAATGTCGTTAAAACTTTTCAAGTTTATTTTTGCTTTTTTCAAAATTTCTTGACAATTTTTTTTGGAAGGAACTTTATCCTTGATGCATGAATGAGTTTTCATCTTTATTTTATTGGTCCTAAGATTTTTATTTTTTGATTTTGAAATTTGTAAATTTAAGAGAAAAAAAAAATAAAAAATTTATGTGTCATACATGACACTATGGTTTGGTCTTGAGATTTGAAAAAATACCTAGCCTACAAGGTTAACATTCTTTAAGAAATAAAAGAACATTGTAATAAATTCATATATCATTTGAATGGAAAAACATGTTGTACTCAAGTACTCAACATAACTGTATTTACAGCCACGATCCTCACGTTTTTCAAGTAATGTAGAACGAAAAACAAAAAATAAGTCAAACTGGAAAAAAACATTTATAATCCTATTTTTCTTACGTTTTCGCATATAAGTATATACTTGAAAGAAAAACAAAAACACATATTTAAGAAAATGCTGTCATTTATCAAGGATAATGTACAAAAATTCGTTTAAAGTACTTTTATCTTGATAAAAAAAACAGAAAAAAAAATTATTTCAATTCACTTAAGCAAACAAAGAGAAAAAAAAGGGACTTTAAAAAGAATAAGGATATAAAAATCTTTTAATCTTCTTGAAAAAATTATTTTTATGGAAAATTTAATTTTGAATAAAATAAAACAATTTGTATTTGACCGTACGGGTCGCTTAACATGAAACAGAAATAAAAATCTAAAAGATTTAAAATTGCGTTAGAAGAGGAAAAAAGACCCGTAAAAATACTGCAGTAACATTCCTTAAAAGAAGAGGAAAATTTGTTTTATCAAACACTAATGGCGATTTAATTATCATGATCAAGAAACCTTTTTTTTTTTTTTTAAATCAAATTCTTTTTATTGTGGTTTTTGTCATAATTTGAAAAATGGTCGCCTTAATATATATATATATTTTTTTATTATTTTAATGTTTTTTTCTGTCTAAAAGACTTCAATGTTGATTTTCTGTTAATCCTTTATTGTGAAGAAACGAAATATAATAGGATACAGAAAAAAAAGAAACGAGATTTATGGAAAAGATATTTATTATCTCAAAAGGAAAAAGATAAGATTGTTATATATTTTTTCATGGTTCAAAGTTATCTGTATTTTTTAATGCCTTTTTATCTTCTTAATGTGATTTAAAAGTTAAATGCTTTAATGTTGTAACCGAAGAAAAAAAAATTTCAAAATGAAATAATGTGAAAAAATCTCTAAAATGGATTAAAGACTATTCATGTTAAATTTTGGCTTTTGTTTAAACGTAAAATATCCTTAATTTTTGATTGTTTTTGAAATTTATAGTTAAAATTTACAAAAATTCAACATTGACGTGAAAATTAATGTTGTATCAATGGAATATCCTTTTTATTCATCTTTTAAATGCATTAGAATGTCCTTTGGAATTAATGAAAATGAAAAAAGTCTTTCACAATTAATTTACTAATTTAAAGACGTTCTCGAAACCTCTTTTAACTTATTCACAAGAAATGTTTCAAAAGTTCGAGGAAAATGATTTTTTTTATTTTGAGTCTCTAAGGAAGTCCAAAAACTTTCGAAAATGAGCATTTTCTTTTTTTTTTTTTTTTTAATAAAAAACATAAAATTAAGTTTTCGATAAATTCAATATCCTTTCCGCTACAAACGTAATTGCAAAATTACACTCCATTTGATCGAATAAAAAACTCACATGTATGCTGATTTATGGAAAATAAGAAAGAATTCGATTTAAAAGAAATTGAAAATGTTTTCAACTTCACAAACTAGATAACCTTTTAAACTAGAAAATTTCCATTAATTTTTCTTTGAAATTAAAAAAAAAAAAAAAATTATAATCCAAACGATTTTATTAAGTGAAATTCTTTATTACATCTTTGTATCAAATACATCCTTTGCATCCTTTTATATTGATTTGAAACATTTTTTATACGATAAATCAAAGAATAGGAATCAAAAAATGTTTTTTTTTTTTCAAAACTGAATTGTCTTAGAAGAAAAGGAAAAAAAAAAACAAAAACCTCAAAGATGCTTCTTAAAATTTCTGGAATTTGTCCTTCTTTTATTTGTTTTCCAAAATTTCGAATTTTATCAATTTTGTCCACGTATTTTCAATAAATTGAATCCAAAACAGAAAACACATTATAATCCTTTTTAGACATATCAACCCATTTGAATTCAAAACGAAACGGAAATATTTTAAGATATTAAAGTGCTCAATTATAACACTAATTCCTTCAAATTATCCTTGACCTTTTTTTATATTTTATAAACCCAGTATATAATGGAATCATTGTTTTAGGATTGGTTTTTTTTTTGTACGTGTAATCACGTAATTTGAATGCCATGTTTGTACCGAATGGCTATTATAAGATATTGCAATTATATTCACAAAGGAAAATAATTTTTAACACGTAGTATCTAATGTATTTATCCAGAGAACAAAGCATAAAATTATCACCGAAATTTTTGTCCAATTACATGTTATTATTTGGGTGGGTAGTTTTTTATTTTTTTAAATTTATTTTTATTTTAATTATTTTCATCAACGTTTTAGATTCCATTTCAAAGAGATTTTTTTTTTTTTTTTGGTAGAAAATAAAAACTCATGCTTATTGAATGGTGTGATTCAATTTGTTTTTTCTTCTTCTTTTTTTCTGATTCTTCAAACAAAAAAAAAAGATTAAATGGAAAAAATTATGTTAAATAGTAGAAAGAACTGTATTTGAAAAAGTTTTTGTTGATTTCACTTCTTCGTTTTGCTGAAAAAAACAAAAAAAGTCTTAAATAAAAAAATGATTTTTCTTTAATTTTTAAGAAGATAAACAGCATCGAAAAAGAAAGCAATGTAAAAGTTTTTTGTTCTACGAGTAGAGTACTTCATTAATTGAGTACTTTCTTTACAAAATAAAAAAGAAAATTATAGCTGACTACTTTTTCAAAACAACTTTCATTTCTATATATTGAAATAAGTTTATGTGAAAAATTTTTCGAATGAAAACGCTAAGAGAATATTTCAATAGGATTTTAATTTGGAGGAACTGTGTTCAACTCAAGTTGTGTGGTTTTTATATTTTATAACTACAATACTAAGTTGATTGTGCATAAAGAAAATCAAATTATTAATTTATAATAACAAACATTTTTCAAGAATGATTACTCCAAAAAAAAATTTTTTAGGTTGATATTCGTCCTGAAAAAAAAAAAACAAATTTAGATTAGAATTAAAAAATAAAAATTTAAAAAAATTAACAAAAAATATTCTTAAACAAACCTCTAAGGACACTGAAAAATGAATACCACACTCTTAGTAATTTTGCAAAAAATTCAAGTGTAATAGGATAAAGGTTGCCTGCAGTAAGCTAAAAAAACAAATACTCAAAATTATTCTGCCTCTTTTCCAAATAATTTCGAACATATTCGCGAACTAACCGTGAGAGGTTTTTGAGATCGAAGTATCAAGAATAACACGGCATATTTAACCGAACGAGATGAATCATACCAAGGAATGTTATATGCAGCATCTGCTACTTTTGCACTCTTCAAAAAAAAAGTATTTTAAAAAATGCGGTAAAAAATAAACCGATAGTACTTACTTCTGCAGTGATTTCATCAGAAAACCAATATAATATAGACAATATGTATAAAACAGTAGAAACAAGTACTATTGTTCCAATAAGTATGTTTTGTGAAGTTGTCTAGAAATTTTCACAAAAAAAAAAATTATCAAAATAAGAGGTCCTAAGAATATCTTACTGAATACATATAGTGACAGTTCAATCAGAAGCCAATAAGACAATGTTATATTATTTGGAAAACAGAATTTAATCAAAAATATTTTAAAACTTAAATTTTGTAATTATTGACTTCTTACTGAATCGCTCACGATTAATTTGTCAAATGGAAATAATTTTTTTTCTGACCGTGTTCACAGCGAAAAGCATTCCTGTAATAATAATTCCGTACAATAATAGTTCAAGAAAACAAAGTGGACCCACAATGTCACTGAGATTTTCCACCAACCTGAAATGAAAAGATTATTCGTGCAAGAATTTAGAAAAAAATGACAATCAAATTTTAAAAAAATACTTCAAAAGCTTCAAGTGCAAATCAACAATCATTCGTATTTTAAAAGAATCTGCATTTGCTAAATTATTTTCAATTTCAATTTGAAGAATTTTAAATGAAGTTTGAATAAATACACAAAAAGTCAAAAATAAATTCAAAGATGTCATATAAAACCTTGTACATATTTGCCAAAGAAAATATATTTGCAAAATGAAAACCACCTCGTACACAGGAGATTTTGTAAAATTGATACCAGGAAATCTCAAAGGAAATGGATGAACTGGAAAAGAAATAAATTGTAATTTTTAATTATTGTATGAAGTTCAGACTAGCTACTTACTTTTTTCTTTCGAAAAAAATGACATCAAAACAACAGTGAAACTTCCAAACGCCATTATTTTTATATTCCTTTTCGATAATTTATCCATTCTTTGTGTGATGTGTTGAAGTAAATCATTGTAAATTTTATTATTTTTATCCTGAAAAAGAAAAAATTTTGTTTTTAATTTCACTAGGAATTTTTTCGTAAATTATAACGGTAGTATTACAATTATTTCAAAATATAAATTATTGACGTCAATTATCAATTGTTCATTTTGTTTTTGTGTGTTTATCATCATAAGGACTCTTATTGCAGCGTAAAATATTCCCACACTACAATACGTGTGAATTAGTATAAAACCTATATCACCCTTGTTCATTAATTTATCGTAAATATAATTCCACACAAGAAATACTTTTATTATTTCAAAAACACCAATGAAATATTTTAATTTTCCATTAAATCCATTAACAAAAAATCCAATAGATTTTAAAATCTTATAATTATAACTGAATAATGGTGATTCTTCCAGTAATTTTTTCTCCATTTTGTAGTTTGACTGTGTCCTTTGAAATGGTTACCGATGAACTAAAGAAAAATTCACTTCAATTTTACAACAAAATACAAGTTTGTAAAAAAAAAAAAAGTAGGAACAATTCACCTAATTACGCATGGAAAAATTTTATAACATTTTTTTCTTGACATGTATAAAATAGTTAAAAGTGTTAAAAAAATTAATTATTAATGAAGAACTTATCTTAGGGGATTGTTAGACTGACTGTTCTTCGATAATTTTTATTTCAATAGAAAAAAATTTATGTTTAATAATTTTGTGAAATTTTGAAATACTTTTTTCGATTTTTACATTGTGTTTCGATTTTCTAATAATATTATAATTTCTTTCAATTAAACACTACAGATTTCATGCTACGGAGAAATGTTATTTTAAAACGCACATTAAAGGTGCTCAATTTTATAACTTTTTAGCTGATATTACACAATGTATGATCTGAAAATGAACATTGCATTGCAATAAAGTTTTTAAACTTCGTATTTCATCACAATTTAGCTTCCAACTCGAATAAAATAAACCATTTTGAAGCTCTTAACTAAAAAAAAATTCGTGTTACGCATAGTTTTTGTTTCACGTTCGACAAAGATAACCGATAACAAATAAGGTTAAGGTAAAAACATCATGAAATTTAATTAATTTATGTCGTAAATAAAATTTTCACTGATTTTTCAACGTGCAAAAAACTCCATTACTTCTTTTTATTGTAAAATTTGGCATTTAAAATTTGACGCTCGTGTATCACTTGTCTTAACCAGGAAATAAAATAATAAAAAATTCATAAACATTAAACATGTAAATTACATTCGAAAAAAAGGATAATTGCTATTGTAAAATTGTAAGGATATTTAATTTTGAAATTGTCGAAATAAATAAAATATTAAGGTTACATAAATTTAATAAGGTGTGATGTTGTGAGAAGTAATAACATTTTAATATAACGTAATAAAAATTCCACTAAATCAATTTCATAAGCATTTTCGATAATATAAAAAAATTAAAATACATACATATACTCCTCCATGTCAGAATTTGAAATTTTTCAGTCAGAATTCCGATATTAAGATTCAAGAAGTACAAGAATATACATATATCCCTATGAAAAGATGACCAACAACCACACTTAACTAAAATTTATAGGATTCGGTAAATTAGGTTTAATTTTTCTTTTAAATATTCAACAAGAATATATTTACATATTTAAACTAATCTTTTATTTAAATTCAAAATATGTGAATATGAACTTGAAAATAAAGGAGGAAAAATAGAAATAATTATAGTAGACTAAAAACCATAAAACGACCTTCGATTAAACTGAGATTCGAACCCAAGACATTTGCCTTGTCGGAGCACTGTTCTACCAATTAAACTATCGGATGTCATGTCGCTTGCTGTTCTCAGGTACAAGGTAATCATTGATGAAGAATACTCAAACCTCCTACAATAAAAATATAAATAATTTCTATATTTTTCGTATTTTTTGAAAAACAAAATGAATATTTTTTGCAAATATATTAATCCCTTAAAACAAATATAAATTTCATCAGAAAGTAATTTTCCTTATCTTTAAAATAGAAAATAACAAACAAGTCATTTTGTATTCCAATAATAATTATACTTTTAAAGACCAAAATCAAATTTAAGTACAGGTTAAAAATCATAAAAACATAGTTTTTTTTTTCAAGTAAAAATATTGTAAATTTATTCTTGGAAAATCACTTGTAACAAACAATACACTTTATTCTTGGTTAATAAATAGTTTGAAAAAATAAAAAAGAATCATTTTTGTACGAGAAGGAGATAAAAAAAATTGAATAATAAATAATTAGTTTTGTTTAACTTTAGTTAATTAAGTAATAATGTATGTGTGTGTGTGTATGTATATACGAGTATAATGTGTTATGTATAATATAATTTTGTTTTTCAGAAATAATAAAAAATGTAATTTGCTCTTTGCCCTTTCAAACAATAGATACCAAATTTGTCCCTCTACCCTGAACCTTACAAAAGTTAGACTCGTTTGTGAAATTTTACTCTTGGATTTAACCCTGTTTTGATAGAAAAAGGCTCAAAATAACCCCCACTTTTTATTACAGAATCAGAATGCCCAATTGATTTCCAATAAAGTTGCTGAAGAAAGTAAAGCCCTATCTCTAAAAATGTAGCGGTAGCGGTCAATTTATCTGAGCATCATTTATTTTTCTGCCGTTGTTGAGAACACTAGTCATATATGTAGGTTTCAAAATAAAGGTTGCATTGTAAATTCTAAATCTATATATGCAAAAAATATTGTTTTATTTGAAAAAATTTTTTTTTTAGAGATACATGGAGAATGTGGACTGCGTAAAATGTCACAAAACAGAGAATGTAACAAGAACGTGAGTGTGTAAAAAAGTAATTTAAAAATATTTTTGAAAGGACTTAATTATAATTGTTATTTTGAGAAAACATACATTATATACATAATATGTATACATACATATGTATGTACATACATATACACATCATCCACAATTTAGCTCTAACTTAAAAATGAAATAATTAAAAATTCATAAACAATAAACATGTAAATTACATACATTTGAAAAAGGTTATTTGTTACTATCAAATTAAAAATCTATTTTATTTCGAAATCGTCGAAATAAATTATATATTAGGGTTTTATAATTACTTAATAAATTTAATCAGGCGTGATTTTGTGGGATAGTTACGTTTCAATACGTCGTATTAGAAAATCAATTAAATCAATGAATGTCATAGGCATTTTTAATACAATGGAGAAAAAAATCAAATGTTCTCTCATATGAAAATTTGAAATTTTTTACTTAGAAATCCGAACTGAAGGTTAAGAAGTATGAGAATATATGGGTCGTGGCATGTATCACAGGGCACTGGCCAATAGGGGATCATGCAGAGAAACTGGGTATTCCCTTCAATACCAACTGCCGCAGTTGCAGGGAAGCCAATGAGAAAGAAACTTTCAACCGCTACCTCTGCAACTGTCCGGCACTTACAAGAGCGAGGTTCCAGACATATATAAATTATACATAACATATATAAATATACATACATTATACATAAACATAAATTAACTGATTTTTTGCTTCTGCTTAACTTTGGATGTTTTGTGACTATTTTTCTGTCATTAATTTTTCCTACATGAAAAACAAAAATACAGGAAATTTTTTAAATTGCCTTAAATTCTTAATCCTTTATTATTTTCTTAACACATACTTGATTATCTATGTACCTTACCCTTACACCTTACTCGAACATTTGTAATCAATATTCGTTGAAATTAGGATAATTTTTAGTGAAAAAAAAAAAAAAATAATTGGTGTGTAATAAAAGTCAACTTTTCTAGATCGATTTCATCATGGGAAACATGGACATTTATTTTAATTGTCCTAAAAAGTAAAAATAGAAAAGAAGTTTACACAAAATTTAGTAAGAACTTTCCAAAATTATTTTAACTCACCTCTAAGAACACTGAAATATGAATACCACACTCTCAACAATTTTGCCAAAAATTCAAGTGTAATCGGATAAAGATTTCCTGCAGTAAGCTAAAAAAACAAATACTCAAAATTATTCTGTTTCTTTTCCAAATAATTTCGAACATATTCGCGAACTAACCGTGAGAGGCTTTTGAGTTCGAATTATTAAGAATAACACGGCGTATTTAACCGAACGAGATGAATCATACCAAGGAATGTTATATGCGGCATCTGTTACTTTTGCACTCTGCAAAAAAGTATAAAACATCAAAATATGTGTTCAAAGATTCAAGACAACTTACTTCTGTAGTAATTTCATCAGCAAACCAATATAATATAGACAATATATATAGAATAGAAAGCGCAAGTACTATTGTTCCAATTAGTATGTTTTGTGAAGTTGTCTAGAAATTTTCAGAAAAAAAAATGATCAAAATAAGAGGTTCCAAGCCAATTTTATATTATTTGGAAAACAGAATTTAATCAAAAATATTTTAAAACCTCAACTTTGACTTCTTACTAAAACATTCACCATTAATTCATTAAATAATATTTAATTTTTTTTTCTGACCACGTTTAAAGCGAAAAGCATTCCTGTAATTAATATTCCATACAATAACAATTCAAGAAAACAAAGTGGGCCTACAATGTCACTTAGATTTTCCACCAATCTGAAAATTATACATGAGAAATTGAAAAAACAAAACGATTGTCTACTTTTTAGGGCAGGAATTTGCTAAACATTGAATATCAAAAATTACTTCAAAATCTTCAAGTGTAATTGAACAATTTTTCCTATTTCTGATGAATCTGCTTTTGCTAAATTATTTGTAATTTCAATTTGAAGAATTTTAAAAGAAGTTTCAGGAAATACACAAAAAATCAGAAATAAATTTAGAGATGGCATATAAAACTTTCCATCTAATTGCCAAATGAAATACATTTGCAAAATGTAGGCTATCTCGTATACAGGCGATTTCGTAAAATTGATACCAGGATATCTCAATGGAAATGGATGAACTGAAAAAGAAATTAATTTTAATACAAAAACTTCATTTTTTAAATACTAAAAGTTCTGAATTCTTACTTTTTTCGATGGAAAATAATGACATCAAAACAAGAGTGGAACATCCAACCGCCACTATTTTTATATTTCTTTTCGATAATTTATCCATCCTTTGTGTGATGTGCTGAAGCATATTATTGTAAATTTTATTATTTTTATCCTGAAAAGAAATACTTTTTTTTTAATTTCACTATCGATTTTTTTTGTAAATTATAACGGTAGTATTACAATTATTTCAAAATATAAATTATTGGCATCAATCATCAATTCTTCATTTTGTTTTTCTTTTTTTATCATCACGCTAACTCTAGTTGTAACATAAAATAATCCTACACCGCAATAAATGTGGATTAGTATGAAACTTATATCACCATTATTCATTAATTTGTCGTAAATATAGTTCCATCCAAGAAAAACTTGTAACATTTCGTAAATGGCGAGAAAATATTTAAATTTTCCACGTAATCCAGTATCAAAAAAACCGACAGATTTTAAAATTTTATAATTATAACCGAATAACGGTGATTCTTCTAATAATCGTTTTACCATTTTGTAATTTAATTGTGTCCTGTAGAAGGATAAACGTAGAACTAATGGAAAATGTACTGTAGGTACATCTTCAATAGTTATTTAAACATTTTATTTTTAGAAAAAAAAAAAATATATATATGTACATATATGTACATTTTATATTGGAACAAAAAAAAAAAACAAATATCATACCAATTTACTTAATTACCTTGAGTAAATTTTCCAATTCTTTTTTTTTTTTTTTTGAGGGGAAAATAAATAATTAAAAATTCCTAAACATTAAACATGTAAATTACAATTAAAGAAAGAGATTATTCTTTTTGTTAAATTTGGAAACAAATTAATTTTGAAAACTATTTAAATAAATAAAATATTAGGGTTACATACAGAAAATCAATTTCATAAGTTCTCTTAATTACGTTTAAAAAAATCAAATATTCTTTTGTATGAAGGTTTGGAATTTTTAACTCAGAATTTCGAACTGCGAAGATTTTAAAAGTATGAGGAAACCAATTTTAAGGAACTAATACATACTTCGATGTACATCTTCTTATACAGCTTTCAGTAGAAGAAAGTCTTAGGACTAAAGACACAAGAAGGCTTTTTGTCTTATAATTTATAAATTTCTCGTTCATTGAAGACAACTTTTCCTGTTCCATAACCTTTCTCTTTTCCTCTTTGTTCTAAATGTGTCAAAACTGTGTTAATCAAGTACAGTAAAGGACCAAACAAAAATGTACCTACTTAAAAGTTTTCCTTCGTCTAAATTCCATTATATTTTGAAGTTAAAAAAATTAAAAAATAAATTTTACAGTGGTCCGAGATCGATAACTTCTCCCTACATATGACAGAAAAATTTAAAAGAAATAAAAATTAAATTCATAGTTAAGTTATGATTTTTTTTTTTTTTTTTTTTTGAATTAAAAAAAAAACTAAAGCAGTCTTCTTGTTCTCACAGTAATTAAAAATAAAGTAAAGTTACCAGAGAACTTTCAAATTGAGTGCGTCTAAATCTGAAGAAATATAATCAACTTATAAGTGTAAAGTGTATGTGCTTTTAAATTTCCATTTAAACTGCAGAAAATTAAAATTTTATTAAATTTTTATTGAATTATATTGAATTACATAATTAAAGATAATAAAGATTTTCGGGTTTGTATTTAAACGTAAAAAATATGATTAATAATTATTTTAAAAAAAATTATTCAAATATTTGAAAATCACAGATCATTTCTTTTTAAATAATTCAAGCTTGAATCCAACTTAATTTGTCAGATAATTTTTTTTTTCTAGTAAATATCACGATTTGATTAAATCAATCTTACTAATATTTATTAGAAAGTTTTAATAAGATCTTTACAATCAATCGTCAATCGTCGAACCTGTCATCCATCTAGAAAATTTGATTCCAATTTGAAAAAATCAAACTAGGAATCGTTAAAAATGTAACAGCTATAGTCTCCCTTTTTTTGAACAATTTTTATCATCCTTTTCATTCCTTCAGCATCTTCATTTTCTTATTTACTTTGAATTCAGTAATGTAACCTAAAAATAATTTCTATGCTCAAGATTTTACACAATAGGTGAACCGGATGCTTTTTTCTTGTTTTATTTATTTTTTTCTAAATCATATTTAATTTCTAATGTAATAATCTTCTCTCTTCTTTAAGTATTCGATTCCGATTCATTTTGGTTCCTTTATGTTCTATGAATCTTTTCTGAATAATCTGAGATAAAATTCTTTTGATTTAGATTCGCTGATGAAACATACATAAATAACAGAAACGATTGTGATTCTGGAAGATTAATGCATGTGCGACCTGTGACTATGGTGTATTTTTTTTTTATCGAACTTGGAAAATTATTCAGCATTTATTTTGAATGAGCATGCGTCTGTTGAGATTTTAATTTCGAAAGAAAAAATCATAGTAAAAGAATACTAAAAATTTTCCATTCGTTTTGGTTTTTGATCATTAATGCACACCATTAATTTATTTTTTTTTATAATTATCTATCCCACCCACGATGCTTGTTTAAAATTATTCTAATTTGAAATTTTATTTTTTTATTTTTTTTTTTTTTTTGATTATTTCGAATTTGTTTATTTTATCGGAAGTTTTTTTTTTTTTATTATCGAATAAGAGCGTTATCTGCACGGAACTAAATTAAGAATTTTTAAAATGTTTTCTTTGGTTTCAAAGAGTGAATTTTTTTTTTTTTAAAATGTTTATTTTATTTGAAAAATTTTATTTGAAGATATTTCCTTTAAAATTTTCAATGATTCATGAAAATTTGAAATATGTATGTAGGTAGTCAATAAATTTCGAAAATGCATAATATGACTTTTATAAAAAAAAAAAAAACAAATTAAGTGATTCTGAAAATAAAATTTGCCACAAGAAATGTAAAATGAGGACACTTTTGAGTATGTGGTTATGTTTTCTAGAGTTTCATAACAAAAATGAATTTTCTATAGTGAAAAGCATACGTTTATTTCAAAATAAATTATTTTTATGTAATTTTAGCTTATTTCAAAAGAAACTACTATGTAAATTTTATTCAATATCTCTGAGGTGTCATCATTTTTGATAAATGACATCCTGTAATATTTTCAGAATTAGCATATTTTATAAAATACTTACATAAAATACATACATATACATATATAACATTTAAATGGCATTTATTTTATAAATAAAATGGAAAATTATGTCTGAATAAGGATTCAAAGAAAAAAAAAAAACTAATCGGTTAGTGTTGATGGAATTCTATATTTTTTCGGTTCTACTAAAGAGGAGAAAAAGGATGTTGACATTTTATTTTTATTTTTATTAACTGTTTTTAAACATAAATTACGACTTTCTTGTCAGACGCTTTTTTCGTTTAAAAAAGACTTCGTTACTGAATTGACAATATTAAATAACGGCAAATAGTCACTAACTTTTTCTTTTTTCCATTTTTTTTTTTTTTTTGTAAATGAATTTTCAGTAGACAGTTTTTTTATGTCAGCTTTATAAATCATTTTTTTTTGTGTGTTTAATATTCAAATTGAAAGTTTTTCGACCGGCAGACAAAAAAATATAATTTTTTTTTTTTTTTTATAATTTGTTGAATCATAGAACCCACACAACCCACAAAATTCAAATTAGTGATCACAAAATAAAATACAAAAATCACGTCTATGTAAAATTTATTTTTGTGGGTTATGTGGTTTGATTATTATCAAAATGTCTTGTTGATATGGTAAAATAATTTTAGCACGTTGATGTCCATTGCTATATACAGGGTGTTTCACGGTTCGTGTGCTAAACTGAACATATGGTAGTAGATCTGAAAGAAAAATGAAAAAAAATTGTATGGAAGGGGGAGGAGGGGCTATTCTCAATGTTACTTTTCGAAAAAAATTGTCTTTAACTTTGAATATTTCGGTAACCATTGAGAATAGACTCCTCCCTCCCCCTCCTACATACGTTGTAAACTGTAGTGGCTTAGTAATATCCTTTAAAATTTTATCATTTAATTTATTAGGTGAACCTTAAGCCTGAATTGTTATTGTATTAATTCTTTTGGCTGAAAAAAATTCAAAAAATTCTTACAGTTAAAATCAACAGAGTCGATAATTTTAAAGCGGCATCCATACATATGTAATCATGTCCTGTTGTCACATGAAAATCAATTTTCTAATAAAAAAAAAAAAAAAATTGACAAAAAAATTTAAATAATTTTTATTTCAAAAGATTTTTTTCTTTGTCGTTATAATTAAATTTTGTTTTTTTTTTTTTTTGTAGGTGTTCGAAAATCAATAATGTGACAAGAATTTATTTTCAAAACTACGAATAGACAGAATAGAACTAAATTTTATTGAAAATAATATAAAATTATATTGTACTTGTTGTTGTTGTCTTTTCACAGAATTACAAATCAAACTTTTGGGATTCATTTGAATAATTTTCTTTTCTATAAATTTTTCTGTTAATATTTATGAGTTTTTATGGTTACTATGCGTAAACAATAAAAAAAAAAAAAAATTGTGATTTGGTTATGAATTTATTACTGTTGGTTTTTATTATTTTTTATTTTCGGTGCCTGTGTAAAATTTAGGGTTGTTTTGTAGTTTCTGTTGCTTTATTTTGTGGTTTAGTCCTTTTTTTTTATATTTTGTTTTCGGAAAAAAAGGTAATAAATTGAAATTAGTTTTTCATTTTAAACAAACGTCCTTGTGTTACATTAAATAGAACTGTTGTTTTTATTTTGGAAAAATTATAAAATTTTTATTAGTTTCTTAGTTGGTTTTTTTTAATGATTTTTCAACGTGTGTTCACTATAAATTGTTTCATGTGTAAATCCATGTGCTTGTTTTCAAATTTTTCAAATTAAACCATGATATTTGAGATTTTTAAAAAATTTTATCAAATTAAAATTTTAAAATTTTATTTACATTTTTTAGTTTCTCCGGAAAGGAAATTATAATGAAAAGAAAACTAGTGAAATTTGAGGGTGGGTAATGTAAATTTTCTTTTGGACTTTGAAAGAAGCAGATGTCTCAAAGGTGACTTGTTTTGAGAGGAAAATTCTAAGGAGAATCTTTGGTGCAAAGAAAATTGGTGAAAATGAATATACATAGAAGAAGATATGTATAATGCTGAGATTTATGATTTATATAACGACATAGATATCATCAAATTTATCAAAATTAACAGGCTAAGGTGGCTGGGACATGTTGTGAGAATGGAAGACCAGAACCCCTGCAAAAAAATACTTCACAAGAGTATAGATGGCAAAAGACCAAGAGAAAGACCAAGCTAGAAGCCGCTGGTGGAACTCCGTGGAAGGTGATATAAAAGAGCTAAAGATCGTGTTGGAGGGGAATTCTCGCTGAGGCCAAGGTCCTCTTCAGGACTGTGGAGCCATAGAAGAAGAAGAAAGAAAATTATTTTTTTATAATTTTGAAAAGTATACATAAATCAATGACTTCATTTTTTTCGAATCGAATTATTTAATTTTAAATTTCAAATTGTTTTTTAATGAAATTTTTTCACTTTAATGAAAAAGATTTTTTTACATTAAAAATACAAGAGTCAGGGATCAATTCTCAGTGGTAGAGTGATTTTTTTTACACTTTTCAATTTTTACCAGGAATGCTTATATTTCCACGATTTTTTTTTTCTTCAAATTTTTATTGTAATTTTGCAAACGCGAAAATATAAATTGGCAGTATGTTGATATCAGCCCTTTATAAGGACTTTAGCTGAATTTTATTTAATTTTTTTTTAATGAAAAGTTTAATGATTTCTGAAGGTCCTTCTACAGAATAATTCCTTTGACAATAATTTACATAATAGACATTTTTTTATTTTGTTTTAATTACCTTTTTTTTCAATTAAAACAAAATCTTATTGATGGTTGGGAGTCAAAATTTTGAGGATATGCTTATGAATTTTAGACTCTTGAAAAAGAATTTCTTATTCTAATATTTTTAAAAGATTGTAGTAAAATACATATATTTCATGTATATGTCTCACGTACTTTTTTTTTCTTTTCAACTTTTTATGATGCATTTTGAGCCTACTATAGGCGTCTAGGAGTAATTTGCACCTGTATCTGTGCCGACTTTCTTATCGAGTAAAAGTATAAAGAAAAGATGTGTGTTACCAAATAGATAAAATTAATGTTTGTACTCTTTCACCTGTGATTTTCGATAAATATTCATTTTTTTTTTTTTTAAATTTATGAGCCATGATATAGAGATATCTCTTGACTCCATTCCAGATCCTTACAGCACTATGGTGATGAAGATGAACAAAATGGATGAGGGTTAAGTGTTAACTTTAACATCATTTTTTTACGATACATCTTTTAAATTTCTATTGAAAAGAAAAAAAAGTGTGAAAAAGAGAAGAAATATGTATATTCAAATTGATTTATCATATCGCCTATCATATATACTTCGCGGTTCATTACATCGTTATTATGTTGTAACACAACATAATGTTATGTTTATTTTTTTTTAACCGGGCTTTCATGACAAGAAAAATAATAATATTTATATTTTGAACATCATTAATCATAGATTTTTGATAAACAGTATTAAAAAAAAAAAAAAAGAGAAAAAATAAAAACGAATGACTGAAAATATTTGAAATGAAAAATGGGTTAAAAAAAAAAAAATTATCAATTTAAAAAATAAATAGGAGAATTTTTATAATTAAGATAATTTTTTTTTTTCATGATAGATTGAAGATATTTCTTATAAATATTTTTCGTTTTAATAATTTTTGTATTATTTTTTTTTTCTATTTTTGAGGTGTCTTCGAAGATATTGAAGTGATGTGTTATTTACTTATTTATACTTACATAGAATAAAAATAAAGTTCTGGATGACTCCTTCTTTTGATTCCATTTATGAAAGGTTAAAAATAGCAAATTTTAACAGGAAATCACTTAAGATAATTTTTTCTGTGTTTTTTCTTAATTTCTGAGTACAAAATTTAAAGCTACATATTTCAACTTTAAAAAACTTTTTCTATTTAAAAACAAACAAAAAAAAACAGACCATTTATTAGAATTTAAATTTTACCTGATATTTCATTGAACAATTTTTTTCCCTCCTACAAAAAAAAACATAATATTTTAAAGAAAAACATCATTTATAATTCTCTGAAAAGCATCAGGAAGTAAAAAATCATCCTTAAAACACAAGATTTATTGAAAAATAAATATTATTTGTCATTTAAAACATATTAAAGGAATGCGTGTATATGTACATACATATGTATGTGTATTTAAATGAATAATTCATGTTATATGTTTCATATTGTAATTTATTTATTAAATTTTTTTTCCATATTTTATTATCAATAAGAATTATTATTTTCCGAAATTCTTTATAATAAATTACTTTAAAAATATTAAAATTGTTGAAATTAAATGAAAATTATTGTGAAAATCATAAGCAGAACAGAAAAGAAAAATTAAGGAAAAAAAAAGGATTGAATATATTTTTTTAATAAGAAATCGAATTATTTGTTTAAAATCCAAAAACCATATAAATAAATATTAAAATCATATGAAACATTCCAAATAAAACAAATACATATATTAATATGTTAAAAATATTTACATATGTGGTAATCATGATGACAAAAGTTAAACAAAACACGTGATCAATTAGATGTGATAATCTTCTGGGAAAAGATATTTTTTTGTTTTGTTTTTCTAACCAAAAAAAATCATCATCAAAAAGCCTAAAAAAAAATAAATATTAAAAAAAAAAAAAAAAATCAAAGACGTGACTAAACAATCGGCGCCAGACAATGTGTAACTATGATTTATTATACAGACTATTTTTTTTATTTATTTTTTTTTTTATTTTCCTAAAATTTAGAAAATCTTGAAAATATTAAATTACTTTAATAGAAAAGTGTGTCATTTTTTTTCTTGTAATTTTGAACAATCTGTTCTTTGAAATTTTATTTATTTTTTTATTGTAATCCAAAATTATCATCATAGTTATGATTTTTTTGTGTGTGGATTTTAATTAGCTGATGTTATTTCCCAGAATTTAATACATAGCTTTTAAAATACCTATTAAAAAAAAAATTATGAAATTTTCGTTACAGAATAAAAAAAAGGACGAATAAGAAAAAAAATATATATCTCGTAGTTATTTAATTTATTTTTTATTTTCACTGTCAGAAATCTATCGAAATTATCCTTTAAATATTAAATAAATTTCTATAAATCTTCTAAGTAGCTTTATGACAAAAAAATAAATGTTTATTTATCTTTTTCTCCTTGTTCTTCTTTTTCGTCAAAATAAAGTGGTTATATTTCATTAATAAGTTTTCTCAAGTATCTAAAAATCAAATTTCCTTATTTTCTATTTCATTTCTTTACATTTTCATTCATTTCTGTGTTACTATACCAAATATCCTTTAATGTTATGAATACAACATCATTTCCTCAACATAATTAATTCAAGGACAATCAATATTTAATTAAATTTTATCTGACAAGCAATATTAGTAATTATTTTGCCAATATTATTGACATATTGCTTTGAATTTAAGTGTAGTAGCTATGTATGTACAAGTATGTTTGAATACGTGTAGCATGAAAGATAAAAATATAGAACCAGCAGGAAAAGACCAAAATTAAAAATGACTAAATTCTGTTCAAACAGCAATGTTTAGAAGGCTCATTATTCATGTTCTTAGAACACGAAATTATATAGAACAAACTAATATATTTTTGTTTAAATCACAAAACACCCATGAATCATTTAAAAACAAAAGTCCTTTGTAGTGAATTTTGTAATGGATTTTAATTGCATATGTCATTTCATAGGTTGAAAAAAAAATTTAAAGCAAGGTCCTTGATTGCTTTCTAAGTACTTCACTTTAATGTTTAAAAATTTGCTGTAATTTTATCCTTTTAATTTTCTATTCAAAAGTTTTTGAAAATAAATTTGTTTTTCAATAGTTCTGGCAGCAGGAGAGCGTTTATGAAAGCTAAAAGCGAGAATTTATTGGCTTCAATGTTGCCCTAACAGGATCCGTTTACAAAATATCCTTCCTTCATTCATTTTTGTTCTTAAATCGTATTTTTATTTGAAAATTTTCAACTTAAAAAATTAACATCCTTTGCAATTCAATACTATACAATACCCACACCAAACACAATATACCCATTTTATTTATAAGTTTGCAGAATCTGTAAAAAAGGACAATGAATTTAATTTAAAAAAAAAAAAAAAATGTTTTTCTAATTTTTTCTCAATGCACACATCATTTGTTATTTATTGTTTTTCCATTGATGTTGAATTATCCTTGAAAATTATCGATTGAATTCAAATGAGAAAATATAAACAAGGATATTAAATTTTTTTTTTTTATTCGTTTATTTTTCTCATCAATTTTGTAAATAGAAAATCAATTAAATGACATTGAAAACGGAAAAGTTTCTATAGACAAATTAAAACACAAATAAATTTCTAATTTTATTCAATTTGAAAAATCTATCTGATTGCCGAATAATTTGTTTTATGAACCGGAAGCAAATGAAATTTACGAAAAATGTTTTTATAAATATTTAAATGGAAAACTAAAACTTGGAAGTGAGAATGATGGTGATTATGATAATTGTCATTGCCATACGTAATGAAGCATTTCAAGTGGACGAAAACAATTCAGAAATTCACACTTTGTTTTCATGGAGCTTCTTAACAAAAAGTACAATTCAACAAACAGTTTTGTTCTATTTCTTTATTTCTTTCAACGTTTAGACGCCCTTTATCCTGGTGATGATATCATCTATTTTATTGTTTTTTTTTTGTGTACAAACTTCCTTGTAAGACATTTCTTCCTTGAATCCTCTCATGCTTGTCGATTCAACATTTTTTTGAATGTAAATCCTGAATATCATCAACTTCCAATGAGGTACATAACGTGTTTATATGTAGCAAGGATTTGAGTTTTATTGTTATTATTGAAGAAAGGTGCTTTGTTTATACTGCCACCCTACAAAACAAAAATAGAAAAAAAGTAGGTCGTAAAGGTAAATTTTATATTTGAATTTGATTTTTTTTTTCAGAACCTACAAGGATAATGATGAGAAAAAAATTGGAAAAACAAATAAGAAATAAATCAAAAAATATAATTTACCTAAACAAATTTTATGAGGTTTATCCGAGTTTATCTAAAACACACACACGATATGCGACTTGATGCGTTTGTGTTTAGAAGAAAAGAAAACAATCTTAAGTTTGTTTTATGTAAACGATATTAGTTCATAATTTTTAAATTTATGTCAGAATGAATGTTTGTGGTTTGTTCGAAACATTATTACCTTTTGAAAATGAAATTTCAACGTGATTAAGAATTTAAAAAAAAAAAAAATAGAAAAAAGGAATAAAAAGCTATTTTGAAGAAGGATATTCACTATAACCTGCATTTTCTTGCCATAAAAGGGACTGTTTATTCCACTAGCCCTTGTATTGTTCAGAAAGATTTGTTTGCAAAAAACTTACCTTTTGCAAAAAGTAGCTAGTCCATAAAGTTTGAAAAAGTAAAGTAATTTTCCGTAGTCCAGTTTGACCAATTTTTTCAAGGTCATTTTGGAAAAGTGTATAGCAGTATAGGGCATTGAATTCGAAAAAAAATTATTTTCGATGGACTGTTAAAGTTGTTGAAAAAAAATTTATCACAAAATAAACGTGAAAACTCATTTTCATAACTTTCACAACTCTTTCCTCATTCTTGCATATTTTACATTTCTTTAAAGACTCATAGAATGTTTCTTCAATAATTCATTTTTAAATAGAACAATGAAATATCTCAATTAAATTTATAGTTTTTTCGCAGTTACAATATCAATTTTTATTTTTATCTTTCTAGCATTTCTATGAAGAAGAGTATTCTTATTTTGTAGTGAAATTTATTATTCGCTAGGAATAAAAAGTTTTCTTTTAAATAGTTTTTTTTTATGTGTGTGTAAAGGAATATGTATTTATTGTAGGTACACAAAAAAACTTGTTCGTGTACACAAGGTATTTTACTATGTGTCAAATGATAATAAATAAAATTAATATGAATTTCCATGTAAATTTATGGCTGCTCAAGTGATAATTTTTTTTTTCCAGTAGAACGGATGTAAATTATTTCAATTAAATTTTCATTGAAATTCCAACTTGAATTTACACTTTTTATTCGAAAGAAAAGAGTAAAAAACTAACAAAGAAGTAAAAAAAAGAAGAAGAAGAAGAAAAACGAGAACAAATAAGTTAATAAACAAAATACACCCTCCCCTATAAAAGCAATAAGTTCCTAAAGAGTTAATAAAAAAATGAGAAAAAAATTCTCGATGCTTTGTGTTTATGTTATAAATGTGATAAAATTACAAATTTCTAAGAATATATAACGTAATTTTTCATCACATACAAAAACATTACATACACATAAAATGTTGTATTCTTAAAAGGACATTTTTATTATTATTGTGTTTTCTTTTCCTATATTTTCCTATGATAATATATTCTCCATAGTATTTTTTTCTTTTCTATTTCTCATAATATTTCTGAATTATACTTACTACATACATTATTTACATTTATACAACTATTTTTCTTTTCCTGATCAAGAGCAGGATGTTTGTACATATAGTTGATGGAAAAAGGATATAATTTCCTGTACTAGAAAATGTTACTTATTTTCCTGTTATTTTTTTTTATTTCTGTTTTATAAATGAATTTTGAAATACATAAGTTATCTGGGGAGTCGATTCTGGTTCGGTGAAGTGAATACGTGTAAATAGTTTAATGCAGTGTAAATGTGATAAAAAATGTGAAAAAGTTTTCATATAAAAATATATTTTGCACCATGAAATAGTTCAGTGAGTGAAATTGTGAACTTAAAAAAGAGAGAAAAAAAAGTGTGTAAAAAATAAAAAAAAAATTTTCGGTTACAATTTTTATCGAAGTATTGAAAAAAATTAAAGTTCATTAAAAGTAAAATGGAGAAGACCTGTCGAGGTAAAAGACCCAGCGAAGATCAGGAAAATTTAGACTTGACACAAGACAGGTAAGTGTTTTATTATTATTTAATTAACAATAAACAATACAAAAATATAACTTTTATTTGATAATTTGACAGTTCTCAATTCTCATTTAACGTCAGTGAAAAAATTTAATTTAGTGCTTCATTCAGCACTATGTTTGCACGAATGCAACGAGAATTGCTGATTTGGGTACATGGCAGTGAAAAAGTGAAAACAGTGTGTTAAACGTCAAATGCAAACTTTTTTTTTCATGTTTTCACTTCACCGAACCAGAATCGACCCTTTGCTTACTCGTTCTCGTTTCATGTATAGTTTTATTTGGAATTTATTGAAATTTGCGAAAGATATTTCGTTATCCTTTTAAAAATCGATGATTTTGAAAAATCATTTTATAATTTCTGAGTTTTTTTTTCTAGTGAAAAATAAATTTTAAGGATAGTTTTTTTCTCTTTAGAATATTTGAGTCCTTTTAGAAGTTTTTAGGATTCAAAACAACAACAAATACTAATTCACAATTATTATAAACCATTCAGAAATTAATATATCTAGAAAAACCCAACTAGAAAACTGCGGTTCAGTAATCAAGAAAAATTGTCATCCGTTTTATATTTAAAAAAAATAACTCTGACCCCATTTTTTCTAAAAAAAAAATTAATTGTAAAAGGCTTGGAAATTTTAATTAAAAAAATACCTATACCTGTTTATTTTTATTCAGTTGTAAACTAAAAAAAATTATCCTTTCTTAAATTTTTATTCATAAAAATTTTTTTTCCCTCTTCTTCTTCATTTTTAATTTTCCTTTACACCATTTATTTTTTCCATTTTCCACTTTCATAATTTTTCAACATCTTGTATTTTATTACACATATTTTTTATTATTATTAAAAAAAAAAAACAAAACTCTTGCATCCAGGTGTTCATATATCCTTGATGACAATATTTACACGAAGAGAAATTCTTTGTTCCTTTTATGTTTTGCAATGAACATAATACGAAATTCATACTCACATTTAATAACTGTAAAATATATCTTCTGTGTTTTTGTTCTTGTCCTTTTGAATTTTTCTTTACAGTTTTAGTAATGTTTTCTGTATTTAATTTCGGTAAATGAGGTGAATAATGAAAACATATTGCTAAGCTTTAGCCAATGGTAATTTCTTTGAAATTTTCAAAACAAATTTTTTTTTTTTTTTAAACAAAAGTTATAAAATTTTTATGACAGTGCGGCGGTTTAATAAAATTAATGTTACACGTTGTTTGAAAAATGTGTGTTTTTTTTTTTTTCTTAAGTGAAATTATGAAAAAAGATAAAAAATTGGTATTTCACAAAATGAAGTAACATATGCGTTTAGCTTGTACAAATTGAGTATTTTGAAAATGCAGTTGATTTTGTATGTCAAGGATCTTGTAAAAAACTTTTTTCTTTTAAAATAATATCCAGAAGTTTGAATGTGGCATACATAAACACTTTCATTCCTTCCCCCTTTTAATTTCCCCCATATTTTTTCCATCTTCATGTGATAGCGTTGTGCATATTATATAAAAGTGTAATAAAAGGATATTTTAAAGGATAATAATCAGTACACAATTTCAAATTTTCAAGAAAGAAAAAAAAAACACCATTACGCTTAATTAAGCAAAATATTATCTATACTTTTCTTTTAAATACTAATTTGGCAATAAAGTCTCATATCCTTTTAACTATAGTATTTCTCTGCCAAAAAAAAAAAAAAATCTATTTCATACATTAAATACAGTTAATTAAATTTGTATTTCTGAAAATAATACCCAGTAATTAGCATAAATTCATATTTTCTATCCAATTTTTTGTATTAATTCAAAAATTATTTTTAATAATAAATAAAGCTTAAAATGCACACAAATAAACAGATGATATTTCTGGTTATTCCTTTTTGCATTTTCATAATTTATTATTTAAAAGCCAAAAAAGACAAATAACAATATTTTGTGTATAAAGTTTCTAAATTATTAAAATTGGATTCTATTGTATACTTTATTAATTGATATTATGGAACATACATATGTATTTTGTGTTATCCTTATTTGATAATAGACTTTCAATGAATTAGAAAATCCTTTTATAATCGAAATACAAATAAAGATTATGTGTTGTTTGTACGTAATCTCAATTAAAACGAATTATGAGGAATTTTTTTTTTTTTGTTTTAATTTCTGTACAATTCATATCCTTTTCCTTTTTAAGTTACATCATTTAAATTTCATACACAAAATGAGAAAATATGTATGCTTCGTTTTTGTGTTTAAATTAGTTACCTGTAAATTTTAATTAATTTAAAAATTATCATGCTTACATGATTAAAATTAATTATTGCATGTATGTCATGACAGCTGCTTATTTTCATTTATGTGATGGAAAGAAAATTACAAAAAAAAAAAAAAACGAAAAATTCGTGTGAAAATATGATAAAAAGAAAAATGATTGATGATATGACAAAAAACATATATGAGGTAGTAATTTTTATTATGTAAAAATTATTTTACAGCAATCAACTGCAGTATGAAAAATAAAAGATAATTAACTCTCTACATTTTGAATAATTTTTTTAATACTTTGCGTTTAAATTTTGGTCATTTATAACACTTTAAGAATTTTACATCAAAAGCAGAAAATTGTTCTTCAGAAGTAAAGTAAAACTAATTTTCATGGATTTTCTATATAAATTTTCTCTGGGTCTTTTTTTACATAAATTTGTTAGCTTTTAAAAAATATATGCTGGATAAATTGAGGAAAAAGTGTCTTGAAAAAAGGATGTCAGAAAAATAATTTGCAAGATACTTTCACTTACGTCCATATCGAAAAATTTGTTCCCACACAAAAAAAAAAAAAAAAAAAGTAAATGTTCTACTCAAGAAAGGATAATCTTTGGTTAAACATTATAATTAATTTATTATATCCTTTTTATCCTTTTTATTCTTTGAGTAAAATTATTAGTGAATCAAAATTGAATATTTTATACACTTTCCAATTTGAAAAAAAAAAAACTATCCCAGACAATGAATTTTAATCCGGTTTTAAAACAATGAAAATTCCTTGAAAAATAAAAACTTTCCAACACAAAAAAAAATTAGATGATAGATAATAATTTTTTTTTTTTTCAAAAGAACAAAATTCAAGAAACTCCATCGTGAAAGAAATTAAGTGTCGTGTTAGACTGGGTCAAATTTAATTAATTCATTATAAAAAATTTTCACTGTATTTTTAAAAATTCTCTTTTCCAATACAACTCTGCTGGACTGCCTTTGATTTTTCTTTTTGTGTGTTGGTTTTTTTTTCATTTTTACTTTATTTTTAAAAAAAAAAGAAAAAACAAAAAGAATAAAATACAAAAAAAAAAGATTTATTATCTTTATTCAGCAGATTATATTTTCTTCCAACAATAAAAACAAAAGAACCGAAAAGAATCTGATCATTCAACTGAAAAAAACAAAAAAAAGAATAAAAACTTTTTACAGAATTACAGAAAAAGCATATCATCAAAAAAATTCATTTTAAAAAATACTTTTTTAATGAGAAAATATAAAAACAAAAGGAAGAATATAAAAATAGAGTCGTTAAAAAAAGGGTTAAACGATACTGATTAATGAGAATCGATAATAAAAACAGTTGTTTTTTTTTTTGTATTTTTGTGATTTAAACTTTTTTTTTTGTTGAACTTGAGATCAAAAACAAGGGAAAGAACAAAAAAAGGACAAAAAAAAAAAAAAAAAAAGAGACTTAAATTGGTTAATGGTACAAATTAAGAAGTTTATCTGTTTAAACGAATTATTTTCAGTGATAAATTTTTTTTTTTCTATAGAAATTTTTCGAAGGAAAAAAAAAGTCTTTTATCTTGTTTTTTTTTTTTTTTTGTGTTTTTTAGAATTTTAAAAATTTTTTTGAACAGGAAAGCAGAAAATGGAAAAGTGTTTTTGTCTGACAAACTATCTTAAAAATAAGCTTCTACACATTTTTTATTAAAAAGGATTCTAACAAATTGACTTTTTTTTTTCTTTACTAAAAGCAAAATGTCATTTGATCAAAATTTTGCTTGTTTGTTTAAATATTTTACAACTAAGTTAAAGTATTTTTGAAATTAAAGTATTGTCTTTCTCTTGAATACCGCTAAATATGCGAAGAGATAGAAGGTATCGGAAATTAATCTCGTTTCTTTTTTATGTTGTTAGTCTCAATTAGGATATTGCTTTCAAATTTTATACAAAGGAGCCTTAGAATTTGTACAATTTGTTGATAAATTTAATTTAAGTTTTTTTAAGGTGAACGCAACTTTATAATGGTAGCATAAAGTATCTAATGCTTTTTGGATTTGGGGGAGGTACAAAGGCTACCGAGGCAACCAATGAAATTTGTAGTGTACCATATATCCGAATTGTTTGAATGTCTGTGAATACACATTGATTTTTGAGATTTCAGTATGATATAATTCAATTCTTTTGAGCATTATGAAAGGCCAACAGTTATTAGTAATGATGAGCTTTGTTCTGTTTTTGAATAGGAAAACAATATATAGATATCACACATCATGACTTCTGTGAAGAAAATAAAGCACAAAAAATGTCATTGTGGAACAACAACTCATAGTATACATGGACATAACATAATACCAGCTTCCATCATATTCTTTTATATTCTCTTGACTTGATTTAATCAATCTGTCACCCTTTACCATATATAGTATGGTGAAATCCTTGAAAAATTTTAGTTTTTGTAAAATCAGTACTTACAAAATTCTCTGTCATTAAGTTGGCAGACTTTTATTAAAAAATTAATTATGAAAATCTAGTTGATTTATGGAAAATAGTCATAACAAACGGTGTAAGGTACCTACAACAATAATTTCATTGAAATTTTCATTTTGATACCAAAAAAAAAAAAAAAAACAAATACTTTCTGCTGCCGTTAAGATTTTAATTTTTAACCAAACATTTTTTTCCTCACATTATTTACTCGTTTTTTTTTTTTTTTTTTTAAATTTACAAAAGTTATTTATTTTAAACTTTTCAATATGTCATAACCAAAATTTATAAAACATACGAAAAATTATTAATTTCGCATTTAAAATGATGCAAAATATTAATTAGAAAACTTTTCAAATTTAATTTTCTACAAGAATTGAAAGTCTAAGCATTCAATCAACTTTTTAAAATGTTAAAAAAGACAAAAACAAAAATATTATTTTTTACTTTTTAATCTTATTTTTAAGCATTAACACCTTTTTTTTTTTTTAAAAACAAGAAAAATGATAATCGAAACTTTATTAATTTTTATTTTTTTTATAAATTTTCATTAATGTCAAAATTTAAATTTTCACAATAAAAATTATTGAAAAAAAAAAAAATTTATTCTCCAATTTTTTTATCAATAGAGAAAGTGATAAAGTTCACTTGTAAACTCTTTTAAATTTCTTATTAATATATTTAAATAAATTAAAAAGCTAAAACAATTAAAAATCAAATATCAATTTTAATTAATTAAAAGAAAATTTAAAAGAATACAAATTTTTTATTGGAAAAAAAAAATAATTATTTAAAAGACTTTTAGTTGATAAGAAAATGAAAAGAAAATGGCCTAATTATTAAAAAAAATAACAAAAAAAAAACTGATATAAAAGTTAATGAATTTTTTGATTAATTAAAATTAATTACAGTTTTATTATTAAATCAGAACAAATAAAATTATTTGAAGTGTATTAGTCAATTAGTTAATTAGAAAGAAAATATTTATGTAAAAATGAATTGAAAAATTTTAAAATGTAAGATTTTATGCTCTAAATAATTTCTTTTAATTAAAAAAAAAAAAAAAAAAAATCAATTCTAATAAATAAACTGAAGGACATACTGAAAAGGAAAACTCAAAAGAGTTATTATTGGAATTTCAATAAATAATTTATAAAAAAGTGAAAATAATTCAAATAATTTCTCAATTTAAAATCTTTTCTGTACTTGTTTTTCATTTTTTTTTTTCTTCTCTTTTTTTCCAATTACTTTCTTCATTTTACCATTACAATCACATTTATAGTAATTTTTCCATCTTATTTTTAAGTACTTTCTTATTAGCTTATTAAAAATATTTTTTAGACATTATCCTTTTCAATTTTCAATTTATGAGAAATGTAATTATTGTAAAATACTATAATACGGAAAATATTTTTAAAACAAATTTCCTTTTTTTTTTTTTTTTTTTTTTTTTGAATTTATTTTCAATTAGCAATTGCGATTATAATGGAATGCAAATATGAGATTAATTCTTCAATGAAAATTGAATCGAATATCACATTTATAAATGTCAACGGTAACAAACTGATATATCCTTTTAAGGAATCTATATATTGAGTAGGATTAAATGTGACTGTGAAAAAACTGACATTAAAGAGTTGTACAAATAAAATGTTAAAATTTCATAAGAACAAAAATATTATTATGTCAAGTGTAGAAAATATTGTAATTGAATTCAATTGCTTTGCATACATTTTAAGAAAATTAAAATGATTTTCCTTTTATTTTTGTTTCAAAATGAAAGTTAAATTGAATTTTTACGTTAATGATGTTAAAATTGAACAGACGATGAAGACATGATAAAGATGCTAATTTACATTTTCATTTCATTTAAGGGTTTTGTTTTTTTTTTTTTTTTCTAACGAGTCGAATTCGTTTTTTTGTGAGAAAAAACGTAATTGAAAAAAAAAAGTATAACTGAATTATCTTTTGGACGATAAATTTTGAATTTTTTTTTAAGTTGTAAATTTAAATCGGATTTCCTTTACAAAATTGAATTTTTTAATATTTTTTTTTCTAAATGAAATTTTTCATGGACTTTTAGTTTTTGGTTTGAGAATTCTTCTTCTTCAACTTGATAGCCCACGATGATGCTAGAGAGTCCTTTAAAACCCATTGCCATTTCACCCTATCTTGAATCAATCTTATTATAATCTCGTACATAAATTATCCTGAAATTCTCTCTGCTAGGATGACTTTTTCGATGTGTCTGTTTTTGGGCATACTAAATAGATATCCTAGTTATTTGTTCGTTTAAACTTTGAACTCTCATTCTTTTCTGAACCGAATTTATGAATTTTTATCTTTAATGAGAAAAAAAAAATTGAATGTGAATTTATTCAGGACCTTTAACCATAAACAAAAAATATAATTTTCGTATTTTTGAATTTTACATTTTAAAAATCACTTGATCCATTCAAAATGTACATTTTTCGTAAATTGCATTTTTGATGATTTTCCAGATTTTAAAAATCTTTTTCCCTTGTGAGGATTAAACTCACCGACGCGACGATAGTAGTTATACACTACTATGTACTAATAATTTTCATTTTTGGCAACATTCAGGCAAAATTTGCAAAATTTATAGCAATCTTGGAAAAGGTTTACACTTTATTTTAAAGTGTTTAAATGGTAAAACATGATATGCATTATGTATATAACATAAATCCATTATGTCTGCTGTTCAAATAAATATATATAAACGACAATTTACACGCCTTTTTATAATGTTAATGATATTAAAATTATAAGTCATGTATCAAAATGAGTTACCTACTTGAAATTTCAATTAGTGCATCCTACTTACAAAATATCTTCATAAATTTATTGTTATCATAATATGTCATCATTTCTTGTTTAATGCAACCCTTAAGTTCTTAATTTTGTTTATTAATTAATATAATGTCCAATATGGAATTTTATGTAGTGAAAGGGTTTATACCAGACGAAACAGAAGGACGATGTCTTGAACCTGCACGATTGCGTACTTTTCTATAATATAACATCCGATATTGATTATTTTTCTATGAAAGGAAATTTTTCTTAATAACTAAAGGACAAAGGTAACAAATAAGTTTGCCTCCTTAGGGCATCTTGAACTCTTTTCATAGTTTTTTTTTGGAAGGTCAAAACATGAGCATTAGGTACATTACAGAGTTATTTGTCAATAATGATTGCCATATAGGATTAACAAGGATTTAAAGTATTTTCCTAAGGTTCCTAAGGTTTTTATCTTGTATATTTTTAATGAAAAAATTTTGTTTTCTTTATTATTTTTTTTAATTAATTAAAAATCTAATTTATTATCAATTTTTAAACAAATTACCAAATTTCATAATATTTTAGGTCAAGTGAAATATTAACAAAACACAAATTATGGTTTTTTTGGTTAGCCAAACATATCCTTTCTATCACTCACATTTAAAATATTTTAATCCTTTTATATAATTATCACATGCGTCTATACACAAAGTAAACACATGAAATAATTTTCTTCACATTAAAATTGATGTTTAACAACCAATAAGAGGATTCGGTGTACCTTTAACATTTTAATGTGATTATTTGACATTTTAACAATTCAAATGATTTTTCAAGTATTTGCTTGAATAATTTTATAATTTGTTGATGGAATTTTTAGATGAAATAATTAAAATTTAATTAATTAGAGAAAAAAAATATTGAAAACATTTTATTTCATCAAATTACATAAAACATCAACTGCTTATTTTCAAAGGAGTTATTCAAAACATGCTGAAAAATTGAACCTCAATAAAAGTTAAAGTTAAAGTTTTTTTTTTATTTTAAAGATTCATCAACATCAACAAGTTGTCACAAATTATATTCCAAAGATATCTTTTCCATCAATCCTTTACTTTCCATCACAATTTAACTTTTAAAAAAAAAAATCCTAAAAATAAGATAGAAATAATGATGTACATTAACTAGCTGTAAAAGTAAAAGAAAAGAAAAAATTAAAATAAAAACCATCACTTGAACAGGTTTTGACATAGTGTTTTAATTAGTGTGACACTTAAATTTAATCAAATTATCATGAAAACAGGAAACATCAGTAAAACACTTTCGTTGTCCTGTTTTTCAACGCACTCATTAAATTAAGATTTGTATATATTGTCTTTTTAAGAAAATAATTCAATTAAGCGATACATTTTATTTTTTCAAGAAATAAGAAACAGTAAACAGGACTCATCATTGATGTATTACAAGGGATGCTTTTCTTTTTTTTTATTTTATTTAAAAAGGTATCCTGTTTTTTACTTCTTCAAAAAGATACAATTTTTCTTTTCAAATAGGAAAGGAAAAACTTTCTTGCCCTGAAAATAGAAAAAAAAAAAACACTTTTTTTTTTCTGTGTTAAATTAACGATAGGTCATTGAATGTCAGTGGTTACGTTCAAAAGGAAGTTTAGATTGAAAAAAATTGATCAAGAACAAAAGAAAAAAAAGTTTCATTACCGAAAATAAAACCTTCAAATAAAATTTATGTATTCTTGAATCCTTGAACACCATTATATATCCTAATAAATAATTTCTAGTTTTTTTCAACAGTCTAGAATTTTTATTTTAAATTCAACTTTAACTTTTTCTCTAATTATCTCACATACATTATTAACAACAACAACAACAAAATAAATGAATAATTAAATTCAAATTAAATATTACGCTGTCTGCCTTCAAAATTATAAAACAAAAAAAAAAACAAAAAAAAAAAACGAAGACAAGAATAAGTTTATGAAATTACTTAAAAAACTGAAAATCCCTTGAAAATGAAATTTTTATTTAAAAATTTCACATGTTCTAATAAAATTTTGTATGGAGAAATACAAGCAAGGATAACAACAAATACATAGTGAAAATTTCAAAAATAAATGATTCATAAAGTTTTTTTTTTTTTTGTTTGTTTTTGTGTTTATTTTCTTTTTTGTTACCGGGAAAAAGGTGAAATAATTAAGTCTCTAAAGAACAATTAAAATTATGAGGAAAAATATTGTTGTAGAAATGATTAGAAAACTTCTTATAAAAAGACAATTCTTTATCCTTAATTTACCATTTTAAGTAAAGTGTTAAATTTTCATTGTTGTCAAGTAATTTATCATGTAATGTGATTTTTTTGTGTGTGAGTTTTTTGTTCTTGTGTTTTTTTTTTTTTTTTAATCAATTTTTGATTTAGTTACTTTATCCTTGAATCGTTCGTTTATTTATTTTACAAGAAACTTTTAATCCTGAAAAATTTAATAAATAAACTTATTTTGAAGTTTTTTTTTTTTTTTAACACGTGTGTGATGAAGTTTTTAAAGTTTTCTTGTTTATTTAAAAGTAATTTAAGCTTTTTATTTTTGAATCTTCTACTTTTTAACTAAAGCATAAACTAAGGTTACAGTCAGACGAGAGATTTATGATTTTTTGGAATATTAAGTTTTTTTTCTAAGGCTTAGCAGGTGTTGGTACATTGAAAGCATCTAGCAACATTATTTAAGAAGGAAGGAAAAAAGGAATAAATCTCACGAAAAATTCAAAAAAAAAAAAAAAAAAGAATTATTGTCTGAACATAGCCAAATTGACACCTGCCAGAGTGAATTAGCGTTATTCAACCGGAATGCTCTTCATACAGAACGGTGTTATCTGGCTGGTAAGTTGAAATCGCTTTTGCTTAGAGTTGGTTGGTTAATTTGGGTTCATTTTGAGCATACCTTAGGACAAACACATTTCACTTACAAGTAAGAGATATCCTGTTTCATTCAGAAAGCAATCTTGAAATTATGTATTTTCTTTGAGTCCTTACATAGAAAACTTTCCATTGTTCATGAGATGTTTTATTTTCTAAGATGAAACTTCTGATAAAAAAAAAAGTATTAGGAAACTACCTTAGCTTTATCAAATAAAGCGAGGGACAGCAAGGTGTTAAAAAATTTATTTAATAATTTTTTTTTCAATTAAATTTTGTAAGTTAAATTGATCTAAATTTATTTATTTATGTTTTCTTCGAAGAAAATTGAGTTGTAGAATTCAATGTGAATCTTTAAAAATGAAAAACAATAAAAAGTCAAAAAAAAAAAGAACATTCTAAATTTAAATTAAAAAAGAAAATTCGAAAAACTAAATCTTATCGATTTTATTTAAACTTTGATAGCTTTAATAAACTTTATTGTAATACTATACTTATAAACTTACAAATAGCTGACATATCCCTTTTTTTTTGCATTTTGTTTTATGTAAAAAGTATCTGATATGTAGAACAATTCTAAAGGAAATAAAAAAAAAAACAGTTGATGTGATTGTTTTGCAATTGCTCAATACGTAACATAAGTTTCCTTTAGATACATTCTGTAGTTTAAAGATTGAATTGTCTTTAAAGTTTTATTACATAAAAAGATTGTTTTTTTTTTTTTTATCTTATAAATATCCTTCTATTTTAATACTGTATCAATTTCATTCTCTTTTCTTGTTTTAAGTTGTTTTCCTAAAGTTTTAAAATGCTTTTTTAAATTTTTCTTAAAGTTTTTTTTTTTTTTATTTTGCTTTAAAATTGAATCTCTTCAATCGATTTTAAATTGGTTTCGTGATATAAGACTTTAAAAGTTTAAACATTTTTTAAGCATTTAAAGTCTTTAACTTTCAAAGCCGTAGAACATAAATTTTTAAAAATTGTTTTTACTAAGATGTTCAACTGAAATTGGATAAGTGAAAATGTTAAATCGTATTTTAAAATTTAATTTAGCTTGAAAAGTCCTTTAACAAGTTTCCGTGGTGTAGTGGTTATCACATCCGCCTAACACGCGGAATGTCCCTGGTTCGATTCCGGGCGGAAACATTTATGTATATTTTTTCGAAAAAAAAAATTATGAATTTTTTTTTTTCGTTTTCGGCATACAAATAAGTTTTTCTCGTGAAAATTAAATTTTTTTGCATGAAAAATGTTCAAAAAAAGTCAAAAAGACTCAAAGGTTTTATCAGTTTTGAATTTGATTTTTGGAAAAAATAGAACGCAAAATATCATAGATAAATTTTAAAATTCATATTGGAAGTTCAAATGATAAATTGAAAATTTTACAAAAACAAAAAAATAAATAAATAAATAATGTAATATTTCTACGACATATTGTGTGTCGATGTGAAGGATATTTTCAGTCTGATAAAATTAAAAATCACGTAAACTTTAATAAAATGATGATTGAAGCTTACTGGAACTTCAGAATTTTCAAAATTACAAGCTAAAAAGAAAATAAATTTCATTTTATTCTCTTTAATTTGGATTTTTTTTTTCTTTTCTAAATGTCAGTCGAATGAAAAATTACCACCTTTTATTTAAAAAAAAAATAATAATAATAATAAAAAATATATATCCTGTGATAAATTGTAGTTATACAACGTCTGGCGCCGGTAATTATATTGTTAGTCAAGTCTATATTTTCCTTTATTTATTCACTTTTTTTTATTTGTGTTGATTTTTCTCAATTAAGATGAAATATTGTAAAGTCCTTTTCTACAATTTTATCGCCTTTTTTTTTTTTTTTTTTAATGTGTCACGTTTATTTGTTTTGCTCTTATTTAAAAAAATTTATGATTTTATTTACCTTGTCTATATATAATCTAAAAGCTCTGATCAAACAATTTTTTTAAAAAAAAAAAAGGATTTTAAACAGGATAATGATATTTAAAATTTAAAATTTTAAGGAGATAAAAATAAAAATAAACAAAAAATAGCAATAATGAGAAAAATAATATGAGTAAAGGAAAAAAGCTTGAAGTTAACAAATAAATCGCGAAAAATCTGAATAAGGATATTTTTCTTTTTGTCCTAGTTATTAATAATGTTGTTCTTAGAAAAAAAAAAATGAAAAAAAAAAAAGGAAAAAAAATTACTAAATTCAACACACGTTGTCAGGATTCACCCAATTATTGTGATTTCTACAAAATTTTTTTTCAATCTTTTTTTTTTAATTTATTTTTCCTTCTTCGTCCTTTCCGATGTGTTTAATAGGTTCATTTTTCCATAAAATTGTTCTTTTTAACTGTTTATGTATTTGGAAAAAGTTTTTTAAGTTTTTAATAAACTTTCTCTTGTATTATCAGCAATTGAAAATTTAAAAAAAAAAAAAAAAAAAAAAAACTCACTTATTGTCCTGATAATTTATTTTACTGAAATTCTTATTATTGTCTTTCAGAATTTTAACAAGTATAAATGTACGCTTGGTAGTCGCATGCTTCTTACTTTTTATATTTTTTTTCCTTTGAATTGATAATTTGGTATTACCAACACAGTATTTTTGTATTGAAACATGATAAATGAATTACGTAAAACATGAATTATTCATTATCATAAAATAAACTCACAAAAGTCAAATGATATTTCATTTTAATAAATCTCACGTTTTACGGCATGATTTTGACTTTTCCTCATTCCTGAAATGCCATTATAAATGATGTTTCTTTTTAGTGTGTGTGTGTTTTTTTTATGAGTTAAAGTTCATATTAAACTTGGTAGTAAGATGGAAAATATTTCAATTAATTCTCATTTTGAAAAATTATCTTGTTTTGCTTTTTTTTTTCTTTCTTGTTTTTTTACAAAAGGAAGAGACTTTTTAATATTAAAGAAAATTAAATTCTATTGAAATGATTTGGCACGAAAAAATGACTTTTTAATTTAATTTAAAAAAAAAAAAATTTTTGCCTTCAATTTATTTTAAAATTTAATTTTCTTTCTTGCTTAAAAATTACAACAGAACAATTATGAAGCTATCATATCCAGTTTAAAAATTTATTTTACTCATGAGAAAAGCTAAAAATATTTTCTAGTTCATAAAATTTTTTTCTCATTCATTTTCACATTTTTTTTTGCTATTTATTCCTTTTATTCAAAAAATTGAAGAAAAAAAAAAAGTATAAAAATATTTAAAACATTTGAAAAATGCAATATTTACTTTATTTTCTTTGTTATTGCATATTTTTGGCTTTGAAATGGAAAAAAAGGAATGAAAAGTTTAAAAATGTATTATTTAGATCCTTTTTTTTTTTTAGTAGCTTGTTCGAATAAAATAGCTTTTAAATTTACAATACAGAATTTTTCGAATAAATAGAGTAAAATTTCATGTTTTTCTATTTAATTTTTTTTTTATTTTCATTTTTTCATTGAAAAAGAAAATTTGCAACGTTTAAAAAAAAGAGGAAATACAAAGCAATGAAGTTACAAGTAAAGTTTTTGTAAATAAAAATTGGTAATTTCAGTAAAAAAAAAAAGTGAAAAAAAAAAATAGAAAAACAAATAGACTTTAAAAGGATAAAGGTAAACATGAAAGTTTTTAACATTTTATAAAACGATGAGAAAATTGTAATATAGGTAATGCAATTTTTTGATGGCATGAGTGGAATATTATTTTAAAAAGTTTTGATAATTTAGAAAAAAAAAAAAAAAAAAGGATTTATCTGACAAAGATTCAAATTTTCTCTAAAAATTTGACACAAACAAATAATAAATATGTACTGGCAAGAAGTATCGTGTATTAAATTATCTCTGACGCGATAGTTCATAAAATATATTGGCTTTTTCGATTGTGTCCTTCCATAAATTCCTGTTCTCTTAATCTCTGATTGTGGGAAATCTCTAATACTTGATCGTTATTACCAAAAACAAAAAAAACAAAAAAACAGATAAAATTGAAATTAGAAAAATAGAACACTGAGTACAAACATTTTTTATTTCTGTAGAAAGGATTTGGGATGGAAAATTTTTGTGTGAATATATAAATTTTTTCAATACAGAAAAAAAAAATATAAAAAAATAAAATAAAATAAAAAAATTAAATTAAAATTAAAATCGACAAAAGTTTTAAAAATCCGAAACTTATTTAATCTCTTACTAGCTCAATAATACAAAACATGTTTAAAATTGGATTTTGTTAATCAAAAAACATAAAATAAAAAATAAAAAAAACTAATAATGGTTTCATTCAAATACGTGTAAAGGATTTGTATGAGAATTTTCATGATATTTTTTAATCAGCCAATTTAAACAAAATCATAAATGCATCCATGCATAACGAAAAATAAACTATCTAAAATAATATTAAAAATTTGATAATGAAATTTGTAACTTTAATTTGAACTCCTAACTGAACACAAATGAAAAAAAAATTACTCAAAAAGAAAATAAATAAAAAATATTCCCCCAAATATAAGCCAAAAAATAATAAAAATAGTAAAATGAATGCAATTTTAATGTCCTTATTTCCAGTTGAAAAATTATTTTAAAAAATTTATAATGATCTATTTGGGAAATATTGAAAAAAATTGAAGGACAAAAATATTATATTTTTTTTAAAAAAAAAAAAAAAATATGAAAAATTTAAATTCAAGGACATAATCATCTCGCATACTAGAATTTAAATTCAAAATTTATTACCTTAGAGAATATTAAATAAAAATAAATGTAAAAACTAAAAAAAAAAAAAATTAAATAATTTACGCAGAAAATCCTTTTATTGTGATTTTAATTTCATGTTATTGATAATCCTGAAACTAAAACTCTAAATGGGAAGAGAAAAAAAAACAATTGAATTATTTTCCATAAACTCGACAAACCACGAAGGTGGTCAGACAACAAAAAAAAAAATTTATGAAAGCCGATAAATCCATAAAATAAACTATTGTTTTTTTTTTATTGTATGCGTACAAAAACAACAGAAAATTGCATAAATTTTGAAAAAAAAAAATTTAAATCTATTCTTTGCGTTCTATTTGTGATTTTACAACAACAAAAAATTAGAAAAGCATCATCCTTTTTTTCATGAAATTGGAAAAAAAAAATATCTGATGTAGAATTTCGAATTTATTTTATGCGCTCCAGTTCTCATCCAAAATTTAAATAATTCCAAAAAATATTTATTATTCACGTTATAAGAAATCAAAAATCAACGTCAAATCAAGGATATTTTAAAGGATATTCGATATTTGATTAATTTAGTGAATTTTTTTGTTTTATGTTTTATTAGGAAAAAACACACAAATATTCAAATAGCAATCACACTTAGAGATTTTTTTTTTTCAGTATTTTGAATACACGAAAGAAGTGTTCTTAGAAAAATAAAACAATCGGAATATCAAACATTCAAAATATTTCTAAATCATGACAAAAAAATGTCCTTTAAAATGATTAGAAACATAATATGAGAGAGACAATATTCACAGATATTTGACTGATTCAGTTTAAAAATTACTTTATGACTAATAAAAAAATTGACTATGTCAACAAAAAAAATTCTAGAAAATACGAAAATTTAGTTCTATTTTTATTTTATATTTCTTAAAAAAATTCTAGTGATCGTTTTTCTCAAGTATTCTACACAAAAGAAGAAAAAAAAAACAATGTCAACAAGATATTCATTATAATTCTCTTGAAAATCCTTATTGAGGCATTTAATTTTCTTCAATATTTACAAAATACTCCCATTTAAATATTAAATTTATTTATTATTTATTTATTTTTTATTTTTTAATCTGAGAGGCCATTAATGTACTCAATTTATCAACCAGCAGTCACATTTTATGGATTCTTCAGATTGATTTTCTTTAGAAAAAAAATTGAAAACATAAATAAATAAAAAAAAATTATTTTAAAAGAAAAAAAAACATAGAAGAAATGGGGGGAATTCACAATGTGTTTATTATTGCAAATTAAAATTTATTGATTTAATTCGAATATGTTTTTTTTTTGTTTGTTTTATGGTTCTAAATTTATTATTAGTCGATTTTTTTTTTTGTTGATTTGTTGCTTTCTCGAAGTTAGAAAAGTTGAAAAAAAAAAAAAATGAGCCATAAAAAAATTTAGAAATATGACTTAAAACTTTTTAAATTGAATTTTTTCGACATAAAAAATTGGAAAATATTTTACACGTTTTTTAATTGAAATTCTGTAAAAATCTAAAAAATTATGATTATAATTAAATTTTAGTATATTCAATAAAATCACATTTCAATAATGAAAAAAATTTTCTTTCAAAATAAATAAAATCAAAATACGTAATCAACAAAAAAAAACAATAAGTAAATTCTTAGAAAAATTACTAAATATTGAGAATCGTAGGTCGGTAATCATCACATAATTAAAAATTTTGTTTACATTTTAAAATTCTTGTATAGGTATTACACACGACCATACCAAATGTTATGTGTATTAAATTAGAAATGCGGAACAAGTACATAAAGAATATGGAAAAATGTTTTTTTTTTTTCCTTCTTTATTTTATTTATTTTGATTTTTTTTTTTTCGAAATTAAAATTTTTTTGTACGCATGCTTATCACATTATTATATATAAAAATTGCTGAATATTTTTCCAATTTCGAAATAAAAATTTCACTCCCACACACATTCACTAATTTCCCATAACATTTGTACATAACATATGTAAGTTTTTTTTTTCTTTTCTCAGGAAAATCATGGAAAATACATTTTATGCCCATGGACCAAAAAAAAAAAAATTTCCAATTTCACACATAAATTTTTGTAGAAGAATGTTATTAACGTTACAAACGGATCATAGTTTTTTTATGATGTTTTTTCGTCCGGTTTTTTCGTTACAAGGAAAATATTGAAGAAATTTTGATTGAAAGAAATTTTTTGAATTAAAAAAAAGTGAAAAAAAAAAAATGGGGCCTATTCAATATCGAATGTAATTTTAAAAAAAAGGATGTTAATTACAAATAAATAGAAAAATGTGAATTGTTAATTTATCATGCAAAAAAGAATGTAGAAAACAAAATTTTCTTGCATCTGTTGAATTTTTTTCTCTCTCAATTATTTTGTCTTTTTTTTCTTTCGTTTTTTTTTATTAAAAATAAATTTCAAATTTTTTGTTTAAACTAACTTTTAATGAACATAAGAAGATGATGGCAAAAAAAAGAATCTGCTAAAGTACAAAATTAGTTTATAAATCATTCGTTGATGTAAATTTTATAAGTTTTTATGATGATGATGATGATGATGATAAAGTTTTTATTTTAAGTATGTGAGAAGAAATTATATTAGAATAATTTAAATTAAGAAAGACGCATGAGAATTGAAAAGTTTCTTTTATAAATGGAAGTAATTAATTAAGATTCATACGTGTGTGATGTGTAATAATTATGTCATTGAAGATTTTATTTCAAAAGCAAGCACAGAAAATAAAAGTAAATGAACAAAAAAAAAACAAAAAAAAAAAACAAAATTTAATTGAAATGTTGATAAGCTTATGGTTTATTAGTTGAGAAAAAAAAAACCCAGCAGAGTGTTTTGAGAATTTACAAAAAAAAGAATTTGAGTATTTTAAAATAATTAAAATTCATTTAAAGTCATTTCTATGAGTACGTTGATAAATTAATTTAATATAGGATTCGGTAAATTATGTTTAATTTTTCTTTTAAATATTCAACAAGAATATATTTATTTTTAGTAATCACTACTTGTATTTAAATTTCGTCCTTTTATGAAAAATAAGACAAGTAATATGAAAAACGCTAAAAATTAGATAATTGATTAAGCGAAAGGATAGGTATAGAGATTGTAAAGAAGTTGTACTGAAGTACCTATATAATAATAACAAGGATATATCTACTTTCGCAACTCTAAATTAAAAGAATGGAAAATAGTCATAGTACTTTAGAGAAAATGAAAATTTGAACCATTTTTGAGCTGTAAAGTAGCAGGTACATTCCATTGAATGGTAGGCTGTAGGAGCTTCAAAGTAGAAGATAATAATTTTCTCTCTCCTCTGATATAAGCGAGTTCTCATTCAAGACAATCTGGTATTATTTCGGTTTTCAAGATCTACGAGGTGAAAAACGTAGAATTTCCATACACTTACACTTACAAGTATAAACATTAAATTATGACTTTAAAACGCTGTATCTCAGCATTCCGTACACCAAAAACACTTAATCTTTTTACACTAAATCATTTGCCAAAGTATTCTCTTTTGTTTTACTTTGACAACATCAAATTTTGACTTTGAAAAAAAAATATTTATTTAAGCGTTTTTTTTTTTCGAAATATTTTTCCTTTTGTTATTTTGTAAAATTAAAATTGATAATCCAACACAATCATAAAATATTCAAAATTTATTTTCAATTTTCAAAAAAATTGATAAAATTAAAGAAATTATTTATTTAAAGTGATAAATTTGAAAAAAATAAAAATAAATAAATAAATAAATAAAAATAAAATAAAAATTACAAAACAAATAAAAACTTTTTATCATGTTATGAATAAATTATACAGGAAAAAGTACATTTCATGTACCAAAAATAAATATTTCATAATTATCTACACATTTTTTTTTTTTTTTCAAAAAAAACATAAGCTTTAACATTTCACATATTTTTTATTCAAAAAGAGAGGAAATAAAAAACCAAAAAAAAAAAAAAATAGAGAAAAATATAATCGCTTTGAAAAAACATCCAATTTGCAAACATACGATACGCTATTTTATTTGTTTTCTATTTTTGCATAAAATTTTTTGTTGGTGTTCCCATTAAATTTTTAAAAAATTTTTTAACAAAAAAATTTATCCTTTTTCCAAACAACATATGTATGTACATATTTATGTGCAAAATTGACCTGACCACCATTAATTTATTATTAAATAAAAAAATAATGAATTTTTTTAAAAGTGATTTCACCTCCATGAAACCACAAATTACAGAATTTAAAAAAATAGAAAAAGGAAAAAATAACTGTAATCGATGATTGTAAAATATATTTCAAAATTATTTTAAAATGCCAGTTTCCGAAATTTTCTATTGAAAATATTACTAACATTTTTTGTTTATGTCAATTTTAATTTAAAATTGACGAAAATATAAAAAGAATGAATAAATAAATTGAAAAAAAAAAATTCCAAAGGATAAAATATTATAAAAAAGGAAGTTCGATATTTAGAAATTGAGTTGATTCTCTTAAAAAATTCATAATAATTCATAATAATTCTATTTAGTCCTTGAAAAAGGAAAAATAAAAATAATAATGGACAAGTAAAGACACAAAACAAAAAAATGATAAATGAATAATAAAAAATAAAAAAAAAACAAATAATACTATTGATACGCATTCAAAATATGTTGTTTATGGAAATTAGTCTCTTGGAGAATATTTAAAAAAGCAAATTATGGAAATTTCAATAACAAAATTATGTTGTATAGGATATTTTTATCCAGGCTTTAATTTTTGTAATAAAATAATTTTCATATTGTGTATTGTAGTTAAGAAGGTCAAGGATGTATGGGTTTCTTTTTTATGAGATAATATTTAGGGATATATTGATCGAGAGAAGAGAGGATAATCGAGATAAGGATTAAAAGATAAAAAGTAATTTTCTGAAAAAGAGGATAAAAAAGAAATAAAAAAATAAATAAGTTAAGCAAGACTTTAGCAATTACAAGCTTTTCAAAAAAAAAAAAAAAAAAAAAAATATATTACTGGGATATTTTTATACATTTTTGGTTGACTTTTAAATATCTTTAATAAGCTTTTCCTAGTATTCAAAAAAAATGAACATTTAACCCGTTTTAAAAATCAGACTTTATCTAAACGATACCAGCTGTTTCCTACAATAATAACTTTTTTTATAATTTTTTCCCTAAAGATTTTCCTAGATGTCCTATTTCCTCAAAGTATATATCTAAATAACATTCGTTCTGTCATCCATAAAAATAATTCTTCATCTGTTAAATTTATTGATTATCCAATAAAAATGACCATATAACGTTTTATTAAATTGAATCTATAACATATTTCTTGAAAAAAAAAAAAAAAAAAATGTATCTGTATCTCAATTTTTTTCTTTTTTATTTTATTTATTTTTTTATCTCTGAATTTTCACTTCAATTACACAATTGATTTTGGTGCGATATAAACGATCAATATTCAATCAGCCCCCACTTATACAACTGGTGCTGGTTGAATAGCTGCTGTTAATGACACAAAAAGTTCTGAAAACAATATATCGCACATATGTGTGGGTATTTGTGTCATTGATTGTGGACCATAAAGATTTTATTTTGTTTCTTTGAAATACACAATGAATATACCATCATCATCATAATTATTTATAATATCGAAAATGAGTGCTGAAACAAAGTTATATTCTTTTACAAGGATATCTGTATTCCAGAAATTACCTAATATAAATCACGTCATTACTCAATTGCCATCATCATCAACATTATCGGTTTTTTGTTTATTTGTGTGTGTGTGTTATCCATGTTTTTGACAAAAATTCAATTATTTTTCATTCATTATTTGTGTCATTCAATCTGAATCAAATATACATACATCCTCTTTGCTTTTTCTAGAGGATCCATCTGATACACTTTTACTTTTCAAAGGACTTCATCTTTCTTCCTTCAATGTTTTCTTTTACTTTTGAATTTCTTCTTTTTTTTTGTAAATTTATTACGAAATAAAATAAAATTTTTACGTTATTTTTTTTTTCAACGGAAACGCACACATACAAAATTTAAGATTATAATATACAGTTTTTAGAAAAATTTATGTACAAAGTAAATAAATAAAAACGGAATAGAAAATTTAAGAAAATAGCTATAATAAAATCTTTCAAAGAGAATAAGTAATTAAAATTCATGATTTACATTGAAGATACTTGTACAAATTTTTTCTGTTAAAATTCTAAATTTCAAAAGAATTTAGAAAATTCTAATAAATAGCTATTGAAATTTAAAAAATTAAAAAATATGATTAAAATTATTTATTTATTATTATAAGGATTTTGAATCTCAAAGAATTTATAATTAAATGATAAAAAAATTTTTTGTATAAGAAAAAGTTTATTAAAATTTTAGGTAATAAAATTATGTTGTAAAATTCAAATTTGAAAATTTTATAACTTGGAAATTTTTGTAAATTATATTTGAAGAAAATTGCATTAAAAATTTTTGTAAATTTGATTTACAGGAAAACGATGAAAAAGTTTACAGAAAATAAGCTATTTCATGACAGTGACAATGAAGAACTTAAAATAAATTTTTCAACTTTTTTTTTTTATTCTCAAAAAAGTCTACGTGTAACCATTTTCAAATATTGTCGAAAAGAAAACTTTTAAATTTTTATTCTACAAAGTTTTCCATTGAAGTGTTTGCGTATAAAAAACTTGTTTAGTCCTTGAAACACAATAAACAGATTTTTTAGAATTTGCAAATTTTTGTAAGAAAATTAATTTTGCCAATTACACAATTTCAAAGGACAATAAGAATTCTAGTTTGATAAAATTTAATTTTTGGCTTAATTTTTTTTTTCGAGATACATATCTATCATAGTTTCTTTATTCAGGACGTAAAAACCCTCTATGTTGACTATGTTGTCTGTAAGATATTTTTTTAAGGTTAACTAATTTTTAAATTGATGCCAGTTATGAAATATTTGTCCTTGGTGTACAAAAATAATTTTTTAAATAATTATTTAATTGTTTTTTCTTTTTTTCTTTTCGAAATATCACACACAGGATACCTTTTATTTTAAAGTAAATTATTACATACATTACATACATCCTGAGGATTTTTTTATGAATATTATTTTATGAGCTTTCGTTATCTTTATATAAATAAATTTAATTCTTCTTATCCTGTTTTTATTGTTTATTCACTCGATGTGTACATATATGTACATATACATACATATATTACTGGCACACACTTTTCATTTTGATCCTGTTTCATGAGAAAGTAAAATATAAAGACAACTTCCATTACTCGATGGAAATAAAATAATTCACCAAAAATAAAACACAGTATGTATTTAGGTACATTTTAAATTTTCCTAATTCGAAATGAAATTCCACACATATTTTAATGTCTGTTATACGAAGGATCTAAAACATATTAAAATGAATAAATAATCCTAAATGGTACAAGATTACATTCTAGAATATTCCAAAAATAAAAAATAAAAAAACAAGGGTATATTCTCTCGTCCTTTTCAGCTGGAATAAACTTTAACTTGAAAGTTATTTACATTTACTTTTATAAATTTCACTCACATGAGAAAACGAATATAATGTGTATTTCAATTTTTAAATTTAACACATAATAAAAACAAGAAAACGTATTAGTTTCATTTTATTCATTTTATTATCCTTGAAAATATATTTTCTTCATGTTTATGATTCAATTTGTCATGTACAAGTACTTACAATGTTAAAAAAATATAAATTCAAGAAAAAAAAAAAAAAAGGTCATTTTACATACCAAAGGATATTTTTTTTTGCAAACATGTAACATACATATTATTCTTGAATTTATGGTACAGATATGGGTATAATTACTCATACGATACCATTTTACTCATACGCGTTTAATATTCAGCGTGTTTATACTTTTTTTTTTATTTATTTTAATTTTTAAAAATGTGTACAAATGTTTGCGAATATTTTTTTTTTGTTTTTTTTTTTGCATATGAATAATGTGAGAAACATTGTACAAATCGTAAAATTATTTGTAAATTTTTACATATTATTTTTAAAGGATAATCGGATTGTGAAAGTAGAATGTAACAAATGTTTGAACAAAAAAATAAGGAATAACATTTTTAGAAAAATAAAATATTCAGAAAATAAGGTAAAAATTTGTATTAAATTTTTTTTTTTTTATTAAAAATTCCTTTGCAAGGATAGAACCAAGAAAAAATCATATATTTGTAGGAATCACAGTGACGTAATGTAACTTTTGGATGTCTAACAAGATTTTTTATAAAAATGTAAGAGGTAGAGGGGTTGAGTAGAGTAGAGAGTATACATTTTTTGTAATTTTGAACGAAATTAAGGCAATTTTAGTTTAGCAAAAGGAGAACGATTAAGATTTTTTTTTTTTTAAAAAAAAGACAATAAATTTCATTATTTTAAAATTAATGAGACTATATCTATTGACGATATATTCACTTATCTTAATATCCACAAGGATTGATTACCTCACTTTTTTTTTTGAGGATTAATAGCACGAGAAGTCGGGAAAACAAAAATAAAAAAAATTGAAAGGCTCCGAAGTTTCAGTGCACATCACTTTTCAAATTCTAATTTTCAATTCAAATTTATTCAAATTTTTATTTTTTTAGTCCTGATATTAAAATTAAGGTAAAAATTTTTCTTAATCATAATTATCCTTTAATGTCTTGAAATAATTTTTTTTTTTTTTTTGCACCTTTTTGCAAACTTTTAAATATACAGAATTTCTGTCATTTTTTCTTAAGGAAAATTTTTTTATAATTTAATAATAAAAATGACACAAAAAAAAAAAAAAAAAAAAAAAACTAATAAGGATCATATCGTTACATTTGTGTATATTTTATGTCAAATGTAGTAGTAATTTTGACTTTCTAGATTTTAAGGATTCTAATATACACGTACATACATAACTGACTGAACTTTAAATAAAATACAGAGAAAATTCTAGTTTATAAAAATTTCATTTAATATTCAATTGTGCTCCTTTAAATGTTTATACAGCACCTTTATAAATTTACATTACACATTTTTGCTGCTTATATAACCTACACCAATAGGTATAATAACACAGCAGGCACACGTGATAACGATAATAATTACAAAAAATAATTAAATTTTGTTTTTTGTTTCTTTTTAACTGACGTTTAATACACAGACAACGTAAAAAAAACAACAAAAAAAAAAAAAAAAAAGAAAAGTGACATAAAATATGGAGAAAGTGAAATTAATAATGAAGGAAATTTAATGAAGAAAATGTCGTTAAACGTATATCATGCATAGAATTTAATGTTATCTATACCCAGCAAGATATCATGGAAAGCTTTAAGGATAGAGAATATATTATATATGATATACAAAATAATGAAATTAGTATTACAAAAGAAAAGGATAATTTTTTTTTGTGTAAGCAGATTGAGTAAAAGAAAAAATGAGTTTACTTTAAAAATTTAATGAAATATTTAAAGTTGAAGGCTTTAACGTATACGATTGAAAAAAAAAAAGTATGTTGGAAAAATGATAAAAAGGATTTCTTATCAATTTTTTGCATTTTAAATGAATTTTCTTAATATTCAGGAAAATTTTTGTGTTTTTTAAATTTTGCTTTTATTTTGAAAACTTGAAAAAAGTTTAAGCATAAAAATTCCAAAGAGGATCCTTTCGATTTTTTATGATTCAGTTTAATCTTTTGATTGTCATCACGGATCCAGGATGCTAATGTAAATTTTAAATTTTCAAAGTAAAACATACTGTGTAATTTAGAGTGGGTGGTGGGTGATATTTAAGTTGTTCATTGTGATGTCTGAAACACTGATTAATTGAAGGAAAAAAAAAAATTGATTATTTCTGTGTATATGAAAATTTCTGTGTTTGATCTCTAATGTATGTTATATACAGGATGTTGTTTTCACCTTTATGTGTTATTTGAACTTTCAATTATGTATTTCATTTTAATGTATTGTAACACAAAAATGTTGTACTTTAATCACCCAAACATATGATTTCTATTACAAAACTATACAAACAGTTTAAAATGCAAAACAATGATGATGGTTGTAGGTCGTAAAATTGATCACTTTATTGTTTTTCAACATTTCACTGCAAGTTGAAATAAATAAAATTTATTCGTAAAACATTTTTTAACACCTTTAATATTTATTCAGGACATTCAGGTGTCATTTGAGCATTATATTAAATATTTAATGTCAAATGTGTGTTTTCTTGTGCCAGGAATTTTTGCAGGTTTTAATATGAATTCCTGTTTTTCTGTTGTTGTTTCGGTTAGGGTAAGACACTAAAGGATAATAAATACTCTAGGCACTTTTTCTTTATTTTTTTACGAGGGCATAAAATTTTCTGTTGTTTTTTTCTTTAGGCTATATGTTCAGATGGTACATGTCATATGTAATTTACGTTGTGTTGTTTCTCTATGGGCTTTTATTTTTAAAAAATTAACAGAATTTGATTGCGTATAGATTGACGTTATTCACTTTTCTATTAGGTAGACCGCATATTGATTGACAAATCAAATAAATAGTTCATGAAAAATTGATAAAAAAAAATCATTTGTGAATTATTACGGTAGTTAAATGACACTTGTAATTTTAGTGAAAAGCCTACATTTATAGTCATTAAGTTCACATGAATAGATGAGTTTAGCGTGTATGAAATTTACACAGTAAAACTTAAAACCAATTATTTAATTTAATAAGGATTTCAATTTTTTTTTTCTACGAAAATTTTCTCTGTTTGTTTTCATTTCTTAAAGTTCTTTAATTTTTTTCCGTTCAGTTTCTTTTTTTCTAATTCCAAACAATAAACAAGCAATTGAAAAAAAAATCCCTTACTAACAATTTTCTCAATTATCCTTCTTATTTTCTTATTATGTATTTTTTCCTCCTTTTAAATGAAACTGATTAAATGGGATCACTTTTTAATTAATTTATCGTATAAAATAAAATCTCTTTAGAATTTTAAGAAAACATAAAAGGAGTTATCCTTATAAGTAACTCAGAACGATAAGGAATTGTTTATTGTATAAAAAAAGTATCATTGCGTATCATAATCGAAGACAATAATGATTTCACTGATGACAATTTTATAGAAAAAAGAAGAATCAAGGATTGTTTAACGTAATCAACTCAGAAGGAAGATTAGTTTCAACCATGCTGTTTTTCTGTTTGTTTTGGTACTAAAAAAAGAATTTTCAGACATTTTATTTTGTAATTACGAGTCTATCCTTACAGAATATATAAAGTCTAAACATGAAGGACTATTGTAATGTTATTGCTGTGAACTTTGGCATGAATTGAGATTATAAAATCTTGAAAAATATTCGAAAAATCTAAAAAATCGTACAACATTCTCCTATTGGCTTAATGTCATGAATGCTTCAAAGGATTTTTTCTCTGAATTTGTTTTTAAATTTTTAAAAATTCTCGTAAAAAAGTTTATTGTAGCTTGGTCTCTAGACTTACAAAAAGGCCAAAGATCGCTTTAGTTGCCAGTGATTTAATGTCAGTATGGTAGGCAAAACCTGTACCAAAGTTTTAGTCTTTTGAGAGCTATCGCTCCGTCCAGGATATGTTCTACCATTTCTTTCTCTGCCAATTCAAAAAGAGTTCAGACCCAAACTTACCAAGTTTCCAGTAGCTCATTAATTTTTTTTTTTTAATTTTTATTTACCTTCTTTGAAAATCCTTTAATATTTTTTCCATCAGAAATTTTAATTATTGAAATTACTTATCAAAATTCAACATTTTTATGAAAACAAAAAAAATAATAAAAAAAAATTTTTTGCAATTTTCTGAATAGTCAATTTTTTTTTTCTAGCTAAATTTTTTAATCACATTTCAAAATCAACCAAACGAAAAAAATCAAAAAAAAATTTTGGTGTGTTCTAATTTCATATTCCTTTTTGTTTTTTTTTTTCCATTTTCATAATTAAATTATTTACAAAAAGAAAAAAAATATTCATATTCCTAATCAAAGCACGTACACATGAAAAACAAAAATATTTCAAAAGGATCAAACCAAAAATTCACGAACAAAAATTTTTTGAAGCAAAAACGATTTGAAAGGAAAAAAAAAAACAACATAAAAATACACAGAAATCAAAGGATACAGAGAAATGAAAAAAAAAAAATATATTATTTTTTTCGTGGAGAATTTTTATTTTCAGGAAAGAAGAGAAGTTATGAAAGTTCGTTTTATTAATGAAAAACAAAAAATTATAATTTATCGAATTTCTTTTAATCAAATTATTTGTTTTTATCCTTTGATTTTTATTATTTATCAAACAAAAAAGGATATTTTTTCATGTTCTTATTGAAAGAAGACTGTAGAAGATTTTTTGTTTTCTCTTAAAGTTTCTCTTAACTTGAATCATTTTTCAAAATAAATTTATAAAAAGTTTCGTTTTTTCGAATATCCTTAACACTCCGTACTATTTTAAATTTTATACCCTCGAATCAATTTTAAATATTAAAATGTTACATTTTGACTTATGTATGTAAGTATGTTCCCGTGGGACTAGGAAGCTAAAATTTGGCCAGGATATTTCTTGAAGGGTCTAATATTATGTGAATTTTGAAAAGTGAAAATCCGTTCACTAGGGCAAAAGTTATAGGGTAAAATACAACACAAGTCATTTTTCGACAAAAAACTTTTTTTCCCCTTATATATGACCCTCAAAAAAAGGGTGCATTTCAATTCTTTGCATTTTATTGTAGAAAACGATGAGCCTAATACTATGCAGAAATTTCAAATCAATCGGATCACAGGGTCCCGAGACATTCAACACTTTGAAAACGGATTTTTGACGAAAACGGTCAAAAATTGAATGAAGTGTTAAAATATTACTCCTATTTTTTTTTCTATCGTAACTCTAGATTTATTTATCTGTTTGCCATTATTTGTTTGTTTATTGTTTTTCTATTTATTCATCTATGTACATATATACATAATGTATTTGATTTCCCGATTTGTAAATATATTTTCTACTACTTTTTTTTCTTTATTTGTATTTTGGTTTATTTTTGTTTTATTTTATTTACTTATTCTATTTTTGTTGTTGTTTTTCTGGTTTAGTTTTATCTTATATCTTTGTTGTTTATTTTTCTTGGTTTTCTATGTTTTTTTTTTTTAAGTCTTATTCAATATTTCTGTTTATTATCTTCGAATAGTTAGTTTGTTCTTAAATGTGAAATGTTAGCTAAATTGATGATGAATGGATTTTTTTTTTTAAATTATAAAAAAATTTTTATGAAATTATTGTGGTAAATACTAAACAAGGATGAACGTAAGTTGATCTAATGGGATCATCGATATATATATATGTATATATTTTTTTGAAACGAGATAGTTAAGAAAATTGTTAAAATGTTTTCAATGAAATCAGATTGTGTTATAGAATTTTGTATCACCCGAATATTTCCTTTTTTTTTTCTTCTCATATATTTCACGTTTGCAATGCAATAAAATAAACAACATTTATTTTCCTTTCAGGATAATCTATAAAATCAATTTAAAAGCATATACCACACAGTTTATGATATGGACAATAGTTTTAAAAAAATATAACTGAGTGGCTTCAGAAACTTAAATTGAAATGTTTGTTAATGCTTGTTATGTGTATTAACTGGGATTACATATATAATTGTACTGTCAGTACATATGTTACACTTAGAAATTTTTCAATGTTACATTCTTCAATACAGGTGAATGAAAGAAAAATAAAATAAAAATTCAATTTAAAAAACGACATGATGTATGTAGCTATGTAGTTTTTTTTCTTTTTGTTTTTTTATTTCTTTTGAAATTGATTTTCTTATCCTGTAACTGTAAGGTACTTAATGTCTTGTAAGTACATATATGAAAATTCAATAAAATGAAAAAAAAAAAGAAAATTTAAAAGAAAAAATACATAATCCTTAAATGGTACAAGTAAATATCCTTCTAAGTATTCTTTATAAAAAATTTTTAAATAAAGTTAGAAAAAAAAAAAAACCAACACAAAGTAACATAAACTTACAACAACAATGAAAGCAATCATGCTCTATGAAAATTGCTATATAGAAAAAAGAAAATGTGTAACACGTAAGCGCTTTGTGTAATATGACTATAAAATTGTTTTATGTGCGGTAGTTAAGAATTTTTTTGGAAGAATTTTATTTTATTTTTTTGAAGGAAAATACTGTAAGAAAATACAAGAACAATTATATATTTTTTTTTTTTATAAAATGTGTAATCTGCAAGAATAACTCATGCTGAGCTATTTCTTTCAAGTTTTTGTATAGTTACTCTCTAGGGTGTAAAAAATTTCGTTAAAGTTAAATGTAAAAGAAGGATTTTCTTAATTTTTTTTTTCATTGTTTTTCTTCTTATTAACTTAGTTTTGAAATTTTATAAGACAAAGAACGATCCTAGCTTGATATAAAATTTTTAATAGTTGTTTTTTTCTGAACAAGAAAGTAAATATTCAAAAGATGAAAGGATAATGAAGAATTTACTTTATTTGAAAATTATAAAATTTAAAAAAAAAGGATAAATTAATTTATTGTAGAAAAATGCTTTTTATAATGGTTTTTTAAACATGAAACATGAACAAAAGGATTTGAATTAATCCTTGTAGTTTGTTCACTAATTATTTGTGTTAATTTTTTTAATGCCGTATCCTCAAAAAATTTTTGAAAATTCTGAAATCTAAACTTGTTAAAAAATCGGTTTTGAAAAAAAAAAAAATATTTTCTTTAATCTTGAAAGGATAAAAAAAAATATTTCAAAGAAAAACAACTTAATTCGTTATTTTTTGAATGAAAAATTCTAGTTGAAAAGTTAAGAAAAGTGGTTTCCTACTTGACCTATCTCACAGCGTGTTATATTCACAAAAATCCTATTCATACATCCTGGTAAATTTTTCTACTTGATTTACTCACTCATTTCATAGACTATCAATATACAGAACCCAGAAAAACTAAAACGATTCATTTCAGATTTAATCTTCAATAATTTTCAAGATTTATGATTATTTAAAAATTATACAAAATATCTAACAGTAAAAAAAAAAAGATTTCATACTCTTTTTATATAGCATAAAAGGAAACCAACTCCAAAAGGAATCATGAAAAAAAAAATACCGAGAAAACAAAAACAAAATATATTTGAAAAATATAAAATTCTTACCACGAATTTTTCTTAACGGGTTTATAAAAATATAAATTTTATAGTATATTTTTGTTATCCTTTCTGAAAGGATAATAAACAATCTTTTTTTTTTTCATATCTTATATTTTTGTTATTGTTTTATTATTTTTAAATTTTTGACGCCTTAAAAATCACACAGAAAAGAAACAAAGAAATATTAGTGTTATCCTTCTTGTTTTGAATTGGAAACAAAACAGAAATAAAAACCTATAAAAGCTATCGTCAACTTCTTATCCTTATATTTTAATTCTGTAGAAAGTAAAACATTTTGAAATATTTTTATTTCGATTCTCCAATTTATTCAATGGAATCGGATCATTAAATTTTAACACAAAAAAAAAAAAACAGAATCCTTCAGTGATAAATTGACTTTTTAAACTTTAAAAAAATCAAATTCTGTATAATTTTCTTAAAAAAAGGATATCGATTCTATTTTCCAAGTATACTTTTCTCGATGACATTTAAAATTTAAAGGAAATATTTCATATTAGGATAATAATAAGATTGTTTTTTTTTTTTTTGGAATTCATAAAAAAAAATTAAAGTATAAGATATATCTTATTTGTGAAGTATGTAGCTATATTTTGACTACATATTTTCTAAAGATATAGTCAGTCAGTAGAGACTCTATTATTTTATAAGTAATTCAAACTACATATATTTACCTTTTATCTGGAATCCTTTAAACAAGTAAAAAAAAAAATGTTCAGAATAAATTATAAAAGATTCTCATAATATTTTTATGATAGCTATTACAGAAAAAATGGGATTCAACTAAGATATGAGGTTCTATGATTCTATTAAAACACACGCACACATACACAAACAAGTAAAAATTTATATAGTAATAGATAGAACATAGAAACATAATAATACATATCCCATATTTTGTAATTGGTGTGTAGATAAAAAAAGGATTACAAATGAATATGATAGTATATAAAGTAAATTTACGTGTGATAAAGAACATAAAATCAATTATAAGATTTCTGTTGCCATGATATCATTTTCATTCACATCATCATCATCGTCATCATAATCATCATTATCATCATTTATGTATTATTTGAGGTTTTATCGGAAGGATACAGAAGATACGTCAGTATATACTCATTTAATTGAAACTAAGAATTATATTATTTTTATTATTATACAGGATTTTTTTTTTTTGAAGGAAAAATAAAGGAAGAAAAATAATAATTGAAAAAATAAAATAAAGAATTTAGTAAATATGAAATTTAAAAAAAAAAGAAAAAAGAGATTTTCCCTACTAAATTGGCAAAAACTGACAAGTATTTCACACATAATGAGAAATTTTTATCATAGTTTTGCACGCCTTTTTCTTATTTTTATTTTACAAAAAAAATCTTTTAATTACTTTTTTTTTTTTTTTTTTTCGAAATTTATTTACTCATATTCGAATTAAATGAAAATAAAGGATAAAATGAATTCTCATCGAAAAAAAAAAATGTTTGCTCTTTTTTCATTCACAGGACTTTTTTTAAGGGCTCTTCAAACTTAAAGACTTCAACAGGAAATCAACATAAATATTTAACCACTTTTTTTCTTTTGTAAAAAATGTTACGTAAAAAAAAAAAACAAAAAACAATTACTGAATAAATAAATAACTTCATTTTTTTTTTTTTTTTCAACTTTTCTTTATTGGAAAAATATTGAAAAAAAATTTATTTTTGTAGATAAAAAAAATTATGGAAAAATTTAATGATAAAAAGAGAATTTATAATTTAGTGTCTGATAGATTTTTTTTTAAGGATACTCTTTCGAAAGTAATTAAAGATCAATAATATCGTTAATGAGACAACTTTATATAATTATCCTTTTTTTTTTTTTTTTTACCTTAAAACATTAAAATTTATCCATATTTTAATATCTTCAATGGTTTTTTATATTTTCAAATAAAAGTCTTCAGTTTCATTAAAACACACCACACACAAGTCTATATGTCTATAAAAGGATTTTAAATTTTCTTATTTACTGAAAAACGTGAATTGGTTTTTAACTATTTTTCACATTATATTATCCTTTTTGTTTTTTAGGTTAAAAAAATGTATAAATGTTTAAAAAAAAAGTTAATGTAAAGGTACAAAAATTATTTTATTTGATTTTTTTTTTTTTTTTTTTGCTGAATAAGGATAAGGATACAAGAAAAAAATTTGAATGAAACTAAGAACTAAGAATATGATTTGGGTAAAAGAGTTTCATTTTAGTTAGGTACAAGAAAAATATAAAAAAAATAAATAAATAAAAATTTTGATTTGATTTCTTTAATTCGATTTTAGAATTCTCAGAACTTTTTTTTACGTTTATGTCAAAAATAAATTGAATTATGTTTCTGAAGATAATAAATATCAGAAATCCCCTCCAAAAAAAAGGCATTTGAATATGAATCAAAAATGAAATGAAAAATATAGATAAATAAGATGAAAAAAAAAAGGATAGAAAAATTTTAGAGGATATTTTGTTTTGTCTAGACATAAAAATGAACTTGAACTTATTTGATTTACGCATTTATGATATTTTATTTGAATTCCCTATAGAATAACTTAAAAGGGGTAGTGACCGGAGACATTTTACGTATAAATTCAATTAGATTTTTCTCAAGAAATATTTGGTCAGTTTTTATTAAATTTTGTACACTTGCGACTTTAAATCTGGTGAACAGAGCGTTTTTTGGTTGTTTTTTTTTTTTAAATTTAAAATAAAATAAGAAAAATAATATTTGATCCTTTTTAATATTTTATGATCTATGACGTAGGGATATCCCTTTACTTTACTTATATTAGTGCAGCGCTGGCGCATAAGGTAGAGGGATATTATACGAGGTGAAGACAGGCAGTGTTGATGATCCACTTGAACTCCTTGATCATTGATTTGAAAGACTATGAATATATTTGTAATTTACAGGATAGTTTTTTTTTTTTTAAATTCCCTTTCTTAATTTCTTACTTAAATCTATCCTCTTATAAAACTTTAAAAAAGTATAACATTTTTTCGATCTTCATTAAAAAAATTTTACTTATTTATTATTGTGAATTGTTTACTCACACATAATGTAATTATTATCCTTTTCAAATATTCAAAAGTTAATTATTGGTTTGCAATTACATGATTGTTATTCAAATAAACTCATACTTATAACAAGTAAATAAAACACCATTCCTATATGTTATTTCATTTCTACGTAAAATAAATACAGTTTTTACTCCATCCTTAATCAAAATCCTTTTTCAAAGCATATTAATTATAATTAAAAGCTATAATTTATTATTTTCTACAAAAACTCAAACAATAATTATTATTAAGTTAACCACGAAAATTATACGAAACCAACTTATATGTTCTGACCTCATTTTCCATACCTAGAAAGTTGTATGATTAAAAAAAAAAAAAGCTATAAAACCATGGAAAAAAAAAAATAATAATAAAATAGATAAAATATTGTATTTTTTCTAACTTTTATTTTTATGTATTCTTTCATTTATTTGACAAGTAAAAGTCATCCTTCTTGAATGCTTTTTCCTTCGAAACTTTTTCATATGTTTTTTTGTTTTTTTGTTTTTTTTTTTTTAATAAATTAGTTATTTTAATAATTTGTCAACATCTGGCATTACTCTTGTCTTTTGTCAAGAGAATGTAGGTTTTTTTTTTCCAGGTGTACGTATATCCTTCATGTAAAATAAGAGTCAAAAAAAAAAAAAAAAAAAAAACCAGAACAGTGCAGATGACAGAGAAAGGAAAAAAATAAATGTTCATAATTCATATTAAACATTTGAATGACTGAAAAATGTATCCATATTCTCGTCCTTTGTGTGACTTTTTTATAATTTTTTTTTCATGTTGTCCTGATGGCTTGTCTGTTGAAATTTAGTACCTACATAAAAGGAATTATTAGGCATAATATATATGGTAGCATCATGAAATTAATATTTTTTAAAAAAGAAAATTTTCACGTAACATATGTCAAAAAAATTATTAATTAAATTTTTATTTTGAATTAAAAAGCCATAGCGTACAGGAATATCCGTTTACTGAAAAATTAAACATAGCGTTGACATTTACCGATAAAAAACGAAGTAGGTATAAATTTCATTTTTTATGCTCAAATTTAATCGATTTGAAATTACATTTCTAAATGAATCAATCACCCAAAACAACATTTTCCACATTTAATTTTTAAATAAATTCGAAATTCTAAGATTCACAAAATACGACAAAACCAAAAAAAAAAAAAAAAAAAGGATATTTTCTTCAGTATGTATTTATCTTCTTTGATATTATGATTGAAAGACAATTAGAAAATTCATATACTTAAATTAAATTTCATTATTTCAGTTTTAGAAAATTCTCTTAGAAATAAAATTCAACCACTAAAATTTAGATTTTCTCCAACTCAATTAAATTGAACAATATAAATAAAATTAAATTACTTAATTTTTTTTTTATTTTGTTTCAATTTAAAATTGTCCAAAGGATTCTAAAATTATAAAACACGAAAATTGTAATTTAACCATAAAAATAAAATAAATCAAAATGGTGTAATGGTAAACAAAAAGCAAAAAAAAAAAAAAAAAAAACGGAATATCAAATAAAAATACGCTCAGTCTCATAAATGAGTTCAGTTTAAATAAAGGAACCTTTTGAATTTTATGATTTTCATGTAGGTACCATATTTTCATTATTATTATGCATTTGAACTTTACTTTACTTAAATATCAAATACGTGAAATATAACGAATGTAAAGGATTTTCATAACATATGTTGATTTTCTCATGTGAAAATTGAATTTTATAAAACGTGTATGGTTTTATATCCTTTTTTTTTGTATTTTTTTGTTTTTACTCTCGCGATAACTATGCGAATTTAATTCAATATTTATTTTACACTTTTCAAATTCATTTTATAAAAAATAAATATAAAGCTACTTTTTTTTGTTGTTTAATTTTGAATTTAAATGAAAATTTCCAAAAAAAACGTACGCATATCATGAATATTATGAATTTTAAGGAAAAAAAAAATGGGAGGAGAGTAAAAAAATGTAATTAAATAGAAATTTTTACGATAAAGTAAATACTAAAATACATTAAATGTAATTTAAATTCATAATTATTCAAAAAAAAATATAATTCTGAGATACATTTTTTTTTTAAATTCTAAATTTATTCTCATATCTATAATAAAGTGTCAAAAACAAAAATTAACATAAACTTCAATTTTTCAATTAAAAATTTATTTCAAATTGAAATTAATTACCAAAAAAAAAAAAAAAAAAATATGAACTCGAAATATTACAGAGTAATTTCGAAATAAATGATTAATTTTATGTTGTCAAAAAGTAAAATAAAAAAATAATTTTATGAGCTTTTTAAATGTTTCCTGTCAATTTTAATGAGAAAAAAAAAATTTAGGTAATTATACTTTCCATTTAAATATAAATTTTTAATGCGGTTATCATTTTAAATTTGAATAATTTGTCCTAATTGAATGGTTTTTTTTTTTCTTTTTTTTGCAAAAAAGGTACAAATTATACGTTTCATATAATTCAATTTGGAACATTTAGTACATAATTTCACGTCATTTTGGGCATTTGGAAGAGAATCAAGAAAAATTTCTAATCAAGGATATAAAAAAGAAACAGACAAAAATAAGTGTATACTCAAAAAAATTGTTTGACACCATATCAATCAGTAAAAGATTACGTAGTAACTAAGAACAGCGAGCGTTATGGTATCCGATAGTTTAATTGGTAAAACAGTGCCCCGGCAAGGCAAAATCTTGGATTCGAATCACAGTCGAATAAAAATGAAATATTACAAAATATTTAAGCTCATCTTGATGTATCCACGTCCACGGCTAATAGCAAAAGAGAACGATAAAATTATTTTTACTACCTACTAAGTCTCTATACTGAATTATACTGAACGTAGTCGATATTTCTAATTCCAAATTTTTGCATCTAAACTTCTACTTTAAGCAAAAATTAAATATTATAATCAAATAATACGTAAATTGAGTTTTATCACAAGTACGGAGAAATAAATTTTCTTACTTACGTTCTATTAACAGCAAATTTGTATGTAAACCAAAAATATTATTATAGTGAGAAATGAAAATCCTTTTTAAGGATAATATAGAATATATGAGTGTCTATAATATGTGATTACAGTTTTATTGGTAGAATGTTCAATTCTTCAAAGAATTAAAGTATGTCATGTTAAGTGGAATCTTTATAATTGAATTTGCAACTGCTTTTATTCATTTTTATAAGGATGCTAGATTTTGTGAGTAGATTTCAATATTTTAAGATTTGATTTAAAGAGCAAAAAAATGTAGATTTTTAGGTGAAAGATGTACAATTTAACTAAAAGTGTCTTGGTCGATTTTAATAAAGTGAATAATTGAACTCTTTTATTTTTTTAGCTTTTTCAAAATATTTTTTGAAGCATACATATTTATGAAATTTTTTTAAGATAAATTTTCATTCTTATTCGCTAACTCTGAGTCGATTTGAAGTGCAATGAAGGAAATGATATCTCTGAGTCGTGGCTCATAATTATCAAAAAAAAATCTCTGAAATTGTAGAATAGGTTTTCTTCAATATCATTTCTTTACTGATAAGAAAGTAATTAGTAAAATATAAATTAAAAGTAATTAACTGATATCGAAACACAAAAAAAAAAGTAATCAACAGGAGAACAAATTGTTAAAATTTGAATCTATAATTCCATTTGATATGAAGCACAAACAGACTGTTGATTCCTTTCTCTTTGTCACTGTATTTTTTGTCTCATTTGATTTAATTTTATTTTTTTATTTAAAAAAATTTGTTTTTCTGTAAATAACAAAAAAATTGTTTTTTTTTTTTTTTTTCTTCTTTTCGAAAAAGTTTATTGAATTAGAATATGTTAAAAAAATGTTTGTTAGTACCTCCATAAAAGATAAATCAAATAAAAAGTGAATATAAAATGTTAACTTGACATTTTGATTTTGTAAAAATCTTTTTTCAAGAATTAATTTTTCAATGATGTATGTGGTGTGTACTAAATAAACTAAATTTATCTTTAAAAGTAAAATTTTTCAATTTCTCTTGTGTCCTTTTATTTTCTAATGAAAAAGTATATATTTTCCCAAAAAGTAGACATTAAAATATTATGAATTTTGCTAAGTTGCCAAAAAAAAAAAAAAAAAACTTTCCTTTCACATGTTCGTTGAATATTTCATAAATAATAGTGGTTATAAAAATATTTTTCACATTTTACGATATTTTTAACATAATATCTGTGCATGTATGTGATACATAAATTTTAAATAAACATGAAACATAAAATTTACAAAAAAAACAAAAAAAAAGAAATGTAAAACTAGATAGCTAGTTTAACACTTTACTGTATGAAAATTTCTAGTTGCATACACTCATTGAGAGAATCTATTATTTTTTTGCATTTAATTTTAATTAGTTCATATTTTCAGTTACTTTTATACTTATCGCATATAATATGAAAAAGTTTTTTGAAGTGTACATTATTACATTTAGAAGTCATTTGAACTAAATTCTAACTATAATGACAAATTTCAACAAAAGGATTTTGAAATTTTGTAATGTATTTAGAAGAATACATAAATGAAAGTTCAAGTTATTGTGCAATTGAAAGTAGTATACGTAGAGTACCTATACATAGATATTTATACGTATACATATATGTACATACAGCTTTTACATAATTTATTTATCATGAAAGAAAAATGAAATTTTCTAGTGTTGAAATTTATATTTTAATGTGAAAACGTAAGCAAAAAATTTGTGTGTCAGTGATATACTGTATAGTCACTTAAACATTAAAAGAAGAACGGATGAAGTGGAAATAATTAATGATTTCTCGTATATTTCAGTTTTAATGGAAATTATGTCTATAAATAATGCAATTTTTGCATGTTAAAGTGATTTTTTGTTTTGTTTTTTTGTTTTGTTGGTTTAGCTGTATTCTACTACTAAAAAGGTGAGTAATATATTGATTTTATTTAATTGAAGTTTTCTGTTAGTTTTAATTATAGTAATAATTATTTTATATTATATTGTATAAAACAAAATTATAATTATTAGTTGGACGTGAGGCTAAAAATGTCAATTTTAAATTTTCAATTAGCCTAAAATTATGCAAAAAATATGCAATTGATTTTCTTAAATTATTTTATAAAGGTATTGGGCGTAGTTGAGGCGTAGTAGTAGAATCTGACGTAATGAGATGTCTAGAAAAGATAGATGCGGTATGTATTAATTTACCTTACTTCTTTTCAACTTTTCTGTTGATGAGGAGTACTTTTCTACTTTTTGTGGTTGTAAAGTTTTGGACGCTGTCATTGACTCCTTGTTAGCTATAACTAAACAATCATAAGTAGTAGGCTTCCAATTTTCGAGTAGCTTCAATAAACTTTGCTTCATTGAATTACTTTGTTACTTTTTTTATTACAATTTTTTACAGAAGCTTTTTTTCCATTCAAATCACATTCTTTTGTGTTATGATCCTACTAAAAAAAATCATAAAAAGTAAATAATACATTGTAATTTCATAACAATCATAAAATACACGCTATTTTTGTGTATTTAAAACTTGAAAAAGTAGGTGTACACCACTCAAGTGATTGTGTCCTTATACGTTCACACTGTGGAAGTTTATATCTCTCCTTCCTTTTTTCTATTTTACATTGTATTTTTACTTTTTTATTCTCGTTTTTATTTCATTTGAAATTAAAAATTGAAACACCAACACACATTATCAAAAATTACACTAAAAGTAAGTAAAATAATTTTGAAAAAAAAAAACAATGAAATAAGGATGTCCTTTAGAAAACTAAAAACAATTGCATTTGAAAAAAAAATAATAATAATAATAATAATAATGAGAAAAAAAAATGTAATTTTGAGTAAAATTTCATTTGTTTAACTTGCCATTTTAATTATCCTGTTTGAATACAATTGAAGCATTTTATGAATAGGAAAGTAATAATGGGTTGAATGAAAATGTGATGAAATTACAATGTTGAATAAATCCTTGAAAGTAATTAAAAATATTTTTTTTTTCGGTAATGTGTTTTTTTAATAAAATTATATTAAATGAATTCCAAAAAATTTAAAAATAAACGTATTGAAATTTAATGAGAATACGTATATGTATTGATGTATTGTAGATATTTTATTTTTTCTGCAAGAATAACGTTCGTTAGGAACATAAACAACGTCACTATTTCATTTTGTTCATAGAATTTTGCATTGAAAATTTTCAAAACAAGGAAAAAAATTTTATCTCTTGAAAATAAGGAGCACACAGTAGAAAAATATCATTTTCTTTAGTTTTTTTTTTTTTGTCTCTCCAGGAAATAGAAAAATTAGAAAACTATTATTCGAAAATTTTCGTTCTTCTTGAAACTAATAATAATTTTTAAGTAAATTATTGTTCATTAAGGAGTATTTAAAATGACACCTGAATAAACTGAACAAACAGTCGAACGTAGTCGATATTTCTAATTCCAAATTTTTGCATCTAAACTTCTCAATCTCCTACATTTTATCAAACTTTCAAATCATTTCTCAATTTTTAATGAGTTTTCCGCACCAAGTTTTTTTTTTCTTTTAAGCAAAAATTAAATGTTATAACCAAGTAATACGTAAATTGAGTTTTATCCTTAGATAACATTTTGCACACTTCAATTTAAAAAGAAAAAAAAAATGTTCCACAAGTACGGAGAAATAAATTATCTTACTTACGTTCTATTAACAGTAAATTTGTATGTAAACCTAAAATATTATTATAGTGAGAAATGAAAATCCTTTTTAAGGATAATATAGAATATATGAGTGTCTATAATATGTGATTACAGTTTTATTGGTAGAATGTTCAATTCTTCAAAGAATTAAAGTATGTCATGTTAAGTGGAATCTTTATAATTGAATTTGCAACTGCTTTTATACATTTTTATAAGGATGCTAGATTTTGTGAGTAGATTTCAATATTTTAAGATTTTATTTAAAGAGCAAAAAAATGTAGATTTTTAGGTGAAAGATGTACAATTTTACTAAAAGTGGCTTGGTCGATTTTAATAAAGTGCATAATTGAACTCTTTTATTTTTTTAGTGTAGTAACTGAAAAACATGAAAAAACGACATTCGACTCGGCCGGGAATCGAACCACGGAACCTTTTCTTTGCCGGAGAAATGCTCTAACCACTGAGCTACCGAATGCCATGTCGTTTGCTGTTCTCAGTTACCACCTAAATCATTGATGAAGAATACTCAAACCTCCTACATTAGCTTTTTCAAAATATTTTTATAAGAATCCTTTTTGAAATTCTTCTTAGCAATTCTCCTGTGTTTCTCATAATTTTCAAGATAAATTTCCATTCTCATGCGCCAACTCTGAGTTGATTTAAAATGCAATGAAGGGGGAGGGATATCCGTGGCTGATGAGTCGTGGCTCATAATGACCAAAAAAAACTTCAGAATTTATAGAATATGAAAAAAATTTAAATTTTAAATTCAATTTTAATATTTCTTAACGTATTTTTTGTTTTTTTTTTTATTCCTTCTCAATTCCTTCTTGAAAAGAGAACTACTGTAAAGAACATTTCTATAGAAGAAACTTAAAAGTAAACTTTTTTAGCTAAGAACAGTCACTCTTAAAATAAGGCTCAGTATTAAGGTACATAACATTGTACAGAGAGCTGGTTTCTGCTGAGGCCTAAGGGTAATTTATTTGAAAAAGAGTTTTTTTATTAGGGGTAATTCCATTTAGGATTATTTTTCTGTAGAAATGAGGTATTTTTTAAAAGTTAATTTCTCTGAATTATTTTTTTTTTAAAAATTGATTCTTGCATTTTATCGAATAAAAAATTTTCCAAATTATTCACATTCCGTTTACGTAATTTTTCAATTAATTTTGTTATTCTTTCATGTCAAAAAAAAAAAAAAAAAAAATTCAACAATATTTGAAAAATGAATGTGCGGTTATTTTGACATAGCATTTCCCATTCAAAAGAAATTATTTTAAATATTATAAATAATTTTTCTCATGAAAATTCGATATTTTTTACTTAATACCTTGAAAATTTATTGAATTTAACAAAAAGTATATAAAACGAAACATCAAAAAGAATATTATAAACACTTTTTCGAAGATAATTGATATTTTTTTTTTTTTTATAAAACATTGAAATGTAAATATTTCATTTCTCTTTTATTTTATTTTTTTTTTCTGTCTGTATAGAGAAAATATTTCAAAAATTTTTGTTTAATGTACAGAAAATTTTGTGTGTTTAATTAAAGTAATTTTTTTTTAAAAAAATATCTTTTCAATTTAGAAATTTGGTTTGTTTATTTTTCAGAAATTTCATAAAATTTAAATTTAAAAGAAAAAAAAAATGACAGAATAATTGAATTGAAAAGGAAACAAATCAAAAATTTATTTTAAATAATTAATCGATTAAATTTTATTCTAGAATTGTGTTTTTGAACGTAATTTCAATGATTCACATGAACTGCAACATACGAGAGAGTCGATATACATATTTTGTTAAAAAAATGTTGCAGATATTTCTTGTTGAAGATTTTTTCAGGAAATTCTCGGCTTTTTAAATACAAAATCTAAAAAAGGAAAAAAAAATGCTTAAGTCTTTATTTGAATCATTTTTTTAACTTTCAGAAGTTCAAATGAAGCATTTACATAATATCAACAATTCCTTTCCTTTTTTCTTTCCGACCTCTCTCACCTATCAGGTGTTCCATTTTCATGCGACAGGGCTGTATAGTTCCGAAATGCAGTAAAAGGAAATTGCCTAAAATTTTTCTACTCGTAGGAATATTTGATTTTCAAAATAACACCAGTTTTTGTCAATATATTAATTCTATGCTCCCTCCCACTAAGTAAAAAACATATATTTTTTTGTGATAAACCAACTTTGCTAGATAAATAAAAAAAACTTCATTTAATTAGAAAATTAATCATGAAAATATCTAAATATCTAAGATCTAAAGAAAACTTTGAATAATCTTAAAAAAGGATTTAATTTATATCCTAATTAGAATATGAAAGGAGGCCATTGTTTATGAAAAACTGTAGTCTAAGGAAAGAATAAGAATTAGATTATGAATAAAACGTAAATTCTTCTTTTGTTCAAAAATGATTTTTTAAAAAAAAATTAATTTTCAATACAAATGCATGAAAAGAATTTTTCTTAAGAAAAAAGATTACTTGATTTTTTACATTAATTCTAAAGGATATTTTATTACATAGCTATTTTGAAAGAAGACAAATGAAAAGGATAATACAATCAAAACAAAAATTATAATAATTAAAGAAAATCATTTTTCAAAAATGAATTTTCAATTTATCAACGTTCTATGATTTCAAATTTATGTAAATTTACTAAATAATGTGAAAACAAGGATAATAATCAATAACAGGATTTCTATTGTGTAATAATTTGAGTTTTCGTGAAAAGATTCAAAACAAAAATCGTTGTAGAAAATTTTATTTTTATTTTTATTACAAAAATTTTCCTTATATATGAATTTTTAAGTCTAAAAGATTTTTCTCATTTAATTTGTATTCACAATTTATTTTTCCTAAAAATCCTTTTCTAGAATTTTGGATTTTTTAAAATATATTTTCCACATTTCTTTCGTAATAATATTGAAAATAAATTCGTCATATTTCATTTAAAACCCTTTTGTCTTTTGACACCATAAAATCATGCTTTAAAGGAGTAGTTACAGAACAAAATGAATTCTGAATATATATCATTTATATTATCTTATCCTATTAAGGTAATGAATATCCTTTTATTTTCTTGTATTATTTCATGTTTTTGTGTTTTCATGAACGAAAGATAAGAATAAATAAAATAATGTAAGGATTAGAAAAGATCGAATGAAAAGAATACAAAATTAAAAACGAAGCGAAAAAAGGATTTTCTATTTTATTTTTTTAGTACGGTATGTTTTTTTTTTTTAATTAACTTGTAACATGTAAGTATTTATTTTTTGCCGTTTTGTGAATATAGCAAAAGGATGACCCTATACGTTATGGCTTCAGCAAATCTACTTTATTTTTTTAAGGGAGAAAAAAACTCGAAATTGAAGTAGTTGTGACGATCTACTTAAGTAAAACATTTCTAATAGAAGTTTTCAAAGGACCTTCATTTTTTTCTCTATATTTTGCAGTATTTCATACATAAAAAACCCGTTAATCTAAATGTCTGTGTCATTTAATTTCTACTTTTTCATAATTAATACGAATTTATTATAAAACAATAAATTTTTAAAATCCAAATAGAAATAAAATAAAATTATCAAGCTTTCACATGATGTCATTTCACGTTATTATCATTAATCCTTTTGTATGGGTATCCTTTTTTTCCATCGTATTATAATATTTATTATTAATTTTTTTTTTTCGTGAAAGCGCATTTTGTCATAATAATAAATTCATGAAAAAATGAAAAAAAAAAAGAAAATTTAATTTAACGTTTTACATTTTCAACACTAATGATTCAATAAATTAATAAAATTAATTAAAAATGTAAAATATAGCTTTTATAAAATTTACTTGAATACGCTCTAATTGAAATTTATTGTATAGGCATTGTGATGTAGAATTTATGAAAAATAAATAAACATTAAAATATTCGAATGATGATTTTTATTAGGTGTATCAGAAAATTAATATTTTCGAGTATCATTTGAAAATGTAGAAAATTTTACAATTATGTTGGACTTTCTGTAGCATTAAGACATGAAAAAAAAATATTTGTATGGTGATTTTAAGCTCATTCTTCACAAACGATATTTATTAACATTAACTTGTTAAATACACGATTAATTATTGGTTCCGTGTGAATCGAGACTTAGATTTTCTACAAAATCGAAAATCTCACTTATAAATTTCTTCTCTTTCATTTCATTTAAATTTTTAGCCCTCATTGCCTTTTAGATATTTCATTATATCATCCTTAAATTTTACTTTTGTTCTTCTATTGTTCTTCATTCATTATATCTGAGACAACTTTCTACCCCTACTTTAATCCCTTTGAGCATGAACACATTAGGTTGTTGTTACAACGACGCAAACCGGTTATAAAACCTGTTTTTACAACTGCTCAAACTACATCTGAAGGTGGCACGACCAGTTGTAACGAGAGTATGAGTGTATTACAATCGTGAAGCTAAAATTATTTTGGATGATTTCTTACTATACCAAGTTGGAAAAAATTATACCCTTTTGTTACTCCCAGCGCAACAATAACCGGTTTAACCACCAAGTGTGCGAAGGGTGTTTGATTGTTATGAACTGCATTGTGTCTTTATCATTCATTATAACCTTAAGAAATTTTTAGTTTTTTTTTTAATGAATTCTTTTCTTAAATACTTCGAACTCTTTCCTATACTCTTGTCATTGATAGTTTCTAAATAAAAGCTCACAAAAAAATATCCTTTTTATCATCATCACAAAATCAAATTGATTTTAAACACACACATTCACATGAAATCATTCTATTTAAAGTAAAAATTATAGACAAAAAATATTTAATAATTTTTGTGATTTAATAAAAAAAAAAACATGGTACATCCTGATTATCTATTGATTTCTGATTTTCTGCAAATCCGCCAAAAAAAAAAAGTTTTCGATTTAATTGATTTACCTACGTGATTTTAATTTTGAATTATTCAATGAAATATATGCGATTAATGTATTTTTTAAAAATTTTTTATTTAACTTTATTATCCTTTTTTTTTTTTGTGTTTTGCTTAAAAAATGTGAAATGATAAAAAATGCTTTTAAAAAAATTTATACTTTATTAACAGATAAATAAAATTATCTACAATATCGTAAAAATATTCTCATTAATTTTTATTAATGTAAATTCTTATTTACATTATCCTGTAAATCCTATGAGTATGAATTTAAAAATATACTCATTTTTATTCAATATAAAAATGAAGATTAATGATTTCATAAGTAATTTCATCTGAAAAAATATTTGCTGTGTAATGGTTGCTGATGATTGCTGTTTAAAATCCCAAGTAGTACATAGCCTATGCTATGTACATTTTTTCTTTCTTGTGCTTGTTATTGCTCGTGAGAACATAACGCCTCAAATTTTTTACTTGAGGTTTCTCTGACAATTTTTCTGTCATTCATGCACCTAAAATTTAAGGTGGAATACGAACCACTAAATTCGTTGGTAGAGAATGAATTTTTTTTTTTCGTATGACAGGACTGGACTGATATTTGTGTTCTTGCTTAAACAGAGCCACCAAACTACTTCAGTAACGAGCACTTATACCTAACTCAAATGAATCGATACTCATTCAAAGCTTAGTGAACTTATACGGATTCGATCTCAAGATCTACAGCATCAGAAGCCAGCACTCTACTGCTTCGTCTACTACCCGCTGTTATCAGAAATAATTTTTTTACGTGAAAAAATGTGGACCAATTAAATTCCAGTAAATTATCTTAAGCTTTACTCTATTATATTCGCTGACTCGGTATGATCCTTATATATTTGTGAATTGATCTAAAATCTTCTTAGTGTCACTTTTAACTTAAGGACTTTTTTTAAAAATATTTTCCTTTTTACTAGGACACAATGGTAATAATATTACAAGTAAAAACATATGAAGAACTCTAAGCTTTAATTATTTCTTTGAGAAAATACAGAAAAGTTTCAGAATTATTTTTTATACAATTTCTATCGAAAAAAAAGTTTTATGATCAGAGAGAAAAAATATCCTTGATTAGAAATGTGACCAAACAGAACACTTTGTTTTTAATATTTTAATTTGATTTTCTAAAGTTCTTGCAAAAATTTAATTTAAAATCATAAAAGCCAAGTTAAATTTGTTTTTGTCAAAATTTTTTCAAGAAATACTTTAAATATTTTACATAAAATAAGTTAAAGGAAAACATTAACCATAAGAAAATTCTTAAATTTTTTTTCCGCCTTAATTTCCACAAATTACCCTTCTTTTCACAAAAGGACAAACCTTTTCATTGTTTTTCATTAATGAATTCGGTTACAAAGTTAATTTTCTAATATTTTACTTAATTTCTTCGTCTTTTAGTGTTTTTAAAGTTGACCATTATAACACACACACATACATACAATTTATTAAATTAGTTAAACAGGATTATTTTATTCTAAAGTATTGAGAAAAGGATTTAAAAATATTACAAAATAGGTATATTGAGAAATTATACGATAAAATATGTTGTAATAAATTTTCATGTTTGTAAGTGTGTGGATTTTAAAATAATACGAGTAATTTTTATATTTCTATCAAGATCCTTAAAATATTTTTAGTAATTGTCCCTTAGAGAATGATTAAATTTAATTACTGAATCAATTTAGGTATAGTTGAAGATATTGGAGAAATGAAACATGTAAGGATAAAATGTCAAATATGTCAATATGTAATTTTTTCAGTAATTACAGGTATCCTTGAATCCTTGAGAATGATTTATTTAACTTTATTTTTGTACTAAATTTCAATTGCATTGTGTATGGCTTACTCAAATAGTTAATAAATTTCCGTTATTCTAAAAAAAATAATAAAAAATAAAACATTAACAATACATAAATTTTATTTATTGATAAACTAAACATTTAATTTTTCATCAGACATTCAGGATATCGTATATCAAATTTGTTTGCATTATATTGTAAACATAATATGACATCATACATACATATATTTCAAACATATGTATAAACTGATTAAATTTTCTGTTGACAAATCGATATTAAAACAGAACATGACGTGTTTGTTGAGTATGATAAGAAAATTCTGTAGGTGGATAATGTGGGGGAGTATTGTTTATGAATTTAAAATTGATTATTTTTGCTGTCGACATTTTCATAATTTACAATCAACTTTTTATCAATTTCAATTGAAAATTTGTAATTTGTGCACAAAAAAAAAATAAAAATAAAAATAAGTGCAAAATCAGGTAATAAAATTAATCAAATTTTTAAATGAGAAAACAAAAAAAAATATTATTTTTGTAAAATAATTAAAACAAAAATTCTTAGTAATTTTACAATTTTATTTAGAAAGAAAACAACAGATCCAGTTTCTATTCGTCGACGAAAACATTGAAATAAATCTAAAAATTCTTGGTTTTAATCTGAAAATTTTACTTTTTTACAGTCCTGGCCTTGTTAAAAATCTTCAAAGAATATCAATTATGTATATAATCAATTTTTTTCTATGCTCTAATAAATTTCATTTGAATATTAAACAATTCCAAAGAACTTTCTTGATTGTTTTTTAAAACAGCAAAAATTTTGTAAAAAAAAAAAAAGTAAAAACAAGACAAAGAAAACAAAAACAATATTCTACATAACGTATTACTACAAAAATTTTTCCATTAGAATGTTACTCAAGGATGAAAGAAATCAATTAAAGGACAACGATTGATTTCAATGCAAAAAGTATATAGATAAATATTTTTTTTTGTTCTTTTAAAAAATCTAACTTTAATCATAAACCACTTACAAAATGTAAGAAAATTAAATACAAGCAGGATAAAAAAAAAACATTATTTGTATTCCGAAAAACCAGGAAAAAAAAAAAAAATAGAAACAGAGAAACAATACAAATGGTAACTGTATATTATTAAGAAATCTTTTTCAAAACATCAACAAACAATTTCCATAAAAATTTCTTTTCGAGAAAAAAAAATAAAACAAGATAAAAAAAACTTAATTTAAAGAATATTTACGTTATGTAAATTTAAAACGATTACAAAAATCGACTTTTATTTGGAAAAAAAAATTAGGAACGAGAAAAAACATGAATAAAACGTTTATGTTTCCTTTTTTTTTTATATCCACCACAATTTTTGTTCTTATGTATTCTTTAAACTCTTCCACATTGTTCCATCGAACATTATAAAAATATTTATCAAAAATATTCAAATTAGATACTTTTCATTTTTTTTTTGTTGGTTCATTTAATAAATAAAATTACGTGACACAATTAAATTTTTTTTTTATACAAAATAAAATAAAAAAAAAAACTACAAGAAGAAATAAGAGGAATGTACTGTAAAGTCACTTTTAATTATTATTTGAATCTCAATTTTCAATTTTTATGCAAATTATAATATTTGGTTAAAAGTGAGATCTTTTCAACAAAAATGAATTATGTAGTAAAAGTTCACTAAGTCCAAAATTATACTTTTAAGTTTTAGTTTCTGACTCAAAATCAATACTGTATTTCAATTTGAAAGAATTTTTTTTTTTTTAAATAATAAATTATTTCGAATTGCTTGCATTTCAGAGAAATAAATTTTAAATTCAGGCATTTTTTTTTTTTTGGTGTATTTACTTGACTCATTTTCCAAAAAAAAAAACATGTACTTAATGTATTTTCATAGAACGACAGCGAAATAATACTAATAAATTCTAAAAGGAAAAAAAACGAAATATATGAAATGAAATGAAAAAAAAACACACACACACTCAAGACAAAAAAAAAATTGAAAGACTCTGTAATTAAATTTTTGACAAGCTAGAAAAAAGCAAAATAAATATCCTTTCTACACTGAACTTCATTTTGTGATTTATCATAATATAGGTACACATTTTTCATAATGTTATTTTTTTTGTTTTTTACATAAAAATGAATAAAAAATATTTTGCTATATTTTTTTATTTTATAATAGCTTGATTTTAAAGTGAGTACAAATGTATACATAAAAAGATGATTAGAGCAATGACAATATAAATTCTATAACAGACTAATTATTCCCATATACTGAAATTGTAAGAACCAGTTGACCTCCAATCTCAAAGTTTGGCCTCCAATCTAAAAGCTGTTTATAGTATCTGCTCTATGATTAGAGTATGTATGTTACATATTTACGTATATAAAAAGAAGAGACGAAAAAAAGCTCATGACTTTTTTTTTCCAGGATAATAAAAACAAATATGTACATATAAGGAAAAATAACAACTATGTATGTATATTTAAGGACTTTTTCATTATGAAAATTAGACTTGAAAAAAGTGAATAGAGAAATCAAAAATAAAAACTGTAAAAGGTGATTTATGTAAATGTAAAAAAAAAAAAAACTTGTACAGTATGAAAATTAAAAAAAAAAAAACAAACAAACTAAAACTAACAAATTTTCAATTAGAATGCAATTTATTCTATTAAAAATGTGTACCACATTTGTTGTAATAAATCACGAAAATAAGTTCAAGAAAAATAAATCTTGATAAATTTCGAAGAATTTTTATCTTAATAGCGGAAATAATAATAATAAAAAAAAAATATTCTAAGGTAAAACTGAATATATTTTTAAACACTAATAAATAATATCTCGTTTCTAGGATAGACATGAAAATTTTCTATTCAATGTTTTTCACTTCAGTACACATTTTCAATTTAAATCATATTTTCAAAAGATATAATTTATAAAAAGTAAACAACCTACAAAACAAATAGCCCATAACGACAAGGTAATAATAATAATATTTTCGAAAAACAAGAAAATAAAAAAAACAAAAATTAAGATATTTTTATTGTTGTTGTTTTTATTCTATTTTAACAAATTTTTATAAACATATACATACATAAGTATATACAAACAGGACATATTTTCATGAAATAAACGTCAGTAAGGATGTTATTATTTTGAAATTTTTCATTATGTAAACAAATTATATAGACATTCATTTAACACTTCATTCTATTTTAAATTTTACACCCTCGAATCAATTTTAAGTATCAAAATGTTACATTTTTTGACTCCTTAAAAAAGTAGGTTTCCGTAGGATTAGGGAGCTAAAATTTATCCAGGATAGTTATAATTATAGGGTAAAATACAAAACAAAGTAATTTTTCGACAAACAATTTTTGTTTTTCCTCTAATTTGGCGCTTTTCTTAATTCGTAACCTAACCCTTAAAAAAAGTATGCATTTCAATTTTTAAACTATTTTTTTAACTATTGCATATTTTATTTGACTCTAATCGGTGTATCACAGCCCGAGATACATATAAGAGTTCAAAGTTGAAAAGTCACATATTCTTCCCATATAAAAATTTAAAAAATAAAATAATTCAATATTTTTGAAATTTTACATAAAAAATTTTTTGTATGAAAAAATTTGTGACATTGCCAACTTTGAAGGGAGTTATGTATGTTCGGTTGCCTGTAACACGCGCCCTGTTCCACGGATTTTTTTGATGTCAAAAGAATGTTTTATAAAGAATGACGAACAGAATACTGTGTAGAAATTTCAAGTCAATTGGTTTACAGTGTACTGAGATATTCAACTTTGAAAACGTATTTTTAACGAAAACGGTCTAAAATAGAATGAAGTGTTAAATAAAATACTTCTATATTTGTTTGTTGTTTTCTTTAGACATTTTTTTTTTAAATAAACAACCAGGAGAATAAGTATTATTTTGTTATAGTGAACAATATGATGATAATGATGATTCATTATTCAAAATTTAATGTTTTTGTGAATAAATAAGTAATCACACTGTAAGTGTGCAGAACAAAAACTAATTCTTTAAATTTATTTTATCAATAAAATTATTCTCTGAACGTCGTTTTCTCGAAAACGCCAACTTTAGGTTGAAATTGTATATTCAAAAGAATATATATTTTTTTTTGATTATTTATTTTAAAGAATTGTGCTCAATTCAAATTTTGTGTATATTTTTTTTTTTTTGTATTTAAAAACACAATAAATAATTTTTGGTGCATGAGAAAAATCAAATTCTTGATTTACAATAATAACTGTTTTTATAAAAATGATAGAAAAAATTCTTTATGTTGATATTTGTCCTGAAAAAAAAAAAATAGTTTTTCAATTAAAATTAAAATTTATTAAAATATATTTTTAAACTCACCTCTAAGGACACTGAAAAATGAATACCACACTCTCAACAATTTTGCCAAAAATTCAAGTGTAATCGGATAAAGATTTCCTGCAGTAAGCTAAAAAAACAAATACTCAATATTATTCTGTCTCTTTTCCAATTAATTTCGAACATATTTGTGAACTAACCGTGAGAGGTTTTTGAGTTCGAAGTATCAAGAATAACACGGCATATTTAACCGAACGAGATGAATCATACCAAGAAATATTATATGCGGCATCTGCTACTTTTGCACTCTGCAAAGAAAAGTATACAATGAATATCAAAATATGCGTACAAGATGAAGGAAAACTTACTTCTGCAGTAATTTCATCAGCAAACCAATATAATATAGACAATATGTATAAAATAGTCAACGCAAGTACTATTGTTCCAAAAAGTACATTTTGTGAAGTTGTCTGAAAATTTTAACAAAAAAAAAACCATTTAAAATAAACAAAAAAAAAAAAAACAAAAGATTCCAATTAGGTCTTATATTAAATACATATTGTGAGCATTCAATGAGAAGCCACTAGGTTCATATTATTTTAATTGAAAAGCAAAATTTAATCAAAAATATTTCAAAACTTCAATTTCGTATACTTATTGACTTTTCACTGAAATATTCACGATTAATTCATTAAATAATATTTAATTTTTTTTTTCTGACCACGTTCAATACGAACAACATTCCTGTCATTAGTACTCCATACAATAACAATTCAAGAAAACAAAGTGGACCCACAATGTCACTGAGATTTTTCACCAACCTGAAAATAAAAAGATTATTCGAGCAAGAATTTTAAAAACAGTTTTGAAAAATTACTTTAAAATCTTCAAGTGGAATTGAACAATTTTTCCTATTTCTGATGAATTTGCTTTTGCTAAATTATTTGTAATTTCAATTTGAAGAATTTTAAATGAAGTTTGAATAAATACACAAAAAATCAAAAATAAATTTAGAGATGGCATATAAAACCTTCCACATAATTGCCAAAAGAAATACATTTGTAAAATGTAAACCATCTCGTACACAGGCGATTTTGAGAAATTAATACCAGGACATCTCAATGGAAATGGATGAACTGGAAAAGAAATTAGTTGTAATGCAAAATCGGCATTTTTTTTAAATAGAAAATTTCGAATTACTTACTTTTTTCGATGGAAAAAAATGACATCAAAACAGTAGCGAAACATGCAAATGCTATTATTTTTATATTCCTTTTCGATAATTTATCCATCCTTTGTGTGATGTGGTGAAACAAATTATTATAAATTTTATTATTTTTATCCTGAAAAAAAAATAATAATTTTTTTTAATTTCACTAGCAATTTTTTTCGTAAATTATAACGGTAGTATTACAATTATTTCAAAATATAAATTATTGGCCTCGATCATCAATTGTTCATTTTGTTTTTGTGTGTTTATCATCATGCAAGCTCTAATTGCAACATAAAATCCTCCCACACCGTAATACGTGTAAAGTAGTACGAAAGCTATATCATCATTGTTTATTAATTTTTCATGAATATAGTTTAACATAAAGAAACACTGTATTAATTCATGAATAATGATTACATATTTCAACATTCCATTTTTCACAAAAAATCCAAGAGATTTTAAAGTTTTAAAATTATAACTAAATAACGGTGATTCTTCTAGTAAATTTTTATTCATGTTGTAAATTGAACTCCTCTGTCTTGTGAAAGAGTTAACAATGAACTAGATAAAAATTCATTTTATGTGCGATTGAATGAATTCTTTTAAATCTCTTTTTAATTTATATTATTTTTTTTTACCTATTTTTCTAAGAAATAATGTAACCAATTATGTTGAGTAGATTTTTTTAATCCTTTATTATTTTTTTAACATTTCAAAATAATTGAAAGTGTTAAAAAAATTAATTTTTAATGAACAACTGTCTTAGGTGATTGTTAGACTGACTGTTCTTTAGAAAATTTTATTTCAATTAGAAAAGTTCTAAATTATATATTTTTCGGATTTTAAAAAATTTTTAAGGGATTTTGTTCTGAGTTTTTTCTACGTTTTTCTCGGTTTAAAAAATTTTATAATAAAAATATAAATTTCTACCAATAAATAATCATAAATTTTGTATTTATAATTTTGCGCTCGTGTATTATTTGTCTTAATCAAAAAATGAAATAATTAAAAATTCATAAACATTAAACATGTAAATTACATTTGAAAAAAGATACATAATTGTTATTGTAAAATTTGAAATCTATTTCATTTTGAAATTGTCGAAATAAATAAAATATTAAGGCGTCATAATTATTAAATAAATTCAATGAGACGTGATATTATGTGATAGTTACATTCCAATACTTTGTAATAATAATTTCAGTAAATTAATGTTATAAGCATTTTTGATAAGATAAAAAAAAAAAAGTCATGTGTTTGCCTACATAGAAATTTGACATTTTTAAATCAAAATTCCGAAGTGAAAGTTTAAGGTATGAGGAAGCTAATTATGATATTTTCAAAGAACTTTCGTGAGAAATTGATAAATTGAAAAGAAAAAAAAAATACATATAAATATTTTATTAAAATTACTTGTAGTTTTTAGTGAATTTCTATCTTTACAAATTTTATATAATTTAAACGATAGATATTCTCTAACCACCAATAAAAAATTAAGTATCTGTACATATGCACATGTTACATAATGATTAACGATAATTTAGAGGACCGAATAATATATCAGAATTAATATTCAATAAAAATGGTATTAAAATATGAAATTTCAAATCATATCAAGTTTCATATAGTTATGCGTGTTAGTGTTATTCAATCAAAAATATAAAAATAAATACACTACCTAATTTCATGTAATCTTTTGCAGAAATTTCTTATTTAGATTTTTTTTCAAAAATTGCAACAAGTTTTGTACTTTTTTCTAAATTGTCTAGAAAATGTCATTGAGCCTTTTTTGTATTGCGTTCCACATCAAACATTATACATACGTACGTTGTGTACTATCCCAATTTATTAACAAAATATGATAATTTTTTTTTTATCTTCTGAAACAATTACACTGACACCATAAATCAAAAACAATAAAAATCTTATGGAAATTTTCATAAGACTTCAAATTTTCTTTCACAAGTACGTTGAAGAAAAAATAAACACAAATCATTTAAAGTGAAAGAAATAAATACATATGTAAACTGAGTCTACTAAAAGATTCATTACGTTAGAAAATTATAAAAAAAAAAATAAATAAATAAAAAAAAACTGAAAATTTAATATAAGTAGTAAAAATAACCGGAATTTACTTAACTGTTACTGTGGAAAAACTTATTTTCTTGGGAATATAAAAAACCATTTGAATGATAATTTTTAAAAGAGTCTTCTAATTTCTTCAATTTTTTTTCACAAACAAATAAAATAAAAATAAAGTAAAAATGAGATAAATGACTCAAAAATAAATAATTTATGCAGCCAACAAAAATATATCTTCTGATTAATTAAATCTGAATTTAATTTTCAATGAAAATCACACTTCAAATATATTCCTCGAAATTAGGAAATATTATAAAAAAAAACATCATCACTAAATACAGTATCATAGGTCGGAAATAATCATCAAATCAAAAATGTATTTATGTATGTACTTTTAAAATTTCTTCTCCATCAAATATGACATGACCCTTCCAAAATGTTGTGTATTTAAATTTTAAAAAGTATATAAACAGGAAAAATGTGGGCAAAAAAAGAGGAATTTCCCCTTTTTTTTTTAATTTCGAAAAAACAAATTGTTTTTTTTTAATACATAATACTCATTTTACTCACTATTCCGAAATGCTGAATATATTTCCAAATTCGAAATGGAAAATACATAAATTCACACATACATATTATATACATCCAGCATTCTCCATCTGTATCTACTCGATCTAGGAAAATATATCCATGGACCAAAATAATTTTCATCTCAGATGTTCAGAAGAATGATATACGTTACGATCGGAGAATGTATTGTGCGAATAAAGGATGTAAATTTATTTTATGAAGTATTTTATTCGATTTTTAAATATTAAAAAAAAAAAAATAAATTATTGAGGTAATATAAAAAAAATAAATAAAAATGCTTTTTGGTGGTTAATATAATTTAAAAATAAAAAAAGAGTTAATTAAAAATAAATAAATTTAAAAAAAAAAAAAGTGAAAAAAATTAAAATATTTGTTCAGTTAAAGAAAAAAAAAAATAGAAAATAATCAAAAGGATAACAAATTGCAACTGGTGTACGAATAAAATATTAGTTTAAAAAAAAAAATTTCAATTAATTTAAATGTGTGTGTGTGTGTTTTTTTAAAAAAAAAAAACAAGTTTTTATTTATTTTTAATTGATAAATTTTTTTTTTCAATTTAATATTTGAATTAAATTCTAATAGAGAACGTATGTATTGAAAAAATTAATATAATTTTTTCATTTTTAAATGTATACAATGCTGGCTCATAAATCATTCGTTAATGTGTTTTATTCATGATAATTATGATGATGATGATGGAAAATAGTGTATATTTTTAAGTATCTAAGTGAAAAAAAAAATAATTGAATTAAAAAAGATTCATCCTTCTGAAAAAAAAAAAAAAATGTTTTCAAATGAAAAAAAAGCAATTAATTTTAATTTATGTGTGCAAAATTCTTTTTAATAATTGAGTTATTTTAAAATAAAAAAGAAATAATTGTAAAAAAATTAAGTGTTAATAGGAAAAGTGATTTTTAAAAATGAAATAAAGTACTAGAAATTATAATCACAATTTTATTACAGTTGTCTTACTTTTGGATACGTTTTTCTTTTTTTTTTCAAGTACGTATTGAATTTAATTTTTCTTTTTTAATTTTTAATTTTTAACATGCTTTTAACCATTTTCAAATTTTAATTTTTAATTTAAAAGAATAGAAAATGTAGGTCTTTGAATGCAACTCCTTTTTATTCAATATATTCCTGACAATTGATTCCTTCAATTTTCTTTGTTTCCTGTTTGAGTTTTTTTTTTCAAATAGATTGAAATCACAAAGATTTTTTTCAAAGAGGTCCTAATTTTAAAATACACAATTTGTTTTTTTTTTTTTTTTTTTGAAGGATTTTATGAATTTTTAAATTTAATTTAACCTTTTATATATTGGAATTGTGATTTTCTCATATACTCGTACAATTTTTTTTTTTTTTACCTCTTGGGAAATACGGAAAGTAATTTTCAATAGAAATAATAAAATTTTTATCTGAAACCTTTTCTTTGTATCTAAATATTGTTTTGCTTTAAAAAAAAAAAGGTTTAAGGTAAATAAGGAAGGACATTTAAACAATGAAAGTTTGTGTGTTGTATTTTTGAACTTTAAATGTCGTTGAAAATATTTACAAGTTGTAAAATATGCGGAACGGAAATAGATGGGTTCCAAAATTTATATTTCATATTAATAATATTTGCCTTGAAATAAAATTACGTTTGGTTTTTTTACAAAAATAAAAACACTCTAAACACCAGCTTTCGGATATTTCCATGTAAATTAATGTACCCTTAATTCGTAACATTTCTAGAGAAATCCTTAGAATTTTCTTAAATTAAAATCAATAAATGTCACCATAAGAAAAAACCGTAAAATTAATTTTTATTCTTTTAAATTCACACAAGATTGCCTATCAGGAAAAAGATGAAAAACGATAACTAAAGCTTATATTGACGCACCCTCTAAATTTTTAATTTTTTTCTTCAAATAAAAGTAAATAAAAAATCTAAAAAAAAATTTTTTTTTTAAATATGAAATCTCTCATTGAAACTTTAGATGATAAAAAAAAAAAATTTCATCATCTGGCACTATTTGATTTTATTCCAAAATCTACCAAGATTATTATTTTTTCTATGTCAATACTTTTGAAATTATGTTAAATAAATATTTTCAAATAATATCTTTCTGCAAAATCAGGAAAAAAAAAAAGAAAAGATTTTTAAGTGTGTGTGTGTGTTTTTTTTTCTTATACAATTTACAAAAATAATGTACAATACGCGTACATTTTCCCGAACGAAAAACAAAAAAAAAAAAAAAACAAAATAAATATTTTATGAATTTTATTTCTATGTTTTGATTTCCTCATTTTACTCTTCCTTTTTTTTTTTTTCTTTTTGAGAAACAAAACAATTGTGTCATTGACTTATTGAATTGATATTATGAAATGAAAAATATACATACATATGTGTTATATGTACAAGGGGTGTTTCCAAAGTTTTGCAAAATTGAGATCAAATCACATATTATGTAAGACTGAATCAGTTTATCAGTTATAAAAAGACTTTTTAACAACAACAGCAGAGAGTCCTTATTTTCTTACTAAAGAATTTTGCTTCGATTACATTTATGGTGTTCTGCAACTGCAACTATAATCTGTTTTCAGAACTGAAAATCCTTCTACATAGTCTGTGATTTAAGGATATAAATGAAGTGAAATGGGCTACAAACCATAAAATAGCAGGTACCTACTTCTTATTATTTAAAAAAAAAAATAGAATCCAATTCAACACAGGGATGACATTCGTGTTTCCTAGAACTTTGGAAACAGTCCGCGTAGTAAAAAAAAGAAAACCAAGAACGAAGAAAAGCGAAGAAAAAATAAAGATTAAAATAAAAATAAGTAAGCGAAAATAATTTGTGAATAGGAATACAGAAAAATCTAAAAATACAATGTGAATACAAAATCGACATGGAGGTTGTCTTGAATATGTACACAAAAATCTACGAAAAATCAAAAAAAAAAGAAATAAATAAATGAATAAACATGAAAAAAAAAAATGAAAAAAATTTTTAAGGATATGGAATCACTTTTTTGTAATGATTTTTTCTCTATTTTTTTTTTTGTTTTTTTCGTTTTTTCTTTAAGATTTCAAGAATTCTTTTTGAAGTCGTTCTATCTCAGTAATTTGTGAATTTGTAAAATTTTAATGACATTAAAAAAAAAAATGTTTTGTAAATGTTAACTCATTTGAAAATTTATAATAAACTTTGTCAGAATTTTTTCAATTACTGTTATTCAAAAAAAAATAAAAAATAAATAAATAATAATAATAATTGAAAACAAAAACAGTAAATATCCTACTTAATTATTTCAGTTTTATTTGAAAAAAAATAATGACTAAAAAAAAAACAGATACGAATTAATATTTTGAAAATAAATAAATCTTAAATAAATTTTTTCTATATGACAAAATAAACATATTATGTACATAAAAATTTATTTACATCAAAAAATAAATTTAAAAATGAATATGTGTTAAACTTTTTAAAAAAAGATACTTTTTATTTTATTTTGATTTTCATATAATTTTATCTACATGTATCCACATAATATATGTATGTACATGAAATATTATATTTCAATATTTAATTTATTCTTTCAATCTACCTTTAAAAATACATTTCAAATTGAATTACATAAAAAAGAATTTTAATAAACACATAATTTTACGGATAAGGTCATTCATAAAGCCACAAATTATATGGTGGATATGAAAAATCAAAAAAAAAAGGATAAATTGTAAAAATGGAATACAGAAAAAGTATAAATGAATTTAATTTAAAGCTGTGTATTTATGTTATTTTTAATTTTGAAAAAGTTTTAATGGACAAGGATAATTTAATTTTTAGAATTTCACAAGGTCAAATAAGAAATTATTATTATTTTTTTTTTATGTTGGTAAACTTTTAATTTACTTTTTGTTGTAAATTTTTTAAATTCTGTTTTATGTATCGATTTTATTAAATTTACTTTCTATAAGGAAATTAACGATGAATTATAATATGAGTTATAATTACAATTAAAAATAGACTACCTTTAAAGGATGACAGCTTTTATCTTCTTTTTCTTTTCACCTTTTTAAAAACATTTTATTAATTTTAACAATTAAACGAAAGGACTCTTTTAAGAAAACTAAATATGTCAGACAATCAAGTTTATATGTATCTCAATAAAAAAAAAAATTGCATCCTTTAAATTGCAAAAACTTTTTTGTCATTTGAAAAATTGTGCTCTATATATATTTTTTTATTTTTCTTTTTTAAATTTTTTCTTTGAACACTTTTTCTCATTCACGCAACAAATACATATAATTTATGTTAACGAAAATTTTCTTCAATGAGAGAAAAAAAAATGTTTTTCTGTATATAAAACATCATCCACAATTTTATCAACAATCATTCAAAAAACCAATTCATAATTTTCTATTAAATGTTATACATTAAAAAAAAAAAAAAAGCTGTGGAAAAAGTAGAACGAATAGACAAACAAATAAAATATTTTTTGGTTCATTCATTAAAAAATAAAAAAAAAAATAAAAAGAATTCCAAAATAATAAGAAAAAAAACTGTTTACGTTGCATATAATATACATCAACAGACGACAAAACATATCCTTCTTTTTTAAATATAACTACAAACATCCTTTTTATGAACACACAAAAAAATGTTGGAAAATATAGAAAAAAAAATAGTTATGTAGAACATAATAAGTAAATAATGACGCATAATCATCAAGTATAATTCGAACAAAATGTACTAAAATGTTATGAAGGATAAAAATATTTAAAAAATACGTAAAGTAGAAGTGAAATTATAAAATCTTTAAAATTTTAAAGTTATGTAGTTTAGATAAAACCAATTTTAAGGAACTTAATTACCACAGAATGAATAGTATCCTTTTATTTTATTAGACCAACTTAAGCTTAGGCGTATGTCAGCTTTAAGTTTTTTATGTTTTTTTATTTTTGCTTAGTGGCACTCAACCTTGAAAAATTTTAGATCTTTATTTAACCCAAAATTCCCACTGACAAATCGAAGGGCACTCACAATTACCCTTTGGGAATCCGAATGGACTTACTTCTCATAAAAAAAATAGCCCGAGATAACATACCATAATCAAAAATTTAACGTATTCGAAGGAATAGAATTCATACTCTCACTGTGAATCCAGTCACAAGTAAGAAACTTTATTAAAACGAAAAAGAGACAACATAATATATAGTAGGTATGTGTGTATGTAAATAGAATATACTTATCAAAGGATATAATATTTCATACATGAAATTTATGAGGTAATAGAGAACATGGATTTTTATCCAAAAGTTTCCATAACATTATCATCTTCTTCATAACCAACTTTGTGTTTCAACAAACTTTATTTTTTCTTATAAATTTCTGTTCATACAGTGCGCGTGTTTTTAACTTTAACTTGACATTTTATTTTTTTTTTTTAAATTTTTTTTTAAACTTTCTTTATTTTAAGAAATCACTTTAACCATAGGATTGACTAATCGATTTTGTTTAATTTTTGGCCGAGCATATATAAAAATGTACCCTATACCAATAATTTTGAATTTTTTTTCTTTTCAAAAAGCTGTATCAGCCTTCCGTGGACAAAAAACCGTAATTATTTGACCTTCATATTTGTTGAAGTGTCTTCTTTAAAATTGTTTAAAAAAAAAGGATATTTTGTCTTACTGATTTCAAGCTAGGACTTTGAAAATTTGGGTGTATAAGTTAAAAGGAATTGATGATATTTCAAGGTCCCTAGCTCAAAGGTATCATATTTAAATTAAGACTCAAAGTCCGAATGTATACATTTGAAAAATAAAAATAAAAATTTTTCACGTCGAAATTCAAAAATTGAAGCACAAGACTTTTTTTTTTTTTAAATTCATCAACTTTATTTCGAAACATTTGAAAAGAACGTGCTAAATTGACTCTTTAGGAAGTTTAAAAGCGAACATTTAATCAAATCTTAAAATTCAGTTTTGAGTGTATCTTGAATGTAAGTTCCTGATCCAGACAATTGATTACCTAAAGTTACCTTTAATTCTAAATTGTTTTTTTGGACTAATATTTCTCTTGAAATCAGAAAATTTTTTATTCCGTCCAGCACCTTATTAGTCCTAAATTCCCTGTCTTTAAAAAAATTTTTACAGACGAAAGATGGAATTGTCATTTGTCTTTGCACACTTTTAGCCACATTCAAAAGAATTTATATTCTTCCTAATCTTTCTATAAAATTCACCTTCATGAGTTATTCTTCTCATTATCCAAAATGCATAAAATCTTTTCAGAATAATTTTAAAAAAAATAAATTTATTGATTAATCCATCGAACTACAATAAATTTTTCTTCTTATTTTTTTGCTATTTTACAAAATTTTATTATTTAATATTTATTCATTTTTTTTTTTTCATGTATGTATGTAAATAACATGTATGAAATTTACATAATTTTTTATACATGAGTTCACGTGTGGTGTCATGTGTCACATATTGCTATTATTTTTATACAAAATTATTGTATTTAAATACAAGAGATTTTTTTTTTTTTTAGCATAATTAAACATGTGTCGTCAGATGGAAAATCTTATTGATCATATATCATTATTTTAATATTTAATATTATTTTCTATTGCTTTTTTAAAATTAAGTGTTCAGTGTCTTTGAAAATCTGCTGAAAATACATTAAAAAAATATCCCTCCCACAAAATAATAAAAAATTTTTCTCTTTTCTAGGACTCTTTTTTTTCAGATTTATTAATTCTCTGTAAATTCTTTTTTGAATTTTTAAAAATAGAAAATTTTTTATAATTTTTTTTTTATAAAATTTTTCTCTTCGAATAATTTTTATATTGAAAAATTCAGATCTTCATGTGAACAGTTCAATTTGGCACATGATATTAACTATATACAAATTTTTCTTTCTCCTCTTTCTCACATATTTCCACTTCTATAATATTTTTTATTGTATAGAACTCAAAATAGTCCTTATCTTCTTATTATTTTTATTATTACCACATTTCAAATATTTAAAAACAAATAAGGTTGTGCTATCACAAAACCCATGAAAAGTGAATATAAAACTATACTTGCTATCTATCCGTATATTTATCTACTTCTCATCTTTGAATCGATTATAAAATGAACATCAAATGTAGCAGAAAGGATATTGAAATTATCTTATGAGTTCTTAAATAGCGACTAGAATGAAAAATATAAAAACAAAGATAATCATAACAATTTAATAAAATGAGATTATGGTGGCGGCATATTGAACTCAATATACATACATACAAATATCCTTGCTTTCATATAATATTATGCTATAACTATAAAATTATTGAATGAAAAGGATAATAAGAGGATGCAAGAATTATTACGTATGTATATGTATATTAATTTTAAATTCAAAAACTTTAGATGTTCGTTAGTATTAAATCAAAGAATTAAAGTGTTTTTAAGGATTTAAGTAAAGATTGAAAAAGGATAATACTCGATAATAATCAATAAAATACTTATGTGTGTGTGTATTTTCACATATAAATATTTAATAAATTTAATATTATGAATTCATTTTCACTTTAAATAAAGCAAAAATTTTCTAGAATAATTTTTGTAAATTAGGACCATCATTTAAGAAAGTGACATGTCTAATTGTTTTTTGAAATATGGCGAAAGGAAGCCGTTTGATGAAACAGGCTAAATTTCATGCTAGGCTAATACACTTTAAGTTTTCTGATAAGTTTTTGTTTCTTCCTGTGAAGTTAGACTTTTTGAATTTAAGGTCCTTAAATGTTATATTTTTCTCTATTTTAATTTCTTTGTCATTTCATATATTATAAAATTGTAAGCTTTTAAATGAACCTATATTGATTTTTTCACCATTTTAGAAAATCAAAAAATAACTTTAAAATATCTTTTTGTCGTATTGAAAAAGACTAGGATTGTAATTCTCTTGTCATGTTTAACATACCAGAAAATCTCTTCTGATGAACCCCTCACAATGGAGTCACTTGTTTTTTCCAGTTCTTTAGAAATTAAAAAATTTTTCCTTTTAATAAAATAATTTCTGACTTTAAATTATCCTTAATAATTACACTCTAAGTTTTTTTTTGTTTTTTTTTTATATCAAAAAAATCCCTTAGAAAATTTCTATATTTAATTTTCTTTCTTTTTTCTATTTTCAGATATTTTTTTTTTCCTCATCAATTCACATCCCGTTTTCTAATGTTTTCTTCCTTGCCAACAGTTATAAGGATATAAATTAAATACGAGTATACTACAAACATTTTTTTTTTTTTCAACAGAAAAAAAAAAATAATAAACTTTATATTCGCAACGTTTATTCAAACATTTTTTTTTCACACAAAATAAACTTTAAAATACCTCAGACTATATCAAAACAGAGATCCTTTATAGGTGAACATAATTTTTTTCTCTGTATTTTTATTTATTTTTTAAAAAGTTTACCTTACACAATCAACAACAACAACAACAACAACAACAATAACATAAATATTACGATTTCTGTAGAAGAAATGCATTTTTTGTTGTTTGTTTTATCATTATTACGTATTCATTATCATCATTATTCAGTAAAAGCAGCCAAGAGCAAAATTGGAGCAGAAAGAAAAAATGCATGTGCATTCTTAAGTATTTCACATCCTGTTATCATGAAATAACAAAGACTACAGAGTACAACAGTGTATAGTGTTATAAAGGAAGTGTTGACCTGTTAAAATTGAAATGTGGTGTGCATCTATATGCAATTCTTGCTATTTATGAGTGTGTTTTTGTACTATAATAGTGTTTTGAAAAGAAAAATGTTTTCAAAATAATAAATTAATTTACGTAAAGCTCAAGTAGCCGAGAAAATAGAAGGAGCTGCGAAAACAAACAAAAAAAATCAAAGAAAGGATATCATTGTTGTATGCTTGCAATCATTATCCTATCTAATTATTATATGTAGTATCATCACAATCATTAATTTGAAAGCTTAGTTGTTGTGCTTACGGTGATACTTTGTGTAGTGTACGTAAATCCTTGCAAAACAAAATTCATTTTGTATGATAAAGTGAAAAGTTTTAAATTCTAATGAGAGGATTCATTTTGAATTTTTTTTTTTTTTGTTTACGAAGTTTCTAATCACATAAATTTTCGTGGAAAAAAGGAATAAAAGTGAAAAAAAAAAAAAGATACAAAGTAATTTTTGTGTGACAGTATTAATAAATTTTTTTTATATACATATTTAAAATATGAGAGCCTGATAAAAAAAGAAAACGAGAAAAAAAATTGAAGAAATTAGAGAGTTAAGAAAATTTGTCTTTTATAAATGAAGAATAGCTGAAATTTGATCCTTAATTACCTATGGAGTTATGTTACGAACGACATGGATGGAGAGAATCGGATTATCTTAAATGTAGGCGGAATTAGGTAAGAACTTTTTTTTATTTTTTTTTTTTTTCATTTTCAATTTTTTATAAAAATTTATTAAAATTAATTTTAGAAAAAAAAAAAAAAGTAAGGAAATTACAAGAATAAATAATTTCCAGGAAATACATAAATTCCATGTATAGTATGTAAATTTATTTTTATAAAAATATCCCATGCTAATTTTTCTATTTAGAGTCCTTTCGTTTTATACTCAAATTACATACAGAATGTAATTCAATAATTTTTTTTTTGTTTATTACAAAGTTTAATTTAATTTTGTGATCCTTACTGAACAAATATTCAAAATTTTCATAAATATATGAAATAAAATCTATTTTTTTACGTATTATGTTGCTGAACTCACATAACAATTCAACTTCAATCAAGTTAATTTCATTTTTACATCCCTAAAAAAAAAAAACAAGGACAAGGACGACAAGAGTTTATGTTATTTTATGTATGTATTATATAATGAAAAAAGGTTATATACGTACTATATGTCCTGAATTCCTTTTACCTTATTTTTTTTTACAAGATTAGCTACACATAAAATCATCAGAGTATCATTCATGTACTACATTTAACTAATATAAAGCAGAATCCATGTATGTATATATTCTAAATACACACTCAACAAAATACGTAACATATGTACATACATATATACATAATACTGTAGATACATACATACATGTAATCTAAAGTTAATAATAATGAGATTTGATTGAAGAAAGAATTTTTGGTATTTCCTTTTATTTATTTTTTTTATTTTTTATTTATTTATTTATTTTTTTTTTTTTGCCATTCATTATTGTTGAAATGGGTCTCCTTTTTGTCCCGATATAGCTATATACACATAAATATTCAAACTGTCACGTACACAACAACAAAAATGATACAATTTATATAAAATATCAAAAATTATTTGAAGCAAATACATGACACAAAAATAGAAAAGAACTAAAGAACAAAAAAAAAAAAAAAGCACAAAATTTATAAGGGTCAAAAGGGTTAAGGTCATATTGTGAGTATATTAAATTGAAATTGTTTATATTTGGGATAATACATACATATAAGTATTTAGCTTTTGGGCTTAAAGAATTTATTGATTTCTGATGTTCAATCAATTGTAAATAAAAAAAAAAAAAAAAAAATCATAAAAATAAATGAGAAAAACGAAACAAAACAAAAAAAAAAAAAGGAAAGATGGCAGGAAACAAGATTTGGTTAGCCTGAATTTAAATAAGAAAAATACATAAATATAAATAAATTATAATATCAATGAATATGTACGTTTTGATGACTGTTGATAAAGTTTTTTTTTTTTTAAAAAAAAAATTTTTTATTTGTTTTATTTTTCATCAAAATATAAAAACCAAAGGAAAATTTTATTATTAAATCACAGTGGAATGCTCATTTGATTGCCCCCAATTGATTTTTTATGGATTTACAATTGAATACTCACAATGTCTGTTTCTAAATGAAAAATAAAATTTTTTTTTTTTTTTTTGCTGAACTAACAGAAAACAGTTAGAAGATTAAATTTCTAAATATAAAAAAATAAAAAAAATGCTAAATCCTTGGACAATATGCAAAATTGATGATTTCGAAATTTTTGTAAATAGTTCACAAATTGCTCGTTTCTTTTTTGATCCTTCAAACAACAAAAAATAAAATTTAATACAAAAAAAAAACTATAAAAGGCAAATAACAAATAAATAATGAAACTTTTCGATTGCTTTTTACACAAACAAAATGAAAAAAAAAAAAAAATTATGAAAATTAGACTCTTGGTGAATATTTGAAAAAAAAAGTATATAACGAAATTTTGCAATAAAATAATTTTGAATATTTTAAATTACAGTTACAAAAAGGTCGAAGAGGATATGTGTTACTTCACTTTTATATTAGGACATATATTTTCCTGAACGTTGGTGTTATAGTGAGTTTTTAGAATAAATTTGAAACTCTATTCGAAGTTTAGCATAAGATAAGATATTTAGGAGCTATTATTGCTCTTCGACCTATACAGATCTTTTGTACAGCCCATGATTTTTATAGATTTCGGCTTTTAATAAATCCTAAAATTCTATTAGAAGGTCCACACCAGATTTCCTCAGGTTTGAGAAAAAGTTGTTGCATATAACGCACTCTTTTAAATTCCAATGCCTCACACTCATGTGTTTCGAGGTTTCTTTGGCATCTTTACAGAATCTGCACTAGTTATTCTCTTTGAATCCCATCTTATTTAGGCGGTAGTTGAACAGACAATGCCCAGTGATAATGTTCAAAGTTTAAGCAATTTTACTATTTTTTTTTTTTTTTGTCAAACCGATTTGATTCTAAAATCCAAGACTTCTTTGAGAACGGTATATTTTATCATTAGAATCCCGTTGAAAAAATGTTAAGGAACCAAATGTTGAATATTTTGATTAAAGTCGGATATAATTAATTCTAAAAAAATATTCATCATAAAAATAATGACAATTTCGACATATTACACGAATTTTAGTTTTAAACTATAACTGTAAAACCGAAGAGTATAATTTAATGTTAATTTAATTAATTTTTCCGAAATTGTATTTAAACAAGATTTTTCGAAAATCGTACAATTTCGAAAATCAAAACTAATAAAACACACTGTAACCAAAGAAGAAATCATATGTCGACGTTTAATGTGTATCATTTAAAATATTTAAACAACAGATTTTTTCAGTCTTTAATCAAATATTTCAACCATTTCGACAATCAGACTTTATCTAAACGATACCAGCTGTTTCCTACAATCATAACTTTTCTTTAATTTTTTTTCACTAAAGATTTTCCTAGATGTCCAATTTCCTCAAAGTATATATCTAAATAACATTCGTTCTGTCATCCATAAAAATAATTCTTCATCTGTTAAATTTATTGATTATCCAATAAAAATGACCATATAACGTTTTATTAAATTGAATCTATAACATATTTCTTGAAAAAAAAAAAAATGTATCTTTATCTCAATTTTTTTTCTTTTTTTATTTCATTTTGACTTTTTTTATTTTATTTATTTTTTTATCTCTGAATTTTCACTTCAATTACACAATTGATTTTGGTGCGATATAAACGATCAATATTCAATCAGCCCCCACTTATACAACTGGTGCTGGTTGAATAGCTGCTGTTAATGATACAAAAAGTTCTGAAAACAATACATCACACATATGTGTGGGTATTTGTGTCATTGATTGTGGACCATAAAGATTTTATTTTGTTTCTGAATATACCATCATCATCATAATTATTTATAATATCGAAAATGAGTGCTGAAACAAAGTTATATTCTTTTACAAGGATATCTGTATTCCAGAAATTACCTAAAATAAATCACGTCATTACTCAATTGCCATCATCATCAACATTATCGGTTTTTTGTTTATTTGTGTGTGTGTGTGTGTGTGTGTTATCCATGTTTTTGACAAAAATTCAATTATTTTTCATTCATTATTTGTGTCATTCAATCGGAATCAAATATACATCCTCTTTGCTTTTTCTAGAGGATCCATCTGATACACTTTTACTTTTCAAAGGACTTTATCTTTCTTCCTTCAATATTTTCTTTTACTTTTGAATTTCTTCTTTTTTTTTTTTGTAAATTTTATTACGAAATAAAATAAAATTATGTAACTTTTTATTTTATTATATTTCTGCTATTTCTTTATAATGTGCGTAATATCATTTTTCAAAATCAGAACTCATACATAAAAGTTTTATGAATAGAAAAATAAGATACTTTACATACTTTACATAAAGAAAACAAATAAGGAAACGAATAACAATAAAGAGAAATTATTATTATTCAAAAAAAAAAAAAAAATAATAATAATAATAATAATATTTTGTTTTGGTAAAGGATATTATTTTAATATTTTCCTTCGTGTACAATTTAATATTTGAATTTTAAATAATCTACAGAATTTGAATTTATTTTTGTATTGGAAGAAGAAGAAGAAAATAAGAAGAAAAATTTTCGAAATATAAAATCTTAAATTAGGATATTAATAATTAAAATATAATAAAGGATCTGATCACTTTGTTATTTTTTCCAGAAATTTCATGAGGAAGTACTTATGTAATAATACTGAATTAATAATTTTAATTCTTGTAATTAAAAGAAATGAATTATTATTCAAAAAATTAATGTAAATGAAAAGTTTTACATAAATAAAATTGAAAAAAGGTTTGAGGACTATCAATTAAATTTTATGACGCGAAAATATAATTAAACATTAGCAATATAATTTTCATGAGAATTTAATTTTTTGAAAAAAAAAAGATAAAAAATAATTAGATAATAGATACTTGAGAGTATTTAAATTGAAAGATAAACTTCTAAAAATAACAATTTAGAATTATCAATATTCAAATTTCTTGGTCCTTATAACAAAAGAAGCTATTAGCTTTTTTTATGAAAATTTAATTTTAAAAAAACGATAAATTTAGGGTCTTTTTTTTTGTACTTGTATCTGATTTAATAGAAATGCTTTTTTTTAGCTTTCTAGAAAATTATGGTTTAATATCTCAAATTGTAAAAACATTTAGCATGAAGTCAAAACGAAATAGGAAAGTTCCTAAGATTTGGATCATTTAATTGAGAAGAAGAAGAAGAAGAAGAAGAAGAAAAGTATTTATATGATAAATTGCGAAAAAAATCATATAATTTCAATCTTTATTGTTATTCCACCCAATCTGAACCGAATAAATGCACACGATGATGATGAATAAAAAATTATAAATTCTTTCTGTATTTTCAAAATTTCAGAAGAATATGATGGTAATAATTTGACTTACAAAAATATTAAAAAAAAAAAATTCAATAAAATAAAATATATTTACCTTAAGGAACCATTTTCATGACGAATTATTATATTTTCCTGATAAGTTTTTTTGTTTTGTTCTTGTAAATTTTCTAAAATTTGAATAATACTTTAAAAATGTTATACGTATTTTAAATGGTTCGATAAATCCTTTTGTTATTAAATAAAAATAGATAAACATAAAGAGAATGAATATTTTTCCAAATCAATGAATAATAAATTCAAAATATAATTTTTTTTTTCCGGAAATAAAGGAAATTCGTTATACCGAGAAATTATTGAAATGAGACTGATTTCTAATTTGTTAAAATGTAATCATTTTTTAAATAAATATGTTTTTATTTTGTTTAAACGAATTTTTGGTTATCCTTGAAAATTTTTTCATATTTTTCAAAACAATGTGATTTTATAAATAAATTTTCTTCTAAAGAATTTAAGTTCCTTTTAAGGAAAAAGTTAAAATAAAATAATTGAAAAAAAAAGGATAAAAACTTCAAATTTAAATTTTTTTAAATTTATTATAGAGCACTTTTTTCTTCTTAAAAAAGTTTTAAAATTTATCTCTTATTTTTAAGAACCATTAGAAAAGGATATATTATAAATTAATCCTTCATTAATGGCACAACTGCTGTAAAATTCTTAGAAAACTGTTGGACAAAAAAATATTTTATAGGTATCTAGTTCACCAGATGACTATACTGTATCATTTGTGGCTTTTTTATATGTAATGAGTGTAATGTCCTTTTCTTTCTAGACAATAGTTATCCTTGAAAAAAGCATTAATATGTTATACAATCCGTTATACTGTGAATGAGTTTTATTTTCAAATCAGGTTGTTCTATGGAATTTAAAAATTTTCAGGTGAAACATTCAAAAAGCAAAATTCTTTAAATTCAAGTATAAAATTTGCATTTGATTATCCTTTTTGACACATAATCTTTTTGAGTTATCAATTTTTGACTTTATAACACTAATCGTGTAATATTTTGTACTTTTCCTTAAAAATCTAACTCTTAAAAAAATCATCAAAAATTTATCCTTTTAATAAATATTTTTCTTAAAGGACATGCAATGAATATTCAATTTTTTTTTAATGATAATTGATTTCTAAAATCGATAATTTTCAACATTTAAAATTCATTTTACATTTATGTATGTCGATTTTTGTTACTTTCTTAAATTTGTCGATTACGAAAGGAAAAGTTTAAAAAAAAAAATGTCCTACAGTAAAGAAATTGTTTTTTGTTTTTTTCTTTTTCGTTGTGTTTTCTTAAATTTATCTTTTTATTGAATTACACAGCAATGCTTTTTTTTTTCCATAGTCGTCAAAACACTTTAGTTCACTTTCCGTATACTCGTTTTAAATTTGCATTTATTCTTGTTCTTGTACACAGATCCACAAACTCCATTTGAAAAAAAAAAAAAAAAAATTTTTATACAATTTTGTAATTTGCATAAATTTTCAATTCTTCTATGTGCCATTATTATTTTTTTTTATCTCTATATATAATAGAATGTATATACGTACTAGATATTCTTTTATTTAGTTCTCGTTATCTATTTTGTAATGTATACCACTTTTAATGTATCTAAGTACAAACATCCTTGTTTAATTTTTTTTTTCTTTTCACATTTTTTTTTTTTCCTTTTACTAAGAAGACAGACAAAATAAGAAAACTTTTGTATTATACTGTTAGTGAAAAACACAACATAAAATTTTCAAAGTTTTCCGTATTTACAAAATGAAAATCCAAACATATTTTAATGTGTGTTGTTTGTGTGAACAAATACACACAGTATCAAATAAATAATCGTAAAAAAAAAAAAAAAAAAAAAATTATAATAAAAATATGTTCAGTATATGGTTTATAAAATTTCATAAGATATCATGACTTTTTCACATCCTTTTTCTTTTTGACTTGTTGTATATATTTTAAATCATGAAAAAAATCAACTTTAAAATTATTTATGTATATATGTATGTATGTTTTTTTTACACTTTTATGTATAGTTTTCTATAAATTTAGTTACTTACACGAGAAAAAAAAAAAGTGAAGATTGTATTTATATTTTACTTTTAAATTTAAAAAAAAAAAAATGATGAAAAAAAAAAAAAAACGCAAAATCCTTTTTACGCAAATAATAATGTTATTAGTTCCATTTATTTGGTTTATCATACTTGAGTCTAAATAATTTTTTTTTATTTTCTTCTCGTTTTTACAATAATATTATGTAACTCGATTTTTCTTCTTGTACATATACGAGTATGTCATTAAAATGAAAAAGAAAAATCCAACAACAAAAAAATGACATTTTTTTTTTTTATTTCCACATATTTTACATATTTTGATAAAAATTGTATTTTTTTTTTTTCTTTCATTATATTTGTTCGTCATTTTATTTTCTTTTTTATGCTTTAGGCATATTTGTAAATATTATGTACACGTTTTTTTTTGGTTGTTGTTTTTTTCTTTTTTTTTGTTTAAATTTATTATATAAACTTAGGTAATTATTCACATGATGCCATATTATTTCACATGTACATATGTAAATACATAAAAAGCTTTTTTTTTTTCTCTTAAATGAAAATGTATACAAAAAAAAAAAAAACAGACAATATTTTTATGGATATTTTATGTGTGTACATGAATAATGTGACAATATTAAATTTGCTAATGGCAAATTATTTGTAAAATTTTCACACAAAATAATTTCAAGCATAATAACAATAATAAGATAATGTAATGATGGAAATGCGGAGGATAAAAAAAAAACATACATATTTTGAAAATAAAAAGAAAACAACGAAAAGAAGAAAAAAATTGAAATTTTTATTTAATGTAAAGGCCGGGAATCGAACCACGGGCCTTTACCTTTCCGGGGTAATGCTCTTAAACCATTGAGCTACCGAATGCCATGTCGCTTGCTGTTTTCAGCTACCACCTAATCATTGATGAAGAATACTCAAATCTCTTACAGTAAGTACACGTCTTTGTTAAAATAAGCAGCTATATTATTTAAGGACATTTTGGCCAATGATGGTGTTAAACCATTCGAAGACACAGCATAATAAATGAGTTTTTTCCTAATTGATTAACCACAACCGCTTAAGGATATCTTTTTCCTGCACTTAAAGTAGCACATCGCTGGTGCATGCGAAGGTTGAAGAAGGTGGATATTGGTAAAAAATCATGCACATGACAGAGCAGAACTCCTTGAACTCTACGACTATGTTTTGTATCCACAGTCTGTTTTTTAAAACAATGAAAAAAAAAAAATAACATACCACAAAAAAAAAAAACTTTAAAAGATACAATAAATTTTTTTTTTATTTCAAAATTGATGTCCTTAGCGAGGAAACAGATTTCTCCACTTCATTAGATTTTTTCTTAGTTCTATGTCAGATATTATCACATTAACACAAAAAGAAAAAAAAAATCTTAATTATAAAAATCCTTAGTTTATGTTTTATTGTTATTGTCCTTTTTTATTTTCTTCAAAACAAAATGAATGCTCACACTCAATTTTTTTCTGTTTCTTTTCAATTTTTTCAACGTCAAAGTTTTTTTTCTTTTTTGCTTTTTTGTTTTACTGAAATTTGTTTTTTAGTTGAAAAAAAGAAAATTTTACGAATTTTCTTATAATCATAATTTCATTTTATAATGCAGGAAGAAAAAACAAAAGTATTTTGCTTTAAGCGCATTTCAGTGGACAAGTATGAAATTTTAAAAAGTGTTGTTGTTTTTAACGAAATGGTAAGCTTTTATTCGTACTAACAAGGAAATTTTAAAGATGCAAAGAACAATGTTGGAAAGAAAGGGGGAAAAAAAAAAAATTAATTAGATGTGAGCTTATAATTTTTCTTTCTTGTTTTAGTAAGGACATTTTAAAAATTTCTACACAAGATATGATATTAAATTGTATCTTTTAAATAAACTAAGTAAAAGCACTTTCGGATAAAGAGTTCATTTGTAAAAGTCATATTGAAAATGTATTGGTATAAAAATGTCGCTCTTTTTCATAAACTGAGCATTCAGAAAAAAAAATATAACAGGGGCACCATGTCTGTTTTATTACTGTGTCATGTCAAAATCTTTAAATCTAAAAATTTTAAATGTGTATAATTTTTTTTTTTCCTTCTAAAAAATTTGAAATAATAAACATCTTAATTTTTAAAATATGAAAATCGAATAATTTTTTTATACATTATTTTATTAAATTCAGAACAAGAAATAACAGTAAATGCCTTCACTTATTTATTCAAATTACAATCAAAAACTTTTTTTTTTTTTTTTTAACAAAAACCACTTCTTTTTTTTTCATCGCCTATTAAAAAAAGAGGATCATCTAATAAATTTTTAATTCTTTTAAACAGCAATTTAGACTTTCCAAATAATTAAAAACAGAATGTCTTTTAACTTTCATAATATTTCTTATCTAAAAAAAAAATATAAGAGAAAAAATTTTCAGATGGAAACATTTTGTTTTTTTTTTCTATTCGTTTTTGTTTCCATTTGCTCATTATCTAATCTTAGCTATAAAACATTTTTTTTTTTTTCTTTTTAAATCTCGCTCATTCATAATTCATTTTACACAACAATTTTTTGTTTTTTTTTCTTATTATTATTATCTTAAGCACAGACAATTTATTTATAACGTCGACATTAATTTACTTATACTTACATATATACTTTTCTTCCTAATTTTTTTTTTTTTTTTAAATTTATTATTTCAGATATGAAACATATAAAGCAACCCTCAAAAAGATACCAGCAACACGTTTATCAAGATTAACAGAAGCTTTAGCGAATTATGATCCAGTACTCAATGAATATTTCTTTGATCGTCATCCCGGAGTATTTGCACAAATTTTAAATTATTACAGGTAAAAAAAATATATATATATAATAACATGATTTATAATGAGTGGGTGGGGTAAGGTGGTGTTTTTTTTTTTTTTTTTTTGTTAAGAAATCTACAGGATTATTTTCTGTATATATATAAGTAGTATGTGTGTGTGTGTGTGTGTGTGTGTGTGTGTGTTTACTTGATATTTTTCGTATATTTGTTATACAGAGATATTGTTTTAAGTTTAGGTATACGTTGTTCATCAGATATCCAATTATTTCACTTGATTACATTGTAACGTATAAATAATACAAAATCTTGTATGTACAAGCTATAGTTCTTTAATAAACAATTCATGTTTATTGGTACAACACGACAAGCAACATTTATAAATGTGGCATTAATGTAAAGAATATATAGTATCTATACTACAAATGATATAACGATGATACTTTTTAAACGATAAATCGTTCAATTTTTGTTTTTTTACATTTCTATTACCTTTCCACAATAAGTACAACCCATATGACCAATTTCATTAAATCAATATAATACCACACTGCAAGGTAAAAATAGATAAAATCTATTATCTATACAGAATACATCTGCTGACACCTACAATTGTTCAAGTGTCATAAGGTACAAGAAATATATACAAACATTATCTTTCTTGAATAGTATTTCTTTTATCTGTCAAAGCTTTACAATTTATATTGAGAAAATTTCAGTTTGGTTTTGGTCATATAAATTCTGAAATGAATTTCTAATTTCTATGTATGTAACAGTAAATGGTAGAATGGCTTAAAAAAAAAAAATAATATAAATATCTTTTGGCATTACATTCTTTATGTTTTGCATTTAAATTTCTGTAGTCTTTATTAAAAAAAGAGAAAAACAAATAAGAAGAAGAAAAAAAAAAAATCAAACATCATTTAATCAAATTTATTTTCCATAGAAAAATGTAATTTTATTCAATGTTGTTTTTTTTTTTTTTTTTCTTCTTGGTATTTCGATTTATGTACATCCCCAGGCCATTGTCAGATTATGCTGTACAGTTCTTATATTATTTGTGTGTATGTGCGGATGGGTGTATGTATATTTTATTTCATTTTTTTTTTTTTCTTACTCCACTTTTTTTTTCTTGTACTTTTTTTTTTGATGTTTTACAAAGTACCTGCCAGCATCCAATTAAATTGATTGAATTCACATTAATCACATTTTATTCATGTTTTTATTCGTTCTTTTTTTTTTCTTTTCATCTCTATTTCTTTTTTTTCTTTTTCGTATTGCTAAATATTTTTTTCTGTTTTAACATGAATTACAACAACAACAACAAAAACAAAATTCAGAACAGGAAAACTTCATTATCCAACAGACGTTTGTGGACCACTCTTCGAAGAAGAATTAGAATTTTGGGGTTTGGATTCAAATCAAGTAGAACCATGCTGTTGGTCAACTTATAGTATTCATCGTGATACTCAGGTAAAAAATAAAAAAAACAAGATAGATACAATTTTTCTTAAGAAAAAAAAAAAAATAAATAAATAAAAAATCAAAAACAAAAAGAACAAGAAAGTTCTTTTAATTAAATTACGAAAATACACAAGAAGGCTAATTGATGAATTAGAACAATTTCGGATTACAAAGAAGTGTAGCCAATTATTTGAAAGTTAATATTTCTTTTTTGGCTTTTTTTTTTGTTTTTTTTTTTGTTCTTTCATAGAATACACTAGCCATACTCGACAAATTAGATTTAGATAGTGAAAGACCATCTGAAGAAGCTGTAGCTAGATTATTTGGTTTTGAAGATGCACTCATTAATGGTGAGCTGACATGTTGGCAACGTATTAAACCAAAAATATGGGCACTATTCGATGAGCCAGCTAGTTCGGCAGGAGCTAAGGTAAATTATTTTTGAAATGAAGTTTTTTTTGTTTTTTTTTTTTTTTTTTTGAAATTTAAAAGAAATTGCTAAACAAATTTTTATTTAAATTTTTTGAGTAACCAAATTTTATTCACAATTAAATCTCTTTCACGATAATTTTGAATTTTTGTATTAAAGTCTCCAAAAAATATAAAACTCGCATACGTAATTTATTATTTAATTTTAATAAAAACGCGTATATCTCATATATGGAAAATATACCAGGATAAAATTCGTAATTAATATTCATAGCTTTTCAATAGGGTTTAATTATAATTTCATTTGCTTTTATTGTTTTTGTTTAATGAGGTTTTTTTTTTTTATCTTTATTAGCATCATGCGATAAATGTTATATAATCGATTTTTGAAATGGTTTTTCATTAGTATTTGATGAACTATTTATGTATACATGATTAATTTATGGAAACGATAACATAAAAGTTTTTCGATGATGTAATTAAGTTTTTTGTTTTTCCTTTTATAATAAGGAAAATAATATAATTTAGTTTTGTATAGAAAGGCGTTAACCATACATATATAATTAAATTTTAATGTACATACATATATGATGAAATATAGATAAACTATATAAAGTTTAAAAGAAGCTAATTAATTAATCGAATTTATTATGACAAATAATTTAATTTTGTATTTAAATAATAAAGTTTTTAATAAAAATCTTCTGAAACCTTTAAAATTGTGCAAATAAAAAATGACTTATGAAATTAAACAAATTACCACAAAATAGTAATACAATATTTTATTTTTTCTAAGAATCTTTTCAATGATTTAATTTAGCTTTTTTCATTAAAATTTATTTCGGTTTGTTTACTTTTTGCAAACAAAATTCTAAAGTAAGAAAATTAGAAAAAAAAAAAAAACATATTTCCATCATAATTATAATTTTCACAAGGGAATTTATTTGCTTTTTTATTTCCTTTCCTTTTGCAACATTCGTTGGTTTTTAATTAACCTCATTTTTTTACTTTAAAAATAAAACAAAAGTATTATACAATTTTTTTTTTCTTACTTTCAAAATTTATAGTAATTTTTTTCTTTCATTTAATGTTTGTATTTTCAGTTTGTAGCTGGCATGTCGGTATTCTTTATATTCATTTCTGTGATATCATTCTGCTTAAAAACTCATCCGGGATTTCGTGTTGAATTTCCATCACAACTACCAATATCCAACAGTGCCGGTACACCAGTTTCATCATCATCATCATCATCAGCAGCAGCAGCAACATCAGCATCATCATCACCATCATTACTCACACCTGCGGTACCACTACCGCCTCCTTCATCTCGAATAGGAAATTATTATAATATGCCACCACAATCTACTGTACAATTTGGCTCAAATAATATAAATAATAATGGACCACCATCATCAAATACAAATAATTTTTACAATCAACAACAACAACAACAACAACAACAACAACAACAACAGCAGCAACAAAAAATTTACAATAAAGATGGTAGATATCAATCACGAAGAAGTGTTTCAAAAATTGAAATTTTAAATCCTGCCACAAAAATAATTCCCTCGGGACCTTCTTCAGAATCACAAACATCACCAACAATAACAACTACTACTACTACTACTAAAAAATCTTCACAAACTTTGTCATCGCCCTATTTGACAACAAAAACAACCACCGAAAAAATTAATCCAAATGATGGCAAATTAGAATCTCCAATTTTAACTACCTCATCAAAAGAAAAACACCGCATAGAAAGATCCATAACAAATTCAGATTATGGTGATAATGACATATTGATATCATCATCAGAATTTTCATCATTATCATCATCCCCTCCATCAAAAGTAAGTGGTGATACATCACAGCATGGATGGCATGTATCCTATGGTCAACCACATGAAGCCTTCTTTTATGTAGAACTCGTTTGTAATGTTTGGTTCTTCTTTGAAGTTATCATTAGATTTATAGTGAGTAAAGTGATTCTAAAGAAAATATAAGAAAATCAAATTACCTTAAAATTTCAGAAGGATTTTTTTATATAATAATTTTTTTCTGTTTCCGTTTTTATTTTTTTTATTTTTTTTATTTTACAGGTATCACCCAATATGTGGCAATTTATTAAATCACCTGTCAATATTATCGATTTTACAGCAACATTAAGCTTTTATACAGATGTTATGCAACGTATGGGTGAACATGCTGGTCTATTAGAAGCATTTTCAATTGTACGAATTTTAAGATTATTCAAATTGACTAGACATTCACCAGGATTACGAATATTAATTCATACATTTAAAGCATCAGCAAAAGAATTGACATTATTAGTATTTTTTCTTGTACTTGGTATTGTTGTATTTGCAAGTCTTGTATATTATGCTGAAAAATTACAGGTAATTTATGATTCTTTAAAAAAAAAAAATAGCTAGATACTTTATTTCTTTTTCAACTTACTTTTTTAAGGCTGAAATGAAAAGTTAAACTACAACAAAACCAATCATTTTACAGAAAATTAAAATTTCACAAAAAGTAATTTTCCTAATTAGCACTCTCATTTCCTCAGTATATTTTCTTTGTTCCGAAGGATTTCAAAGAAAAAAAAAATGTAGTTAATGAGGCTTATGAAATCCATTAGATAGAATCATTTTTTAATTAGTTCTCTCCACAAAAATAAAATCTCCTTTAATTTAATATAAAAGAATCAATGATCCTTAAGTAACCACCTACAATGATATAAAAATAGAATTTTTTTTGTACATACATATATGTATACGAGTAAAAAAAATATGTCCTTGTAACAATAATTGTATTAATTCGAAACCCATGATGGTAATGGTGATTATGATTTTATCGAAAAATTATGAAGCATTGTTTAACACTAATCAAATGAAAAAAGGAGATTTTTTTTTTTTTAAAAGAATACACCATGGATTCTTTTAAAAAGATATATCGTAACAGATATCCTTTTTTTTTTTAATTATCCTTATTATATTTTTCTTAGAAGGTATATAATTAAGATATGAAGTAAGAATGAGTAAGGTTGATGTTGGTAGTAGAATAATTATTTGAAAAGTGTTTTAAAGAAAATTTCCTTACCATGGAAAAAGTGGGAAAAGGATATTAATATGTCCTTTGATAATTGTAGGTTTTTAAGCGTTTTAGTTGTTCCATTTTATTTTTTTATTTTTTTTAATGTTTACTATCAAAAATATAATTAAAAATTTTGAATTCTGTCAAACTCATTACTTTTAACGAGTATCTTTTACATTTTAAATCCGAAAAATCAGAAGAAATAAGATCTTTTGAAGTTTTTAAGAAGGAAAATAATTATTGTAAAAATTAAAAAAATTAGTTTCTTACGACAAAAAAAGAAAGAAAAAAATTTTTATAATTGAATTGAAACAGACACATTATCATTATTTTTTTCTCTGTAAGCAACAATTTTTTCTGAATTCCTTTTTTTTTTTTTTTTTTCATTTAAATAAATAGAAAAAAGATACAAAAGTATATTTATAATTTAGAAAGAAAAACATTGATTATTTAAATTAAATTTTCTTTTGTTGTGTTTCCTTTTTATTTTAAAATTCAAAGAATACAAGTAAAATGTTACTTCTATGATTTTTTTCCTGGAAGAAGAAAAAAAAAATTGTAAAAGTTTTATTTTATTTGAAATTTAATTTTTTTCATAATTTTTTCTTGTGAAAATGTGAAAGTTAGTAAATTTAGATAATTAAAAAAGATTTTTTTCTAAATTCAAGATATTTAATAAATTTTATTGTAGAATTATTTTAAAAATTCCTAGAATTTCATTCTTTTTCGTGTTAAAGATTATGTGAAAATTTTTTCTTTATAAAATTAAGAACTTTAAAGAAAATACTTGAAAAGTTTTAAACTAATTATATTTTTCAATTTCACCTTTTACTACAGATTTTTGCATCTTATACCTTTCAATTATTTTTTTATTTTCTATTTCCACTCTGCACAAATCATTTGAAGTGTAAAATAAGTCAAATTTAAATTAACTTCTATCATTTAATTAAATGAAAAATTTCATTAACAGACATTAAGTACCGGAAAATATTCTCTTTTCTATTAAATTCTTTTTTCTGTTTTTTTTTTTTTCAAGTTCATTTCTGTTTCTGACCCCCCACAGTATACGTTCCAAGAGATATATAATCTACTTTTTAATAATTAGTTTAACATTACATTTTACTTGTGCTTTCTATTTTATTATTTTTCAACTTTTTACTGCATTTTCTTACTTCATACACACACACACACACACTCATCCGGCATTCCTGGCAAAAAAAAAAAAAAAAAAAAAAACATTTTTAAACAAATTAAATTTTATTCCAGAACTGTTCACCTGCATTTTTTTTTTTTTCTCATTCAATTTTTATTTTTACTTGTGAGACAATGAAATTAACAATTTTTTTTTTTCGTGATTTTTTTTTTTTTTTTTTTTTTTCAGGATAATCCAGAAAATCAATTCAAAAGCATCCCACTCGGTTTATGGTGGGCAATTGTTACAATGACAACAGTCGGTTATGGTGATATGGCACCAAAAACATATGTTGGAATGTTTGTTGGTGCATTATGTGCATTAGCTGGTGTACTTACAATTGCACTGCCAGTACCTGTTATTGTTAGCAATTTTTCAATGTTCTATTCTCATACACAGGTAAGTTAAAAAATAAAAATAAAATAAAATTGAAAAAAAAAAATAAATAAATAAAAAAAATAAAAATAAATTCAAAAACAAATATAAAATTCAATTTAAACAATAACATGATGCAGTTTTTTTTTTTTTTTTTTGTTTTTGTTTTTATTTCTTGTGAAATTGATTTTCTTATCCTGTAAGACATGCATGAGTCTTACAAGCATGAGAAAAATTCAATAAATATAAAAAAGAGATAAAAATACAAAAAAAAAAAAAAAAATAGAATCTAAAATACACGTAATCTTTAAAATACTCGTAGTACAAAAAAATGAGAAAATATCTGTTTAAGAATATGCAGTAAAAAAAAAAACTGTTACAAAGTATAAAATGTACTTAGAGAATAACAATAAAATAAAAAAAAATGGCGAAAATTGCAAAAGAAAAACACACATAAAAAATAAATGACCAGGACATGTAGAAAAAGTAGAAAATGTAAGGTAAAATTTACATGAAAAAAATACAAAAAAAAAAAAAAAAATATTAATATGCTCAATGTAAGAGGACTTATACCTTTTTTTTTTTGTTTTTTTTTGGTTTCCTCATGTGGTCGGTAACTTTTTTATGAAGTTTTTTATAGTTTTATTTTTTGTACAAAAAAAAAAAAGGAAGAAAAAAAAATACTTGAACAACTTTACACTTGACTTCCAATATATGACTTCTGTTTACAAAAACGTGTAATATGCAAGAATTTTTCCATACTATGTTATTCTGTTTATTTTATTAAATGACTCTCCAGGATGTAAGGATTTTTTCATGATGGTTTGTAAGCTATTTTTCTTTTCATGTGGAATATTTTATTTTTTAATTTATCTTTTGTTTTCAGTTATCTTTTTTAATAGAAAAAAAAAAAAAAAACAAACTCTGTCATTAATCTTCAGTTGGGATCTTTGCTTTTTATTGAATATAAATATCCTTTTCTTGCTTTCCTATTGTTGTTTTAAAAAAAAAAAAAATTAAAATTTATTTTTACAAGATCTCAGAGAATTTCCTAGAAGTTTTTATTTAAAACTTTAATCTTTAAAGGATCATTAAAAAAAATAATAAAAAAACTTTTTTCTAACAAAAAAAAAAAGGATTTTGAAGAAAATAATTAATCCTGTTTTTTCTATTAATTAATAATAAAAATTTTTTCAAATGAAAAATCTTCTGGAATACTACAATACCAAAAAAAAAAAAACAAAACAAAAAACAAAAATGTTCTGACAAAGAAAATAAATACTTGATTCTTTTACTTTTGTTTGCCTTCTTGAAAAGCTAGAAAAAAAAAATTAAAAGAGAGAGCAACAAGTGTTCTTATTCAGTTTTCTTATATTTGCTAACCAATTCTTATTTTATTTTTTTATTTTTTTGTTTTCTTTTTAATTGCAATTTAAAAAAAAAAAAAAAAATACAGTAAAAAGTAGACAAATTTTTTTTTTTTTTTAAAAGAAAAGATTAAATTTTTTTTTTTTCATATATTTTTCATCTTAAATTCGATAGAACATTTTATTTATTTATTTTTTTTTAATTTTCCTTTTCATTTGAACGTGATGTTGTTTTGAAGGAAAAAAAAAAAAAAAAAGTGAACAAGAACAAAATATCTATTAAATTCAAGTTGAATCATTTTAAAGTATCTTGTAAATCTCTTTAAGAATTTGTATCCACATTGATGGAGTTCTTTGGTCAAAAGAAGAAAAAAATATATATTTTCCTTTCACAAACAACAAAGAAACAAAAAAAAAAAATAGTAATAACAATAAAAAAATAAATAAATAACAGTAAAATGTATATTATTTTTGTAAGTTATAAGAATGGCAAAATTGTTTTGACTGCACAAGAAAACAGAAAAGGATATACTTAAACCATAAAAAAAAAAAGAGAAAGAAAATAAAATGTTTAATGGCAAAAGTTTGATTATAAATTTCTTTGTATTGTGTAGTGTATCACGTATATGAATGTTTTTTTTTTATATAATGTCCTTATTTCATTGTTTCCGTTTTCATTTATTTTTCCTTCTTCATGAATCAAGCTGTCCGATATATGTATGTATGTCTGTGAATGGCCAAACATTTTTATCAAAAAATAACACTCTTATTCTCTTCATATTTAAATTTTCTCATTTTAAAAGATTTTTTTTTTTTTTTTCAGAATTTATCAGATGAATTATCCTTTTTTACTTCCTAGTTTCAAAAAAATAAAAGAAAAAAAACTGGTATTATGAAATTAGATTTTGAGATTAGAATAAAAAAGTTTTGTGAAGTGGCTTTAAAAATTATTTTATGGTTATTCCCACTGACTGGGTTTTTTGTTTCATAAAAATAAAGAATTTTTTGTTTTTGTAAATTTTTGTCCCATTTTTCCTTGTAAATGTTTCAGATTTCTTCAACAGACATGACCTATATTTCTAATATCTAAAAATACTGAAATTGAGAACAAAAACAAAAGGTTCATTCCTTTATTCAATAAACCATTTATTATTTAAAAACCAAGAAAAGGTTGTCTTCCTTTTCCTTTTATTGCTCAACAAAAAATAAATAATCCTTGAAGACAGCAAGAAAAAATATTTTTTTTTAAATAGAAAAAAAAAAAAAAAGTTTAGATACTGAATTTTCTTCTATTGAATCCTTACCGCACAATTTTGGTAACAATGTATACACGCCTTTTAGGATAAATAAAATCTTAACTTTTTCCGTTAGTAATCCATAAGAAACAGGATATTATCCTCTTTTTTTTTATAACTTTATTACTTTTTTAATGAAATCTTTAACGCTTTTAAAAATAGTACAAGCACAAGTATCCTTTGTTTTCGAATGTGCAGTACAGTGAATATTATATCTCAATTATAATACATAGATATGTCATACTTTAGTTTTTTTTTCTTCCTTAATCCTATTTTTCTCGTCTTATAGGCTCGTTCAAAATTACCTAAAAAACGTCGACGTGTCCTACCAGTTGAACAGCCGCGACGTAAACGTGAAGTTGGTCAACCGAATCGTCGTGTTAATGCAATGAAACATCAACATACCTCCTCATCGACAACATCATCATCACATCCAGCTATATTTAAGGATGCTTTTGGTAGTGCAAAAATAGGTAAAAAAAAAATCAAACAATTTTTTTATAATAATATTTCATCAATATTTTACGAGGGCGTACGTTTTTTTTTTTTAACAAAAATAAGAATAAAAAAGAAAGTCCCAAAGTAACCGAATAGAAATGAAACTGACTTTACAAATTTACACAAAGCATACATTTTATTTTTTGTTGTTGTTTTTGTTTTTTATTATTTATTGATCCTTTGTTTTTGTATACATATGTGTGTGTTTTTTTGTACACATAATAATATTATATCCCCAGTAAAATGTAATTCCTTAAAAAATTCAGGACATGTGAATGGGGTTAATGTTATCGGCTTAAGTCTTCAAGGGCCTTCTGTACCAATGGCTGTTATGAGATCACCAGGAACTCAGCATGGTAAGTTTTAATGCAATATACACATTTCACAATACATATACTTATACATATGTATGTATGTATGTATATTCTTATGTATGTGTGTATATGCGAAAATATAAAAATCTTCTCTTCTTTTTTTTTTCGTATTTTTCTAACCATAAATTCATACAACTTTATTGACCCTATTTTCTGCTACATTTTACTCTTTGCTGCTGCTACTGCTGAAAAACAAGCACGCTTTTATTTATTTTTTATTTTTTCGCTTTTATTTTCATCATTCGAAATTATTACTTTCAGTTTCCGTATTTCTTAATGCAATCTTCATTTAATCTTTAACGTGATGTACATACATATGTATTTGAATGTAACAATTTGAAGAAAAAAATAAGGAAGCAAACAATAAAGAAATAGGAAAAGAATCCTTTCTATTTAATTAATTATATTTTTCATTTTCAGTTTCAAGTTACATGTCATTTTTTTAATTTATTATTAAAGAAATCAAATACATACATTCCCACATGGTAAATAATTTGCCCATAATATCCTTAAAGGACATTAAATTAGCTTGTAAAACAAAAGAACATACATATATACAGATATATGTATACTAATGTGAATGCTGTCATTTACATTTTCCTCTTCGAGTTAAAGAAAAACAACAACAACAAAAACAACAATAAAAAAAATGAAAAAGGATATTTAATCACATTGTGTATTCTCACAATACATATACACAGAAATTATTACATAAATTATAATAAAATCATCAGAGGAAAAACAATAGAAAATTTCATTATTGACATGCCTCTGTTGTATTATATTTTCATCTGTTGATGACATCCAAAAATCTAACATAGTAATATTCACATCAAGGATAATAATAAATCCCTTTGGAAATACATAAAATATATTTGTATATTTGTATGAATTTTTCTACATGTGAACATACAAACATACTTAGTTACATTTTCATTTTACGTATCTTCTATTGACATTTACCATTATGTTTTAGATACAATACAATATCTGAATTTCTCTAGAATTTTATTTAAAATCCCGAAAAAAAAAACAAATATAGAAAGTTTCTACAAAATAGCTATATCATAGAGGATTTCTCATATAATAGTAGTAGTTTTTATTTTATTACAAGAAAAACAACACAAAAAAGACAAAAAAGACAAAAAAGACAAAAAAAAAACAAAAAGGATTCATTTAAAATTCAATGATTTTTTATTCAAGAGTAATGCATAAAAGATAGAAATAAATGAATATGATGATACATAAAATCAATTATGGGATTTTTTTTATTTAACTCATATGTACATATGTAGGTACATATAATATGAATTTCATTTTCATCACCATATATTGTCGTCATTATATATTATTTTATCATCAGAAATTCAGAAATTCATAAATTTATAACATACTTACAAAAAAAAAAAAAAAAAGAAGAAATATATACTATTTGATTTTATTATATTATCATGCAGTCCTTGTACGATAAAAATGAGAAATATACACACAAACTCAAAGGACTAAAATAAAAAAAAAAAACGAAAAAAGGAAAAGAAAGAAAAATTTTAAAATGTATACGTAAAATTGAAATTATTACATTTTTCATGTGTGTTCAAGATTTTGTAAAAAAAAAAAAAAAAAGCTAAATGAAAAAAAAAAAACAAAAAATTTCTAGGATTCATAAAATTTGTATTTTTAAACATTTAATTTTCTTTTAATCGGTTTCCTGTTTGTTTTGTTTTTTGTTTACCGGAAGATAAAAATTAAGTCAAATGTTTGAGTTTTATTAAAACAAAAATTTATGCTTTTATTTCAGTTGCAAATATAATGAAAATGTTCATGATGATAATCAAATCTCATTAAAAACGAAAACAAAAAAAGCAGTTAAAAAAAAGGATAAAAAAAAAAAAGCATTTCCTTTATATAATTTTGGGTGATCTTACAGCCATTCATCGTAATTTAGTTGGTTTTTTTTTTTTTCTGCTTTTCATACACATTTTGATTGTTTATGTTTTTTTTTTTTTTTTTGTTTTCAAATTAACATAAAATTTTAATCCTTTTTTTTTATTTTAATTATATTATTAGAAATCCACGATGAACAAAAACGTTGGAAATCCAACTATGATATTTAAAAAAAAAAAAAAAAAATTTTTTAAATAACCACAATTTTCTTTTTCTCGAAATAAAATCGACCCCATCCATACCGTATAACTTTTATTGTAGTGCTTAACCATTACATCCTTCTTTTTTTTTTTTTTTGTTTTTTTTTTTGTTTTTTTTAAACAAAATTTACAACTTTTTTACATACATAAAATAACCCAAAAAATAAAATCCTTTAACTAACATTTCAAAAATTAATATTTTCACCACTCATAATCAGATTAAATAAAAAATTCATAAAAATCATGGGAAAATATTACATACATATAAAATTCATGCTTAACCAGAAAAAAAAAAAAAATGTATGTATGTGTGTATTTTTTTCTGTTTTTCTATGTATGATTTTATTTACAGGCGATTTCCTTAGTGTTCCTCAAATTCAAAGCCTTCAACCAAGAGCTGCTACAACAGGAAATGATTTTATGCTTCCATTACAACCAAAATTATTAGCACCCTTGGGTAATATAAAAAAAAAAAAAAAACATTTTTTTAAATTTTCTAACCACTTTTTATATCATTTTTTTAATCGTTTTTTTTTTTTTTAAATATAAAAAAATATCCTGTAAACTTAAAATTCTAATGGTTTCCTTTTATTTCTTTTTTTTTTTTTCTTCTATTTCACAAAAAAAAAAAACAAAAAAACAAAAAACAAAAAAAAAAAAAAAAAAAAACAAAATTGTCCTGTAAACACTTTAAATGGAAATTTTTGCATAATTTTTTTCACCATTTAAAAATCAAAAAAACAAAAAAATAAAAATCTATGGAAATTGTGTTTTTTGCGGACAATGAAATTATAAAATACCACCATCGCATATAACGGTAAAACATAATTTACATATTTTTTTATATATCTGATTCACATACATACATATTTAAACTTTCAATGAATAATGGTATTTGGATTCGAAAAACAATTAACAACAACAATAATAACCCACTTACCCTAAAAAAAAAAACCTTAATGGATATCCTTGCAATAGAACGCAAAGAACCATTATCAACATCAGTGGGAGTATTAGCATCACAACAAACACCACCACCACCACAATCATTACAACCACCATCAATAATATCTCAACTAATTCCGTCATCTCTTGGTACAGGTGGTGGTGGTGGAGGAGGATGTCATATTGTGGGTGGTATAACTGGAACAGCAGGAATTATTGTCCCATCAAATGCTACATTACGACATTATAGTTCTACAACAAATTCAAATGTTGGTTGTATTGAAAAAAATTATCAAACTTCTGCCACATGTTTGGGTACAACAACACCTGGTTCTGGTATTGAAAATACAAACACTACCACCATTACCACCATCACCACCACCACCAACACAAATAATCCTAGTGGATGCTGTGTAAATGTTGCGGTTAATACGAATTCCCTTACAAAAGAAGAAATTGTATTATTAGAACAACATCATCATCAACCAAAAGTTGTCCTTCAAAAGGATGAAAATGGTTCTGATAATGCTGGAAGTGAAACACCTGGTGATTAAATTCCATTCGAATTTACACAATTTAAAGAATATTTTAAAAACACAAAAGTACTATGAAATGAAAAATAAAAAAATAAAAAAAAAAGGATGTATGGACATTTTTACCAGTCACAAAATGATAGATAGAGATAAATCACAATTTTTTATTTATTTTAGTAAAATTAAATTACGATGACAAAACATGTAAAATTTTTATTTCGATGGAAAAAAAAACACAAATTGGAAGAAGAAGAAAATATTGTTTGTATAGACCAAAAACAAAACAAAAAAAAAAAAATAAAAACTTGAAATAAAAATAAAAATAAATTAAAAAAAAAACAAAAACAAAATTTAAATTAAAAATGAAAAATTATCTTTTATGTTTTTCTTATACTTGAAAAAAAAAAACAAATTAAAATAAGAAAAAGAAAAAAATAATAAATTTCTCTTAAAAATAATTACACTAAAAAAAAAACACAAATTTTAATTATATTTAGATTGTATAGATAATGTTGTGTACTAACAAAATCCCTTTAAAAATATATTGTATATATATTTGTCGTTATTTTATAAATAAAACAAACAACAAAGATACTTTGGCGGAAACTTCCTTTTAGCGAGCGTGAGCTATATTGGAACGGCAATTTTCTATAACGATACTTTTAAGTGTCCTTTTTAACGTGACATATATTCTAGGATAACACTTAATAATATCCTAAAATCGAGAAATAACAGTTTTTATAAAACATTTCAATTTTATGACAAAATTTTTAACGGTACTTTTCAACTATAAAAAATGGAATTTACGCCAATAACGACATACATATATTAATGTCATGCTAAAAAGGATACTTCGAGATTTTAATATCAAAAGATTTTATGTCGATATCTCACGCTCGCTAATCGAAAGTTTATCCAGATACTGAAAAAAAAAGTTTTAAAAAATTCGCAAAAAATAACAAAAATTGGAAAAATTATCCAAAAAAAAAAAATTATCTTGAAAAATTAATTAAAACAAAAATCCTAAATAAACTATTGAAAAAAATAAAAATTAAAAATAATTAAAAAGTGAAAAAAAAAAAATATGCGAAAAAAAAAGTGTACGTATTTAAAAAAAGAAGAAGAAATTTTTAATTCTTAGATAATGATGTTTTATTTTATGTATAAAATATTAGAAATTCATATATATAGTTTATTAAAATTATGTCAGTTATAAAAGAAAAAAGAAAATGAAAAATTATTAAGAAAAACAAAAAAAAAAAAAATCATTATTTTGTGAAGAAAAAAAAAATGGCCTTTCATTTTCTTTTTTTTTAATATTTATTTTCTTCCTTTCTATTTTTTTTTAGAAGTTCAAACGTGACATCAATCAACACTTATTCTCTTTTTTCTTTCCTTCAGAAAAACAAAGAAATGAGGTTGAAGAAACTAAAATAAAAACTCTTAACCACTTCGGTTCGATGGTTTGGTCTTAACCACTTAACAACGTTCTTATCCCAATCCATTGCTGATAGACCAATGAGTTTATCCATTTAGACAGGTTTAGACAGTTTCTAAACTCTGGTCTGTCATAAGTATAAAACTCAGCCAGTCATAGGCGGGCAGTGGCTGAAGTGCTGGCTTCTGATGGTGAAGTTCGTGAGTGCTCGTTACTGAAGTAGTTTTGTGACTCTGTTTACTGACCATAAGCAAGTCCATAAAACCAACTACATAAATATCAGTCCAGTCTTGCCAGACGAAAAAAAAAAATTCGTTCTCTACCGAAGAATTTAGTAGTTCGAATTCCACCTTAAATTGTAAGTGCTTGAATGACAGAAAAATTGTCAGAGATACCTCAAGTAAAAAAAAAAACTTGAGGCGCTATATTCCCACGAGGAATAACAAGCCAAGAAAAAAAAAATTCAGCCAATTATTGAAAGAAAATAAATAATAATTGAAATTAATGATTTCAACAATTCAACAACAACCTTCTTTGAAACGCAAATTAATAAAAATATTCACTAACACTAACAAACTTAATAATGAAAACTTTTTAAATTACCGTTTAATATTTTGACTTTCATGTTATAAATTTCTTTAGTTTGTTCCCTTTTTATTTTGGTAAAACATCACATTTAATCACTTATTACAAAAACAACTGTTTTTGTGATATCCGCAAAAAAATAATAAATTAAAAAAAAAAATAACTTAAAATAAAATCAATCAAAAAAACTTTCCAGACTAACCAATTTTCTTTCAACCCTTTTTATTTAAAATTATAGCTTCAATTTTTGTTTATTTGATTCCCACATCATTTCTCATCAACATCAGTTATTTGATTGATTTGACACTTTTCTTTTTTTTTTACTAATTTTTGAAAATTTTTGACGTTAGGAAATAAATAATAATCGACAACAAGTGTTGAAAAATGTCAAAGAAAAAGGATATGTATTTTGAATAATTGTTTTAAAAATCATCAATAACTTTTTGTTAATAGATTTTTAGTTGCCTCAGTGTTTTTCTTAAAATCAAAATATGTAAAGAGTTTGTTTTTTTGTGACTTTTAAAATTACAAAAGATAATTATTGAGAGAACTCATTCCGTGCGACGGTAAGGGAGGATTAAACATCTTAAATGAAATAGTTAAATGCTAGTCAATACAGTCACAGTACTGATCTGTAAACTGACGTGTGAACTACTAAATTAAAATTAGTAAGAAAATTGAAAAAATCGTTTAGGGAGAAATCCAAGGCTTCCAGTATCGCAAAACCATTCTGCGCTACTTCAGACACAGATGACAGATGACTTTTATTTTGTTTAACTTTTTATGGGTAAGTTTTTTTAAAAAAAAAATTAAAATCAAATTTTTTCACAGTTTCTTCATGAAAAATAAACTTAAAGTTAGGATGAAAGCTCACTTACTTACTTTTTACAATCTCACTAAATAAAAATTAAACATTTTATGAACATTAGAAGTTAATTTGTCATTTTTAATTTTTAAACAGATACAGAAATACGTATTTACATATGTGTTGTAAATAAGTGGTTAAAAGCTAAGGATAAAAACTTTAAAATATTATCCTGAAAGTTAAAAGTTCGAATGGAGCTTTATCTAGAAAATTATGGTTGTAAAGTTTGCTGTAGGGAAATTATATTTCAGGATATTTTATTTGAATTGAAACAGAGAATACCAAATAAAAAGGACAACTCATATGAAGAGCTTTTTGAATAAAGTAAGTAAACAATTTTTATTTAGAAAATATTTTCAAAATAGAATAATATAAAATTTTTAATTTAATTTGGAGAGAATTTCATTTTCAAGAAAATTAAAATTTTCAAGAACGTTCCAATGCAATTTTTTCCGAAAGATAATTATAGGGCCTATGATAGTGAAATTATTTTAAACTATATCAAAGTTTTTGGAGCATAAGACTAATACATGTAAACCGAAAAAAAAAGGAAGAATTTAAATTGAAATAATTTGAGCTTTTTTTTTCTTTTTCAAAGCTTTTTTTACTCTTTTGCAGGGTTACAAAAAAATATAATTTTATATATACAAATTTTCCTTTTTTTTGAATTTAAATACTCACAAACGATAAATCATTTTTACGCATTGTTATTCATCATTGTTATTGATTTTGAAATTGAAATCATTTGCATATTGAATTTCACTATAATATCATGTCTCGAAGACTTATATATACTTCGAAACATACATACTTACAAATATTCATTAATAATCCAAAAATAATTTCACTCAATCCAAATAGTTCAGATACACATACAAATAATACCCACTTCCTGATATTATTTCATATGAGTAGAAAAAAACAACTCAAACAATAAAGGAAATAAAATTAAATATCAGAATTTCAATAAAAAAAAAAATTCATTGTGTATTATTTAATTTAAAAAATGACCTTTTAAATGAAATTGTACTATGGGTTAAAAAATAATCATCTTTAAATAAATTTCCTGTACGTAAATATGAAGGACTCTTCAACTAAAGTTATTCATATTTGTAGAATATTACCTCAGTACTACACAGACTGCTTAAATAAAAATATAAATAAAAAAATCATACAAAAACAATGGTGTCCTTTTAAAAATTGTAAAAAAAAAAATAAAAAAATAAAAAAATCGAATATAAAAATTTGATAGAAATTTAAAAAAAATTAATAAATAAAAGAAATTTTTTTTTTTTTCGTAATTTATGCCAATCCTTAAAAACCATTAGCATAAATTTATTTACGAAACGTATGTAAAACAATACCGTTACTACAAAAAAAAAAAAAAAAAAGAAGGATTTTAATTATAAAAAAAAATATAATACCAATAACCCCTCCTACAACCATTTAATCGAATATATTATACTCATCGCAGCATTCAATCATAATCAAGGAGATGACAGGACCATAAAAACGTGAAAATAATAATTGAATTGTCATAAATCAGATAAATTGTGAACCATTGATTTTTCTTAATGATGATTTTTCATATATTTCTCTTTTTTTTTTTTTTTTTTTTTAAATGCAAGAAAAGAAGAAAAAAATTACGTAGCCAATTTATTTGTTCTCATCATATCACATATGACTTTCAATCATTCAATTCTCTTTTTATTTTCCTCTTTATTATCTCTTTTACCACATTTTTTTTTTTTTTTCCTTTTTTTTTTCATTCTCCTTTGATTGTTTTCCTAATCATCGTTATTATCGTTCTTATATGCCTTTGATGATAAATTTGAAATAAAAAAAGGAGGATCCTTATTTTTCAACTGTAATAATACAAAAAAAAAAAAAAAAGGACGAAAAAACAAGTGGGATAAAAATTTTATTAATGTGACACATATGTGATTTTTTTTTTTTTTTTTAAAGAAGAATATGTTACTCATTTTTCTATCTATCAAATATAATGGCAATCATCACTTTTTGATTGTCACGATTTCTGATGATGATAACGATGAGTATATAGAAACACAGATACAGTGGAGAATGTATATTGAAGGTGTAAAAATTATGTGAAAATATGAGATAGGATCTTAAAACTTTTGACCATTAACTTTGAACTCACTATAATGATAAAATGCAGATGACAGAATACATTAAATTGCTGTTAACTATATTCGATAAAAAAAAAACAAAATAGTATGTATTAAAAATATGAACCTATTCACATATTCATTTATCATATACATTTTTATTTGTTTTCATATAGTCTTATGGAAAAAATGCTCATATCCTGTAAGGAAAAAAAAACAAAAGGGAAGAAGAAAAACACATGTAATAATTCTGTTGGAAACCAACAAGATAGGTAAAAATAGCCAACAAAAGATAGGTAAAAGTAGTAGTTAAAAAGTCAATAGAGTAAAAATATATTAAAAGGATACGAGATACGATGAAAATGAGATCCTTCTTCTGCTATATAAGTTTTAAATTACAAAATTTAGTATTCATAAACAACACCTGAATTATAAAATATTTTTACGATGTGATAATTTAATATTAAAATTATAATTAATTTGTTTAAGGATAATTCAAAATGTTACGTAGACAAGGAAAAATCCTTAACAAAAAAAAAAAAAAAAAAAATGTCAAAATGTATACTTCCTCTAAATTTTATTCTGACAAAATTTTAAGTAATCAAGGATTATTTTGAAAAATTACACGTCATTGGACTTTTAATGAAACATAAAATATTGCATAAATTCAGCATAATTTTAGGCTTTTTTTTTTTAAAAAAAAAAAAAATTAATTTCACGATGTCATAATTATTTTGTTTTTTCTTTTTCTTCTTCTTTGAAATTAGGAGTATTTTTTATTTCATAAATAACTCAGAGCTAGAAATAATGTGTTCTGTGAACACACTGCGAACACCTTAAACGTTTTCATTCTAGGATTATATTTTATAATTAGTTCTGTCGAAAAGTTATCACATTACACAAGCAAAAAAATAAATTAAATTATATTAAAAATGTTTTTTTTTATAAAATTGAAGCCATGTAGGTACAAATACAAACATATGTATGTATGTGTATACATATAGCTAGCTATGTATGAATTTATGAATTATATGAGCTTGCATATATTTAAAAATTATTTGATAAACATATACTCATTTGCATATAAATTACAATTTAGAAATACATATACCGTTATAAACACTTGGGAATTAAATTTCGCAATATATGTTTACATACCTACATAATACATACAAATAAACCCAAAGTACAACACAGTTTCCCAAAATGTATATATGTACAACAAAAAGTTAACAAACGGATAATATTATACAGCAATAAACAATGTGCCAGATCTAGCAGAATGTGCGAAACTTGCTAGCTGAAATGATAGAAATGGCCCATGTAAGTATCGTATCATAGTTTTTCTTTTAAATTTTTCCAGAAAAAAATTTGAGTCGTCTAAAAGAATCTTTTACAAATTTTAAACCGAAAGTCTCCGAATTATCACTTCACTCGCTAAATCAAACATTTAGTCAATTTCTTCGGTTTTCGTGAAATATGTGAAATAGGTTATCCTAAACTACAATATTTTAGGGATTTCATAAATGTGTTAATAACTACATACAATTACACTATACCCAATTTATTAAGAAGAGAAAAAAATTTAAAAAAATGTTTGAGTTGATGTTGAAGTCCGAGATTATAATCAACATAAACCGATCCTGTACAAAACATGGATGTACATAAAACGGGAAAGAACTTAATTGAACTTGTTTTTATTCATCCGATCCTATTCAACAGATTCCTATATCCCCAATTAGTTCTATAAAAATGACGCCATTTTAGTTCGGATTTTCTTCAGAAACGGACGTGTTTCTCATTTGTAAGAAAAGGCAATTAATTATTTTAATATTGTTTTAGAGGAAATCAATTGAAAAATTTAAAGGACACAGAATGAAGGAATTTTCAACATAATTCTATTGGTTTTTCTGTGTTGCAGATGATTGGTATAAAATCATACCGCTTGCACAAAATTCGGTTGAATTTTCTAAGTGCTTGTTGTTTGTCTAAACAATGATTTACATAAAACTGAAAATAACTTACAACCAACTTTTATTAATCATTTCCTATTAAAAAAATTTCGGTGCGATCAACAGTCAAATTTTCTCATTTGAGTGACACCTTTCGGCCATGACAGTGACAGACACAGAACAGAATCTTCAATCTATCAAAAAATTGTGTCATCATGATTCATGACAATTGACAATACGATGACATGTTCAGTTCAGTTTTGTTCAAGATGTCGTCGGGTTCGGATGTGTTTTTTCTTCACTCCTGAAATAGTTTAAAAATTTTTATTAAATTTTCGTTCGATATTGATGATGAAAATCTAAATAATTAAAATTTTCGAAAAAATAACATTCAAATTATTTTGTGCTTCAATAGAGACAGTAAATGTGAAAAAAAAAAATTCATTTAACATTCTTTGCATTTTTGATCTAGCCTCGACTTAGTCATGGGATAAGATAATTCAGGACTTATGATTTTAAATCTGAAAAGTATTCTGATGTACGACTCCTAGTTTTCAGAGTACAGCTTCTCGAAGTTCACAACGAATGTTAAAATTGATCCTACATAGTGAATTGAATGTCCTTTTTTTTCAACACGGTTTTGATCAAGATTTCATATTTACAGAATCAGATTATTGTTAATTTTTTCAAGGATTGTGGACGACTATATAGCCATTATTTGCAAATACATAAACCAACATTCGATGAGTTATATACAGTAGAGTATAGCAGTAAATGGATAGAAAGTCGAGATCCTGTCCTTTATTTTGATACCACTTTTAGACAAAAAGAAATACCAAAAAAGTCCTTTTTGAATAAATTCTATCAAAATGTCTCAGTTTTTTTAATAAAATTGATATAAGTTTTTTTTTTTTTTCAGGTTTTCTCATTTCATGATTCTCATACAATATACTCCTAATATTTACTGGAGAAATATGGATCACATCAACTGAAAGCAAAAATAATTTTGAAGTTCATTTTCAAGTTACAAGCCTAATTTTTGTGAACACTTCAAAAATGACACTGAAATAGAACGTTAAGACACTTCGACCATTTTTCTGTGTGAACGTTGAAATCGTATAAAATTTTTTTCATAAGGTAAATTATTTCATATTCCATACAACAACAAAAATGTAGAATAAATTAGCTTAAAAATTAAAAAACACATTAAGCTTTCATTTGGATCAATAATTTATTTATTTTCGCAATTTAATTAATTCAGTAAATAAAATTTTACAAAATTTATTTAAATGTAATTTCAAAAATAAATATGTATGTATATAATTTAATTTTCTGTAATATATGTATGTATGTTGATTAATTATTATTAAAATATGTAATTTATTTTTTAAATTGAAATTTTTTCAATTAAGAAAATTATAAAATAAGATAAATATGTACATATGTATTTTAAGATTTAAAAAATTCAATGGAAAGCCTAAAAGTAGTATAAATTCTTCTAATTAAGTTGAAGTCTTAAATTTTGTTTTAAATAATCACAAAATCACAAAAAAATCATTGTTTTGTGCTTTCTCAATCATATTTTGTATTTTATTTCTTTTTTTCTAAGTTTCTTCAAATTTAAGAAACCAAAATTGTAAAAATTTAAATGTATTTCGCATTCTAAAAAATGAGAAATTAATAAAATAAAAAAATTAAAAAAAATGTTTCTGAATCAAAAATAAAATTATATGAAAAATAGGAGAACAATATTTTATTTGGGTCTTGGGTTCAAACATGCTGATGGTCAATAATTTCCCTGGTCCATTGTTTCTAGTTCTCCTATCCATGTCTATATATGATCCCCTATTACAGTCCGTTTGAAATTTGAAAAAATCCAGGCAAAATTATAGATTTTCAAAAATCTAGAATTTGACACTATTTTTCTCGGTTCCTACAGGAGCCAGGTCCTTGAAACTTTATCGTAATATCCACAGGGAGGGGCTCTACAATCCTTTTGAATTCGAAAAAAAAGGTTGAAAGTTTGTATTTTTCGACATTTCATACGTTTAACTTGATTTTTCCCATTGGAAAAATTTTGAATTCTTAAATTTGAAATTTTGAATTTTTCAATTTAAAATCTTAGTACTAGTATTCACTATTAGATGTCACTAAAATTGTTAGATTAAAAAAATATTCAAATATAAATAAATGCTTTGTAAAATGAAGCATACTATACCAGGCGCTCATAAGTTGAAGCAAGCAAATTTTTTTAAATTTTTTAAATTTAAAATTTAAACCAATTTCACCAGTATTATTTAAAATTTAAACCAGCTAGTACCAGTTTTTAATAATAGATGTCACTAAAATCAGTTCTTAGAAAAAAAAACATTTACAATTTACTTTAAAATTTTTAAAAAGTACTAGGCGATCATAAGTTGCAGCAAGCAAATTTTTTTAAATTTTTTAAATTTAAAATTTAAACCACTTTCACCAGTATTATTTAAAATTTAAACCAGCTAGTACCAGTTTTCATTAATAGATGTCACTAAAATCAGTTCTTAGGAAAAAAAACATTTACAATTAATTTACTTTAAAATTTTAAAAAAGTACTAGGCGGTCATAAGTTGCAGCAAGCAAATTTTTTTAAATTTTTTAATTTAATATTTAAACCATATTCACCAGTATTATCTAAGATTTAAACCAGCTAGTTTTTTTATAATAACTGATTTTAGTGACATCTATTAGTGAAGCTTGGTACTAACTGGTTTAAACCTTAAATAAAAAATATTTAAAAAAATTTGCTTGCTGCAACTTATGACCGCCTAGTACTTTTTTAAAATTTTAAAGTAAATTAATTGTAAATGTTTTTTTTCCTAAGAACTGATTTTAGTGACATCTATTAATGAAAACTGGTACTAGCTGGTTTAAATTTTAAATAATACTGGTGAAAGTGGTTTAAATTTTAAATTTAAAAAATTTAAAAAAATTTGCTTGCTGCAACTTATGATCGCCTAGTACTTTTTTAAAATTTAAAAGTCATTTCTTTAAAATTTTTTTTTTTTATGTAATAAAAATAAATGGTAAAAATTTCAAAATTGTATCAGGCGCTCAAAAATGGAAGGAAGCAAATTAATTTTTTGAAAAACAGTGTTACCGTTTTAGGTAAAATTAATTTTTAAATAAAAATATTTATTTTAAAGAAAAAAAAAAGGGGGAAAAGATAAGGAAATTATTTGTTTTTTGTGGAAAATGTGAGAAATAAAAGAAAAATTTCTGGTTTTTCAATTGTTTATTAAAAATGCATTAAAAATTATAATTTTTTTTCTTTTCGTAAAACTTAATTAACATAAAAAATGTAACAAACTAATTTTAAAAAATTTAAATAAAAAACAAAAATTAAAGTAAAATAAAATATTATAATACATTCTCAGTGTTTTTTAATTATTTTTTCAATTACACAAAATTTGGCATCTCTTATTACCAAAAAAGTCTTTTCAAAATGTACATTACGTACATTTAATTTAATTTTTTTTTATCTTATTTCACAATTCTTAATCTATTCATATTAATATCAATCGGATTGATGATATTGGTGCTTCTATTTACATAGATAATTTCAATCGACTGTTATGATGAATCGCGAAACTGAATACTTCTTCATTTTCATTAATAATAAATAACCCATTGTTGAACTTGTGGCCAACTTTTAATCAAAAATAAGAAGACGCTTTCCTAAAAAGAAGAAAAAAACTATTCTGTAACTGTATTTTTCTGTGATACTACAAATAATTTTCTAAATAATAATAATAAAAAAAATAATAATTACCTCAACTTTTGTTGTTAGAAGATCCCTTTTATCACAAGTAATTACATCGGGTGTCATAGATTGGTCATTTTAATTATTGTTTGCTGTTACTATCAGTCCATTAGAATGTAAATTCAAATTCGTAGCACGTTCAATCTAAAACGAAATAAAATACAAAACTGAGATTAAAAAAGTTTTGAACGAAAAATAATATTAGAAATTAAATTAAAAAATAAATGAAATATTCTCGTTTTCCATTTTTTATTAGTGTCCTTTTTTTTTCAATTCTGAAAATTTAAAAAATAATTTTTAGATAACATTGCTACTTTAGTTTTGCTTTCCGTTTGAAAGGCATTATGATGTGTAGCTTGATAATAATAAAAATTGAATAACGCATATAATTATTTCATTCGGATCTCTAAATATGGAAATCTTTGGTATACCTATGTGGTAATGCTTAATAATTCTCCACTACCTACTTCCACTTCTAATGTCAATTGTTGAAGATCATCCAAATTTTCATTGTCATTTAAATTCAATAAATGGCCCTTTTGAGGGAGTTTCAGTTACATGATGAATCTTTTACAATAAAATGGACATTAAACAGCTACTAGAAAAATGACTGTGGAATATTGCTACATAACAATATCTTTCCTCGGAAACACTAATATTCTATATTAAATTCACTTTTATAACTAATGCAAACTTTTCCTTCCATTTAAAAATTCAGCAAGTATTGTTCGTCCTTCTTTCCATTTCTCCTTTAACAGAAATTTTAATTATTTCGATTTTCACCATCAATATCGAACGAAAATGTAATAAAAATTAAAAAAAAAAAAAATCTTCAAAATTTATCAACTATTTCAGAAGTGAAAAAAAAAACACATCCGAACCCGACGACATCTTGAACAAAACTGAACTGAACATGTCATCGTATTGTCAATTGTCATGAATCATGATGACACAATTTTTTGATAGATTGAAGATTCTGTTCTGTGTCTGTCACTGTCATGACCGAAAGGTGTCACTCAAATGAGAAAATTTGACTGTTGATCACACTGAAATTTGTTGAATAGGAAATGATTAATAAAAGTTAATTCTAAGTTATTTCCCGTCCTAAATCACTGTTTTATTGATTATTTAGTAAAATTTAAATTAAAAAAAATGTTATTGATCCTGAATATACTGAAAAAATTAATTACCTTGTCTCATAAATGTGAAACACGTCCGTCTCTGAAGAAAATCCAAACTAAAATGGCGTCAATTTGATGAAAGAGCTCATTGATCATACAAGAAATTAGGAGGTACGAATCTGTTGAATAGGACCGGATAAGTAAAAAAAAGTTCAATTAAGTTCTTCACCGTTTTACATCGGACTTCAACATCTTTTTTATTCTTTTCTCTTCTTAATAAATTGGGTGTAGTAAAGGAAAATCTATACTAAGATAGGTTTGCCTTAAATACAATTAAACATAAAGCCAGGGCTATTCTAGAAAATGTCGTAAATGATATTCGATTCACCTCAGAGTTTCGCCTTAGTGAAAATTTGGTATGCTGGAAAACGATTGAAGAACTGCATTATTATAATCGAAAGTGAACTTGTTTCACTACGAAGTTTTCCAGAATACGAAATTTCGAATTCGAATCGAATCTGATTTAGGCCGTTTTCAAGAATAGCCCTAAGCAATAAGCGTTTAAGTTTTTAAATATTTTTGTTTCAAAATAAAATATTCAACAAAAAACCGAAAAGAAAAACAGGAAGAAAAAAAATACTTACACTCCTTTTATTTTCATATCATTTATTCTTTTTCATTTTATTTTGTTCTATGTACCATTTAGCAAACGTATACAAAAATAATTTACATAAATTGTTATGAAATGTGATCTCCTCAAAAGATACACACACTGAATAGAATCAAGTAATATGAAAAGAAAAAGGCAAAAATTAAAATTAAAGAAAGAAAATGTTTTTTCCAAAAGAAGAAAATCACTTAAAAGCTCTTTTTTTTTTTGTCAAATTTTACTAAAAAAAATACTTCTTTTATTATTACGAAATTTCAATCAAACAGGTGTGATTCGAAAAAAAACAAAACACAAAATTAAAGAAAAACAAACAAAAAAACATGAATTTTGACTAGAATTTACTTTTTTGTTTTTTCAATCAAAATGAAAGAGAAATTTAATTTAAACTTTGAAATTACACCTGTGATTTTAATATTGTTACAGATTTTTCATTAAGGTATTTGATTTATGTAAAAAAGGATAATGTATTCAGAAAATCTTGTTTTTTTTTTAACAATAAAAGAAAATTTTTGTAAATGTTTGAATTAAATTTTCTTTCCTATTTTGTTGTTGTTTTTTAGTTTTAAAGTCAATATTTCCTCATTTCCATCAAAATTATTTCTATTGATACTATCCTTTCATCTTCTACAGGACCTTTGTAGTTGTTACACTTGTAAGTCATTGCAAAAGGGCTACATTTGTCAATTCAAAACAATTTGAATTTATATTACATTTTACATTAACACAAACATAAAATTTTACGTGAAATCTGAACCACTAGTTGTTAACGCAAAATTTTACTATGAAAACATTGAGAATTAAGCTTATTTGTTACCGATAAAATAGAACTTTTCAGTTATTTCTTATACTCAAGCTAAATTTAAATAAATCACTATATTCATATCTGACTGAATAAAATTTTGTCGAAAATGCCTAATAACTTAAATCCCCAACAAAAGTAGCCAGTACTTTTCCGTTTTTGACACTAATTATTAAAAATCTATCCAAAATTACAAAATCTGTGGTCACATCCACAAACTGCTTAAATCTTCATAAGTAAAAATTTTAGCTGATACCACCTAGATCTTCGTAGTACTTTGTCCGTTATTCTGTCAAAATTGGGTTGTTGTGTCTTTTATTTTTTTCAAAAGTTATAGGTCAAAAACAAAACAGTTTAAGTAATGTTGATTCTTCTTTACTTTGGAAATTAAACATTCAAATAAATTTTTCTCAAAAGTACATTTTCAGACTTAAACGATTTATGAATGTGACCACACATTAATAATGTTTGCTTCTATATATTCAATTTTTTCTACTTGTATTACTCTTACTTAAAACTTTGTAACCTAAAAAAAAAAAAATGTCAAAGGTTAAATAGATTTTTGAAGGTAAATGCATCAAAAAAGTTTCATTTTCATTAAATTTACATTCAAAAATTGTTTATACATAAATTCAATCCATGAAAGAAGTTTTTCTTCTTCCTTTTTTTTTTTTTTGTTTGTTTAGAAAACACGAAAGATTTTTTGAAATTGATTAATGCAGTAAATTTATTTACCTTGAACTCATATCAAAAAAAAAGAAAAAAAAAAAAAAAACAAACAAACAAGAATAGTATAATTTCAACATAACCATTTTTACACAAATGTTCTATAATGTAAATTTATGTTATAACAGTCCATTTAATATTCAAAACAAATCCTTAAAAAATGAGCATCATTCAACCAAAAAATAAATTACCTATACTAAAATGTATACTTTTTTTATAATCTCAAATAATATTCTAAAGGAAAACGTGATATACAGTATTGAAAAGGTCATATAAATCATCACATTATGCATATATCACATTTCCTTGAACAAAAAAAAAAAAAAAAAACAAACAAACAAAAAATGTTTCTCCTAGAAAAAGAGGAACATAAGTTTTTTATTTTACCTTTCACAAAAATATCTTTCAACACATCCGATTTCAGATGAAAAAAACATCAAAAAAGCCATCAACTATTTTTATTTTTCTTCATCTATCGTATTTTAGATTCCGTAATCGATGTACATATTATCCTTGCTGTGTTACAATTCCTTGTTTTTTTTTTTTTGTGTTTACCATATTTGAGAGCTTGTACAAGAGATTTATTGAAAGAAACAAAAACAAAAAAAAAAAACATTTATTTGCCAAGTTTTTTTTTTTTTTTTTTTTTTTATGTATTTTATGTGTGGTTGTAATATAAGTCGTGTATAGTAAAAGTTACATATGACGCCACTTTTACAGATTACCACAGTTGTTTTTTTTTTTCTTTTCATATTATTGTTCATCTATAAATCCTTTTTTTTTTTTCTTACTTTTCTTTTCGGTTTTTACAGTTTTTTCTTTTTTGCTTTTTAACTTGAACTACTTGCACGTACTAAGAATATTTCATTTTTTTTGTTGTTGTGTGTTTTCAATTTTTGTTTTTTTTTTGTATTTTTGTTGTGTGAAAAGATTAAGTTGTAAAAGTAAAAAAGAAAAATGTACACAAAAAAAAAAATAAAACTGATAAAACAAAAAAAACAAAAAAAAAAATGATAATATAAACATCAGAAACTGTAAGATACACAAAATAATTATAAATCAATGATCTTACACATTTTTCAATGTATTAAATAAATAAAAAAAAAAATAAACAACTAATTTTCCATATGTTTGATAAGAAAAGAAAAATTTTACCAAAAAAACCCACAGTTGAAAATTTTCCAAGGAAAAAGATTGTTTTGATCTTTTGTGGGGATTAGCAAAGAAATTGTACTTACATGTTACATTGTTTTGTGTTTTAAGTTTTTCAAAAATAAAAAATAAATAAAAACAAAACGAACTTTATTAAGTGTGCCAAGTTAATCTTTTCATATACAAAAATGCAGTTCTAACAAATAAAGTCGGTTGTAAAAATTTTAAGCTAAAATCTGCATCATTGTTAAACAAATGCATTTTTGAAAACATTCCATGCTAAGAAAAACTCAAATATTTCCTCAACTTACCACCACGATTCAACTGCACTGGTTTAGAACAACAAATATCCTTCTAACAAGATACATCTTGCTAACTGATTAAGTAGTAACTAAGAACAGCGAGCGACATGGCATCCGATAGTTGAATTGGTAGAACAGTGCCCCGGCAAAGCAAAGGTCTTGGGTTCGAGTCCCAGTCGAATCGAACGTCGTTTTCTTGTTCTTATAGTCTACTACAACTTTCTTGTCTTTTAAAATATTTCAGAATACCTTAGGAAAAATATTGGAAGATATCTGTCAGAAATCGGGACAATGGGAAGAAAACTTTATAGGAGAATGAAATCCAAATTTTCTTCCAGAGTTTCCAGAAGCAAAATAAATTATTACCTAAATAAATAAAATTGGATTGCTCAGGATTTATAATAAGCTTTTGCTTTGGTTGGAATGGAATAATACAAGTTCTCCTTAAGAAAGTTATTCAGGTCCTTATAAATGTTTTTGACTTTATAAAAAACTATAGATTAAGGATTTTAAATGATCTATTTGATAAGTAGTATTTTGTTTTTCATAAAACCAATCTTTCAATTAAATATTCAGTTTAATTTGGCACACAATATAAGCTTAAATCATAAGAAACAAAATTTAAAATGAACTTTTGAGTTTAACTGAGAAAAACAAGAAAAACAAAAAAAAACCTAAAACTAGAACTGAAGGAAAAAAAAGAAATTAGAGAAACAAATTTCCAATTCATATTCAACACAAACTTTTTTACATACATATTACGGTAATATTTCCTTATACACATTCATATCCTTTTTTCTTCTACATCCTTTTTTGTTTTTCTAAATTTTTTTTTATTTTTTTTATCGAATTTCATTTATTATTCAAGTCACGATTGTACTTTTTGTTGTTACAGTCGATAACGCCATATTTGCTTATGTTTTTTAGTATTATCTTTTCTTTTTCTCTTACAACACTTTTTTTTTTTCTTTTCAAATTATTTTTCCTACTATCATTTCTGTTATCCTGATGATAATTTTCTTCTCAAGAATAAAAAAAAACAACAACAACAAACGGCATTATTTTGATTTTACTACTACTGGAAAAATTTACTTTTTAGTTAATAAATGAAAAAATAAAAAAACCAACAACAACAACAAAAAAAATAGAAAAAAAAAATCAAAATACAAAAATGGTAAGGAACAAAAAGGACTAAAAAAAAACAACTTGTAGATATATTGGAAAAGTTCATTTCTCTTTCAGACGATAAATTATTCAAAAGTATTCAAGAATATTAATCACACATAAAAGATTTGTGTTATAAATATGTTTTAAAGAAAAATTATGTGTTTTTGACTTTATACTACATACATATACATATGTCTTCTCCGTATGTACTCGTATATACAAATATTTATATTTATAGAAACAAGAAAAACTAAAAAAAAAAAAAGCTTGTTCAACATTTTGTGTAAAAAGACACATGTTGTAAACTAAAAATATTTATATCCTTCTCCATGAAATATAAAATAATTGAACTAAAAATATTCATCAGTATTCACCCACACACACACACACATAAGAGAAACATACATACATATATATTTTAAATTTGTAAATTTTCATAAAATGAAAATGTAATAGAACAAAAAAAAAAAACACGATATTTTTGTTGTAAGTATAAGTATGTGCAATGTGAAATGAATATTCATATACATACATATATTAAATGAATTTTCTATACATAAATTTTATATGAGTATGAATGATATCTAGATAGATGTAACTATGATAAATATGAAAATGAATAATAATAAAAAAAAAAAAAAAAAGGACATCTAATCATGTTACTAGAAATCCAGTGATGACCAGATGTTACTTACTGTTAAATTTTATTTATTAATTTTATGTATGAGAAGATTTTGTAGAAATATAATTTCATACATGATTTTCTTGTATACATATATTTTCAATGTCTATGTATATATTTTTTTTTTCTATTTTTATCCTTTGAGAAATGTATAATATGCTATCATGAAAATTAAATTGTGAATTAATTATAGAAGAAAGGTCAAAAGACTTTTGTTAAAGTCTGACATTAAATTCGAAGAAATGAAAAAAAAAAAAAAAAAAAAAAAGAACTAAATCTATATAAATATAAATTAATTATTTTAACACACGTCACATGTTTTCGAAGGATACGCTGAGAAGAATCTGAGACAAACTGGAACATATATTGATTGTGATATGTATGATGGTATAGGTGATGAATAAAAATTATATTTTGAGGATTACCTGTGAAATTGATTGAAATTTACTCCTACAAATTTTTTTCATTTTGTGACGTGTTTCAAACCTTGAATTTTTCTGGATTATTAAAGTGAACGCTTTAATTAAAAAATTGTTAGTAATTACAAAAAAAAAAAAAAATAAATAAATAAAAGAAATAAAAGTATGTGGGCAAAATGTTTCAGAGTTTAAAAAAAAAAATTGTTTTGCCTTCTTCATTTTCACAATGTCGGATTTGACAAAAACTCTGAGTAAATTTGAGGAAAATTGATGTCCAATTTCAGGGGAATTTCCGAAGGATACGAAGCAAAATGGTGTCTAGCACAAACAAAAAAATAAATACTTTGAAATAATTATACTAAAAGATAGCAGAGATCAGATTTGTAGTAGACGAAAAAAATAAAAACGACATTCGATCAGACATGGGAATCGAACCAAAGATCTTTACCTTTCCGGGGCACTGTTCTTCCATTAAACTATCGGATGACATGTAGCTTGCCGTTCTTAGTTACTACTTAGTAATCATTTATGAACAATACTCAAATCTCCTACTGATTCCAATATGAACCTGGATCAAGATAATCAAACCACATTACTTCTGCCGCAACGAAATCAGATTTTACAGCTTAGATTTAATAGGCTTTAAATGTAAATTTTAGATTCTTCTGGAACTAATTCAAGACCTAAAATTTCACGTTAATTTTTATTAATAATTGTTGTACTTTTTAATAACTCTATGAACAAAGAAACGAAAACAAAAATAAATTCAAATTTATCTGAAATAAATTATACTAGATTTTATAAAACTAATTTTGCCACAAAACATTCCCGTTTCTGCTGATAACTACATACATACATATTCCAATTTTTTATTTGACAACATTCTTCCCATTCTTATACCAATTCAAATATTTTTTATTCTAAAAATTTTCCTTTTCATTCCATGAAATGTATATTACATTTTCCCATTTAAACTTAAATTTTTTATGAAAAAAAAAAAAACTTACAAAAATCAAAAACACTTTTATTAAACATTTTTTACCTTTTTTTCTTTTTTACTTTTTTTTTTTTGTTAAATGACATCCTTCAAAAGTTTTTTTTTTTTTCTTTTCTACCTTATACTTTACATCCAATATACAAACTTGTAATTTTCTGGAAACGAAGTTATCATAATTCATATTTTTTTTCATAACAAAAAAAAAAAAAAAAAAAAAAGAAATTATTTGCAATTCAATTTCAAAAAAAAAAAATATTTCAACAATTTCCAACACACACAAAAAATACTTTTTGAACAAGAAGAAGAAGAAGAAGAAAAAAACTTAAATTTCAAAAAAAATAAATAATAATAATAATAATTTACTGAAGAGAATAAAATACACCTTTCACAATCAATTTCTAATACAGGTCCTTTTTCTTTATATATAGTATCACATTTTTAGCAAATTTTTTTTTTTTCTCTTCTATAGAACACATACAAACATTATTTATGTTTACAAATCATTTAAAGATACATACATATACTTTTTTTTACATTTCTTACATATTTTTTTTTTTCGTTCCTTTTTCGTTACTTGTCATTTAATTTTTTCTTACATTTTTATTCACATTTTTTTTTTTTTTGTTGTCAATATGAAAATCGAAAAAAAAAAAGAAGTTTAAATTGAAGTTTCAAAATAAATTTGACAAAAAGAAAAAAAAGAAAACAAATTTAAAAGGTTGTCTTTCAAAATGAAAAATAACATGAGAAAATATCATGAATTCGTATGTATGTACACGTATGTTATGAAGATGTATATGTGATGAGAGAATGAATTGTATTCAAATTTAAAGTGTAAACTTTTTTTTATTGTATTTTCTTTCTTTAGAATTATTTTCCATTCATGGCATATAAATAACATTTGAAATATTTAAACGACAAAAAAAATATATATAATATATATTTAAAAAAAAAAAAAAAAATGAATAAATAATGACATTTCAAATGATTTTCTTTAGAACATTTTTTTTTTTTTTGAAACAAGAAAAACGGAATGATGCCAAGGTAAAAAAATCGAAATCATTTGAAAAATTAAAAAAGAACATTTCTCTGTGTGTTTTTTTTTTTTTTACTTTGAAAAAGCATGCTAATTTCGATTGAACATATCTAAGAAAAAAATAATAATAAAACTTTAACCTTAAAACAACAAAAAAATTAATAATTTTAATGAAAAAAAAAAAAAAAAAATTCATTCTGCATAGGATGCACAATATCTCGAGTAGAAAATTTAATTACATAGTTTTAAATTAGATATAATCCTTAGACATCTACATAAATACTCGTAAAACCGAAAAACACATTCAATAAAATATTCTTTTTTTTTTCTGTCTCTATATTTACATTTTTTTTTTTTTTGCTTCTGATTTTTTTTTTTTTATTTTTAATTTATTTTCTTGAAAAATTCTAGATACATTTTCTGATACACACACTGATACACGTAATAATGTATCTAGTATCTAAAAAAAAAACATACTGCTTTTTTATTTTATTTTTTTTTTTTTGTACTAAAACAAATTTACATGAGAATTAAATTAATACGATACGAAAATTGAATTCAAAATTAGAATTTATATACGATACGATTTATTAAGTTTAATATCACATAACATGAATATGAAGTTTTCTTTTTGTTGTTTTTTTTTTTTTGTTTTGAATATATTCAATTCTATATATGTATATGTGTTTATTTATGTATACCTATACCGCGTTATATAAATAGTGAATTACACAGATACTTGTTAAAAGATTATGTAAAATGCTTAAGGATAAAATCCTTTTTTTTTTTTTTTTTTTTTGGTACAATGATTTGAATTTACTTGTATTATGTATATATACTTTTGTGTATACAACTTTTTATGTACATACATACATACATATGTTCTATATCTATCGTTACTATATCTACACAAAATAACATTATTGCAGTTAATAAAAATTTTCATATTTTAATGAAGACAATTTAAACACATAAAAAGATAACTAAAATATCTAACAAAAAAATATAAAAAAAAAGCAACAACAAGAAAAACCAAAAATATATAATGATAATGAGTTTAAATAAAATATATGAAAGTCTTTAGTAAGTAAAAGAAATTGAGAGAGAGAGAGAAAAAACACATAGAAAGCATGTTTTTTTATTCGCATAAATTAATAAAAGTAAAATTATGAAAAATAAATAAATATACTTGTACATAATTTTTAATGTATGTAAAATATCTAGAAAATAAGATGAATTATTAAATTACTAAAAAGAAAAAAAAAGAAAGTAAAAAAAACAAACATGAAAAAGATTTACATGAATTTTTAAGTGAAATTTTTGTAAATGTAAAAAAATAAAAGTAACACCTTTTAAATCATTTTTTTTTTCTCTATTTTTTTTTTTTGTTTTGTTTTTCCTACGATTAATATGAAAATTTATTAAATAATTTGAAAATGAAAATGTTTTGAATTTTCATTAACCATTTTCTTGTTCTTATTTAAATTTTTTTGTGCTATGTGATTTATGGGGGGGGTTTTTTTTTTTCTGTGTTTAAATAAATAAGTAGCTTGTTTATATGGTGTTAAGAAGATTTTCCATATAATTTTTTTGTTCGCTTTTCAAGAAAAAAGGTAGTGTTTTTTTACAAGAATAAAGGAAAAAATTATTACTCAGAGATACCGAAGTCTACAACATTTTGAAAAAGAAAAAAAAAACATCATAAATATACTGAAACATTTTTTGACTGAAATTGGAAACTAAACCAACTATTTTCTGTCAAATCAGAAAATACATTATAAATGATTGTGGAATCTATATCGTCAATATCCTTTTTAAGACTAAGTAGATAACATTTTCAACACCATTTCCAATAAAAGATTCTAGAAAATGAAATATTTTATCTTTTTCATTTTCATTCTGCCCACTTTTTCGTAAAAGTAATGAAATATCCGATTTATTGTCGAATTTAGTGAAACATGACAAAATACCTATACTCTTAAGGGTTCTTAGTTGAACTGAAAATCAAGAAATCAGAAATTGTTCTGAATTTCAAAGCTCACATCAATGCAAAAACGAAAATTTTCACTATTAGTTTAGCTAAGAGGTCTAGTAAAAAATTATTTTCATATTTCAAATGATAACCTTCAATGTCGAGATCAAAGTTTAAAAGTATATTATACTCACTTACAATTTGTATCCGTTTTTTTTTCTTCAATTTTGTCTCATTTTAATTATTTTCTTCTAGATTGCAACAATTTAAATAAAACTTTTTCTGTCACATTTTTTTTTTCCAGGATTCTTCTGTATTCAACTATTTTCTGTAACACAAAAAAAAAAAAATAGAATTAGCTAGTCTTCAACAAGGAAAATACAAAAATAAACTTTCTAATTTATTTCTAAAGAATAAAAGTGGTCCATATAATACAAAATAGAATTTATTTGTGATATCATACCAAAAGTTACTTAAATTTCATTTTAATTTAATTTAAATCTTTTCTATTTACTCTTTTAAATTACTATTTTTCTAAAAACCACAATTTTAACTAAGTACAATATATACTTACTTACAACTAAATATTTATTTCCTTCCTTTATTATTTTCTACTTAAAAATTACGATTTAAAAATGGTTATAAAATCCAAATGTTTATTTAAAAAATTTTTTTCTGTTTTTTTTTTTGAAAATTAAATAAAATGAAAATCACTTTAAAATGTATTTAAACCGCATTATATACATACATACATACAAAAAGATACAAAATTTCTATTGTGTATAAAAATTTCCTTATTATGTACATGTTGGTACCTACATATGTATATAAATTTTACATATTCAAACAACGTGTTTCATCTTAAATAAAATTAAGGACATAACCTTTTACCACATTTAGTATTTTACACAAAATGTACACAATTTTATAACTCTACACATACCGTGAATTTGTATTATATGAATTATCCTTTACAGCTATTCTTGATATCAATATATAAGATAATGTATAGAAAATTTTTACTATTATTTTATTGTACCTACATGAACATTTTTATGTAGTGTATTATATGTTTCTTTTTTTTTTTTTTTGTGTGAGAATGTAAACCTAAAACCTATTTTAAATTACATATACAAAACATGATTCTTTATTCCACTATATGTCATTCTAAACAAAAATATACAAAATTTTCAATCTCATACAATTATCAGTCTTTTTTTTTAAATTTTTTCAATCATGATGATGCTTCTGCTATAATATTATCCTGTCGCTGAATGACTATATGTTTTGTATACATACACACACACAATACACATAGATAATACATATAAAAACACAAACATTTATTCATTCATTCATTTTGTATTGTGAAAATGTTAATAGAGCATAACAACCGATTTTTACAATCCCATGAAAATCAGATATTGAATTAAAATTTTACATTTCTATACCTTTAATTTTCACGATATATGTACATACATATGTACATCCATAAGTAGATATATCCTGTAATTCTATGTATTATGTATTCTATTTCATATAATACAACCAAAGTACAATCATTGTTTTTCGTTTATTGTTTTGTCTTGATTTTATATAAAATGTACCTATAGCAAGCAAAAACCTATTTAATAGATTTAATACTGTACGTACGGTAGAATTAGTATCTCTAATACATGATATTAATTTTTTTTTTATTTATAATTTTAGCAACAACAAAAAAAAAACGTTGAATTTCATTTAAAACTTTTAAGAATAAAAATAAACAAATTTAAGGTTGTGTGTGTGTTTTTTTTTTTACATGTAAAAGGTAGTTATAAGGTGTAAATAAGTTTCAATATTCTAAAAGGTATATAAAAATGCTTTTTTATTTGTTTTTGTTTTGAAGGTTCAATGAAAGTGTGTTGACATTGTTAAAATGGTTCTATTATTTATTGTCTTTGTTTGTGTATCTATTTGTTTGAAAATTTTCATTTGACTTTTCTATGCTAAAAGTTTACAAATGAGAATATTAAATTTAATAAGATATTAGCTATTTGTAAATTTGTTTAAATTTAATAATCGTACGGACAAATTGAATAAAAAAAAACAATAATTTTGAAAAAAAAAAAAAAAGTTATTTAAAGGAAAATATGTAATTGAAAATTTTGATTAGGAAAATTTATTCTACTTTTTTTCAATAAAATTTAAATAAATGAAAGAATTTTCAGGTCAAGGCTTTGAATAATCTGAATTTTGATTGTGAATTTCTTGAAAGCTAATTTTTTTGTATATGAAGAAGTAGACTTGAAAGTTGGTATTCAACTGGCATGAAGAACAGTGATTATTTTCCATATGAGTTTTCTTCTTCTCATAATATAGTGGAAATTCAAAAAAAAATCCCTTAACAAACTCTTTCGCACCTTTTTTCTTTGTTTCACTTATAATACATAAGTAAAAAAAACTTAGTATCTAAATATTTTCGAAATAAAATATTCATCAATTCCATTTTCCAAAATTATATATTCTTTTTTTTTTCTTTTCAATTTGTCTCTATAATCCTTCAGTATACCTTTTATACAAGAAATAAAAAATCATAAAGAAATTATTTTTAAAAAAAAAAAAACAATTTTAAATGACCTATTTTAATGAGTATTGTTTAACACGTATACTAATACGTGTACGTTTATTGTTCATATATTTTTTTTAAGATTTTTGTTTTTCTTTCTATTATTCCATAATATTATCCTTTATCCTTTAACATTTTTAACATAAAATTCTCTCTTTTTAATCAATTTTTAATTTATTCTCTAATGTATTATATTTTTTATACATAATAATTCGAACACAATATTAAAAACAAAAAATATATTTGTACTTAAAATTTTTTAAAATTCTTCCTTTTATTCATTTCTAAAGACTTTTTTTTTATTCATTTCATTTTACTGTCATCAATAAAAATTATCATACAAATGATAAATGATAAAAAACAAAAACAAAAAAAGCTCCCTATAATACCAACCGACATTTATATAGACAGAATAGTTTTGTACCAACAATATACATACATTTCATTTCATGTAAAATAGATTGAAAAAAAAAAAGAAATAAAATAAAATAAAAAAAAAAAAAATTGAAAAATAAAATAGATCAACAACAACAAAATACCTATATCAGGAAGAAAATATTAACTAACAATAAACAAAAAAAAAAAAAATAGAAAAAATGTCAAAAAGATAAATGAAAACAAAACTTTTGTGAAATTAAAAATTCAAATACCAAAAATACCGAACATATTTTTTATATTTTCTAACAAACTTCTGTAAGGTTTTTTTATCACATACATATATAATTGTTATATCCTGTATTGTATGTAAATTCTATATCCTGAGAAGGAGAAATAAATGTCCTGCGATGTTTTTGTTGTTGTTGTTGTTGTTTTTGTCATTCCCTCACTACTATTATAATATGTATGACCTATTTCTCCAACATTATTTTTCTCTCCTTAAATCAAAGAAACTACCCCAATTTCAATTCTGTTATGAGAGTTTCATGATGTATTTCAAAATTTTTTTCTTGCTTTGTAATTCAAAAAAAAGAAAAAAAAAACAACACAAAATAAGAAAACAAAAATGATATATAGTATGTATATGAAAAATTGCGCATGATTGTACCTGCAAAGGATCTCCACCCGCACTTTTTTTTTTTTTTTTTTTTTTTTTTTTGAATAATAACCTCACGATAATAATAATAATGTAAGAGTGTAACGATAGTATGTCTTTTTAAAAAATAAAATCCTCATTTTCCTTCTTTTTTTTTTTTTTTTTTAAATGTGAGTATGTAATTCAAGTGAAATTCATCATAACCTACTGTATAACTGTTTTTCCTATTAATTTTTTTTTCTTTTTTTTTTTAAATATAAAAAATTCATCATCAGTGAATGACCGCATTGTAACAGGTCGATAACGATTTTCTGTTGTTGTTTTTTTTTTTTCTTCTAGTTAAAAAAGTTTTATAATTTCTTTTTCTTTTTAAATTACAATTATGAAATCTTTATCCTTTGGATTTATTTTCTTTTATAAAAAAAAAGAGAAAAACAAAATAGAAATGAATTTTATTGCTGAAATCCTGTTAAAAAACATGTATTGTTTTTTTAAATTATGATTTTGAAAACTAGATGCGGGCACGTAGGTACATAATTCATCTAATAAACGTTTTACGTTGACGATTAAATAATCGTTAGGAAAAGAAAATTTAAAAAAAGAAAAAAACATGTAGGTATGTCAAAAATACAAGATTAGGTCGGAAAATAACCATCATATCCATTCGTCAAACTACACATATACTGTCATATAATTTAATGAAATATGTGACAACTGTAGTTAAAGTATGAGCCACTGTATGAGTGAAAGTACATAGTACACTTTTTTTTGTTGTTGTTATTGTAAACCAAGTTGAAATTTGAAAAGCTATAGCAAAAGGATACATACATACTTCAATGGAGAGAGGTAGTTGGGTTGATAAAGATTTACCGTATTGTTTTATACTATAAAATATGTACTACACGGATTTATAACAGGTTCTTGGACAAGTAACGTATTTTATGTTATGTTACGAACAAACAAACAAAAAAAAAAAGGACTCAGAAAAATACAAGACAAAAAAGGAAAATTTAAAATATGAAATTTTTTATTAAAAAACAACAACAACAGCCATTTAGAACGAACAACAACAAAATTTATGTTTACGATGGTTTTTTTTTTTTTTTTTTGTTACAAAAATTTGAAGTTGATTGTGCTATATTTTTCCAATTGAATGGATTCTAACTAGATTTTATAAAGTTTTCAATATTTTTTTTTTTATTTATTTAGCACAATTTTAGTTTTTCTGGACTGATTTTCTATTCTTTAACAATTAATGCAAAATCGATATAATTACACAATAAAAATAACAAAAAAAAAATATAAAAAAAAAACAAAGGTGAAATAAAAAATTCAAAATCATAACAGTGATCTGCAATTATAAACCGAAAACTGAATGTTGTACATATGTGGGTGTGTTTTTATACACACATTTTTTTTTACACCAATGAATGTCTACTATATATAAAATCAACTACATATATAGTTATATACACCTGTACATATGTTAGATAATACGATAGAAAAGAAGAAAAAAAAAAATAACGAAAATATTCAAAGAATATTAATAGATTTCCCATGGGCTTTAAGTCAGAAAAGTTTTCATGTTTAGAATTTTAATGAAGATATTTTTCTTTTCGTAGTTCATCGTTACGTTTTTTTTTTTCTTTTTTTTTTTTTTCTTTCTGATTTTGTGATTCATACTATATACAACATTCAGGATTATTTGTGGTTTCTGATATTAATTTCCTTTCTCTTCCGTCAAAAAAAAAATATATATATATATTTCAGTTTTATTTGTTAAAAAAAAAAACTACCTTGTTTTGGTTGATAAAATATTTTTTTCTTCTTTTTAATGTTTGAGTTGAAAAAAAGGATCAAATTTTCGTTATAAAACACCTACATATGTACATATATGCAAAGTAAATTTCCTGCCAAATTTTATTGAATATATTTTTTTTCTATTGATTTGACAGTAAATAATTATTTTTAAACTAAGATATTTCAACAAATAGAAATTATGCACATTTTTTATTTAATTTTTTGACAAAACGATCAGAATATGATGAAAATTTACAACATTTTAATGCAATTAAATTTTGACTTTCAACAAAATGATTTCTATAATTTATTATACACGCGTTCTCCTAAAAGTTATATGGTCAATTGGTTTCCGTGTAAGTCGAGTCTTAGATATACTATACTAAAAAATAGAAGATTTCTCACCATGTAACTTAAGATGAATACCACAATTTGCATTTGTGTAACTTAAGTATCGATGCAATTCTAAAGAGATCTGTAAATAACATTTTTGAAAATTTTTCAAAACTACGTACCTTCACGTGCATGTTTATCTAATTGCGTGCTAGAAATTTTAGTATACTACTTCGAGAAAACCTACTTAATCCTTACAAAGAAAGGATCAGTAAACAACAAAGATGTCTAAAAAATCAAATTTTTTTCTTTTCTTTCAAAATCAAACTTCATCGAGTTATCTGACTTATTGTACTTTTTGTATATGCTTTCCATTTTCACCAATTTCTAGAATACAGAAGCCTCTTAATCATTCAGTTACCAATATCTTTTAAAAACATGTACTAAAACCACAATCTCTTTTTATTTCAGTCAAGTTTTTCTCAGAAATGTTTTTCTTTATAATTTTTTTTTTTTTTTTAAATTAAAAAACGTATCTTTTCAATTTTCTTTGCATTTTTATTATTTTTATTTATGGTAACCAACCACAATACTATTAAAATGATTATTATCATAAAACAAAAATTATTTTATTTTTTTTTTTTCTCTTTTTAATTTCCAGTGAACGTGAATTAAAATAAAAATAAAAAAAAAAAAAGAAAATAAAAAAAAAAAAATTATGAAACACACGGAATAAAATTATCATAAATACATTTTTCATGAATATGAAAAATAACCTTTAAATTTATTTACGTTGTCAACTTGTGTTTGTCTTACGTATTATTTCCCTAACGTTTTTATTCTTCTAAAATTTTTGTTTTTTTTTTTTTTTCTCACATTACATCGTATATATAGAATATCTTATAATAACTTTCAACTAAAATTATTATTTGTCACAATTCATTATGCTAAAGGATAATTCCATCTGCTCATAATACATTATTATAATATCTATACTCTTTCACATTTACTTTTTTTTTTTTGCTCTACATTTTTATTTCCTTTTTTTTTTCTTTTTTTTTTGTCATTCTTGTGGTTTATTTTAGATAGTAAAAGTATCTTTTTTTTTATATCCTCTTCCTTATAATAAATGAGTAAAATAAATAAATAAAAAAAAATACTATACAAAATATTCATAAAGAAAAAAATAAAATCCAACATAAGAACGAAAAAAAAAAAACCCACAATGAAAATGCGTAAACTTGAAGATAACACAATAAAATTGTTGAAATTTTATATAAAACGAAAGATACTCGTATAGCTGAGCAAAAAAAAAAATATATATATAAAAGTAGCATCTGTACAAAAAATATATATATTTAATATTTTTGTAACATTACCTTATTATTATTATAATTTTTTTTTTTAACGAAATAAAATATATATATGTACATAACCTTTTCATCATGATAAAAGGTTCCTAAATTTTAGCATTAACATGGTAGATACTACACACAAATTGTCATTATAGCTTACTAAAAATTCCATTATCTAAATTCTTTAGTGTTTTACATACATATGTATATATGAGTATATCCATATACCCATACACATACACACTAAATATGATATGATACAAAAAACATATATGACTTAAAATTACTTTATGTATTTGTATATTCATATAAATATAGTGGATGAATGATGATTTTTTGGTATAATATTCACTTGATGTTTTAAATTTTCATTTAAACTAATTTCAGAAATTTTCATGTTGAACATTAAATGTTTTTGATATAATCAAAGTTATCATCGTCATATATGTACATAATTAGCATTTTTACAGAATATATTGTTTTTTTGAATTTTTCATGTACATATTTCTTTAGATTTACTTTTTCAAGATTTTCTAAGAAATTTGAAAATTCATTAAAATTTCAGGTGCTCTTCTAACATATTCAATATAATTTTATAATTCTACTATTTTTTTAATTAAAATTTAAACAACAAAAAAATTTTATTTGATTTGGCTTTCTTTTTTGAATCAAAGAAATTCTTTGAAGTTTCTTTTATGATATTTCAAAGAATTTTCTCATATTTATTACATCATTGAATTGAATTCAGAACCAAATGCAGAAATTTTTCTTTAGGTATATGTTAAATAAAATCTTTTAATTAATTGAAATAACTATTTATGTTCAAATAATTTGAAAACAAATATTATAATTTTTGTTTAAATAATAATTATTAATTTATGAACTACATACACTGAGCGACACATATAATTGACCTCATCTATGATTTTTTTATATTTCAGATAAAGAGTACTAAACAAAAACAAGGATATTCTACTGTTTCTATGTGTAGTAATCTGGAAATTACATACATATATCATAAAACTAATACAGTCGTTATCATTTTATTAAAACTCTTTCGAAGAAATATGAATAATTCATAAGGTAAGGTTAATCATGTGTCGCTCAGTGTATAATAAAAATATCAAATTTCAGAAAATTCACCCCTAGTGTGGCTTCCCTCTAATTTTTTTTTTTTTTTTTGAAATGAAACACTATTAAAATGTGTCACATGTTTTAGTAGATGTGCATTTATATAAAACAATCCTGATATAAGAGTGAGTATATACATGATATGTATTATAACAAGGCGAAAATTATGTAAAAAAAAAAATGCAGTTAAAAATCAATTATTTCACAAATAAACCAAAGAAATTAATTAAAAAATACTCTAAGAAGACTAGCATGAAGCATGATAAATATAACATGTTTGACATTTCAAAGGAATTCATAAGGATGCATAGAAGAAGAAATTAGATTCTGAAATAAATAACAGAATATTGTAGTGAAAAAAATCCTATTGTATGTGAAATACAAGACATCTTAAATGCAATTTGAATTTTCAAACTACGAAAAACTACCTTAAATAAAATATCTGTCCAAATGATAAAATTTTTGATCCTTTCAAAATACAATTTTCTAATAATGTTAATTTTATTCCATCGGATATGTTTTGTATTTTACATCCTACGAATATATTTCAAAACTAATAACAATCTAAGTATATACAATAAAAATTTAAGATATTACTTTTGTAATTTTCATTTTTACAAAACTTAAAATTTTTAATTGAAATAAAACTTCAAAGGACCTTTTTTATTTATTTTGAAAAAAAAAAAAAGAAAAAAAAATATATGTATTTATCTTTTATTTTGTTCTTATTTGTAGTACTCGTATATATTCTTCATTTTGTAAACTTTTGTAAAACAGTTACGCCTTTTAAATGTCTTGTCAAAAAAAAAAAAACAAAAAAACAAAAAGATATTAGAAAAGAAAAAAAAGAAAGTATGTAATTTATATGCAAATTAACAACTTGATAACTTTTATGACATTATTCTATGAAAGTATTTTTTGTTGTTGTTGTTGTTGTTGTTATACATAATACTCGTATAATATCTATATTGTAGAATGATATTCTTCTTGTTGTCATTTATCCCTTGTATATATGTATATTTAATATAAATAATATTATCATCAGATACAATTTTCAAGTATTAAAAAAAAAAAAAAAGAGAGTATCTATCTTAATAATGATACTTGATGACAATAAAGCTTCTCAGATCATTCATCAAATAATCTTCTTTTCATTTTATTTTTTGTCTTCTTTATTTTTCATTTTCATTTATTTGTATTTTTTTTTTGCTGGTATTTCATTTTCTTGCATGTACATATATCCTTTTATGAAAATCACTTTATTGTATGTATTTTTTGTATAATTTTTTCAATTAAAAAAAAAAAAAAAACAAAAATCCTTTAATAATACAAAAAAGTCACATATAAGAAAAACTTATCATATCCCACTTTCATTCTTATAATTACGTCTCAAAGAAGTTTTTATCCTTATTATTTTAGTATGTTTTTTTTTTTCTAATGTTATTTCTTTATAAAGAATAAAATATAAAATACATTTTTTTCTTCTTCTTTACAGTGTTTTTTTATTTTTTTATTTTTTGTGTTCGTATGAGTTGTTATTGTTGTCAAGAAGCTTAACTATGTACATAGGATGTATATTATAACACCTCGTGAACTTTTTATGACCATGTTTTTTGTACTATTTTGCTGTTGTTGTTGTTGTTGTTGTTGTTGTTACTTTTATTATTATTTTTTATTATGTGATATATATTATGTGTATTGTGTGTATATTGTACTTTCATTTAAATGTCTCTTGATATTTTATATTTTGAAAATTTAATGAAAATTATATTTGCATACAGATTGCATTTTAAAAAAAAAAAAAAAAATTTACTCGTACATAGATACTTGTGAATGTTATAATATTTGAAAAACACAAACACATATAAATATGTATTAAAGGGAAAAGAAAATACATCAAAATTGTTAAAAAAAAAAAAACGAATGATAAAAACAAAAATATTTAACAACATTTAAAAGACGTATTATATGTGTTAGGTATATTATGTGTTAGAAGAAAAATTAAAATTTTTGATATAAGCTGTTGCATAAAATTATTTTGACACTCTTTTCTGTACAATCACGTAGATAATTGAAACAAAACAAAAACAAAAATAAATAAATAAAGAAAAGAAAATTGTCTTGGGATTTCTTCATTTTATGAGAAATTAAAAAGAAAAAAAAAAAGAAAAATTACATAAAAATTGAAAAGATTTTCTATTTTGGGTTCTATAGTAAGACGAATAACTTTTTTCAACTAAAAGCTAAACAATATATGTAAGTATGTAGAAACAAATTATAAAAAAAAAAAAAGGTAAAATTAAATTATTCCCAGAATTTTCAAATACGAAAACTTTATTTTGATATTATTTATTCATGAAAAATTTCCCGAAATTATTTATTTTATTGAGTGATTTATTTTTAAGCTTTATCCACTCATAAAAAAAAAAATAAAATAAAAGTTTTCAAATTATGAAAGAGGATAATCTTAAATTGTATCCTTACAATTTATTTCTAAAATTAAAAAACAACCTCTAAATACTTAAAAAAAGAAAAATAAAAACAGAAAATAAAAGGTTCTGCCTTAATGGTTGACCGTTAAATATAAAATGGGAATATTTTCAAAACTTTTTGACATAAATTCTTAATAGTCAACTTTTTTTTTTTTTTTTAAATATAATTCTTTGCCTAAATTTTCTTTATTTTCTATTAATTTTTTTTATTATTTTTCAAAAAAAAAAAATTACACTCATTAACCACACTTGTTTTCTTATAAAACCGTTAGTTTTAGGTTAATTAATTTAATGATTTTTATTCACATTTTAGCAATTAAATATTGTTTTTTTTTTTTTTTTCCATAAACTCATTTAACATTTTCATCGATGAAGTATTTTTCTTTTATTTAAAAGTCCCTTTTAAATTAATTTTATGCAACAACAAAAAAAAAAAAAAAAAACAACAACCACATTATTTTCTGTAATGGATAGAAATCATTAAAATATAAAGTTCTTCGCAAATTAAAAGTTCTCAAAATAACTGTTGGAGTTCATCATTGTTATTCTTCAAGATCCTTTTTTTAAAAAGAAAAAAAAAATACAACAAGCAATTTATTCACTGATGTAAAATCATCTCACTCTTACATTCTAAAAATGAATTAAATTTCAAAATAATTTAAATTTATAGTAATTATTTTAGTCATGGTGATGTACATATATTGTGTTTGTTTTCACAATAGGGGGTAGTATATACACCCTCACTGTACAGTACACTATACATATAGATTCCATAAAAAATAACATAGAAAATCATTCATTACAAAATTTATATGCAATTTAATGCAATTTGTTTAATTTAAGTTAGTTTGCATGTGAAAAAGTTGTTACAATATCTAAAATAAAATTTATTTTTGATTTATTATTTTTTTTTTCTTCTTCTTTTGTTTTATTTTTTAAATATTAATAATATGCATGGCAGGTAAAAATTTTAATTTTTTTTTAAATATTTTTTTTTGTTTTTTTAGAATTTACCACATTTCAAGTAAGTACTTGTTGATGTTTTTCAGTATCGTTCAAATCCTACTTTTTTTTCAAATTTTGTTGTGTGTTTTCATTTCTTTTTTTCTTTTTTTTTTAAAAATTTTAATATAAAACAAATTAAACTATTTTTCCCTCTTTTTTTTTTTTTTGCATAAATTTTCTATTTATTTGCGGTTAGATTTATCTTAGAAAGACTTGTTGCATTATTCATTTTGTATTTTGTTTTTTTTTTTTTTTGTTTTTCCTCTTTAAGGTTCAATTTAAATATTTAATAGTCACGTCTACCTTATATGATAATTTTCCAAAGTAGATTTTATTTTATTTTATTTTTTTTTAATGTGAGTTATTTTTTTTTTTTTTCATTTATAGAAAAATTATTTTTTAAAAACATGCAAATGAAATATAAAGGAATTTTTTTGTTTTCTCCGTTTTTTTTGAAATTCAAATTATAATTTTTTATTATTTTGCATGAAAAAAAAAAACTCATTTAAATAAAATGGAAAAAATAATCTTGTGTGTGACCTTTGACATTTAAAATAACCTGATTGGTGGCAAATAAAAATTATGCTACAAAATTATAATAAGTTAAGATTTTAGGAGTAGACAAATTTTTTTTTTTTAATTATAACTATTTTTTTAAATTGTTATGTTGACAATTATCCTTAATGTAGAAATAATTGTTAAAGAAAGTAAATTTTAATTGCTCTTTCCTACACTACTTTCTTTTTTACTCTCGTATTTCAAACATGCTTTTAATTTTCTTAATTTCATCCTGTTGAATCCTTTTATTTGAATTCTACTACGAATTTTAGTTTCTATTCTTGAATTCTATGGTACTCAATGTCAAACCTCAATAATTTGAAAAAAAAATATATTAATTCAAGTATTCACTCTGAAATAAAGCAAATTGATCATTGATCAACCATTATTTTTCCACTCAAATTATTCATTTTCCAAAAAAAAAAAATCAATTTCCATGTCGAAAAAAAAAATTACTATCATTTTTTTACCTCATAAGCTTTTAAAAAACTCACAAACTCATTAAAAATTCTTCGTGAATTTACACATTTATCAACATTTCATCGATTTACTATTATTATTATTATTATTTTTTTTTCATTTTTCCACTTTCTTATTTTTCTGCTATATTTTTCTTGAATATCTATCAATCGATTTAAAATTTCATGTTAAAGTTTAAAATATAAAGGTTATTAAAAATTTTTTTTCTTTATGAAATTTATCAATAATTCAATTTTTTTCTAGCACAATTAGTAACACTAACACCCTCTAAATTTTTCCAACAATCTATTATCTCATTTGCATATTTTTTTTTTTTCCTAAAATTTTCCACACCATATTAGAGTAAAACAATAAAAACTAAAAATATTGTATTTTCATCCTTCTTTTTTTTTTCACTTCCACTTTATTTTTTTTATTTTTTTTTTAAATTCATGTCACGTCATTCCATAACTTTATCGTCGTCAATTTTTGATCTCAGGAAATGATCCCTTTTTTTTTTTCTATCTTATATTTTCTACATGCACAAATAATAATATAACTTATAGTCGATAGATTTAAATTTTAGATGAATTCTTTCGAAGAACAAATTTGTTTCAACACTTTATCTTTGGTATTTCATGTTACAAAGATTACAATAAATAGGTGAAAAAAAAAAAAAAAATGTTTTCTAAGTTGAATTTTGTTTTTTTTCCTACAGAAAATTATGATTATGGAGGAATGAGAATCAATATAATGAAAATGTGATGATGATGATGTTGTACAAAAAAATGTAATAATAATATACCTTTAACATCATTATCAACATTATTTTGTTCCTTCAAGAATATATATACTTTAAAAGCAAAGCAAAGCATAGAAGAAAAAAAAAATATCCTGTGAAGCATATACAAGATACACTTTACTTCACAACAATTTTACATCGATAATTGCATCATTAGACTCCGTTTAAGGTGAGATTTTTTTTTTTTTTATATTTATATTATAATAATTATGGTAAGATGTTTTATATAATGTGTGTGTGTGAGATTTAAGTTCATGATTTTCTTATGATGAAAATTACAAATAATTTAATGTTTTGTGGGTGTATGAAAAGTAACGATAAGAACAACACATACATATGTACATATATGGTATACTGAAGTATAAATGTGGTTCTAATAGCAAAGTAATTTGTGGTTTTATTTAATAATCGTGCAAAAAGGTTATATGACAAGGAGATTATGTTAAAAAGTTACTAGATTTTTTCCAAGGTGTGTATTCTTTATGAAAGACAAGAAAAAATAAACATGTTGAAGATTTTACTTAAATTGCATATAAATTTCTTGAATTACTTTGAAAAAATTATTTTTTAATCGTTTAATGTATTTAAAGATTGAATTACAAATAAAAAAGGTAAAAAAAAAAAAGAAAATTCTATCTTAAAAGTTGAAGGGTTTAGATCAAAGCATTAAAAAAAATTACTCAATACCGAGTTTTCAAATATTATAAAGTCGTTACAAAAATTAAAGAAATAATGGATAATGGATTGGGATTGAGGACAGTAAGTATTTTTCATTTAGCAGAGGACATCCATTCTTTTTAAACTATAAATTTCATAATTTATCTTTTTTACTTTTTTTTTCCACAAAATTATGAAGAGTCTTGAGTTGTTACAGCTATACTCTTTTTCAAAAATACTCCACAGGAATTCTCAATTTATAGCTCCTCTATGAAGAGGATTTTAAAATACTAAAACCTCATCTCTGGGGAAAAACCTTTTATAAAATTTAAACATGTCAATTTTAATATTAAAGTATCTCTTTGAAATAAAAATACACGTTAACTAATTAAACCATGAACACATGTATGTATATGTATATACCATCTATCTTTTAACGTTTTTGCAAATATGCAATCTACCAGTCTAATTTTTATGATTTTTAATCAAGAACAATCTCTTCTGGATATTATTAACACTATAAAACTTTTATTTTAGAAAATTTTTAATTAAACTTCTCAAATTTTATTACTATCCTCTTACAAAAAAGATTCCTTTTTTTTTTTCATAATGAAACTAAAGGAATAAAAGGAATATTATAAAAGGCAAGAAACGTTCAATAGTTAATTACTTTTTAAAAAAAAAAGTTTATCAAAAGTTTGAAAAGTCAACATGAAAATTAACATGCCATTCAATTTAAAAGACACGAAAATTGCTACCTAATAAATTTCTCTTCTTTCCAAAAAATTCTCAGTTCATTGTTAGAAAATTCGTTAAATATCACAACAAAGTGGCATTTTCATTTAGTTTTCTCGGAAAATAAAAATATAATTTTCTTCTCACTTATGTCCTTACAATATTTTAAAACATTGAATAAAGTATCCGTATATAATGTTCTTCTGTAAATGCACATGTTGTCAATATACTCCAAGGATGCTATTATCCTTATACCATTGATGGTCCAACATCTTTAAAGCTATCAACATGACTGTAAATTTATCAATTCCTAAAAAACAAAAAATGTGAAAAATGTTTTTAATGTGCCAACAAGAACAACAAACAAATGATTTTACAACGTCTACCAATCTTTAACAACAACAACAAAAAATTTTTGAGTCGCTGTTTTTTTTATTCAGAAAATAAAAAATTGAAAAAAAAAAAAGATTCACATAAAATACATCATCCCTTCAAGGTAAAATTCGGTGTTTTTTTTTTTAAAGAAGAAAGTAAGTAACAGATTTTGACAATGATAACGATAACGATATAAGAAAACAAGGATGAAAAAATTACTGAAAACTTTAAAAAATTATTTTGAATGATTCTTGAATGAAAATAGAAAATTAAAGTGGAAAAATATTTAATTTTCGAATAAAAAGGTGAAAAAAAATCTTAATTTCGAAGTGCTTAGAGTGATGGTAATGAATGTTAGAACACCGAATGCAATGATGAGAATAACATTAAGAACGAGAAGTTTTCTGTCTGATAGATTCCTTTTTCTTGTGATTACAGGAATTTCTATAACACAAAAAAAAAACAAAAACAACAATAATTAATCGAACACAAAAGTAAAAAAAAAAAAAATGTAAAAAATTAATCAATCCTACCTACTGACTACAATGAACATCATCTTCTATCAGTAATTCCAAAGAACTCAACATTTTTATGGAATTTTTTTTCCAGATGGGATCATTTGGTATGGAAAATATTAAATAGAAAAAGAAAAAATTATGATAGAATGAAAAAAGAAATAATTTATTCAAAAGATGACATGAATGATGATGACGGTGATAATGAAAATTTTGTGCAAAAAAAAAAAATTATATGAAAATTATTAAAATGATGCGATTGAATTCTGATGGTGTGGTTTTTAAAACAATCAATTTTTCTAGAGGAAAATTTAAAAAAAAACAAATGAAAATAAAGTTTTTTTTTTGTAAGTAAGCTGTATCCTTTACTGTTAATCGATTTAAAGTACATATAGGTACTCAAAAGTTCATCTAGGAGAAACTGCATGATACAAATTTAACTTTAAAAAAAGTCTGAAATAAATTACAAAACAAAATGAAACAGTAAAAATAAAATTAAAGAACTTCTTTAAACACGAGACAGTAAGAAAAAATAAAGAAAAATAAAAAAAATTTAGAACAAAAATAAACAGAAAAATTAGCTAAGAATTCAAAGAAAACAGGGAGGAAAAAAAAAACGTGCAAAATTGAAGGAATTTTAATAAAAAGTCAAAATAAAAACAACTCACGAAATCAACTGGAAAATTGAAAAAGAAAATCAAAAAATAAAAACCAAAAACCCGATAATGTAAAAGAAAATTTTACAGAAAAATTAAAATGAATAACGAGCAAAAAAAAAAACGAAAAAAAAAAGAAATTATAATAAAATTTTTATAGACTCATTAATTTTTCTTTCGATACTAAAAATAGACAAGAAAAAAATTTTATTTGAAAAAAAAAAAAAAAACAAAAAGGAAATCCTATAATTAATATTCACTGAACGTGTTCAACTAATATCCTGACAGAATATAAAAATCGCATAACAATCATCAAAAGAACTTATCTTAATCATAAAACAATTTAATCCATGAAAACGTGTTTTCAATTTTTCTACTCACATTTTTTTTTTCCTTTTTTTTTTTTTTTTTTTCAAAAACAAAGCACGTTTCCAACTGTGGTGGTTGTTTCATGCCATTAAGCTATTTCTATTTTTATTCGATATTTCTTTTCCTTGTTAAAATTTTTTTTTCTTTCTATTTTACTTTCTCACTAAGCTTACACACTTCAATTTTCAAACTTTAACAATTTGAAAAATTTCTGTCACATATCCGTTTTTATTCCTTTAAATAAAATTCTTAAAATTATGCTAAACATTTTTACAATATCAATCGATTCTTTTAAATATGAAAATTTAGATATTTTCCCTTTTTCTTTTAAACTTTTTTTTCTAACTTATAAATAATCACATTAAATATTGTTATGTGTTTCTATTTCTTTATTTTATTCTCTTAAATTCATTTAAATCTGCAGATTGTTATGACGCGTATGTGTAACACACACATACACACACGCGTAACGATACTGTTCTTCTTTAATATCATTTTTTGAATATTGAAATTCAATCACAAAAACAATCTCCTACAACATAAATAATTCTAATGTATAATTTGTCCCTAAATCTAAAATCTAACATACCACCTTTATTGTATATCCTTTTTGTGTGTGTGTGAAACTTTTTTTCTCTTAAATAAAAATCAATTTTCTAGAATATATTTTTTATTTTTTATTTTTTTTTTATGAAATTTTCTTTATGTACGCAAAATACCTAACCTACGACATATTCACGCATTCAACAAAAAGAATTGACAAAGACAAAGCAGAGAGAAAAAAAAAACAGACATTTCAAACTGTAAAGGATGTTAAAGGAGAACAAAAAATGAAGAAAAAAAAGTAGAAGAAAATTTAGCTTCTTTTTGGTAACGATAAGGATGATTTTGAAACGCGTTCTATTTTCAGTTGTTTTTTTTTTATTAAATTTTTTACTAAAAATGTTGACGAAAAAGTTTTTAAGCTTTTTAATATTTGACCTTTATTGTAAATCAATCGTTAGTTATTTGTTGTTGTTGTTATAGTAATTTTGTCCTTAATTTTTTTTTTTTTTTTAATATTTTAAAACTTTTCTTCATATTTTCTAATACAAAATAACTAAATTCAATAAATTATAAAAATTCACTTAAATTTTCTTGTTTAAATTTAAAAAAATAAGAAATTTTCATATACTTACCTTGAGGAAAATGGACAAAAGAAAGATAAATAAATTTAATATTTATTTTTTTTTGTTATTGTTTTTTTTTTTTTGTGTGGAAAAAGTTATTTTGAAGGAAAATTCTATAATGAGAAAAAGAAGAAAAAGTCAATTTTAAAATAAGAATGATTCGTTATGTTGCCTTTTCAATGTTTTTTCATTAAACAATAATAAGTTTTTGTTTTTTTTTTTTTTTTTTTTTATATTTTTTTTTTCCAGCAACAAATTTCAGAAATTAACTTTTATCCTTCAGTTATCTTTAAATTTAATTTTAAAAAGGTTTCTTTTTATTATTAAGAATTTTTGTAAGTATAAATGTATTTTTCATGGAAAATTGTAAAGATGATTTAAGTTTTTTTTTTTTTTTTTTTAAAAATAAATTAAATTTTATTTTAAAAAAAATAAAATAAAAGCATGAAGTTTAAAGTCAAGAAGAAAAATAAGAACATTTTAAAACTAAAATAAGCAATGTTAAAATTTTCTACGAAATGGTAGGAATAATATCTAAAATGACAAATAATACCATTTTAATTTGTTTATTTCCAATAAAAACGAACTAAAATATCAAATTTCCTAAACATTAAAGAAATTTCTTATAATTTGTAGATATCCTTGAAATCTTCATTAGTTAGAAAGTTTGGAATTCATTTTTATCAAAAAATTCTTTTATTTTCTTCTCTTTAATATTTGTTTTTTTTTTTCGAGATTTCTAAAGAAAAGAAAAACCTATTTAGGATATTCTTCCAAACAATAACAAAAAATTCTGTCAAAAAGTAAAATTAATAAAAATCAATCGACTGAAATGAATTACATTTTCTCAGTAACTATTTTTTTTAAGTACATTTCTTTTTTTGTTTTTTTTTTTTGAATTATTCTTCAGCACCCATCTCCAAAAAAAAAAAATCCACTTTAATATTCTCATTTTCAAATTATACACATTAAAACACATTTCAAAAAATTCACACTTTCAACATAATTTATTTTTACAATTTTCCCCAAAAAAAAATTAGATATTTGTTTTTCCGTTCACATTAAATCACACACACACACACACACATTAAAAATACCATCCTTTATATACTAAAAACATATTTTTTTTTTTTACTTGAAAAATAAAATCATACATATTAATTCACATACATACCTCCACATCCTTTCAAAGGTTATAGGTTATAGGTAATACGAAAATTGCTTTTCAGTCAATAAACCGCATGTATACGTATATACCTACTACATATAAATTTTTTTCCATTCCGTTAAACTGATGAGTTTCAAAACAAAATAAAAATATAAAAGCAAAAAAAAAGGAGCTATTTTACCAACAAAAAAAAAAAAAATAAATAAATAACTATGCATGTATGTAACTAAAATAGGTACTTTTGTTTACGTCATTTCTCTGATAACAAAAAAAAAAAAAAAATATGCCTTTTCCAAGCAAATTGTTTTCCTATCGTAATACTACACACATAAGCATATTATCATCATTATTTTTATTGATCATATATAGGTACATAAATATATCCTTAAAGTTAACAAAAAAAAAATAATAACTCAAATGTGGATGTTATCAACATAGAAATTATTATATTTTTATATAAAAAGAAAATAGAAAAAAAAAACAACACACATTTACACACACATGAACAATCGATTTTTAATATAATTTTATAACGCTTTTATAAATCCTGACAATGAAGTGGAAAATAGCTGAACAAGGTATTTTTTTTTTATATAATATATTTTTATTAATATTTTCTATAAATTAAAAGGATACTCGTATATACACACTTCACCTTTAAAACATTTTATTAATTTCATGTCGCCTACCAATAAACAATGACTTACTAAAATTTTACTCGATTGAATGGTTTCGATGATGCATTTATTTTTAAATGAATGACTTTGTGATAATGTGTGTAGGTGGGTGTGTGTGTGTGTGTGTTGGTTTTTCTCTTCTTTGTTTTTTATTTTCTGTATATATACATATATATTTTTTTAATTCACACTCTATTGAATAAATTGCAAAAATTACTAAAGCGTTAGCAACATTCAATAAAATTCTAAATAGAGAAAAAAAAAATCATGAAAAGTGTAAATTATGTAAACAACAGATTGAGGGAAAGTACACAACAATAACAACAACAACAACAATAACAACAAAAGTGTTTAAAGGAATGAAAAAATTAAATAGGAAAAAAAAAAACTGTTTCTGTCACATTAATAAAAAATATTTTATATCAAAACTGTATTCAACGAACTTTAAAAATAAATATCCTTTTATCAAAGCAAAAACAAAAAAACAACAACAAAAAAAAAAAAAAAAACAAAAATTAATGTACCATGCATTAAAATAAAATTAGAGGTAAAATTTAATGTTTTTCAAGTAATAAATTTTACACACATTCACATTCATATTATCATGTATCTATTTATGTATATTTTGTTGTCTGTTTTGATTATTATTTCGTGCGTATGCATATAAATATGTAAATTTGTTCATAAGAGTAAAATTTCATTAAGAACATGTTCATGAAACCGCATTACAATCATGATTTCACTATAATAACATACACCTTGCAATTTTATGTTATAGTGCAATAAATTGTTGTTATTTTATGAGAACACCTTTACAAAGATGAAATTTTTTTTTTAGAATAGATATTATTTTATTGAAATTATAACCCTTTTCAGTTTAAAAGAACCCTTCATTATATTGTATCAATATTCATCCAGCAATTTCTATTCTAATTATACAATGCAGTCTGTTTATTTAACTAACTGGTGCTGCCCTTTTCTAATGCAAAATTAAGTTACACATGCATAAAGAAAATTTATCGATTTATCAGTATTATCTGTCCAAAAATTGTTATACCTGATTAAACAGATTTGTTTATCATTTTAATTAGTTTCGAAATTATCCGTTTAATTTTTTTTTTTTTGTAATGCGAATATATCTTTGAATTTTTCAAGGATAAAAGCTTTAAAAAATTTTATTCTTTAAAAATTTCATATTGAAAAATTTCAAATGAAAATTTTACGAAAATCTTTAAGAATTAAATTCCTTTTTATCTGTTATAATCACTTAAAAACACTGTCTTAACAAATACGAAGAAAAAAAACATAACAAAATGTAAACTAAGTATATCTACTTTGTTTAAAAGTATTTGTAATACAATGCGATTTTCAGAAACAAAAACAAAAAGATAGATTAAGGAATAATGTTTTTTTTTTTTTTTTTTTTAAAAAAAGTGGAATTATATCGAACAAAATAAAGGAAAACTTATAATTTTTATTATTATTATTTTTTTTTTCTTTTCTTTAAAATTTTTTAAGAGGTTTTAACGATGAAAACAACATCACGACAAGATAAAATTTATATAAAAACAAACAGAAAATCTTTCTTTGTTGCGGTTTTTATTGTTTTTCTTTTTTTTTTTTTGTCTATTTTATTTTCAAGAAAATCTAAAGATGAAAAAAAAAAAAAAATAGACAGTTGACAGTTTTTTTTTTTTTTCATGTAGCAATGAAATAAATAAAAAGAAAAGCGTCTGCAGTACATAATATCTTTTTAAAAAGACACTTATCATTCGTCTAGAACAAAAAATATTTAAAAAAAAATATATATAAGAAGAAGACAAGACACCGTTAAAGAAATATCTTGAATAAAGTTTTTTTTTTATTTCTTTTTTTTTTTTAAGACTAAGTACTTTAAAATTGAAAGATACAAAAAAATAGTGAATAAAAAATGAATAGCAATCATTCGTCATATTACGTAAGACTATTGGAAATTCTGTGAAGAAAAGGTAAAGGATTTATTTTTTGATAGATTTTTTCCTTTATAATCTGAAGATAAGATTAATTTGAAGAAAATATTTTTCTCTTCCCTGACATCCTTTTAAAGATAAAATATATATATTTTAAGATTTAAAGAAAATTTTCAATATGTTTTTATGACTTAATAGAATGCAGATAGCTATTTTGAAAAATAAACAGACAGAATGATTTAAATCTAAATTTCAATATTATATTATCTTAATTAAACCCATTAAAATTGCATTATCTCTCAAATAAAGGATCTTATTTTATGTGAAATTTTTATCAAAGTTTTTGTTTCAAAAGTATTGCTAATGAATTTGTCATTTTTTTTTTCAGGAATTATCTCGATGAGCAAAACTTATAAAATAGCTATAGAAATTCTATAATACTTTTTATCTTTTCCTTCATGATCTTCAGCCTTTAATCTTTTGATCTATACGTGTCAGGATTGTGCTTATAACTAAAACCAAAATTTATGCATTTTTTTTTTCTCTATGTTGCATGGTTCAACCAAAAAAATAAGTGAAACTTTAGAAACAACCTAATAAGTCACTTCTAGCAATGACAATGTATTCTATAACAGACTAATTATTCCCATATAGCGAAATAGTCAGAACCAGTTGACCTCCAATCTCAACGTTTGGCCTCCAATCTAAAAGCTGTTTAAGCTCTTTCTTATTCTCAAAGTTTTTTCCTAATTTCTTACTTTTTTAAAATATATTCTCTTTTCTATCTATTTTCCATACATTACATAGAAATTTTTAAAAAAAATTTGAGAAATTTTAATATTTTTAACTCACTATACAATCATTCTAATGGTTCTCATTGCTATACAGAATCATATGGAAACAGCTTTCCTTTTACTGCATATTCAGATATATGGTAGAATACATATCATTTGGTTTAGTATATAGTAGTATATGTATCTGCTCTGTGCTTCTAATTTGAACACTATAGTTCTTTGAAGTTCACTGTTCAATTGAAAGATTCTTTTTCTTACGATCTATTCAACAAAAAATTTAAAATTTGATTATAAAAACAACGAACTATCATTAAAATTTCAACCTTCTTTTATAAATTAAAATAAACTCTACAAGAAAAATAAAAAATATATTCATAAAGAAAAATTTAAATACACATACAATTTCTAATTAGAAAATAAAAGAAAATTCTATACAATCTTTTCTTTTTTCTTTCTTTTACTCTCTTCTCACTGTATAAACATTTCAAATTTAATTGTAATTAATTTTTTAAAAATCAAATAAACTCTTTAAATACTTTTTCATAATTTTATTATTATTATGATTTTTTTTTTTTCAATATTCTAAAAATGAATTTTTTATAAATAAAATGTCATAATTTCTTTTAAACATTTTATGTGCTCTTTTTCACATCATATGCAAAGAATCAAAAAAAAAAAAAAAAAAAATTTGTTTTTAAATTAATTTCAATTATTTGAAAATTTATTCTGAACTGTTTTTTTTTTTTATTGTTTCTGATATAACATGAAATTGTTGCAAATATAATTTAATATTTTAATTGAATTATTTTTGTATTTTATAACACTTTTCAAAGTTTTTTTGATTTTTTTTTTTGAATTACAAAAAAAAAATATATAAGAGTTGAAATTGAAATTTCACCAAATTAATTGAAAAATTTTTTTACAATTGGAAAAAAAAAATATATACATAATTAAAAATAAATTTTCCATTTGAATTTCAATTATGAATATTTTTAATGGAAATTTTTGACATGAAAAATACAAAAAAAATAAAAACACTTGAAAATTATAAATTTTTCTTCCTATATTTTATTAGGGGGTTTTTTTTTTATCACAGAAACTTTAAAAAAAAAAAAATAAATAGATTATTCTTATTAATTAAAAAAATTGCAAAAAAAAGCAACAACATCAACATATAAATCTTCAATGATATTTATACGTGTAGCTACTCAAAAATTACACAAATATTTTTATTGTAATTCAGTTCGATAAAAATATGCTAAAGTAAATTTAAATTGAAAAAAAAAAAAAAAAAAAAATTATTTAAAAGTTTATTTTGTTTGTGGCTACTTTTTTTCCATTTTGTTTATTTTTATTTATTTATTTTTTTTTTGTGTTGTTTTATTACCATTAAATTTATTTAATTACAATTTTTAATCAATTTTATTCAATATAGTTGAAAAACAAAAATAGTAAAAAATAATAAAAAGTATATGATTGGTTGATGTTAATTGATTTTTTTCCAATTCCAGAAAAATAAATGAATAAAATGTGGCTTTTAGGGTAATTATTTTTGAAGGAAATTTTTATGTAATTTGAATCATTGATTGAATGATGTAACGTACTTGTAACTGATATATTAAAAAAAAAATTTTTTTGTTTACAAATATTTAATTAATAAATAAGGCATTTAAGGTTGAAAATTTCAAATTACGTAATTTTTATTTGGATAGTAAAAAAGTTGAATTTTTAGTTGAAGCTTTGTGACAAATACGCAAATCAATTTTTACACACTTTTATTCTTCCTTAGGGAAATCTGAAGTTGAAATTTGAATAAGAAATTTCTTGTTAATTTTCATTTGATAATAAATTAAAGTTATTGAAAAAGTTTTACTCTTAAAAAAACAAACAAAATGCCATAAACAATATTACAATTAAAAATTACGGTGGATTACATAGTTTAATTTTTGATTATCTTAAAATTTCTTACATATTTTCTTTTTTTCTTTTATTTTCTCTTCAATCATTCTGTATCTTTAACCAAATTTCAGTAAAACTGTATGATCTTACACTAACTACTTACAATACAAAAAAGTTTAAAAGATCCAGAAATACGCCACTTGCACTGTTCAATACTGTGGATACTGTTCAAAATTCCTTTATTTTGAATCCTTTAAATCATTCATTTAATTATTAGAAAATAATATGAAATGCACACTAATAAATTGTACTAATACATCAACAAGATATATCGAAGAATACCGATAAAAGTACATTAATTTCCTAAAGATAACCAATTTTATCCATTTATCCTATACACTGAGTTATTCAAAATAAAATTTAAATCTTCACTTACCGTTTTATGCATTCTTTTTACTTCAATTTTCAAAATTAGCTCTTTTTCCTTGTTGGCACGTGATTTTCTGTAATGAGAAATATTTTTCATACATTATTACTTAGAATACTTAGAATAAAATTTAAATAAAATGAATTCAATTAATGAAATAAACTAACTTTTTCTATGAAATAAAAATTCGACTTCCATATTGAACGACACTCTGAACAAAAATGAACAAGTTATGGCAAAACTAGAGAGAACAAAATTATCATACCGGATAAAGAAATAAAAGTTAGCTTAATTTGTTGTTTGAGGTTTGAGGTTTGATTTCAATGTTTGATTACAGCTTACTTAAAACTTTGACTTAATGTAGGCCAGAGAGGTAATAATAATTCCCTATCTGTTCACCATCTCAAAAGTCAACTTGAACTCTCTCTGATTTTTTTCTCTATGTGGCGTATGAAGGTATGATTTTACACTAATCACCTACGCTACAACACAGACAAAACTAATACATACATAAATGTATGTAGATTCTTACAGCTTGCTGAAAATTCCTCCATCTTGTATCTTTTAAATTTCTTAATTGATTGCCTATAAAACAATATTAAAATTCACACAGATTTTTATACTTTAATTTTTTTTGACGAATTTTATATTCACTCTTTAAAAAAAATTTTTTTTTTTTCAAATAGCTACTTTGGAAAAATTTTGTAGAAAAATGGTAATTATATCGTTTTTTAAAGGATACTTCATCTAATTCAGTACTTTCACTAGAAAATAAATTATTTTATTTACCGTTTATAAAAGTGTTTTCTCCTCTTTTGATATTCTTTTTTTTTCCTGTAACGGAAAATACATACATATTTCACATTAATTGTCTAATCTTGTAGAAAAAAAAAAAACTAATTGGACTAAAAAAATATGAAAATACTGAAAAAAATTAATTACCTTTTCCCACAAATAAAAAACACATCCATCTCTGAAAAAAACCTGAACTAAAATGGCGTCATTTTGATGAACTAACTCATTGATCATACCAAAGATCTGATGAATTTGAATATAGGACCGGATAGCGGATATACAAATAAAAGTATACAAATCAGTTCTTTCCGGTTTCATATCCTCCATGTTTTTTGAATCGGTTGATTATTATCATTTTGAACTTGAACATCATCATCACATCGGAATTTGTTAGCTCTACATGATTTTCACTCTCTTTTTCGGTGTGTGTGTGAACTGTGAGTTCACTTCTAAATCACAAAATAATAAATTAAGGATTATTTTAATTGAAACTGTAAAACTATATAATAATGAAAGTTTCATCTAATATTTTAATCTTTTTAAAAGTTTTATTATTTTTTTGGTTTTTAAATTAAAATCTACAAAATACTAGAAAATCTTTAAATTGTAGCTTTTTACATATACCCTTATTTCGAATTGTTTTTTTTTTATTTTATTTTAATAAAAGTGTGTACTTACACTTAGTTAACTATACTAAATATATCCTTATTTTGATATTTATTCTACAGGAAAATTTCTAAATTAAAATACGTTTACTTCAAGATAAAAATATTTATATGTACATATATACAAATGTATGTATTTGAGAACACAAAACATATATGAAATGTTTTTATAAGTTTTATTTTGAATTTTTTTTTTTTTTTTTTCATTTTACGTTTCAAAAAAATATGTGTTTATTTTAAATTAAATGAATTAAATGTGAAAAAACACGTGAACAAAATAAATGAAAAAAAAAAAATAAATAAAAGAAAAAAAACAGGAGGAATATAGTTGTTACAAATTAAATTTATTTTATGTTAGAAAAAAAAAAAAAGAATCAAAAACATAAGAGTTTTCATGAAAATTATAAAAAAAATTTTATTATTATTATTATTATTTTTTCAAAACGTTTTTTTTTTCGCAAGGATTAACCTTTTTTTCTCATTTAAAAAGTTTAATAATTTTTAATGTGAGATTATGTATTTTGTATTTTTTAATTGTTCGGAAAATTTAATTAACATATTTAAAAAGTATGCATAGCACCTTTATTTAATAATTGAAAAGTTCTACCTTTTTTTTTTTCAACACGAAAACAATCTAATAAAAAAAAAAAAGAAAAATCAAATTAGTATATAAAATAAGAGCAACTGAAAAATGAAATCATTTTTATAATTTTTTAACACAATTTTCAAATTCTTTTTCGAAATTAAAAATTAAAAAAAAAAAAACAAAAAAAAAAAAATACTTTTTATTAAATTGAAAAAAAAAAAAATAATAATAATAATAATTAAGGAACAGGAAAAAAATCTACTTTGAAAATAAATAAAATATTTTAACAATATTATTCTTAGCTAACGAAGCATAACTGAAAGCATCCGAAAATTAAGTACACATTAGTTAAGTTATACATACATAATTGAAATGTGTATGTATGTGTGTGTGTACAAAAAAAAAAAATGGACTATTATCACATAAAGAACAAAATAAAAAACTGAAACTCATAAAATGTAATTGTTAGTTATAGTTTCTATATGGAGACCAATAACAACTGGAAGCTCTACAAAAATAAAGTAAACGAAGAAAAAAAATCCGTTTTTTTTTTTTTTGGATAAAAAATTCCATAGCCGTAATGATCATATATAGAATCCTTACAATTTACGTACATGTATAATATGAGAGAAAAAGATATTTTTACTTCTTTATAGTAGTTTCTTGTTATCTTGTTAAAAATAAGGGGAACTGAAAGAAGCATACCAAAAAAGAAAAACAAAAAAAACTCGTCAAACAATTTACAAAGTTAATTTTTCTAATTGAGATGGAACGTATAGTACATACAAATTTTATCTTTTACTAAAATTATTTGAACTTGACTTTGTAAATATACTCTCTTACTATGAATTTAGAAAAAGAAAAATGAAGGATAATTAAACCACAAATATAAGATAAATTTTCAAGTGTGTAGATTAACATGAGATATAAAATTGAAATAAGTCGTTTTTGTTTTGAAGTTTGGTCTGCAATCTTTGAACACAATCTTATACTTCCGACCAATCTATATCTAAGCGTGCAGCACAGCTGATGAAAACTGGATGGAGATACTTAAGTAACCTATCCCTTATCCTTACACAGTCAAAGAAAGTCAAATTAATATTTTTTAAACCGATTAAATTCGAAAATTTAATCCTACTGAAAATTACAGTGAATTGAAAAGGCAAAATTTTAAAACAAACTTGGAATTATTATCCTTTTTTTTTTCAACTCAAAAAAAGCGAAAAATTAGACCTTAAATTTTTAAAATCCAAGATTATCTTCGATAGTTTGAAATTGAATTATCTGAAATCTGAAATTTCGAATACAAATAAATCAAAGAATTATTATATAACACCCTAGACGCACTAAAATCAAAATCGTACATTTCAAGAAAATTTTTGAAATCATGTAGAGAAATTTTTTCGCATTTGGGGCTTTAAGATTATAAAGTTTTTTTAAAAGTCTATTTTTTTACGAATTAAAATTTCAAAGTGTACGTCTCACGTTTCAAAACTCAAATAAGGCTAATTCAATGATACAGAAAATTTAAAATTTCGAAACTAAGACAGGTCTTTGATTTTTGTGGCATTGTGAAGCCTGTAATGCTAAAGTAAGTAAATCACACCAGATATGAAAAAAAAACTGTTTTTGTTTTCTCTCCAAAAATAAATTACCAATTTATTAGATACTTACTTCTACAATTCTGTGTATTTTCAATTCTCACAGACTATGAGTATCTCATTTTCTACAATTTTTACATCTTATAAGACTTATTTATCTTTAACTTAATTGTGTGTGTACAGATATTTTCTGTACAGTAAAAGAGCATACAAAATTCTTATGTGCATAGAACCGTGTTAAAATGATTTTTTGTTTTCCTTTTTTCTTAATTATTCTTTAAAAATATAATGGTATATATTTTTTTTTTCTGAGTAGTATAGTTGAAAAATCCTTATTATCTATGAGTATATTTAATTTATATTTTTACTTTTAATTTGCTGTCATTTTTAAAGTAAAAGAAATCTTTTTTTTAATTTAAAAATTATTTAATTAAAACACAAGAAAAAATAAGAAGAAATTTTTAAATCACATTTTCTATATGAAATGAAAAAAAATTATATACATATATATGTTTTTTTAAAGTTAACCAAAATTTTGCAATAATTTTTTTTGTTTTTATCAAGTTCAAGAATTATGAAGAAATTTCTCAAAATCTAACAAAGTAAGAGAAGTATTTTTTTTTTTCGTTTCAAAAAATAACAAAAAAAAAACAAGCTATTTTGTGAAAATACACAAAATTACAATTTAGTATATTTTCTCATAATAAAGTTTCTAAGTTTTCTTTTTGTGGTTTTGTTATTGCAATTTTGTAAATCAAATTAGAAAAGTAAATGAGATAAGGAAATGAAAAAGCAAGAAGAAGAAAGAAAATTTTTGAAATGGCCAAAGGTATGATTCATTCTGTGAACGTATTTTGTGGTTTTTTTTTTTTTTTGTTTTTTTTTTTTGTTTGGGAAAAAGTAAATCTTGTTAAAAATTTCTTTGAGCTGAAGGATCAGAAGAAAATGTACATACGAGTATACATACATATGTTTTGTGTATATGGTAAATTTATGAAATGAAATTAATATGTTCAAAAAGAAAACAGTAAAAAATATATATTGTGTCTGTGTGCATGTATGTGAATGAAATATATAGTAAAATAAATTAAGGAAGTTTATGATATAATTGAAATTTTGAAAAAGGAAAGTTTTATTAGTAGTATAAGTAGTATGAAGTAGTTATTATTATAGGAACAGGGTATTAGAAAAAAAAATGAGTGTGTTTTGAGAATAAAAGAAATTTAGATTTGTTTTTGGTTTAATAAATGTTTTTTTTTTTTACTGAATAGGCTCAGTTATAAAGAATAAGAGTTGAATGAGGTGAAAATGTCAATGTGAATTGTTGTGCCGCTAGAGATATTCTGAATTGTTTAAAGGATTGAAAAGGTTGTGTTGGTTACAATGTCACAAACCTTCTTTTTTTTTGTCAAGACATTGTGGACAGATAATTTTACTGCTAGCTTTAGTTCAAGGGCAAGATTAAGACTTTAAAAACTGTTAAAAGTATTTAGTTCAATCCGTCTACAGTGTCTTGAGTTTTTGCACTTTTCAGAACTGACTTTTTCCAACGAAAATTTGTCAAAGGAACATCATCGATCAACTTGATCATTTTTTTCAATTTTTAATTTTCCAGAAACAAAAGTGCCGATGCAATATTACTTGAGGTGACAAATATGGCCATGTTTAAATTTCTACAGTAAATTCTTTTAATCCTTTCACTTAAACCACAATCACTGCACTTCAAAGGTTCAGATTTAAAAATATTACTGTATAGAAAGATTTTGTATTTCATACGAAAAAAGTGATGACTTGATTATATTTTCTTTTTTTTTTTCAAGTTTTCTTCAAATTGATTTAGAAAATCTTCAACAAAAAAAAAAACTTTTAAATAATCAAACATTATAAAAAAAAAACTTAAAGGATAAAAAAATTTAAGAAAATAAAAAGCTAAATTTTATTTAAATTAAATTATCAAATCTTATTCACTTTTTTTGCTGTATATTCATCCTTCTAAAGTATTTTTTACAAGATACAATCACATTCTTACATATTCAATACACTTCATTACCAATTGAATCGTGTGTTTTTTTTTCTTTTTCTTTTTTTTTTTATATATATATTCCATGTCACACTTATCTTGTGATTGAATATCAAGAATCAATTTAAATTTATATACATACAAAAAATGATATTCATATACTTATACAAGGATTGATAAAAGTTAAGGAAAAAAAAGCTATCAAAGAAAAATGAAAATAAAAAATTTCAAGAAAAAAGAAATAACAAAAGAAGAAGAAGATAAAAGGATAAATTGATTTTGATGCTGATGAAAATATAAATTTAGTATTCAATGCAATTTTTGAAAATTTTCGATACAATTCAATAAAAATTTGTTTAAAATGAAATTTTGTCTTTTTTAAATCCATTTTTTTTTCCTGTTATCCTTTTTGTATCTTATAGTTTCATAAGTGCATACTTTTACAAAAAAAAAAATTATACAAAAAATGTATTTTCATTCAACATTGTCAACTCTTGTGAGACATATAAAAAGAACTTTTTTTTTTATCTTATTCTTATTTTTTTTCTTCTTGTTTTTGTAATTTTTTTTTTTTTATCTTTTAAAAAATAAGGATCAGTTACACTCTTTAATTCTCATCATGTTATCGAATTGTATACATACACATACGAGTAGTAAATGTTATTTATTTTATATCCTTGTTGTCTATGTGTATAGGTTATTTGTTAAAATCTATAGAGAGTATCTACCATTCTGTACTCTAAATTCCATTGCATTCTTTTTTGTTTTCTATATTGATCCTTAAGGTATTTGCCTTATGTAATTTATGTATGTACATACATATATTGTATCGGTACCATAATGCAGATAAAATATTCTCATGTGAATATTATGTATTGCATGTTTGTTGCATTAATTCTTTAGCCCTTTAAATCTAACAAATGTATGCACGTAACATATAAACATGTTTCGTTTCCTAGATAATCTTGAACCGTCTGAGAACGTTAAAAAAAGGCAAAAACCTAGATTGAAAAAAAAAAAAATTTTAGAGATTTTCCTTTTGAAAAAAAAAATTTCCGATACTGCAACGAACGCGCAAACATCAATTTAAAAACAAAGATTTTTAAAACAATGGAAAATCTATCAATTCATATCTATAACATAATAAGTAAGAGGATATGAAGAATAGTAAGGAAAATAGTTCAAAATTCTTATCATGTATTTCTGTATATGAGTGTGTGTGTGTGTTGGGGGGGGGGGATTTGTACAAAAAGTCAAAATAATCTTTTGTAATTTATATTACTTCTCATTTTTTGGGTGATTCTCCTAGAAATATTTCATTTTCATTCTTTGTGTATCTTTTTCGAAACTACTCTAAAAATGTATCTTTAATAAAAACTAATGAATTGTCATTTTAAGATGTCACACACTTTTTTAAAATCTCACTACAATTAAATGCTTTCCTTTTTGTTGCAGCCATCTGAACTTTTGTTTCAAATCAAAGGAGACTTTTAGAATACGTGTACAGTATCTATGGTTGTATTACAAACTAATATCCAATCTAAAATTTTATTTGTATTTGTTTTTTTTTTTTCTATGTTCACCTAACAAACAACCAAGAAAAATAAGTAGGTACGTACTTAATATATTATTTTTCTTGAACAAACTAAAACAGTAAAAGGATCATTAAAAGTATCATTTCCAAGAGAATCACACAAGATAAACAAAAATTGAATACATATATGTAATTGCACAGTATATGCATGTCACATTAATATACATAAATCATACATTCATCGAATTCATGCTGGTAGTGATTTATTTTCAAGGATTTAAGGATTGTGTAAGAACAAATGAAGTAACAACAGCGACAACAACAACAAAAACAATAATAAAACTTATGCTCGATAATAATCATAGAAAAGATATAAATTCCAAATTATTACAGAATTTCAATTCAAATTTAAATCACATATGTAGTTGTTTGTGTTACTAAAATGAATTTGGAATAAACAAATGGAAAAAAAAAATTAGTTTTTCAAGATAACTCATACAAAATGAAATTGATCAAATTGTCAATCAATATATGTATGTATGTATTTACATACTATATACATATTTTTCTTATTGCTTAGAAACTTGTATAGTAACTAAGAATAGCAAGCGACATGGTATCTGATAGTTCAATTGGTAGAACAGTGTCCCGGCAAGGCAAAGTTCTTGGATTCGAATCCCAGTCGAATCGAATGTCGTTTTCTTGTTTTTAGTCTACTATAACTTTAAATATCTTAAAATTTTAGGCACCTTCTAAATAAATTTATAGAAGATATCATGCAATTAATTGATTTTCTCTACGCACTTAAAAAAAAGGATAATTTTTCTATAGAAGTGGAAAATCATTCAAAAATTTTTACTTTTGTAATAAATACCTTAAGCAAGGCTTTAACTTTGTAAATAAATTCCAATTTTCAACTATTTATTTTTATTAGTTGCTTTAAGCACTTACCGTTATTTTTCACCAATGGTCTTTTCCCGCATACAGACATTTTTTCTGCTTTTTTTTTTTTGTAGAAAAAACACGATGTCCAAAATTGCAAAAATTTTAAAAAGCTTTTGTAAAACAAGCCCAAGCTGGTATAGAAAAAGTTGAGCTGTAGAATACGAAGATATTTGGAAATAAAAACCTTTTCCATTACCCTGTAAAGAAATAATAAAATTCATTAATGTTAATTTTTATCATTTTTCTTTACCGATTAATAATTTTTTTTACTAAATTTTAGAAAAACACATCAAACATTAGAGTTTCCTTGAAACTTACTATATGTACATACATACTCAGATATACATACATACCTTGAACGTGTTTCATTTATAAAAGCTCCAATTTATAAGGAAAAAAAACTCTTAAAGTCAAAGATAAATAATTCATTCATTATATGTTCACAGAGGTTAAACAAGAGTGTTTAACGTTTATAAAAGGTATTAAATGAACCTATACATATTCATAATGTAGTCCTTGATAAATTTCTCAACTTACTACACAATTTTTAGTTTAATTCCAAAACATTCAAAAAGACTAAATAACATTTTTTTTTTAGACCGAAAAAAAAAATATAAAATAAAAATAAAATCTAAAAAATCAAATTATTAATAAATAAAAAATTCTTGTCACGCAATATATGTACTTAAAAAAAAAAACTAAAAAGGATACGAAGTACACATTTAGTTTTTCTTATTAAATTCTGATATATTAATTACGAAAATAGTTCCTTCAATACTTAATTTTTTATTCATTATACATTTTTTATATTTTTATTCTAGCCCACCTCCACCTTAAACTTTATTGTATAATTTTAAACTTTGATTCATTATTATTAAGATTATAGGTTTTATGTAATCCCCAAAAAAGAAAAAAATAACTTACTCCTATAATTTATACATGTATTATTGAAATTTAAAAAAAAAAAAAAGAGGATATTTTAATATTTTAAAAATAGAATCATATAATAATATTATCACGCAGATAGGTACTATAAAATTTTAAAAATATCAAATTATGATAATTTCTTTTAAGTTGAAATTTTTTTTTTTTTTTATGTTAAATTAGTTTTCAATTATTCTCAGAGAAAATTTTAAAATAAAATTTTGGATGAAATTTTAGAAAAATGTTTAAAAAAATCATCCACAATGTTCACATGTTCATTGTAAGTTATAGAATGAACGAAACAATTATGTTTTTGCTTATTTTTTTAGGAACAAAAAGCAATAAAGAAAAATTAAAATTTAATAAAAAAATTTAAATTTTATATCTGTATTTTCGAATTTTTGATAAGTATATGAATATTTTGTGATAGTCCAAAAATTACTGGGTCTAATTACAAAGTCTTCATATGTTATCAACACAGACAATGATTAATTTCTGATACAATTGATCAACTGTGAAAAAATGGCATAAAATGAATGCGTATGCCAACTAATGTCTAAATATAATTTTTAAAATAGCTGCTGGCCCATGTGGTTCCATAGCTTCAAAGATTATATCAAAAGAACTGTCCGATTCTGTTTTCATAATTCGAAATACAAAAACCAGAAAAATAAGACCATTATAGCTATTATTTCTGCCTCCATACTATATTACAGAAAGCAGTATCTGGTTTCAGTTATCAGTTTGTTCTACATTGAAATATCTTTAGATAAAATGATATTTTGCATTTTGAAGCCTTAAATTTTCTCCATAATCTTTGATAAGCTTCAATACTAAGCATTTGGGGAGTTTTTGTTGTTGTTACATAATTAACTTTTCGTACATTTTACGATCGTATTTTTAATCCTTTTTTCTTAAATATGTTGTTTTTCCATGAAATATTAAAATCAGTTGTCAATCATCTAGTACTACAATAGAGTTTCTTTGAAACCATCCCCACCTTATTTTTCTTCATCAGAATCAATTTTATAAAACCATAATCGATACAATAAAAAAAAACTCATTTGATACCAAGATTTTTTATGTACATATGTATATTATTTAAAATTTTAATTTCCATTGTAAAATTTTCGAAACTAAGCATTTATTTTGCACATTTAAATAAAAAAAATCATTTAAAGGAATTGATTTACAAATCTTAAATCTTATGAACTCCTAAAAGTGGATCTAAATTTTTAAAAACTTCAATTTTTTCATCCTTTAAATTTAAATTGAGCACATTAAATTTAAAATTTTGAAAAGCACTGGTGGTATAAATAATCGATGTGTGTTAATATAATGAACACCATTAGCTATATGATAAATGTGTATAATTTATGTCTAATAAATAATATTTATGTTTTACACACAAAAAGAGAAAATGTATCTACTACATTAAAATTAAGCTATTTCATATGTGTTATTTTAAAATGTATAATAATTATTGAATCCTTAATTAGTATATTTACGATTGAAAAATCAAAAAAATAAAGTGAAATTATATAAAATAAAAACTTAAAATAATATTCAAGCATATTTTCCATTAAAAATATTTTCCCAACTATTCAAAGGAAAATTGGAAAATTTTTTTTTTTCATACATACATTTTCATAAATTTTAAATAAATTTTCACATGAATTATTATTATTACAATTTTTAATAACTTCTCTTTCGAAATAATTCAAAAACCAATTTTTGTTTGTTACCTTTTTTTTTTTTTTTTTTTTGTTTTAATCAATTTTTTTTTTCCACATTTTCTGTCTCTTTCTGTTTGTTTTTTTTTTTCAAATTAATTGAATATGTGTAATGTTTGTTTTTTTTTCTCTCCTGGAGTAATATATAACACCAATATTTTCATCATTGAAAAAAAAAATAACAAAAATAAATATTTCCATTTTCCATTACAAAAACAAAAAATTTAATTAATATTTTGTATCGAATATGAAATTTTAACAAATTTTTTTATGTTCATTTTTCTGTATACGCATTTTTTTTTTTTTTCAATATATAGGCGTCGTATACACAATTTTTTTTTGTTTTTTTTTTTTTTTTGTTTTATAGAAATTGTTAATTTTCTCTGAATATAAAATAAAACACAAAAAAAAAAAAACATATTATTATGACATTTTATGAAAATAAATTTTACATAAGATATAAACACAACAAAGAAAATGAAAAAGAGTTTATATACTCGTACATATATCCTCTTGTGCATTATGGTATATGTAATATTTAAAACAGTTTTCATGTTATCTGGTATCAAATCAAAAATATGTACATTGTATATGTGCATGACATACAGTAAAAAGAAAATGTTATTAAATTTTGTAATTGAGTGAAAATATATCAAAAAATACACACTAAAGGAGAATATTCTATTTTTTCATAAAAGAGTACTAGAACTTTGAGTTTGATAATCCAAAAACAAAAAAAAATGAAAAATAAAAATTTTTTTTTTTCAATTAAAATCAAAGGATTAATGGATGTACGTACACCTTTTATAAACCTGATATGAATTATTAAAAATTTCTTATATATTTGACATAGTATACTTATTCCAGCTTTGAAGTGATGTGATTGTTTCACTTTTTTAATTGTTTTTATGATTTTACAGCTGAAAATTTAATTTTGTTTTTTCCTCTAAAACAGGACAAGTGAATGTTCAGTTGGGTTGTTCAATATTTTATGAAATACCATACATAAAATTCGATATCATAAATTTCATTTTTTCAACCTGTTCGACTTTTTTTTTTTTTTAAGTGGAAAATTCTTTTCAAAAGAAAATAATTTCAAAAAATGAAAAAGTAAAAATTGAATAAAGAAAAAAAGGAAAATTCGAAAAGTCACAACTAAACGATTAAATAAAGGCTGGGTTCGATTTACAAGACTATTTGAATAAAAATAATAAATTGTAACCGAAAAAAAAAATTCCTATTAATTTTCTAAAAATTTAAGCCCATATTTATAGAATCTATAAGGTCTTCTTCTGTAACTTCAGTACAGATTTTGACTTTCTTACAATATAGTTGATCCACAACCCTGTATCGCATTTTATATATATGTAATTTGAAGACCTAACATATATTTTATTTTTTTTTTTTAGAGAATAGAGAAATCTTGGAACAATCAATTTGTCATAGAAATTTCCATATATTTTCTTTCTTTAATAGAAATAACTTAAAACAAAAATAACTATAATCTTATCCGTAAGAATTTGATTTGAATTACTTTAAAATTCTATAGAAAAGCTCTTAACCTCTTCCTTTTTCTTAATTTCATTGTTATTAAAATACCAAAGCAAAACATTCAAATGAAACCATATTAATTAATAATCACCACTAAAATTCGAGTTTTTCATTAAAAAAGGACATTATTTCCTTTCCTTTTCAAATAGACACACATATATTTCTCTCTCCAGAAAAACCCCAAACATAATAAATTCTTACAATTATTTTTTTTAAATACCAATCAATCTCTTTCCATGTAATATCGTAATCACATACGCAAAAACACATTATCATCATCATCATTTAATAAGAAAAAAAAAAAAAACCAAAATTCTTAAACATATTTTAAGCTTTTTAATCTACATATCAATCAAAAAAATTTAAATTGTAGCAATCGTGTGTGTGTGTGTGTGTGTGTATGTGTGTATGACAATAATTTTCTTAACATATCAAAACGTTTTTAAAATAAGTATGTATGTATGTATAAAAAAAAACGGTATTCAAATTAACATATATCGAAAGTTTACATTATAACCAAAATGAATTGGTTTAATATTATTTATAGCTACATTTAGGCCATAGATAGGAAAAAAAAATCAACTTTTACATACACATGTCACTATAATATATGTGATACACATTTTTAATATAGTTATATAGTCTCTTACACACATTTGTATATCACATATTTAAAATAAAATAAAAAAATATGATAATTTTACACATGATTCAAATAAATATTTCCCCCATAGAAAAAAAATATTTTTTAATATTTCTTAAAATGAATTCGATGTTTTCTATGTAATCTCTCCTATTCATCAGAGAGAATATTTTTACGCATGAAAATTCGATACTCGAAACGGATAAGCTTTTTTGTTTATTTTTTTTTTCAATTTTCCACATATGTATTATGAGATTTTTCAATACTCACTAAATATAAATGAGAACTTTAAGTGAAAAGTTAATAATTTACGTTTACGGTATCATATGATTTCGTTACACAAAAAAAAAAAACAATAACAATAAACTTTAAAATAAAATTTTTCTCCAAAAAAAAAAAAAGCTATAGAACATTTATTAGAAGAAATTTTAACAAACTGACTAACAAAACAAAAAAAAAAAAACGTAGAAATGAGTATGCGTTTATTTTTCTATGTTTGAAGAAGAAAATGAGAATTGAGTATTTTTTATTTATGTTTTTTTTGCTTTGCTTTTGTTGTTTTTTTTTTTATCTTTTGTGAAAAAATCACATGAATTTTCATTTAAAATCAGTTGATTCTGAAGCTTTCTACCGTTCAAATCTGCTGCTTTTTAATTGTAACGGTATAATCGCGTGAAAGAAGAAAGTTTTATTTATTTATTTATTTTTTATTTTAAACTTTAATTTGACAAAAAAAAAAAGGAATTAAAAAAAAAAAAAACAAAGTAGACCAATTACAGAAATTATATTTTATTTATTTTTTTTTATAAATAATTTTTTCTTTAAGTTTTTCTTAGTTTTTTTTCAACATAATGCAGCATTCAATTTAGGTAAACGTTTTGTGTATCTTTCAATATTTTATATTTCATATAAAAAAAAAAATTAAAAAAAAAAGGATATCATAAAATAGAAACTTTATTTTAAAGTGTAATACATGAGTGTTTTTTTTTTCTAGATTATATTACAATTTTCTTTTATTTATTTTTTTTTAATTTTTTTGTAAAATGTAATCGTCTGGAATATGTTCGTGATTTTAAAACCAAACTAACGTATCTTGAATAATTGATAAACTACATACATATATACATACATAAAATGATGATAGTGGTGTAATTTAAAATTCTATTTATTTTAAAAATATTTTCATTCAGCTTGAATCCATTTCTAAATTTTTTTAAGTATTGATTTGAAATTTAGTTTTTTTTTATCTTTTTTTTTTTTTTTTTTTCAATTTAAGAAAAGATACTTATTAAAAATTGAATTTATGAGTTTATGAGTTCATATGTAATTTATTAGAAATATTGAAGTAAAAAAAAAAAAAGTGATGAGTACATATTTTTTTTTTTGTTTTTTTGTCAAGGATTAAATAAAATTGAAAAAATAAAAATGTGAGAAAATTAAACCAAGGATAACAATTTGAAAAAAAAAATAAAAAATGCTCCTAATAATTTTTATTTTTTTCTAAATAGAAAATATAAAATACCAGAATACCTGAATAAGTACTATGTATAGTTTTCGCTTTTTAAATATTCATTATCCTAATTATAATTATTTTTATCACATTTTAAAATTAAAAAAAAATAAAATAAAGGAAATTAAAAATTAAGTGTGAGTAATTAACCATATACAACGTATCCTTCGACGGTTTTTTATTCTTTTTGCTTTTATTAAATTTATTTTAGTCTAAAGTTACATATGCTTTCATTTCATTTGATGTATGTAATTTACTATATATCATGCAAAGTTGTAATTTCTTTATTGTTTTTTTGTTTTTTTTTTATTTTTTTTTTTTATTTTTTTTTTTTTGTGATTAATTCACATATTATTTATTTACGTGTATTTTTTTTTCATTTTCATATCACATTAACTGTTTGGTTTTTATTTATATGTTTTTCATGTTTTTCACATTTTCACATTATAATTTTTCTGTTATTTTTTTAAACTACAATTTTTTCTTTCATAGTTTTGTTTTTTTTTTTTTTTTAAATACAAATTTTCTTGTTTTTTTATTTTTTTCAATTTGAATAAAGGATTAGTTGCTGCTGACTTGTTATGTTCTTATCTTATAATTTGCATCCGTAAATATTTTTTTAATTATTTTTTTTTATTTTAAGTCTTTAGTAAAAAAAAAAAAAAAAAAAAAAAAAATCAATATTCTTTTCGACACAAACAATGAAAAATCATTCGAACAAAACAATCAATTAATTTAATTTGTAACATGAATTCTTTTACTTAATTGTATTCTTTTTTCTATTTTTGAAAAATATAAACTTGCAATGTGTGTTCGTGCCTATAACATAGTTGTTTCTCCTTACTTTTTATTTTTTTTTTGATTTTATTTTTTTTTCTTTTTAACTTTTTCTACTTATTAACTATTTTTATTTTTTTTTTTTTTTGTTATTTTTTACTTCTTTTAATTCTTTTTCTTCATCTAGGGTGTTTTTTTTTTTTTTTTTTATATATTTATAACGTGAATATGTGAAAAAATAATATAAAACTAATAATAAATAAAAATTATAATAATTATCATAAAGGATATAAAAAATAGAAAATAAAAAACCTCAAAATAAAAAAATATATACATATGTACATATATCCCAAAAAAAAAAAAAAACAGTAATAATTTCACTTATAAACGCAAAAAACTCGTTAATATTCGGCCTAGTTAGAAAAGAATTTTTTTTTCTTTTTCTTTTTTCATTTTCAATTTTTATTTTTGTTATTTTACTTTTACTTTTTTTTCCCCCTTTACGTTTTATTTTTTTTCTACAAATAAAAAAAAAAAAGCAAAATTCTTTATAATATAAATTATTATTATTTTTTTTTTCATACATTTATATGTGTACGTATTTTATTTGTGTTGTGTTGTTGTTGTTGTTGTTTTTTTTTTTTTTTTTTAATGTGCGCCTATATGTGGCTTATTTGATGAAAATTCTTATAAAAAAAAAAAATAAAAACAATGAAGTAAATAAATAAAAAAATATTGCAAATGATAGGATACATAAAAAATATTAACATTCATACTACCTACATAGTACATATATAAAAAAAATCGAAAAAAAATAAAGGATTTATATAGTGAATTCAAAATCATATTATTTTTTTTTTTGTTATTGTTGTTGTAAAATTGAAATATAAATTTAAAAACAAAAAAAAAATATATACATATAAATTTGTAATTTAATGTGAAACAAGGATAATTATAAATAATGAAATGAAAATGCAACATAAAAACAACAAAAAAGAAAAAAAGGATTCAATCTGTTTTTTTTTTTTGTAAAAGCTTTTTTTTTTTTGTAATAATTCAAAAATTTTTTTGATTGTTTAATTTGCAATTCATATCCATTAAAAAAAATAATACTTTTTTGGAAATAATATAAATGAATCTACTGGAAAAATTAATAATATTTGAATAAATTAAATAAAAAATAAAAATAAAAAATAAAAATTATGTAAATGATAAAAAGATAAAAGGATATGCAAATAATGATAAAAATGATAATGAAGTGAAGTGAAAAAAAAATATTGAAAATGAAAATAAATAAATAAAATTTATTTATTAATTTTAAATTTAAAATATGTATATCCTTTCCAAGTCCTTGAAATTGAAATCAATCCTTGTAAAAGTATTTATTCGTTAATTTTTTTTTTTAATTTTTACTTTTTCTACAACTTTTTGCATATTTTTATCTCTTTTCATCGCTCAAGTTATGTCTAAAAAATCCTACAATTTAATTCTCAATTTACTTATTCTGTCATATCTTGATTATATATGAAAAATATTCTACTCATGTTATTTAATAAATAAATAAAATAATTCCAAATCTTTCATCTAAATTCATCACCAAAACAAAACAAGAAAGAAAAAAAAAACCATATACTTGTTAATTTTCTTTAATCAACTTAAAGACTTTAATAAATTTCTGACTACATAGTATCGGATGCCAGATAGTTCTTTCTTTTGAAATACTTAAATGATATAACACCTACAATTTAACGAAAAAAATAGACAAAAAACAAAAAGTTAACAACTAACATCAATTTATGCCATCAAGCAAATTTTTAGGATCTTGTTTAATATCAAACGATAATAAAACCAAAAACGTTAATGTATAAATTTTTCTCTACACACTCAGACACCAAAATAAAAAAGATTAAGTAATTCCAAACATACACATACAAAAAAAGTAAATAAAATAAATAAATAAAAGATATAGTTCGTGTGATAATAATGATATGACAACATGATAAATTTCATTTAACAAAAGTCCTTTAGTGTTGATAATGCCAAAAATAAATTATTGATGTTTTTCTTTTTTTTTACACATAAAATATCATAAAATCTGTTTTCTTCCTTTTCATATTCTATTTTTGTCCTAACGATATAAAGTTGAGAAAATATTTTCTTGAACACAAAAAAAAAAAAAAAAAAAAAAAATGTATATCGCACAGTAGGATGCTTAAATTTAATAAATTCACCGGAACCACGTGAAATTACTCTTGAAGGATTTTAATCTCATTTAAAGGGATTATAAGTTGAAGTCTTATAAAATTCCTTTCAATGAGAACTTAATTAAGGTTTTTTTTTGTAAAAAAAAAAAAAAAAAAAAAAAAAATATGTAGATTTAAAAAAAAAAAACAGTTAGATGCGAAAATAAAGAAAATCTGATTAAAATATCAGACCAAGATGATAAAATTGGTTTATTATTGTTATTGTCCTTAAATTAATTAAGAGAATATATTTTTAAAATAAATTTATGAAAGGATAATTAGTTGATGTAAAAGTTATATTTCTTCTAAAAAAAAAAAATTTATAACCTTTATTTAATTATAGTACTTCAAAGAAGTACACTTAAAGGACTTCATTTTATTTTAAAAACATAAAATCCTTGTAAAATAGGTTTTACATCAAAATTAAATCCAATTAATTTTTTTTAAATCTTTTTCTCTTTCAATCCTTAAATACTTCAATACTTGTGAAAATCTGTGTCATTACATACTTTTTTATTTAAATGGAAAAATATTTTTTATCTATTTGAACAAAACTCATTTCTTTTATTTTCTGGATTTTTCTGTTTTTTTTTTCCTTCACCCTTGTTAATACTTAAAAATTTTTCATTTTAACAAAATAAATAAATTTTTCAAACTATTTCATTTTTAATCGTAGTTTAAAATGAAAAAAAAAAAAATGCACAAAAAATTTCATGTACATATTTTTAAGGATAAACACATATGCACAAATATATCTCAGGAGACTCGCAAAAAAAGAAAAATGAAAAAATAAGGAAACATGATTTTAAAAAAGCCAAAAAAAAAATTTTAAAAAAAAATAGAAACTTGGACTAGAAAACGCTTGCTTATATTGAAGAATACTTTAGCCAAAAATTTTCTACGATGATTTTTTTTTCTCTCTCGTTATCCTTTCTATACGTTATGTACTCTATTTTCTTTTAGTTTGTTTTTTCTTTCTTTTTTACTTTTTTAATCCTTTTATTTTTCTACTTTCTACTTCACATCTTAAATATTTTTAATATTTTTTTCTCTTTATACATGATCCATTTTTTTTTTTTTCTTATTTTCCTTCAAGAGTATTTTTTCTTTTGTTGAAAGTAAATGAAAAAAAAAAGAAATTGAACAAAAAAATAAAACATGACAACTTTATAAGAGAGAAGAAAAAAAGAAAACGTTACGTATATGAAATGAAAACTGGGTTACAAGTGTCATAGAGAAAAATTTGTATTTGCATGTGTGTATGTGTATTTTTGTGCATGTTTATTTGTATATACATATATAAAAAAAAATTCATATTTTGAGTAAACATCATTTTTTTTTTTAAATTCAGAATAAGCATAAAACCAAGAAAAAAAAAATTCAAATAAAAAAGAAATAACACAAGATACAAAAGAAAATGTTTTGTGTTTATAAATTCTGAAAATTTTGGAATACAAAGAAAAAAATAATAATAAAACAGACTAAATATATGCTCTCTCTCAGATAAACTCAAGTTTATATTTTCTGTATAAAAATGTAATGAGAAGTAAAATAACTTCTTTTTTTTTTTTGTATCTTTAATAAAAAGGGTTAAATTTAATACAGGATGTCCTAAAAGCTACTAAATTTTACTTTTTTTGGATTCAAAATTTATATTTTATAGTTTTTTGTAATTTTAAAAAGGCAATTGAAAAAAAAAAATAGTGAAACCTAAGCTTTTTTGAAAATTCCATGATATTTAACAACTTATCCTTAGGTAAAAAAAAATTTCTATAATGAGAATTGCTACCTCAAAGTTAACTTAAGATTTCGTGATCATTTTTCTATGATCGTGCACCTACGGCTTAAAGTGAAAAGTATTCTGTGGTTCGTAAACCACTAAATTCATTTGTAGAGAACACATTACAACTTCCTTTTTTTTTTTAAATATTCAAACAATTTTTCGAATTACCCAGTGTTTATGTTGGAAAAAAAAACACAATCCTTCTTTAATATTTTCATTTTCTCCTTGCTTTTGAAAACTTCTTTATCATGAAGTGTTCTTCACAAAAGCAAATGTACTTAATATTTTTATTTTTTTTTATATTTTATTTTTTTTTTTTTTTCATCCATTATAACGGCAACATTTCTAAAGTACTAGAAAAAAAAAATGATGATAAAAGTAAAAAATTTCGTTACATTAAAATTATAAACTTTCCTTTTATGAATACCAATGTACTGCACAAAATAACAAAAAAAAAAAAAAAAATTAACCCCTTTATCCTTGATCATCCTCTTCATACTTATACATCCTGATTATTATTTTTTTTTTTGTATATTTTTTCTTTACTCCCATTTTTTATGAGTATTTCTTTTTTATTCTTTTTTTTTTTTTAAATTTTAAAAATTTACTAAATAATAAAAAAAAAAATATATTTAATGATGATTATCCTTTAAAGATAAAAAATAAATAAATATTAAGTAAATGATAATTTACAACTTATATACTTTATCAAGGATTTATTATGGTTTCTTTATTTTTTATTTATTTATTTTTTTATCCCCACTCTAAAAATCTTATCTTTAGATTTTATTTAAGTGTGTTTAATTGCTTGAAAATAAAATATAAAATTTCTAAAAAAATAAATAAATAAAAATTAATTTCTTGTTTTTTATTGAGAAAATTTAAAAAAAAAAATGAATTTTTTTTTATTTTCAGAAAATATAAATCTAAAAATAAATAAATAAATGAAATGTGAAAAAATTTAATTAATTAATTTTTAAGTTCGATTTAAGTGTTTGAAAGCGAAAAAAAAAAAAATAATAAATTTAATTTATATTCTCTTTTTTTGGTAATTTTCATCCTTAATATAAAAAAAAAAAAAATTTAAATAAAAAATAGAGAGTGAAAAAAGTGACGTACAAAAAAAAAACACAGAGCAATAAAAAAGCAAAAAAATAAAAAAAAATAAAATATTTCAAAAAAGAAAAAAAAGTAATAATAAAAAAAAAAAAACATAAATTTTTTTCACCTTCATCAACCTATTAGTTTCACAACCATCATCACCATTATCACAAATTGTTGACCGTCGTCATCAACCGTCCTTTTTATTTTTTTCTCGTAGAAAACAAAAAAAAAAAAAAATTACTCCTATAATAAAATTAAAATCATTCGGGATTCGTATTGCGTATTCGTCGTATAATAAATTATACCCACCTTCCACGAAATTAAATTATGCGGAAACGAAAGGTAAGTTGAAAATTAAAATGAAAATTACAAAACAAAAAAAACAAAAAAATTAGCAAAAATAAATTTTTCCATACTTTTACACAATTAATTTCATCCATAATGCCAATCAGTGTCTCAGTGGTTATAAAAAAAAAATAATAATAATTCATGATGTTTTCAAAAGGATAATAAAGCAAAATATATTCGGCAGATTTTTAATTAAAAAAGGAAAATAAATTAAAATTAAATCAATGCATATTTGAAAATTTCATTTAAATGCCATCTTTTTTTTTTTTTTCATTGTTAGTAAATGCAATTTAGTTTTTATTGACATCCTTGTACATATTTTAAACATTATTTTACTCCATCAAAAAGTCCTTTTTCAGTATTTTTGTATTATTATTTAAAATATCATATTTGATGCCATATTCGTTTCCTATTGATAATTTCTATAAAAAACATAATCATTTTGACTTTGTTTTGTTTTACCATCTTTTGTCTATCTGTCTGTCTGTCTTTCTATCTGGTCGTAAAACTTAATGTTCATTTTTTTTTTGTTGTTGTTGTGTATAACAGAAATATTGTCCTTTATGTTTTAAAACTCTTTTTTATGTACAATGTATTATAAACGAAAATATGAACTTTCCTGTCATAATTTTGAAAATAATACTATGTATATGTATAAGGATATACAACATTGTTTTTATTCCCACCAGATGAGCTTTAATGTGTACAATACACAAAAAAAAGATAGCCTAGTTTCACAATTTTTTTTTTCTTTAATATTTTTATTCTCGACTTGTTTCATGTGATAATAAAATATCTGGGATAATTTTATTTTACTCACAACTTTTTTCTCTTTTTCCTTATTTTAAATGCAAGAAATGATACAGGATAAATTTTTTTTTTTTAAATTTTTCCCATTCCACTTATTATTTGTTTCTTTTTCTTTTCTTCTTTTTTTTTTGCTTTTAATTTCGTTTTTCATACTCATTTCGAATCCTACTGAATTTACATATATACACACAACACACAAACTTTCGGTATTTTAAATTTTTAGTTTGAGATAAAAATAAATCTACTTCTATAAGGATCATATATATCATTTGACATAATTTTTTGAATGAATTTATACAAAAAAAACTACAATATAAAAAATTTTAACTCTTTTATAAGTGATATCCTGAATGATAAAGGAAACTTTAAAAATCAAAAAGAAAATAAAATAATTTATGCTAACAGAAATATCAAAGAAAAACAGGAAAACAAAAAAAAAAAACAATAACAACCGGTAACTTAAACAGGCTGTTATTTTTGTTTTTTTTTTTTATCTTTTAAAAATTTAGCTCCTTTTTCTTTATTATTTTTCCGTTTTTATTTTTTTGGCTCGTTGTTTTTTACACTCTTATCTCTATATACATATAAAATAAACTTGAGATTTTTAGTCATGAATTTCTTGAAGCAATCATTATTTTAATTTAAATATTTTATAGAATGTTTTTTTCTTTCTCACATATTTTGAATGTGTGTAATTGTAAAATAATACTTTAGGGCAACCAAAAAAAAAAAAAACAAAAAAAAAAAATTTCATAAACGGAAAAACCAATAAAAAAAAAAAAAACTTAAAAAACATTTTAAAATAAAAAAACAAAAATATTTTCCACCTAAATTATGATCATATGTAAAAATTATTATGATTTTTTTTTTTCAAGATACAAAGTTGTATTGAAAAGAGAAATGAATTTTAGTTGAATACATGAACTTTTCTTAGAAAAATTTATTATCTTTTGTTTTTTATTGTTATTGTTTTTTTTTTTTTTTACTGTTATCCTTTAAAAAATATTTTTGAATGTTGAATTTTTTTTTTCTTCTTTTTAATCTCCAGATTTACAAAAAAAAAATATCTAAAAGGTGAGAAAATGAAAAATGAAACCCTCAAGTAGAAAAAAAAACAAATAAACAAACAAACAAAAAAAAAACTCATAATCATAATCATAATAAAAATAAGATGAGTGAAAGAGTTTTCATCCTTCGTTTGAAAAAAAAAATAAAATCTAGGCCAACGTAAAATATTTTCTTTTTTTTTTTAAATTTTATGACACAGAAAAACTAAAGTAAAAAAATAAAACCAGAGAAGAAAAAAAAAAAAAAGAGTGGAAGAAAAGTCGATATAATGTAAGATTTTCCTTAGAGATATAAATATCACAGAAATGTAAAAGAAGAAGAAGAAGAAAAAAAAAACGTATTCCTCTGAAGACCATAACGAAAATATAGAAGAAAAAAATTGTGTCAACACATGACTTGAAAAAAAAAAAAAAAAAAACAGTATACATGCGGGATAACGTAAAAATGGAAGTTTTGAGGTCATATATTATAATTGTAACAGCAAATTTCAGGTCATAAAAAGAAAAATTTTATAATAAATCAAAAATTTCTTGCTGTCGCACAATCGACAGATACCAAAAATTATCAATAACTCAATTATCTCTTTAAATTTTACAAAAAATTGATGTTTTGTTTTAAATCACCAATCGCCAGTATAAATACCACAAATAAAAGCAACAAAAAACATGAACGACAAAAAAAATAACTTCTCACATCATTTTTACATCCTTTCTTCCACACAAAAAAAAAAAAAAATAAAAATTATTAAAAAATTAATTTTTAAAACTATCTTCAATCTTAAAATTTTAAAAATAAAATTAACACAACAAAAAGGATAATTCTAAATTTAAAATGAAATAAATTAATTTCAACATTAAAATTAAATCACTACAAAAAAAAACAAAACCAGTATGACAGTGAAAACATAAATCACGTTAACGTTAAAGTCATAATGAAGTCATAAAAAAATAATAAATTGCATGAATCCTTTTTTGCAAGAAAAAGTTATAAAATGATTATAAAATAAGAAGAAGAAGAAAAAAAATATATATATATATATATATGTAAGTTCCCTTTACTTATGTGATAATGACGGATCAAAAAATGAATCCTTTCAAATGAATCTAATATCAAAGTTTCTGTAAAAGAAAAAAAGAGGAAAAACAATTTTTTTTTTTTTTTGTTAAAAAAAAGAGAGAATAAAACTTAATGCAATTGAATTTTATATCATGCACTAGAAAATAAATGAGAATGCATCTTTTAAGTCACAGTTAAATCATTTTTTCCATCGGATAAAATTTCATATTATAATTTCTTTTTTTTTTTTTCCTTGAACTTTTTAAATCTTTTTAACCACTTACTTATTATTTCATACTAACTTACCTTGAAGGTAAATTGTGGAAAAAAAAAATAATAATAATAATAATAATAAGAATATAAATCAGGATTATCTGGATTTAAATAAAATGTTGTACAATACATACAGAAATTATAAGTAAAGTTAATTTTCATATGTGGACGAGAAGGATTATATGAAAAAAAAAAAAAATGAAAGAAAAAGAGTTAAAATTGAATGAACTTTAAAGGATATATTTATATACGTTTACTATCTGAAAAAATTAAATTTTGATTAAAATTTTAATTTAAGAAGATAACAAATGTGAGATAATTAAATAATAATTATTTATATTACAAAATCATCATAATAATTGATATTTATTTAAACATTTGAATAAAATTAAATTGTGGTTTGTAATTATCTTGTAAATTTAATTGTAAACATTATTTATTATTATCATTATTGTTCATGTATATAAAATATATACATACATATATAATTAGAGTTTATATACAAATTAAAATTGATTTATATAAATATCACGTCATTCACGTGTCATACAAAATGTATCCTCATTAATTTAATATGTCCTGTGGTATAGACAGAGACAATATATATTTTTTTTTTTTTATTGAAATCAAACTATTTCGATGGTTATTTAGTTATGTGCAATAAAATTTAATTTGAACACAAAAATGGGTTAAAGTTATTGACAAATTTTACAAAGTAAAAATTAAAGAAATTATATAGAATAATCCCTTAGCATTAAATAAATATCAGAAAAGAGGAACACAATATCTTATAAAATTTTAAAAATATCCTTTTTTGTACTCTAAACAATTTTGTCCTTGAATTCTTTCTTGTTCCTAAATACTACAAATATATGAAATTCCCTTGAAAAATCTTTTTTATTGACTTTATTCTTTAATTACTTCCTTATCACACTCACAAAGTACCATCGACTATTTTCAATCAAATTCCGTATAGTAACCGAGCCTTGGGTGCAAAAATATTTTTTAAAAAAAAAATAAAATTCCAAGAAATTTTTCCATTCCATCGTTTGTTTCCATAGAAACTTTATTACAACGTTTAAGAAACGTTTGTACTTTTTACATTCGAACAACAATTTCCTTGAAAGTTTTGAGTATATTTTCCGTGAATGGTCTTTTGATTTTTTTCATAGAAAAAACTTAAATTTTTTTCGTATAATTTTCAAATTTTACACTTTGTTGAAAATTTTTCAGACAATTTTCTTGGAAAATATATTAGATTTTTCCGTAAATATGAAATAAAGAAAATACGTTTATTACTTTAAAATTTGTTCGTTTTAAATTCACATTTTTTTTTCTTTTCTTAAAGTGACCTCAGGGATTCCACAATGAAATGATTTAGGTACTTAATTATTTTTATTTTTCACTGATACGATGCTGTCGTTGAAATATTAAAACGTTGAACGTGTAATATCTAAATTTCACAACTATACCATAATTATAAACTATACCTTTACAACACTTGGAAAGCTCTACTGAAAAAAAAAATAAACAAAAAATACTTTCATTCATTTCTACAGAAAACAAAATTCTAATATGTTTACGCCTTTTATCTCATACTTTATTTTTTTTTTCTCCTTTTTTTTTTTTGAAAAATAATTTTTTTCTCATGATTAATTTACTTTCTCTTTCAAAATGAAAAAAAAAAAAAAAAATTTAACACAACCACAAAGAATGAAAAATCGACATAATTGATGATTAAGGTATTTTTGCACCTGCTACGTCAAACATTTCATCAGAAAATATTATCTCCTTTTTTTTTTCAACAGTTTTACAGTACATAACATTCCTTTGGTATCACTTTCTTCTAAATCTCAATTTTTCTTTTTTCTTTATCTCTCTACTTCTTTTTTATTTTTCTTTTTCGCATTTAATTTCATTAATAAAATAAAAGAAAATTATATCCTTTTTATTAAACAAAAAAAAAAAAAGTAAGTTAACGATTAAGTTTTACCATTAATTAACTTTAACTTTTTCTTTTTTTTTTGTTTTTTGTTTTTTTTTTTTTTGTGTTCGATGACATGCTACCTAACTTCTAAAAACTTAATAATAAATGAATCCTTTTTAGTTTTTCTTATTTTATTTATTAAAATATTTCAGTATCAGGTAAAATTTATCATTTCTATATCAAATTTATGACATCATTTTTTGTTTTTGTTTTTCTTTTTTGTTTTGAATCAATCAACAACAACAACAACAACAACAACAAAAAGTTAAAACAAAATTAATATTGAAGTTTCTTTTGAAAGACTCAAGATTGTAATCTTTTGATGAAAAAAACGTAAAGTAGGATGAAAAAAAAAAAAATGAAAGAAAAACAAAAATGAGAAGAAAATTATAAAAAGAATATTGATTTGTTTTAGAAGTTATAATTAATATTTTAGCAGTTAAAGATTTTATTTTGAAAAAGTTTGAGAATGAAAAGGTGGAAACGTGATTATTTTTACGTTGAAAAAAAAAAAAAGCAAAAAGAATAAAACATTAAAGTTTTCTAATATCTTTCAAAAGGTTTCAAACAAAGTCAAAAAAGAATAAAACACAATATTTATCATTTTATCAGTTGTGAAAAATTAAACCTGAGAAAAGAAAAGAGAAAAGTTAGTTTGAAAGTACTTCAATCTTTTTAAATTCTGATAACGACTAAATTCAAACCTTTAATTGATTTGACAATGAATTCAAATGACAAATTTTTTTAATTTATAGGATCTTTTGGGCCTATTGTGTTACAGAGAATGCCATATTATTTCTCGATCATTCAAACGATTCTAAAGAATGTTTTGTCGTTTCATACAAAAAATCAATATTACAAAAATTACAATGAACTGAAATGAAGGATTTTCCTATAAAAAAAATAAAAAAATTTTAAAAACGGTTCCTTTAAATAACTTTTAAAAGTTTACAACTTTAAAACCCAAAAAGTTGATTCTTTCAACTAAACAAACAAATAACAAAAAAAAAAAAAAAAAAGAAGAAAAACGAATTATTTCTTAATATCTTTTATATCTAACAAAATTATCTTTCATTATACATATGTAAATTCATTCTTTTAATTATCTTTTGCATCACCACCTCATTAGAAAACTTTAAATTTCAAAAATAATACTAAAAATTTTCATCGACATTTTAAACTATATAAAAATACAAAAGATTTCATTTCACCTTCTTTCATTTCTTATTTTCTTTCTATTAACAAAATTTCAAATATTTAATTACTTTACATTAAACAAAAAAACTTTTTCATTTTACATTTTATCATACAATGAAAACTAATTTTTGAAGTTTATTTTGAAAATGCAATTGTTTTCATTAGAAAAAAAAAAAAAAACCAAAAAACATGAAAATTTTCAAAAATAAAAGGTATCTTTTTTCTTAAAAATTTCTTCACTTTAAAAATATTTTTTTCTTTATTTTTCAGATATAAATCTTTATTATGTACATTTTAAATCTCTTTTTTCTTTTTCTATTTCTATCTCTGTCTGTCTCAGTTATAGTTATCATTTTTATATGTTTTCATAACACGAACACGTTCAAACACATTTATAAATTTAAATTTTAAATAAACTTTTAAGTAAATTCTCAATGGAGTAATTCAAAAGTTTTACAAAATTTTCATAATAAAATGTAGTCAATATGAAATATCCTTAAGGTAATTTTACATACCACACACACACACACTCACACACACATAAAAATTTTTTAAAGCATCAATATAAAGTTTTTTATGTGAAAATATTTTTTTTTTTCTTTCATTGATTAACTCACACCTGCAATCAAAGAAAAACAAAATACGAATACGTACATATGTAGTACATACATACATATATTTCAAATAATTTAATTTTAAAATAAAAATAAAAAAAAGATGAATTTTTAGTAGTTGAAATATTTTAATCGATATTTTTTTTATTTATTTTAAATTATTCTTCTTAATAAATTTTATTTTAGTTCTCAGCAAATTGATTGAAATTAAATGTATCTTTTGCAAGAATTTTTCAGGTTGCACTTAAAAAAATCCAATAAAATTGAAATGCATTTTTTTATGACTATACAAAACACATTTTTATATTCGTACATGAAATTTTAACAATTAAATTAAAAATGAAACAATTATCATATATTTAAATTAGATGAAATTTTTGTTGTTGAATTGTGCAAAAAATACACACACACATCATCACTCAAAGTATATAATTGAAAAATTTCTAATTTTGAATGCGAATTACTTAAATTTATATTCAAAGATATACCGTAGAGAGTATTTAAATTTAATTTTCCTGTTATATACATTTAGATTTGTATTTCAAACACTATAGAAGGATTTTATTAGAATTTTTTAATCAAAGTTAAATTCTATCGTTTTAGTTTGACCAAATATTGTATTTTGAATAATAAAAGTAAAGTGAATAGTTTAATAAATTAAATATTTGATATTTAAAATTAAAAATTTTCGCCAATCTCAGTTAACAATTATTTGAAGCGAATAGATAAATATCTTACGGAAAAAATGATTAAAATAGTCAAAATTTAGATTGAAATGTATGTCCTTAATTTTTCAACATAAGAAGCTTACAAATTTCCAGGCTCTGAATTTTTTATTTTTAAAAAACTTATGTCTTATGAACCATTTCGAATACTTAACAAATTATTTCCTGAAATTATTATCAACCTCTATTTTAACTTCACTTCACAATAACAATAAACAAAAAAACAAATTCGGAAGCAAAAACAGCTGAAAATTTTACAAATTCCATTCCGAAGTATTTAAAAAAAAACAAAAATTCTTAATAAAACGAAAAAAAAATCAAAATAAACAAACAATGAAAAAAAAAATTTTTTATTTTTTTTATTTTCAATTCAAATAATAAAAAACAACACAAAAACAGCAATAAAAAACATCAACATAATCTTTGTGACCCATTACATTTGAATAGCCACATTTCAAAAGACATTTACTTAAATCCTTTTTTGTTAGTTTTTTTTTTTTTTTTAGCACTTTTTTCTTTCACTTTATTTTCCTATTTCTCAATACAAAAAAAAAAATAAAAGGAATATTTTAAGCATAAATAAAATAAAGAAGAAAAAAAATGTTCTTAAAGACCTAATGAAACTTTTTCATATAAAATCATTTAAAAACTTTTTTTTCTTTTTGCTTTTCCTTTTTTAAATCCTATTTTCTGGTTTTTTTTTTTTCCCTCAATTTCTTAAAAATAAAATTCCTATAAAAATCTTTCCTCTTTTTTTTTTTTCTTATTCGATTAACAGTGAAAAATAAAACTTCTATATTCATATTTACTGTTTACCGCTTCCCCTTTCATTTATGTACATTCTACTATCACTCAAAAAATTCGAAATACGAAAAAAAGGAATAGAATTTAAAAAAATAAAAAATAAAAAACCAAATCAATATAACATCATAACCATTATCATACCAAACCACCCACTACCACCCTTTTATTTTACCATAAATTCAAATTGTATTCTTATTTTATGCTGCTATTAGAAAAATTTCTTCAGATATTACAGAAATAAAAATAAATAAAAAAAAATGTATATATGTATATGCGAATCAAATGGTATATGTAAATGAATTTTCCTTTATACATTTTGCTAATGTGCAAACAAAATAACAGAAACGAAAAGGAAAACTCGGTCGTTTTTGTTGGTTGAAAAACAAAATCAATGCCAGAAATAATATTCTTTCGATTGTGTTGTAAATTGTTCTTGGATTTTTAAAAAACAAAAAAAAAAATATGATAGTCAGTCACGTCAAAAGGCCTTCAAAAATAACAAAAACAAAACAAAAAAAGAAAGAGAAATAAAATACCAGAAAATAAAATAAAAGAAAAATTATGAAAATAAGCAACAACACAACAATCGTACGATTATTTAAATTACCAAAAACAAGAAGAAGAAGAAGAAAAGAAAAAAATCCAAGCTTAAGTATCCTGTACATATGTACATATTGTGTTTTTCTTCTTTTTTTTTTTATTTATTTTTAGAATGTACAACATATTTCTCATGTTGCTTATACATATACTTATTTTATTATCCAACCTCTAAAAAGCGAAAAAACAAAAACTGAAGAAAAAAAAAAATAAAAAAAAACAAAATTGAAAATCAATACCATTAATATCGATAAATCCATCTACACCGAATATGTGAAAATACAGGATACCAAAAAGGAAACGAAAGGACGAATGATATGTTTTTTTTTTTTGCTTATAAAAATTGACATTAAATCGAATGTGTGTATACAAAAAAATAACGAAACAGAGTATAATATACCATGTACAGTGGATAAATAGTCTTATCTAAGGAGGAAAAATATCTCTAAAAATAGATAAAAAGAAATGAATACCATACCAACACCATTTTTCGAATAACAAAACAAGAGGAAATTCCTTTCATATGACATCAAAAACCTCTGCAAAAAAAAAAAAGTGAAAACAAAAAACAAAAGAAAATAAGGAAAAATTTGTTCATTTTCCTAAAACTACTTCTTATTCCTCTAGTGTATAAATCCTCTTGATCCTTTCTTTACTTATTTTTTTTTTTTTTTTTTTTTTTTTTCTTCATACGGAAACAGGAAGTTTATAGTAAATTTTTCGTGACTTTTAGTGATAAGATAATACAAAAAAAAACTCGCCCCTATTTCAGTAATTTTTTTTTTCTTTTTTTTTTTTGCTTAAAAAATTTAAAAGATAACAGAATAATATCACCTAAAGAGGGTAACAAAAGAAAATTCTTTAACTAAATTATCAATTATTTTGTTGTGAATTGAATATCCTGTGTTTTTTTTGAAGAAAAAAAAAAATTTTCTATATACATATGTATACAAACACAAACTCACCATCTTACACACACACAAACCCACAAACACACACGTCTTTCCGGTCACACAATATTGTGAAATGATTTTGAATGACACTTATAGACTTTAAGAGACATATTACAATGTCGTCTGTCAGAATTTTTATGTTACATACATACATTCATAACAATTCAAATCATCTCATCCCTCTTTTAGAGGACTCATCCTTAACATTTTAGGACATACTATTTATATATACGAGTTTATAATGTTGATCGTTATTTTTCTGTTCTTGATTTCATTTTTATTTTTTATTTTTATTTATTTTTTTGTTTTTTTCATTGAAGTAAAAAAAAAAAAATAGATATTTTTATGGACAACCATAAAGATAAAAATAATCGAGGAAAATGATATTACAATGAAATGTAATAAAATTGTATTGAAGAGAAAAAATAAAAGAAACATATGGCATTAATTACTTTACCATAATCGTTTTTAGATTTTGCTTCAAGATTTTATCATAATGTGATTTCGATAAACATTATAAAACAGAAATTGAATTTTAGAAATTAAGAACAGAAATAAATACTAAATATAATTAAAAACAGTCTTTAAAAAAATATTCAAGGATTTTCTATATTTAATATTTTTGCTTTAAGTTGTTTGTAATTTCATTTCAACTAGAAAGTTTGCCCTTTGAAAAATTATTGAAATTTGTTTTTTTCTTTTCTTAAAGCCTAAAGATATGCTAAAAATATGCAAAATAAATTTAAAATATGAAAATCATCTATCTATAGTTTCATTTTTGATATTTCTCTTGTAATTCATATTTTGTTATGAAATTATTATGATCTATCGAAACTTTCTATATTTAACATAAAACAAAAATTCAATTAATATTCGATTAAGAAAAACATACGAGTATATCCTTAATTTCATTTACAAATCATATCTTTGAATTGAAAATTATTGACTATCATGTCACTTTTTTTTCATACATACATATGACCATTAGCTTCTATCAATTTCAAACCAAATATTTACATATGTTTAAGCAAATAGTAACTTGAAATTTTCATTTACTGCAAAATTTTATTAATTCCCTTGTTATTTAATCACAACATTTCATATTAAAATAGAAAAACAAAATAATCAATATTTTTGTTATTAGATCCTTTTAATAATTATTATTTTGAATCTTTTCTGAAACATGTATATAACATGCTGAATAACATGTTGTTGCTTTTTCTTGTTTTTTTTTTTTATTTGTATTTTATCTTTCTCTTACAACACTCAATTAAATGATGTTCAATATACTAAACACGATATGTACTATATATACACAATTTTCTTATTCCGTATTTGTTCCTGTCCATTTAATTGATCCTTCAATCAGTTTCTTTCAGGATTTACAGATACTTATATACAGTTTTCTATAAATGAATTAAAAAAAAAAAACATGTGTATGTTAACTTCAATATATTAATAATATGACCTAAAATTTCATATGAAAGTTTGTATTCGTATAATATATGTTTTTATGTACATCAGGAAGAAATTAATTTAATAATGAATCCTTCTTTCAAACTATTACACTATATACTTAATTACTTGATATTGGAGAAGTTTAATTGTACATACATACATATATGTACATAAATATCTGATATTGGCTTGTATGTTTATTGTGGTATTATAAGGATATGATGTGTAAATACATATGTATCTACATCTGTACAATGAAATAAGTAGTATAGTTTATACATATAGTATGACTAACAATATTACAAATTCTTATTATATCAGCAGAATAAAATGTATGTACATTAGAAAATTTATATATGTATGTATGTATGAGTTTATTGAGATTGTATCATTTATAAGGATACTTTAAATTTGCAATATAATGAGTATAATATGACGTGTTATAAGGATTTTATATTTTATATACATACGTTATTATACTTTATATGAATTGATAGAAAATCGATTACAAATATATATGAGATATTTTTTTATTTATGTGAATTGAATGGAATAGCAAAGAAAAAAAAATGTTGTTTCTTTAGTAAAAATATTGATTATTATCTTTGAAATTAATGAAAACAAGATAGTATAATGGAAAATTGCAGCAAGTCAGTTTTCATAGATCTTTTTAAATAAATTTAATATAATTAAATGAAGTACATGACTAGAAGAAAAGACTGAAAATGTATAGTGAAAAAGAAAATTCGGTAAATTTGGTTTTAATAAAGTTTAAATTAAATAAGAGAAAAAATTTACAAAATTAATATCATACTGTTACTTCTTTATTTAACAAGTACAAACTGCCACCTGATATTTCCGAAAGTATTTGAAAGCTTTCAATGTTCGTCTACAATTTCAATTTGGAAAATGGATTAAACTTTTTGAGTATGCGCTCAATGGTTGGTTTTTTATTTTTTTCTTTTACACTCCAATAAACTTTCAGAGCTAAGATTCAGTACTATTATTTACTCCTCTTAAAAATTCATCAATGAGTCTTTGAAATATGTCCTTTAGAATTAATCTAATATGTAATTATTTTCTCAAGGATAGAAATTATGAAACCACTACACCATTTAGCTTTTGAAAAACTAAAAATTCTTTTTATTCTGCCTTTAAAATAAATCTCTGTAGAAAAAGAACATCAAAAGTACAAAAACTTTCGCATACAATTCTTTTTAATTCAATTAAATTCATATAAAAAAAAACAACTAAAACTTCATCTAATTAAAAAACTTTCAATTTACATTTGAACAAAAAAAAAAATAAATTTCCATTAAAATAAGAAAAACAAAACTCACTTGCATACAAAACGAAAAGTACATTCATACATAAATTAATAAATCATCACATTTTTAAGCAAAATTTAATTTTTCGTATGTTTTTTGTCATTTTTTCTTTTACTCAACACATTTCGTAAATTATCATACAAAAAATTAACAAAACTTTTTTAAAACAAACAACAAAAAAATTACAAAAAAAAAAAAAAAAAAAAAAAAAAAACTAAAAAACATGTACACGATGAATAAAAAAGTTTCTTTCATATTTGATTACAAATTTTACAATTTTATGACATTTATTTCATTTTTCTTTTCATATTTTCCCTTTTTCTTCTCATTTTTGTTGTTGTTTTATTTTTCTTATCATCGTAACAACGCGAAGAGAAAAAAAAAAAGTAACAAAACTACACAAAAATTATGAAAAAGTTTTTTTTTTAAAAAAAAACTTCATTTTAAATTTATTTTTATTTTTAACAAAAGCGAAAAAAATGAAAAAAAAAAAACAAAATAGAAAAAGACTGAAAATAAAAACGTTATCTAGGAAACTTTTTGAGGGTTAAACTTTTTTTTAAAGTAATAAATATGTATGTACAAAAAAAAAAGATTTGCATTTTAAAATTAAAACTTTTAAATAAAATACAAAAAGAGACAATAAAAATCAGAAAAGAAAATATAAAAAGTAGAAGAAAAAAACAAAATTTTCCTTTTTTTTGAAGGAACGCTTCTGAACAATCAAATAAAAAACTCCAAATTCTTTTGTTTTGTTTTTTTTTTTTGTTTATTGCATTCAAGTTTATGATAAAAATGATATTTATGAATTTTTAAAACAAATGAAAAATATAAATTTATTTCTCGAAAAAAAATAAAAACCTGAACAGATTTTAAATTTTTTTGTGCCTCTTCTACTCATATGTCAACCTTCATTTCCCTAAAGTCACAGTATCAAAATGGCACCTTTGGTGCTAATTGGGTTTTCGGAAATAATCCAAAAAAAAACCACCATGCCAACCAACCAACCATTTTCAACAACAAATTCAAAATTTACATAAACACTTTGCACAATAATTTGTGACGACGTTATTTGCCATTCTGTCGAAGAGAAAACTTTCGATGCATCGTCACTTTGAGTAATTTAACTTCGAATTTTCAAATCACGTGAATGAATCAAAATACTTTAAAAAAGTACATAAGTACTACGATTTTTTTCATTTTATTACCAGAAAACGTATAACACGTCATGTCTCTCACATCTTATATTGCAAAATAGTTAAATAAAATTCAAAATTAGCATCATCATCCTATTTTCTTTTGGTTTTTGTTTTTTATTTCTTGAGGAAAAGTATAAAAAAATTCAATACTAAAAATTCAATTTGTCTGCCATTCTTTCTTTCCCCTCCCCTTTTTACATTTATTTTTTATCTTAATTAAACAAAAACAAAAGAATCAACCAAAAAAAAAATAATAATTCAAACAAAATTTCAATCACATGATTAAAATTGATATCATTCAAAATTCAAGTACAGAAACACAAAAAAAAAAAAAAAATGATGTTTAATTTTAATCAAAAAAGATACTTAAATATTAAAATTCTATTCTGAAATTTTTATTTACATTTCCTATCTTTTTATTTTTACCTTTTCTGAAATTAATTAATTGATTACAAAAAAAAAAAAACAAACAAAAAACTGTATTTATGCTTGCTTTTTGTTTGTTTATATTTTCTTTTGAAATAAAAACCTTATAAATTTTTCATTTTTATTTAAAAATTTTTTGGTTAATTAATTGATTTTTATCAGAAAACAGCATGTTGTTCAAATAATATAGTTCTCATTAATTAACTCCTCAAAATAAAATAAATTAAACAGTTAGGGTGTTTTTTTATTTTTTATTTTCAATGGAAATCAAATATATACAATGTAACACAAAATCTAAAAATAAAAGATTAATTAATTTTGTTTTTTTTTTTTTTTTCATTAAAAAAAAAAATAAAAACATTCTGATTGAAATTGTGAAAAAAAAAAAAATCTAAATTGTTTTTGTTGTATGTTAGCTCAAGAAATAAATTTCACCTATCATTTTCAATAAATATTTCAATTTTCAATTTTTAAATTGACTTTAATGTCATAAATAATTCATGTTTGTTTTTTTTTTCGTTTTCGTTTTTTTTTTTTTTTTCTGAAATCTTTTGCAAACAATTTATTTCAACAAAGAAAAAATATAATAACGATGAAATCGACAACTTGTGAACAAAAAGTTATCAATAACAACCATATTAAACCGTTATCAAACCAAAAAGAAGAATAAAAAAAAAAAAAAAACGAAGAGATAGCAAAAAAAAAAAAAGGATCAAAACTTTACATACATATTATTATTTTGTAAAAGGATTCAACCCTTATCCTTTCATAAAACCTTTATCAAAAGATTTTATACAAGTATCTTTTTTTTTTTTTTTTTTTTGTTGTTGTTTGAAATAGTTTTTTTGTTTTTTTTTGTTTCTATGTTTTCATTTTTAATTTTCATTTTTCAACAAGAAAACATCAAATAATATTTGTTTTTTAAGAGAAAAAAAAAAAAAAAGGTATCTTTTTACCTTCACAAATTGCCAATTTGAATTTGTTATCCTTTTTTGATTTTCATCACATATAATAATAAATAAATAAAAAAAAACGTATGCAAATAATTTTTTTTATGTAATAGGTAGTATATGCCAAATTTGAAACGATATCTCATTAAAATACAATTTTTTTTCTAAATTTTTTTTTAAAAAAAAAAAGCTCAGAAACACAAAATTCATTTTTAAGAAACAAAATCCCTTGTGTGTGTACAGATACCAATTACATAAATTTATTTTAAGGAACAAAAAACATATAATATTTACACTGTACGTTAAACTTTAATTTAAAATATTTTTTTTCCAAGATGGAAAATTAACTAACACACCCACACACACACACCAAAACACGTACAGAAATATGCCTACGCAAAGAAAAACAATCTTTATGAAATATATGTAGGTGCTTATGTATGTATATGTACTTAAACGGAAATAGTATCTATAAGAAAAACAAATTTTCAAAATTTCAAAAAATGAAAATTATTCTCCACTGAATTTCAGGTTTATTTTGTTTCAGTTTTTTTTGTTTTTTTGTTTTTTTTTGTAAGCTTTCATTTACCGTTATAGTATTATATTTTTGTGTTAAAATTATTAAATGAATACATAATGTATGAAAAGTTATTTAATTTCTTCACATGGGAAAACAAAATGAGAATAGTTTTTTATATTTTTTTTTTTTTTTGATTTTTGAAATGAAAAAAATATATTTTCACATATGAAATTCACATATACGCATAAAATTAAATAAATGCTATTGGGTATTTCACAAAACTTTAATACACAACATTTATATCCTTTATGCTTTTTTGTATTGTTTTGTTTTTCCTTTTGTAATTGATTCACTGAATTTACACGAAAAAATAATGTACATACCTACATACATTAAATTTTGTAAATAAATACAAAAAAAAATTTCAGTCATGTGAATAAAATTAATGTGTACAGAAAAAATAAAATATATACGTCATACACATACATACAAATTCATTAATATTTTACATATCAAATAAAAAAATACATACATATATTTTTCTTCCTTAAGTTTACGTTTTTCTTGTATGTGATACATCTTATTTTTGACATGATTTCCAATCTCATTTTAACAGGATATATGGTAAAAGCACTTAAAGAATCATTTTCTACTTTTTACTTACATATATGTAATAAATATTAATTTCACATTAAAAGAATGAAATAGGGACATAGGGAATTAATTTACCCTTTTACTTTTTATTTCTGAATTCAAAAAAAAAAAAAATAGCCAGAAAGAAAAATAAAGTTTTCCATTAAGAAAGAAAAAGAAAATCCTTTTAAAAATTCCAAGCTATTCCTAATTTACTAATTTAGCAAATTTCTTCATTGTTCCTTTCTAAAAAAAAATTCCAAAATTTGTTTTTGTTATTCTTAAAAGGATATTTAATCCAAAAAAAAAAAATAAAACTTGCATCATTTTAATACTGAACAATACGTAAAGTGAAATTTTGCATTAAATAGAATTCCATGAGAGATTAGCAAAAAAACACAACAGCACTTTCTACTTTTAAGTTTTCTTCTTATTTATTTGTTTTTTTTTTGTCATTTTTTTTTTTCCTCACATATGTTTTTTCAGCATTTGTTGTTGCTTTGTTTTTCTTCATTTGTATCAATCACATCAAAAAGAAAATCTCTTGACACGATATGATATGCAACTTTTGCAAATTGCATGTCATTTTTCTGGTTTTTTTTTTTTCTCTCTTCTCTATTTTTTAGTCGATTTTTTCAACGATTGTCATTTTCAATTTTCATCATCATCAGAATTACCACCACCACCCATCATCAACATCATCATTACAATACATCCCAACCTATCAAACTTATACTGAAATTTATCTTAATCACACTTACAAAAAGACAACGTCTTTGCAAAATAAAAAAGGACACAAAATATAAATTTTTTTTAAAAAAAGTTTCAACAATGGAACATATTCAGCATTTAGCTTTTTGTCATTTTCACTATTTTTTTTTTCTTCATTCAAATATACATAAGTACAAAACTTCATGTATGTACATAATTTTTTTTTATATTTGAGTAAAAAAGTTTCGGTGTCAGTTATTCTGTTATACGGATAATTCTACATTTCCTTTTTTTTTTACTAACGAATAAGTGATGCTATATGTAGGTGACATCATCATTTCTTCATTGCATTTTATACAAACTACAAAGGAGTGTCTTATGTGTCCGTGTATATATTTCATTCAACATGTACACCACTTAGTAATGTCAACATTTTCCGAAAGGATACACAGACAAAAGTGATAATATACATATGACTTTAAAAAAACCAAACAGAAAAATGAAAAAGAAAAAAAATAAAAATACATGAAAACTATTACTCTAGAAAATAGAACAGAATTTCAAATAAAAAAAAAATTAAGTTCGTGGAGAAAAAGACACACACATTAGATATTTGATATACTTAGGTAGATACTCAAGTGTTTTCTTCTTCTAAAATTTTGTACAAGTTGAAAAATATGTTTTAAGGATAACAAATTTTTAACACTCACCTGAGAACTGATATAATATAGATTTTGACATTATACAGAAATGAAAAATGTTTAAATTATATCATATGACACAAAAACACACAGGCACACATACACACACATATATATATAAATTGTGTAAAAAAAAAAAGAAAACGAAGAATATCTTTTAAATGAAAAGAACCTACCTCAATCCACTTCATTTCATTTAATCCTCGTCTTTAATATATTTTGTCATTGATGTTGATACTGTTTTTTTTTTTATTGTTCTTCTGTTTATGATCCTGATATATACACCGTTATCTGAAAGGAAAAGAGAAACAAAATAAACACTTTATATATATACATATATGTATTATCCTTGAAATAAGAATAAAGAGAACAGATATAACTTGAAGAAATCGTATGTTGTGGGTTATGTACTATGTTAATGTCATGAAAATTAATCACAAGGATTAAAATTGCTTCGGGAAACAGGAAAAAGAATCTATTTTACAGTATAAATTTTATCTTTATAAAATTCCCGTTTCATAAATACTTATATAATTCATATTATATATGTAAGAAGGGAGAATTACCATAGTATTAAAATAAAGTGACTTTGATTAAGTTGAGAATATATGCAAAAAAAAAATAAAGTTTTTCTAAAAATTTCAAATAGAAAATAATACTCGTATGATTTTGTTAATCGTACTTTTACTGTAGGCAAAGAATAAATTTTACATGGTGTTCCATCTTTGAAATATAATTTGAAGAAATGACGCTTTTCGTTTTTTTTTTCTTGTTCATCAAGTTTAGCTTTTCTTGGGCTTCATGTCTCAATTCAAATTCAGATTTTAAATCGAAAGACCGGGTTTATACGAACACTTTTTTACCCTTTGTAGAACGTAAAAAAACCGGTTTTACATGGAAAATAGTATGACTTTCCACCACATATTTCCCACTTCTTTGCCTTGTAAAACCGGTTTTTTACGTTCTACAAAGGGTAAAAAAATGACCATATAAACCCGGTCAAAGAAATTCTCTTCAAATTTGTATCCTTTTTAACAAGCGCATGCTTAATTAGTTTTGCTGAAAAAATTTTATTTTTTAAGTTTGTGAAAGCTTTCCTGTTTTACAAGATATTATACAAATTTTCACAGTATATTACCGTTCAGAACAAAAAAAAAACGTTGTTGGTTGTTATTCTAAAAATTTGACAATGACATTATACACACATGCAGTCACTGTAATGTATTCACATATGTATATTTATATATAATATGTAGATACAATAACTTCAAACAAATTTATCATACTTTTTTGAAGAACAAAATGAACATGTAAAAATTAACGCACACAATACAAACAAAAAATAATTTCAATTTAATTTCAAGATTTTCTTGAAAAAGTATTCGAAATACATTTTCACCCTTAAATTGTTTTTTTTAATATAAAACATACATATAAACATTTTTTAATATACACCCTCCTTTCATATAAATACATTATGTACCTACATATGTACATATATCAATTAATTTATTATCTTTTTTTTTTTTTTTGATGAACATATCATAAGTAATTTATTTTACATTAACAGAGAACATTTCAAAATTATTTTGTTCTTAATTATTTATTTATTTTTTCTTTCTTTAATGGAAAAGTAACACACATGTGTGTTCTCGTATTTTCAGTATAATTTTTTAAAACAAAAAATTATAATTGAAAATTAGTTTTATCACACATAAAATGAAATTTTTGTTTTTGTTTTTGTTTTATTTTTTTTTTTTTTTGTACTCAAAAGAATTTTCATGTTATCATATTTCATTTAATATTCATCATTATTTTTGTTCTCATTCTTAAGATGATTCTAATAAATTTTATACAAACGTTTCGTAAATAATATATTCATAACATTATAGAATTAAAAATAAAAAAAAAATAAAAACGAAAATAGAAAGCAAAGAACAAAAAAAAAAACAAATAAATTAAATTAAATTCTTAAAATAAGATTTAATAAAAATTGTAGACAGAACAAAAAATTTTCAATAAAATCATAACCATAATGTTGATTAATTATTACGGTTAAATAATCAAAGGGATATACTTTTTTTTTTTTTTAATATATCATAAAAAAAATTGTTTAAAGGATTTTAGAATGTAATTTTTTTTTTTTTTTTTGATTAATTTTCAAATTTTAATTTTAAAATTGACAAACGAGATTTTTCTGTAAATTTCGAATTAGAATTTAAGTTGTGATAAAAGAATTTAGTGGATTTAAGATAAATATGAAAAAAAGACAATCAATAAAAAAGGATGAAAAACTAAATTTGTATTTTTCATTTTACTTGTTGTAGATTTCATACCTTCGTAATATCAGACAAACAAAATAATAGATCCTTTATCACTCACTTCAACAAACAATATATTAAAAAACTTCGAATACTGAAAACAAAAATTTTGACGGTTTAGCAGGACAATTTTCGAAGAAATTTTTTAAAAAACTTTATTTGAAAAAAAAAAAAGGTTTTAAATAATTACTAAGTAAATTAACGTGTACAGTTTTTGTACATGTAATCAATTCAAGTTTATTTTGAAAGTCAAAACAGACACCTCATCGACAATTTTAGAATTTTCTTCTAAGCTTAAACTGAAAAATATACACACTTAAATTACTTTAACGCTTGAATCCTTCAACATCCTATATATTGTCTATGGAATCACATAAAACCATTTTTGTTTTTTCTTGAACTCAATAAAATTTCAAGAATTTCCTTTCTAATATAAGTATTTTCTAATTACTTATTACAACACCCAATTATACGATTACACAGATACTTATATACAAACATACATATATATATATATACATATATATGTATTTATTTTGTATAATAAATAATAATATAATAGAATATTGTGTGTTTAATTTTCAGTTTAATTACCATATATTAATTTTATATTAAGTTATTGTTTGTTATTATATTATTTTCATCTCTCATATTTTACTGTTCATTTCATTTTGAAATTTAATTTTATACTTAATTACATTTTAAGTACCCGCAAAAATATACATATATTGTATGTACTTACCTATATGTGTTCAAAACACACGTACATACACACATATGTATATACAAATTAACTAAATAATAAATATTCAGCAAAAATATTCTAAATTCATAAGACTATATGGAGACAAGTAGTCACTTGATAACACATTAAAATTTTGTATCCTTTATACAACTAAATTTAACATACAGGCCATAGCTACATACATATGTATGTATATACCACACAATATAATATAATATTAATTTTAGAAATTAAAATACTTTGTTTCCTATAAATGTCCTTTATACATACATGAAAATTAAGATAGGTACATATGTATTTTTTGTATCCTTTTCTTTTTATTTTTAAATACCATCCACTGACCGTTATCATGGTTTTCTTGTTATCATCATCATCGTTAACCATTATCAACATTCCTAGCTTTCTCTTTAATATTATCATCACAAGGACACTCTTTCAGAAATACGTACATACATACATATATACGTACTATACATATGTACTATTAAGTTAATTTCTCGAATTCATTCATTTTTAGTGCTATTACATACATAGAAAATATATTCAATATGGAATGTATGAGAAAAATAGATAAAAATTAGGACATTCTATAAATTATGCTTTTAGTTTTTTTTTTCTTCCTTTTTCTCTATTTTTCAGTCCTTCTTTTCCACTTTTATAATTTTTAATATATACTCTTCCCTATACAAGTTAAAAATGAAACAATTTTATCATCATTACATTCTTAAATTAATAAAAAGAAAGAGATCCTTTTAATTGTCATTATAAGTACTTTTACCTAATGATATACTTAACTTAGGAAAAAAAAAAAAAATTCACAATACATTTTAATTAATGTGATGAAGGTAGAAACGTGATAGACAACAACAGAAAAAATTAAAAGAAATAAAGAAAATTTATCATTACAAAAAACGATGAAATAGGAAAAAAAAAAAAGGAAATGAAAATGATTACTTTGTTTCTATTCTTTCTCTTTTCCCATGGAACAACAGCCCATATTCTGACCCCTTAAACTCGAAGTATCGCGAAAGTGTTTTTTTTTTTCAAATGTATAGTCATTAGTCGAACGCTCAACCCGAGTTTAATTTTTTCCCATTCCTTTAGCCATAAAACCATGTCTTCCATAACAACAATATATGTACATACATAGTTACTAGGATTCACTACCCAAATAATTGAGGATAGCGTGAAGGTGATTCTAGGAACTGTATAGGAAAGTCTATAAAAAACCCTTAGCTATATAGTATCATATTAGGCACCACTAACCCCCTTGAATCTCATTTTGTTGTTTTTGTTTTTACGACCGTCATAATAATGAAAAAACATCAATTTTAATTTTATTTTAAATTTTTTTTTTTTATATCCTATAGAAAAACAAAAAGTAAATTTAATTAGTGAATAGTTGCTATACATCATTCCCATTCCAAATTACAATAAATGCATTTAGTTTCAAACAATATAATTTTTTTAATTAATTTTCTAAGTACATATTTCTACCTACTTTTGTCAATATTGAGAATTTAAATGAAATTGCAATTAAAATACAATTGTTCTAAATTTTCATTTTTATTTTTAAAATACATTATTTAAATTTTAAATTTTTTCTTATGTTTTTTTCTTTTTCTTTCTTTCTTTCTATATAGGATGAATATCCCACCTTGTATCAACATTTATTACAATGAGAACAAATTATCATTTTTGTCATTATTATTCGAATTATTTAAATGTAGTATTATTAAATTGTACTACAAAAATAATAACAACAACAACAATAATAGCAGAAAAATTTCTAATAAAAACATTTTCATTTATCAACGTAATCAACGTTCGGATGTCGTGGTCTAAAGCTCAGGGAAAATATTATTTGAGAGCGTTTAGAAAAATTCCAATGCGTGGTGGTGGTTGTAGTCTCGATAATAAGGATAGAATTAGTTTTTAGGTAAGTAAAATTTAATGAAAATTAATTAAACAAAATATGTATATCAAAAACCATCAACCAGTTTTAAATAATTTTAAATAAGCCTAAAAGTATGCTGATTTTATGCAATTAAAGAAAAAAACTAAACTTTATTTAATTTTATTTATTTAGCTATGAATTTAATTAATATGGATTCTGAGAACCGTGTGGTTCTTAATGTTGGTGGTATACGTCATGAAACGTATAAGGCCACCCTAAAAAAAATCCCAGCGACCCGATTGTCGAGACTGACTGAAGCACTAGCTAATTATGATCCAATATTAAATGAGTACTTCTTTGATCGACATCCGGGAGTATTCGCTCAAGTGCTCAACTATTATAGGTATAAATTTTATTATAAATAAAATAGAAATCTAATTATATGAATTACATTAAAATTGAAGATAAAATTTAATTTCTTAATAAAATTGACTTCTTGGTTAAAAAAAAAAAAAAGCTTATATACTATTTTATATACGAGTACATATCTGAACTTTGTTCTTATTTGAAGGACTGGTAAACTTCATTATCCTACGGATGTTTGTGGTCCATTATTCGAAGAAGAACTTGAATTTTGGGGATTAGATTCAAATCAAGTTGAGCCATGTTGTTGGATGACATATACTCAGGTAAATAATAAATTATGAAATTTTTTATAATTTTTATGCTGTCTAGAAACAAAAATAAAAAAAAACTAAAACAAATGTTAGAGAAAAAAAAGCCATAAAGAAAAAACTAAGAAATTATTATTCATCTTCTTAAAAAAATGCCTAAGATTAATGGATTTTTTTTTTTTTTACAATTTTCTTTAAAACATTGGATTTTATTTTCTAATTCCATTTTCGTTGTATTTTTATACAAATACAAGTTGAAAAAAAAAAAAACAAACCAAGACAAAATAGATAAATTCCCACAGAGTACAGACACATAAATTTTTTTTTTTTTTTTTTGTTTCTTCAAATTTCTTTGATGACGACTTTAAGGATTACACGTTATCCTTTTAATATGCGTAGACAACAATAACAACGAGCATAACAAAAATGAAAATTTTATATGTAAATTTTTTTATGAATTTAATTAAAATTTTAAAATTTATTTCACTACTGAATTAATTAAGCATTAAATAATAATTATTAAATCAAAAAAAAAAAAAAAAAAAAATTGTTTTTAGCTTATGTAATCCTTTATGTAATCCATTTTGTCAATAATAAATTCATTTTTTTTTTTTTTGTATTTTTAATATTTTCATAATCCGTTAATTTAAATATTAAAATATTTATGGAATTTTTAAATGAATTTAAAATGTAAAATAGAAAATTAAATGATAATTTAATTATAAATTTTTAAAGAAATTTTTAAAGTATTAACACAGAATAAAAGGACTTTAAAAGATTTAATATTGGGGCTGATTTTTTTTTTTGTTTACTTTTTTCTTAAATTATTATTGAGTTTAAGAATATTATTGAGTGGGTGAAACCATAAATTATTATTTTTTTTTTTTCAATTAAATTTCGATCCATTTAACTCTATCTCTAAAAATATTTCAATAAATTTGAAAATCTGCAGAAATTGAAAAAATTTTGATTACAAATTACAATTCAGCAAAAATAGATGAAAAAAAGAAAGTTTTAGAGAAAACAAAATTATTTTCAATAAATTTTTCCTATAGAAAATATTAAATTAATTTTTCCACATTCTTTCGATTAAGAAAAACAAAAAAAAAAAAAAAACAAGCAATAATAAAAATAACCTTCGATTATTGAGGCTGAAAAAATTCCAAAAATTCACCAAAATAAACCTTACGAAAAATTACTATATAATCGAAATTCATAAATATATTTTCCTTTTTCTTTTTTTCTTATTGTTTATATTTATCTTTATTATTATTTTCTTCTTTTTTATTCCTTCCCTATTTTTTCAATATTTGAGTTACATTTTTTTTTTGTTTTATTTTTTTCAAAAAAAATTTTTCATGTTTCTAAAGAATTTCCCAGAAATATAAAAAAAAAATAAATAAAGAAATGAACAATAATTGATTTTGTGAAAAGGAAAAGTTTCTATCTTTTTTTTTTTTTTGTGTAATTGTTTATCTGACATAATAAACCAATTTTAGTTGAAAAAGAATAAGAAATGAAAACAATAAAAAAATTTTTTTTAAAAAAAAAAATATAAAATTTCATAAAAAATAAAACAAATACGGAAATCTTAACAGGAAATTTATTTTCGAAAAATTCTTTTTCAGTAAATAATTTCCGTTTCAGGTTACATATATCCTTCTTCCTTTTTGTTTTGTGTTTACGAAAAAACATTTTATGTGTACATTTATTTTATTTATTTACTTTCTAAAATGATTGTGTTATCATAACGTGTAAGTTATTTTTATCAGGTGTATAAATTTTTTTCAATTTCATTTCATGTGAAAAAAAAAAAAGAAATAAAATGGGATTTTAGAAAAAAAAATGTATTTTTTATTTGAGTTTTTTTTTTTTCTTCTCTAAAATTTTCTAATCTCTATTATTATTTTTCGTAGATATTTTGTCAGGACTTTTTAAATTAAAACAAAAAAAAAAAACACATCCATCACCGCAATGTCACAAAAATAAAAAATAAAAAATATTCACTGAAAAATTCTTAAAAATTAATTTTCGACAGAAAAAAAAAAACAAAAAAACATTTTCAATTTCATATCTTATTTTTTTTTTATTTTGTTGCTTATAAAATTGAAAAAAAAAAAAATAAATTTGCCAGGTGACAAAATACATTAGCAAAGCGTAGAAAAAAAAATTCCAAGAAATGCCTATATAAAGAGATAAAGTAAGAAAAAATAAGGAAAGATATTTTCTTATATTTATACCGGAAAGAAAACGTATTTCTTATTATTTTCTCAAGAGGAAAATTATATGATAAATAGGGATTTTGTTTTCTATATTTTACATGTACCTACTCAAAAAGGTATGTCACATAAATAATAATAAAAAAAAAAAAAAATTCAAGTAAAAAATAAAATAAAAAAAATAAATAAAATAAAGTAAAAACATAAAAAAAAAAAAAAAAGAAAAATTCATATTTCTATGAATTTTATTAAATTAAGTCAATTTAAAATGATAGAAGTTATTTGATTTTATTTATATTCATGTCATATTTGAAATGCGTGTAAAATGACAAAGAGTCAATTTATACCATTACGTACCGTGAAAAATTGAATTTTTTTTGTTTTTTTTTTGTTTTTCGAATATTGAATAGAAAATGTTAGAATATTTTCTTGTACTCTTCAATTTAAATAACTTTCGAGATGTTTTTTCTTAAATACTTTTTCTGTGACAAAATTAACTTTTAAAATTTTTTTGTTCTTTTGGAACAAAAATGTGGTTGGTATACTAAATTTTTAATTGAAATCTTCTTGAATAAGCTCAATAAATATTTCTGGAATTTTTCAAAGAAAACCACCGTTTTTTTTTTTTTCTTTTAAAAATTCAATTCCGTACGTTCAAATTGTTTCATTTCCACACATGAACAACAAATTTAATGTTTTTTTTGTCTCTAAAAAAAACCTGCGAAGGTTTAAACTACTCTTTTTTTTTACATAAAATACATCAATATCTATCTTTGAAGACATTTCAATTTTTTTTACCTATTCCATATTAAGAAATTAATTTGACAAACAAAAAAAAAAAAAAATTTCTTGTATACTTGTATAAAAATTATTTCACTTACCGTTTTATGCATTTTCTTCCATTCTAAAGGACCTAAAGTCCATTAACTATTGTTCTTTTTTGTTTACACAACTCCTGGAATAAAAAAATAATTTTTACATTAATTATTTTCATCATACAGTATGAAATAATTTTAATTTTATTTTTTCTAACTTTCTTTTTATAATAAGCAAATAAATGCAAAAAATTTCAATTACCAAATTTAACTACTAATTTCTTTTCCGAAATTAAAAATTCGACTTCCATATTGAACAACACTCTGAACAAAACTGAACAATTTATAACAAAACCTTTTGATTGATGGCGTCATTTCAATAAAACAAAATGATCATACCAGAATCCAGATAAAGAAAGAAAAGTTAGCTTTTGTTGTTTCTGGTTTAATTTCAATTTTCACTAGTTCAAATCAAACTCTAACTTGATGAAGGGACAGAGCGGTAATCAAAATTTCTTACTTGTTCACCATCTCAAAAGTTACCTTCAACTCATCAACATGAAAACAATTTGTATTGTAGGCTTCGTACCCTGGCAACATGAAATCATGATTTTTACGTGGCGGAGAAAAAGAGGTGATAATATATAATTTCTGATTTTTCGCTTATGTGTGCGTAATATTCTTAATAATTGTTTTTCTCATCAGTCATTTTGCATACACAATCGAATTTTATTGAACCGACGGTATCACTATCGCATACACCTACAATACAGAAAATCTATTACATAATTTTTTTATGAAAATTCCTTTATCTTGTATCCGTTAAATTTCTTAATTGATTGCTTATAATTAAACGAAGATTTTGGTATACTTGATTTTTTATTTTTAACAAATTTGATATTCATTTCTAACGGTAAATATATATTTTTTTCTTAAATGATATTCTTTATCTAATTTTCTAAATACTAGGAAACATTAAATATTCGACTTACCGTTTATAAGTGTTTTCTCTTCTTTTAATATTCTCTTTTCTCTTGTAATTTAAATTTTAATTATGTACTTTTTCTTACAAATAAAAAACACATCCGTCTCTGAAGAAAACCTGAACTAAAATGGCGTCATTTTGATAGAACTTATATTGATCATACCATGAATCAATTGAATTATATCGGATGTCGGATACACAAAAGTTTTGTGGATCGGTTCCGGTTGATTATGATTTCGAACTTGAACACCATAACTTCATCATCAATTCTGATTTGTTGTTGGTTTATTATATGATTTTAATTATTTTTTTATTTTTGTGTATGTGTGTGGTAGGTTTACTTTTCTCTCCTCTTTGAATAAATTATATATTTAAGGCTGCATTACACCGATTTAATTCAAATTAAAAGTACAAAATCAGATAGAACTTTAAAAATAGAAAAGAAATGTGTAGTTTTATTCAACATATGGAGTAACTAATGGGAGCTACGTGAGAAAAACTAAAAATTATGTTTTTTAATAACTCAATTTTGATGTACATATATTGTACCGTATACCTTTTGCTCTAGTAAACGGATTTTTATCATTTAAAATTTATTTTATAGGAAATCCTTCAAGAAATGTAATCCTTCTCAATATTCTATTCTCCTAAAAATATATATTTTTTTTTTGTTAAAAAGATAAATGTAAAAGTTAACTGAATCGTGAAATTATTGTTTAAAGCCTTTAACAAGATACAAATAAAAATATTTAACAATTTAAAATAATAAAAACCAATAAAACATAATTTTTTCTTTTTTATCATATTTTAATGATACATTACACAAATTACATAATTTTATGAAAAAATTAAAAATTAAAACAAAAAAGAAGAAAAAAACCACCAAAAGTCAATAAAAGTAATTTTTTATTTTAACAAACAAAAAACAACAAAAAACACGACAATAAAAGACAGATACAATAATTCATTTTTATGCACTTTTGCATAAATTTATGTAAATAAGGACAAGTACAAAAAAAAAACAACAGTGTATTTTTTTTTTTTATTAAAAAAACGCATGATAAAAAAATTTCAAACAACTGAAAATATTTATTTCAAAATAAATTCATAATAAAAAAAAAAAACAAAATAAATAAATAATACAACATTCAAACGTAAATTTTATGAACGAAGGTAAAAATTTAATAAAATTTCAAAAAGAATTTACCACACAACATAAATAAGCAAACAAAAAAAAAATTTAAAAAAAAAACAAACAATTTTTAAAAAAATAAAAAAAATTTCAAAAAAAAAAAAATATATAGCTATTTGAAAAACAAAATTAAATAAACGTCAGAATTCAAAACAGAATATTCTGTTAATATTATTTTCTGCCTTTGCATCCTTGTTTAATAATATAAAATATTACAGAACAAGATACAAAAAAAAAAAAAAAGTTGTTTAAATTTATGTAAAAAAAATTTTGTTTTTTCTTTAACATGCCATATTTCAACTTAAAAGAATTTAATGAAACCACAAAATGAATGTTGAATAACAACAACAGAAAAAAAAATAAATAAAAAATAAATAAATAAAAATTGTTATTTCATAATAAAAAGTGACGAGAAAAAATTTAATTTAACCAAATAACATAAATTATGAATTAAGTTGGAAAATAATTTTAAAAGGAATTTACAAATCTTTTTTTTTTTTTATATATTGTCTAGTTTTTCTTCTCACTTTCTCCCAGTTTATAGAAAAAACATTTTTTTTAACATAAAATATGAAATTGAAAATATTAAAAAACAATCTGAGTTCAAAACCGTGTATACCGCTATATCAATTATCAGCTTGTTTTCAACTTTATTTTGAGAGGAAAATATTCAAAAGAGTTCGGTGACAGATTTTCGATACCTTAAATAAAGCATGCTCGGTACTGAAGTATGTAGTTTGGTGTCATTTCACACACTTGCTAAGCAAGTACACAAAACCAACTATCACTTAAATATCAGTCCAGTCCTGTCATATAAATAAATTCGTTATCTACCAACGAATTTTAGTGGTTCGCATTTCACTTTAAAACTGTTGGTGCATGTATGACAGAAAAACGATATTTTTAATAGGCCCTGACTCGATTTGAGCTGTAGCGTCATCGAAGAAGAAGAAGAAGAAATAAAGCATTCTACTACGTTTTATGACAAACCAATCCCTAGCAGTTTTCGTCTGAAAAGAAATGGTTCATCAATTGGGTTCTTTCAGATCGATCTAAAATTACTAATCCAAAACAGGGACAAAATCGAAAATTGTCTAAAAACTCTGTGGATAATGTCTTTTTATACAAAAACCTTCACAAAATGGCAATAGTACAAAAACAGAACTCATTTCTTTGATTTATGGCCAAAAATATATATTTACCTTTCAATTTTGTGTTATTTTTATGCAAATACATTTTATTTAAATTTTATTTTCATTTTTTTCCTCTTCTTTATAGCATAGAGATACTCAGGAAACATTAGCTGTTTTAGATAGATTAGATCTAGATACAGAAAAACCATCCGAAGAGGAAGTAGCACGTAAATTTGGTTTCGAAGAGGATTATTATAAGGGTACATTATCCTGGTGGCAACAAATAAAACCGCAAATATGGTCATTATTTGATGAACCTTATAGTTCAAATGCAGCTAAGGTAAGTTTGTTATTTTTTTTTTTTCATGCTTACATTTAAAATCCTTTTTAAACTTTTTTTTTTTCGTTGACTTTAAATTACCGAAAACAAACAGGACATGTAATATATATTTTCAACAAAAATTAATTTCCTTTTTAAAATGTCACCAGTGGCATATAAAATTTTCCGAAAATTACATGATAAAATCGTAAAAACCAGAAAAGAAAAAAAATGATAAAATAAAATATTTTCACATACGAACGGACATTAAACATAATAAACTTGTTAATGCTCTCACTCAAGTCCCATAAATAACTCACTTCCATCATCAAGAATCCTTTTTATTTTTTTTTTCCTTTTTAATAAAAAAAAATCTTATCTTTAACATTCATCTGCCTTATTTTATTTATTTGGTTACATTTTTTTTTTCTTGTTTTTATTTAATTTTTTTCCCACCAAAACAAGGACATTTCAACACAAAATGTGTGCCATTTTAGCCCTCTCAAAAAAAAAAAACAAATTCTCTTTAAATTTTATTCTGCTTTAACACATTTTTCTTTTAGCTTTTAATCGTTTTCATCGATGCTATTTTTCAGCTATTTCTTCTTATTTTTAAATTATAGTTAAAATACAGAAGACTAAGCTTTAAAAAAAAGACGAGCAACAAAAAGGATGAATGAAGAAAAAGAAATACATCCTTTATAAAAAAATCTTTCCATTTGACAACATTGTCTCGTACGATATTTTATTATCATAGGTTTTTTTTTTGTTTTTTTTTTTTTGGAAGGGGATTAAAGTATTTACAGTTTTTTTTTAGTCTTTTCTGTTTTTTATTAATTTTTTTTTTTTTTCATATAAAAAAAAAGGCTTATTTTAATGAAGTATTAAAAATGACAAGCAACAATATGCAGATGAGAAACCTTATCATTCTTGATTTATCCTTGATAATGCTGTGTTATAGGGATTTAATATAGCAATAAAGGAATTTTATTTCATTTTACAGTGAAAATTAAGAGATTTCAATTTATGTTTGTGTATTTTATTTTTTTTCTGTCCTTTTTCTCGTTTTCTTTTTTTTTCTTTTTTCAATGCGTTAGGATATTTAGGATATACAAAAACAAAATAATTCATGATGAAAGCATATCTCATTTGAACAAAAAAAAAAAATAAAAAATACAAATTACAAATTATGTGAATGTATACATATAGCTTAAATAAGAACTGAAAACATTATATTATGTCCTTTCAGGATCATAAATTAAATTTATATAAAGATTGTTTGTTTTTATTTTTAAAAAAAAATGTTTAAATTTTTAATTTTTCATTTTCTCAAGTTTTTTTTTTTGAATTAGAGAAAAAAAAAATAATTTTTTTTTTGTTATTTGTGTGACACTTGAAAATTTTTGCTGTTTAGTTTATACAAGGTACAACAATACCAACAACAACAACAGAATAAATGTGAAATCATATAATAAACAACATAAAAATAAAAATAATGGTGAATAATACGAGAAAGGATACAATATATGTTTTAGGTCAACTTATTAAAAACAAAAAAAAACACACACATTTTTTTTTCTCTCGTTTATTTGTCAAAGTCATTTAATTTTTTATTTATGAACAACAAAAATATCGTCCTGACAAACATTTTTTTTTATTATCAAACATTAAAAAATGAAAAAAAAAAAAAAAAAACAAACATTTCATAAAATATTAATCAACGAGAAACACAAGGAATAAAAATAAATAAGGTTCATTGACATTTATTTGAATTTTTTTGTTTTTTAAATATTCTTTAAAATATGTCCCAGTTATACAATACAAAATAGTTCATAAGTTCAATTTTACAGTTAACAAGTAAATTTTGTAAATAAAAAAATTTACCTTTTAACTCACCTTTTAAGAAGAACCTTTTAATGAAATTTAAATAACATAAAAATGTATAATATAATAACAATAACAATAATTCAGTAATTTTAAGGATATAAAGTATATATATAAAATAATTAAATTATCCTTATTTTATTTTTTACACGTACAACCTTTTTTTTTTTTTTTTTGATTTATTTTTATTTTTAGTTCACCAATTTATAAGAGAGAAAGAAAAAAAAAAGGTCAAAAAATTTGAAATAAAATTAAATTGAAAGGATCAATTTTGATGATTGTGAAACAAGATACATACCTACATATATGTATTCATGTATAGTGTACAGATACATCAAATATCCTTTTTTTTTTCAGTACTGAATTTTCATGAGCTTGTTCTCTACTTAATTCATTGATACAAAATCTATAAAATTTTTAAAGCAAAAAAAAAAAAAAACATAAATAACACAAAATTTTGATGTATACATAGTTTTGTTTTTGTATATTCTTTGAAATCCTTTATCCTTGCAATTTATTTTTAGGTATATACTGAACTATATAAACCAAAAATAAAACAAGCAAAACCTAAAAAAAACAAAAAAAAAGGATAAATTAAACCAATCAATTTTCATTGAAACTCGTTGATAGATCGATATAACAATTTCTAGTGGTCGAATGATGAATGCACATTACTATTAAATCATCCTGAATATAATTCATATACTATATACTCAATTTTATTTTGCCTCTATGATATTCAATTGTATTCTATTCCTTTTTTTTTTAACCACGAAACTTTTTTAAATACAAATACATAAACAAAAATCATCATCATTGTATCAAAAAATTCATAAAAAACTAACTCTTTCATACTTTCTTGTATTCAAACAAATCAAATTTTCATTACGTTTTGAATATTTGAATAGAGTTTTCTTATATTATCCCTATCAATGTTGGAGAGCTACCACTATATCCTTTTAAATTCAACTATACCGTATCGAACATCCTATTAACTTTAACACCCACCCTTTTATTTCCACTTTTCATATACCTAATTGGTTATTGCTTTTCTTTTCCCTTCTATTGTCCTGATTTTTTTTTTCTTATCCTTATTGGAACTAAATAATCATTCTTCTTCTAAATATTTTTTCCTATATACATATATATATAGGTATGTTTGTGTGTATACACATAAAGACAAGAAGAAGAAGAAAAAGAAAAAAACAGCTTTGATCAATTTTCAATTTTCAAATATGTATTTTACGATACACTTTCTGACATCACAATGAATTTATCTTTCAAAAAAAATATATATACATATAAAAAATACAAAAAAGGATATTCAATAAAATATCTATAAATACAAGAGAATCATATTGAAGTTCATGACGTGTACATTGACTATCCATTTGCTCTTTTATGTTTGTTTCATTTTCTTTTAAAATACTTAAATAGAAAATCCTATTTTGTTTTTTTTGTTTTTTTTTTTTTTTTGTACTTTAGTATCTATGTATGTGTGTGTGTGTGTGTGTATTCCAATATCATCATATAGTTTAAAACTTAAAAGTGCATAGATGCAATTTCATTGCTTTATAAAAATCCTTTTTTATATTCCTTTAGGATATATAGGAAATGAAAAATAGCAAAAAAAAACAACAAAATAATATATATTGAAAATTTCCTATTTATTTTATTTCATTTTTTGTCCTTTTTTTTGTTGATTCAATTCAATTGGACTGATTGTGATATACTAACAAAAACACAAAAAAACTAATATCGAATATCATGATACTTTTGGATCAATTGTTCCAATTTGAAGATAAATTATTTAAATTCGTTTTCTGTGTTGTGTTTTTTTTTTTCAAGAGAAAATATCACATTTTTTTTTTTTTCGAAATTCAAAAATAATAACAAATCAACATCAATAAGTTTCGAAATAAATCATCGAAATGAAATATAGTCAATTTTTTTTTTTTTTTCGTATTTTCCTTTCCTGTTGAATAAAAATAAAATCGAAATGAAATTTTGTGAAATATTTTTCGTTAGAGGTGTTTTTTTTATTCTATTTTTTTTTTTTTTTTTTTGTGAATTAAATCCTTTGAGAATATTTGAATTTTTGAAAATGTGTTTTGTTTCCTTTTTTTTTTGTTTTTTTTTTTCTTGAAGAAATAATTTATTTTATAGAGAAAATTTTCAAGTACAAAACTAAATTGAAAAATCGACAAAACAAAAAACAAAAAAAAAAGGAAATTTGTATTGAAATTTGATTTCAGATCGAAATAACTGTATACAAAATATCAATTGAAATTTGATGTATTTTTGTATCGTAGTTTTTTTTTATTGTTTTTGTAATTTTTCGTGAAAATTATTTATTAGAATTTTTGGTTAAAATTATACTTGTCAATTGAGAATTAAAATATGAAAGAAATTTAATGAATTTTAATGGTTAAAATTTCAATAAAAATGGAAATTTCTGAATTTGAAAAAGTTATTACCGAAAAAATTTGAAAATTTTTTTTCGTTTTAGCTTTGCATCGAATTAAAAACAGTCCAGTTTTTTTTTTAGTTTTCATCCTAGTAACACAGTATTCATATTAATTTTTCTTCGTCTTAGCAGTAACTCCTTCTTAAATTTCTTATCTATTTCACAACAATTTCACGATAAATTTATTGAAAATTTTTTTTTTTTAATTATTGACATGGACTTTTATACATTTAACCGTTAAGTATTTAAAAACAGATTAAAATTTATTTATTAATTTGTTTGTTTCTTTGGTTTTTTTTTTCTCTTCATTTTTTTTTTTTTTTTCCAGATAATTGGTGTAGTCTCAGTGTTTTTTATATGTGTTTCAATATTATCATTTTGCCTTAAAACTCATCCAGATATGCGTGTACCAGTTATACGAAATATAACAGTTAAAACAGCGAATGGTAGTACAGCATGGGTTTTAGATAAAACACAAACAAATGCCCACGTAGCCTTCTTCTATATCGAATGTGTGTGTAATGCTTGGTTTTCATTTGAAATTTGGGTAAGTAAAAAAAAAATAAAATTAAAAAAAAAAACAGAAGAAAAAACCTTAAAAAAAAAAACGTGTAATATAGAAAATTTATTTAATAATCTCTTTAAAATCCTTCTTAATACCTTTTAATCCTTTTTGTTTATACAAAATTTTGATCATATGTATTTTTATGTAAATTTTTTTTTTTCTTTCTTTTTTTTTTCTTTAATTTTTTTTAGGTTAGATTCATTTCATCACCGAATAAATGTGAATTTATAAAGTCATCCGTTAACATAATCGATTATATTGCAACATTAAGTTTTTATATAGATTTAGTATTACAAAAATTTGCATCACATTTAGAAAATGCTGATATATTAGAATTTTTTTCAATAATACGTATTATGAGATTATTTAAATTAACACGACATTCGTCCGGTTTAAAAATTTTAATACAAACATTTCGTGCATCAGCTAAAGAATTAACATTATTAGTATTCTTTTTAGTATTAGGTATTGTAATATTTGCAAGTTTAGTATATTATGCTGAAAGGATACAAGCAAATCCACATAATGATTTTAATAGTATACCATTGGGTTTATGGTGGGCATTAGTAACTATGACAACAGTAGGTTATGGTGATATGGCACCAAAAACATATATTGGTATGTTTGTTGGGGCATTATGTGCATTAGCTGGTGTATTAACTATTGCACTGCCAGTACCAGTTATTGTTAGTAATTTTGCAATGTATTATTCACATACACAAGCAAGAGCTAAATTACCAAAGAAACGTCGAAGAGTACTTCCTGTTGAACAACCAAGACCACCAAGGATACCAGGTAAATGACATTATAAATGAAATTTTTTTTTTCTTTTCTAAAAATATTGTATTTATGAATAAGTAATTCAAATATGAAATATGTGTGTATGAACTCATTGAAAACAGAGTGATTCTGAAGAAAAAAAAAGACAATGTTTCCATTAAATGGAAAAATATGAAAACGATGAAAATTTTATTCCAATTTTTTATGTACAAGTTGTAGAATGCGAACCAAGAAGTTAATCATTAGAAAATAAACTTAGAAATTCGTCTGACAAGACCCAGAATAATATTAGGAAAAATTTGGCAATCACTTAAAACTATATTGATTTGTAGAAGAAGTCAAATTTGAAAATTTTGTTTCATAGTTCCAAAAACCAAAGATTTAGAATTTTAAAATTCTGGAAAACATAATCGTATTGGAACAAAATAATTTTGGAATACAAGAATTTGAAAAACCCTACATTCTAATCGTAAAAATAGTATTCAACGTCTTTTTGTACCTCGACTTGTTTCCTTGTTTAATTTACAAACTTTTAAAATTTTGGTCATTTTCTTTAACCATTACGTGATTTCCAGTTCCGAAATTTTTAATTCCATATTTCAATCTCAAAGTTATAAAAGAGTTCAACGATTTTTTTGTTCCAGAAATTTTTCAAAAAGATAAAAAATTTCAAAATCTATAGAAACTTTCACTCTTACTTTTTTGTAGAAAAATATGCTACGCCCTATATGTATGTACATTTAACTATGAAAGGAAAAACATTCTTTTATTTCAATTAATTAAATAAAAATTAAACACCATCATATTTTTTTTTTTTTTGCTTACAATGACAAATATTAACTCCTAAATGGCTTATCCACCCCTTTAAAAAGTCAACAAACCGTACATTATAATTACAAAAAATGAAAAAGAAAAAAAAAACAAAAAAACAATTGAAAAACATGCATGTGCATATTTTTGTATTCTTATCAAATCGTGAATCAAGTTACATTTACATATTTTATTTGAAGACAAAATAAAAATTACAATAATAATAATCCAGAACACGAAAAAAAAAAAAACAAAAAAAAAAAACAAATTTATTTTATGATTAAGTACACTAATTTACTTTTCAATTAATTTTTTCTTGTTTTTCATAATAAAAAAAAAACAAAATTAGTTGAAATAAAATATTGAAAAACTAATGAAAAATTAACAAATAATCATGAATTATTTTTCTTTTGATATTCAAAAGAATATCCTTTTTGAAAAATTATAAAATCAAGAAATTCGAAATTTCATTTATATTGACAAAAATTATCATCCATTTGTGTTTTCCTTATTTTTTTTACAATTTCATTCAATTTAAAAATATTCAAAAAAATTCAAAATCCTAAAAAATTCATGAAAACAAATGAAAAATTTTGTATTTTTTTTTTTTTTGTGTCTTTTTGTTTTTATTATCCTTCTAACATTAAAATTTATTTTATCAATAACTATAACAAAACCGAAAGAACAATTCTTATTTATTCATCAATCAAAAAATGAATAAACATCTTTTTTTGTTAAATTAAGTAAATAAAATTTTCAAATGAATATGAAAAATTATATTATATCCTTTTTTTTGTTGTTTTGTTTCTTTCTGTATTTATTCTGAAAGTAGTAATATTTTGTAACCAATGTTCCATATCTTTTTTATTATTTAACAGTTAGCATACTAAAAATATTATAAAATTTTATTATTATTTTGTTTTTTTTTGCTATTTAAATTTTCACAAAATATTCGTCTTTTTTAAATCGTTTGTTTGTTTCCTGTTTTTTTCATTTTTCATGAAAAATGAAGTGAGGAGAAAAATTTTACGAAAAGTACAGGATGATTCGTTTAAATTGAATGTAGATAAAAAAAAATTAAAAAAAAAAAAAAGGTTTCACAAAATAGAAAAAAAGGTTTTAAAAAAAAAAATTCAAGGCGTTAAGGTTTTTTTTTTTAAATTAAAAAATTAAATATCAAGGACCCTGACTAATCAATACAAGCATGAGTTAGGCTTTAAAGTATTTTTCATATATAGCTTGCCTTTAATTTAAGGAATCTGTGATAAAACGATTAGGGTTCAGAAATGTTCAGAGAACAGATTTACAAATGATAGCACAGAACACATTGTTGTTAAAATTTAATGGTTAAAAAAAATAAATGCTGTTCAAAAGGACAATAATGTATTTCAATTATGACCAATTTACATGAATAAAATAAAGAAGGTCCTGACTTGACTGAATTGTTTTCGATTTACTGTCGAATTGACATCTAAAGACAGGAATTATTTTCTGTACTTGGGTTTCTATTTCTACGAACTCTTTTTTTATTTAATCCATAAGTAATTTCTTCTGCCTTCGTATCCTTGAAATGAAGCCATAATGTTTATTTTCCAGTGAACAATTAAATTCATATTTCAGCTTCCAGATTTTTTTTTTTTTTTTTAATTCTAATTAGTTAAGAAACACCCTTTTTGATTCAAGTTGTAAAATAATTTAAAAATATGTATTACAAAAAAAAAAAAAAAACATTCCTAAATGTTTTATATGAACCCTCTGACTTCTTCTTTCCAATAAAAAATTTTTTCTTTCTAATTTTCAGTTCATTTGAATTTAAAAATATTCCAAAAACAAACAAAAACAAAACATCATATTTTTCTCTACTTCACATGAAAAATGGCACATCAAATTCAATTTAAAAAATCGAAGTGAAAATTATGTTGTAAAAATGTTATTTATTCGAAAGAAAATTTCACATCAAAATTGTAAAATAAATAAAAAAAAAAAAAAATAGGGAAAAACAAAAAAAAAATGAGTAACATTTAATTGGTAACATTTGGTGAAAATTTTTTATAGTTGAACAAACAACCAACTGTGATTATTAATTTTTTTTTTTTGTTTTTTTGCTAAAATTGAAAAGAAATAATCTTGAAAATTTGTTACAAAATATTTAAAAAAAAAAAAAAAAAATTAACGATGAAGAATAAAACATATTTTTAGAAAATTATTAATGAAAAACATTCTGTTTTATTTGAGCTAAATTATGAGGGAAAAACAACACAAAAAAAAAAACGTTCTTCAGAATGGAAAAAAACTGTATAATACTTTAACTTTTTTTTTTTTTAATTTAATTTTGCTGGAGAGAAAACCGTTTTTTTTTTCTATTACAAAATAACTGTTTTTTTTTTTTTTTTGTAAAATTATTTCAGGTCAACCAAGTGGTACAGCTGGTTGTGGTACACCAGTTTCTGGACCAGGTGGTGGTGGTGGTGGTGGTCCTGGTTCTGGTGGTACTGGACCAAGACGTATGAATGCAAATAAAACTGGTGCAAAAGATTTAGTTAGTCCAAAATCAGGTAAAAAAATTTTATAACTAAACTAAAAAAAATTACTTTTTATTTATTTATATATATTTTTTTTTTTAAGTTTTGCAAAAAACAAATTTAATAATTAAAAATTTTTAATTAAATTACAAAAAAAAAAAACAAACAAAATAAAAAAAAAATTGAATAATAATTACAATATTTTTTGTTTTTCTCTAATATTAAAATTTTATTAATTCAAGCGCTCCAGATTTTTGCTGCTTAAAAAATCAAAAAACATAAAATTCGAAATCAATTACGAAAAAAAAAAAAATAATATTGCCTTACTAACATAAAAAAAACAACAAACAAACAAAATAATCGAATCAAAATTTAAAAAAATTGGTACAGCAAAGCTTTTAATTTACTTAAAAAAAAAAAAAAGTATTTATTCGAAAATGTATATTTTCGAAATTTCGCAATAATCACGCTTTTCTTTATTGAAAATGTCACAAATGATTTTTTTTTTTTTTTAAATTTTTTTCAACTGTTCAAAATTTATATCAATATTGTCAGTTGTTTTCTTGTTTATTTATTTTTATTTTTTTTTTGTTACACTTGTTTTTTCACAATGTATTTTCTTTAGTTTTTGTTTTTTTTTTTTTTTCTTCATATTTTTCAGGCAGCAATAATAATAATCAAAATCATACAGAGAGAATTTAAAAAAAGTATTTAAAAAAAAAATACAAACACATAGAACAAAAAAATTAAATAATTTGTTGTACCACTAAAAATACACAATAAAGTAAAAAATAAAAAATAAAAAATGAACAAAAAAAAAAAACAATTATTATAAAAATGAGGTTTCACACATATCGAAAATATAAAAACCATAAAAAAACTCACACACATACACATACTTTTTTTTTTTTTTTGCACTTTTTTGAACATACACAAAAAAAAAAAGAAAACAAGAAACAAACTAGGAGTAATTAAATAATAAAGTACATTGCTTACTTTAAGGATTTAATACAATGAATGATGAGAAAAACAAAAAATTTTCATTAAGAAAAAAAATAAAAAACAAGGAAAAATAATTTCTTTTTATTTTCTCAAGTTTATGTAAAACTTTCACCATTATATAATAAATAAAGTATTACCACATGAAGTGAATTATACATATGTATGTATGTGAAAGAAAAAAAAAAATGAAAAATATGAAAAATTTTAAGAAAAATCAAACAAAGATAAAAAACTTAAATTAAAGTGTATACTTGATGGCATAGGTGGCTTGATCCTGATTATTTACCTGCTACATATATAAATATTATTTGTACCTAAAAACCTATATATGTATGTGTTTTTTATTTCAACAAAAACGTGAAAATATTTATATTTATTTGTAAAAAAAAAAAACAAATCATGCTATAAAATTTGTATATATGTATGTGAGAAAAAAAAATAATAATAATAATAAGAATGTGTAAGAAATACACCCTTTCTAAATGCTATACATAAATAATTTGTGTATATATATTATATTTTATATGTTACATCATATATATGTATGTACATACATCATACATATATAATTCCTTATACATTTTATAAATACTTATCATTTATTCGTAAGTCATGTGTACTGTAAAGTTTTTCACGTATCATACATTATTATGTTTAATGTGTTATGTATATAAAAAATATATACATATATATACATATGCGATATCCTATATATGTATTAGCATATATGTATTATGTATTTTAAAAAAATATTATATGAAAATAAAAAGCAATGGAAAGTTTAAAAAAAAAAAAAAAAAAAAACATAAATGAAATAGAGTAGAAAAAAGAAAAACTACACGCATACAATCATCATCATATTATCAAGAATTAATGAGAAAATAAAAGCAAAGGGTGTTTCTGTGTAAATTCATAAAAAAAGAAAATTCTTGAAATGTATAAAAGTTAATTAATCCTTTCGCATACTGTAGAAACACATAGATTCATCCCAGTATAGTTCTATCAATATGTTAGTCCTAAAGTTCGAATTACACCGAAAAGATTTTAAAAAATCCCTGTTTTCAATTTTAAGTGATATCTGAAGGAATTTTAGTGTGCTAAATCAAAATATGTATTTATTAGGACTTTTAACTTCCAGCTACTAATCTAATCTTCTGAAAATTTTGCGCCATGTGCTAAATAATGACACACAAATAGAACCCTTTTTGTCTCTTTCATTTATTTATATTTTATCAGGAACTTTAAGGATGTTCCTCTAAGTAAAATTTAATAAAATACATTTAAAAATTATCTGTGAGTGAAATCTTTTCGTACACATTTGGTCCTTTAAATCAAATTGTAAAAAATCCTAAAATTTAATTGAATTCTAACGGTGGTGAAAGTGGACTTTACGTTCCAATTATCTTTGAAAATTATTCTACTTTTTATTTTTTTGCAATTTTCTATCGAAAAAATCAAAAATTTACACTCTACTGGAAAATTAAATGCCTATAAATTCAATCAATTTTAAAACCTACTGATACTCATACTTTCTTCAAAAGTAGTCAGAAGATCCTTTTTACCGCATGTATCTTTTATTTCGAAATTTTTTCTGTGTGTTTGAAAAGTCTAAAAAATCATATTTTCACCAACGTAACGGTAACACCCTTTGAATAAAAAAAAAAACATCACATATTTAAAAAAAAAACAATTTTCTCTATAAAAGAATAATTAAACACACACACATGTTGTGGGTGATGATAGTATATATCCTTTGCTTCCGTTAAAATACAATAATCTAAAAATAAAAAAACTATAGCATGACCAAAAGGTTCATAATTCATACAAACAATAAACCATATAGAATATAATTATCATCCGTTTTTTTTTTTTAACCAAATGCACTCTATTTCTCGCAGTTTTATCATCACACTTTATTCAATGTACAATTACATATATATATGTATATGTATTAATAATAATAGTACACACAGTGAAAAAAAATAATAAAAAAAAAAAAGTTCTTCGTCCGTATGTAATAGTTTATAGTTTTCCCGCCGTAATTTTTTTTTTTTTTTTTAATTTTATGCTTGCCATGCCTTAACCTATTTAATATCACCCTACACAAACCCCAATATTAACCTTTTTCATAATATAAAATATGTTTTTAAATAGTACATGTCGTTCACATATTTTCGTCGTAATTCACATTTTTGTACTTTTTTTTTTTTTTCTTACCTTAAAGAGAAAAAAAAAAAAAATATATTTCCCGCAATAAGTCGTTCATTTTGAAAAAGTAACAAAAAAAAATAATAAAAATGGAGAAATGTGAAAAAAACATACATGATACATTCACAAATATCAAATATGTGTGTAAAAGGGATAACAAACACACAATAACAGTGGAGGCGGATGTATATTTACATTTATGTGGAAATAAAAATCGTTTGTAATAGTTTTATGATTTGTGTTTTTTCACTACTTTCTTAATGAAAATTTATAAAAAAAAAAATATATATATATGAAAAAAAAAATGAAAGCTGTATTTTTTTTTTTTTTTCATTTTTGTTTTACTTTCTAGTATGTGATTTTTTTTTTTTTTTTCAAACATAAATGTCCTTTCTCTTTGAAATATATCTTTTAATATTTTTTTTCTCTGCACACATTTTAACATTATGCATATGGAAAATATTCCTTCCGTTTACTATTTGATTTTTTCTCTATTGTTTTTTTTGGTTAAGGAGTCACACACAAGTACAGGATTCCTTTTATTATGCAAAGGTACAGAAAAAGTTTTTCTATTTTTTTTTTTTTTTTTGCATAAAGTTTTCATTCAGTACTTTTCTTGTCAAAGTTGAAAAATATATAGTACATAAATGTGAATCATACAATATGTGAATCAGCAGCATACATGAAAATGAATTTAACCCCAAATGAAATATTTATATGAGGGTCATTATGTAATCCCCTTATGTACATATAAATGTAAATAAGAAATACAAAGCGAAAAGAATCAATGCACAAAAAATAAAAATGGTAAATAAAATAATAATAAAACAACTGGTAAATGATAATAATAAAAAAAAAACACTTTATATGCGAAAACTTTGTGAAAAAAATTTTATTTTTTTATAGCAGCATAAAATTGTGAAAAAAAAAATGCATATACGAAAAAATATTTTCCACTTTTATACTTTGTTTAAAAAGGAAACAACAACAAAAAAAAAAAAAAAAAGTTTCTCAAAAAAATTTTCATGGCATTTAAATTTGAAATTTTATGAAATTTGAAAAGTTTTTCTATAAAAATTGTGAATATTCTTTGTTTTTTTTCTATTCCGCCCTTTTTTGGAGGGTTTAAAGTATATATTTTTCTTTTAATATACATTTTATTTTATTTTCTTTTCAAAAAAAAAAAAAAATTACAGTTATCAACTACATATCCGAAAGATTATAACATAAACAAATAAAATTTATTGTATTTCGTATATTTTTTCTGTCTGCCAAAAGATGTTTTTTTTTGTTTTTTTTTTTTAACGGAAAACAGGATTTTTTGTATCAAAAAAGAAACTTAGTAAAAATACAAAAAAAAAAAACTAAGAAAAAACATCGAAAATTGCAAAACATGGATTTTGCTAATAAAGAAAATTTCTGATTTTTATTATTGCAAAAACCAAAAAAAAAAAAAAAAAAAAAAATGATTTTAAATGTCCTTTTCATGCCCCTTAAAAATTATTGTATATTCGAATACGAAATAAAATATACTCTCCAAATTACTTCACACAAAATTATTTAAATTATTCTCAAAAAATAAAAAATATCTAAAGTTTGAACAGTAAGCAAATATTTGACATTACATTATTTCATATAATTATATCCACCCCCTCAAAAGAAAAAAAATAAATAAAGCCAATATAATTCACACTCAATAAAAAAAAGTACACAATTTATACGTAAACAATCACATTAAATATCAATTAAACACACTTTAAATAATAAAATTAACTACAAAAAAAAAAAAAAAATGAAATAAAATAAATAAATTAAAAATATGTACATAACATAAAAAAAAAAACAATAATTTTATCATTTTCTGAAAACCTCAAATCAAAAAATTTCTGTGTTTTATTAAATAAAATAATTAACTCTTGATGTTTTTTTTTTTTTTTTTTTTTGTTTATTTTATTTATTATATGCCTAATGAACCAATCAAATAAACTTGACATCAATTTTTATTTTGTCATTAAAAAGAAAACAAAAACAAAAAGAAGGGTTATAGGTCATAAATGACATGATAATTTATTTTACAAAAAAAAAAAAAAAAAAATAAAATGAAATTTCATTGAATTAAAATGAAAATCGTTGAAAAAAAAAAAAAAACATTTTTATTATCTCATAAGTTTTGTTTTTTTGTTTTTTAAATTAAAAAAAAAAAAAAAACAAAATTTACTGTTTTTTTTTTGTCGATAAAGTTCATTAAAATAATAAAAAATTTTTTAGTAATTAAAACCACAACATAATGAATAATTTTATGATTAAAATTATTTTATTAAAAAAAAAAAAAAAAAAAAACAAAAACAAATAAACAAACAAAAAAATTAAAATAAAAACCAGACATATTTTTATTTCAAATTAATTAAATTCACTTCGATATTTCTTCTTTTTTTTTTTTTTTCCATAATTTTTTTTTTTTATGTATCTGTGTTTTATTTTTTTTTTCTTCTTCATTTATTTTTTTAAAAAACAGATGATTTTTCATCAATGATTGGCAAACCACCAACTGGTAAAATGGCTAGATTATTGTAAAAAAAAAAAAAACAAAAAAAAATTTCTATTAAAATCAAAAAAAAAAAAAAATAGAAAAAAAAATGAATGAATGAAATTCAATACAAAAAAAAAAAAATATTAATTAAATGTAAAATGCAAAAAAACAAAAAAAAAAAATGTTTATGAACATCACAAAAAGTCCTATTTTGAAACCCCAATCGAATTAATCATCATCATACCGCACCACCACCACATTATCGCATTGAAAAAAGAAAAAAAAAAAATGAAAGCAATAGAAAAAATTTACAACATTCCTAAAATTTCATCAATAGCTACTACCATAGCACATATTCGTAACTGTAAAATTCCTGTATATCAAAAAACACGTAACAAATTTTTGTATATAATGTAAATTACTAAATGAAAAATCATTACGTAGAACTGAATGATGTAAAATTTTTCAAATAAAATCAATAAATCACACCTATCAGATATTATGAGGCAAAAAAATAAAAAATAAAAAATAAAAAATGCAAAATCATTAAAAAAAAAACAAAATTGCAAAAGTCTACACCATAGATCCTCATGAACAAAAATACAAGTATAATCAATCAGCCGCATTTTACCACTGTGTTTCATCCTGTTTAACATGTGTACGTAGAAAAAAAAAAATACATATACCAAAACAAATATTGTATGAAAATTTTTCATTCTGTAATGGGAGTGTGTGTTCTAATTGTTGTTGCTGTTGTTATTTGTTGTTGTGTTTTTCAAATGTTGAACTTTTTGTGCCAAATTTTATTTTATTTTTTTTATTTTTTTTTACAAAATATTTTAGTGTGATTTTCGTTTGTTTATTTTAACAGTCAATATGTGAAAAGCTTTTAGCTTTTAAATATTTTTAAGCGATTTTTTACTTCAATTTGTTTTTGGAATTTTTTTTTACTACAATTTTTCTTTTTTTTGTCAAAATTTTCCACATTTTCTGTTACATTTTTTTCCTAATGGAATATTTAATTTTTTTTTTTTTCCTTTTTATTTTTTTGCGAAAATCGATATCCTTTTTTTTTCATAGAATTTTATCATGCATTTTTTGTTTTTCATCATTATGCTCTTTTTCATTCTGTATCCTTTTTTTTGTTTTTTTTTGTTTATAATTTCATTTTAAAAATCCTTTTTTGTTTTTCCTTTTTTATTTTTTTGCTGTGTTTTAGTTGTCATTGTGTGTGCATTATTTGAATTTAACTTTGTGAATTTTTATTGATAGAAATATGAGAATATGTTGATTTTTGAGATACTTATTATTACACACCTTCTGTTTTTGTTTTTTTTTCTTTTCAATTTAAAAACAATATTTTTTCTTTTTAATGTAAATTGTGTGTGTGTGTGTGTGTAATTTTTCCATTTTTTTTTTTCAAGTAAACAAACGAAAGTATTACATATTTTTTCTTTTTTTTTTGCATTTTGAATTAATGAAATTTTTGTTTTTTTTTTTTTTACAATTTGCATTTAACAACAAAATAATGTGCAAAAAAAAAAACAAACAAAAGAGAAAAGATTATGCTTTTAAAAAATTTCATATTTCGTTGAACTCATTTGAATGCAAAAAAAAAACACAAAAAAAAAACAAAAATAATTCAAAATGTAAAAAAAAAATTAAATGTTTGTAAAATTGTATTTAGTTTATAAATTTTCATTAATTTTTTTATTTATTTTATTAATTTATGTGTTGAAATATCATAGAAGTGATTTTATTTTATTTATGTTTTGTTTAGATGTGTGAAATTAATATCTTTTTTGAATTGGTAAATTTTTCTTCTTTGATGTTATTTATTTTTAAAATTTCGATAGAAAAAAAATTAAAAATATCATTAGAATTGAATTTAAATATTTTTTTTTTTTAAATTTTAAGAATTAAAAATTTAATTAAAAATTCTTATTTAAAAAAATGAAAAATAAAATATTTTAAATTTGAAAAAAGAAAACTTATAAAACTTTGAAAATATTTTCTAGAATATAATTTCCAGGAATTCAATGGTAAACAGTGTGTGTGTTATTTGGGCACATGATTAACTCGAATTTTTTAAATATTTTGTAAAACGGAAATAAATTTTATTGGAGAAAAATAATTTTTAAAGGCGCCTATAGACTCACTACATATGTATCTGATGACTGGTCAATATTTCGAAATTGGATGAATGTTGTACGTCTGCAGATAGGTCGACAAACTAGTTGATAGAACTAGCTAATTCGTTGTATTTTCTACACAGTTTTTTGTTCAATTATTTTGGCTTTGGTTTAACTGTTCCAAAATTTCAGGTTTTATCTCACATAGTTATGTAACTTCTTAGGTTTTTCAATTTTACTGTTTTTGTCGTTTTCAAGTATTTGTTAGGAATCCTCGTTCGGTCAAAAGTTTTTTTTTTTGAGAACGAAACTTTACAAGAAAAAAAGATCAAGAATAAGAATAAAATCTCAGTTGAAACGAATTAGATGTCAATTTCCACTGAAGATTCTAGTTATCTTTGAAAATGAATCTTCTTCACGTTAGGCCAAAATCAACACCTATACTAGAAAACTAATTTAGTTTTGAATTTATTCTCTAAAACTCACAAAAAATGGCTGTAGGTATCTTTCAATGTAATTTTTTTCAAATTTTCAATGTGAATCTATACAAAAAAATTTGGATTTAATAGTGAACAAACATGTGTTTCTTGATTACTTTTTCCTATATTCGCCAATTAAATAAGAAAATAATTCTATAGGTCAAACATCAATCAATTTTTTCATAGAAAAAAAAATACATATGTATCTTCTATCTTTTCAGCATGATACTTTGGCATGTTTTTCAAAAACGATATAATTTTGATGACTATAATTTTACAATATTCCTCAAAATTTTCGTTTTAAAGTAAACAAATCATACCTTGACACATTTTTAAATGAATCATCCATTAACATTCCAATTATATTTTCAAAAACTCATTATCTTTTTATACACCTTATTTACAATAAAATTATTATTAATAAAATCAATCATTTTTTTTTTTTTTTGTTAAATCAAATTACAATCTGTCAAACATTAAAATCAATAAAAGAAAAATCTTATTTCCTTTACGATCGATAAATTACCAAAAAAAAAAAAATATTAATAAATCAAAATCAATAATAATTTTATAGTTTACAAAAAAAAAAAAAAACAAACAAAGAACAAAAAAGAAAAATCAAAATCAAAAATAAAATTTCCAAATTTTAAATTATCACGAACAAAAAACAACAACAAAATACAACTTTCAAAAATCATCAAAAATAATTTAAAAAAAAAAAAATTTATTTTTAAAATATTATCTAAATTTTTCATATGAACAATATCTTTTTTCCGTCTGGTTATTGTTTCTACGATGAACCAAAAAAAAAAAAATAAAAATTTTCCAATTAAAATTTCTTTTTCGTTTTTTTTTTTTTCAATGAATTTTTTTACAAAATTGTAAAGAAAATTTTCTTGATATTAATTTTTTAAATTATTTTTCCAATTTTCTTTATTTATTTAAAATAAAATCTACAACACTCATAATTTTTCTTTTATTAAAATTAATTTTTTTTTTTTTTTTTTTTTAGTACACATCATATGAAGTTGTTAACATATGCAATATGTCTAATAAATTATTATGAAAATTTAAAAACAACTAAGAAAAGAAAGAAAGGAAAAAAAAAACACACAGAAAAAATAAATTCGATTATTGTAAACAATAAAATCAATCTGTATAAACAATTTCTAAAATAGATTACACATTTTGTTGTGGGTGTGTGTGTCTGTGTGTGTTTGAAGTCAGTTTTTCATATACATATATATATTTTTTTTTTTTTTTAAAAAAGAAAAATCATTAAATTTACATGTGAAAAATTTATATGTATTTGAAAAATAAAATTTTTCAAAAAATATATTTAATTATTTTCTGTATCTCCTTCATTTTTACGTAAGCAAATTTTATTTTATAAACAGTGTGTGTAATTTTTCTATAGTGACTTTTGTTATTATTGTATTCTTGTTTAGAAAATTAACGAATTCTAACAAATTACTTTTTTAACGTCTGATGATTTTGTATTTTTTTCTTCTACATATTATTTGCAATTTTAAAAATAAAATTTTATTGGAAAATTTATGTTGTTAATTTTCATGTAAAAACAATAGAAGAACGAAGAAGGTGATATAAAGTCTAATTTTATCCCCTTAAATAGAAACGGAAACATTATTACGGAAAATAATATTGAAAGCATTTTTCGATTTCTAAATCTGAATTGATATGACTTTCCAGCAAAAAAAAAAATACATATATGTAAAATTCATGAAAAAGGTCAAGGATATAATAAATTTCATGAATGAAACAGGGTGCTTATAAAATATCTCTTGCCCGTATGTTAACGCTATCTCCTCATAAGATTACACGAGGTGTGATATCAAAAATTTTTAGTAGGTCTCTAGAAGTATCCAATAACCTCCATGTCAACCAGCCATAAAAGGTCAATTTTATGTTTATTTATGTCCTGATATCATTTTGACGGAAAGTTTCGTTTCTTTTGATTTGTTCTCAAAATCTATCAAATTTTATCCTACACATTTTTTTTTTTTTTCATTATTTTTAAAGGATTTTTCAGTATCAATTTTATATAACATTGAGCTGTTAAGCTTTACAGTTAAGCTTGTTTCCAAAAATGAATCATATTACAGTTCCCCAGAATATTATGAATCCTGATATATGATAAAATTTTCGTCTTTCTTGTAGACAAAATACTGATCAGTTCATACCAGTAAAGCTAAATGTAAGCCACCAAAATAGATATTTCATTGCCAAGATAATTATTCAAAAAAAGAATCTAAAAAATCATTTTAATTTTAATTAATTTTAATTAAAATTCAGTATTTTGTGTAACAAACATTAACCACGCATACCAAACATTGAAAATTTTCCAAGAAATTAAAAACCATCACAAAATTAAAAATTAATGAGTGTCATTCCTTCCAGTTCACCTAAAAATCCCAACCTTACTTTTTCTTTAAATTTTTTTTTTTCCTTAAAAAACTTATCCAAAATTTTTTTTCTATTATCAAAACAAAAAAAAAACAAAAAAATTGATTAAGCTAATTAGAAAGTACGAAAACTATCATAGAACACAATTTTATATACTTGAATGCACCAATCGATATGTAAAAATCTTACTAATCAAATTTGCTAATTAATCTTTCATCTAACTTTTACTTACTCGTATATTGTTATCAAAAATTTTCTCTCAAGAAAAAAAAACAACGATAATTTAACACGTACATACACACACACATATCTATCTTCTCTAAGGAAAAAACAAAAACAACAAAAACAAACATCCAATACATCACTCTGTTAAATTGACAAATTACTGCACAATCCTTAATTTTCTTTCAATTTCAAAGAATTTTCTGATGCATACTAAATTTTTACTGTATTTTTTTTCTTTTCATTATCCTTTTATTTTCTTTTTATTTCTTCTATCCTTTTTGTAGAAAAAGATTTTGTTGTAAAATTCATTGAAAATTCATTCTAATCTATTCAACATAACGTAAGGATCTGCTATTACATCTTCTGTTTTCTGCATACTCATTTAAACTACTGGAACTATTTCTACACTAAAACACAAAAAAAAACAACGTGTCAGATTTTAAGCAAAGGATAATCGATTTTCCATACACTCTCTATCAATTTAAGTTTGAAAATTAATTAATTTTCTTAATTATGTAGTCATTCAAAAAAAAAGGGTTTTTTGTTTTTTGTTTGTTTTTGTAATTATTCATTCATAGAACGATCTCTTTTGTGTGTGTGCTGTGTGTGTATATATGTTTCCAAGAAATTCAATATTACAAAATGTTTGTATGGTTGTGTAGATGAGAATGTCTGTATAAAATTTGCTTGTATGTGTCATGCAATCTAATATCTTTTTTTATTTTTTTTTTTTCTAAATTAAAATAGAAAAGTTTTCAATACTGTGAATCTAGAAAAATGTGTTTTATAACTGCATTAATGCTACTAAGAACTAACTAAATAATTTATTTTTTTTTACTTTTCAATTTAACAAAAACAAATTAAATAAAATGAAAAAAAAAAACCAAAATAACAAAAAAAAAAATAAATAAAAACTAAAATTGCAAAAATTTCCAATTTTCCAGACGATGAAATCCGATGTAATGCATCGAATCGATCAAATGGGACTAGAAATGATGTCGTCTTAAGAGACTAGTGTGTTTTTATGGTCTAATTAATAAAATGGTATTTAGAAAAAAAACAACAAACAAACAAACAAAAAAACATCTTAAATCGATTATTTAAACTTTTTTTTTTTGTCTTTCTAAAGAAAAACTTACCTCATTTTCTATATTTTTACTGCTACAACACTTAAAAATTTTCTTTCTTAAAAAAAAAATTTTTTTTTTATCTCAAAATAAATTTTTTTTCTTCACCAATTTTATCTTGATATAAAAATTTTTCCTGCATTATTCCCGATTTTTTTTTATTCACTTAAATTTCATTTATCCTTTGGAAAAATTATCACAATACGAAAAACTACATTGAAATAAACCTCCCAAATTTCGGAGTTCTTCAAAGTCTCTCTTGTTTTTTTTTTTCTTCAATTTTTTAAAAAGCATGTGAGATAAATTTTTTTTTTGTTCTTAAAAAACAATCAACTTGTAAAATTCTTTTATTCTTCAAAAAAAAAAAATAAAATAAAATCCTTATTGAAAATACTTATATTTTTTTTTTCAGAACACTAAAAAAATCACAACGATACAAGAAAAATAATTAGGTTATGTTTATCGAATTTTTTTATGTGCAAAAATCAACAAAACAAAAAAAAACAACTCACAAAATGCAAAAAAAAAAAAATAATAAAATAATATCACGTTTCATTTTTATTCCATTATCACTAATAAAGCATAATATTTTTTATCCTTTTTCCTTTATTTAATCATGAAAAGCATAAGAACATTTTTTATTTTTTTTAAATTAAATTTCACTACGTTTTCTTGCACAAAAAAACCCTTTTCTCATTTGATTTTTTTTTTCTCACAATCTTCTTTTTTTTTCTTTACTTTAGCATACATGAACTACATACATACACACTTAAAGTACTTATTTGCAATTCACTTTTAAAAAAAAAAAATTCTTATTAAAAAAAAATATATGTTTTTTTCTTGTTGCAACAGGAAAATCCAACTATTTTGATAATCATTTCCATTAAAGTACAAAAAAAAAATAAAATAATAATAACAAAACTAATTTGCATGACCCATTTTCATCTTATACTATATTTTATCCTTTATTTCATCTCTTAACTTCTTTTCTTTCGTTTTTTTTTTTTTTTTTGAATTACTTCCTATTTTAATTCCCTTCTTTTTTTTTTTTTTTTGTTTGCTTTAACACACATTATGAGATGAAAATTTCTTAAAATGATGAAATGAATTTTTATTAAGAAAAAAAAAAACAAAAACAATGCAAATACACAAAAATGTGTATCCTTATTCTTAATACTTGAACGGATGTTATACTCCTTTTACTTTAATTTATTTATTCGTGCATTTTTTTTTTGACTTTTATTTTTCTTGCAAAAATATATAAAACAAAAAATTTCTGTTATTTCTCACTGTCCATCTTTTAAAATGCAAAATTTTCACTGTTTTTCCTTTTTTGTAATAATAAAAAGAAAAAATCCTTTATAATTTTTAAAAGCTTTTTTTTTTAAATTTATTTTGAAGGAAAAAACATAAAAAATATGAAGAAACTTTAATCAAACATAATTTTCATCCTTAATCATTTAATCTTCTTTGGAAAACGTTAAAAAACTTTTATTCATTTTTGTAGAAAAATTAAATTAGCATCCAACAACAACGAAATGAACAGAAGAATAAAAATTCCCCCTATAGAGAAATTTAAATTTGAAAATCTTTTAATAAAATGCATTAAAAAAAAGCTAAAGAAATGCACTTTTTTGTATTTAAAATAAATTAAATTCAATCAATTTTTTGTACTAGAATAGAAAAAGTGATTTTCAACCGACTGATCATAAGGTCGAGTTTTCATTGAAGTTAAATTTTCAAAATTCTTTCGCTATATTAATGCAACTGTGCCTGAAATATAACACTTCAATGTCGAAATTTGGAAAAAAAATCCACGAAAAAATTTACAAATAGAAAGACATTTGCATTCACACACACACACGGACAGACGGATGAAATAACGGATAGAAGTTTCAATTATCAAAAAATTGTGTATTTTGCTCCATAAGAGGCTCGAACCACAATAAATTGGATAAAAAACTACAGCTATTACCATTGCGTTGTACCAATGAGTATACTGTCAAGTTGAGCTGACATTTCATTTCAAGCGAATCGCAGAGTACCGTTATACAACTAAAATCTTCTATGAAGATAGAAACACATTATTCACTGTGAAATCTCTTTGAATTGAGCTGAGCGTTAAATTTATTAATTTGACTGGATCTTTCGTTAAAAACTTTTAAAGAATTAGAAAAATGTTCTCAACAAATTTGGAAGTCTTAATCGAGTTTTAAACTTTTCATTCAGCTTTAACAATAAATCAAAAAGCTGTCTTGATTCTGGTTGCACAGGGTTTTAGTGTCCAAAACGAATTTCAGAACTTTTTTGTCAGGCTTTTTTTTTTCACTTTTAATAGTTTTGAAGATACATAGGTTTCTCCTTGTTGAGATCAACTTGAATGAATCTTTTTATTCGTCTTTTCTTTTACTTTTCAAAATAAAATTCTTTTGATTATAATGCTCAATGCATCTTCTTCTTCTTCTAAACTTTTAAATCCTTTGAATTTTTCTTACATTGCATAATGTTACACATAATAAATATATTTTCTAAATTACAATTTTCATCTACTTACTGTCTGTAACTTCTATTTTTTTTTTCTCTCTCTCTTTTATTTTTAAATTAATTCATCGATATTTTAAACCATTACACGTAAAACTCATATAATTTTTCAAAAAAAAAAAAAAAAACTATATAACAATAAAATTTCTCTATAATTGCATCACTTTAAACTTCATACATTTTCATTATTATTACCCAATAAAGCTAAGTGCTTATATTATATCTTCAACCTTATTTTTCTTTGTTCATCATTTCTTCTTCTTTCCTCATTTTTTTTTTTCCATTTCAGAAAAGATACATTATAGTTATCCTAATTTTCTTCTTCTTCTTCTTCTTTTTTTTTTTTGTAAATACATAATTTATTCGATTGCAATTTCAATACATTTTTGAATACATGTATATATTAAATTTCAGAATTTTCAATGTGTGTCTATACAAATATGAAACTGATACATTTCATTTCAGACTTTAGGAATTTTCTTTTTTTAAACGATTTCAAGTACTCTTCCATGTACGCATAAATTATTCTTAAATTCAACTTTTACTTCTTCTTCTACTTTATCTTCTTCATCGTTGTTTTTTTTTTGTTTCTTCCTTGAGCAACATAACAGTGTAGCAACAAAGTTATCATGTATTTTTCTTCCTTCAGGAAATAAATTCATTTTATTACTATGTATTTTTTTTTTTTTTTTTGTACTCCATTACTTATACCATTTTTTTTTTCTTTTTTTAAATTGTTCTGCATTTATAGTACGTAAAATTCACATTTATTTTGTTCAAATAAAATCTCTTGCAACACCTCAAAACATCCTTTTTTTTTTTCATTTTTATATTAGTGTAGATTTTTTTTTTTTTTATACAATAAAGTTGGACATATTTTATAATATTAGTGTATTAGTGTATTATACATATAGTTTTAATATATGTATAAAGAAAATCTCTTGTATGTAACTATATAAGAATCTGAAAATCAACTTTCTTCCTTTTAAATGAGATCTAAGTACATAGTAGCAAAATATGTATATCCTATAAAAAAAAAATAATAACAGGAAAAAGTAAAGAAAAAAGTAACTGAAAAAAAATATTGTGAATTATGAAAGATTTCAGAAGCGCTTTATGTATCTGGGTATATGTAGTGTGGTTATGACCTCCTTATACATATTTTTCCACATTTAAAAAGAAGGAAAAAAAAAAACAATCTTGAAGGAAAACAGTGCATGAGAAGAAACACTGTATAAATAATGAAAATATAAAGGATTATGATATAAAAAGGATTCATACTCGTACTATTTATTTTTTTGTTGTTTTTTTTTTTGTTTTTTTTGTTTTTTGTTGTTTTTGTGGTTGATATGGCTCCGTGTTGATGTTAACGTTATCCTTCTATGCATTTATCAAAATTTCAAATTATTTATAAATTTAATTCACGTGCCAAATTTGAAAACAACAAAAAAAATATATAAACACAGAAATATCATAAAATGCAGTATGAAGTAGTTCAGTTATCCTTTTTTATTTTTATTTTTTTTTTTTGTATTTTCTTATGATAAATAAATGATGTAAATGAAACTGACATAACAGGACATATAAAGAATATAAAAATAAGAAAGAAAAATGACTATAAGTTAATTTTTATAAATAGTATCAAAAAATTAATGAATAATAAGTTGTACTAATATTTTTCATTTTTTGAAAAGATTAATGATAGAAGAATGTACATGACCTAACTTACAAATAGTCGAATTATTAAAAAGATAATTTGTTTTTTTTTTTTAATTTTTGGTTTATTAATGATTTTAAAAATAAAACAAAAAATAATAAGGATATAAGTAGTTAGCAAAATAACTGAAGATTTTAATATTTACATATTAGCAATTTAATATTTCTATAAGTTAAGAGAGATATCTACCTTAATAATTTAATAAATGATTTCGGTTTGACGACGCCTATTTATATGCAATTAAAATTTTTTATTATGAATTTTATAGAAGCTTAGTAAATGTTTAAAAATTTCGACTAAAGATAAATTATATCCTTTGATTAAAAGGTTTTTTCTTGAGATAAAATTGATCAAGTTTACAAAACATGTATATGTATGTAGGAAAACTACCCTTTACTGCACATTGTGCTTACAAGTACAAGTGATGGTACTTATAGTAGGAAAAAGAGACAAGAAAAGGTCAATTTCAACTTTTGCATATCATAAGCGAAAGGGAATACTTGGCAAGGAAAGTTTTTTCACAAACTCCAAGAAAATAATAACTAATATCCTTTACATATACATATAATTGATATCCTTTAAGGCAAATAGACTATTTTTCCTTCGCCTATTCATATGCAGTAAAAACTAAAGTATTTTGTGTAAAAGTTCAGTACGTTTCGACAAATGTTTTAAATCTTTTTCATTCGGTACTACTGCCCATAAAAGCTAAAGTAGAAGTGGCATCAATATAGAGTTAAAATGACATTTATCAAGACATTATGAACTTTTACCTTTTAAAAACTTAAAGACCAACTTCAGTTTCAGATTCATTCTTTCAAGCTTTCCAAAAATAATGACTTCAATATCCTTTCCCATCTAGTGTTGATTTTTCATTTTGATTAAAAATTTCATATGATTTTTTTTACTCTCAATGGATTTTAAACTCTCACAACATATTTTTTAATTATTGTTTTGTTGCAACAGAACATATTGCAAGATAATAATTAAAATTTTCATTTTTATTTTTTTCACATACAAAAACAGAAAAAAAAAATACCTTATTTTTTTTTAAAAAAAATATTATTTACAATATATATTTTCATTTCCATCGAGAAAAACAAATTTTTTATCAAAAGTTAATTGACTAAAATATTTTCGTAATTTATTCAATTGAACAAGTATGATACATCAACTCAGATACTCAAACCTTCGATAAAATTCCAAAAAAAAAAAACAAAAAAACCAAAAGAAAAAAACAGTAAAACAAAAAAAATATTATAAAACATTAATTTAATTTTTGCAATGAAACATGATAAATAACAGGAAAAAAATATATATGTATTCATAAAATGAAATTTTTATCAAATTGGAAAAAAAATGATGACGATAAATTCAAAAGAAAAAAAAAAAAAAAGCAATTCCATTAAATAAAATGAATTCTGATGATGTTGAAAAAAAAAAATAAACAAAAAACTACATACAAGCAACAGAAATAAAATAATAAAAAAATATATATAAGTATATTGTATAAAAAATTACTATTGTTAGCAAGGACATTTATCTTTCCAGTCAAGTGAATATGTCTATGCAAATATTTGTTAATATATATAATGATACAATACACATCACATGATATTCATTCAGATCTATACACGATACAAAAAGAATTTAAAAAATAAAAATAAAAACAAGGATAATTCATAGTATGAAATTTTTTCTCTGTATATATAACATAAATTTTGTACGTTATTGCATATCCTTTTCTATGGTTTATTAAAAGATTTATTTAAAAAAAAATTAAAAAAAAATAAAAAAAGTACACAAACATACAGAAAATAATTTTTAAATATAAAACTTTTGATTTATGATCAATGTTTATTGCATTTAAGTATCCTTATAAAAAACAAAAGTAGAAAAAAAAAAAACCAGATAAAAAATTAACGGAAAAATAACTGTAAAACAAATATACAATTTAAAATTTAACATACAAAAAAATGAACATAAAATTTTCTGTAATAAATGCACTTTTTTGGAGCAATGAAATAGAAAAAAAAAAACAAAGAAAAAAAAAAGGATATAAAGGAAAAACATACATATAAAAATTTTCAAAATAATTTTCAAAGAAACTGATATCTGGGTATTTTTCATCTGATATTAAGGATGAAACGATAAAAAAAAAAAAAAACCCTCCTTCATAAACCAAGCCACTCTAACTATCGGTTCTTTTTGCATTTACCGTTCAGTTAGTTGATTTCAAAAACAAACAAAAAACCATTAAAACACTCAAAAAGGACATAAACTCATTTCAATCCTCTAATCAAACTATATTGCTTATAATGACAATCAAAATGTCAATTTTAAAATGCAATTCACACTAGTTTTCTCCCTCTTTTTTTTCATTTTTTTATTGTTCTTTTTTTTCACATTTTCTATTCAAGTAAATTCATCTGTCAACAGTTAAATTATTTTGATGTATGTATGTTTGTAAATGACACATGTTCATTGATCCGATTATCATTATTTTTGTTTTTGTTTATTTTTTTTTCTCTTCTTGTTTTAATTAATTTTCATATGAAAAAGCTAAGTTATCACAATATTAATTTATTCTGTCAGCTGTCATTCAAAACAAAACAATATTTATATAACCCAATAGCAATTATAATTATTAAGAGAATGAATGTAAAATTATTTAGAAATCCTTTATCTCATCAAATAATATATTATATTCTAGAATACCTGATAAAGTTAATTAAATTTTTTTTTTTTTTCAGATGTCATCCTTTCAAAAATTATAATTTAATTTATTTTTGTATTTAAAAAAAAAACAAAAAAAAAACAAAATTTAATTTATTCATTATAAGATCCTTAAAGAAAATTTAATAAACTATTATTTATACACGTGTAAAAGGAATAATAAGTATAGATATATCCTGTTTTTGATAATTGAGTTACTAATCTTTTTTTTTTACTTTGTTGTAATGAAGATTTTGATTGACATTTTTTTAGACGCGTGATATAGTCCTATTTGAAGGATTAATTTTTTTCGTTTCAATGTGCTATCCTTTTTCCAAGAAAATTTAATGATCACGAGTTGAGGTAGAAAATGAAGAAAAATGAATTTAAATAATTGTCTAGCTTCGACCGAACAATGCTCTAGAAAATATTTCTTGCTAAAGGAAAACGAAAGCACATTGAATTTTTTTGTGCGTTTAAACTATTTTCTCGTAGTTTTATGTGAGAGTCCTATGACAAATACAACGTAGTCCTAGAAATTGATAGAACATGTTTTCTAGAATTCCAGTAGGTCTTTTTTTGTTGTTATCCTTTCCTTAAAATTTCTGCAGATATTTTTTCTGTCGTACACAGCATATTCGTATAGGACAAATTTTTAGGTATTAATCACATCTTATAGACATCCTCAGAAAAAAAGATATTTTGGTTCACTTTAAGTTGGTTGTATCCAAATCCAGAAACACAAAAGGCAAACCATAAACAACGGATTTTCACATAATATGACAATAACTTAGCAGATGTTTTTTATGATATTTCCTTCTGAATATTTGAAATTCATATATTTCAACTTTGAATGACTTTAGCCCTGGTATGAGCAATCCTATGAAAAAATAAATTCAGTTCCTTGAATATTACTTCAAAATTTTATAGTATACTAGAAAAAATTTAACTGTTTGTACATAAGAATTCGAAGTACATTCTTTTCAATGTGTAACAAGATATTTTTACTCAAGCAAAAATTTACAAATACCTGACAAATTTCAATTTATTTTTCGTCTTAAAAAATGTTTACCAATCAATTACTTATTCAAACTTTTTACTTTTTTTCTGCTTTTGATTTTTAAAATTTTCATATATGCATTTTTTAATTTGTTTTTAAAGAGCAGTAAAAAAATCGTTTATAGAAAAAGCTTTTACACAAAAAAATTACCAAATAAACTTTCACAATTCGGTTAGAACTTTTTTTGTAAGTACTTTTTACATAAAGAAATGCAAAAATTTCAAATTATTAAATCAACAAATTTAAATTATCTTTGCCCTAAAATCAATACCCACTGTACACACCCACACCCAACATATAATTGTATTGTATGAAAAGTTTCAATTTAAAGTGCGATTTCTCAATATCTTGTAAACTAAAATTACCCATTTTTTTTCATATATACATAAAACTCGATAACATTCGAGGGCAGTAAATTTTATTAAACCTGGCAAAAATAACGTAGCTCGTAGGAGTTTTGAAGAAATTTTTTACTTAAAGTTCATTGTTATAATGGCTCTTTTTTTACACATTGAAAAATCGCTTGCCACACTATAATTTTACCAATTGTGAAAAAATATAATTATTTGAGAGGAACGGAAATTTTGAAGATTTGAGAACTTTTTCTTTGAAGAAGAAAAAAAAAACATACAGTACTTTAAAAATCTGGACATTTTCAAAAACGCAATTTTTGTTGCAAACTACTTATATACATTTTTCTAAAAACCAAAATATAAAGGTTTAAGTCAAATTTTTAAAATTGTTACTTAAGTGAACTCGGGCGAATTTGAACCCGAGGTCTTCAACTTCAAACCACTTTTTTGAAGATACCCTCCTTAAAACAAAATTTTCAATGTATATTTTCTTGTTTCTCAAAAAATTTCTTCACAGTTCTTGGAAATTTTTTTTTGTTTTAAAGAAAATAAACAAGAAAGTAAACATATTGAACAGTTTTTCTATAAAAACGTAAAAAAAAAAAAAAAAAAAAAGAATTAAACAAATAAAATTTATGATATACGCTTCTCATGCAACATTAAACAACAATTCAAAGATACGATACTCGTATATACTGTTTTTTGTTTTTTCTTGTTGATATTTAAATATTTGATGAAAATATAATATTTATATTCAAACATATAAATTTCTGATGTTGATGATAACATAAATAGGAGTATTTACTAAAAATTATTTGTGCAAATAAGAAATTTTTGTTTTTTTGTAGGTGTCATCTATATCATGAAAATTTATCTTTTATTAATTTTTTTTTCTTTCTTTCTTTCTTGCTTGTTTTTTAGTTAAAATATCAAATTTTACAATTTTTTTTTTTATATAAAAAAAAAACAAAAATTATGTAAGAAAATATTATAAAAAAAAAATTTTTTCTTATAAAAACGAAAAAAAAAAAAAAAACCCAAAAAAATTTTTACTATTTCCAGAAATGGTCTTCAAATTTGACTAAAAAATGTTATATTTTTTTGATGATGATGATGATGATAAGTGAAAAAAAAAAAAAAAAACTTCAATAAAATAAAATAGAAGCAAAAAAAAAAATTTAAATGTGATGTTTTGATGTATAAAATTTGTAATAGAGCGAGTGAGTTTATGCAATTATGTGTTCTTTATATGTATGAGAAAAACGAAAAATAAAACACTTGTATACATGAAATTGAATCTTCTTAAAAGCATAATTTATTTGTTTATCATAATATTGTAATAATCATCACGTATATGTGTGTGTGTTTATGTATCTATATGAGACCGAAACATATATGTGAAATCGTATGAAAATGTTTACTATATAATGTATACCTTGATCACTTCATACTACACCAACATCAGAACATGTATGTATGTACAATTACAAAAAAAAAAAAAATAGAAAATTCTCAATAGTTTGTAATACATATTTTTTTTTCTTATATTTTCGTTTTTTTTCTTTTTTTTTCTGTATATTATTTTGTTGTTTTTCTCTCTTTTTCTCTAGAAAAAGTATATACAGAAAATTTAATATTGAAGTAGTAATTTATTTTTTTTTTCCATATTAGTTGGTAACTATATATGTACTATTTAGATGATATATCATACATAGAGATAAAGATTTATTTAATTAATAAATTTTATATGAGTCCTAAATTGAATGTTGAATAAATATTTGATGAATATTGACAAATTACTTACAAAACATGACAAACATACATTTGAAAATAAATTTTCAAATGTGTTATTTAGAGGATGATGTCCATAAAAATTGTCTGGAATATTTTTTATTTATTATAAATGAAACAAGAGAATTAATTTTTTTTGGAAATATCAAGAAATCTATTTTGAATTGAAAACCAACCAAGTTTAAATGAAGCAACGTACTAAATTAAGCTCGAAACTTCTTACAAGTCTTGATGGAAAAATTAAAATTTTCTTTGTTAACACTAGTGGAAGAGTTATACTCACGAGAAAGAAAAATTACATTTATTATGGTAAAGCGTATAATCTCGTAATCATTAATCCTTCTCTCTCATTCTCGATTTATTATTCAAAATTATTTAATTTCACAGCTTCCAAATGCCCAATGAAAACGATATTTAAACAGCAATGTCAACCTTGCTTAATTCGCAATGCCTTCGGTAGTAATGTTTTCATCTAATTTTAGTGAAATTCTACTTTTAAAAATCGAGACTTACTTGTTTTACCAAAATTGGCTTACATCTTCTACAGTAATCGGCAACTCTGAATATCACCTACTGTAATTCAGAACAAAAAATGATCCTTTTTTTCTTTTATTGGAATGCGTCAAGGCGTATAGATATCGCTTTACTGCACATTGTTCAAAAGCACTGAACTATGGAGGACAGTGACTGAATTAGTGTAGTACCAGCTTTTAAAATAATAAATCTCGAGTTCGAATTCGTCCGGTAAAAGTGCTCGGTACTGCTGTATAAAGATTTTTTTTTTACTGACTCTAAGCACGTACACAAACCAATCTCATAAACATCAGTACGAATAAGTTCGTTCTTTACCAACAAACAGTGGTTTACATTTCACTTGAAACAGTAATTGGTAGGTATAAATTAATTTTTATAATTCCTCAGACAATTTTTATAGATTTTGTATGTCCTTGAATTAATACAAATAGTCACTAATTTTGTTTGTAAATAAAAATATTAAAAAAAAACAAATAAAATTGAATTGTGATTTACTTAAAAAAAAAAACTACCTAATTTTATTCATCACAAAATTCAACATTGAATTAATTTCAAAATTTTCACATTTTCACATATAAAATCTCTACAAAATTCTTATTATAAGATCCTTTAGATAATTTCTATAAATCAATAAAATTAATAAACGACCGACTACTATGAATATTTAAAAAATGATATCAAAACAAAAAGAAAATCAATAAACTTTTCGAATATTTATTTTGCATAATAAAAATATCCATAAAATAATCTTTGTATAAACTTCAATTTCAACAAAGAAGAAAAAAAAAAATTTTTTTTAATTTGTAACAAACTTCTGTTAAAATTACCTCAAAATACACACAATACAATATTTTTACAGTTACATAGAAAAACATATATTGAATATAAATTTCATTAGAAAATAATAAATGTACAAAAACACAATACATTCATTTTCGAAAATGCATGATTTCCAAAAAAAAAAAAATAATAATAAATAAATGCCTATAAACAAGATATTTTCTATGAATGCGCATTGAATTAATTTTCGAATATAATCATAAAAATCTGCATGCCTTTAAAAACAAAGTTTATTGGTGCATTCTGTCTGTACATTATACATATATGTGTGTGTATTTACCTGAATTAGATATGGTATATTTACTATATTATCCTTATTTACGAATGCATGCGTGTGTAGTATATGCAAAATATGTATAATAAAAAGATGAGTTTAGTATATAGTTTCCTTTTATTAATGTATAAAATGTACGTACATATAGCTTCGGACAATTACGTAAATTTAAATTTTGCATATTTGATGCATGCATGCATGGATTTCATGTTATAATCTTCTGAAAAGATTTTTTTTTTTTTTTTTTTTTTTTTAAATAATTTGCACATTAAATAAATAAATCTTTATATGTAATTTGTGTATCTTATACAAATAGAAGCATCTTTTATATGTACTTTTTTTTTTTAAATGTAATTTTTAAAGCTTTAATTTTTCAGATAATTTCCTTTTTTTTGTTTTTTTTTTTGCATCCTATGAAGTATTTGATTAGTACTGTTTTTTTGCTTTTTTGTTTTGTTTATATTAAAACACCATTTCAGAATTTTTTGTATCGCACACGTATTGAAAAATTAAGTATTCTAAAAATTAAATTATGTCTTGAGTGTTTAAAACTTTAAAATATTGCTTGGCTTTTTAAATAACAAAAAATAGATAATCATAGAAAAAGTATTAAAATTTTAACCTAAAACAACACAAAGTAGAGCTATAACTTGCCATCATATATATGCAAAAAAAAAAAAAAATAAATAAAAAACATACATGAATTTTTTCTAAAGAAATTTTAAGCAAACTAGTTTATGGTTTTTTTTTTTTTTTTGGGAAAATATTATTCATTGGAAAAATAGTAAAAAAAAAAAATAAAAAATAAAGATAATTTTTTATGAAAAGAAAAACTTTAGAAAATTTTATTCGAAATATAGTTTAGAAAGCAAAAAAAAAAAAAAAACAAAACAAGAATTATTTTGCATGATAATCATATTCTAATTTTGAAACGAAAATAGAAAACGATAAACTAATTTTTCTAATTTTTTTTTTTTTTAATAGAATGAAAGACTTTCATGAAATCTTATTTTAAAAATTCAAAATACAAAAAAAGCTTAGTCTGTTATGTTTATGAAACAAAAATTGAATTTAGATTTTTAAAAACTTAATTGCATTTTTATTAGAAAATAAAAAAGAAATAATTCTGTTTTTTTTTTCAAAATAATAATTTTTGATATTAAAAAAGTTTCATTGTCTTAATTTTTAGATAAAAATATTTTTAAATTGAATTTTTTTTTACTATGCCTGAAACACACTATAAGAGAATATATGAAATTTCAAAAAATTTTGTGTTTTAATTTAAAACAATACATTTATTGCTTTGAGTTTTTTATTTGGAAGAAAATTTGAAAAAAATCAACACTGTCAAAACTGTCAAAATGACAGTTTATACATTAATGAGGTGTGTTTTCGGCATAAATTGCACGTTTTTCTCTTCAGAACAACTAAAAATTAAAGAAATAAAAAAGTCTTTTTTCTGCTTCTAGAATAATTTATCTGCTTTTTTCTTTTGACTTTTTTTCTGGAAAAAAAAAACAAATTTAATCATGGTTTGAATTAGATTTTCGTTTTTTTTTTCTCTAAAAGAGTGTGTGCATTTTTTTTTTTTAGATTGACAAAATGCTAGTTAGTTTTTTTCTCAACTTTTTTTTTTTTTGTTCATATTTTTAAAAAAAAAAATAAATTATCTTCCATTTATAAAAAAATTTAATGAAAAAAATTGAATATGTATTTTCTCTCTCTCTCTCTCTCTCTTTCTCTCTATCTATCTATCTTAAAAAAATATAGGTCCAATTGGTGCTAGTATAGTTGCAATGAGTCCACGTACAATGTTAGATGCAAATCCAGCATTAGCAATGAGTAAACCATATTTTGAATCAAAAGGACCACCAATTACAGCTAAGGATTGTAAACAAAGTGATACAACTGGAAAAAGTTTTCTTTAGTTCATTAAAAATATAAAATATAACATATGATCCTTTACATAATTTAAATATTTTTAATTTATCTACGTATACGGATATGGACTTCATTTCAAAAATATAGAAAAATAAATTTTTTTAAGAAATGTACTCGCGTATTTTTAAGTCTCATTTTAGTAAAAAGATAAAAAATTCATAACGATTAGCAAAAACAAACAAACAAACGACAAAACAAAACAAAAAAAAAACAAGAAAGGAAAAAAGGAGGATTTTAAAAACAAAACAAAAAAAAACGTAAGTATGTATTACAAAAAAAAAAAATAAATCCAAAAATTACGCATACACAAAATGTATCTCTAGATTTTACTTTTTCGTATAATTTTATTTGATATCCTTCATTAAAAATTAAAAATGTCCTTGAATGAAATGAATTTACAACTACAAAATAAAACAACCAACAACGCCAAAAAAAAAAAAAAAAATACAGCTGAATAAAAAATTCAGTTAATTTTTCAAATACTTATTATACAAGAAAAAAAAAACAAAATATTACGGTAAATATTAAAGGACATTATTCAGGATACTTTGGTATTATAATGTTACTCCCATTTTGTTTTTTTTTTCTATTTTTTTATACTCATTTGACCTCATTCTTCCCAAGAGTTTAACGTATTATTATTTTTTTTTTTTCAACGAACTTTTATATCATCCCCAATTCTGTCATTTAAATGTCATGTTATTTAATTAACGAAAAACTTTTATTTAAATCCCAAAATACTAGTCATGTTTCTATATATTTAAAAAATAAAAAATAAAAATCCAAAATCCCCCAGAAATGTAGCATAATAAGACAGGTTAATCCGTAAAATATTCATAAAAGTAAAAATACTACAACTAAAAAAAAAAAGGAAAAACAAAAAACAAGCAAAAAACAAATCATCATTGTTGACAATGTTGTTACAATAAATGGATACGGTTTGTCCTGTGTCTTCTTTTTTAAAATGTACACTATATTATACCAATTTTTGTGGTTTATCGTTTCTTGTTTTCCCTTTTTATTTTATAAGGACATACCTTAAATAATTTACAATAATTAAACGAAAAAAAAAAAAAACGGACTAGTTTATTACTATAAACACGTTACAAAAAAGTAAAAAAGCTTCAACAAAAAAAAAATAAACAATTTTCATTTATGAGAAAGTAAAATGAAAGTAATGTCCTTTTTTTTTCTTTTTTTTTGAGATAGAAAAAAAAATTTAATATTCTTTGCAGAAAAATGACCTAAATATTTATTAATTTTAATGAAAATACAGCAGTGTAGTATCTTTTTTATGACTTTTTTTTTTTTTTGTTATGGCTATTAAAAATTTTGTGTTTGAATTTTTTTTTTTAAAAAGTTGTTTTTTTGGAAATGAAAAAAAAAATAAATTAAAAAAATAAAAAAAAAAAGGAATTACAAATAATAATTGAAGACACTTCATTTTAATCAAATAACTTTGTATTTTTTTTTTTTTTTTGCCCTAAACGTTGTGCTCTCTTAGCACTACAATATTTTTTAATTAAAAGAAAACGAAAAAATACAAAAACAAAAAAAAAATACAAAAACAAACAAAAAAAAACGAAAATTTTAGATAACTTATGAATATTTTTCCTTTGTTCTTCCTTTTCTTAATTTTCAGAAAAAATAAGTTAATAATAAAAAAAAAAAATAACATCTTTAAAACATATCCACCATGACAATCATTTATCTAATTTAATTCTTAAAAAAGAGAAAAAAAAATAGAAAAAATTTTATTTTTTTTCTCAAAAATAAAACTTAAAAAATTCCTCAAACTTAGAACCGAAGACAAATTTTAATAAAATTTTCAACTCATACAAAAAAATCTCTATCAAGATATTTTCTTAGTTAATCTTTTTATCTGCGATAAAGGGATGATATAATTTTTACATTTACTATTTAATTGTGTTTGATAGTCCTGTTTTATCTGCAAAGACGAAATTTTTTTCATAAAAACAATAGTCCAGAGTGAAAATCAAGATACTTAAAATATATTCGAACTATACCATATTGTGAGATGATTAAAAAATTATTAAAAAATTATTTTAGATACTTACATATTCAGTGTGAACCTACACCGATCAGAACAGAGCAAATCACAGCTATTTTCTTTGTTGTTTGTCATCATCATTTTTACATTTCATCACATTTCACAATTTCAAGTCAGAATTAATTAGAATATTTTTTCATACTTTAAGAATTTACACTAAAAAAAAAAAAAATTAAAGCACAGAAAATTTAGCACGAACAGTTCAACAATTTCTGAATCAAAACCCATAACACTTAAATTCACACAATAAAATTAACATACTGATACCATACGATCAAGTTGTTATTCTGTGTTGACACTGAGATGGCCGAGTTCAGTTTGCACAAAATATTATTGGAACTAATTGTACCCCACCCCATTATAATTTTTGATTATCGTAATTTTTTTTTTTTTTTTCAAGTTTTGGCTTTTATAATGCAAATTAATTTTAAATTTTGATTTTGAATTTGTTGGAAAGTTATCACTCCCGAACTCTTTTAAATTTTGTTCAGTCCAATTACGATTTTTCGGAAACTCCAAAAAATTAAGTGGTAACTTTGTATGAGAGCGTCAAAATCTAACTATACTTCTTGCTCTGTTTCATTTGGTGTGGGTTTTCACTTATTTTTTTTTTTTTTAATTTTTCAGCCTAATATTGATTTAAAAAAATGATATTTTTAATCTCTGTGTTTCTTCTTCTTTTTGATTTTTTATTTTATTTTCAGTATCATTTGAAATCATTTGACAACAACGATGTCTACTTGAAAATATTTTTAACGGTACGTAATACAAATTTAGAATATGAATAAAAATTAAAATTTATTAAAATATATAAAATTAGAATAAAAATCAAAAACAAAACAAAAACAAATTACTACAAAACTTTGCTCATTGTTCACTTGTTGTACTCTCGAAAATTATAAATCCTATATGTGTGTAAAAATTGTATTCTAAAATATATAAGACGTGGGCTTAAATGTAACTGAACTAGTAAATTCTAAAAATATGTATAATGTATTTGAAAATCGCAAAAAAAAAAAAAAAATTCAAAACAACTAAAAATTATTTTGTTAAAATTAAAAAAATTTAAAAAAAAAAAAAATAAGCAATAAGAACAAAATGAAAGTATAAATTTAAAAATATGATACATTGGAACTTTTTTTTTATCAAAGCACAATTATTATTTTTTTCAAATTTCATTTTAAAATAATTTCTTTTTGGTGTCGTTTTTTTTTTTCGACTTACATAATTTTTTAATTTCTATGAGAAAAAGTACGTATTTTCATTTGAAATTCTAAGATTTTTCATGTTTCACAGTCTAAGGTCTAAGCTCAAGTTAACTAAGGTCCTAAATTGAACTTATATTTAAGTTAAAGCTCCTTTAATTTCAAATAGGAACTATGTATATAATTCAAAACTATTCAACATGTTGCATACCACTTGCACTAAAATCTCATTTCGATATTTCAATAATCACAACACTTTACCGTTAGTTCATCGAAACTATCACATTTTCCACCACTGGTTAAAGAGATGTCCTCAACATTACAAACATGAATTTTACATGTAGGTAAAATAATAAAAGTTGAGGTTTCTTCGCGCATGGTTTACATGGCGTAGTGATCTTTTTAGTGTAAATATACGAAAGAAGTAACTTCCGAGAACAGCCACGTTAATCAACCAACTAAGTTATACTCACTGTATGGTGTTGGTGCTCATCATGTTAAATATTGTAATGAGCCCTTTAGTATATCTACTTATTATAGTAACGGTATTTAGATGCCTTCGCCTTGTTTTTCGATTTTATTCTACAGAAATATCTCGAAGAACGTAAGTGTATAAATAATCATATCTTCTACTTTTGAACAGATCAAGAAGGATATCATTGTAGAAATTCAAGCTTTAGACTCTTGAACAATTTAATCGAAAAAGGTCAACAGGTAACAAATAAAAGATGGCATTTTTCATAACTGGTGATAAGTACATTTTCAAATGGCTAGAACTTCTATTTTATCATTCAAAATTAGTTTATTAACAAAAAAAAAAAGCAATTGACCTTTTAAACCCTGAACTTTGACCCATCCAAAAAATTAAATTAAGTTTAGAGTTTTGAACTAGAATTATCGAAATAATACAAAAAATTTTAAACCTTAATTTGAGCTTTAAAAAAATTTAGATTTAGACCGTGAAACAGAATATTTAAAAAAAAAACTACTCAAATTGATATTTTATAGTTTCTAGCACAAATTTTTTTAATAAAATCAACAAAAAAACAACTAATAAAACAAAAAAACACTAAATGAATTTCATAAGAAAATAAATTCAAAAAAAAAAAAAAAATTATTAAAATAAAATAAAAAAAAAAAAAAAAAAATCAAACCTCTTAGATAGCAATTTTTTTTTTTCAATGTACACACATTAATTATAATTATTGTACGTAATTAAAATTTATCATATATACACATAAGTACATAAAAAACATATTCAAAGAAACAAAACAACAAAAAAAAAACTATAATTTCTAAATCATATTTTTAAAATAACAAAAAACAAAAATCATATTTAATTTTTAGGTTAGTTTAAAAAAAAAATAAAAAATAAATAAAAACAAAAAACATAATTTAAGTGTAAAATTAAAAAAAAAAAAAAATAAAATAAATTAAACAAAAAAATAATAACAAAATTTAAAACAAAAAAAACATTGTATAATAATTTTGTAAATAACACAACAACAACAAAAGTAAAACTAAATATAATTTCAATATAAATATTTAAAAAAAAAAAAAAAAAAAAGTAAATAAATAAATAATTATAAGTTAGCTTAGTTTTTTTTACGTAAAAATGTTGTAAAAAAAAAAATATATGTATATTTAAAAAATTAAAATCAAATAAATTATAAATTAATATGTAAAGAAAAAGAAAAAAAAAATAGATATCTATTTAATATTACGTATTTACTATATATAGCATCTAATCGCAGTTAAAGCTCAATGAATTTGTTAAATTTAATATACAAAAAAAAAAAAAACAAAAAAATTTATCATTAAAAAACCACATCAAAGTCATTGAAAAAAAAAAAAATACATTAAATTTTTTTTTATTCAAAAATTTATAATAGTAAATATCAACAAGAAAAACAGCCCACACAAAATGTATGGGAAAAAATGTTCCTGTCCAATTTGAATGAAGCTTTTAGAAATACATATGTATGTAGCTAGGTGATATGATCCTGATAATAAAAAAAAATGAACAATTTCGTGTCTATAACCGTTTTAAAAACGAATTTTGTATTAGAACGAGACCACTGAATCAAATAAATAAGTGAAACTACTTATTCAAACACTTTTTAAGGGGATTGTGACTTTTAAGAGGGGCATTCTAAAATTTCATACACTTGTAATATTTTACACTCTAGATCTATTGAAAATTCCCGATATTCAACTTACAGTAAGCGTTATCACTCACAAGTGGAATAAAATACCGTACATTCTTAATTCGGACTTATATTTGAAGCACTTTCAGATCTTCTAGAACATCGCGTTCCACCATATTCTATACAGAATTAACTCTATACTGAAAAAAAAATCGTTGTTTTCTTTTATTCCAGTCACTACTCACTTAATTAGAACAGCATGAAACAATCTTGGTTTTTCAAAAGCTTCATTCAATTAGATTGAAACTTTTTTTGCTCACACATTTTTGTACGAGCTCCTTTCTAAATTTATATCATTGAAAAAAAAAAACATTTCATTTTTAAATCCTTCTACAATTTGAAATTTTTTTTAAAAAATTCAAAATTTAAAAAAAATAAAATAAAATTCGCATGTACCTCTATATCATCACGACATTTCAACATATCCACCACACATGGTCATTAAAAAGCTTTTAAATTTGACAAAATTTAAAAAAAAAAAAAATACATCAAAAATTATCAAAAATTAAAAAATTTTAAAGAAAATACTTAAAAGAGAAAATTTATTCGAATCAATTCGACCATATTTACTCATAAGTGTAACATTTTTAAAACAAAATTTTTAAATTAATTTTCGAAAAAAAAAAAAAAATTTTTCATTTGCTAATTAAATTTAAAATTTTAGGATTAAAATAAAATTTAAAAAAAAAACTATATGAGAGATTAAATGCTGTATAAAAATTGTCATTTTTTTTTTTTAAATTTTGAATGTTTATAATCCTTTTATTTTATCTTATCAATGAAAAAAAAAATAAAATAACATTCAAAATTTAAAAATTCAGACATTAACAAAAAAAAAAATATACAGCAATAAACTCTTAATAAAAACTCTCAGAATTCGGTTTCAAAGTACATTTTAATTATTGTATTATTGATTTTATTTTTCTTTGTTTTTAAGCTAAACTAACACAAACATACACATCTACATATATGTATGTATATTTCATAATTCATATACTATAAACGCTTTATATAATGCACAAACACAACAACAACAAAAAATTGTATTTTCCTTTAGTTTTTCGTGAAAATACGAATTTTTTTTTATTTATTTTTTTTATTATTAAAGTCCTTGAGAATAAAGAACGAAAAACACATAAAACACAAAAAAAAAAAAAACAAAATATGATTAAAAAATATTGCAACGTCCGGACCAATTAATTTTAGTGCATTATCTTAGATTATAAAAAAAAAAAAAAATAACAGAAAATTTAAAATGCATCAAAAAAAAAATCTAAGTGAAAAAAAAAACAAACGACGAAACAATGGAATTTAAAATCAAAATATTTAAAAAAAAAATTCAAAAAGGAATAAAAATAAATTATAAACTATGAAAAATACTTTGTTATAGCTAAATAATGTAAAATACTACAAAAAAATTAAAAGGAAAAGCTTTTTTAAACTTTTGTTTGTTTTTTTTCTAAATTTCTAAAAAAAAAATGTGAAATAATAAATTTAAAATTATGATAGATTAAATTACAAATAATAAAAATGAAATTTTCCTGTAATTGTTATTTCTTGCACTTTAGATTCTTATACGTCATAGTTTCACCATGTCCTTAAAGTATTAATTAACTTGAATGCCTAAAAGTATGCAAAAGATATGCAAGGTTAAATTTTTTTTTTTTTTTTTTTTTACATTCAAAACATGAAATACATATTATAATTTATTTTTCTCGAACATTGACTATACGGTCCAACGTAAAATTTAATTTTAGCCAATTAGTTGAAAAAAAAAAACGACTGTTGTTTGCTTTGGAACTTTTAAATTTTAAATCAGGAGTGCTAACGTTACTAAAAATTAAAGTGAAATGTTTTAGTTAAAAATTGGGATATCCTTAGAATTTAGGCTTCGAAAATTGTATTTTTTTTTTTCGATATTTTTCGACGTGAAAAATTATTAAAAAAATGTTTATAGACTTTTTATGCTACGGATTAATAATAAATGTCGGTTCAAAATTACAAAATTACGTAATTTAAATTTCAAAAACTATGGTTTTGGTTCGAAGTACAAAGATAAAGTCTTTTAAATAAACGATATTCAAACGAAATTAAAAAAACAAAATAATCTAAATCTTTTATACAAATTCTTATAATCGTTTTTTTAAAAGTGTGTGTGAATGATCCTTTAAATTAAAAACAATCTTTTTGCCAATTAATAGTTAATTTTTTCGAAAAAATGTCGTAATCAATAACCGAATGCTTTTTACAAATTTTCATAATAATTTATTATTAGTTTAAAATCACTTTCCAAAGATCAGAATATTCTCTAAATTCAATACTATTTGAAGTGCAAGAAAACAAACAATAAAAGGATAAATTTTTGTAATTAAAATGTAAAAAGTATTTAAAATATCAAATTGTAAAAAATAACCATTAAATTAACACGCTAAGCTTAGATATGCTGAATAAAAAAAATAAATTAAAATTATAATCACAAACTTAAAATAAGTAATTTAGAAAAAAATATATATATAAATTAATTATATAAGTAAACTTTTAAGCTTAAAAAATAAATAAATTAAAAAAGTAAAAACTTGTTAAATAGTTTTTAAGAAATTTAATTTTGATTATTCTTAATTTAAAAAAAAATATATATATATACATAGAATCTAGGATATAAAGAAAAAAATCTTATTTATTACAAAATAAATATATATATATAGGTATATATATAAAAAAAAAATTTTTAATTTAATTATGAATTATTTTCAAAAAACCATTATGAAAAAAAAAAAAAATGAACAATGAAAATGAAAAGAAAAAAGCATTTAATGTGATAACAAGTAGATTTTCAATATGAAAAAAACAAAAAAAAAATAATTAAGTATATATAAATATAATTATAAAAATAAATGTCGATTTTTTTTTTTTTTATGAAATTTTGCATTTATTGAACATTTGAGACAACAAAATAAAAAAAAAACAAATAAACCGGAACTGAGAATTTATTCAATATTGCAACGATTCATCCAAAGATTTGATATCATATTATTCATTCATGTCCTTTTTCATAATCCAATGCAAAAAAAAAAAAAATTCAAAAATACACAATTTAATATAAAAATAAAAACAGTAATATAATAAAATTTTGGAAAAAAAAAAAAAACAAAAAAGTCCTTCAAATGCAAATTTTCATAAATTTTTGAACAGAATTTTTTTATAAACCTTAAAAAACAAATCTTGTAAAATATATAAAATGATGTATAAAGTAATAAAAAAAAAAAACAATCTATTTATAAACAAATTTTGTTCAAAGAAAAAAAAAAAAAAAAAAAAAAAAAAAAAATTTAAAATCGACATAAAAACAAAACACAAAAAAAAATAAAAAATAAAAAATTTAAAATATAAATAAATTTTTTCTGATACTTTAAAAATAAAATTTTAATAAAAAAAAAAAAAAAAACAAAATACACAAAATAAAATATAGGTACATATATAAAGTAAACTCTTTTTTCTTCTTTTCTTAGATATATATACATAAATATTATATATACATATATAAATAAATAAAATAAAAAATAAAAATATAAAATTAAAAATAATTTATTATTAAAATTATATGATAAACCAATGAGAATCAAAATTAAAACAAAAAAAAACAAAAAACAAAAAATTGATCTTATTAAATATTGAAAAAAAATAAAATAAATAAATAAATAAATAAAAATAAAATAAACAAAAACAAAAAACAAATTTTTTTAATTCATTTTTTATTCAATTTTAAATCTCATACCCCTTCCCTCATCCATTAACCATACCCTATAACTTAACTCCTTATAAAACCTACCACTAATAATGGGGTTCATTTTTTATTCAGTTTCACCATCTTCTTCATCCATTATCTACTTGATTTTCCTCTACAGAATCACATTACAAATAATAGTGTCACTTTAAATCTCCTTGAAAAGAAAAAAAAACATAAAACAAAAGTAAATCCCTCTTTAAGAAAAAAAAAAAAAAACAAAAAACATAACTACAAAATAAATATATGCTCTTTAATTGATTTAGTCCTTTTGAAGCACAAAAAAAAATCCATTTTATCCTAGATCTTTTTCCTTGTATCTCTAGCAAATTAAGTCAGTATTTAATCTCCCTATCTAATACATCATTATCCTTATTTTGCAAAACAACAAAAAGAAAAGGTTGACATAAAAACTTTTCAAAAAAAAAAAAAAAAAAAAAAAAGAGATTTACTAAAACGGATCAAAAGTGTTCCAGAACAAAAAAAAAAAAAACATTCTTACCTTTTACACGAAATAAATATTTATTATATCCTTGAAAAAAAAAAAAAAACTAAAAGTAAAAAATCTTTTCAAGGAATCAACATATTATTAACATAAAACCAAAAAACATATACATTCATCATTTCTATATGTACACCTATATTATCCTCATACATAAACATACGATAGTATGTATATTATCCACCCATCATCAAAAATAAAAAGGCTCAATTGTAAGGTTGTTTCAACAGATCCTTTTCTTTTATTTTTTTTTTTTTATTCCTTATATATTTCGATTTATAACAAAATCAAAATAAATATGGTATACATATACCATGAAAAGGCAATTATCCTGGATTTCTTTCTTTTTTTTTTCACTTTTCTTCCTTTTTGAAATTTATTAAATTGAAGTTATTCAACATGTAGCATATACGAGTATAAGATTACTTTACTTTCAAGGAAGAAAAAAAAAAACAACAATAACGCAAATACAAGTATATTAGTCCTTCAAACATCCTACAACAGAAAAAAAAAATATATCAGAAAAGAAAAAAGCAAACAAAATTTTTCTACTTAAGAAAATATCAATGATTTATATTTTATCGCTGTTGAACATTTCCTTTTTTTTTCACTTTAATGGTATACTTGTTGTAACGAAAATTATGTAAGAACATTAAAGGTATCCTTTTTCATTTTTTTTTTTCTTTTTTTTTTTTTTTCTTCTATGTTCTAGCCCCAAGGAATGGATAAGTTAAAAAAAAAAAAAAGAAAAAAAGCACACACATAACAATTGTTAATAGTAAATTGAAAAGCAGACGATATAATAATGATGTACACATAAAAATCGAATGATTTATAAGATTTTTATTTTGTGTGGATGGTTTTTGTCTAGAATATTTTTACAAAATTAAATTTATTATTTTTTTCTACAGGTACAAATTTATTAACTAACTTTTTTTTTTTTTTTTTATCTACAAATTCTTTTTATCACAATTTTTATATTTAAGATAAATAAATAAATAAATAAATAAACCGTAGAAGATTTAAAGTCCACAACTGCGCCAATTTCATTCTACAAACTATTACATTTATAAATCGCTACTACATATATTTTTTTTTTCTTTCTACAAACACGGCAATTGATTATATCTTATACATGCTCCAATATTATCTTCTGGACTACCTTTACCTTGTCCATTACCAAAATGTATTCCTAAATAGAATGGTGTTACAGTTGATTCAATTTTACATGCTGCATTATGTATTCCACTTGAACAAAATCTTTCACCACAATGTACTGGTTCACATCCAGGTAATGCACCCATACCACCAGCACCAATAAAATCTTCAACAATACATGGCATTGTTATACGATCTGTACATGATGAATAAAATTGTCGAGATGAACGTCTTCGACGTAAATCGAAAACATCAGTTAAAAATGTAAAAATATCTAAACCACCACCCACAGGACTACGTCTTGTTGTTGTTCTTCTTGTTGTTGATGTTGGCAACGATGGAATATCATTTAGACCAGCACCATCACCAGATCCTTCTTCAATATCTTCTTCATTTAATGGTTCATCAGCTTCACTAGTTGTTGTTGGTGGTGTTGTTTGTGTATCCTCAATAACTTCAGTTGATACCATCATCGTCATTGTCGTATTTAATTCCATTGAAGATTGCGTTTGATTGAAATCAGATGGTGCTTGTTCTACAAATTAAAAAACAGAATGAAAACAAAAAAAAAAAACAATTAAAAATGTAAAATGAATTCAAATTAAAACTTTTGATTAAAAAATTGTATTTACAAATTTTTTCAAATTATTATTGACTTGGTTTTTTCATTATTCTTAACACACACACACACACACACACATACACACACATACCAGAAGTTACATTCATTGAAATTGAATCTGCTGCTACTGCTGTTAAACTGCTACCATTGTTATTTTCTGCATCACTAACCATTAGATTCATGTTTGTTTCAGGTGTAATAATTCCCATATCTGATGCAATAATATTACCTTCTGATGTTGAGACTGGTGGTGGCATTAGAAAAATTTCATCATTATAAGAACCTGGATTATTTGGACCAATTCTGAATGATTGTTCATCACATGGTTCATATGTAATTGAACACATATCATTCTCTTGACGAATACATGCTTTATAATCTTGATTAGCTAAATGACGTCCATTATCAGCAAAATTAAATGTCTTTACACAATAAAAATTCAATGAAACAAAAGAAAAAATAAATAAATTTCATTAATTTACAATTTAACCGTGCAATAAAAGCATAAATTAATGACATACATATAGCTATATTAAAATGCAGATGATACTTTCATTTTATGGAAATAAAAGTCCTTTCTTTTTTTTTTTTTCTTCTTACCTGTATAATACCTTCCTGTCCATTGTAATATTGTAAACATCCAGCTGGTGCTCTTTGACTAAATGGTATCTGCAATATACGTATCTCCCAGATTCGTGTTGGTATTATACGATTCGTGAAATTCATTAAAATTTCAATAACAGCAGGTATATTTTGATGTGTAGATGATGTATCTGATTCTGTATCTGATTGTATTGTTGTTGGTATTGTATTTGAATTCTTATCTGGTGAATTATTATTATTATTATTATTCCCTGATGACAATGATAATGATGATGATGATGATGCTGATGATACAGGTACATTGTATGCGACAGAATTCATCAATGTCATTGTTTGTCGTGCTGTAACTCTTCCTCCGACATCGTAATAAACTTTCACAGAGAAGACAAAGAAAATAAAATGAAAATTGAAAAAAAAAAACGCTACCCAGATATATGTATGTACTATATATAGAAAAAAGTTTTTTTTTTTTTTGCAGTTATTGACTTATTGACATAAATTTAAATCAACATTCATCCATAATCATTAATTTTTAATTTAAATGAAAAGAGACAAATTTTTTCGTTCTATCCTTTTTGTTTTTTTTTTTTTGTGCAAAAAAAAATAATTTAAATATTTTGTGCTTACCATGCTGTCCACTATTATGACCACATAATGTAAATGGACCATCTAAACCTCCTGTCATTTGAAAAATATCACCATCACAAACACCAGTTTTACGATTTGGTTGTCCCTATATGGGAAAATTTTTTTTTATATAAAAATAAAATTTATTCATTATGTACAGGATGTTTCATTATTTTGAGATTTAAAGAAATTTTTGTTATGATTATAAGCGAAATTTTTTTTTTTTGGAAATTATTCAAGGAACTGGAAGAGATGGATATTTTAGTAGATATTCATCATCTGTTTCACTTTTCTTTTTTTTTTTTTTTGTAGTTTTGACTGTCCTAAGTCATGGGTTACTCATTCAAGGATCTTCTTACTTTTAACCAATATAAGTTTTAATTTTTACAAATTTTTAATTTTTACTTTATTTTGAACGGTCTTTCCTTACAAATTCTTCCTCATTACTAACTGAAAGTACCTGAAACTATTACACAACTAGTGTGTAACTGGCCTCAAATGAGTTAAAAGCTTCATTATCAACAATCAAAGTATTATCGTAAAGCAATTGAGCTTGTATTGTTAATTATTTTTCCCGTACATATTTATTTTGTAAATATAAAGTCCTGAGCACGTTGAGCGTAAAATGTGTGCTCAATAAAATTATTCAGAAAACTATATGTATCTTTTTTTTCTCTCTTTATAATTGTTAGATTTTTCAATAGTTCTTTTTTTTTTTTTGTTTTGACTAAACTCATGTGAGTGCTTTGAGATTTTTTCTAATTAAATTAAAATAAAATTTATTCTTTTTTTTTCCCCGAGAATTGTATACTAATCCACCCTGTGTGTTAAATAATATCTTGTATCTATAACATAGTAAGTATATAAAATCTACCGCATTCCATTAACATTTTTAGCTATATTACCATTGTTAAAGATACTTATACATATTTTATTTATGCAGTTAAAATCTTTCATTTATATATTGTTTGCTTAGGACCATTATTATTTTTTTTTCCTGCTTTTTTTTTTTTATTACTTTTTATAAATTCGATCCATTTTTTATATTATCACTGTATATTATCCTTATAACATTTTGTTTACATCATAAAAATAATACAAAAAAATAAAAAAATCAAGTAGAATAAAAATAATGGAAAATCTAGAAAAAATAATGATAATGTACGGGGATATTAACATACCCAAAAAAAAAAAAAAAATGTATCTCATAGTCGTATAAAACAATTTTTATAAGTATATACCTACATATAGATTCTAATTAACTGTAATATTTTACATTTCCCATTTCCCAAAAAAAAAAAAGAAAATCCCTTAAAGCATTTTCCATTATTATTATTATTATTATTTTTAGTGTCCTTTTATTATGAAAATCTTTTTTCTTTTTTTTTCCACTTTCCTGTGACCCACATTTACATTTATTAAAGAGAAAAATAAAAAATCCATAGGACCATTTACATAATAATTATTTAAAGCGTCAAAATAAATTCGTCCTATAAAACACACATACAAAAAAAAAAAAACTATAAATTAAGTGACTATAACTTTTCCAAAAAAAGCCCAAAAAAAAAAATAAATTATGATACTTTTTTCAAAGTTAAACCAAAAAAAAAGGAGCAATTTTTTTTCTTTTTTTACTAAAAAACCTATTAAAACACATGACTTTAATATTAAATTGATTTTAATAAATAAACGATGGTAAAAATGACCTATATTAAAGTTGAATGAATTTTAAAAAAAAAACTTTTCTGTCAGGACATTATTTTTAGAAAGGAAAAAAAAAAAAGTTGAGAAATAAAAAAAAAAACGAGAGTAAAAAGGAAATCAATTTTATGTGAAAACTTTTAAAAAGAAATAAAAAAAAAAATAAATAAAACAGGTGAAAAAAGGATGAAAAAAAAATACTTAATAAATTATAGAAAACATCAACATTTTACATGATTCCGGTTTTCGTTTACTTTACAGTTAGAGTTCAATCAATCAATAATAGAGAAAAAAAAAATAGAAGAAAAAAAAAACGACAGAAAGCCAAATTCGTTGTTTTTTTTTCCTTTTCGTCCTTTCAACTTTCATTATATGTCATGTCAAGCCCTTTAAGTGGTACTATCATTCCCTTGATTACTAAAATAAGCTACCCCACCTCACATTAGACTTATCAAATATTTTTAGAAAAAAATAATAATAATAATAATAAGCAAAACACGAAAAAAAAAAAAAACATTCGATCAAGATTGATAAATATCTAAACATACAATATCTGATGAGTTCAACTGCTCTCAAAGGAAATAAATTGTCATCGTCCTCTTCGTTGACGTACTGTACATTTAAAATTAGAAAAAAAAATTAAAAGAGAAAAAATAGCTAAAATAAAATTTTACTCTCCGTCTACATCTGTCTTTTTCATTAGCAAGAAAATTTTTCATCGCCATTTTTTGATAGGGATTTTTAACAACACTTGATAGAAATTTAGCTTGACACTCTGGTATACAATTTGACTTGCTAGAATTTTCCTAGCATCTGTTCTTTCTATTGCTAGATAATCTTTACCAAACTTTCAGCAGACAGAACATCTGTTATACCAGAAAAAATTATACGTATAGACTACGCGTTAAATAGAGCAAAGGAAAATCGTTTATAGTTTTTTTTTTTCATCTACAAAAAAAAAAAATCGGTAAATAAATAAATAAAAAAAATATATTGCTGGAAAATTGTTGTAAAGAGAATTTGTTTTTTTTACATGAGTAATGGTCTTCTGGTGTACGTTATTTCGTTTTTTTTTTTTCTCTCTTTTTTTTTTTCATTTTATTTAAGTTTTTTTTTCATTCCGTTGTTTAGGTCAACGTTACACACAAGTATATGTTTGTTAGTATAACATAGAATAAAAGGACATCAAACATTTAAAAGGTGAAATAATATGCCTCTCTAGTGGAGACATTTGACATGTATTTTCATAAAATAAAAATTAGAGAAAAATAAATAAATGATGTATGTTGTGTTTATTCGCTTCTGTATAAGGACCCCTATTATGAGGATACTTACTAATGAAAAATGATGAAAATCAAGACGTAATTGACTTATATCAGAATTAATCATTTTGATTTTTATTTTACATGTTGTTAAATTTGTTGTCATTGCACTTGGAAAATTTGGTGATGTTATATAAGTGATATTCATTTTTATTTCTTGATCACATGATGCAATAACTGTAACAAATGAAGAACAAAAAAAAAAGGATTATTAAAGAAAATACGAAAAAAATTAATCAATTAGATAATCTTTTTTTTTTTTTTAAATTTGAAGAAATTTAAAAAAAAAAAATGATTACAAATCACTTACAAACACAACAAACTCCAAAACCCATAGCACATTCACCTTTAGCCATTCCACCCTTTTGTCGGCATTCATACACATTAAAACATGTTCCATAACGACGTCCATCATTTGATAAGCATTCCTCATCCATTGGAACGGGAAAGAAGTTTAAAACTGCCAAAAAAAAATGGAAAATAACAAAAGTAAAATTTTTTTGTGAAAAAGGACTTTTAAAAATCTAAAAAAAAAAAAAAAGAAATCATGATGAAAAATTGAACATTTTTATCGATAAAATAAAAATGAACAAAAATATCCAAAAAATATGTAGAAAAACAGTTTTTTGTTTATTTTTTTTTTTTTCATTTTCTGAATAAAAAATTTTAATAGTCTGAAGAATATTCGTATTCATACAATTTTATTACATATCATTTTTCTTGTTTCCTTTTGACAGTTTTTTTTTTTTTAAAGCTTTGTACATGTGTGTGTAGTAAATTTTTAATGCCCCAAAGGAATTAGGAAAATGAACAAAGAATGCATTATAATGTAAAAGTATAACTTACACAGGACCAATTTAAAAAATTTGAACGAATATTTACCATTTCATTTGTTCTCAATTTTAGACAAATTTTTTTTTTTTTTTCACATCTTAGAAGTTTTTTTTTTTTTTTTGTCTTTTTTTATTTGCAATTTTTCAATGTAACATGAGAATGATTTTTATTTTTTATTTATTTTTTATTTTTTTTTTTCAACAATTATAGTTTTTATTTTTTTTTCAAAAGGAATTTTAGAACAAAGAAGATAAATTGGAACTGTTTTTTGAATTTGATTCTTAATTGACGAAAAAAAAGCTTTCTAATGAAAATCATGAAATTTTAATGATTTTTTTTTTTTTTGTAATTTTAGTTTTTCAATTATTTATTTGTTTTTTTTTTGTATTTACATTTTTTCAAATTTTAATCAAAAAAATATCTTTAAGTTTGATCTATTTTTTGGTAAATAAAGCAATGATTGACTATCTAGACCTAAGTTCATTTGCACACTGCTAAGAATACTAAATTCAAAGAGAAACAAGAATGGCATATTAAGACTCAGGAGAAATGATAAACACATGCAAGAGGTAGATGTTACATCTATACAAGTGTACCATATTTGTTGAAGTGCAAAAAAAGGAGAATAAAGAACATCTTTTATATAGAATTTATCAAGGGGACCCTGAAAAAGAAAATAGGCTTGGAAGTCAAAAATAAGATAGAATAGATTCAATAGATAATGAAATGAAAAAATTGGGTAAGAAACTGGAGTACGAGAACTGCAGACAAAAATGTGTGGAGGAACGGACATAATAAAGGAAGTAAGGGTTAAAAATGGACTGTAGCGCTATGGATAATGACAATGAAGTTTTCAATCTTGACTTAACACTTTCAAGCTATATGACTCTTTGCTTGAAGGAATAAAATCATAACCAAGTTTCTAAATTTGAACAAATAATTTTTTAGTATTTATACCACTTTATAATCGTGTAATTAAAAATCCTAGAACTCTAGGGTATCGTAGGAAATATTATGAAAAAGCGTAATTTTGAAACTCGAAATCAAAGAATAAAAATATTGAAAAACTCTGATTTTATGTTATATATCCTTAAAAAATTCCACATTTAACAATAACAGTAACGAAAGGGACGTAGAGGAAAATAATTTTATTCAGCTTTTCTTTTCTGGTTTTTTTTTTTTATTTTTCTTTTCTTTGGTTCGGTTTTTCAAAATTTCAATTTTTTACCCACCTGAAGCATGAAAGTAAACTACAAATTATAAGGCTTCAATCAAAGTATCTTTTACTCTACTTAGATTTAATATATATTTTTTTCTCAAAATTTTTAGTTTGAACATTTTTGTTTTTTTTTTCGAAAGATTGTCATTTTGATAAAATTAAATTGCATTTTTAATTTTTAATCACTTAAAAGATTTTAAGATTACTTAAATTCATATTTATTTTCATTTTCAGAATAATAAAACAAAAAAAAAGTGAAAATAAATTTTTTTACCTTAGTGAATTTTCATTCCGCACAAGCAAATATCTTCAAGGTAAAAAAATAAAACGCAAATAAATGCTATGAAAGCTTCGTTTGAAAAAATTTAAAAAAGATAAAAGATAGGATTTTAGTAATTTTTCTTTTTATTTTCACATTTTTAAGAAAAATATTAAAAAAATTGTTGAATTTATATTGAAATGAATAACATTCTACTGCAACATTTGTAAAAAAAAAAAAAAATTCAGAAAAGCTTATTTTCAATAATATAAACTTTACATTCGAATAAATTTCTTTCTAATCCTGTTTTTCCCTAATACCTAATTTTTGCCATACTTTTTCAATTTTTTTTTTTTTGAATACTATACATCGTCGTCGTTTTTTATTTAAAATTTTCTCACGAATATCCTTTTTTTTTTCCACCGTATTCTGAATATCATTTCGAATAATACAACATTATATCCATAAAAGATGATTATTTTATTATTTTTTATTTCCTTTATCCTTTTTCTTTATCTATAAAAACAGTATTATAAAAAAAATATATATATTACTTCGCATATAAAATACATTTTTATTTAAAAACTTTCACACACGCTTTATGAATTTCCCTTAAAACGGAAGAAAAAAAAAAGCATAAATTTAATCCTTTTATTCGATTCAATTGTTTTTGTTTTTTTTTTTTTTTCTTTAAGGTTTTTCTTTATCTTTTTCTTGTAAGAAAGTTAAACATAGAAAATAAAAAAAAATAAAAAATTGAATAGCTGAAAATTCAATGTATCTGAAATTTTTTTCATTTCCGGAATTTTCACGAGAAAAAAAATAAAATAAAATTAGAAAGAGAAGAAAAAAATCATAAAATAATTGAAATTTTCGTAAGTGTCATATAAGAAACAGGAAGAAAAAAAACAATTGTTTTTTTTTGTATGTTCTGTTGCCGCCCAGTCTATGAATTTATCATTTAAAAATATTCCCAAATCATACATAAAAAAAAACAAGATCAAAAAAAAAAAAATATATGTATGTATATATTATTATGTGTCCTACATGTTGCTTACGTAGTTGTTTTATATGATACATGTGTATGGTATGGAATAGCAACAGGGTGCTTAAAGGATGTATGTTTTTTTTGTTTTTTTGTTTTTTGTGTTTCTAATTAATTCAGAAGAAAGTTAAATAATAATAAAGATTAACCAGTTCTATTTTTTTTTTTCTTCCTTTCAAGAAATATAACATTTTTATTCCATGGAAACAAGATTTTTTTTTTAACAAACAAACTTTTATCTTTTTTTATTAGTTTTATTTCCTACATGTGTGTGAATATGTGTTGTTGTTTTTGACAGAAAGTTTTATTATTAAAAAAAGATTTATAAGAGAAAAAAACAAAATAAAATTAGAATAATGAAATTTTGTTGTTGTTGTTGTTATTTTATTATTTTTTCCAGGCTACATCAATTGAATTTATCCCAAGAGAAAACATTATTATTCTGTGATTTTTTTTATAAATAGTTTTCTTTTTTAAATCTTTTAAATTTAACAAAGGAGAAAAACTAAAAGATGATGAAAAAATTGTCTGTTTTAATCCTTTTTCTTTAACAATGTAAATAATAAAAAATAATTTAAAATATTAAGGCCAGGATTCAATAAAAAATGGAAGTTAGCTTTTTTGGATTGGTTTTCTTCTTAGTAGTCTTGATGGTACTTTTGAGTTAGTGTTTGTTAAATTGTGTTATTAGTTTTATTGTCACTAATTTCCTTAAATATCCAAAAATTAGAATTCTATATCATGTAGACTTGGCTTCTTAAAACGCCTAACAAAAAGTTTCGAAGATCCTTTGTCTTTAAAACCTCGCTCATCTTATTAATTTTGCTCAAATTAACCCTTCAACTTGAAATTTTCAATTTCCAAATAAGGACGTTAAATAATCTCAACTTTAAAGTTAAGCATTAAATGAAGTTTAACCTTACACTGTGAAACCAGGCATTAAATTTTTTTTTTTTTTTCAATTTAAAATAATTAAAATGCTGATTTTTGAATACCTCTATGTCATGGCAAATAAAACACCATGTAACAAAACAGAAAAAATCTTTAAACTTCATCTAAATCTTAAAAAATATCCTTGTAAAATGACAAACCAACCTTTTTTTCTATTTTCCTTTTTTTTTGTTTCCCTCCAACAATTTGAAATTACAAATTATTGTTTAATTCCCAATTTGAGTAAATTATCAAACTTTTCTAATTGTGTGTATTTATTAACTTTACATGAGCCCCCAGAGACCCAATTCTTTTAATAAAACAAAAAAAAACAAAAAGCTAATCAAAAACTTTTCCATTTTATTGAAAAAAAATTATAAAGGACAACAACAAAAAAAATGAAAAACAAATTCAAAAATTAACAAAACGATCATATTTCACAGAATTAAATTCATAAAGTGTATTAATTGAAAATTTATTTATACCCAAAATTTTCCCTAAAAGGTTACGTATTTGATATTATAAAACAAAAACAACAACCAAAAAAAAAAAAACAGGAAAATGACAAATTTATTTATAAAAAAAAAACTTGAAAACTTTATTGCAAAAAAAAAAAGAAAATTAAGCAAAAATATAAAAAAAAAACATACGCTAAATAATCCTTAAAAATTATTCCTTAAGAAATCATATCCTTTTTTTTTTATTACATGAATTTATACTTTTTATCCAATTTTATTTCTTATTTTTTTTTTGATTTTTTTTTTCTTTAAAAATATTTTTGTATGGTCAAGAATTTATTTTTTGAAAAGAAAATTTTTCAATGTCATTTTTTCTTTATATGTATTTTTTTTTTCTACTTTTTATTTTGTGGTTATTTTCTTCCTTTTAGTGACCTTTTATTATTCTCTACTTTGTTTTCTTTTTTTTTTTTTTTTTTTCAAATATTCATTTTAAGAAAAGGTATTTCCTTTGAGAATTATATATCTGTCAGATCCTTTAAATAAAATAACAAATTTTTAAAAACTAAAAGGAAAAGAAAAAAAAATGAAATAAAACTTTTCTAAGAAAACAAGGATTTTGTACATATGTATGATTTTATTTGATTTTTTTTTTGTTGTTGCTCCTTTTGATATATGATCTTGAATAAAACTAATGTTTCAAATCGTATATAAAAAAAGGAAAATCAAATGAATATATATAAAAAAAAAACAAACGGTATATTGACTTATTGTTGCATTTAAAAAATTTGATTTTTTATTTTTTTGTTTGTTTATTATCCTTTTGTATTAAGAAAAATGATTTTTTGATATGCTTTTGACCTTTTTTTACGAATTTTTTTTTTTTTTTTATTCTATGAATTTTCCAAGAATAACAAAAATAATAAAAAAAAAAAATAATAATAAAAAAAACAAGGTAGAAAACTACCCACAAAAAGGATACTTTTATTCATTCTTATGAGTTTTTTTTTTTTTTTCTACTTTTTAAATTAAATTTCCCATTTGAAAAACCATAAACATTTATTTTTTTTTTGTGATTTAGAAAAGATAACAAAAAACTACCAAAAATTCTGATTCATTTAATAAATTTTCCTGTTATACATCATTATTGCTTACTTGAATAGGAAATAAAAATGCCTATAAAACAAAAATGTAAAAAAAAAATAAGTAAATGGAAAGGAAATTCAAAAAAAAAAAAACAAAAACAAAAAAAACAAAAAAAAATGGAAAATAAACAATAAAATATATTATCGATGGGTTAAGTTTTTACCTTTTTCATCTTAAGTGATACTTCTCTTTCTCTGTTCTTCGTCACACATACATACAGAAATCTATATAATATGTAAATACATCATATAAAATTGGTTTCTCTAAAACACTTTACCTTATTTTAAGATAAAAATTGTATAAATGTACAAAATTTATAGAAAATATGGTTGGATGGTTTTTTGAGAACCTCAAGAATAAATATAAGTAATTTAGTCCACTTTTCATATACATATATGTACATATTTGATAATATTTTTGGCCAATTTTCTTGCATAAATTAAATGTTGTCATGTTGGTTAACCAAACATTTCAACATATAATCATTATTATCTTGTTGTCGTTGTTGTTGTTGTTGTTATTTTTCATCAGAAAGGTGTATCTTTAATATTTAAAGATATATTATAAATAAGTTTCTGTATAATATATTGAAATGTAAAATGAAATATAAGACGTGTGTGTATTTATTTATGTATATGTGTATGTTTAAGTTAGTAACATATGTATAGTTGTAAATGAAGTATATATGGATAAAATAACATTATGACAGAAATAAGAAATTAATATGACACTCATGTAAGATATAAAATTTATGCATGAATAAAATATGTGTAATTTTAGATAACAGCAGAAAAATAAAATAGAATATTATGTCAGAAAAATTTTTGATAGTTTTTTGAATATGATATTGAATTTTCTTAGAAGATATCTTAATAATTTAGAAATTCAAAAAAAAAAAAAATAAAAAATCACAAAAGTTGAAGGATAAAATAAGATGTTGCAATTCGAAAAAGAACATAAGTAGTTTTATGATTTGTCTTTTTTCAATCTGTTCTGTGTCTTTATTTTTTTTTTTCCTAGAAAAAAAAATTATTATTTGCAATAAAGGACAAACAAAATTTTTATGGAAAACACTTTAGACAGTTCTTATTCAAAATTCCCAAAGGATTGAAACTTGAAGTATTCGTGATGATATTAAAAATGTACATTAAATGTCTTTTTGTAAAAATATATCTATATGTATCCTTCTTATCCTTATTTTTTATTCTTTGAAAAGGTTTTTAGATTTTAAAAATTTAACAAAAAACGGAGAAGACGTAGAATTTATTCATAAGAGTGCAAAATTTCTGAATTTTCGCTTCTTTTTAAAAAAAAAAAAAAGAAAGACAAAAACCTCCTTTTTTATAATACATATTTTTTACATTATTTCTTCTCATGTTTAATTATATACATCACATAAGAAATATACAATCAAAGCAAAGCCTAATCAGGATAACATATACGACAAATTTTGACTAAATAAATAAATAAATTTTTTTTTTCTTCCAACCAAAACAACAACAGTAAAACCTTCAATATAATTATATTCTAAAACTTTCAAGTTACACATTTTAAATTCAAAAAAATAAAAGCCTTTCTTCTATCCACAAATACATTCTAGAATTGTAGGCGGTTATTTAGGCGTACATCTTCAACACACGCATCAATAATATCAAAATACAATATCACTTGTTTATTTGTAACACAAAAAAAAATACACATTTTTTTTTTCTTCTGGGGGAAAAAAAAATAGAGGACCTCCTTTAGAAGTTAATAAATTTTCAAACTTGTGTCAAAGATATAATAACGCACACACACATCTACACAAAATCAAAAAAAAAAAACAAACAACAACAATATTTCACAAATAAAAAAAAATCCATAAAATTCATCGAACAATAAATTTTCTTTTTAATGACGATTTTTGTATATTAAGTGAAAATTTAATAGTGTAACAAATTTGTTTTTGAGCAATAAAGAAAAAAAAATGTGAATGTGTGTGTGTAGGTGTATGTTGATATTTTCTTTTATTTGAAATATGTATTTCCTGTTTTTTTTTTTAGATGGTTAATCTGAAAGATTTTTGTTTTTTTCTATATTACATTTTATTGAAAATTTATTGAACAGTGTATAGAAAATAAATTATTTAAAAGAAGAAGAAGAAAAAAATAAATATATGAAAAAAAAATATATTTTGAGAAAAAAAAAATTAAGGAAAAAATTAAAGTTAATGGACTATTAAGACAGAAAATCAAAATAATAAATTTAAAAAAATAAAATAAAAAAAAAAACAAACATAAGATTTATTTTTTGAAAAATTGATCGGTTATTTTTTTTTGTTTCTTTCTCCCACACACTATAATTTCTCATTTTTTCAACATTGAAAAAAAAAATAAAGAAATAAACACACTTACAATTTTTTTTTTTTCATAATAACAAATTTCAAATCAATTTCAATAGACATTATCCTGAATAATAATTGTGGAATAGGAACCCTTTTTTTTGTATTTTTTACTCTTTTTGTTGTTGTTGCTGTTATTGAGATTTTTATTGATATAAATCATACTTTGATCAATTCAACAACAACAACAACAAAAAAAAAAAGAAAAAAATTTTGATTTAATTTTGTTCTGTTCTTATATGTATAAAAGTTCAACCCATCATCCGCCCACTTTTTAATATATCAATTTTTTTTTTTTTCTTTCTGTTATTATAATGATCTCATTTTGCTTCTTTTTATGGATAAGAAAAAATTTAGGGGCCACAAAAAAAAAACAAAAAGGGTTAACAACACAAGGAAAAATATATCCCTATAAATAAATATTTATTATTTGAATACACACATATACAAGGATAATGATACTCTTTTTTTTTGTTTTACTTCTTTTTTTAAATTTTAATGTTGATATTTAAATTTTGTATACGCATTAGATTAATAAAACGCACATTTTTTTTTTTTTTTTTTTTTTTTTTAAATAAAGTTTTCCAATGTATTTTTCAGGATTTTTTTTTTTTCTTTTCTCAATAAAAATATCGTAAAATATTTTTCCCAAAAAAAAAAAAAATTATCCTTTTTTTATAACTGAAAACAATTTTTTCGCTTCAATAATTAAAAACAAAAAAAAATAAAAATAAAAAAATTAAATATAGATAAATTCATGTGACATTAAATTGAAATTTTATATAAACAAGGACCAAAAACAGAAATTCTGAAATTGTGTAAAAATAAGTTCTACAATAATTTAACTTATTTTTTTGTTTTTTTTTTTTTTTGTTTATCATGATAAATGAGATTGTATTAAGTTGAATTAAATTTTATGAATATAGAACAAAAAGAATAAAATAACAAAAATAGTTTATAAAATTATCCTTCCACAAAATATAAGCTTTTAACGTTAATTGAAACAAATGAAATGCACTATGAAAGAAACAAAAAAAAGTTTTAACCACATGTTTCGTCAAAAATTCCATCTCTTTCCGGAATGAAAAAAAAAAAATTTACAAAACAGATTAATGGATTTTTGTTTGTTTGTTTTTTTTTGTTTTTTTTGTTTTATTAAATATTTTATTCAATTCCACTAAAAGCATTTATTATTTTGAAAAATGCTTGTAAACGCAAAAATGAAAAATTAATAATTGTTTGTTTAATGAAAAAATCCTTTTAAAAATAAACAAAAAAAAATCAAAGAAATGAATTTTCATTAGGATAAAAAAAAAATATATAAATAAAAAATAAACAATTAATTGTAAATTTTCTATCTAAGGAATCTTTTTATCTATAGATAATTCATAAATGAGATAAAAAGGACATGAAAATAAAAATGTCAAATAGCTTAGCGGAAACTTGTTCAATCGAAGCTAAATTATTTAATGAAAAAAAAAAAATTATCTCTAAGACCTCTCATAGTTTGTTTCTACAAAAATTTCGATTGTTTGCTGATTGTCCCAATTTACTTATATTTAGGATGTCGTTTGCACATTTACCAAACCCCTCTCCCCCCCCCCTCATCTTATAACTCCATCTTGCTCTTGATATCCAATTACCACAACAATTTTTCTGTCGAGAAACATTTCTAAAACTCACAATTCTCCTCTCAAATAAGAAATAAAAAGGAAAACTCCCCCAAATAGCTTTTTTTTTTTTTTTAATAAAAAGAAAGAAAAAACAAACTTTCTCCCTTTACTTCTTATACTGTAATTTTAATTGAATCCTTATTATTTTCTTTTTAATGATCAATTAACTAATAAATTTCACTCAATTGAACAATCAAATGACCAAATATGATGATGTACTCATTTAATTAATACTCAAATATCTCAAGTTAAATAATTAAATAATTTTTTTTTTTATTTTTCTTATAAATTTTCACTTTATTACAAGTTTGTAATCATACGTTCATCAATTAATATTATTTTCATTTTAATATTTTCTCAAGTTTGTTTTCTAGAAAATTGCAAACATCTGTATAGACGACATAACACACATCAGATAGATACTCATATAATTTTATTAATTATGTCTTTAAGATGAAAATGATCGAATAAAAAACCTGTTCGAAATTACCAATTGTATAAAATACTTAATATCTATTTTTATCTTATTGCTAAAAAAAAAAAATAAGAAGAAGATACATCTTTGACTCTTTGAGGATATCTTTATGATACTTAGATACCAATTACCTAGATAATTTTTAGGTTCATGCAAGATGTATGTCATTAAAAAAAAAAATGTAGATGATGATTCATAAAAAAAATTTATTATCAATAAAATAAAACAGAAGAGCAAAAAAAAAAAAAAACAACAGAAATTTAAGAACAATTAGATTGTCCAAACGTTTGGTTTATCTTTATTTCTTATGTGAAAAATTCTAAAATTGCAATTACAGACAATGAAACATAACATGACTATCAACACGTTAAGATAATGTGTAAATTTTCTTTTGTTTTACTTTTAATAAAATAAAAATAATTAAAAACTTTTTCCCTAGACATGCATATAATATTGTACACACGTCTTTAATTAGAAAAGTTAGTAGTATATAAATTTCTTATTTTGTTTGTATTTTTCTTCTTATTCTGTTCTTGCTTTTTCGTTGTCGTTAAAACAATGAAATAAGAAAGTTGTCTGAAAATCAAATAAAAATGTTCTTTTACATTTCTCTCATTTTTAGAAGTTTAATACAAATTTAATAGAAAACAAGAAAAAGAACAAGATATTTTATCAAACATTTTTCATTTTTTTTTTTTTTTTTTTTGAGTAATTTGTTCTATTTTTATGTAAATTGTTTTTTTTTTTTTTTTTGCATTATATATTGTTCTCGGATTGTTTTTAGAATACAGTAGCTGTTGAATTTCACAATAAAGAACGTTAACAGGAAAACTTTTATTATTCTTATTTTTCTCTTAAATTTTAAATAAACTTTCTGAAAACTATTTCTTAAAAATTTTCATTAAAATTCATTTAATAAATTTAATTTAAAAAAAAAAAAATATTTGCATATTCTTAGCATATTTCTAGGCTTGTCTTAAATTTCATTAAACTCCATTCTTAAATAAATAATAAAAATTTTTCTGTCTTATTTCTCGATTATTTGGCATCATTAAACTTTATCATACACCGTCTCATAATTTACTCTCTTCTCTTCTTGATACTTTTTTTTTTGTTGTTGTTGTCAGATATTTTTCTTGTTTTAAATGAAAGATAAATACAGTTTACCAGTAAAATAATACATAATATGAAAAGAGAGAACAAAAAATATGATTATTATCATTATCTTAGCAAAAAAAAAAAGAAAATTTGTGACGAAAAGTTAATCAAATTACACATAAAAATATATAAAAAAATATAAAAAATCATCCAGAGAACGTTGAACATACGTAGAACGTACAATTCAGGATACATTCTAGGATATACAGAACCAGTAAAGTACACAACAAAACACGTTAATGACATCTCATAATTTTTTTTTTTTTTCTTGTGTAACAACAAAATACGCACCATTATAATATTCGTAAATTTAATGTATATGACACACATATCAAAGGACATAAATTTTGACGATATAATAATAACAAGAAAATGTGTTTACTCTTATTCTTTTATTTTTATTTTATTTTTTTGTTTTTTTTTCAGTACGTAAACACGCATATTGACAATATTTATATATTTTATAAAGATTTTAAGTATTTTATCTTACATTTATTGAGGACACATTGTATGTGCGATATGTGTAAGACATAAAGTATGTATGTATGTGAAAAGCTATTAAAACGACCAAAAAAAAAAAAAAAACAAACAAAAACGAAAAGTCAGTAAATTAACATTTTATGAAAAGGTATCCTCTTACACAATATTTTCACACTTTTCTATACAACACAAACATGTGTGAAGAACAAATATAAGTATCTACCTATATATTTCCCATTTTCTGCCATCACATATCTACCTAAGATTTTCATTCTTATAAATTAGTCATTTTTTATATTCGTATGTGTTGTGTTCTTATATATCCTGACAACAGAACAATAGTATAGAAAAATTTATATAAAAGCTAAAATATTAAATATTACCTACTACACATATTTACATTCTGAGTAGAAGTATCTCTAGAGGAAAAAAATAAATAAATAAAAGATGAAAAATTATGATAACAGCAAATGAGATATATGTATGTATGTATGTAGTAAAACTTGGAAAATGTGTTCGTTAGATTGTATAATATATATTGTACTAAAAGATTTATTATTTTAACATAAGATATTTTATGAAAAATTATTATTTGTCAACAGGATTTTATTGAGCTTTAATCTTTGTGTTTATGATATTAAGAAAGTAATTTTGATGATTTAGAAGTATAAAAGAAAACATAAAAGTAAAGTAAATTAGTGAGCATCAGGGTTTTTTTTTTTGTTTCAACTACAAAAAAAAAAAAAAAAAACGAATTGTTGAAGGTATATAAGTTGATCTGTATATTATGTAGTGTTAGCATGTTTTGTATCTTTTCGTTGTAGATCGTTTGAAACGAAAATTTTAAGTACTAGCAAAAAAAAAAAAAAAAAACACTTTATTGAGTCCTTTCCAAATGTCAATGATTTCACCAAACTTTTAAGGAATTTACAAAAATAAAATTTAAAAAAAAAAATGTAAAATAAAGAAGAAAAGAGAAAAAATATTTTTTGATATTTGAAGAAATTTTTTTAGAGCTCTATAATAATTCTTTAAAAAAAATGGATAAGATTCTTTAAAGTTAAATATCTGTCCTTGTTTAAAATCAATTTAAAAATTTGAATTTAATAAAATTCACTTAAACTTCTCCTTTTACAACACCACAGTCTCGAAATAAAGGTGCTTGGCCTTTGTAAAAATCTTGAAACTAACTAAACCGAAACTCAATCTGTGACATTAAAATAAAATTTAAATCTTTTAAGATTCTTTGTATATTTTTACATTTGACTGGCTACGTAACCACAAGAATGCATGATAAATCTTTATTCGTTCTTTACGTACATGTATACTATGTAAATAATCAAAAATAAAAAAAAACATTTTCACGTCTAAAACAATAATTTACACTTCATTGATTCTTATCGATATAAAAAACAAAGAACAACAAAAATCGTATTAGAATTCATTCAAGTTTGACTTGATTATTAAAATCAAATACCAAAAAACATACGCATTCCATTGAATCATTTCGTTTTTTTTTTTTTTATTATTCTGAAAAAAAAAAGAACAGTTTGAAAGTTATTCATGTATCACAAATCAACACCCACAAGATTTTCGTTTTTTTTTTTTTTTTTCAAAAATCTTCAAAAAAAACAACATCGATTTATATGACACTGACTGTCAAATAAATTTTAATGTTTTTTTTTTTTTTGTTACTTTTCTTACGATACGTCTCCACAAGACAATAGAAGAAAATATCCTGTTAGTCAGACTGGTTCCAGTCTTTGATTTCTCATATTTATACTTTTACTGTTGCAAAAAAAAATAAAAAATAAAAAAAAAATCAATTCAACAAAAAAAAAACGAAAAAACAAACAAATGTCTTGCATGAAATTAGAAAGTAAATTTACAATCTAACTGAAAAAATATCAAAAAATATTGTTTACTTTACTTTTTTTTTTTTATTTTTTTCTCTAATTACAAATTTTAAAGGCTTAATTTTTCTTATAAATACTAAAAAAAAAAAAAAATAAATAAAACCAAAACATCTCCCTCCCAATTAACCTCATAAATCATTCATTTGTTTATCGTGAAATTTGTAACAAATTCAATTACACACAAAAATAAAAACTAACAACTAACTTCCATTAGTCGCCTAATAAATATATAATTTACGTGAAAAATTCTCTACAATTATGTACATATGTATGTACATACAGTTTTTTTTTTACAACAACATCATATTTAAAATTAAAATTAATTCAATGATCGTCTGCAATTGAATTTGACCTAATTTTCAATTTCTTATATATTTTTCTTTTTCTTCTGTATTTTTTTTTTTTTTTAATTTTTTTTTTACTCATTACATATGGGGAATTCCATTTTGTAACGGGTGTGACATGCTGACTCTTAAATATTGAAAACTCGTAGAGCAATTGCACTCTGATTAAACTTAAATGTTCCTAATATGCCCTCTAGTGAAAGCAAACGACGGCTACGATAAAACAGAAAAATTCAAATATTCTTAATCAGAATCGTCATTTTAGTAGCGTAACGGGTGTGACGCTGAAGATTTTGAATTTCACGGATTTTCGTCTATTTCACTGAATATCATAAAATTTACATATAAACAATTCTAAAAATTATTTTTAATTATACTGTAGAAACTTGAAAGAATCTTTTGGAAAAATTTGACGAGGAACAATGCAATACTTTTTTCATAATTAAAAAAAAGAAATGTAACGGGTGTGACATATTTTGTAACGGGTGTGACAGCGAAACGAATTTCTACTGATAAGTAGCAAACATTTTGTTTTTAATACTGTTCTTCATCGTGATATCGTAAATAATACTAGATACACCAAAAATTGATATATACCTATCTCTACCAGCTTTATTAATATTAATTTTAAGGAAAAAAGTAGTCGATTTGCGTGGAATTCTCCATATTTAATTTTACTTACCTTTACCATTACGTTGCCTACTACTTAAATCGGAATTGAATGTTTCATTAGTATTTTTAGTGGAAATATCGATACTATTAATCATATGTGATGATAATTCAATATTATTATGATTTTTATGTTGTTGTTGTTTTCGATTAATCTTAATATCTTTTAATTTCGAATTTCCAAATAAACTTTCTTCCCATATATCATAATTTTTCATTGTTGGCCATGTATTTTCATTAGAATTTTTTTTAAAGATTTTTTGTAATTTTGGTGCTGCATTTATACAAATTATTATTAAAAATAAAATTTTTAAATAGATCATGTAATAGACTAACATCATGATAAAATTAAGAAATTAACGCAAAAAAAAAACATAAAATAATGTACGAGTATGATTAATTTACATTATTTCCACCTTTTTGAACAACAAAAAAAAAAAAACAATGTAAACAAGATAATTCACTACTTTTTCCGGTTATTTGAATTCTTGGTAATTGTTTTTTTTTCTTTTCTTTTTAACACATTATCTTCTTCTTCTTAATTTAAATTCAAACTCTCACTGAAATTTTTTTAAAAGCACTTGCATTTGTAACGAATTCTTCTTCAAATATTTTTTTTTTTTTTTAACTAAAAAAATTCCATTTTCAATCCACGTACAAGAAAAAAAAAAAGGACAAAATAAATACAAAAAAAAAAAAAACAAACGAACGTACCCGTATCTTTAATCTTTTAAATTTACGTTCAAACACAATGCAATCTCATGAAGAACTAAATTAAATTATCATCGAATGAATATACTTAAGAAAAGTATTTATGAGTCTAAAAATTATAAATTCATGTCTTTATTCAAAGAAGAAAAAAAAAAGCAAGTTAACTTGAACTTGAATATAATGTTCATTTCATGATCATTCATTGAACATAAGTATCTACTTTCACAAAAAACACAAAGCTTCAAAATAAAAATATCATGATCACCTCTTACCTCCATGGGAATTCAAACTAAAGACACCTAATGATTTTATTTTTTGAAAAAAAAATCACAAGTAATCAAAACTTTAATTTCCTTGTGCAAATTTTTATTCTCATACAAATTGCACATTTCTACTGAAAACAACAAAAATACAAACAAACAAAAAAAGTTCCCATTTATTCACTTTTTTTTAAAAAAAAAATTTTTTTGCAAACAGGTAATAAAGCATGGGACTTTCTTTTCTAAATGCAACTTTGTTTTTTTTTTATTTCTTAATAAATCTCATACCATAGCATCCTACACATTTTTCTAAGTCTTTCAGCCAATAAATAATTACCATCATATAATCATCATAGTCATCATCATATGTCAATAATTCATCACTTTCGGTTCATTTGATTACCTGTTTGTTTATTTGTTTTTTTTTTTTTTTTTTTTTACCTGAAAACAATCTATGTATTTCTTGTACAATAAAGCTTTTAAGAAAAAACTAAAAAGATAAAAACGATCATTTAAACAAAACGATTTATGTTTAGTTTTTTAACGAATAAAAATAAATAAAGAGTAGGAGAACTAATGATCATCATTGTAATTATGAGAAATGATAATTTTTTTGCATAAACAAATCACAAATATTTTTTTTTTTTTTTTGCAAAAAAAAAGTATGTCGATAGATTTAAAAATTAAATACCAACTTCATATTGGGGTCAAAAGTTTCATTAAGTGTTTTTGATTATTTTGAACTGGCAATGATGTCATTCGTATCTAAAAGCTCTTTTTAAAAGTTTCTATTTGGATCATCGGTTTAACAGTGAAACATAAAAATTTTCAGAGATATTTTCAATTTTTTTTTTTTAAACTGAAATTTATAAAAAGTAGAAAGTACAGGACATTAATTTTTTCTCCAACATCTACACTAAAATTTTTCAATACTCATTCAGGCAATTCAAGATAAAAGAAGAATTTGAATTTTGAACCAATCAGAACTCTGACTAAAATTCAACTCACTCATAGAATATTACTTAACAAGGAAATTATGAATTGTGAAGTCCTCTATAAGAAACAACATATTGAACAAAACAACTTTTCAAAGGTCCTTTGTAATTTATAAAATGGAATCAATGACCCACAAACCTATAAAGTATTTGATTTTTCTAAGACAAGTTTACTGAACATTATTTAGGATTCTTTGAAGTCCAATCAAAAAAGGACTAATTTTTATTAATTTGTTAACTTTATTCTTGTTTTACCGGTGATCATTTTTAAACTCCTTGCAAATTTTTGAACAAAGTCATTGGGTCCATTAACTGTTTTTCGCCTAACAAAAGCTGGTTTGCTCTCAAATTGTCCTTTTCTTTCCTAAGTGGTGTCGAATATACTTCACTTGAGAAGTATTTCAAACACTTTTCAAGGAATTCTTGAATATCCAACAAGTACTTCCATTCAACTGGATAAATCTGAACTTCCGAAATTATCCTTGATTACTCAAATTCTTAATTGATTTATCTTGTAATTTCTTTTTTTTTAAATTTCTTAAGGAGTTACTTACATTGTATTTTATTTAAAATATAGTATTAAGGACAATAGAAGTATGCTTCAAAAATATAAAAGACTATATCTTCTTTATTTATGTATGTTATTTCTTTAGTAAACAACATTATCCTTTCAGCAGAAGATTCTCTTAATATACTACAAAAAAAAAAAAAAAAAAAAAAAAACAACTACAGCAAAACGAACAACAAAGGATATTTAATGTGATTTAATATCCTGTGTTCTATAAAATTTAATTTAATTTTATTAGATTATTCGTTATTTTTATTATCTTTCCTATTTTGCATAAATCTGAAATTTTAACACGAAAAAATTTAAATACCTTTAAGCTACTTTATTCTAAAAAATCAATTTCTTACACAAAATTTCACCTTTATTATCCTTTAAAAAATTTTAAATTAATAAATTGTCTTTTATTTTTGTATAAAATCCTTCTCATTTACATTCTGTAATCCATTTTGTATTTTTTCTTATTTTATTTATTTTTTTTTTTTTTAAATTATCCTGTAATATTTATAAAGGTGTAAATCCTTTAAATTTTACACCGCAAATGTTTACAAAATACTCATACACACAACAAACTATTTATCAACTACATTCTACACGTGTATATTATGATTTTATCAATACGAAAAAAAAAAATACTTTAAAAAGGATAACAACAACAAATGAAGATGAAAAAAAAAAAAAACTAGTTTATACTATACGATGATATCGCAAAGAAACACACACACACAACTCAAAGATTTTAATTAAAAACTTATTTGTTTAGTGAATTATCGTGTACCATGGAAGGATAAAAAAAAAACAGAAGAGGAAAAAGTGCATACTAAAACGTGTACAAAAAAAAAAAAATAATAATAAGGAATCAAAATGAAAAAAACAAAAGTTGAGCAAAATTAATTTAAAATTTAATAAAACAGAAAAAACTTTATGAAATTTTGAAGGATTAAATAGCGAATGATAAAAGTTTAGTATCCTTTTTTTTTTCATTCTTGAATAATTTCTGTTCAGGGTTAATTTCTTAATATTTGCTTTAAAGTTTTAAGGATTTTCGAAATTATAAAAGTTTTTTTTTTTTTTTTTGTGAAGGAAGAAAGATGGTTAACAAGGTGACAGCTGTCAAATTTATGACAATAAAGAAAATTGTCACGTAGTTTTTACAAGATGTTTTTCTATTTATTTAAATGATATCCTTTTTTCTCTAAGTTTTTTCTTTGAGAAACTATGATCCTTATAATCTTATAATTTTAAGTGTGAAAAAAAAAATGAAAAAAAAACGGTAATTTCTTTGGCTGAGTATTGATTTGATCTTATACACCATTTTGTAAATTTTCGAGCTAAAAATGATTCATTATGTGGGTTAAAAATGCAATCCTCCTAAACCTGTAGTCAGTTTATAAGATACACAGTATCGGGTATACTCCAAGCCCAATTTTTTATCGAATTCTAGTTCCAATGCATTTCAATAAAATTTTCCATAGCTTTAGAGGAAAGTTTTTCGGTTTTCATTTGTTCCAGATTAATTTTCGGAAGTTATCAATTTGTGAAATTTGTTTTGTTTAATTTCCCGAATAATTTCAAATTTAAATTCTTTTTTTTTCTGAATCAAAAAATTAAACGCATAAACCACACTTGCACTCAGCCGACAATTTGCTTGAATAATTGATAAAATGTACTTTAAAGCAACTATACAATTTTTACTATATGAAAATTTCTATGGTTTTTTATTTCAGAAAACTTGGTTATATTAATTTAATTCGATTTGAATACAAAAAAAATCTATCAAAAAACATACAAAAATTTCATCTTAAATTCTAAAATATTTGTACAATTTCTTCGAAAGTAAAAAAAAAAAATTAAATAACATTAAGACAAAAAAAAAACATTTAAATTTAAATAAGGATATAAATAAATTGTGTATTGAAAATATTTTAGAACAATAGAAAAAGTATTTATTATTATGTATAAAAAAAAAAACTAGAGTAAGCTCGATAACTAATTAAAAAACTAATAACAGCTGATTATACGTATTATGAAATTTTCTTATTAAAAACTACATTTTGAAATGTACAAGCTCCTTTTTTGTCTCTAGAAATTCTGTTTGA